>CM039678.1:501008121-502418200 GCA_022496015.1 Hordeum marinum | reverse complement strand
GGCAGGTTCTTCGCCCTCCAAGGTATCCAAATCTTCGTAGGCTACCTTGGTGGCCCGCAGGTTGGCCGCGGCGGTGTCATAGACGGGCATGTTGCCACCCAAGATTTCGGCGACCACGTGACCGCAGTCGTGCACAGCCCCACGCCGGCTGGGCTCAGTGCCAGCCAGGGTGAGACCATAGGCGGAGGCGTATTCCCGTTGAGCGGCCTCCATGCGGCGCCGCATGGCCATGAAGACACTGGTGTCCTCGAACCGGAGGCGGCGAGCCGCCTCCAGCTCGGCTGTGGTAACATCAGGGTTCGCCGTCGGGGCAATGGGGGTGCTTAGGCCCTGAAGGGCCATGCCGAGCGGATCGGAGGTGCCGACGCAGGCCACGGCGGCATCGGCCTCGGCCCGTGCATGACCGGAGGAGGTGGAGGAGATGATGGCCATCGCTCCCACACGGACGTGAGAGCTGCTGGACTGGGTCGCAGCGAGTGCGCCCACAGCCATGGGCGGGTCAGCATAGTTGAGCACCTGGCTAGGGTACTTGTCGGTCACCGGCGCTTCGGCAAGGCTTAGTCTGCCGAAGCGCTTAGTGAGCGCGTTGATGTCAAGCGTGCGGCCGACGATGCTGCCCGCAGGGCCTGCTGGAGCAAGCCCTACGAGCCTGCGGTTTCTCCTAGACGTGCGGCGACGGCGGGGAATGGCGAGGGGTCCCGCCTGGAGCATGAATTCGACCGGCACCACGTACGGCCCCACGGTGTGCGCCAACTGTCATCGTTTTCTCACGACAGATGCCATGGGTAGGCTTATTGAAGGTGGTTCGGGCTGGAGGACGCCGACGGGCTCCGGGTGCGGGATTAGGCTCAAGCAGTGATTACACACGATGTACCCAGGTTCAGGGCCCTCCGTGGGAGGTAATACCCCTAGTCCTGCTTGATCTAGTTGATCGATGATGATAGGTTACAAGCTTGCTCCTGGAGCTGCTGTCTAGAGGTGGAAGAGGGAGCAAACGACTGCCCATCCTAGGCTACGTGGTGAGAGTGTGGGCTCTGATCTATATGCCTTCTTGCTTGCCCTTTGCATGGGGGGCTCCGGGGGTTTACAGGCCAGCCCCCCGGATTATAGTATGAGTGGGAAGCCACGAGGGGGCCCTAGCTGGCAGCCTCTATGGCCGGCCGTGGGGCCCTCTGTTGTAGGGTTTCGTCATCGGTAGGGCCCGCTGACTAGGAGGTCGTGTCGAGAGCCAGGGGGGCCACGTAGCAGGTCCCAGCAACGGTCACTTCTCAGCACGGGCCGTCCTTCGAGGCGTCGTCTTGCGGCAGTCGGTCGCGATCAGCGGTACGGCCGACTTCACTGTAGCCATGCCGGGGCAGGTCATGGAGTGGTTGGAAGCATGCCAGCACTGTTGGGAGCCTGGTCACGGTCAGCCGAAGTCAATGGCACTATTGCCTCCATTGTGGCCATACGGGTGCTGACCCTCGATGGGATGGGGGCCACTGTAGCCGTGCACGCCTGGGCAGTGGGATATGAGGCGTAGCCGGCTAGGGGGCCAAGAATCCCTACATCCAGCCAGCAGCCCTTGGTGGAGCCGGCCATGTGTAGCCGGCAGTGCCCAGCCGGTGCCGCGGAACCGGTCGGGCTCAGTCTTGGCTGTAGGGGGAGGTGGCTCACCTTTCGGCCGTTTCACAAAGTGTTGGGGCAGTAGGTTGCTTTAGGGTACCCCGGGGTTATCCCCCCCCTGACAATATCAATATAATATCATGATGCAAAATGGACGTATCAACTCCCCCAAGCTTAGGCCTCGCTTGTCCTCAAGCAGAAGCCGAGATCAATAAATATGCCCACATGTTTAGAGATAGAGGTGTCGATAAAATAAAATACGAACATGAAGGCATCATCATCATCTTTAGAACAGCAACATATATTGACATATAATTTCTTATGATAAAGTAATAATTCATTCACAATGGCAAAGTATGAATCAGGAACTCTATTGAGAACTGACAAACTATGATCTCAGTCATTGAAGCAATTCCAATTTATCATAACGTAGGAAAGAGTCAATATAAGAGCTTGTAAAGCAAAGCCACATAGTCAATCATCTTTTAGTCTTTCACAATTGCTAACACTCACGAGGTACCCTATGAGTTCAAATTTTCAATCAGACATAGAGAAAGATAGGGGCTTATAGTGTTACCTCCCAACAATTTACCTCAAGGGTAATGTCAACAGTAATAACTCATGATTATCCACTTCCGAGTGGATATATGTGCCTAGATCTTTCCCCAACACGTGACACTTGCCAAAAGATAAAGGCGAAAATGCAAAGGTGAGGGAGATCACCTCGACTCTTGCATAAAGGTAAGTACTAGAAAATAAAAGTAATAGATAGGCCCTTCGTAGAGGGATGCAGAGGTTGTCATGCGCTTTTATAATTGGATGCACAATCTCTTAATGCAAAAGAACGTCACTTTGTATTTCCCCTTGTGATAGAGAACTTTATTATGCAGTGCATCGCTTTTATTTCTTCCCTATCACAAGTTCGTACAAAGTTTATTTTCCTCACACTAATAGATCACACATATCTAGAGAGCAATTTTTATTGCTTGCACCAATGAAAACTTTACTTGAAGGATCTTATTCTATCCTTAGGTAGGTATGGTGGACTCTCATGGCAAAACTGGGTTAAGGGTGTTTGGATGCACAAGTAGTATCTCTACTTAGTGCGGAAGTTTTGACTGATATGCGGTAGAAGCAAGTGACACATGTTAAGGGATCTATAACAATATAACTTCTATTCGGAAAAAAGCAAACATAAACTATTATGTTGTCTTCCTTGTCCAACATCAACTTCTTAGCATATAATATTTCAATGAGTGCTCACAATCATAAAAGATGTCCAAGATAATATATTTATATGTGAACCTCTCTTTCTTTATTCATTTTAATTGCCCCAATGACCAACAACTATGTTTGTCAACCCACAACAGGTTTCAATCGACATACTTTTTATATGTGAAGTCATCACTCCCCATAAAATTTCCATGTGTACTCTTTGCTTTTATTCTACACTTCTTTCTACTTTATCTTTCTCAAGATCAAGATCATACCAAACAAGCAAGCCCTCAACTCAAAAGCACTTTTTATTATATAATTCATGGACTTGCTTACATAGGAAGAATCATAAAGCAAAGACTCAAAGCTAGATCACATGAAAACTTTATTCTACTAGATCAAGATATAACCAAAAGGATTGAACTAAGAAAAGATGATGAAAAATAAAAGTAAAAATAAAAGATGTGATGGTGATACAATACCGGGGCATCTCCCCCAAGCTTGGCACAAGCCAAGGGGAGTGCCATACCCATGTGTTTAGTTGTCTTGCTTCGAAGGTGATGATGTGGGAGTTGTTGATGAGGTTGGAAGCTTGTCCTCCATCTTCCAAGGCATAGGCTCACCATCATAAAAGGATGAACGAGTCCCCGAAATCCTCAAATCTGCAGCCAAACTCATTCTCTTAAATCTGTATTCATACTCACAGTTTTGGTTTTGCAGGTCATAGATCTGGGCTTGGAGGTGCTTGATTCTCTCGTAAAGCTTGAAGATGTGATCCACAACGTCCTTGGTGTCCAGCTTATGTTTATGGGTAAACTCCGCGATCATCATCTGATTAGCATTGAGTCCTCGTTCCACCATCCCTTGGCACTTGAAGACCTGCTGCTCCATTGCTTCGAGCCTTGTCTCCATGTTTCCGGTTTTCTTTGGCCCCTCCACATCACGGATGTGCAGCACCCCCTCACATACCTTAATGGTTTAAGGGTGTTGCAGCACCTCCGCAATGTAGGGGCTGATGACCTTCTTGGAGAACTTGTCCTTCGAAACACATGGGGACGCCATGTTCATCTAAATCTGCTGCAGAAACAGCTCAAAAAGAAAACGGGAGGTATTGTCATGATACGAGAATCAAAACCTTCGGGAGATTATATAATGAATTTTTACCGGCCCGAAGGAGTATGCCACAAGAAAACAGAGTCCGGTTGGTGCACGAGGTGGCCACAAGCCCCAGGGGCACGAGGTGGCCGCGCCCAGCAGACTTGTCGCCTCCTCATGCACTATTTAGACTACTTTAAATTTTCCTAATTTTTTAAATATTCCAAAACAGATAAAATTTGCCATTGAAAAAGTTTTGGAGTCTTTTTTTCTTACCGTACCACATACCTATTCCTTTTCAGAGTCTAAAACGTTCTGGTAAGTCTCCCTAATGTACTCCTCCGGAGTTATGGTATTGATGATATTGGTTTCAACATTTATGGGAGTACCTGAGATATAATGTTTGATTCTTTAACCGTTCACCACCTTCGGGTTTGTGCCTTCGGTGTTGTTAATCTTGATGGCACCGGAACGGTATTCCTCTTCGATGACGTAAGGACCTTCCCATTTAGAGAGAAGTTTTCCTGCAAAAAATCTTAAACGAGAATTATATAGCAAGACATGATCACCTCCATTAAATTCATGCTTTTGTATCCTTCTATCATGCCATCTCTTAACCTTTTCTTTAAACAACTTAGCATTCTCATAGGCTTGGGTTCTCCATTCATCAAGGGAGCTAATGTCAAATAACCTCTTCTCACCAGCAAGTTTGAAATCATAATTGAGCTCTTTGATTGCCCAATAAGCCTTATGTTCTAGCTCTAGAGGTAAGTGACATGCTTTACCATAAACCATCTTATACGGAGACATACCCATAGGGTTTTTGTAAGCAGTTCTATAAGCCCACAATGCATCATCGAGTTTCTTAGACCAATTCTTCCTAGATCTATTAATAGTCTTCTGCAAAATCAATTTAATCTCTCTATTGCTCAATTCTACTTGACCACTAGACCGAGGATGATAAGGAGATGCAACTCTATGATTAACATCATATTTAGCGAGCAATTTACGAAAAGCACCATGAATAAAGTGTGAACCACCATCAGTCATCAAATATCTAGGGACTCCAAATCTAGGGAAAATAACTTCTTTAAGCATTTTAATAGAAGTGTTATGATTAGCGCTACTAGTTGGAATAGCTTCTACCCACTTAGTGACATAATCAACAGCAACCAGAATATGAGTATACCCGTTAGATTGTGGAAAAGGCCCCATATAATCAAAGCCCCAAACATCAAATGGTTCGATAACAAGAGAGTAATTCATAGGCATTTCCTGACGTCTACTAATATTACCAATTCTTTGACATTCATCACAGGATAAGACAAACTTACGAGCATCCTTGAAGAGAGTAGGCCAATAAAACCCAGATTGTAGTACCTTGTGTGCGGTTCTATCTCTAGCGTGATGTCCTCCGTAGGCTTCGGAGTGACACTTGCGTAAGATCTATTCATGTTCATGCTCAGGTACACAACATCTAATAATACCATCTACTCCTTCTTTATAAAGATGTGGGTCATCCCAAAAGTAATGACTTAAATCATAGAACAACTTTTTCTTTTGTTGGTATGTGAAACTAGGAGGTATAAATTTAGCATCAATGTAATTAGCATAATCAGCATACCAAGGAGCATTATGTGAAGTATTCACGATAGCTAATTGTTCATCAGGAAAGCTATCATCAATAGGTAGTGGGTCATCAAGAACATTTTCTAACCTAGACAAGTTATCTGCTACAGGGTTGTCAGCACCCTTTCTATCAATGATATGCAAATCAAATTCTTGTAGTAGAAGGACCCACCTAATAAGTCTAGGTTTAGCATCTTTCTTCTCCATAAGGTACTTAATAGCAGCATGATCGGTGTGAACAGTTACATTGGAATCAACAATATAAGGTCTAAACTTATCACAAGCAAACACGACTGCTAAAAACTCCTTTTTAGTAGTAGCATAGTTTCTTTGAGCACTGTCTAGAGTCTTACTAGCATAATGGATAACATTTAATTTCTTATCGACTCTTTGTCCTAGAATAGCACCAACAACATAATCACTAGCATCACACATAATTTCAAAAGGTAGGTTCCAGTCGGGTGGTTGAACAACAGGTGGGGTAATCAAGGCATTCTTAAGAATTTCAAATGCTTCTACACAATCATCATCAAATACAAACGGAACATATTTTTGCAAAAGGTTTGTGAGAGGCCTAGAAATCTTAGAGAAATATTTGATAAACCACCTATAGAAACCAACATGACCAAGGAAACTTCTTATACCTTTGATATCCGTAGGGCACGGCATTTTTTCAATAGCATCAACTTTAGCTTTATCAACTTCAATACCTCTTTCGGAGATCTTGTGCCCCAAGACAATACCTTCAGTAACCATAAAGTGGCACTTTTCCCAATTCAAGACAAGATTAGTTTCATCACATCTCTGCAAAACTCGATCAAGGTTGCTCAAACAATCATCAAATGAAGTTCCATAAACGGAAAAAATCGTCCATGAAAACCTCAAGAATCTTTTCACAAAAATCAGAGAAAATAGCCATCATACATCTTTGAAATGTAGCAGGTGCATTGCATAAACCAAAAGGCACACGTCTATAAGCAAAGGTACCGAAAGGACAAGTAAAAGTGGTTTTTTCTTGATCCTGGCTTGATACAGGTATTTGAGAGAAACCTGAGTAACCATCTAGAAAGCAAAAAATGAGTATGTTTGGATAATCTTTCTAGAATTTGATCTATAAAAGGTAAAGGGTAATGATCTTTCATTGTAGCTTTATTTAATTTTCTAAAATCAATTACCATTCTATAACCTGTAACAATTCTTTGCGGGATCAATTCATTTTTATCATTAGGAACAACGGTAATACCTCCCTTCTTAGGGACACGATGGATGGGACTAACCCATCTACTATCAGCAACAGGATAAATTATACCTGCCTCTGGAAGCTTTAGTATTTCTTTTCTTACCACTTCTTTCATCTTAGGGTTCAATCGTCGTTGGTGATCAATAACTGGTTTGGCATCAGGCTCCATATTAATTTTATGCTGGCATAGAGTGGGACTAATGCCCTTAAGATCATCAAGAGTATAACCAATAGCAGCACAGTGCTTCCTCAGAGTTTCCGATAATCTCTTTTCTTCATGCTCTGAAAGGTTAGCACTAATAATAACAGGATATATCTCCTTTTCATCAAGATAAGCATATTTCAACGTATCGGGTAATTGCTTGAGCTCGAACACGGGATCACCCTTGGGTGGAGGAGGATCCCAAAGTATTTCAACAGGTAAGTTGTGTTTCAAAATAGGCTGCTGCCCAAAAAATTCATCTATTTCATTCCTCTCATTCATATGCATATCATTTTCATGGTCTAGAAAATATTGTTCTAAGGGATCAATAGGAGGCACAACAATAGACGCGAGACCAACAATTTCATCTTTACTAGGCAATTCCTTGTCATGGGGTTGTCTACGAAATTTAGAGAAATTAAACTCATGAGACACATCCCCAAAGCCCACAGTAACTATTTCTTTCTCACAATCAATCTTAGCATTAACAGTATTCAAGAAGGGCCTGACAAATATAATGAGACAAAAATTATCTTGTGGGGAACCAAGAACAAGAAAATCAGTAGGATACTTTACTTTCCCACACAAGACTTCATCGTCTCTAATAATCCCTATTGGTGCAATAGTGTCTCTATTAGCGAGCTTAATAGTAACATCAATATCCTCTAGTTCAACTGGTGCAATATCATGCATGATTTCTTTGTATAAGGAATGGGCAATGGCACTTACACTAACACCCATATCACATAAGCCATAATAACAATGATCTCCTATTTTAACAGAAACAACACGCATACCAACAATTGGTCTATGTTTATGCTTAGTATCAGATCTAGCAATTCTAGCAGCTTCGTCACAGGAATGAATAACATGCCCATCAATATTATCAACCAAGCGATCTTTAACCATAGCAATACTAGGTTCAACTTTGATTTGTTCAGGGGGTGTAGGTGTTCTAGTAAAACTCTTACGAACCACATTTGAAGCTTTAGCATGTTCCTTAATCCTAATAGGGAAAGGTGGTTTCTCAATGTAAGCAGTAGGGATAAGAGGATCAACATTGTACGTAATAATTTTCTCTTCAACTTTAATAGGTTGCATTACTTTCACTTCAATGGAGGATGATATTTAAACCACTTCTCCTTAGGGAGATCAACATGAGTAGCAAAAGATGTTGGAAATATGCCCTGGAGGCAATAAATAAAGTGTTTATTATTATATTTCCTTGTTCATGATAATTGTTTATTATCCATGCTAGAATTGTATTGATTGGAAACACATTGCATGTGTGGATATATAGACAACACTTTGTCCCTAGTGTGCCTCTAGTAAACAAGCTCGTGGATCAAAGATGGTCAAGGTTTCCTAGACATTGACATGAGATGTCATTTTTTAATGGGATCACATCATTAGGAGAATGATGGGATGGACAAGACCCAAACTATAAATGTAGCATATGATCGTGTCAGTTTATTGCTAAAGTTTTCTGCATGTCAAGTATATGTTCCTATGACCACGAGATCATGCAACTGACTGACGCCAAAGGAGTTCCTTGTGTGTATCAAACACCGCAATGTAACTGGGTGACTATAAAGGTGCTCTACAGGTATCTCCGAGGGTGTTTGCTAGGATGGCATGGATCAACACTGGGATTTGTTACTCCGTGTGACGGAAAGGTATCTCGGGGCCCACTCAGTAACACAACATCACAATAAGCCTTGCAAGCAATGAGACTAAGTGTTATCCACGGGATCTTGTATTATGGAATGAGTAAAGAGACTTGTCGATAATGAGGTTGAACTAGGTATGGAGATACCGACGATCGAATCTCGGGCAAGTAACATACCAAAGAACAAAGGGAACATCATACGGGATTAACTGAATCCTTGACACAAAGGTTTGACCGATAAAGATCTTCGTAGAATATGTAGGAATCAATATGGGCAACCAGGTCCCACTATTGGTTATTGACCGTAGAGGTGTCTTGGTCATGTCTACATAGTTCTCGAACACGCAGGGTCTGCACAGTTAAGGTTCGGTGACATTTCGGTACTATAGAGTTATGTATGGTGGTGACCGAACGTTGTTTGGAGTCCCGGATGAGATCCTGGACGTCATGAGGAGCTCCGGAATGGTCCGGAGGTAAAGATTGATATATAGGAAAGTGGTGTTTGAACTCCGGAAAAGTTTCGGGTGTTTCCGGCAGTGTACCGGGAGTGACGAATGGGTTCCGGGGACCACCAAGTGGGGTCCACATACCCCAAGGGGCCACATGGGCCTTAGAGGTGGCGCACCAGCCCCTGGTGGGCTGGGCAGCCAGCCAAGAAGGGCCCTATGCGCATGGGGAAGGAGGAAGAGTAGGGGCCAAGTTAGGGAAGAGTCCCACTAGGAATTGACCTCCCTTGTGGGAGGTGGACTCCTCCCCTTGGCTTCGGCCGAACCTCTCCTTGGAGGAGAGGCTAGGGCTGCCTCCTCTCCCCTCCCTCCTATATATACTAGAGGATTTTGAGGGCAGCCCCAACCCTAATTGCCGCGTGCTGCCCTCTTCTTCCTCTAGATCATTTTCTCCTCTAGATCGGTTTTCAGCAGTGCTTAGGCAAAGCCCTACTGGAATTGCTCCACCACCATCGCCGCAATGTCGTCACGCTGCCGGAGAACTCATATACCTCTCCGCTCCCTCTTGCTGGATCAAGAAGGCGGAGATCTTCACCGAGCTACACGTGTGCTGAACGCGGAGGTGCCGTCCATTCGGTAATTTATCGGGAGTTCGTGGGACGGCTTGCGATTTGGATCGCGGAGATGTACCACTAAATCAACTGTGTTCTTTAACGCTTCCGCTTAGAGATCTACAACGGTACATAGATCTAATGTCTCCTCTCATAGATGCTCATCTCGTAGATTGATCTTGGTGAAGCGTAGGAAATTTTTTGTTTCCCATGCAACATTCCCCAACAGTGGCATCATGAGCTAGGTCTATGCGTAGATGAGATCTTGAGTAGAACACAAAGAGTTTGTGGGCATTTATATTCAGATTTCTTCCTTACTTTGTCTTTTCTTGGTTCAGCGGTATAGTGGGATGAATCGGCTCAGACCGACTTTACTCGTACGCTTACGAGAGACCGTGTTCCATCGACTGACATGTGACCTCGTCACATAAAGATGGTTGGAGAGTGTCTGTCTCTCCCACTTTAGTTAGATTGGATTTGATTAAGGCTGTCCTTGTAGAAGGTTGAAAAGCAATCTTCATATCACCGTTGTGGTTTTGCGTAGGTAAGAATCGTTCTTGCTAGATACCCATAGCAGCCACGTAAAACATGCAACAACGACGATGTCTAACTTGTTTTTGCAGGGTATGTTGTGATGTGATATGGCCAATTGCAGGGTATGAGATGATCATGTTTTTTATAGAATATCATGACTTGCATGTCGATGAGTACAGCAACCGGCAGGAGCCATAGGGTTGTCTTTGATTATTGTATGACCTGCGTGTCAATCTTTAAGCGCTATGCAATGCTTTACTTTATCGCTAAACAGTAGCAATAGTAGTAGAAACATGGTGGGCGCGACAACCCCGATGGCGACACATTTATGGAGATCATGGTGTCATGCCGGTGACGATGGAGATCATGCCGGTGCTTTCAAGATGGAGATCAAAAGCACAAGTTCATGGCCATATCATGTCACTTATGATTTGCATGTGATGTTAATCCTTTTATGCACCTTGTTTTGCTTAGGACAACGGTAGCATTATAAGGTGATTCCTCGCTTAAATTTCAAGATGAATTGTGTTCTCCCCGAGTGTGCACTGTTGCGAAAGTTCGTCGTGTCGAGACACCATGTGATGATCGGGTGTGATAGACTCTACGTTCGCATACAATGGGTGTAAGCCAGTGTTGCACATGCAGAACACTCGGGTTAAACTTGACGATCCTAGCATGTACAGGCTGTTGGAAATATGCCCTCGAGGAAATAATAAATTGTTTATTATCATATTTCTTTGTTCATGATAATCGTTTATTGTCCATGCTATAATTGTGTTGATCGAAAACTCAGATACATGTGTGGATACATAGACAACACCATGTCCCTAGTATGCCTCCAATAGACTAGCTTGTTGATCAAAGATGGCTATGGTTTCCTAGTCATGGACATGAGATGTCATTTGATAACGGGATCACGTCATTAGGAGAATGATGTGATGGACAAGACCCAAACTACAAACGTAGCATATGATCGTGTCAGTTTATTGCTACTGTTTTCTGCATGTCAAGTATTATTTCCTATGACCATGAGATCATGCAACTCACTGACACCGGAGGAGTACCTTGTGTGTATCAATCGTCGCAACGTAACTGGGCGACTATAAAGGTGCTCTATAGGTATCTCCGAGGATTTCTGTTGGGTTGGCATGGATCAACACTGGGATTTGTTACTCCGTGTGACGGAGAGGTATCTCAGGGCCCACTCAGTAATACAACATCACAATAAGCCTTGCAAGAAATGTGCCTAAGTGTTAGTCACGGGATCTTGTATTACAAAACGAGTAAAGAGACTTGCCGGTAACGAGGTTGAACTAGGTATGGAGATACCGACGATCGAATCTCGGGCAAGTAACATACCGAAGAACAAAGGGAACATCATACGGGATTAACTAAATCCTTGACATGGAGGTTCGACCGATAAAGTTCTTCGTAGAATATGTAGGAACCAATATGGGCATCCAGATCCCGCTACTGATTATTGACTGTAGAGGTGTCTCGGTCATGTTTACATAGTTCTCGAACCTGTAGGGTCTGCACACTTAAGGTTTGGTGACGTTTCGGTAGTATAGAGTTATGTATGGTGGTGACCGGAGGTTGTTCGGAGTCCCGGATGAGATCCGGATGTCATGAGGAGCTCCGGAATGGTCCAGAGGTAAAGATTGATATATAGGAAGTCCTGTTTGGGTCGCCGGAAAAGTTTCGGGCTCATCGGTAGTGTACCGGGAGTGCCGGTAGTGTACCGGGGGACCATCGGGAGAGGTATTTCGACCCAAGAGGCTACATGGGCTGTGGGAGGAGGTAAACCAGCCCCTGGAGGGTTGGCCAAAGCCTCCTCTAAGGGCCCATGCGGCTGGAGTGGTTTGAGAAGGAAAAAATCCAAAGGTGGAGAGGTGGAAAGAGTTTCCAAGTGGAAAGGAGGAATCCTACTCCTAATAGGATTGGAGTAGGACTCCTCCACCTCCAATTTTGACCAAACCTTGAGGGTTTTAGGCTGCCTCCTCTCCTCCCTCCCTCCTATATATACTAGAGGATTTAGAGAAAAAAGCTAACACTAATAGCCACGTGCTACCTCTCCTCTAGATCGTAGTTTCTCCTCTAGATCGGTTTTCAGCGGTGCTTAGGCAAAGCCCTGCTAGAATAACTCCACCACCATCGCTGCAACACCGTCGCACTGCCAGAGAACTCACATACCTCTCCTCTCCCTCTTGCTGGATCAAGAAGGCGGAGATCATCATCAAGCTGTACGTGTGCTGAACGCGGAGGTGTCATACGTTCGGCGCTAGATCAGAAAGACCCTGATCAAGATCACGAGACGGATCATGATGAGATCGCGGGACAGATCATGATGAGTTCGCGGGATGGATCATGATTGGATCGTAGGACGGATCGTGATGAGATCGCGGGATGCTCGGCGATTTGAATCGCAAAGACGTTCGACTACATCAACCGCATTTCTTAACGCTTCTCGCTTAGAGATCTACAAGGGTATGTAGATCCACTCTCCCTATCGTAGATGCTCATCACCATGGATAGATCTTGCATGTGCGTAGGAAAATTTTCGTTTCCCATGCAACATTCCCCAATAGTGGTATCACAGCTAGGTCTATGTGTAGATGAGATGTTGAGTAAAACACAAAGAGTCTGTGGGCGTTGATGCTTAGATTGCTTCCTCCCTTGGTCGGGTTTTTGGTTCCGCGGTATCGTGGGATGAAGGGGCCCGGACCAACCTTACTCGTACGCTTACGAGAGACCGGTTCCATCGACTGACGTGTAACTTCGTTGCACAAAGATGGCTGGCGGGTGTCTGTTTATCCTACTTTAGTTGGATCGGATTCGACTAAGGAGGTCCTTGAGAAGGATGAAAAGCAACTTATGTATCACCGTTGTGGTTTATGCGTAGGTGAGAATTGTTCTTGCTAGATACCCGCAGCAGCCACGTAAAACATGCAACAACAATTAGAGAACGTCTAACTTGTTTTTGCGGGGTATGTTGTGATGTGATATGGCCAATTACATGATGAGATGTATGTGATGTATGAGATGATCATGTGTTGTATAGAATATCAAGACTTGCATGTCGATGAGTACGGCAACTGGCAGGAGCCATAGGGTTGTCTTTAATTATTGTATGACCTGTGTGTCAATCATTAAGCACTATGTAATGCTTTAGTTTATCGCTAAATGGTAGCAATAGTAGTAGAAGCATGGTGGGAGCGACAACCCTGATGGCGACACGTTGATGGAGATCAAGATGATGGAGATCATGGTGTCATGCCGGTGACGATGGAGATTATGCCGGTGCTTTCAAGATGGAGGTCAAAAGCACAAGTTCATGGCCATATCATGTCACTTATGATTTGCATGTGATGTTAATCCTTTTATGCACTTTGTTTTGCTTAGGACGACGGTAGCATTATAAGGTGATCCCTCACTTAATTTCAAGATAAATTGTGTTCTCCCCGAGTGTGCACCGTTGCGAAAGTTCGTCATGTCAAGACACCACGTGATGATCGGGTGTGATAGATTCTACGTTCACATACAACGGGTGCAAGCCAGTGTTGCACATGCAGCACACTCGGGTTAAACTTGACGAGCCTAGCATGTACAGACATGGCCTTGGAACACAAGAGACCGGAAGGTCGAACATGAGTCATATAGTAGGTATGATCAACATGATGATGTTCACCATTGAAACCACCTCAACTCACGTGATGATCGGACTTGAGTTGGTGAATTTGGATCATGTATCACTCGAATGATCGGAGGGATGTCAATTTAAGTGGGAGTTCTTAAGTAATATGATTAATGGAACTCATTATCATGAACATAGTCAGTAGTGTCTTTGCAAAATTATGTTGTATATTACTAGCTCACGATGTAGCTCCCTTGAATTTCTATATGTTCCTAGAGAAATATAGTTGAAAGATGATGGTAGCAATATTGCGTACTGGGTCCGTGATCTGAGGATTGTCCTCATTGCTGCACAGAAGGCTTATGTCCTTAATGCACCGCTCGATGCGCCACCCCCTCTATCATCGTCTATAGATGTTGTGAACATTTGACAGGCACGTTCCGATGACTACTTGATAGTTTAGTGCGGCATGCATTACGGCTTAGAATTGAGGCTCAAAAACATTTTGAACGTCACGGAACATATGAGATGTTCTAAGAGCTAAAATTGGGATCTCAGGCTCGTGCCCATGTTGTGAGATATGATATCTCCAACAAGATTCTTTGCCTGCAAGATGAAGGGGAATAGCTCAATCGTTAAGCATGTGCTCAGATTGTCTGGGTGCTACAATCGCTTGAATCGAGTGGGAGTTGATCTTCCACATAAGATAGTGATTGATATAGTTCTCCATGTCACTGACACTAAGCTACTAGAACTTGGTGATGAACTATAAAATGCCAAGGATAGAAATAATGATCCCTGAGATATTCGCGATGTTTGACACCGTGAAGGTAGAAATCAAGAAGGAGCATCAAGTGTTGATGGTTAGTAAAACCACTAGTTTCGAGAAGGGCAAGGGCAAGGAGGGAAACTTCATGGATGGCAAGTCAGTTGCTGCTCCAGTGAAGCAACCCAAAGTTGAACCCAAACTCGAGACTAAGTTCTTCTATTATGAGGTGAGCGGTCGCTGAAGCGGAACAACCCTAGATACTTGGTAGATAAGAAGGCTGGCAATGTCAACACAAGTGTATTTGATATACGTGTTATTCATGTGTACCTTGCTAGTACTCCTAATAGCACATGGGTATTGGATACCGGTTCAGTTGCTAATTGTTAGTAACTCGAAGTAAAAGCTATGGAATAAACGGAGACTAGCTAAGGGTGAGGTGACGATGTGTGTTGGAAATGTTCCGAAGGTTGATGTGATCAACATCGCACGCTCTCTCTACCTTCGGGATTAGTGACGAACCTAAATAAATGTTATTTGGTGTTTTGCGTTGAGCATGAACGTGATTAGATTGTGTTTATTGCAACACGGTTATTCATTTAAGTTAGAGAATAATTTTTATTCTGTTTACATGAATAATAACTTCAATGGTCATGCACCCAGTGAGAATGGTTTGTTGAATCTTGATCATAGTAATACACATGTTCATAACATTGATGCCAAAAGATACAAAGTTAATAATGATAGTACCACATACTTGTGGCACTTACTCTAAATGTCATGTTGGTATAAAGAGCATGAAGAAACTCCATGCTGATGGATCTTTGGAATCATTCGATTTTGAATCGGTTGAGACATGCGAACCATGCCTCTTGGGCAAGATGACTAAGGACACCGTTTTCCGGATTGATGGAGCGGGCAAGTGATTTATTGGAAATGATACATGTTGATGTATGCAATCCAATGAGTCTTGTAGAGTGCGGTGGATATCGTTATTTTCTTACCTTCACTAATGATTTGAGTAGATATAATGTATGTTTACTTAATGAAACACAAGTCTGAATCGTTTGAAAAGTTCAAGCAAATTCAGAGTGAAGTTTAATATCATCGTGACAAGAAGATAAAAATGTCTTGATATGATCGTGGAGGTGAATATCTGAGTTACGAGTTTGGCATACAACTTTAGACAATGTGAAAGTCGTTTCACAAATCACGCCACCTGGAACACCATAGTGTGATGGTGTGTCCGAACGTCATAGTCATGCTCTATTGGATATGGTATGGGCTATGATGTCTCTTATCGTTTTGCTACTACAGTTTTGGGGTTATGCATTACAGACAACTACATTCAGTTTAAATAGGGCACCATGTAAATCCGTTGAGATGACACCATGTGAATTATGGTTTGATAGAAACCTAAGTTATCATCTCTTAATGTATGGGGCTGCGACGCTTGTGTGAAAAAATGTTTTCACCTAATGAGCTCGAACCTAAAGCGGACAAATGCATCTTCATAAATTACCCTAAGAACAGTTGGGTGAACCTTCTATCTCAGATCCAAGCATAAAGTGTTTGTTGCTAAAATGGGTCCTTTCCTGAGAAAAAGTTTCTCTCGAAAGAATTGAGTGGGAGGAACATAGAACTTGATGAGGTTGTTGAACCTTTGTTTCAACCAGAGAGTAGCGCAGCGTAGAAAGATGTTTCTGTGGAACCTATGCCAGTTGAAGAGGAAGTAAATGATGATGATCATGAAGCTTCGGATCAAGTTACTATCAAACCTCGTAGGTCGACAAGGATGTGTACTGCTCTTGAGTGGTACGACAACCTTGTTTTGGAGGTCATGTTGTTGGAGAACGATGAACCTACGAGATGTGGAGAAGTGGTGATGGGCCTGGATTCCAACAAATGGTTCGAGGCCATGACATCCGAGAAAGGATCCATGTATGAAAACCAAGTATAGACTTTGGTAGACTTGCTCGTTGGACGGCAGGTCGCCGAGTACAAATGGGCCTTTGATATGAAGATAGACGCTGATGGTAAATGTCACCATTTATAAAGCTTGACTTGTCACAAAGAAGTTTCCGACAAGTTCAAAGAGTTGACTGCAATGAGACTTTCTCACTCGTAGCGATGCTAAAGTCTGTTGGAATTATGTTAGCAGTTTCTTCATTTTTCAATTATGAAATCTGGCAGATGGATGACAAAACATCGTTTCCTTAATAGTTTACTTGAGGAAAAGTTGTATGTGATACAACCAGAAGGTTTTGTCAGTCCTAAGGATGCTAAAAGGTGAGCAAGCTTCAGTGATCCTTCTATGGACTGAAGCAAGCATCTTGGAGTTGGAATATACACTTTGATGAGGTGATCAAAGTTTTTGAGTCTATACAAAGTTTATGAGAAACTTGTATTTATAATAAAGTGAGTGGGAGCACTATAGAGTTTCTGATAAGCATATGTGGTTGACATATTGTTGATCGGAAATGATGTAGAATTTCTGGAAAGCATAAAGGGTTGTTTGAAAGGATTTTTTCAAAGGAAGACCTGGATAAAGCTACCTAATTGTTGAGCATCAAGATCTGTAGAGATAGATCAAGATGCTTGATGAGACTTTGAATGAGTACATACCTTGACAAGATTTTGAAAGAGTTCAAAATGGATTAGTCAGAGAGAAGTGTTCTCGCCTGCTTTGTAAGGTGTGAAGTTGAGTGAGACTCAAAGCTCGACCACGGCAGAAGAAAGAGAAAGGATGAATGTCGTCCCCTATGCCTTAGCCATATGCTCTGTATAGTATTCCATGTTGTGTACTGCACCTGTGTGTGCCTTGCCATTAGTCCGTCAAGGGGTACAAGAGTGATCCAGGAGTGGATCACTAGACAGCGGTCAATATTATCCTTAGTGACTAAAAGACTAAGGAAATGTTTCTCGATTATGGAGGTGATAATGGGTTCGTCCTAAAGAGTTATGTCGATGCAAGCTTTAACACTAATCTGGATGAGCCTTAGTAGCAATCCGGATACGTATAGTGGAGCAGCCATTTGGAATAGATCCAAGTGGAGTGTGGTAGCAGTGTCTATAGTATGACATAGAGATTTGCAAAGTACACATGGATCTGAATGTCGCAGACCCATTGACTATAAGACTTCCCTCACATGCAAAGCATGATCGAGCCCCAGAACTCATTGGGAGTTAGATTCATAACAATGCGAATCACATGGTGATGTGAACTAGACTATTGACTCTAGTGCAAGTGGGAGACTGTTGGAAATATGCCCTAGAGGCAATAATAAATTGGTTATTATCATATTTCCTTGTTCATGATAATCTTCTATTGTCCATGTTATAATTGTGTTGATCGGAAACTCAGATGCATGTGTGGATACATAGACAACACCATGTCCCTAGTATGCCTCTAATAGACTAGCTTGTTGATCAAAGATGGCTATGGTTTCCTATTCATGGACATGAGATGTCATTTGATAACGGGATCACGTCATTAGGAGAATGATGTGATGGACAAGACCCAAACTACAAACGTAGCATATGATCGTGTCAGTTTATTGCTACTGTTTTCTGCATGTCAAGTATTATTTCCTATGACCATGAGATCATGCAACTCACTGACACCGAAGGAGTACCTTTTGTGTATCAAATATCACAACGTAACTGGGTGACTATAAAGGTGCAATACAGGTATCTCCGAGGGTGTCTATTGGGTTGGCATGGATCAACACTGGGATTTGTTACTCCTTGTGACGAATAGGTATCTTAGGCCCACTTGATAATACAACATCACAATAAGCCTTGCAAGCAATGTGACTAAGTGTTAGTCACGGGATCTTATATT
Organism: Hordeum marinum; assembly: GCA_022496015.1. NCBI lineage: Eukaryota > Viridiplantae > Streptophyta > Magnoliopsida > Poales > Poaceae > Hordeum > Hordeum marinum. Next base: position 502,399,710 of record CM039678.1, on the reverse strand, counting down.
ATGGAACGAGTAAAGAGACTTGCCGGTAACGAGGTTGAACTAGGTATGGAGATACCGATGATCGAATCTCGGGCAATTAACATACCGAAGAACAAAGGGAACATCATACGGGATTAACTAAATCCTTGACATAGAGGTTCGACTGATAAAGATCTTCATAGAATATGTAGGAACCAATATGGGCATCCAGGTCCCGCTATTGGTTATTGACCGTAGAGGTGTCTCGGTCATGTCTACATAGTTCTCGAACCCATAGGGTTTGCACACTTAAGGTTTGGTGACGTTTCAATAGTATAGAGTTATGTATGGTGGTGACCAAAGGTTGTTTGGAGTCCCGGATGAGATCCCGGACGTCACGAGGAGCTCTAGAATGGTCCGAAGGTAAAGATTGATATATAGTAAGTCCTGTTTTGGTCACTGGAAAAGTTTCGGGCTCATCGGTAGTGTACGGGGAGTGCCGGTAGTGTACCGGAGGACCATCGGGAGAGGTATTTCGACCCAAGAGGCTACATGGGATGTGGGAGGAGGTAAACCAGCCCCTGGTGGGCTGGCCAAAGCATCCTCTAAGGGCCCATGCGGCTAGAGTGGTTTGAGAAGGAAAAAAAATCCAAAGGTGGAGAGGTGGAAAGAGTTTCCAAGTGGAAAGGAGGAATCCTACTCCTAATAGGATTGGAGTAGGACTCCTCCACCTCCAATTTCGACCAAGACTTGAGGGTTTGAGGCTGCCTCCTCCCCTCCCTCCCTCCTATATATACTAGAGGATTTAGAGGAAAAATCTAACCCTAATAGCCACGTGCTACCTCTCCTCTAGATCGTAGTTTCTCCTCTAGATCGGTTTTCAGCGGTGCTTAGGCAAAGCCCTACTGGAATAGCTCCACCACCATCGCCGCAATGCCGTCGCCCTGCTGAAGAACTCATCTACCGCTCTGCTCCCTCTTGCTGGATCAAGAAGGCGGAGATCGTCATCAAGTTGTACGTGTGCTGAACGTGGAGGTGCCGTCCATTCGGCGCTAGATCAGAAGGACCGTGATCAAGATCGCGAGACGGATCGTGATGAGATCGCGGGATGGATCATGATGAGTTCGCGGGACAGATCATGATGAGTTCGCAGGACGGATCATGATTGGATCATGGGACGGGTCGTGATGAGATCGCGGGATGCTCGGCGATTTGGATCGCGAAGACATTCGACTACACCAACCGCGTTCCTTAACGCTTCCCGCTTAGCGAACTACAAGGGTATGTAGATCCACTCTCCCTATCGTAGATGCTCATCACCATGGATAGATCTTGCATGTGCGTAGGAATTTTTTTGTTTCCCATGCAACATCCCCCAACACAGGCATGGCCTCGAAACACAAGAGACCGAAAGGTCGAACATGAGTCATATAGTAGATATGATCAACATGATGATGTTCACCATTGAAACGACCTCAACTCACGTGATGATCAGACTTGAGTTGGTGAATTTGGATCATGTATCACTGAGATGACCTGAGGGATGTCAATTTGAGTGGGAGCTTTAGTAATTTAATTAACTAAACTCATTATCTTGAACAATAGTCTTAGTAACCTTTCCATATTTATGTTTTAGATCAATGGCTCGCGCAGTTGCACCCTTGAATTTTAATGCGTTCCTAGAGAAAGCTAAGTTGACAGATGATGGAAGTAACTTTGTGGACTGGGCCCGTAATCTGAGGATTATCCTCATGACTTCCCAGAAGGCCTATGTCCTTGATGCACCGCTTGGTAACCAACCCACAGACTTGTCATCCGAAGACGTTATGAACGCTTGGGAGGCACGTTTTGGAGATTACTCAATAGTTCAGTGTGCATTATTGTATGCCTTAGAACCGGGACTTCAAAGACGTTTTGAACGTCATGGAGCATATGAGATGTTCCAGGAGTTGGATTTTATCCTTAAGAAGAATTCTCGGAGGTATGAGACCTCCGATAAGTTCTACGCTTGCAAAATGAAGGAGAATGAGTCTATCAGTGAACATATACTCAGAATGTCTGGGTATTCGACTTGTCTGGCGGAGTTAGGGATGCCTCTTCCGCCAGAGGCGATCACCGACAGAGTTCTTCAATCATTGCCACCAAGCTACAAGAGCTTTGTGCTGAACTATAACATGCACGGGATGAACAAGTCAGTTGCCGAGCTATTTGCGATGCTAAAAGTCACTGAGTCTGAAATCCAGAAAGAACATCAAGTGTTGATGGTCAATAAAACCACTAGTTTCAAGAAGAATGGCAAGGGCAAGAAGGGTAACTCCAAGAAGGGTTGCAAAGCAGTTGTTCCTCCCGTGAAGAAACCCAAGGCTGGACCCAAGCCAGAAACTTAGTGCTTTCATTGCAAGGGAACTGGTCACTGGAAGCGGAACAGCCCCATGTATCTGGCTGACAAGAAGGCGACCAACAACAAACAAGGTATATATGATATACATGTTATTGATTTGTACCTTACTAGCTCTCGTTGTAGTGCCTGGGTATTTGATACCGGTCCAGTTGCTCACATTTGCAACTCAAAACAGGAACTACGAAATAGACGAAGGTTGGCAAAGGACGAAGTGACGATGCGCGTAGGAAATGGTTCCAAGGTTGATGTGATCGCCGTTGGCACGCTCTCTCTTCGATTACCATCGAGATTAGTGATGAACATGAATAATTGTTATTTAGTGCCTGCGTTAAGCATGAACATTATATCTAGATCTTGTTTATTGCGAGACGGTTACTCATTTAAATCAGACAATAATGGTTGTTCTATTTATATGAGTGATATCTTTTATGATCATGCACCCAATGTGAGGGGTTTATTCATATTGAATCTTGATAGTGATGATACACATGTTCACAACATTGATGCCAAAAGATGTAGAGTTGATAATGATAGTACCACTTTCTTGTGGCACTGCCGTTTGGGTCATATTGGTGTAAAATGCATGAGGAAGCTCCATCCTGATGGAATTTTGGAGTCACTTGATTTTCAATCACTTGACACATGTGACCCATTACTCATGGGCAAGATGACTAAAACGTCGTTCTCTGGAACAATGGAACGGGCAACTGACTTGTTGGAAATCATACGTACTGATGTGTGTGGTCCAATGAATGTTGCAGCATGCGATGGATATCGTTATTTTCTCACCTTCACTGATGACTTAAGTAGATATGGGTATATTTACTTAATGAAACACAAGTCTGAAACGTTTGAAAAGTTTAAGCAATTTCAGGGTGAAGTTGAGAATCATCGTAACAAGAAGATTAAATTCCTACGATCTAATCGAGGAGGTGAATATCTGAGTTATCGTTTGGCAGTCACTTAAGATAGTGTGGAATTGTTTCACAGTTGACACCGCCTGGAACACCACAGCGTAATGGTGTGTCCGAACGTCGTAATTGAACCTTATTAGATATGGTGCGTTTTATGATGTCTCTTGCCGATTTGCCACTATCATTTTGGGGTTATGCATTAGAGACAACTTCATTCACTTTAAATAGGGCACCATCGAAATCCGTTGAGACACGCCATATGAACTGTGGTTTGGCAGGAAGCCAAAATTGCCGTTTCTTAAAGTTTGGGGATGTGATGCTTATGTCAAAAAGCTTCAGCCTGAAAAGCTGGAACCCAAAGCGGAGAAATGCGTCTTCATAGGATACCCAAAAAAGACAGTTGGGTATACCTTCTATCTCAGATCCGAAGGCAAAGTGTTTGTCGCTAAAAACGGAACATTTCTTGAGAAAGAGTTTCTCTCGACGGAATTGAGTGGGAGGAAAATAGAACTTGATGAGGTTATTGAACCTTTACTTCAACCAGAGAGTAGAGCAGTGTAGAAAGTTGTTTCTGTGGAGACAACAATGGTTGAAGAGGAAGTTAATGATGATGATCATGAAACTTCGAATCAAGTTAATATTGAACCTTATAGGTCGACAAGGGCGTGTGCTACTCCTGAGTGGTATGACAACCCTGTCTTGGAGGTCATATTGTTAGATAACGATGAGCCTACGGGCTATGGAGGAGATATGATGGGCCCGGATTCCGAGAAATGGTTAGAGGCCATGAAATCCGAGATGGGATCCATGTATGAAAACAAAGTATGGACTTTGGAAGTATTACCTGAAGGGCGAAAGGCCATTCAGAACAAATGGATCTTTAAGAAGAAGACGGACGCGGGCATTAATGTCACCGTCTATAAAGCTCGACTTGTGGCAAAGGGTTTTTCACAAGTTCAAGGAGTTGACTACGATGAGACCTTCCCACCCATAGCGATGCTTAAGTCCGTCAGAATGATGTTAGCAATAGCTGCATATTTCGACTATGAAATTTTGCAGATGGATGTCATAACAGCGTTACTCAACGGTTTCCTTGAGGAAGAGTTGTATATGATGCAACCAGAAGGTTTTGTCGATCCAGAGAATGCTGGCAAAGTTTGCAAACTCCATCGATCCATTTATGGACTGGTGCCAGCATCTTGGAGGTGGAATAAGCGCTTTGATGAGGTGATCAAAGCGTTTGGGTTTATACAAGTTTATGGAGAAGCTTGTATTTACAGGAAAGTGAGTGGGAGCTCTATAGCGTTTCTAATATTATATGTGGATGACATATTACTGATTGGAAACAATATAGAAATGCTCGAAAGCATGAAGGAATATTTGAACAAGAGTTTTTCAATGAAGGACCTCGGAGAAGCTGCTTTCATATTAGGCATTAAGATCTATAGAGATAGATCGAGACACTTGATAGCACTTTCACAAAGCACATACCTTGATAAAGTTTTGAAGAAGTTCAAATGGATCAGTCCAAGAAGGGGTTATTGCCTGTGTTACAAGGTGTGAAGTTGAGTAAGACTCAATGCCCAGTGACTGCAAAAGATAGAGAGAAGATGAGGGTCATCCCCTATGCTTCAGCCATAGGCTCTATCATGTATGCAATGCTATGCACAAGACCCAATGTCAGCCTTGCCATAAGTATGGCCGAAAGGTTTCAAAGTGATCCTGGAATGGAGCACTGGACGACGGTCAAGAATATCCTTAAGTACCTGAAAAGGACTAAGGAAATGTTTCTCATTTATGGAGGTGATCAAGAGCTCGTCGTAAAGGGTTACGTCAATGCAAGCTTTGACACTGATCCGGACGACTCTAAGTCGCAAACCGGATATGTATTGATTCTCAATGGGGGAGTGGTAAGCTGGTGCAGTTCCAAGCAAAGCGTGGTAGCCGGAGGAGTGCCTTGTGTGTATCAAACGTTGCAACATAACTGGGTGACTATAAAGGTGCTCTACAGGTATCTTCGAGGGTGTCTGCTGGGTTGGCATGGATCAACACTGGGATTTGTTACTCCCTGTGACGGAGAGGTATCTCAGGGCCCACTCGGTAATACAACATCACAATAAGCCTTGCAAGCAATGTGACGAAGTGTTAGCCACAGGATCTTGTATTATGGAACGAGTAAAGATACTTGCCGGTAACGAGGTTGAACTAGGTACAGAGATACCAACGATCGAATCTCGAGCAAGTAACATACCGAAGAACAAAGGAACATCATACGGGATTAACTGAATCCTTGACATAGAGGTTCGAGCGATAAAGGTCTTCGTAGAATATGTAGGAATCAATATGGGCATCCAAGTCCCGCTATTGGTTATTGACCTTAGAGGTGTCTTGGTCATGTCTACATAGTTCTCAAACCCGCAGGGTCTACACACTTAAGGTTTGGTGACGTTTTAGTAGTATAGAGTTATGTATGGTGGCGACTGAAGGTTGTTAGGAGTCCCGGATGAGATCCCGGACATTACGAGGAGCTCCGGAATGGTCCAGAGGTAAAGATTGATATCTAGGAAAGTGGTGTTTGAACTCCGGAAAACTTTCAGGCATTTCCGGCAGTGTACCGGGAGTGATGAATGGGTTCCGGGGACCATTAAGTGGGGCCCACTTGCCCCAAGGGGCCACATGGGCCTTAGAGGTGGCGCACCAGCCCCTGGTGGGCTGGTCAGCCAGCCCAAAAGGTCCCTATGCGCATGGGGAAGGAGGAAGGGTAGGGGCAAGTTAGGGAAGAGTCCCACTAGGAATCCACCTCCCTTGTGGGAGGTGGACTCCTCCCCTTGGCTTCGGCCGAACCTCTCCTTGGAGGAGAGGCTAGGGCTGCCTCCTCTCCCCTCCCTCCTATATATACTAAAGGATTTTGAGGGCAGCCCCACCCCTAATTGTCGCGTGCTGCCCTCTTCTTCCTCTAGATCGGTTTTCAGCAGTGCTTAGGCGAAGCCTTGCTGGAATTGCTCCACCACCATCGCCGCAATGCCGTCGCGCTGCCAGAGAACTCATCTACCTCGCTTCTCCCTCTTTCTAGATCAAGAAGGCGGAGATCTTCACCGAGCTGCACGTGTGCTAAACGCGGAGGTGTTGTCTGTTCGGTACTTGATCAGGAGTTCGTGGGACGGCTTGCGATTTGGATCGCGGAGACGTACCACTACATCGACCACGTTCTTTAACGCTTCCTCTTAGCGATCTACAAGGGTACGTATATCCAATGTCTCCTCTCATAGATGCTCATCTCCTAGATTGATCTTGGTGAAGCGTAGGAAATTTTTTGTTTCCCATGCAACGTTCCCCAACAAAAGATTCATAGAAACAAGCTACTATCTCAGAGTTAAGCTCATATTTAGTGCTAAATTCACAAAAAGCATCAGTTTCCACGAAGATTTAACACAATCAAAATTAAGATTTATACCTGACTCCTTACCTTCGTCGAGTTCCCAATCTTCAGAGTTGTGTTTAATTCTTTCCAATAAATTCCATTTGAATTCAATATCTTTCTTCATAAAAGAATCAGCACAAGAAGTATCGAGCATGGATTGATCATTACGAGAAAGCCGAGCATAAAAGTTCTGAATAATAATTTATCTCGAGAGCTCATGATTGGGGCATGAATATAACATTGACTTAAGCCTTCCCCAAGCTTGAGCGATTCTTTCTCCTTCACGAGGCCAAAAATTATAAATATAATTCCGATCACGATGAACTAGATGCATAGGATAGAACTTCTAATGAAATTCCATTTTCAGTCGGTTATAGCTCCATGATCCAATATCATCACATAGCCTATACCATGTCAATGTCTTCTCCTTTCAAGATAAAGGAAATACCTTCTTCTTGACGTGATCCTCGGGCAGACCTGCAATCTTAAATAATCCACATACTTCATCCACATAGATTAGATGCAAATCAGGATGTAGTGTTCCATCTCCTGCATAAGGATTAGCTAGCAATTTCTCTATCATACCCGAAGGAATTTCATAATAAATATTTTAAGTAGGTTCAGTAGGTTGAGGGACAACTCTTTGTGTTCCAGTCGAGGTGAAGATACCCCGAACAAGCCTCTCAAAGGATTACTTTCCATAGTAACAAGTGATAGTAAATTTCAGAACACTATATAAATTTTTCCTTACCAATTTTCACTCACCAAAGGCGCTTCCACTCCCCGGCAATGGTGCCAGAAAAGAGTCTTGATGACCCACAAGTATAGGGGGTCTATCGTAGTCCTTTCGATAAGTAAGAGTGTCGAACCCAACGAGGAGCAGAAGGAAATAACAAGTGGTTCTCAGTAAGGTATTCTTTGCACGCACTGAAATTATCCGTAACAAATAGTTTTGTGATAGGATAATTCGTAACGGGTAGCAAGTAAAAATTGTAAGAAAGGTGCAGCAAGGTGGCCCAATCCTTTTTATAGCAAAGGACAAGCCTGGACAAACTCTTATATAAAGGAAAACGCTCCCGAGGACACATGGGAATTTATGTCAAGCTAGTTTTCATCATGCTCATTTGATTCGCGTTCGCTACTTTGATAATTTGATATGTGGGTGGACCGGTGCTTGGGTGCTGTCCTTACTTGGACAAGCCTCCCACTTATGATTAACCCCTCCCGCAAGCATCCGCAACTACGAAAGAAGAATTAAGATAAATCTAACCATAGCATGAAACATGTGGATCCAAATCAGCCCCTTACGAAGCAACACATAAACTAGGGTTTAAGCTTCTGTCACTCTAGCAACCCATCATCTACTTATTACTTCCCAATGCCTTCCTCTAGGCCCAAACAATGGTGAAGTGTTACGTAGTCGACATTTACATAACACCACTAGAGGAGAGACAACATACATCTCATCAAAATATCGAACGAATACCAAATTCACATGATTACTTATAACAAGACTTATCCCATGTCCTCGGGAACAAACGTAACTACTCACAAAACATATTCATGTTCAAAATTAAAGGATTATAAGTGATGATCAAGGATCTGAACATATAATCTTTCACCAAGTAAACCAACTAGCATAAACTACAAGGAGTAATCAACACTACTAGCAACCCACAGGTACCAATCTGAGGTTTTGAGACAAAGATCGGATACAAGAGATGAACTAGGGTTTGGAGAGGAGATGGTGCTGATGAAGATGTTGGTGGAGATCGACCCCGTCTCGATGAGAGGATCATCGGTGATGACGATGGCTTCGATTTCCCCCTCCTAGAGGGAGGTTTCACTGACAGGATCGCCTTGGCGGAGCTCTAGATTGGTTCTGCCCAAGTTCTGCCTCGAGATGGCGTCGCTTCGTCCTGGAAGCTCTGATATAATTTTTTCTAGGACAAAACCCTCAATATAGCAGAAGATGGGCAACGGGGGGCTGCCAGGTGGGCCACAAGCCCCAGGGGCGCGGCCAGGGGGTGGCCGCGCCCAGCAGGCTTGTGGCTCCCTGGTGGGCCCCCTGATGTATTTCTTTTGCCCAGTATTTTTTATATATTCCAAAATAATTCTCCGTAGATTTTCAGGACTTTTGGACTTGAGCAGAATAGGTATCTCATGTCGATGCCGGCACGCTGGGTAGTGAGTAGGCTCAGGTCCAACTCGGGGTGCCATGACCTCACGACGCGAAGGACCATGTCCGCACTAGCGCGCGCCGTGGAGGCCCTCCACGCGTTCACCCGCGCGGTCCCAAATTCTAGCCACCTCGATAGCCGGCTCATGGAGCCCGGCTCCGCCGCCCCTAGATAGAGGGTGCGGACCAATGCCTCGCTGGCCATCTGGAGCCGCTTCAAGGCGCGAACCACCTCCTCCCGTCTCGCCCTAGCGGCGATCCCCACCTTGGCCAGGTTTCAGGGGGCAAGCAGCCCAACGACGACCCCTTGCTCCCGCTGGTCCTCGCAATGGGCTGCCACGGCTGCCTTAGTGACCTCTTGCGTGCCAGGGAAGAGCCCTGAGAAGAAAAGAAGAAAAAGAAGGATGGACAAAAATGCCAAAACCAGAAACAAGCAGTGGAAAGGACGAGATGACAAGGACTTACCGTGCAGCTTGCGTTCTATCCCATTCCCCTACTCCCGCACCTCCGACTCCCTGGCGGACCACTCCTGGAGCCAGAGCTCGTGCTCGCTCTGAGCCGTCTGCGCCTCGTCAGCCGCCTTCGCAAACACGGCGTCCTTGGCCTCTAGCTCCTGGCGATGAGCGCGCTCCCGCTCCTCCGCCTGCTGGCGAAGGGCTGCCTCGCGGTCCGATAGCTCCTGGCGGAGGGCCGCCTCGCAGTCCTTCAGCTCTTGGCGGTGGGCCACCTTGCACTTGTCCGCCTCCGCCTGCATCAGAGCCACCTCCTAGAGGAGCCGCTCGCACTCCGCGGTCAGGGATTTCTTCTGATCGCCGAGCTCCACGAACTGGCGTCGAAGGTCGATCGCCTCGGTGTTGTTGTCTGCCCAGGATGGGAAAAACCTCAAGCAGAAGACAAGAGAAGGAGAAGGGGTTTGGCCTGCCTCCGTGGCGACTGGCTCGAATCCTGGGGGCTACACAACTCCTGGGATGGGGGGCAGCCGGCCCTCTTTCTCCCGGTACAAGCTCAACAAGGATTTGTACACGTTCACCTGACGGTCATGCGCCGCCCGCGGACAACAAAAACATGACACAACATTAGACTCGACCCGCCTACGCCACAACTGGCTCGAGTCACGGGGGCTACACCCAGTGGGTGCGCTAGCTCACCCCCACTAGAGAAAGCGCTGTGAAGAAAAGAAAGAAAGGAGGGAAGCTTACCGTGACGGTCCGCTCCAGCTGCACCAGCCGGTCATTAGCTACCTGGGCGTCCTGCACCATCTGGGCATAGCACGCAGCGAACGCCTCAACTGCAGCGGACACCACCGCCACGAGAGCACTTGGCAGATCCCCAGCAGCTAGGCGGCTAGCCGTATCCCAACTCTCCTATGGCCGGCCACCGTCCGCAGCCCCCCTTGCCTGAGGTCACCAGGGGGCCAACTCCTCCCGGCACCATCGTGCCAGTGGCCCCGGACGAGGAGCCCGCGCCGCTCGACCCCTCAGGTGCCTCGGTCCTCCCCTTCTGGCCTCTCCCGCTCGGTTCAGCCCAGGAGCCGGCATTTGATGAGCCGGCACCTCTGGTGTTGGGGCCTCCGGAGGCGGCACCTCCGAAGCTGGCATGTCCGAAGCAGGCGCCCCGCAGTCGTCACCTCCGCATCCAGGGGACCCTCCGCCCCTGGCGGCACGTCGTTTCCCCCTGCGAGATCCACGCCGCGGTCTGCCCCTGGCGGCACCTCGCCTGCCCCTAGGGGGTCCACGCTATGATCCGCCTCCTCCTCCTCCTTGCCGGCAGCACGGTCTGCCCCCGCGACCGCCGCCGCACGCGCATCCTCCGCGGCCTTCGCGACCGCCTCTGCCTGTCACGCGGGGTCATGGCGATCCTTGGACCGCCTCTCCCGCCCCTCAAGGAAAGGCTCCCATGACTGGCCGACTGCCTCCCTGCCCCCCCTCATGGCGCCCTTTTCCTCGCCGCCTCCTCCCACGGGCGGTGCCCCTCGATGCGTAGCTCCTACTGGGCCGCCTCCAGGTCGCGCCAAGCCTCGCTCTCCCTCTCCTCGGTGGTGCTCGGCGGTGCCGTTCCCGCGGCGTCGCTCATCGGGGTCCTTCCCAGAGCGCGTGCTTCCCTGGGCAAATAAAATAAGAGGGGGAGGGGAGAAGAAAGAACTAGGGGAATGAGATCAGGGGAGCTGGCTTACCAGATGACGACGGGGACCGCCCTCCTCGTGGGGACCGTCGGGACGACCCACCTCCTCTTGCTGCCGCCTCCATGGCTGTTGCCCGGCTGCTCGGTAGCAGCCCGTTTAAGTGCCGGTCCAGAACCGTCCACCTACTTCCCCTTGCCACCGGCCGCCGCATCGGCCCCGCCGGGCTCGTCGCCGACACGACGAAGACGCCTCCTCGGCGGCTCCGTGGCCTCGTCCTCCGAGGCCTTGACATCCTATGAAGCCTCTGCATCGTGCGACTCCTCCAACTCGGCGTCGTCATTGGTCCAATACCACAAATTTGGACAGGGAGGGGACTCACTCGTCGACTCGGTCACCTCCGTCTCCGTCTCCGCCCCCGACCTCGGATGCGCCGGCTCGATCCGAGTTGGCCGACTCCACGTCGTCGACGTCCTCCACCTCCTCGGGGTCTAAATCCACTAAGTGGGCGGTCGGCTCCCCGTACTCCTGAAACGAGGGAAAACCTGCAAGCCGGGAGTCACTTCTCGCTATCAAATCGAGGCGGCACCTTCGATAGGGAAAAGGAAGACAAGCCGTCTGCTTCACTTACACTTACCAATGGCACTGGATGGCTCCGGCTGTATGGGGTTTTCCCCCACTGCCAACTCCCCTCTTTCAGCTTCGCCGAGGAGATGGCGTTTACCCTCCATGCCACGTGGACCGGCTTCAGCTCCTTAGTGGAGAACCGACAGGGGTCGTGCCAGCCCCCCATCTGGCAGATGAGATGCGGCTGGCTCTGCAGCAGCTGCACCCGGTGCGCTACCATCATCGCCAGCAGATCGGCCACCTTTAGGCCTTCCGCTCCGGTCATGAGTAGCACCCGCTCGTAGATCCGGTCCGCTATCTCCGAGGCCTGAGCGTAGCTGTCCGCCAGTTCAGCGTTGCCGGCGGCGGCACGTTGATGAATTCGGGGAGGTTGATGTAGTCCTCCTCTGGCTTCAAGTTCTTCACATAGAAGAACCCCCGCTGCCAGTTCTTCACCGACTCCTGCAGCGGGAGCTTCGGAAACCGGCTCCCTAGCGGATGTGGATTAAAGCGCCCCCGCAGGCGATCATGACCGCCTCCTTCGTCACCGGGTCCTTCGCCGTCTACCGCTTGAGGAAGAAGAGCCAGAACCAGAGGTCAAGCCATGGATCCACCCCTAGGTACCCCTCGCAGAGGGTGACATAGGCCGCCAGCTGCAGGACGGTGTTGGGGGCGAGGTGGTGCGGCTGCAGGCCGAACCACATCAAGAACCGTCGGAAGAACGTGCTCACAGGCAGCCCGAGCTCACGGAGGAAGTGCTCGGCGAAGACGACCACCTCGCCGTCCCGTGGAGCCGAGGAATTCTCCGGCCCGGCAATGCGTGCCTCCACGAGATCCTCCGACGACAGCTTGCAGCGGTGGTAGAGGTGCTCGATGAACTGCTCGTCGACAATGCTGCCGTCCCACGCCCCTTGCTCGCCATGGCTCCTCAGGGGGCTTGCGGGCGCGGTGGCGGGCGCGTGAGCTCGGCTGCGGGGCGGTCTCCAGCGACGACGGCGAGGGCACGGCAAAGGGCACATGTTTCGCTCTCTTTCTCTCGTTCTTTCGGAGCGAGGGGAGGAGGGCGACGAATGTGAAGCGACAGTGGTGAGGGGAACGAATGTGCCGTTCTGTTCCCCTGCCCCTCTTCATTTGAACCCTGCACGGCCGGTCATGGGGGGCGGATTCATTGCACACGTCCCCCACGATCCCCATCACGTGCGGGACGATAGTTATTGCCCTCAGGCATGCCAACCGACGGCCCAAATCATAGAAGATACGCATTTGCGGGCCGAGGCCGGGGCCGAGGTGGGCCCCTCCCCCCGGTCCGGTCTTGTCCGCCACGCGGCCTGTCAGGACCGCGACCCGTTGCGCCCACCACGTGACGCGGGTGTATCGCCCGACGAGGCACCCAAGACGGCACTCGAGACATCGATCGGCTGCATAGCCGGCGGCCGGTTGACCATCGACGTCCGGTTTCCGAAGCGGGCCGCAACATTGGAGCGATGTTCAAGCCGTCGAGGTCCGCCGTGGCTCGGCGGTGGGCCTCCCCTGCTTCGAGGATTACTGTCGGAGGGATAACCCCAGGGTAGCCTAAAGCAACCCACTGCTCCAACTCTCTGAAACAATCGAAGGGCGGGCCGCCTCCCCCTACAACCAAGATTGTGCCCGGCCAGCTACGCAACGCCGGCTGGGCCCTGCCGGCCATGCATGGTCGGCTCCGTTAGGACTACCAGCTGGGGACAGGGATTCCTGGCCCCTTAGCCAGTAGCACCTTGGATCCCACGGCCCAGGCATGCGCGGCTATAGTGCCCCCCACCCCGTCGGGGTTCAGCGCCCGTATGGCCACAATGGAGGAAATAGTGCTGCTGACTTTGGCTGACTGTGACCGGGCTTCCAACAGTGTCGTCACGCCTCCAACCACTCCATGACCTGCCCCGGCGTGGCTACAGTGCATCCGGTCATACCGCTGACCGCGGTTGGCTGCCACAAGGCGACGCCCCGAAGGACGCCCCGTGCCATGAAGCGACCGTTGCTGGGACCTACCATGCGGGCCCCTCCGGCTCTCGACGAGACCTCCCAGCTGGCGGGCCCTACTAGCGACGAGACCCTACATCCGGGGCCCCACGGCCGGCTACCGAGGCTGCCAGTTGGGGGCCCCCGCGGCTTTCCACCCATACTGTAATCCGGGGGGTTGGCCTATAAACCCCCCCGGAGCCTCCCATGCAGAGGCAAGCCAACAAGTAGACGCGAACACACAAGCAGACACACAGAGAGGAACACCTCGTTCCATGACCACCTTCGTAGCGAGAGAAGGGGAGCCGGCTGCTCCTCCTTCCACCTCGAGACACAACTCAAGGAGCACCATTGTAACCTCTCCTCATCGATCAACTAGACCAAGCAGGACTAGGGGTATTACCTTTCACGGAGGGCTCTGAACCTGGGTACATCGTGTGTCAGTCATCGCTTGTGCCTAATCCCGCTCCCGAAGCCCGTCGGCCTCCTTCGGCCCCAACCACTTTCGACAAGCCTATCCATGGCATCTGTCGTGAGAAAACGACGACAGTTGGTACATATAGTTTCAAAGTGACATGAATGAAAGTCGCGTTACTCGTGCATGACGTTGGGGATAGTAAAGATTCTCCATAATTAGCACATTGGTTAATTAAGCTCTACATTATCTGCGGAAATCGTCTCAGACAAAAATGGAAGGGGAAAAAACTGACCGTCTGGTGCTGGAACAAGAGCCCAAGAGCCCACCTGCTGCATTCGGCCCATGGCCCCATTCATGATGACCCAACCGTACCCACCCAGGCTGCTATACAAGGGTAAAATCGTATTTTACCCAGCGGGATCGATCCGTGGCATGGCTCGCCGACTCTGCCGTCTCCCTCGCCTCCTCCTCCCCCTCGCCGCCGCCACCAAGCCCCACCAACGCCTCCCCGCCATCCCCGCCCTAAACCCTAGCCCCGCCGCGCGCCTCCGTCCTTCCTCCTCCCCGACGCCGGCGCTCTCCACCTTCCCTCGCCTCTTCTCCTCGTCGTCCGCAGGTACGCCCGAAACGCCCCCTTCCCCCAACTCCTCCCTCCCCGCGATCCTCCGCCTCGCCGCGGTCCCGGACCGGCGCTGACGATTTCCCGGCCCCCGCAGGCGATTCCAGCAGCATGGTGGTCGTCGGCTCGGCGGACTCGTTCGAGGACATCCACTCCAAGGTGCAAGGTGCGGTGCCGATCCCCTCCCTTCTCTCCCCCCCCCCCCCCCCCCCCCCCCCAGCTGTTCTACCGATTCTTCACATTGTTGGCAGTATGACGCGTGCGCAAGTTTCGTTCTCACATGTTTGGTGTGGTGGCCCTTGCCTTTTGCAGTGGAGAAGCTCCCCGCCGTCTTCTACTACACGGCGGTCTGGTGCGGGCCGTGTAAGTGCCGCCTCCGCGCCATGAATTGGGATTCGAACGAGTGACCAGAGGGAGCTACAATTCTGTTGTTTGGTGTTGCAGGTCGGGCGATGGCACCTGTGATCGAGAAGATGAGCAGGCAGTACCCCAAGATACCGGTGTACAAGGTCGACATCGACATGGTAAGCAATCGGGTTTCAGTCCTGCTGCGATGTTCATCTGCTAGCAAGTTGCATGTTGAAGTGTGCTCTGTTTCGATATGAATGGTCAATTTGCATGAGTATGAGATTGTCCTAGATTGTAAACTTGTTTTGCCAAAGATCGTTGCATTGCACTCCTTGTTAATTCGTCAAGCTCTGTCACCGAAACCACCATGTTTGAAATTGTGTTATGGCTAGTAATTGTTGAGAGAACATACCTGTTAATGAAGCCTCAAAAGTTGTGATCTCTTAGAATTGGATCTACCTAGCATTATGAAGATTCAAGTCTGGGATCACTCGGGGTCACATTTTTTATTTATTTCACTTAGCTTTCTGCTTTGGAGTTTGAGATTAAAGTCAGTCGTTCATCAGGAATTCAGGATCATTGTGAAAGTTGCTTCATAACTGGTCCGCTATTAGTTATGTGCAATCTTCTATTCCCTCCGTCCCATAATATATCATCGTTTTTTTACACTAGTGCAGTGTCAAAAACACTCTTATATTATGGGACGGAGGGAGTAGATCATTTACCTTAGCTAATATGGATAATCTGGACATATGATCTACATGGTGTCACTTGGGAGAAAATGATGTGGTCTGAATGATGGATCCAGTATAGCCCACATTGGGATTTAGTAAACCCTATTAAAAGAATTACTAAACCACAATGTGCTCAGTTGCGTGATGACCACTAATGTTTTTAATAGATCCTAGATCAAGCACACTGAATGGAAGCATCTAGTTGTACATTCTTTGATTGGATCTGCATAGATATATTTGTCAGCTTTCTAGCATTGGGATAACTCAGAGCCACTCCTCTTTTTCTCACTAGCCTTCTGTCTACAACTTCGATAGCACATGAAGCTAGCACTTAGCAGCATCCATTATTGATAAGGATGATTGTAGAAGTTGCTTTATAGCTAGTCTGCTCTTGGTTCTGCAAATTAGTCTAGTCATCTAGACCATTTACCTTCACTAACATATTATAGAAGTCCTGATGCAATTTCGTAATCCTATTAAAACACTGCTGTCCATGGTTTCCATGTATGGGGGTGCTCGTTTGTTTACAGTAGGCAGATTGACTTGAGAGTTGGTGCATACCTGCATGGTAGTTTTAAGTACAAAGAATCGAAAATCCGGAATCAACTGTTTGTTAATCTGCTGCAGTGGTTTTACTCTTTTATGAATTTGTGATTGCGTGTAAAGGGGACAAATGTTACACTGGTTTGATCAGTTTGTTAACTGGATGTCTTATTGGGAATAAACACCACGGCAGATGTCAGTACATGCAAGGTTGAATGCATTCCAAATACATTAAAAGTCGTTGCTGTTGTCCCTATATTTATTTTCTCAGCAGTATGTCTGCTCCCTCACTTGGTTATTGATGCATGATTTCTTTTCCTTTTGTGCTGCAGGAGGGGCTTGGGAACAGACTTAGTAATCTGAAAATATGCTCTATTGTAAGTTGCATGCCTGAAACTGTAATTCATGACATTTTTTTCTCATTTTTATGATATAAATTTTAGTAGTATTCTGTTTCATGGTAATGATGTGTTGCATATGTTTTTGTGACTGGAGTCTGAGGATATGCAGTGATTCAACCTTACTTTGTTAAATGTGTACATGCATGTTTGTTCAGTTCACTTGAAGAGGGAGCCATGATTATAGGAATATCCTTCTCCCAGCATGTTTGTGTATTCATATATTCATATAAACATGGTTCTTACTGGAGGAATCTGAGAGTATGCAATTATTCAACCTTACTTTGTTAAATGCATACATATGTGCATGTTCGTTCAGTTCACTTGAGGAGAGAGCCATGATTGTAGGAATATCTTTCTCCCAGCATGTCTGTGTATTTGCATAAACATGGTTGTTACCAACCTTCATCCTAACTCGTATTCCAAATATTTGACTCATGGCGAATCTTGCACAGCCAACTTTCCACTTCTATCACAAAGGCGAGAAGAGCAGCGAAGTGGTTGGTGCTGACGTGAAGAAGCTTGAAGCTGCCATGGAAAGTCTTTACAAGTAAGATGCTTTCTTTGTTCTCGTCCTCCTTTTAATACTTACACAAGCAGTGCACTGCTGCTTGAATGGTCTCATCTGCGGTGAAGTAAACGTAATCTTGTACTCGACTACAAATGTAAATATGCTAAGTATTAAACATGTCTCCAGCACTTGGCCATTTACTTCGTATTGTGATGCTCTTGACATTATACTTTATACATCGCAGTGCTCTTGACATTATACATTGTACTTGCACAGGCAACAGTGAAAGTTGACTTGGACAGGGGACAGTTCTTTTGCATGAAGAGTTGAATACGCTGTAATGCTTGTGATTTGAATCGGCGTGTTTGACTTGGAAACTTGTGCCTTGCGACCTTGTTTAGATATCTTGATACATCTTGTCTGAAAAACGTCGCATTCTGAATTTATGCCCTTGTGAGCACAGCTTTTGTCCAATTTCTGCACGTCTATAATGTGGTGCCGCTCCCTGTTTCTGATGGTTGGGCTTGACTTGCCAGTGGTCTTGGCCTTTGCCAAACTATGATCCTGAACTGTCTTCTTCTCTCCTTGGTCTTTCTTAAAAAGGTTAGCGAGGATGAGTTGATCCTGCAGTTTTACTACCAAGTGAAACCTGGCCTGGCAATTGTCTGTGATATAAGAGCAACTCCAACTCAGAGACCCATTTTGTCCGCGCGCCACGAACGCGTGGATAGAAAGGTCGGTCGAATGAGTCGACCCAAACGGATGTGCATTTGCTTTTCGTTTGCCCGTGGGCCCATTCTTGGCCCATTTTTGAGCCGAATTTGCATCGGCGTGGAGACGAGATGGACACGCGCGCCAGCCTACTCCCTTGCTCGTTGGTCGGTGACACATTGGCCATCCTCTCCCATTCCAGCAACAAACCTTCCTCCCTCGTCGTCGTCTGTGTCGGCATCAGTTGTCGGTGCTGTCACCTGTAACGTCGCTACCCACTTTTCCGGTGTTGGCGCCAGCTGTCGGTGCTGTCACCTGCAATGCCCTTGCCCACTTTTCTGGTGCCGGCGCGAGCTGTTGGTGCCGTCACGTGCAACGTCGCCACCTCCCATGTCGTCCCGCTCCTCGCCGACTTGTCGTCAGGGAACCGAAAGCTTTCCTCCCCCACTCCCCTGACACAACCGAGGCCACGGCCAAGAAGCTTCCTCGTCGCCCCCCCTCCCCCGCCAGTTCCTTCGTCTTGACATCGGCACACTCGTCGGACGCCTGCCAGTGCAGCAAGCTGGCCCAAGGGCGGCGCGACTCCCTTCGCCGGCCGACTCTTTCGTCGACGTCTGCAAGTTATTCGACAGTTTAAACAGTTCGCATAATTGTGTGATTGGAAAACTCACATGCACTTACAAAATGATTTGCTTGAATATATGTGGGCTCATGTTGGCAATCAATAAATACATATAAAAAGCGGACAAATTGACCGTCCATTTGGATCGGGCCGTTGAGTTGCTCTGAGATGCTCGGCTACGCAACGCTCTTGACATCAGTAGAAGAAGAGTTGCATGAAGTCAAGACGTTGTAATACTTGTGATGAGAATCTGCATTGTCGTGGAAACTCCAGGTTTTCTTCGTCGTTATGATTGGTGGCTATGAAAGAAACATCGACGCCACAGCTTTTGCAAGCAGGATCTGCGAATCTTTTTAAGTGGCAGTGGCAGGCGCCACTGTCTGTCTGATGGTTCGTCTTGACTCGCATCACAGCCTGGGCTTGGGTCTTCACTGTATGAATTTAAGCCTTAATTTCAAACGGCACGTTGTATGGCATTTAGCGTTTGTTTTTTAAACACAATACAAACACATACACACATGTACACATCCTCTAGTCTGGTTCCACGAAAATGCCAATCAAGTTGATATGTCATTCACAAAAGCGATGACACATTGACATGCAGGGATGCTTACCATTTTAAACGTAACAAAAGCTTTGGACGCAGCTTTGATGCAAATGCTTAGAGGCAGCAACAATGCACACTGGACGGATGCTCTGAGGAATTTAAACCTGAAAGGAATCTATGGTTGGCTTCCATCGTTCAGGGTTTTCTGGTACGAGTCTGTGCATTCCGGGTTGTCGAGCTAAGAAATAATTCATTCGGCCTAATCCCAGTGAGCGTGTCACGGTTCGGAACAGAACACGTCGTTTTTTTCACGGGCGGTGACACTGCGCTCGCGAACGACGAAACCTATACCATTGCCAAATTAACCCCGGCCTCGCTCTGCTCCCGTTCGTTACCGGCCAGTCGTCGTGTCTGCAGGCGCACACGATACCAAGCCAAGCCAAACCAAGCCAGGAGGAGAGAGGGGGGGGGGGGGGGGGGGGTCCGGGTCCGGCCGGGTCTGCCACCACACATGCGGGCACTGTGAGCCCGTGACGCCGCTGCGCCGGGCACGCTCCCGCCCGCTGGAGGATGTTCCCCGAGGAGAGGATCGCCGACGCCTCGCACGCGTGTCTCCCGTCCAAGTGACAGTAACCACACATCGCCACCGATCCATCATCCATGCAGCGCGGGGCAGCGTCAGGCGCGGCACGTGAACGGGGCAGACAGCCGATCGGTCCACGCACAGCACGCACGTACGTCCGGCCCCGGTTCGTTAGGGCATCTCCACGCTGACGTCGTAAATTTCGTTTGGTCCGCGGACACGGATGTAAAAAAAAGATATTCAATGCCGGTCGCATACATTTTGATAACATCCACGGATCAATTTGTAGTTATTAGATGGTTATAAAGGGAGAAATTGTGGTATTCCTAGCCATCAGGGTTCAAGTCATGGTGCTTGCATTTATTTCAGAATTTTTAAAGATACGCATTCAGTGTGAGGAAACGTTTTCGTTGACGACAAGGTGCCTACGGTGACTTCATAAATTTCAAGATGATATGCCGGCTCAATCTCTCGAAGATGCTCATAAGGATACGATGTGCGTGTGTGCGTTAATATGGGTTAGTGTATGCACGTGTATATAAACGCTTATATTTATACTATGTTAAAAAAACATTTTGACAACATCCCGGATTAATCGGACGAAATTCGTGCATACATGCCAGATGTCATATAAGCATGACGGATTTTATATGAACACGCTAGATTTAATTGCATTCACGTCTTACTCCGCTTTGGAAGTATTAATTAATACCTATCTAAATGGTCGTCGATGCCGGTTTCCTGTGTTCGGCCTCCGAGAACTGACGCTTCACCTTCTCCAGCTCCGTCTTGTAACCTCCTCCTCCATAGACCCGGCAAGCTTAGAGGTCAGCCTCCACGTCGCCGTCAAGCAACTAATTGACCCTCTATGTTGAGCCCACCAAGCTTGGCATCGACGGGAGGGGAGTAGTCGTGGCCTTCCTAGGACCCGAGTGGCAACGACCTCCCGTACACTACTCTTCCTCGCTATCAGTGGCACCCGCGGACGTGCTAGCTTCGTTCGGCGCGGCCTCGGCGTTGTCCTCCTTCTCATCGTCGGTGTCACCAAACAACACCTCACCCGCCCCGTCGCACGCCTCGTCGTCGTTAGCCACGACCACCACCTTCGCCACCCGCTGTCGGTACCGCCAGCGGGCAAAACAGATCTCGCGGGCGGAGCGGTAGGACTCGAGTAGCACATTCTGCTCCGCCAGGTCCGCGTCGGGCGCGGCTACCCTGCCAGCGCCGAGGCACTACTCCAAGATCTGTCATGAACTCCTTCATCAGAACACCTTCCTTCGCTGCCTCCTAGGCTGCGATGTACTCCGCTTCGCGTAGAATCGGTCACCACGCTCTGCTTGGAACTGCACCATCTTATCGCTTCTCCATTGAGAATAAATATGTATCCGGTTTGCGACTTGGAGTCATCCGGATCAGTGTCAAAGCTTGCATCAACGTAACCCTTTACGACGGGCTCTTGATCACCTCCATAAACGAGAAACATTTCCTTAGTCCTTTTCAGGTACTTAAGGATATTCTTGACTGCCGTCCAGTGCTCCATTTCAGAATCACTTTGACACCTTCCGGCCATACTTATGGAAAGGCTGACATCGGGTCTTGTGCATAGCATTGCGTACATGATAGAGCCTATGGCTGAAGCATAGGGGATGACACTCATCTTCTCTCTATCTTCTGCAGTCACTGGGCACTGAGTCTTACTCAACTTCACACCTTGTAACACAGGCAAGAACCCCTTCTTGGACTGATCCATTTTGAACTTCTTCAAAACTTTATCAAGGTATGTGCTTTGTGAAAGTGCTATCAAGCGTCTCGATCTATCTCTATAGATCTTAATGCCTAATATGAAAGCAGCTTCTCCGAGGTCCTTTATTGAAAAACTCTTGTTCAAATATTCCTTCACGCTTTCCAACATTTCTATATTGTTTTCAATCAGCAATATGTCATCCACACATAATATTAGAAACGCTATAGAGATCTCACTCACTTTGTTGTAAATACAAGCTTCTCCATAAACTTGTATAAACCCAAACGCTTTGATCACCTCATCAAAGCGCTTATTCCAACTAAGAGATGCTTGCACCAGTCCATAAATGGATCACTGGAGTTTGCCAACTTTGTTAGCATTCTATGGATCGACAAAACCTCCGGTTGCATCACATACAACTCTTCCCCAAGGAAACCGTTAAGGAACGCTGTTTTGACATCCATCTGCCAAATTTCATAGTCAAAATATGCAACAATTGCTAACATGATTCTGGCGGAGTTAAGCATCGCTACGGGTGAGAAGGTCTCATCGTAGTCAACCCCTTGAACTTGTGAAAAACCCTTTGCCACAAGTCGAGCTTTATAGACGGTGACATTAATGCCCGCGTCCGTCTTCTTCTTAAAGATCCATTTGTTCTGAATGGCCTTTCGCCCTTCAGGTAATACTTCCAAAGTCCATACTTTGTTTTCATACATGGATCCCATCTCGGATTTCATGGCCTCTAACCATTTCTCGGAATCCGGGCCCATCATCTCTCCTCCATAGCTCGTAGGCTCATCGTTGTCTAACAACATGACCTCCAAGACATGGTTGTCATACCACTCAGGAGTAGCACACGCCCTTGTCGACCTATAAGGTTCAATATTAACTTGATTCGAAGCTTCATGATCATCATCATTAACTTCCTCTTCAACCATTGTTGGCTCCACAGAAACAACTTTCTGCGCTTCTCTACTCTCTGGTTGAAGTAAAGGTTCAATAACCTCATCAAGTTCTATTTTCCTCCCACTCAATTCTGTCGAGAGAAACTTTTTCTCAAGAAATGTTCCGTTTTTAGCGACAAACACTTTGCCTTCAGATCTAAGATAGAAGGTATACCCAACTGTCTTTTTTGGGTATCCTATGAAGACGCATTTCTCCGCTTTGGGTTCCAGCTTTTCAGGCTGAAGCTTTTTGACATAAGCATCACATCCCCAAACTTTAAGAAACGGCAATTTTGGCTTCCTGCCAAACCACAGTTCATATGGCGCCGTCTCAACGGATTTCGATGGTGCCCTATTTAAAGTGAATGAAGCTGTCTCTAATACATAACCCCAAAATGATAGTGGCAAATCGGCAAGAGACATCATAAAATGCACCATATCTAATAAGGTTCGATTACGATGTTCGGACACACCATTACGCTGTGGTGTTCCAGGCGGTGTCAATTGTGAAACAATTCCACACTGTCTTAAGTGACTGCCAAACTCATAACTCAGATATTCACCTCCTCATCAGATTGCAGGAATTTAATCTTCTTGTTATGATGATTCCCAACTTCACTCTGAAATTGCTTGAACTTTTCAAACGTTTCAGACTTGTGTTTCATTAAGTAAATATACCCATATCTACTTAAGTCATCAGTGAAGGTGAGAAAATAACGATATCCACCGCACGCCTCAATGTTCATCGGACCGCACACATTAGTATGTATGATTTCCAACAAATCACTCCCCCATTCCATTGTTCCAGAGAGCGGCGTTTTAGTCATCTTGCCCATGAGGCATGGTTCACATGTGTCAAGTGATTGAAAATCAAGTGACTCCAAAATTCCATCAGCATGGAGCTTCCTAATGCGTTTTACACCAATATGAGCCAAACGGCAGTGCCACAAGAAAGTGGTACTATCATTATCAACTCTACATCTTTTGGCATCAATGTTATGAACATGTGTATCATCACTATCAAGATTCAACGTGAATAAACCTCTCACATTGGGTGGCTGACCATAAAAGATATTACTCATATTAATAGAACAACCATTATTCTTTGATTTAAATGAGTAACCGTCTCGCAATAAACAAGATCCAGATATAATGTTTATGCTTAACGCATGCACTAAATAACAATTATCCAGGTTCATCACTAATCCTGATGGTAATTGAAGAGAGAGCGTGCCGATGGCGATCACATCAACCTTGGAACCATTTCCCATGCGCATCGTCACTTCGTCCTTAGCCAGCCTTCGTCTATTCCGTAGGTCCTGCTTAGAGTTGCAAATGTGAGCAACCGAACTGGTATCAAATACCCAGGCACTACAATGAGAGCTAGTAAGGTACACATCAATAACATGCATATCATATATACCTTGTTTAGTGTTGGCCGCCTTCTTGTTGGCCAGGTACTTGGGGCAGTTCCGCTTCCAATGACCAGTTCCCTTGCAATGAAAGCACTCAGTTTTTGGCTTGGGTCTAGCCTTGGGTTTCTTCACGGGAGGAGCAACTGCTTTGCCACCCTTTTTGGAGTTACCCTTCTTTCCCTCGCCATGCTTCTTGAAACTAGTGGTTTTATTGACCATCAACACTTGATGTTCTTCTGGATTTCAGACTCAGCGACTTTCAGCATCGCAAACAGCTCGGCGACTGACTTGGTCATCCCGTGCATGTTATAGTTCATCACGAAGCTCTTGTAGCTAGGTGGCAATGATTGAAGAACTCTGTCAGTGATCGCCTCCGGCGGAAGGGGCATCCCTAACTCCGCTAGACGGGTCGAATACCCAGACATTCTGAGTATATGTTCACTGATAAACCCGTTCTCCTTCATCTAGCAAGCATAGAACTTATCGGAGGTCTCATACCTCTTGATCCGGGCATTCTTATTAACGATAAACTCCAACTCTTGGAACATCTCATATGCTCCATGACGTTCAAAACATCTTTGAAATCCCTGTTCTAAGCCATACAACATTGCACATTGAACTATTAAGTAATCTCCAGAATGTGCCTCCCAAGCATTCTTAATGTCTTCGGATGACACGGGAGCGGGTGGGTCACCAAGCGGTGCATCAAGGACATAAGCCTTCTGGGAAGCTGTGAGGATAATCCTCAGATTACGGGCCCAGTCCACAAAGTTACTTTCATCATCTTTCAACTTAGCTTTCTCTAGGAACACATTAAAATTCAGGGGTGCTACTGCGCAAGCCATTGATCTACAACATAAATAAGCAAAGGTTACTAAGACTATTTTTCAAGATAATAAGTTTAGTTAATTAAATTACTAAAGCTCCCACTCAAATTGACATCCCTCAGGTCATCTGAGTGATACATGATCCATATTCACCAACTCAAGTCTGATCATCACGTGAGTTAAGGTTGTTTCAATGGTGAACATCATCATGTTGATCATATCTACTATATGACCCATGCTCGACCTTTCGGTCTCTTGTGTTCCGAAGCCATGTCTGTACATGCTAGTCTCGTCAAGTTTAACCCAAGTGTTCTGCATGTGCAACACTGGCTTGCACCCGTTGTATGCGAACATAGAGTCTATCACACCCGATCATCACGTGGTGTCTCGACACGACGAACTTTTGCGACGGTGCACACTCGGGGAGAACACAATTCATGTTGAAATTTAAGTGAGACATCACCTTATAATGCTATCGTCGTTCTAAGAAAAAACAAGGTGCATAAAAGGATTACCATCACATGCAAATCATAAGTGACATGATATGGCCATGAACTTGTGCTTTTGATCTTCATCTCCAAAGCACCGGCATGATCTCCATCGTCACTGGCATGACACCATGATCTCCATCAGCATGATCTCCATCATTGTGTCACCATCGGGGTTGTTGCGCCCACCATGCTTGTACTACTATTGCTAC
Organism: Hordeum marinum; assembly: GCA_022496015.1. Taxonomy (NCBI): domain Eukaryota; kingdom Viridiplantae; phylum Streptophyta; class Magnoliopsida; order Poales; family Poaceae; genus Hordeum; species Hordeum marinum. The sequence continues at coordinate 502,374,453 of CM039678.1, read as the reverse complement.
CGCTTAGCGATAAAGTAAAGCATTACATAGAGCTTAAAGATTGACACACAAGTCATACAATAATCAAAGACAACCCTATGGCTCCTGCCGGTTGCCGTACTTGTCGACATGCAAGTCATGATATTCTATACAAAACATGATCATCTCATACAACACATATATCTCATCATGTAATTGGTCATATCACATCACAACATACCCTGCAAAAACAAGTTAGACATCCTCTAATTGTTGTTGCATGTTTTACGTGGCTGCTATGGGTATCTACCAAGAACGATTCTTACCTACGCAAAACCACAACGGTGATATGAAGATTGCTTTTCAACCTTCTACAAGGACCACCTTAATCAAATCTGGTGCAACTAAAGTGGGAGAGAGAGACACCCGCCAGCCAGTTTTATGCAACAAAGTCACATGTCAGTCGATGGAACACGGTCTCTCGTAAGCGTACGAGTAAAGTCGGTCCGAGCCGCTTCATCCCACAATACCGCAGAACCAAGAAAAGACTAAGGGAGGAAGCAATCTGAATATCAACGCCCACAAACTCCTTTGTGTTCTACTCAAGATCTCATCTACGCATAGACCTAGCTCATGATGCCACTGTTGGGGAACGTTGCATGGGAAACAAAAAATTTCCTACGCTTCACCAAGATCAATCTAGGAGATGAGCATCTATGAGAGGAGAGATTGGATCCACGTACGCTTGTAGATTTCTAAGCGGAAGCGTTAAAGAACGCGGTTGAAGTGATCGTACGTCTCCGTGATCCAAATCGCAAGCCGTCCCATGAACTCCCGATGAAGTGCCGAACGGATGACACCTCCGCGTTCACCACATGTGCAGCTCGATGAAGATCTCCGACTTCTTGATCCAGCTAGCAAGAAGGAGCGGAGAGGTAGATGGGTTCGCTGGCAGCACGACGGCATGGCGGCGGTGGTGGTGGAGCTGATCCGGCAAAGCTTCGCTAAGTGTCGCCAATTCAATCTAGAGGACTGGCTATCGGAGAGGGAGGAAGGGCTGCACCGTGGCTTAAGTTGCGGCTGCCCTCCTCCCTCACATATATATAGGGGGAGGGGTGGGGCACCAAATCCCTCGGGTTTCCCCCTTGGGGCGGCAGCCAAGGGTGGATGCGCCATAGGGTGGCTTGCCACCCAAGGCAAGGTGGCGCCAACCCTGGTTGGCCCTCCCACCAACCCCCAACCGCATGGGCCCTTGTGGGAGGGGCATCCAGCCCACCAGGGGCTGGTGCGCCCTTTCTCACAGCCCATGTGGCCCTTTGGGCCTGGTGGTCCCTTTCGGTGGACCCCCGGGACCCTTCCGGCACCCCGGGTATGCTACCATTGACGCCCGCAATTTTCCCGGTGACCAACACGGAACATCCTATATATGAATCTTCACCTCCGAACCATTCCGGAGCTCTTCTTGACATCTGGGATCTCATCCAGGATTCCTAACAGCATTCGGTCACCAAGACACATAACTCATCTATTCCGAAACGTCACCGAACCTTAAGTGTGTAGACCGTGCGGGTTCGAGAACTATGTAGACATGACCGAGACACCTCTACGGTCAATAAAGAATAGCGGGACCTGGATGACCATATTGATTCCTACATATTCTACGAATATCGTTATTGGTCAAACCTCTGTGTCAAGGATTCAGTTAATCCCGTATGATGTTCCCTTTGTTCTTCGGTATGTTACTTGCCCGAGATTCGATCGTCGGTATCTGCATACCTAGTTCAATCCCGTTATTGGCAAGTCTCTTTACTCGTTCTGTAATACAAGATCCCATGGCTAACACTTAGTCACATTGCTTGCAAGTCTTGTTGTGATGTTGTATTATAAAGTGGGCCCTCAGATACCTCTCCGTCACACGGAGTAACAAATCCAGTGTTGATCGATGCCAACCCAACAGACACCCTCGGAGATACCTGTAGAGCACCTTTATAGTCACCCAGTTACGTTGCAACATTTGATGCACACAAGGCATTCCTCCAGTGTTAGTGAGTTGTATGATCTCATGGTCATAGAAACATATACTTGACATGCAAAAAACTAGAGCAATAAACTGACACGATAATATGCTATGTTCATAGTTTGGGTCTTGTCCATTACATCATTCTCCTAATGATGTGATCCCATTATCAAATGACATCTCATGTCAATGTCTAGGAAACCTTGACCATTTTTGATCAACAAGGTAGTTTACTAGAGGCATACTAGGGACAAAGTGTTGTCTATATATCCACACATGCAATGTGTTTCCAATCAATACAAATATAGCATGGATAATAAACAATTATCATGAACAAGGAAATATAATAATAACCATTTTATTATTGCCTCTAGGGCATATTTCCAACAGACCGAAACGATTCTGCATCTACAACTATTACTCCACACATCGACCGCTATCCAACATGCATCTAGTGTATTAAGTTCATGAAAAAACAGAGTAATGCAATAATAACAGTGACATGATGTAGGAATAGACTCCATCTTATTATTCTTAATAGCAATGATACATGTGTGCCTTGCTGCCCCTACTGTCAATGGGAAAGGACACCGCAAGATCAAACCCATCACAAAGCTCCTCTTCCCATGGCAAGAAAAATCGATCTAGTTGGCCTAACTAAATGAAAGATTCGAAGAATAAATAAAAGTCTATAAGTAATCATGCATACAAGAGATGAAAGAAGACTCAAATAATATTCATGGATAGAAACTGATGATGAACTCCAAATTCATCGGATCCCAACAAACACACCGCAAAAAGTCATTACATCAAATAGATCTCCAAGAGACCATTGTATTGAGAATCAAAAGAGAGATACGAAGCCATCTAGCTACTGCCTACAGACCCATAGGTCTATGGTGGACTACCCACGCATCATTGGAGAGGCAGCCATGAAGACGGTGCACCCCTCCGTAATGGTGGTAGATTGGATCTTGCGGTTCTGGAACTTGCGGCGGCTAGAATTGTGTTTCTTTGAATCCACTAGGGTTTTATGAATATTGGGGGCATTTATAGAGCTGATAGCCGGTGGAGAGGCATCCCGAGGTGGGCACAACCCAATAGGGGGCACCTGGGGCCTCTGGCGCGCCCTGGTGTCTTGTGCTCTCCTCGACCCTCGTCTTTGGAACTTTTTTGGCCCACTAGATGTCTTCTGGCCCAAAAAAATCTCTAAAAAGTTTCATGGTGTTTGGGCTTCGTTTGGTACTGATATTCTTCTAAGTAAAAAACAAGCAAAAAATAGCAACTGGCACTTGGCACTATGTCAATAGGTTAGTCCCAAAAATGATATAAACTTGCTATAAAGTGATCGTAAAACATCCAAGATTGATAATATAACAACATGGACATTAGAAAATTATATATATGTTGGAGATGTATTATACCTCTTGTTACTACCGCACCACCTCCGCCCGTTTGTCTGGGCTTGGAATCCTCAATGGATCCTGAGCAGCGGTAGGAAGGTTTACTACTCCTTATAGGTGGTAGTACTGCTCCTAGCAGCGGTAGTACCACTTTGGTGGAATTACCTCTCCTCTCCTTCCTCTCTATATCCATAAGCTGCTGCACTGCAATCCCAGCAGTAGTACTGCTCCGGAGGCACTACTGCCTCGTGGCCTCGCGCCATTGACGTGTGTGGCTATCTTAGTCGCCCAAGCGGTAGTACCGCTCCCGTGAGCGGTAGTACCGCTTATGTACAGGCTGAGGGGGTAACAATTGGATTTCCCCTCCTATAAAAGGGGTTCTTCTTCCCCATTGAACCCTATCTCATGAGATCGACTTTGCCCTCCATTGTTGACCTTCTTCGAACTTGCTAACTCTTAATCTCTCCAATGATTCTTTCTAGTTCTTGATGGAAAAGAGAGGGGAGATCTGGATCCACAATTCAACCAATCACTTTCTCCTCCATGTGAGCCGAACCCCTTGGATCTACATCTTGGTGTTCTTTGTGAGCTCCTTCTTCTTCGTCTCATATTCCTACATAGATGTTGTTGTTGTGGTGGAATTTGGGAGTGAGGGACTTGACCACTTCATATGTTCTTGCCATTGAATTAGTTGCATCGATTTGAGTTGTCCATGGTGATACGTGATACTAGGCAAACCCGAGGGTGGCTTGATCTTCACGGATTGGAGGTGGATTCGGGGAAGAACACGATGAACATGAAGAACACAAGGGGAAAATGTGGACAAATCAAAGGGAAAACATTCTATTGGACAAGATCAACACCAAGTACTCCTCAAATCACAAGCAATACAAGAGGTGCATCAAGATCCAAGAACAACAACAGAAATATGGATACATGGGTAGTGCATCCAAATCTCTAGGAGAGATGGGCCTTGATATCCACTAGGGATCTTCCCTCGAAAGTGGTTTTGACATCCTCTATGGATCTTCTCCGGTGGAGGTCTCTATTAGGGAACGTTGCATGGGAAACAAAAATTTCCCTATGCATCACCAAGATCAATCTAGGAGATGAGCATCTACGAGAGGAGAGAGTGGATCTACATACCCTTGTAGATCGCTAAGCGGGAAGCGTCCCGCAATCACATCACGATCCGTCCCGCGATCCAATCACGAATCGTTTTACGATCTTGATCACGGTCCTTCCGATCTAGTACCGAACGGACAACACCTCCGCGTTCAACACACGTACAACTTGATGACGATCTCCGCCTTCTTGATCCAGCAAGAGGGGGTGGAGAGCTAGACGAGTTCTCCGGCAGTGCGACGGCGTTGCGGCAATGGTGGTGGAGCTATTCCAGCAGGGCTTCGCCTAAGCACCGCTGAAAACCGATCTAGAGGAGAAACTGCGATCTAGAGGAGAGGTAGCATGTGGCTGTTTTTCTGTGTCAAAACCCCCCTCAAAACCTCTAGTATATATATTAGGAAAGTGTTGTCTATATATCCACACATGCAATGTGTTTCCAATCGATACAATTATAGCATCGATAATAAAAAATTATCATGAACAAGGAAATATAATAATAAACACTTTATTTATTGCCTCTAGGGCATATTTCCAACAGTCTTCCACTTGCACTAGAGTCAATAATCTAGTTCAAATCACTATGTGATTTACCTTGTAATGAATCAAACACCCATGCAGTTCTGGTGTTGATCATGTTTAGCCCTTGGAAGAGGTTTAGTCAATGGGTCTGCAACATTCAGATCCGTGTGCACTTTGCTAATATTTATGTCCTTCTCCTCGATGTAATCGCGGATGGAATTGAAGCGTCGCTTTATGTGTCTGGTCCTCTTGTTAAACCTTGGTTCCTTGGCCAGAGCAATGGCACCAGTGTTGTCACGGAATAGAGTCATTGGATTCAGTGCACTAGGCACTACTCCAAGATCTGTCATGAACTGCTTCATCCAGACACCTTCCTTCGCTGCCTCCGAGGCTGTGATGTACTCCGCTTCGCATGTAGAATCGGCTACCACACTTTGCTTGGAACTGCACCAGCTTACCGCTCCCCCGTTGAGAACTGCACCATCTTACCGCTCCCATGTTTGGGGCTGCGACGCTTATGTGAAAAAGGGTTTTTCACCTAATGAGCTCGAACCCAAAGAGGACAAATGCATCTTCACAGAATACCCTAAGAATAGTTGGGTAAACCTTCTATCTCATATCCAAGCATAGTGTTTGTTGCTAAAACTGGGTCCTTTCTCGATAAAAAGTTTCTCTTGAAAGAATTGAGTGGGAGGAAGATAGAACTTGATGAGGTTGTCGAACCTTTGTTTCAACCAGAGAGTAGCGCAGCGCAGAAAGTTGTTTCTGTGGAACCTACGTCACTTGAAGAGGAAGTAAATGATGATGATCATGAAGCTTCAGATCAAGTTACTATCGAACCTCGTAGGTCGACAAGGACGTGTACTGCTCCTGAGTGGTACGACAACCCTATCTTGGAGGTCATGTTGTTGGACAATGATGAACCTACGAGCTATGAAGAAGCGATGATGGGCCCGGATTCTGACAAATAGTTAGAGGCCATGAAATCCGAGAAAGGATCCATGAATGAAAACCAAGTATAGACTTTTGTAGACTTGCTCATTGGACGACAGGTCATCGAGTAGAAATGGACCTTTAAAATGAAGACATACGCTGATGGTAAATGTCACCATTTATAAAGCTCGACTTGTCACAAAGAAGTTTCCGACAAGCTCAAGGAGTTGACTGCGATGACACTTTCTCTCTTGTAGCAATGCTAAAGTCTGTTGGAATTATGTTAGCAGTTGCTGCATTTTTCAATTATGAAATCTGGCAGATGGATGTCAAAACATCGTTTCCTTCCTTGAGGAAAGGTTGTATGAGATACAATCAGAAGGTTATTGTTAGTCCTAAGGATGCTAAAAGGTGTGCAAGCTTCATTGATCCTTCTATGGACTGAAGCAAGCATCTCAGAGTTGGAATATACGCTTTGATGAGGTGATCAAGGTTTTTGAGTTTATACAAAGTTTATGAGAAACTTGTATTTACAATGAAGTGAGTGGGAGCACTACAGAGTTTCTGATAAGCATATGTGGATGACATATTGTTGATCGGAAATGATGTAGAATTTCTGGAAAGCATAAAGTCTTATTTGAAAAGAGTTTTTCAAGGGAAGACCTGGATACAACTACTTAATTATTGGGCATCAAGATCTATAGAGATATATCAAGACGCCTGATGAGACTGTCAATGAGTACATACCTTGACAAGATTTTGAAAGAGTTCAAAATGGATCAGTTAAAGGAAGAGTTCTTGCCTAATTTGTAAGGTGTGGAGTTGAGTGAGACTCAAAGCTCGACCATGGCAGAAGAAAGAGTAAGGACGAAGATCACCCCCTATGCTTTATCCATAGGCTCTATATAGTATGCCATGCTATGTACCGCACCTGTGTGTGCCTTGCCATGAGTCTGTCAAGGGGTACAAGAGTGATCCGGGAGTGGATCACTGGACAACGGTCAAGATTATCCTTAGTAGCCAGAGGACTAAGGAACTATTTCTTGATTATGCAGGTGATAAAGAGTTTGTCGTAAAGAGTTACGTCAATGCAAACTTTAACACCGATCCGGATGACTCTTAGTAGAAATCCGGATACGTATAGTGGAGCAGCCATTTGGAATAGCTCCAAGTGGAGTGTGGTAGCAATGTCTACAGTAAGACATAGATATTTGCAATGTACACACGGATCTGAATGTCATAGACCCATTGACTAAAAGACCTCTCTCACACACAAAGCATGATCGAGCCCCAGAACTCATTGGGTGTTAGATTCATAACAATGCGAATCACATGGTGATGTGAACTAGATTATTGACTCTAGTGCAAGCGGGAGACTGTTAGAAATATGCCCTGGAGGCAATAATAAATTGGTTGTTATCATATTTCCTTGTTCATGATAATCGTTTATTATCCATGCTAGAATTGTATTGATCAGAAACTCAGATACATGTGTGGATACATAGACAACACCATGCCCCTAGTATGCCTATGATGGACTAGCTCGTTGATCAAAGATGGTTAAGGTTTCCTAGCCATGGACATGAGATGTCATTTGATAACGGGATCACATCATTAAGAGAATGATGTGATGGACAAGACCCAAACTATAAACATAGCATATGATCATGTCAGTTTACTGCTACAGTTTTCTGCATGTCAAGTATCTATTCCTATGACCATGAGATCATGCAACTCATTGACACCGGAGGAGTACCTTGTGTGTATCAAACATCGCAACGTTACTGGGTGACTATAAAGGTGCTCTACAGGTATCTCCAAGGGTGTCTGTTGGGTTGGATGGATCAAGACTGGGATCTGTTACTCCATGTGACGCAGAGGTATCTGAGGGCCCACTCGGTAAGACAACATCACTACAAGCCTTGCAAGCAACGTGACTAAAGATTTAGCCACGGGATCTTGCATTATGGAATGAGTAAAGAGACTTGCCGGTAACAAGATTGAACTAGGTATGGAGAGACCGACGATCGAATCTTGGGCAAGTAACATACCAAAGAACAAAGGGAACATCATACAGGATTAACTGAATCCTTGACATAGAGGTTCAACCGATAAAGATCTTTGTAGAATATGTGGGAGCCAATTTTGGCATCCAGGTCCCGCTATTGGTTATTGACCGTAGAGGTGTCTCGATCATGTCTACATAGTTCTCGAACCCGTAGGGTCTGCACACTTAAGGTTCGGTGATGTTTCGGTAGTATTGATTTATGTATGTTGGTGACCGAAGGTTGTTTGGAGTCCCGGATGAGATCCCGGACATCACGAGGAGCTCCGGAATGGTCCGGTGGTAAAGATTGATATATAGGCAAGTGGTGTTTGAACTACAGAAAAGTTTTGGCCATTTCCGGCAGTGTACCGAGAGTGACGAATGGGTTCCGATCGCCACCAAGTGGGGCCCACACACCCCAAGGGGCCACATGGGCCCTAGAGGTGGCACACCGGCCCCTGGTGGGCTGGGCAAGCCAGCCCAAAAGGCCCTATGCGCAGGGAAGAGGAGGAAGAGTAGGGGCCAAGTAGGGAAAGAGTCCTACTAGGAGTCCACGTCCCTTGTGGGAGGTGGACTCCTCCCCTCTTTTTTCAGTGGAAGCTATCCTTGGAGGAGAGGCTAAGGCTACCTCCTCTCCCTCCCTACTATATATACTTGAGGATTTATGAGGGCAGCCCTAACGCTAATTGCCACGTGACGGGGTTATTACCCCTGGGTAGGCCAAAGCAATGGGGTCTTCCCCCGTTCACTTCGAAGGATAACTACGTGGCCGGCTGGCCGTGGCTGGCTGGAGGACGTCCGGCACAAGCCGGTGCCGGCTGGCGCCCCAAACGGTTGGTCAAGGAGCCGGCTGGACCCTCGGCCGGTCGGGCATGGCCGGCTGCCTCCGGGCCGTCTCTTCCGTTGACCTTGGGACGAACATGGGACGTCCCGTCCCTCTGCGCGTGGGTATGACGACACGACGCGACCGGCACGACGGGCGACGCTGTGGCTACAGTGGCCGCTGACGCACTGCAGCACGTGGCTACAGTCCAACCGTCCTGGCCGCTGACCTCGGCGAGCGCGACTGGGCATAGGAATAGTGCCGGCATGCCCTCGCCACTCAATTACTTACCCCGGCATGGCTACAGCAGGCCGGCCGTACCGGATACTTCGTCCGGCTGGCACTAGATGACTCCCCCGGGTGACCTATGCCGCGGCAGGTGGGCGAGGGCCAATTGCAGAGCCGGCTGGCGGGCCCCAATGGAGATGGGACCGCTCGGCCGATGGACCCCACCAACGACGACTCAGCACGAATGGTGGGACCCTCTGGCTAGCCGGAGAGACTGCCAGCCGGGTCCCCCACCTTTGTATTTAGAACATATTATAAGAGCCGGGGGGTTGGCCTATAAAAACCCCCGAGCCCCCCATGCAACGGGGACGGACGATCACCTTCACACACACACACACAACCCCTTCTAGCAGTCGAGGAAGAGGAGCCGACTGCCCCTTGTTCCTCCTCTAGACATAGCTCCAGGAGCACCATTGTATCTATACCCATCCATCCAACTAAACCAAGCAGGACTAGGGGTATTACCTCCTCCAGACGGCCCTAGACCTGGGTGTTGGAAATATGCCCTAGAGGCAATAATAAAATGGTTATTATTGTATTTCCTTGTTCATGATAATTGTCTATTGTTCATGCTATAATTGTGTTAACCGGAAACCGTAATACATGTGTGAATGCATAGACCACAACATGTCCCTAGTGAGCCTCTAGTTGACTAGCTCGTTGATCAATAGATGGTCACGGTTTCATGACCATGGACATTGGATGTCGTTGATAACGGGATCACATCATTAGGAGAATGATGTGATGGACAAGACCCAATCCTAAGCATAGTACTAGATCGTGTAGTTCGTTTGCTAAAGCTTTTCAATGTCAAGTGTCGTTTCCTTAGACCATGAGATTGTGCAACTCCCGGATACCGTAGGAATGCTTTGGGTGTGCCAAACGTCACAACGTAACTGTGTGGCTATAAAGGTGCACTACGGGTATCTCCGAAAGTGTCTGTTGGGTTGGCACGAATCGAGACTGGGATTTGTCACTCCGTGTGACGGAGAGGTATCTCTGGGCCCACTCGGTAAGACATCATCATAATGAGCTCAATGTGACCAAGGAGTTAGTCACGGGATGATTTATTACGAACGAGTAAAGAGACTTGCCGATAACGAGATTGAACAAGGTATAGAGATACCGACGATCGAATCTCGGGCAAGTATCATACCGGTAGACAAAGGGAATTGCATACGGGATTGATTGAATCCCTGACATCGTGGTTCATCCGATGAGATCATCGTGGAGTACATGGGAGCCAACATGGGTATCCAGATCCCGCTGTTGGTTATTGACCAGAGAGGTGTCTCGGTCATGTCTACGTGTCTCCCGAACCCGTAGGGTCTACACACTTAAGGTTCGATGACGCTAGGGTTATAGGGAAATGGTATACGTGATTACCGAAGGTTGTTCGGAGTCCCGGATGAGATCCCAGACGTCACGAGGATCTCCGGAATGGTCCGGAGGTAAAGATTGATATATAAGAAGTCCAGTTTTGGTCACCGGAAAGTTTTCAGGCTCATCGGTAGTGTACCGGGAGTGCCGGGAGGGTGCCGGAGGACCCCCGGGAGGGGTGTGACGACCAAAGGACCACATGGGCTGTTAGATAAAGTGTGCCAGCCCTTATTGGGCTGGGCAAGACTTTTGCTAAAGGCCCATGCGGCTAGGGATAAGAGATAGGGCCAAAAAGGATTTAAAAGGAGGAGATCCACCTCCCTTGTGGGAGGTGGACTCTCCCTTTAAATCGGCCGAACCTCTCCTCTTTGGAGTAGAGGCCAAGCCAGCCCTCCACGTCCCTCCTCCTATATATAATTGAGGTTTTGGCTGTTTTGAGACAAGATTTGATCTCTCTCTCTCTCACGGCGAAGCCCTACCTCTCTTCTTCCTCCTCCGCAGCGCTTAGGCGAAGCCCTGTCGGAATACCTTGCTACTCCACCACCACCACGCCGTCGTGCTGCTGTTGGAGCTCTTCCCCAACCTCTCATTCCTCCTTGATGGATCAAGGCGTAGGAGACGTCACCGGGCTGCACGTGTGTTGAACGCGGAGGCGCCGTTGTTCGGCGCTAAGATCGGAATCCACCGCGATCTGAATCGCTGCGAGTACGACTCTATCAACCTCGTTCTTGTAACGCTTCCGCTTAGCGATCTTCAAAGGTATGAAGATGCAATCTCTCCCCTCTCGTTGTTGGTTTCTCCATAGATAGATCTTGGTGATCGTAGGAATTTTTTTGATTTACTACTACGTCTCCCAACACTGGGTACATCGTGTGTCATCATCGCTTGTGCCCAATCTCGCACCCGGAGCCCATCGGCGTCCTTCGGCCCCAACTACCTACGATAAGCCACCCTATGGCATTTGTCATGAGAAAATGACGACAGTTGGTGCCCACCGTGGGGTCGTACACGACGCCGGCCAGATTCATGCTCCGGGCGGGACCCCGCGCCATTCCCCGCCGTTGCTACTCGTCCAGGCAAAACCATGGGGGGCTCGTGGGGCTTGCTCCGGCACGCCCTGTGAGAGACTTCATCGGCCTCACGATAGACATCGACGCACTCACCGAGCGCTTTGGCAGGCTCAGCCTTGCCGAGGCTCCGGCCACTGACGAGTACCCCGCGGGGGTGCTCGTCTGCACTGGTCCTACCACGGTAGTGGGCGCACTCGCTGTGACTCAGTCCAGCGGCTCCCACGATCCCGTGGGAGTAATCGACATCACCTCCTCCACCGCCTCCGAACGTGCGCAGGCCGTGGCTAGCGCTGCCGCTGCCCACGTCGGCACCTCCAACCCGCTTGGCGCGGCCCTCCGAGGCTTGAGCACTCCTATCGCCCCGACGGCGAACCCCAACACCGCCGCGGCCGATCTCGAGGTGGCTCATCACATCCTGTTCGAGGACGCCACCGCCCTCGCGGCCATGCGACGCCGCATGGAGGTGGCCTAGCGGGAGTACGCTTCCTCCTATAGCCTTACCCTGGCTGGCGCCGAGCCCAGTCGGCGTGGGGCTGTGTGCGACCACGGTCACGTCGTCCCGAAATCCTTGGCGACAAAATGCCCATCTAGACACCCCCGCATCCAACCTGCGGGCCCTCAAGGTGGACTACGATGAACTGACCACCTTGGAGGGCGAAGAGTGTGCCGCCCACCACTGCCACATCAAGGAGCTCATCGATGCTTCTGAGTCATAGCAGCATCTGCTCGCACCGGGCCCGAGCGCGAGGGCATGGGAACTGCTGGCCGTCAGGCAACCCAGTACTCCTGCTCCCCTCGCGTTTCCGGCCGCTGAACCGGAACAAACAACCCCCAGCCTTGTCAGACACTGGGAAGCGAGCAGCCAGCTGCCAATAGCCGGCGCACCAATGATCCACCTCGAAGCGGCCGCCACCACGAAGCGCCAGCATCCGGCAGCCGACACAGCCATGGGCACAGGCCGCCCCCACAGCGCAAGTCGGGGCAGTTGGTGCCACCCACCGTCCGTCCCGAGCTCTCGGCTTGGCTCGGACCACGCGTCCCTTGCAGCGAGAACAACGCCCGCAACCACCTTGACAAACTTGCGCAATCTGCCCTCCTCGAGGAGGAGGGCTAGATTGGTCCGGCTTGCTTCAGCCCCCGGATCTGCACCAAGCCGTTCCCAACTGGCTTCACGGTCCCTAGGGACACCCCGAAATACAACGGAGCCGCCAAGCCCGAAGACTGGCTGATCGACTACACCACCACGGTTGGCATCACCAGGGGGAATAAGTGCGTAGCCATTTGCTATGCCCCCTCATGTTGACCGGCTTGGCCCGTACCTGGCTCAACAGCTTGGTGGCCGGCAGCATAACACCTGGACGGACTTCGAGGAGGCCTTCGTCCGCAACTTCACCGGCACCTACAAGCGGCATGGCCGTCCCCGTGAACTCGCCATGTGCGTTCAGGGGCCGGATGAATCCCTCCGCGACTACCTCACTCGATGGACCGAGCTCCGCAATTCCTGCAAGGGGGTGCACGAGGTGCAAGCCATGCAGTACTTCAACGAGGGCTGTCGGGATGGCACACCTCTCAAACATAAGCTTCTGTGCTCCGAGCCGGCCACGCTTGCCGAGCTCATGACCAAGGCACACAAGTATGCCACGGCTGACTCAGCCATCCGGTTCAAGATGACCCCGCCCGCCAAGGCGATGACAACGCCGGCGACCTCCCGGCCGGCTGCCGACAACCGATAGCCGTAGAACAACAAACACAAGAACGACCAACCGGATCCCCGCTATGGGAGCCGGCAGGTCAACACCATCGAAGAGCAGGAGCCGGCTACCCAGTCTTCCAGCCAACGTCAGCGCACTGGCAAGGCTGCCTGGCAGCCAAAGCTCACCTTCGAGCAAATGCTCGATCTCCCTTGCAAGAACCACTCAGGGGCCAAACCCTCTATGCACACGCTTCGGCAGTGCAGCTTCTCACAGCGACTGGCCCGGGGGGATGGCCTTCCGACTCCCCCTCGCGCCGCCCATCCGCGCGCCGGCCTTGGCCCAAGCTGCCGCGCCGGCGCCGGCTCCGGCTCCGACCCAGAACGACGGTCGTCTAGTCGACGAGTTTCCCAACCAGGACTATTGCTACGTCGTCTTCACCAGTGAAGAGACAGGCAAACACGCTCAGCGCCAGCTCCGCCATGAGGTGAACGCCACCATGCTGGCAACTCCCCAATTCATGCACTGGTCGGAGAAGCCGGTCACTTGGAGCCAGGCCGATCACCCTGCCGTGATGCCAAATCCTGAAAGCTATGCTTTGGTCCTCGACCCCACCATCGCCACCAAGGAGCAAACTTGCCGCTTCTCTCGGGTGCTGATAGATGGTGGCAGCAGCATCAACATTCTCTACCTCGACACGATGCACAAGCTGGGGCTGAAAATAAAAGACCTGCAGGTGAGCCAGATGGTCTTCCATGGCATCGTGCCTGGCAAGTCCTGCTCCCCTGTCGGCAAGGTCACGCTCGACGTCCTCTTCGGTGGACCTGGCCACTTCCACTGTGAGCCAGTGTTGTTCGAGGTCGTGGACTTTGCGAGCCCCTACCACGCGCTGTTAGGCCGGCCGGCCCTCGTAAGCTTCATGGCGGTCCCCCATTATGCCTACCTCCAGCTCAAGATGCCGGGCCGCAAGGGAATCATCACCATCATGGGTGACTATAAAATGTCGCTCGAGTGCGCTCGAGACGGCAGCCGGCTAGCTGAGGCCCTGGAAATCACCAAGGAGAAATGGCAGCTCGACCGGCTCGTGGCCCTCGCTGCCAGCCAGCCGGCCGTGCCAGCTCCTCCCTCGCAATCCGTCAGCGAGGCCTCCTTCCAACCGTCCAAGGACACTAAGAAAATTCCGCTCAACCCGACCAACCCGGCTCAATGCGTCACCATCGGCTCCCGCCTCATCAACAAATAGGAAGGTGATCTCGTCGACTTCCTTCGTGAGAATCACGACATCTTCACGTGGTCCCCAAGGACATGCCTGGTGTTCCGAGGAAGTTCGCCGAGCAAAAACTACACGTCCGGCCGGACGTCAAGCCAGTCAAGCAACCCCTGCGCCGCTTCTCCTACTATAGGCAAAGAGATCGCCCTGCTGCTCGCAGCCGGGTTCATCATGGAAGTGTTCCACCCAGACTGGCTAGCCAACCCAGTCCTGGTGCTGAAGAAAAACAAGACTTGGCGCATGTGCATCGACTACACAAGCCTGAACAAGGCATGTACGAGGGACCCCTTCGCCCTGTCGCGGATCGATCAGGTCATCGACTCCACGGCTGGTTGCAACTTGCTGTCCTTCTTGGATGCCTACTCAGGCTACCACCAGATCAAGGTGGACCCAGAAGACCGGCTCAAGACCTCCTTCATCACGCCGTTCGGGGCCTACTGCTACATCATCATGTCCTTCGGCCTGAAGAATGCAGGCGCCACCTTTCAATGGTGTATGCAAAAGTGCCTCCTGCCTCAGATAGGCAGGAATGTCCACGTCTACGTCGACGACGTTGTCGTCAAGACCAAGAAGCATTTAAGCCTCCTCGACGATCTCCGAGAGACCTTCGTGAACTTGCGCGAGTACAAGATCAAGCTCAACCCGGAGAAGTGTGTCTTCGGCGTCCCCACCAGCCAACTCTTGGGTTTCTTCGTGTCTGCTCGTGGCATCGAAGCTAACCCCGAGAAGATCAGCGCGATCGAGTGCATGCCGAAGCCGACCCGGCTCTGCGACGTCCAGAAGTTCACCGGCTGCCTCGCCTCGCTCAACCGGTTCATCAGCCAGCTGGAGGAGAAGGCCCTACCCCTCTACGGGCTCCTCTGCAAGAAGGCTCTGATCGAGACGGGCCACACAAAGAAACCAGGCATGTTTGATTGGCCTGACGAGGCGGACGAGGCCTTCCGCGGCCTCAAGAAGGCGCTCACCCGTGCGCCCATCCTGGTCACGCCGGCTGAGAAGGAACTGCTGCTCGCCAACATCACGACGACCACCTACGTCCTCAGCGTTGTCCTGGTGGTCGAGCGGCCGGAGGAGAGCAAGTCCCTGCCGGTCCAATGGCTCGTCTACTACCTCAGCAAGGTCCTCTCCGCGTCCAAGCAAAACTACCCCACTACCAAAAGATGTGTTATGGCATATACTTCGCCGTCAAGAAGGTCAAGCAGTACTTCCAGGAGCATACCATTACCGTGGTGAGCATGACCCTGCTTGGCGAGATCATGAGTGGCCGGGACTCCACCGGCCGGATCGCCAAATGGGTTATCGCCCTCGCCGATCATGAGATCCAATACGAGCCAAGAACCGCCATCAAGTCACAGGCGTTAGCTGACTTCCTCGTCGACTGGGTGGATACGGAGTTTGTCATGCCTTCCCCAGACTCCACGCGTTGGCGCTTGCACTTCGATGGCCCAAAAATGAGGATCGGTCTGGTGCTGGCAGAGTCGTCTCCTCCCCGAAAGGTGAAGCTCAAGTACGCCCTCCAAATCCACTTCGCCGCCTCCAACAACGTGGACGAGTACAAGGCCATCGTCCACGGCCTCCGGCTCGCCAAGGAAATCGTCATCAGGCACATTCTATGCTTCGGGGACTCCGACCTCATGGTGCAGCAAGTCTCTGGTGAATGGGACGCTAGGGATGCCAACATGGCCAGCTACCGCTTCCTCGTACAACAGCTCACCGGCTCCTTCGAGGGTTGTGAGTTTCATCACATCCCATGATCGAACAACGAGGCGGCCGACGCGCTGGCAAAGATCGGCTCCACCCGGCAGGCCATCCTAGCCGACATCTCCCTCGAGCGGCTGCTCAAGCCATCGATCAAGCCTTCCTCAGAGTCGGAGTCAATCTTCATATCGGCGGACGCCGCCGGCCCGTCGACGGACCCAGCTGCCCCTGCGGTGTCTTCGCCGTCGGCTCCCACGTCACCGGTCGCCCTGCAGGCACGGATCGAGCCAGCTGACCCCAGCGGCGCGGCCGTCTTGATGATCATCGACCAGTCGGCCCTGGGGGCGGGCGAGCCGGGCCTGGGGGCTGATAAACTAGTCCCAGGGGCTCCTGAGACGGTCCTTGGGGCTGGTGAGCCGATCCCGGGGGCTGATCAGCCAGTTCCGGGGGCTCCCGAGCCGGCCCCTGTCTCGGACCCCTCATGGGCCCAACCTATCCTGGCGTTCCTCCTACGAGGCGAGCTCCCTCCGGACGAGGCCTTGGCTAGGCAAGTCCAACAACGGGCCTTGGCATACAACATCATTAACAACGAGCTCGTTCATCGCAGCACTACTGACGTCTTTCAGCGATGCGTCGAGCCGGAAAAGGGCCTGGAAATCCTCCTCGACATCCACCAGGGCGAGTGCGGGCATCATGCCGCCTCCAGGATCCTGGTGGCCAAGGCCTTCCGGCATTATTTTTTCTAGCCCACGGCCCTCGAGGCGAACAAGAAATTGGTCGACGAGTGCGAGGGCTGCCAATGTTTTAGCACGTAGAGCCACCTGCCGATGTCAGCCCTCCAGACCATTCCCCTCTCATGGCCATTTGCTGTCTGGGGGCTAGACATGGTGGGCCCCTTCAAAACCGCTCAAGGCGGCATGACAAACTTACTGGTGGCTGTTGACAAATTCACCAAGTGGATCGAGGCGCGACCAATCAAGAAGCTGGATGGCCCTACGGCCATCCGGTTCATCGACGACATCACAGTTCACTACAGTGTCCCCCACAACATCATCACCGACAACGGCATGAACTTCGCCAAGGGTGCACTCGCACGCTTCTGCTCCAAGCAGGGAATCCAGTTCGATCTGGCCTCCCTCGCTCATCCACAATCAAACGGCCAGGTCGAGAGGGCAAACGGCCTAATCCTGTTCGGCATCAAGCCCCAGCTAGTGATGCCGTTGGTGAGGTCGGCCGGCTACTGGATCAACGAGCGGCCGTCCGTCCTTTGGAGTTTGAGGACCACCCCAAACCGTTCAACCAGCTACACTCCCTTCTTCCTTGTGTACGGGTCCGAGGCGATCATCCCCACCGACACCGAGTTCGATTCGCCTTAGGTCGCCCAATACACGGAGAAGGACACAAAGGAGGCAAGAGAAGACCGCGTCGACCTACTCGAGGAAGCTCACGAACTGGCCTTAAGCCGAATGGCAATCTACCAGAAGAAGCTCCGGCACTACCACAACAAGCGAATCCGACCACTCTCATTCCGCGAGGGGGACTTGTTCCTCAGGCGGATCCAACGAACAGCCGGACAACACAAGTTGTCCTCCCCATGGGAGGGCCCATTCATCATCAGCAAGGCACTGCACAACAACATATACCATCTAATAGATGCCTAGAAGCCGCAGAAGCACAAAAGAGATGCCTCCGAAGAGGAGACGAAGTGCCCATGGAACGCGGCCCTCCTGCGCCTGTTTTACTGCTGAAGAAACCAGTGTATGGATGTATCCCCACCCTTTTGAGCTTATGAATGCAATGGGCGCCCCAAGCCAGCTCTTGGGGCGCACCCCATTTTGTTTCCCTCAAAAGTGTTCCTCATTCACCGGCTCCCCGACCCGGCTCCTGGACCCGGGGGCTAGCCGGCTGGACCTAGAGCGCTTCTCCCAGAAGTTGGCTAAGTAATGTGAGCTGGACAAACATCCCCATCCCCACCAGCTACAGAACCGGCTCCCGGCTGTCCGGCTGACGGGGCATTGGGGCGGCAAAGTTTGGCTCACACGAAAGGTCAAAACAAAGGGAGACCCGGGCTAGGCCCAGCCAGACCATCGCCGCGTTTCTACCACTCTACTTATGCCGAAAAACCCTCGTGATTCCTAAGTTTTGAACCGGCTCCCTTGAGGCGGGCGTCCCGACCCAGCTATAGACCGGTTCCCGGCTGTTGGGCTTGCAGGGCCGAAACCAAAGGGGAAAGAAGAAGAACCGAAAAGAGTCGAGCGGGCAAAAAAGAATAAGTGTGAGGCGGCATGAGTAACAAGGCAAACTATTCATGGTATAAATGTTAAGGCAAAAGCAGCCCACAACCAGCATTAGTTCATTAAATAAACACCCCAAGTGAGTGGGTTCGAGCCTAACTTTGCAGGAAGAAAAAAAAAGTGAAGATAAAAACGCCTGGTGGCTCAGGCACCGGCGCGTCGCCAACCGGCGTGCCTCCAGCCGGCACGCCACTGGGTGGCTTGGTTCCTGCCTCGGAGGTGGTCGTGGCCACCGGGTCAGCCTCCTTGGCCTTCGAGACGGGCTCCTCACCCTCAGCCGCCTCGCTGCTCGAATCGGTGTTCTCATTGGCAACTTCATCGTCCGCTGGGCCTTGGGGGATGCCGAAGGAGTCCTCGGGCAATGGCTCGCTGTCCTCACCAAGGGCCGGCAGGAACTCGTCCGGGTCGATGTACAACGCGAGCTCATTGGCCCGGAGGACAAGGGCCAGCTCACGAGCCTCCCATTCCGTGGTCGGCACGTCCCGCATGGTCACCAGCCGGCCCATGTCCACGCCACGATACCATGACGTGACGAACCGGAGCGCCATCTGCGCCCCGGCCCGGGTGACCGACGTCTTCCAGGCCTCGAGGCGGGGGACGGCGTGCTCTAGACACTGGGCCATGCGGTTCGTCAGAGCTCCCTCGTGGCCCGGCCACAGCGCGACAATGACCTTATTGCCGGCTGTCTTCAGCTGCTCCATGGTCAGCTCGAGATGGGTCATCCGCATCTCGATGGCGAGTTCGATCTCGTTCATGTCCCACGCGGCCTCCTCCTCGATGGAGCGACCACACTCCCGAAGGTACTCCCGGTGCTCCTCAACGGCGCATGCAGCGCGGCGCTGAGTTTCCAGGAAGCGCCCTGGAAGAAACAAGAAGAGAAGGAAAGAAAGGCAAGTTGAAACACAAGAAACGTCAAAGGGAAAAGCAACCGGCTGGGGAAGAGAAAAACCGGCACCTACTTTCAATCTCGTCGTCCACTCCAAGGGCGAAGTTGAGCGCCGGCTTGCGCTCCAACTCTTGAGCCGCCTCCGACGCGGCGAGGGAAGCCATGACCTCCTCGAGCGTCCTCTTGAGCCGGGTCACGTCGCCTTGGAGGGTGGCAGTCCTCAGGGTGGCGTCAGCTGCCTCTTTGATGGTCGTCTCCCGGGCCGCCACCTCCTTCGCCGCCTCGGCCTTGAGCCGGTCCCGGACCGCCTCCCCGTCGGCCAGCAGCACAGCCAGTCGGTCCTTCTCTTGCGTGGCCGCCTGGACGCCCTGCGCCAGCCGGTCCCGCTCGGAGACAAGCCCGATTCTCTCCTCCCGAAGGGTGGCCAGCTCACCTGCAACACACAATAGGCGTCAGCCGGCTCTCGGGGGCTATGTGCCCCACCTGCAAAGTGCAACCAACCTTGCACACACGCTAGCTCCTCCTCCAGGAGGTAGAAGCCGTATTTGCCGCGGTCGTGGATGACGACCGCCTCCGCGAATAGCTTCTGCCGGAGGGAGGTTCCCTCATGTCGCAAGGAGGCAAAAGTCAAGACACACTCAAAAGAGATCCGGCCCGGCTCCCCGTCAGCCGGTCAGTCGGCCCGCATCTCGGGGGCTACACCCAGTGGGTGCGCTTGCGCGCCCCCACTAAAAAATCTAAAGTCAAAACAGCTGGCTTACCTCTACATGATGTAGGGTGGTGTCGGCCGCCTCCACGAACCGGGCTAGCTTCTACCGGCACCGGTCCAGGACGCTCCCCAAATCCGCAAAGGAGGGGAACGGGCCACCCGCTTGGGTGGCCGGCAGAGCCACCGTGCTCGCCAGCGCTTCCTAGTCTCGGAGCACCTCCTACATTGATCGCAGGGGCCTCCTGGCCAGGCCGCCGCCGCCGCCCGGGCTCGCCACGGTGCTAGCCACCGGGGGCGGGTTGACAATGGCAAGGGTGTGGGAGTCGCTTCCTGCCAGCCCTCCACCCAATGCCATCGCCGTCTTCGCTTCCTACCGCTCCAGTGCATCGATCTTGATGGAAGGAACCTTCACCTTCATGGCAGCCGCCTCCGGGTCCGCCTGGACCTCCGGCACCTCGGCTCGGGCCGCCTCGGGAGCCGGCTCCATCGTCGCCGCCCTCGCTTGGGCCATCTCTTGCGCAGGCAGAGGCGCTGGCGGGTCCATGGCCGCCTCTTGCAGCTCGCTCGACGGAGGCCTCCACATGCGGGTTGACTCCGCTGCCGAGTCCGACGCTCGCGGAGGATCCACCGGCCTCCTCCACCTCCGGCTGCTCGAGGTTTCGGAGTCCGAGGCCCCTCCCCGCGTCCTGGAGTTGGAGGCTCGCAGCTCCACGAGCCTCCTTGTCTCCCACGCTGGATGGCCGCGTGCTCGCAGGCCAGCAGGCTGGCAGCATCCGTCGGGTCCCCCTTGGCTCCTCATCATGGAGCTTGATGGGGTCACTACAATGCCCAAGTACTGGTCATTAACCGTCTCGTGAGGCGGAAGCAAAACTTACACGAAATAAAGACTTACACGATAACGAGGGGCAAGGTCCGCTTGGCGCGCGGCGGCGGCTTCCGTGCGGCCACCTTCACCCGCTTCCGGCCGAGTGGCAGGCCTGCTAGGCCCCCCTAAGCCGCCCTTTTTCCCCGGCCGGCTGCTCCGGCCGCCGGGGCCTGAGCCAGTCGCTCCTCGCTCCTCCGGCCCTGACACTCTGCGGGAGGAGGCTCGTTCAGAATCATCAAGTCATCATCATCATCGTCGTCATCCATCCAGTCCCTGATCGAGGGGGTCAAGAGGGAACTCACCCGCTCCGCCGGGCTCCCTGGCTGTGCCGGACCATCCGGCTCCACCAGGAGCGCCGCCTCGCGGGTTCGCCGGCTTATTGGCTCCTCCCGAGGAGTCCACTCCCTCCTCTAGGGCCCCCCATCTCGTAGTCTTCGGAGTTGGAGGTATCGCGCTCCGCCTCGAAGATCTGCGACTGCGGGCCGTCCGGCGTGTTCTGTCGCACCAGCAGCTATGGTCAGCACACCAAAGTGAGGTCTCCAGCCGTCTGCCGGCTGGAGAATATCAAATGAAAAGAAACCGCCTCGACCAAAAGACATACCAGGGGAGGCCGGTTGATACGGTCATACGGCTCCATGCTGAACGACCACGAGGCGGGCTTCAACTTGAACATCGTGAGCGCATTCACCCGCTTCGCCACCCGAGCCGACGTCAGCTTGACGGTGGACAGCCGGCTGGGGTCGCGTCGGCCGGACATGTCGCAAATCCAATGCGGCCTCAGTTGGAGGGGCAACACCCAGCACGAGATGAAGGCCGTCACCAGGTCGGCGGCGACCAGTCCTTTGGAGCTTTTCAACTGCGTGAGCCGGTCGAGCTCCTTTAGGGCCATGCCGCACGGGGCGGATGCCAGCCAGTTGACCTGGCTGGACTGCCTGTCGTCAAATAACGGCAGACGAATATAGTCCGTCTTCGGGTCGGCATTCTTCACGTAGAAGAATGTCCGGTGCCACCCCTTGACGGAGTTGATAAGGAAAAGAGGAGGAAAGCGAGCGACACCGCGGCAGCACACCACCATGCCCCCGTAGGCATTGCATTTCAATGGCTTGAGATAGAAAAGCGCATTGAAGAAGTCAATGAAGGGAATAATGCCAAGGTACCCCTCGCACAATGTCACGAAGGAAGAGAGGTATAGAATCGAGTTCGGGCCGAGGTTGTGCGGCTGGAGGTCGAAGGTATCAAGGAGGACGCAAAAGAAGATACTAACAGGGAGCCCAAAGCCCCGGGAGAAGTGCCAGAGGAACACGACGTGTTCCCCTGGCTGTGGTGCCGGCGCTACCTCGTCGCCCGTCGCGCGTGCCACCACCCGCTCCTCCGGTGGCAGCATGCGCGCGCGGCGAAGCTTGGTGATGTCCACCTCAACCACAATGGAGCCAGCCTAGCTTCCACCTCGTCCATCGACCATCGCGGCGGCGGTACGACATGCGGGCGCGGTTGTGTGCGAGGGTGCGGTGGCGTGCGAGGAAGGCAGGGAGGCAACGAAGACGGGCAGCAAGGGGGCAAGTGAGGCGTGGGTACCTCTGCCTCCTGCCTTTCCTCTCCTTTTATAGGGGAGGCCACAACCGGGTGACGTGGGATTGATTGCACCCACTCCCCCAGAAACTCCACGCGCGCGTGGGTGGCCCTGGGCCGTAACGGTCGCTTCGGGGCGTAGAGGATCCTAGCCTGGGCCCCGAGGCCTACTGGGCTACGCCTGGGGCCTAGCGGGCTAGGCCTAGGCAACGTCCCATCTCCCCGCATGCGTGGGACCCACCGCATCATTACTCGCTGCATGGCGTGCCACGTGCAGGCGCGCGTCCCGGGGCGGCGTGCCGGTACCCGAGGCGTCGGGTCCGACGGTCGACCCGGCTGCACTTTTGCTTTCGAGCCGGAGGCGGTTATCACTAAGGGGAAGCCGCCGGCTCCCCACCGTCTGCCAGACACGGGCCTCCTCTGGCTTCGAGGACTACTGACGGGGTTATTACCCTTGGGTAGACAGAAGCAACGTGGTCTTCCCCCTTTCGCTTCGAAGGATAACTACGCGGCCGGCTGGCCGTGGCCGGCTTGAGGACATCCGGTACAAGCCAGTGCCGGCTGGAACCTCGGACGGTTGCTCGAGGAGCCGGCTAGACCCTCAGCCGGCCGGGCATGGCCGGCTGCCTCCGGGCCGCCTCTTTCGTTGACCATGGGACGGACATGCGACGTCTCATCCCTCTGCGCGTGGGTACGACGACACGACGCGACCGGCATGACGGGCGGCTGTGTGGCTGCAGTGGCCACTGACGCATTGCAACACGTGGCTACAGTCCAACCGTCCCGGCCACTGACCTCGGTGAGCGCGACCAGGCGTAGGAACAGTGTCGGCAGGCCCTCGCCACTCGATTACTTACCCCGGCATGGCTACATCACGGCCGGTCGTACCGGAGACTTCGGCCGGCTAGCGCTAGACGACGCCCCCCTGGGCGACCCGTGCCACGGCAGGTGGGCGAGGGCCAATTGCAGAGCCGGCTGGCGGGCCCCAACGGGAGATGGGACCACTCGGCCGATGGACCCCACCAACGACGAGACGACACGAATGGCGGGACCCTCTGGCCAGTCGGAGAGACTGCCAGCCGGGTCCCCCACCTTTGTACTTACAACATATTATAAGAACCGGGGGGTTGGCCTATAAAACCCCCCGAAGCCCCCAAGCAATGGGGACGGATGATCACCTTCACACACACAACCCCTTATAGCAGTGGAGGAAGAGGAGTCAGCTGTCCCTTCTTCCTCCTCTAGACATAGCTCCAGGAGCACCATTTTATCTATACCCATCCATCCAACTAAACCAAGCAGGACTAGGGGTATTACCTCCTCTGGAGGGCCCTGAACCTGGGTACATCATGTGTTATCACCGCTTGTGCCCAATCTTGCACCCGGAGCCCATCGGCGTCCTTTGGCCCCAACCACCTACGATAAGCTACCCTATGGCATCTGTCGTGAGAAAACAACGACATCACGTGCTGCCCTCTTCTTCCTCTAGGTCGTTTTCTCCTCTAGATCGGTTTTCAGCGGTGCTTAGGCGAAGCCCTGCTAGAATTCCTCCACCACCATCGCCGCAACGTCATTGCGCTGCCGGATAACTCGTCTACCTCTCCGCTCCCTCTTGGTGGATGAAGAAGGTGGAGATCGTCATCGAGCTGTACGTGTGCTGAACGTGGAGGTGCCGTCCGTTCGGCACTAGATCGGAAGGACCGTGATCAAGATCGCGAGACGATTCGTGATTGGATCGCGGGACGGATCGTGATCGGATCGCGGGATGGATCATGATGAGATCACGGAACGGATCGTGATTGGATCGTGAAGACATTCGACTACATCAACCGCATTCTTTAATGCTTCCGCTTAGCGATCTACAAGGGTACGTAGATCCAATCTCTCCTCTCATAGATGCTCATCTCCTAGATTAATCTTGGTGAAGCGTAGGAATTTTTTTCTAAGCTTCATGATCATCACCATTAACTTCCTCTTCAACTGTCGTAGGCTCCACAGAAACATCTTTCTGTGCTACGCTAATCTCTGGTTGAAGTAAAGGTTCAATAACCTCATCAAGTTCTATTTTCCTCCCACTCAATTCTTTCGAGAGAAACTCTTTCTCAAGAAATGTTCCATTTTTAGCGACAAACACTTTGCCTTCGGATATGAGATAGATGGTATACCCAACTGCCTCTTTCGGGTATGTTGTGATGTGATATGGCCAATTGCATGATGTGATATATGTGATGTATGAGATGATCATGTTTTTGTATAGAATATCACTACTTGCATGTCGATCAGTACGACAACCGGCAAGAGCCATAGGGTTGTCTTTGATTATCGTATGACCTGTGTGTAAATCTTTAAGCGCTATGTAATGCTTTACTTTATCACTAAACGGTTGCAATAGTAGTAGAAGCATGGTGGGCATGACAACCCCGATGGTGACATGTTGATGGAGATCATGGTGTCATGCCGGTGACGATGGAGATCATGCCGGTGATTTCAAGATGGACATCAAAAGCACAAGTTCATGGCCATATCATGTCACTTATGAATTGCATGTGATGTTAATCCTTTTATGCACCTTGTTTTGCTTAGGACGACGGTAGCATTATAAGGTGATCCCTGACTAAAATTTCAAGATCATGTATCACTCGAATGACCGGAGGGATGTCAATTTGAGTGGGAGTTCTTAAGTAATATGATTAGTTGAACTCATTATCATGAACATAGTCAGTTGTGTCTTTGCAAATTATGTTGTAGATTACTAGCTCACACTGTAGCTCCCTTATGTTTTATATGTTCCTAGAGAAATAGAGTTGAAATATGATGGTAGCAATATTGCGGACTCGGTCCGTGATCTGAGGATTGTCCTCATTGCTGCACAGAAGGCTTATGTCCTTAATGCACCGTTCGGTGCACCAACCCCTCTAGCGTCGTCTGTAGATGTTGAGAACATCTGACAGGCACGTTCTGATGACTACTTGATAGTTTAGTGTGTCATGCATTATGGCTTAGAATTGAGGCTCCGAAATTTTTTGAACGTCACGGAACATATGAGATGTTCTAAGAGCTGAAATTAGGATCTCAGGCTCGTGCCCGTGTTGTGAGATATGAGATCTCCAACAAGATTCTTTGCCTGCAAGATGAAAGAAAATATCTCAATCATTGAGTATGTGCTCGGATTGTCTGGATGCTACAATCGCTTGAATCGAGTGGGAGTTGACGTTCCAGATAAGATAGTGATTGATATAGTTCTCCAAGTCACTGTCACTAAGCTACTAGAACTTGGTGATGAACTATAAAATGCCAGGGATAGAAATAATGATCCTTGAGCTGTTCGCGATGTTTGACACCGCGAAGGTAGAAATCAAGAAGGAGCGTCAAGTGTTGATGGTTAGTAAAACCACTAGTTTCGAGAAGGGCAAGGGCAAGGAGGGAAACTTCATGGATGGCAAGTCAGTTGCTGCTCCAGTGAAGCAAGCCAAAGTTGAACCCAAACCCGAGACTAAGTGCTTCGATTATGAGGAGAGCGGTCGCTGAAGCGGAACAACCCTAGATACTTGGTAGATAAGAAGGATGGCAACGTCGACAGAAGTATATTTGATATACGTGTTATTAATGTGTACCTTGCTGGTACTCCTAGTAGTACCTGGGTATTGGATACCGTTTCAGTTGCTGAATGTTAGTAACAAGAAATAAAAGCTACGGAATAAACAGAGAACTAGATAAGGGTGAGTTGACGATGTGTGTTGGAAATGTTTCCAAGGTTGATGTGACCAACATCGCACGCTCTCTCTACCTTCGGGATTAGTGACGAACCTAAATAAATGTTATTTGGTGTTTTGCATTGAGCATGAACATGATTAGATCGTGTTTATTGCAACACGGTTATTCATTTAAGTTAGAGAATAATGGTTATTATGTTTACATGAATAATACCTTCAATGGTCATGCACCCAGTGAGAATGGTTTGTTGAATCTTGATTGTAGTAATACACATGTTGATAACATTGATGCCAAAAGATACAAAGTTAATAATGATAGTACCACATAGTTGTGGCATTGCCGCTAAATGTCATGTTGGTATAAAGCGCATGAAGAAACTCCATGCTGATGGATCTTTGGAATCATTCGATTTTGAACCGGTTGAGACATGTGAACCATGCCTCTTGGGCAAGATGACTAAGGACCCCGTTTTCCGGTTTGAAGGAGCGGGCAAGTGATTTATTGGAAATGATACATGTTGATGTATGCAATCCAATGAGTCTTGTAGCGTGTGGTGGATATCATTATTTTCTTACCTTCACTGATGATTTGAGTAGATGTAGTGTATATTTACTTAATGAAACACAAGTCTGAATCGTTTGAAAAGTTCAAGCAAATTCAGAGTGAAGTTTAAGATCATCGTGACAAGAAGATAAAAATGTCCGCGATATGATCGGACTTGAGTTGGTGAATTTGGATCATGTATCACTCGAATGACCGGAGGAATTCAATTTGAGTGGGAGTTCTTAGGTAATATGATTAATTGAACTCATTATCATGGACATAGTCAAAGTGTCTTTGCAAATTATGTTGTAGATTACTAGCTCACGTTGTAGCTCCCTTGAATTTTTTATATGTTCCTAGATAAATATAGTTGAAAGATGATGGTAGCAATATTGCGGACTGGGTCTGTGATCTGAGGATTGTCCTCATTGCTGCACAGAAGCATTATGTCCTTAATGCACCTCTTTGTGCGCCACCCCCTCTAGCATCGTCTGTAGATGTTGTGAACATCTGACAGGCAGATTCTGATGACTACTTGATAGTTCAGTGCATCATGCATTATGGCTTACAATTGAGGCTCCAAAATGTTTTGAACATCACAGAACATATGAGATGTTATAAGAGCTGAAATTGGGATCTCAGCCTCATGCCCGTGTTGTGAGATATGTGATCTCCAACAAGATTCTTTGCCTGCAAGATGAAGGAGAATAGCTCAATCATTGAGGATGTGCTCAGATTGTCTGGGTGCTACAATCGCTTGAATCGAGTGGGAATTGATCTTCCAGATAAGAAAGTGATTGATATAATTTTCCAAGTCACTGTCACTAAGCTACTAGAGCTTCGTGATGAACTATAAAATGCTAGGGATGGAAATGATGATCCTTGAGCTATTCGCGATGTTTGACACCACGAAGGTAGAAATCAAGAAGGAGCATCAAGTGTTGATGGTTAGTAAAACCACTAGTTTCGAGAAGGGCAAGGGCAAGGATGGAAACTTCAGGGATGGCAAGTCAGTTGCTTCTCCAGTGAAGCAACCCAAAGTTGAACCCAAACCTGAGACTGGGTGCTTCTATTATGAGGAGAGTGGTCACTGAAGTGGAACTTCCCTAGATACTTGGTAGATAAGAAAGTCGACAACGTTGACAGAAGTATATTTTGATATACGTGTTATTAATGTGTACCTTACTAGTATTCATAGTAGCATGTGGGTATTGGATACCGGTTCGGTTGCTAAATGTTAGCAACTCGAAATAAAAGCTACGGAATAAATGGAGACTAGCTAAGTGTGAGGTGACAATGTGTGTTGGAAATGTTTCCAAGGTTGATGTGATCAACATCACGCGCTCTCTCTGCCTTCGGGATTAGTGACAAACCTAAATAAAAGTTATTTCGTGTTTGCGTTAAGCATGAACATGATTAGATCGTGTTTATTGCAACAAGATTATTCATTTTAAGTAGAGAATTATGGTTATTCTGTTTACATGAATAATACCTTCAATGGTCATGCACCTAGTGAGAATGGTTTGTTGAATCTTGATCGTAGTAATACACATGTTCATAACATTGATGCCAAAAGATACAAAGTTAGTAATGATAGTACCACATACTTGTGGCACTGCCACTAAATGTCATATTGGTATAAATTGCATGAAGAAACTCCATGCTGATGGATCTTTGGACTCATTTGATTTCGAATCGGTTCAGACATGCGAACCATGCCTCTTCGGCAAGATGACTAAGGACCCTGTTTTCCGGTTTGATGGAGCGGGCAAGTGAATTATTGGAAATGATACATGTTGATGTATGCAATCCAATGAGTCTTGTAGCATGCGGTGGATATCGTTATTTTCTTACCTTCACTGATGATTTGAGTAGATATAGTGTATATTTACTTAATGAAACACAAGTCTGAATCGTTTGAAAGGTTCAAGCAAATTCAGAGTGAAGTTTAAGATCATCGTGACAAGAAGATAAAAATGTCTTCGATATGATCGTGGAGGTGAATATCTAAGTTACGAGTTTGGCATACAACTTTAGACAATGTGAAAGTTGTTTCACAACTCACGCCACCTGGAACACCATAGTGTGATGGTGTATCCGAACGTCATAGTCATGCTCTATTGGATATGGTGCGTGCTATGATGTCTCTTATCGTTTTGCTACTATAGTTTTGGAGTTATGCATTAGAGACAACTACATTCACTTTAAACAGGGCACCATCTAAATCCGTTGATATGACACCGTGTAAATTATGGTTTGATAGAAACCTAAGCTGTCATTTCTTGATGTTTGGGGCTGCAACGCTTATGTGAAAAATGTTTTCACCTAATGAGCTCGAACCCAAAGTAGACACATGCGTCCTCATAGCATACCCTAAGAATAGTTGGGTAAACCTTCTATCTAAGATCCAAGCATAAAGTGTTTGTTGCTAAAATTGGGTCCTTTCTCGAGAAAAAGTTTCTCTCGAAAGAATTGAGTGGGAGGAAGATAGAACTTGATGAGGTTGTTGAACCTTTGTTTCAACCAGAGAGTAGTGCAGTGCGGAAAGTTGTTTCTGTGGAACCTACGTGAGTTGAAGAGGAAGTAAATGATGATGATAATGAAGCTTCGAATCAAGTTACTATCGAACCTCGTAGGTCGATAAGGACGTGTAATGCTCCTGAGTGGTATGACAACCCTGTCTTGGAGGTCATGTTGTTGGACAACGATGAACCTACGAGCTATGGAGAAGCGATGATGGGCCTGGATTCCAAGAAATGGTTAGAGGCCATGAAATCCGATAAAGGATCCATGTATGAAAACCAAGTATAGACTTTGGTAGACTTGCTCGTTGAACGGCAGGTCGTCGAGTACAAATGGACCTTTAAAATGAAGACATACGCTGATGGTAAATGTCACCATTTATAAAGCTCGATTTGTCGCAAAGTAGTTTCCGACAAGCTCAAGGAGTTGACTGCAATGATACTTTCTCACTCGTAGCGATGCTAAAGTCTGTTGGAATTATGTTAGCAGTTGCAGCATTTTTCAATTATGAAATCTGGCAGATGGATGTCAAAACATCGTTTCCTTCCTTGAGGAAAGGTTGTATGAGATACAATCAGAAGGTTTTTGTCAGTCCTAAGGATGCTAAAAGGTGTGCAAGCTACAGTGATCCTTCTATGGACTGAATCAAGCATCTCGGAGTTGGAATATATGCTTTGATGAGGTGATCAAGGTTTTTGAGTCTATACAATGTTTATGAGAAACTTGTATTTACAATGAAGTGAGTGGGAGAACTATAGAGTTTCTGATAAGCATATGTGGATGACATATTGTTGATCAGAAATGATGTAGAATTTCTGGAAAGCATAACGGCTTGTTTGAAAAGAGTTTTTCAAGGGAAGACCTGGATAAAGCTACTTAATTATTGGGCATCAAGATCTATAGAGATGGATCAAGACGCCTGAGGAGACTTTCAATGAGTACATACCTTGACAAGATTTTGAAAGAGTTCAAAATGGATCAGTGAAAGAAAGAGTTCTTGCCTAATTTGTAAGGTGTGGAGTTGAGTGAGACTCAAAGCTCCACCACAACAGTAGAAAGAGTAAGGATGAAGGTTGTCACCTATGCTTTATCCATGGGCTCTATATAGTATGCCATGCTTTGTACCGCACCTGTGTGCGCCTTGCCATGAGTCTGTCAAGGGGTACAAGAGTGATCCGGGAGTGGATCACTGGACAACAATCAAGATTATCCTTAGTATCTAGAGGACTAAGGAAATATTTCTCGATTATGGAGATGATAAAGAGTTCATTGTAAAGAGTTACGTCAATGCAAACTTTAACACCAATTTGGATGAATCTTAGTAGCAATCCGGATACGTATAGTGGAGCAGCCATTTGGAATAGCTCCAAGTGGAGTGTGGTAGCACTGTCTACATTAACTCATAGATATTTGCAAAGTACACATGGATCTGAATGTCGTAAACCCATTGACTAAAAGACCTCTCTCACACACAAAGGATGATCGAGCCCCAGAACTCATTGGGTGTTAGATTCATAACAATGCTAATCACATGGTGATGTGAACTAGATTATTGACTCTAGTGCAAGTAGGAGACTGTTGGAAATATGCCCTAGAGGCAATAATAAATTCGTTGTTATCATATTTCCTTGTGCATGATAATTGTTTATTATCCATGCTAGAATTGTATTGATCGGAAACTCAGATACAAGTGTGGATACATAGACAACACCGTGTCCCTAGTATGCCTCTGATGGACTAGCTCGTTGATCAAAGGTGGTTAAGGTTTCCTAGCCATGGACATGAGATGTCATTTGATAACGGGATCACATCATTAGCAGAATGATGTGATGGACAAGAACCAAACTATAAATGTAGCATATGATCGTGTCAGTTTATTGCTACAGTTTTCTGCATGTCAAGTATCTATTCCTATGACCATGAGATCATGCAACTCACTGACACCGGAGGAGTACCTTGTGTGTATCAAACGACGCAACGTTACTGGGTGACTATAAAGGTGCTCTACAGGTATCTCCAAGGGTGTCTGTTGGGTTGGCATGGATCAAGACTGGGATTTGTTACTCCGTGTGACGGAGAGGTATCTCAGGGCCCACTCGGTAATACAACATCACTATAAGCCTTGCAAGCAATGTGACTAATGTCACATCCTAGCTAGATGTCCTAGGATAGCATGTGCTTGCATCATGTTTCATTCTATTGAATAAACATGAAATGGGGAACAAAAATAAACCCCAAGCTCACTTTGAATCCAAACAATTCAAATTTGGTGAAAATTCAACAAATCCAAGATGCCCACTAAAAATGTTCCCTATGTGTGGTAAATTTGGACATGATTATAACAGGGATCATTTTAATTATTTGAACACCTAAATCAATTTAAAAAAATGTTAAATCCCCTAAAAATGACAAACAAAGCATTATCATTATTTTAGCTTCAAAATATCCTGAAATTATTTTTCTACAAGTTTGAAATATTCAAACTTGATGATATAAAATACTTGGGATGTTTTGCAAAGTAATTTTTGCACCTGCAAAATAATAAAACAAATGTCAGAAAACTAGAAAAGAAATGAATTAAGGTAAACAAAAAAAAGAAAAGCTTACCTGGGCCAGGAAAGAAGCCGGCCCAGCCCACTAGGGGCGAACCGGTCTTCTTCCACCTCTAGCCAGAAGGACGCCCGACGCGTGGTCGCCACACACCGGCCACCTCCTCCCTGCGTGGCTGCTGGCCTGGAGGGCTGGGAGGGCGCCAGAGTGAGGCCCTCGCCGTGGCATCCTTCCCCTCTCCCTCTCCCCTTGTGCGCTCTCCCTCTCGCCCTTTTTCTTCCCCCTGCTCCGCCATAGCCGAGCTCTGCTCGAGTTCGCCGCCGTCGCGCTAGCCGCCCCCTCGTCTCGCTAGGTAGCCCCCGAGAACTACCGCTCCCCCCTCGTCCTCCCCGTGACCCTAGAAGACGCCGGGAGCCATCCACGATGCCATGTCGCTGCTTTCTCCCCGTCGGCCGCCGAAGCTCCTCTCCGACGACTCGAGCTCATCAGTGCGTCCCCGAGCCTGCCGTCGTCCCCAACGACCCCGCAGTGAGCTCCTGCTCCATTTCCCCCCTTTCTCGCGGCCTGTACCCTGTTGTAGTCGCCGTTCCCGCCATTGCCGCAGCTCACCGCCGCTCGGGTTGTTGCCGACCGTCGTTCCGGTGGCCCCCGAGCCCCCCCTAGGTGCCCTGCTAGATGCGCCAGTGCATGGGCCACCTCCCGATACCCGCCGCGTGCCAAATGGTCGCCGGAGGCGCATTCCGGCGAGTCGCCGCCGTGCGGATGGTTGCCACCGGCCCCGCTCCGGTGGGTGCCAACGTGGCCGTCATTAGGGGGGCTAAACCCCCCTAGTTAATTAGCCCCAGCCACTGACAGTGGGCCCCGGCTGTGGGTCAAACCTCAGTAAGCGTGGGGATTAGCCCCCTGACGCTGACATGAGGGCCCCACACTATCAGGTTTGACCTGGCAGGTCAGCCGACCCGCTGACGTCGTGATGACGTCAGGCTGACGCCATAATTCCGTTTTCTAGTTTAAAAATAATCTCAAAATTATTCAAAACTTAAAAAATTCATATAAATTAATCTGTAAATCAGATGAAAATAATTTATATATGAAACTTTATCAGAAAAATCCAATGAATCCAATGGTGTTATTGTCATGCATGTTAGAGCAACCTAAATAGGTGAACATTGACCATTACTAATAGGTTAGTATATGTAATTTGAAATAAAGAACGATTTTGAACCTATATTCAAATTCATTTCAAATCAACATGAACACTAGATGCATTAGCTCATCCATACATGCTATCATGGCATGATCTTGCATCATATTGTCGCACTTGCGTGTGTTGATTGTTTCTTATCTGCATTGCGGTAGGCCCTGCTTTTGAGGATACCCCCAAGTATCCCGACGAAGGAGAGAACCCTTCCGCTACCCAGCAAGGCAAGCAACCCCTTTGATCATTCCGATAACATCCTACTCTCTTGCCCCTGCTCTTGTTTATTGCATTAGGACAGTCGATCACATGTTAGTCATACACGGTAGATGATCCTATTCTGCTACATAACCTGACATTGTCACACTGAATAGCTAAACCTTGCAACCTAGCATACCTGGTAGATGCTTGTACCATGATGTGCTTAGCCTGCTATGCTTAGAGTTGTGTCATGTCTGATTCATCTGGGTGATGAACTGACTGAAACGATGTTGTTCTGATGTGGTGATATTATGATGAACTCAATTTGGTAAAGGTAGCGATGAGAGGCTATGTAGGAGTACATAGAGATGAGAGGCTATTAGGACCCTGGACTAGAGGTCTTATGTGATTGACGGTCTTGGCCGACTCCCTTGCTGGGCATCCGCTTGAAGGTTGCCAAGGTGCATGGATTTATGAGCACACAACGATAAATGGCGAGAGCGTGTGTGAAGAAGTATACCCCTGCAGGGTACAAAACTATTCAAATAGCCGCGTCCTCGGATATGGACTACTTGGAGAACTTATGTTGTTCATAGATAATCAAACGGATACTCATAAAAATATCAGGACAAGTGTGAGTACCATGGATGGCACTCTCCCAGGAGAGGGAAGTGAATCCATGGTGGTGTATTGCAATGGAGTTAATGGACTCGTGTGCGATAGCTAAAATGTAAACAAAAAGTTAAAATTGAGTAGTGTAGGTTAGCCATGAGTCAAAGCTGGCATTGCTGCATAAACTCCACCTCCCCCTAAGTTGATACATGAGCATGAATAGACTAGGTCTGTTTTAAAGACTTGTTGAGTACGTTTGTAATCATGTTTGCTTAATAAATGTTGCAGATGAGACCCAGGACCCATTAGGTGGGTTCTTTCTAGACGTTGACGATGCCGAATAGCTGGTGTCCCAGCTACGACCTTTGCCCTATGGCAGGCTGTAGATAGTTAGGCCATGTGCCTTTTTACCCTTTCATCTGTCTGTACTCAGACAACTTATGCTTCCGCTTGGTTTGTATGAACATGTTTGTATGACTTGAGTGTGGGGTCATGTGACCCCTATCTGTAAGAACATGTTACGCAAGGCTCATGTGAGCCTCTTAAATAAAAGTCATGTTGTTGTATGGTTATGTTGTGGTGCCATGGTTGTATCTATGCATATCGGGCATGTCGTGCGTACGTGTGACGTGCAACGGTATGTATGGGATCCGACACCTAGTCGTGTGCCTTTAGTAGTACACTTTACGGGAAACTGTCTCTTTGTGCTTCCACCGAGCCATGGTAGCTTGCTACTGCTCCGGACACATTGATTGACAGGCATGTATCCTTCTTTGCTGTTGTGTCTATCCCTTCGGGGAAATGTCTCGCAGTGTAATGGAGTCCCTGTAGCCTGCTACGACTCGTCTACGTGCAGTGATGGCATTCGTGTCTCACGACGTAATGGAGTCCTTATAGCTTGCTATGACTCGTCTACACACGCTTGAGGCCGACACCTGCATTGCTAGGTTATGTATGCCTGTTTCCGTACAGATGTGCCGCTTGCGTTCTATGACTAGTTATGTTGGCCGGGGTTCTCTGTCGTTTATTGCCAGTGACATGTTCACATACGTAAGCCCAAAGACGCAAATGGTCCCGACTAAGGTAAGGCTGCAGCCGTGGAACTTACCATGCGTGAGGCCGCAAAGTGATGTGATATGTTACAGTCTGGATTCTTATGACTTAGGATCGGGGTCCCGACAGCGTTGGTATCAGAGCCTGACTGTATGTAGGACTACCAAGCCAAACCGGTCGAAGTTGAGTCTAGAAACACTATAAAAAAGTAGGGGAATTGATTGTGGAAGGGAACGTAAGACTCTTTTTACTCCTCTTCCCAAGTTATTCTATGCTAAGTCATTCTCATCTTTTCCTCGGGGATAAGAACTAGGCTACTCATCCATAGCTTAGGATGCCGAGTTACTAACCATGGAGCACTAGCTAGCTTGTTGTAAGTGAATGTGGGTGCTCAGGTATTGTTGGTGTGACAAACAGATGGAGAAGAGATTTGAGTCTAGAAAGTCGAGTGGTTATGCTTTTCCAATCTTTTGCAGTTGTTTCAAAATACTTTTTGAGGAATTACATCCGTTATGCTATCCAAATTCTGCTAGAGTCTCTTATGTCTTTGCATCATTCTCTGTTTTAGATGCCCCCTCGTCCTTCCCGTCAGGTGGTCCGTCTGACCAGGTGCATCGATGTACTGGGTCACACGGCCATGTTGGTTAGAGTCATGATGGAGGCTGGATACCGTTGGTACCCGGAGTACACAGTGGAGGAACTGTATCGAGATTTCAACCAGAGTCAGTATCGATGTGCCGTCAAGATTTATCCTTCATACCCTGGAGCTGCAGAGCCGCTTCACTGGACTTATGGATTAGGTGTCACCATAGATATGGCAGTTCAGGAGGCCGCTTACACCATGCTGACTATCATGAGGTTCCGCCATGGTCTGCTTCAGAATACCGAGTTCTGCTATGTTTCTGCTTCTATGGGAGGAGAGGATGGTTATCTTAGTGCAGCCTATTATGATCATTCACATGAGGACCCTAGGCTGCAGGTGACCACTTAGATGTTGGAGAACAGGGATCGTGATGCACGTGCCCTTCGCATGGAGCTTTATGCCACCCATGCACGTCTTTGGACAGCCCTGACGCAGTTGGCACCTGTCGTGCAGACAGGCTATGGAGATTTGGAGATGCTGACCCCATCGTGGACTCATCTGCCAGCACACGTAGACTGGCCTGATGTTGGAGGCATCACCCCTCTTCGAGGACCGTTGTTGCCACTGACAAGGGGACCAAGGCCACACCCGTGTCCTTATGGCTCCCAGGGATCACAGGCTAGAGTGTTTCGGGATCCTCAGGTTCAGCTCCCGGGTCATGGGGGTAACCTCTATGAGGCATTCTACGGCGATACTTGAGTACGTGGATGTTAGTTCTAGTATGATAGTAATCGTATCGCCACAGTCCTGCGTGTCTTGTGGGATATGATGAGGTTGAGAGTTGAGTTCCGGAGGTGTAGATAGATAATGTATAGGAAGTTTGTAATGCCTCCAATGAGTTGTGTCATCTCTCTAGAGTTGTATTTCAGTTTGGCTTGTACTGAACTATGTCATGGTGTGTATGAATCATGGTGTTCATAAGGCAGTTGTTTTACCATGTTGTCTGGTGTTTACCCTGCATGCCATGTTGTCCAGTACATTCCTTATCCTATGTCTTAGAGTTGTTGTTCCCTATGATTAAGCTATGGGTTTGTTTCTCTAGGATGATGGTAACTAGGAAAAACCCCGTGCCTGCCCCTGAGCAGGGCGAGGGAAGCTAGCCAAGGCAAGAGGATCTGCCACATGCGCCTTCCTTGGCGGAAGTAATGCTTGAAGCCGAAAGGAACGAGAGGGAGACCAACAGGCTGTTGGAAAGAATCGAGCAGAACACAGCACGTGCTCCCCGCAATGACCTCAATGATGGCGTATCACTTGGTGATTTCATCAGACTATGCCCACCCAAGTATCATCATTCGGTCGACCCACTCGACGCGGATGACTAGCTGACTCGCATGTATCGCAAGATCCGGGCTGCCAATGTGACCGAGGCCAACAAGGTGACCTTTGCAACTTACTTTCTGGAAGGTCCTGCCAATCTGTGGTGGGAAAATTTTGAAGCCATGCGTCCCGCAGGCCCCGCACCAACTTGGGAAGAGTTTAGTGCCGCATTTCGTACCCATCACATCCCGGAAGGGCTGATGGATCGTAAGAGAGAGGAATTCTGTGTGTTCACCCAGGGCAGACTATCAGTGGATGCTTATAGTCGTGAGTTTGTAAACCTTGCTCGCTATGCTCCTAAGGAAGTTTCTACTGATGCCAAGAAGCAGGCTAGGTTCCACAAGGGACTTAACCCTGAGCTCCGCCAAGATCTGCGCATGCATGAGTGCACCACTTTCCAGGCTCTCGTCAACAAGGCTATCAATGCCGAGACTGGACAGACTGATTATGAGGCCACGAGAAAGCACAACCGTGACTTCAACCCCGCATATGGCTTGGGCCCCAATAAACACCGGATCTGGGCGCCCAACGCAGCTCTGCCACCAAAATATAATGCGAGGCCATCCTTCCAGGCGCCTCGCCCAACTCAGCCCAACCCTCCAGTTAGACCATTTGGAGGACCGCCTGCAAATGTTGCTCCCTGTGCCACCGTGGTTTGCTATAAGTGTGGAGAACCAGGACACTACTCCCGTGAGTGTCCCCAGAATAATGTTAAGCCCACTGGACGTGGAAAGCCAGGAAAAGCCTTCTTTGTGAAGCCAGCTCCTGCTCGTGGACGAGTGAACTATGTGTCTGCTGAGGAAGCCCTTGAGGATCCTGATGTTATCCTAGGTACGCTCCTTGTTAATAGTCATCCATCATCTGTTTTATTTGATACCGGGGCATCTCATTCTTTTATCTCAGAAAGTTATGCACAGTTGCATAACATGTCTTTTTGTGATATGCCTACTCCTTTAGTAGTGCAGACTCCGGGTTCAAAATGGCAAACTTCAAGAGTGAGCCATGATAATGAGATTCTGGTGGATAGATTAGTCTTTCTAGCATCTTTGATAGCCCTCAAGTCTTCGGACATCAATATCATTCTAGATATGGATTGGATGAAAACCCACTATGCCAAGATTGATACTCATTCTAGGAATGTTCAACTTACACATTCATCGGGGGAGATAGTTAATGTCTCCACTCGAACAACCAAGCGCCAACTCTATTCCCTCAATGCTAGCCCTCTTCTAGAGTTAGAAGATATTCCGGTAGTCCGTGACTTTCCGGATGTCTTTCCAGAAGAACTACCAGGAATTCCTCCTGTCAGAGATGTTGAGTTTGTGATAGAGCTCATCCCAGGGACTGTCCCAATAGCCAGAAGACCCTATAAGATGGCACCCTTAGAACTAGCCGAACTTAAGATCCAACTCGATGAGGCTTTGAAGAAAGGTTTCATCCGTCCCAGTTCTTCTCCTTGGGCTTGTCCCGTCCTCTTCGTCAAAAAGAAGGATGGTTCGGATCGGCTGGTTGTGGATTATCGGCCAGTGAATCTGGTCACCATAAAGAACAAGTATCCACTCCCCAGGATCAATGATTTGTATGATCAATTCGCTGGATCCTCTGTCTTTTCCAAAATGGATTTGAGGTTGGGATGCCATCAAATAAGAATTAGGAACGGGGACATTCCAAAAACGGCTTTTGTTACTCGTTATTGCCAATACGAGTACACCGTCATGTCCTTCGGTTTAACCAATGCCCCAGCCACCTTCTCTCGCTTGATGAATTGAATCTTCATGGAGTATCTAGATAAATTCATCGTGGTTTACCTCGACGATATACTCATCTACTCGAAGAACGAACAAGAACATGCCGAACATCTAAGGCTGGTATTGATGAAACTTCGAGAGCACCGTCTGTACACCAAATTCTCCAGGTGTGAATTTTGGTTGCCAGAAGTGACCTATCTGGGCCACGTGCTTTCTGGTAAAGGTATTGCTATCAATCCCGAGAGAGTTCAGGCTGTCCTTGATTGGACTCAACCTGAATCGGTTAAGCAAGTTCAAAGTTTCCTTGGCTTAGCGAGATATTGTCGCCGTGTTGTCGAGAATTTCTCCAAGGTTGCAAAACCTCTGACTGAACTCCTCAAGAAAGATAAAAGGTTCGAGTGGACTCCACAATGCGAGCACAATTTTCAGGAGTTGAAAGGATGACTGACCTCTGCTCCCGTTCTGGTGCCACCTGATTTCTCTAAGGACTTTGTTATCTATTGCGACGCCTCGCGATAAGGATTAGGTTGCATTCTCATGCAAGATCGTCATGTGATTGCATACGCATCTCGGCAGTTGCGTCCACATGAGGGTAATTATCCAACACATGATCTTGAGCTCGCATCTGTAGTTCATGCACTGAAAACCTGGCGACATTACCTTCTGGGTAATCGTTGCGAAATTTTCACTGATCACCAAAGTCTAAAATATATATTCACCCAGCCGGATTTGAATCTCAGGCAAAGAAGTGGGTAGAGTTGATTACAAATTACGACTTAGGGATAACTTACACCCCGGGGAAAGCCAATGTCATGGCTGATGCACTAAGTCGTAAGTCTTATTGTAACAATCTGATGTTACAACAAGGTCAACCACTTCTCCATGAGGAATTTCGGAAGTTAAACCTTCACCTTGTTCCTCAAGGATTCCTATCCAACTTGGTGGAGAAACCTACACTTATGGATCAAATTATAGAAGCCCAGAAGCATGATGCCGGGATATCTCAGATCAAGAAAAACATTAAGAAGGGTAATGTTAGATGCTTCTCGGAAGATGATCGGGGTGTTGTCCTCTTTGAGAACCATTTGGTGATCCCGAAGAAGCAACATTTACGACAGTTGATCCTTAAGGAGGCTCATGATTCTCCTCTCTCAATTCATTTGGGTAGTACCAAGATGTATCAGGACCTACGCCAGAGGTTCTGGTGGACTAGGATGAAGAGAGAAATTGCTTAGTTCGCTGCTAACTGCGACGTTTGTCGTCGTGTGAAAGCAGAACATCAAAGGCCCGCTGGCACCCTTCAACCTTTAGCTATTCCTGAATGGAATGGGATAAAGTCGGTATGGATTTCATTACCGGATTTCCTAGGACTAAGAGAGGGAATAATGCTATATTTTTGGTCATCGACCGTCTTTCTAAAGTGGCTCATTTTCTTCCTGTTCAGGAAAGTATAACTGCTAGTCAGCTTGCAGAATTGTATGTTTCTCGAATAGTTTCTCTTCATGGTGTTCCTTTGCAGATTAACTCAGACCGTGGAAGTATTTTCACTTCCCGATTTTGGGAAAATTTTCAAATCGCTATGGGGACTCATCTATCCTTTAGCACTGCTTTCCACCCGCAATCAAGTGGTCTAGTTGAGCGAGTCAATCAAATCCTCAAAGACATGCTCCGAGCTTGTGTTGTATCTTTCCGTATGAATTGGGAGAAATGTCTTCCATTTGCCGAGTTCGCATATAACAATAGTTATCAATCAAGCTTGGGCAAAGCCCCTTTTAAAGTTCTCTATGGACGAAGGTGTCGAACACCTCTTAACTGGTCAGAAACTGGAGAGAGGCAACTCTTTGGCCCAGATATGATCCAGGATGCAGAGGAGCAAGTTCGCATTAATCGTGAAGAGTTGAAAACAGCCCAATCTCATCAAAAGAGCAATATGATCGCCATCATAAGGCTGTGACCTATGAAGTTGACGAGAAGGGTTACCTTCTGGTTACACCTCTGAAGGGTACCCATCAATTCGGTATCAAGGGCAAGTTGGCTCCTCGTTACATTGGACCTTTTTGCATTCTTGCTAAACGAGGAGAGGCTGCCTACCAATTGGAACTTCCGCCGCATCTTTCCAAGGTTCATGATGTCTTCCACGTCTCACAACTCAGGCGTTGCTTCTCGGACCCTGTCCGTGAGGTAGACCACATAGCGCTTGATCTCCAAGATAACCTTACATATCGAGAATACCATGTTCGTATTCTTGATCAAGCTGAGCATACCACTCGGCGTCGGAACATCAAGTTTCTTAAGGTTCAGTGGTCACACCATTATGAAAAGGAGGCCACATGGGAAAGAGAAGATCGTCTTCGACTAGAGTACCCCGCGCTCTTTCTGACGACTTCAAAATCTCGGGACGAGATTCTTTTGAGTGGGGGTTAGTTGTCACATCCCTAGCTAGATGTCCTAGGATAGCATGTGCTTGCATCATGTTTGGTTCTACTTCATCAACATGAAATGGGGAACAAAAAGAAACCCCAAGCTCACTTTGAATCCAAACAATTCAAATTTGGTGAAAATTCAACAAATCCAAAATGCCCACTAAAAATGTTCCCTATGTCTGGTAAATTTTGACATGATTATAACAGGGATCATTTTAATTATTTGAACACCTAAAGCAATTAAAAAATTAATGTTAAAGCCCATGAAAAAGATAAACAAATCATTATCATTATTTTAGCTTCAAAATATCCTGAAATTATTTTTCTACAAGTTTGAAATATTCAAACTAGATGATATAAAATACTTGGGATATTTTGCAAAGTCATTTTTGCACCCGCAAAATAAAAAAACAAATGTCAGAAAACTAGAAAAGAAATGAATTACAGTAAAAAAAAGCTTACCTGGGCCAGGGAAGAAGCCGGCCCAGCCCACCAGGGGCGAACCGGTCTTCTTCCACCTCTAGCCAGAAGGACGCCCGGCGCGTGCTCGCCACACGCCGGCCAGCTCCTCCCTACGTGGCTGCTGGCCTGGAGGGGTGGGAGGGCGCTAGCGCGAGGCCCTCGCCGTGGCCTCCTTCCCCTCTCCCTCTCCCCTTGCGCGCTCTCCCTCTCACCCTCTTTCTTCCCCCCTTCTCCGCCATATCCGAGCTCTGCTCGAGCTCGCCGCCGTCGCGCTAGCCGCCCTCTCGTCTCGCTAGGTAGCCCTCGAGAACCGCCGCTCCCCCCTCACCCTCCCCGTGACCCTAGAAGACGCCGGGAGCCATCCACGACAGCGCGTCCCCGAGCCTACCGTCGTCCCCAACGACCCCGCGGTGAGATCCTTCTCCATTGCCCCCCTTTCTCGCGGCCTGTACCCCGTTGTAGTCGTTGTTCCCGCCGTTGCCGCGGCTTGCCGCCGCTCAGGTTGTCGCCGCCCGCCGTTCTGGTGGCCCCCGGGCCCCCCTAGGTGCCCTGCTAGATGCGCCAGTGAACGGGCCGCCTCCCGATGCCCTCCGCGCGCCAAATCTTCGCCGGAGTCGCGTTCCGGCGAGTCACTACCGTGCGGATGGTCACCGCCGGCGCCGCTCCGGTGGGTGCTGACGTGGCCGTCATTAGGGGGGCTAAACCCCCCGGTTAATTAGCGTGGGGATTAGCCCCCTGATGCTGACATGAGGGCCCCACACTGTCAGGTTTGACCTCGCAGGTCAGCCGACCTGCTGACGTCGTGATGACGTCAGGCTGACGCCATAATTCCGTTTTCTAGTTTAAAAATAATCCCAGAAATTATTCAAAACTTCAAAAATTCATATAAATTAATCTGTAAATCACATGAAAATAATTTATATATGAAAATTTATCAAAAAAATCCAATGAATCCAATGGTGCTATTGTCATGCATGTTAGAGAACTCTAAATAGGTGAAAATTGACAATTACTAATAGGTTAGTATATGGAATTTGAAATACAGAACGATTTTGAACCTATATTTAAATTCATTTCAAATCAATATGAACACTAGATGCATTAGCTCATCCATCCATGCTATCATCCCATGATCATGCATCATATTGTCGCACTTGCGTGTGTTGATTGTTTCTTATATGCATTGCGGTAGGCCCTGCTTCTGAGGATACCCCCGAGTATCTCGATGAAGGAGAGAACCCTTCCACTACCCAGCAAGGCACGCAACCCCTTTGATCATTCCGATAACATCCTACTCTCTCGCTCCTGCTCTTGTTTATTGCATTAGGACAATCGATGACATGTCAGTCATACACGGTAGATGATCCTATTCTACTGCATAACCTGACATTGTCATAGTAAAAAGCTAAACCTTGCAACCTAGCATACCTGGTAGATGCTTGTACCATGATGTGCTTAGCTTACTTTGCCTGCTATGCTTAGAGTTGTGTCAGGTCTGATTCATCTGGGTGAAACGATGTTGTTCTGATGTGGTGATATTATGATGAACTCGATTTGGTAAAGGTAGCGATGAGAGGCTATGTAGGAGTACATAGCGGGTTGTCTCATTGGGACCGTTCTTAGGAACTGAGTTCCGTGTTTGTGATCCAAGGCTAGTTGCTACCACACATTGGGTTCCGGTAACTCGATCCCTCTCGACTTATCAGTCGCTTAGTCCTTGGTCCAGGAGTTGCAAGTAGTTTCTGGTGTTTATAGCATGCCGGAGGCCGTGCGTAGCGCTGACCCTAGGGGTGGGTTACGACGAGGTAGGCAGTGGCACGGTGTACCAAGGGTCACCCGAATGGTGGGCTTGGGAACCCTGAGCATATCGTTTGTGGCTGTAGCGGAATCTTCGGCCAGACTTTCGTGCGGGTTTAGTCTCAAATAGGCGATAGCCTTGACTAGAGGTCTTATGTGATTGACGATCATGTCCGACTCCCTCGCTGGGCATCCGCTTGAAGGTTGCCGAGGTGCATGGTTTTATGAGCACACAA
The DNA here is from genome assembly GCA_022496015.1 of Hordeum marinum. Taxonomy (NCBI): domain Eukaryota; kingdom Viridiplantae; phylum Streptophyta; class Magnoliopsida; order Poales; family Poaceae; genus Hordeum; species Hordeum marinum. The sequence continues at coordinate 502,330,888 of CM039678.1, read as the reverse complement.
CGATAAGTGGCGAGAGCGTGTGTGAAGAAGTACACCCCTGCAGGGTATGAAACTATGCGAATAGCCGCGTCCTCGGATATGGACTACTTGGAGAACTTATGTTGTTCATAGATAATCAAACGGATACTCATAAAAATATCAGGACAAGTGTGAGTACCGTGGATGGCACTCTCCCAAGAGAGGGAAGTGAATCCATGGTGGCGTATTGCTTTGGAGTTAGTAGACTCGTGTGCGATATCTACAATGTAAACAAAAAGTTAAAATTGAGTAGTGTAGGTTAGCCATGAGTCAAAGCTGGCATTGCTGCATAAACTCCACCTCCCCCTTTATTGATACATGAGCATGAATAGACTAGGTCTATTTGAAAGACTTGCTGAGTACGTTTGTACTCACATTTGCTTAATAAATATTGCAGATGAGACCCAGGACCCACTAGGTGGGTTCTTTCTAGACGTTGACGATGCCGAATAGCTGATGTCCCAGCTACGACCTTTGCCCTGTGGCGGGCTGTAGATAGTCAGGCCATGTGCCTTTTTACCCTTTCATCTGTTTGTACTCAGACAGCTTATGCTTCCGCTTGGTTTGTATGAACATGTTTGTATGACTTGAGTGTGGGGTCATGTGACCCCTATCTATAAGAACATGTTATGCAAGGCTCATGTGAGCCTCTTAAATAAAAGTCATGTTGTTGTATGGTTATGTTGTGATGCCATGGTTGTATCTATGCATATCGGGCATGTCGTGCGTACATGTGACGTGCAACGGTATGTATGGGATCCAACACCTAGTCGTGTGCCTTTAGTAGTACTCTTTACGGGAAACTGTCTCATTGTGCTTCCACCGAGCCATGGTAGCTTGCTACTGCTCCGGACACATTGATTGACCAGCATGTATCCCTCTTTGCTGTTGTTTTTGTCCCTTCGGGGAAATGTCTCGCAGTGTAATGGAGTCCTTGTAGCCTGCTACGACTCGTCTATGTGCAGTGATGGCATTCATGTCTCATGATGTAATGGAGTCCCTGTAGCTTGCTATGACTCGTCTACACACGCTTGAGGCCGACACCTGCATTGCTGGGTTATGTATGCCTGTTTTCGTACGGATGTGCCACTTGGGTTCTATGACTACTTATGTCGGCCCGGGTTCTCTGTCATTTGATTGCTAGGGACATGTTCACATACATGATCCAAAAGACACAAATGGTCCCGACAGCGTAACACTCCGTTACGCCTGGCGGGATCTAGACTGGCCCCACAGACCAACACTTGTCTTTCCTACGCACTTTGTCCTCACTCGTGTGCACCCGGGACCAACTTCCCGGTCGGTCACCCATCCTAGAATCGCTCCAAGCCAAGCACGCTTAACTTTGGAGTTCTTTTTGAGTGGGCTTCCAGAAAAGAAGGAATTTCGTGTTGATATGAGTAGTCTATCATTCCTATTAAGCCAGGCTCTCACATACACCCCCACTCAAAGGAACCGACGTCCTCGTCGGCCCATCAGGAACGTTCTCTTTTCGCACACGTATGCGCGTCCAGTCCAGCACATGTGCCATGCTACGGGCCACGACGGGCCACACACACCATGCGCCACATGCCCGTGCACCTGACCCATGCATGCCCGTGTAACCACAAGGGCCGGCTCTGATACCAATTGTAACACCCCGTTACGCCTGACGGGATCTAGAATGGCGCCACAGACCAACACTAGTCTTTCCTGCGCACTTTGTCCTCACTCCTGCGCACCCGGGACCAACTTTCCGGTCGGTCACCCATCCTAGAATCGCTCCAAGCCAAGCATGCTTAACTTTGGAGTTCTTTTCGAGTGGGCTTCCAGAAAAGAAGGAATTCCTTGTTGATATGAGTAGTCTATCATTCCTATTAAGCCAGGCTCTCACACTTCTGATTAAGTTACTATTGAACCTCATAGGTCGACAAGGGCGCGTACTGCTCCTGAGTGGTATGACAGCCCTGTCTTCGAGGTCATGTCCTTGGACACGAGGAACCTACGAGCTATGGAGGAGCGATGATGGGCCCGGATTCCGAGAAATGGTAAGAAGCCATGAAATACAAGATGGGATCCATGTATGAAAACAAAGTATGGACTTTGGAAGTATTACCTTAAGGGTGAAAGGCCATTCAGAACAAATGGATCTTTAAGAAGAAGACGGACGCGGACGGTAATATCACCATCTATATAGCTCGACTTGTGGCAAAGGGTTTTTCACAAGTTCAAGGAGTTGACTACGATGAGACCTTCTCACCCGTGGCGATGCTTAAGTCCATCAGAATCATGTTAGCAATAGCTGCATATTTCAACTATGAAATTTGGCCGATGGATGTCAAAACAGCATCCCTCAACGGTTTCCTTGAGGAAGAGTTGTATATGATGCAACCAAAAGGTTTTGTCGATCCAAAGAATGCTGAGAAAGTTTGCAAACTCCAGCGATCCATTTTTGGACTGGTGCAAGCATCTTGGAGTTGGAATAAGCGCTTTTATGAGGTGATCAAAGCGTTTAGGTTTATACAAGTTTATGGAGAAGCTTGTATTTACAAGAAAGTGAGTGGGAGCTCTATAGCGTTTCTAATATTATATGTGGATGACATATTGCTGATTGGAAACAATATAGAATTGCTGGAAAGCGTGAAGGAATATTTGAACAAGAGTTTTTTAATGAAGGGCCTGGGAGAAGCTGCTTTCATATTAGGCATTAAGATCTATAGAGATAGATCGAGACGCTTGATATCACTTTCGCAAAGCACATAACTTGATAAAGTTTTGAAGTTCAAAATGGACCAGACCAAGAAGGGGTTCTTGTTGGGGAACGTTGCATGGGAAAGAAAAAAATTCCTATGCTTCACCAAGATAATTCTAGGAGATAAGAATCTATGAGAGGAGAGATTGGATCTGCGTACGCTTGTAGATTGGTAAGCGGAAGCGTTAAAGAACACGGTTGATGTAGTCAAACGTGTTCACGATACAATCACGATCCATTCCGCGATCTCTTCACGATCCGTCTCGTGATCCGATCATGATCCGTCCCGCGATGTCATCATGATCCATCCCGCGATCCAATCACGAATCGTCTCGCGATCTTGATCACGGTCCTTCAGATCTAGTGTCGAACGGATGGCACCTCCGCGTTCAGCACACGTACAGCTCGATGATGATCTCCACCATCTTGATCCAGCAAAAGGGAGCGGAGAGGTAGACGAGTCCTCCAGCAGCGCGACTGTGTTGCGGCGATGGTGGTGGAGGAATTCCAGCAAGGCTTCGCCTAAGCACCGCTGAAAACCGATCTAGAGGAGAAAACGATCTAGAGGAAGAAGAGGGCGGCACGTGGCAATTGGCGTTAGGGCTGCCCTAAAAAAATACTCTAGTATATATAGGAGGGAGGGAGAGGAAGCATCCTTAGCCTCTTCTCCAAGGAGAGCTTCGGCCGAAGCAAGAGGGGAGGAGTCCACCTCCCACAAGGGAGGTGGACTCCTAGTAGGACTCTTTTCGTACTTGGCCCCTACCCTTCCTCCTCTTCCATGTGCATAGGGCCTTTTGAGCTGGCTTGCCCAGCCCACCAAGGGCAGGTGTGCCACCTCTAAGGCCCATGTGGCCCCTTCGGGTGTGTGGTCCCACGAACCCATTCATCACTCCCGGTACACTGCCAGAAATGCCCGAAACTTTTTCGGAGTTCAAACACCACTTTCCTATATATCAATATTTACCTCCGGACCATTCTAGAGCTCCTTGTGATGTCCGGGATCTCATCCGGGACTCCGAACAACCTTCGGTCATCAACATACATAACTCAATACTACCGAAACGTCGTTGAACCTTAAGTGTGCAGACCCTACGGGTTCGAGAACTATGTAGACATGACCGAGACACCTCTACAGTCAATAACCAATAGCGGGACCTGGATGCCCATATTGGCTCCTACATATTCTACAAAGTTCTTTATCGGTTGAACCTCTATGTCAAGGATTCAGTTAATCCCGTATGTTGTTCCCATTGTTCTTCGGTATGTTACTTGCCCGACATTCGATCATCGGTATCTCCATACCTAGTTCAATCTCGTTACCGGCAAGTTTCTTTACTCGTTCCATAATACAAGATCCCGTGGCTAACTCTTAAGTTGTCAGGACCCCGATCCTAAGTCATATGAATCCAGACTGTAACATATCACATCACTTTGCGGCCTCACGCATGGTAAGCTCCACGGTTGCAGTCTTACCTTAGCCAGGACCAACATGACTAGTCACTTACGTATGTGAACATGTCACTTGCAATCAAACGACAGAGAATCCGGACCGACATGACTAGTCATAGAACCCAAGCGGCACATCCGTACGGAAACAGGCATACATAACCCAACAATGCAGGTGTTGGCCTCAAGCGTGTGTAGACGAGTCATAGCAAGCTACAAGGACTCCATTACGCCATGGGACATAAATGTCATCACTGCACGTAGACAATTCGTAGCAGGCTACAAGGACTCCATTACACTGCGAGACATTTCCCCGAAGGGACAGACACAACAGCAAAGAAGGATACATGCCGGTCAATCAATGTGTCCGGAGCAGTAGCAAGCTACCAGGCCTCGGTGGAAGCACAAAGAGGTAGTTTCCCATAAAGAGTACTACTAAAGGCACACAACTAGGTGTCGGATCCCATACATACCATTGCACGTCACACGTACGCATGACATGCCCGATATGCATAGATACAACTATGGCATCACAACATAACCATACATCAACACAACTTTTATTTAAGAGGCTCAAAAGATCCTTGCATAATATGTTCTTACAGGTAGGGGTCACATGACCCAACACTCAAGTCATACAAGCAAGTTCATACAAACCAAGCGGAAGCATAAAGCTGTCTAAGTACAGACAGATGAAAGGGTAAAAAGGCACATGGGCTGACTATCTACAGCCCACCACAGGGCATAAGGTCGTAACCGAGACACCAGCTATTCGACATCGTCGACATCTAGATAGAACCCACCTAATGGGTCCTGAGTCTCATCTGCAACATTTATCAAGCAAACATGAGTACAAACGTACTCAGAAAGTCTTTAAAACAGACCTAGTCTATTCATGCTCAAGTATCAACAAGGGGAGTGGTGGAGTTTATGCAACAATACCAGCTTTGACTCATGGCTAACCTATACTACACAATTTTAACTCTTTGTTAAGATTTTAGATACCGCACGCGAGTCCACTAACTCCACAGCAATACACCACCATGGATTCACCTCCGTCCTCTATGAAAGTGCCATCCACAGTACTCACACTTGTCTTGATATTTTTATCGGTATCCATTTGGTTATCTATGAACAGCATAAGCTTTCCAACTAGTCCATATCCGAGGACGCGGCTATTCGAATAGTTTCATACCCTGCAGGGGTGTACTTCTTCACACATGCTCTCGCCACTTATCGTTGTGTGCTCATAAGCCATGCACCTCGGCAACCTTCAAGCGGAAGCCCAGCGAGGGTGTCGGCCACGATCGTCAATCACATAAGGCCTCTAGTCCAGGCTATCGCCTATTTGAGACTGAACCCGCATGGAAGTCCGACCGAAGTTTCTGCTACGGCCCCAAACTATGTGCGCGGGGTTCCCAAGCCCACCATTCGGGTGACCCTTGGTACACCGTGCCACTGCCTACCATGTCGTAACCCACCCCTAGCTTCAGCGCTACGCACGGCCTCCAGCATGCTATAAACACCAAAAACTACTTGCAACTCCTGGACCAAGGACTGAGCGATTAATAAGTCGAGAGGGTCAATTAAGTATCCCAAGGTGTGGTAGTAACTAGCCTTGGATCACAAACACGGAACTCAGTTCCTAAGAACGGTCCCAATGAGACAACCCGCTATGTACTCCTATATAGCCTCTCGTCGCTACCTTTATCAAATCGGGTTCATCATTAGCTTATCACATTAGAACAATATTGTTTCACTCCAGTTCATCACCCAGACAAATCAGACCTGACACAAATCAAAGCATAGCAGGCATAGCAGGCAAAGTAAGCAAAGCAGATCATGGCACAAGCATCTACCAGGTATGCTAGGTTGCAAGGTTTAGCTATTTACCGTGACCATGACAGGTCATGCAAAAGAATAGGTTCATCTACTATGTATGACAGACAAGTGAACGTTTGTCCTAATGCAATAAACAAGAGCAGGAGTGAGAGAATGGGATGTTATCAGAATGATCAAAGGGGTTGCTTTCCTTGCTGGGTAGCGGAAATGTTTTCTCCTTCATTGGAATACTCGGAGGTATCCTCGAAGCAGGGCCTACCGCAATGCAGATAAATAGCAATCAATACACGCAAGTGCAACAATATGATGCATGATCATGACATGGCAGCATGTATGGATGAGCTAATGCAACTATTGTCCAAGTTATTTGAAGTGAGTTTGAATATAGGTTCAAAGTCATTCTCCAATTCATATTTCATAAGTTAACCTATTAGTAAATGTCAATTTTCCTCTACATAGGTTTCTCTACCATGCAAGATACCAACACCATTAGATTCATTGGATTTTTCTGATAAATTTTCATATATAAATTGTTTTCATCTGATTTACAGATTAATTTATATGAATTTTCATATATAAATTAATTCATCTGATTTTTCTGATAAACATTTTCTGGAATTTCCTGATTTGTTTTAATTCTAAAATTCAATTAATGCATCAGCCTGATGTCATCATGACGTCAGCAGGTCGGCTGACCCGGTCTAGGTCAAACCTGACGTGCGGGACCCGCACGTCAGTGACACAGGGTTAATCCCCGCGATGGCCAGGGGTTTGACCCACTTCAGGGCCCACTGGTCAGTAGCTGGGGGGCTGGTTAGCAAGATAATTAACCCTGATGGCCCTGCCACATCGCCATGCCGGAGGCCAGCCAACTGGGACGAAGGAGCGCGACGGCGACTCGCCGGACTTGCACTTCCGACGGTCATTTGGTGCGCGGAGGGCACCAAAAGGTAACCCGCGCACATGCGCATCCAGAAGGGCAACAGAGGTGACTCGGGTGCCACCGGAGTTATGGCCGGTAATGAGCTAAGCGGCAGCGGGTTTTGGGCAGCAAGGGGGCGACGACTTCAACAAGGGGCAGGCCGCAGGGTTAGGGGGAACCTGCGTAGGGGCTCATAGCGGGTTGGTTGAGGAAGACAGCGAGCTCGGGGAGGCGCAAATGGCCACGAATCGTCGGAGAGGAGCGTTGGAGCCGGAGCTTGAAGACGATGGCAGACTCGGCGTAGAGGGGCTCCCGATGGCTTCTAGGTCCACGGGGAGGACGAGGGGATTGCGGCGGAGCTCTAGGGCGCGGCAGGGGCTCTAGCTAGGCGACAGCGACGGTGAGCTCGAGCAGAGCTCAGCCAATGGCGAGGGGGAGGAGAGGGAGAAGCGAGCGAGAGGAATGGCGGGGAGGAGAGGGTCCAGGCGGCCGCTGGAGTCTATCTCCTCGTCGCGCTAGCCAGTGAAGCAGCCAGGCTGCTGCCGGCGTGGCGCGAGGCCGCGGGCGTCATGGCCTCCTTCTCCTGTGCCTTCTAACAGGAGGAAGAAGACGGCGATGCCCCTGGTGGGCTGTGCTGCCTAATGGGCCAGGTAAGTCAGGTGGGTCTTCTCCCCCTTTTTTTCTATATTTATTTTTTCTAATTTCTGATCTATGTCATTATTTGTTTGGGGCAAAAATACCTAGGAAAAAACCCTGAAATAATTTATGAGTCATGAAATATATATTTCAAAATCCCACAAAAAGTTTCAGAATATTTGGAGACTAAGATATTTATAGTGCTTTATTAATTCATTTCAATAGCATTAAATGAGTATTTTAAAATGCTATATTTGTTTTGAAAATTAAAATGTCCCCTGATATGTTGTTGCCAACATTCATCAGAAATAGTGAACATTTTTGAAGACCAAAAGGAAAGCATTGGAAAACTTAGCTGATTGTAATATCTTGAATGAGGGAGTACTAGGGCTTGACAATCCCCATTTCAAATTCATTTGAATTTAAACATGATGACATGATGCACATGCTGATGTTGATGCAAACAATTTCAAGAAAATCTAGGGCTGTGACACGAAGCTTCATGATCATCATCATTAACATCCTCTTCAACTGTCGTAGGCTCCACAGAAACATCTTTCTGCGCTGCGCTAATCTCTGGTTGAAGTAAAGGTTCAATAACCTCATCAAGTTCTATTTTCCTCCCACTCAATTCTTTCGAGAGAAACTCTTTCTCAAGAAATGTTTCATTTTTAGTGACAAACACTTTGCCTTCGGATCTAAGATAGAAGGTATGCCCAACTATCTCTTTCGGGTATCCTATGAAGATGCATTTCTCCGCTTTGGGTTCTGGCTTTTCATGCTGAAGCGTTTTGACATAAGCATCACATCCCCAAACGTTAAGAAACGACAACTTTGGCTTCTTGCCATACCACAGTTGATATGGTGTCGTCTCAACGGATTTGATAGTGCCCTGTTTAAAGTGAATGCAGATGTCTCTAATGCATAACCCCAAAATGATAGTGGCAAATCGGCAAGAGACATCATAGAATGCACCATATCTAGTAAGGTTCGATTACGATGTTTGGACACACCATTGCGCTGTGGTGTTCCAGGCGGTGTCAATTGTGAAACAATTCCACACTGTCTGAAGTGATTGCCAAACTCATAACTCAGATATTCACCTCCTCGATCAGATCACGGGAATTTAATCTTCTTGTTATGATGATTCTCAACTTCACTCTAAAATTGCTTGAACTTTTCAAACGTTTCAGACTTGTGTTTCATTAAGTAAATATACCGATATCTAGTTAAGTCATCAGTGAAGGTGAGAAAATAACGATATGCACCGCACGTCGCAACATTCATTAGACCGCACGCGTCAGTATGTATGATTTCCAACAAGTCACTGGCCCGTTCTATTGTTCCAGAGAACGGCGTTTTAGTCATCTTGCCCATGAGGCATGGTTCACATGTGTCAAGTGATTCAAAATCAAGTGACAACAAGTTTTAGCTTCTTCATGCGTTTTACACCAATATGACCTAAACGGCAGTGCCACAAGAAAGTGGTACTATCACTATTAACTCTACTTCTTTTGGCATCAATTTTTTGAACATGTGTATCATCACTATCAAGATTCAACATGAATACACCCCTCACATTGGGTGCATGACCATAAAAGATATTACTCATATAAATAGAACCACTATTATTCTCTGATTTAAATGAGTAACCGTCTTGCAATAAACAAGACCTAGATATAATTTTCACGCTTAACGCAGGCACTAAATAATAATTATTCAGGTTCATCACTAATCCCGATGGTAATCGAAGAGAGAGCATGCCGACGGCGATCACATCAACCTTGGAACCATTTCCCACGTGCATCGTCACTTCGTCCTTCGCCAGCCTTCTTCTATTCCGTAGCTCCTGTTTTGAGTTGCAAATGTGAGCAACCGAATCGGTATCAAATACCCAGGCACTACAACGAGATCTAATAAGGTACACATCAATAAAATGTATATCATATATACCGTGTTTGTTGTTGGCTGCCTTCTTGTCAGGCTGATACTTGGGGCAGTTCCGCTTTGAGTGACCAGTTCCCTTGCAATGAAAGCACTTAGTTTCTGGCTTGGGTCCAGCCTTGGGTTTCTTCACAGGAGGAGCAACTGCTTTGCCACCCTTCTTGGAGTTACCCTTCTTGCCCTTGCCATTCTTCTTGAAACTAGTGGTTTTATTGACCATCAACACTCGATGTTCTTTCTGGATTTCAGACTCGGCGACTTTTAGCATCGCAAATAGCTCGGCGACTGACTTGTTCATCCCAGGCATGTTATAGTTCATCACAAAGCACTTGTAACTAGGTGTAGGTGATAGAAGAACTTTGTCAGTGATCGCCTCTGGCGGAAGGGGCATCCTTATCTCAGCCAGACGAGTCGAATACCCAGACATTCTGAGTATATGTTCACTGGTAGACCCGTTCTCCTCCATTTTGCAAGCATATAACTTATTGGAGGTCTCATACCTCTCGATCTGGGCATTCTTCTTAAAGATAAACTCCAACTCCTGGAACATCTCATATGCTCCATGACGTTCAAAACGTCTTTGAAGTCCCGGTTCTAAGCCATACAATATTGCACACTGAACTATTGAGTAATCTCCAAAACATGCCTCCCAAGCGTTCTTAACTTCTTCGGATGACATGTCAGTGGGTTGGTCACCAAGCGGTGCATCAAGGACATATGACTTCTGAAAAGCCGTGAGGATAATCCTTAGATTACAGGCCTAGTACACAAAGTTACTTGCATCATCTTTCAACTTAGCTTTATCTAGGAACGCATTAAAATTCAGGGGTGCTACTGCGCGAGCCATTGATCTACAACATAAATAAGCAAAGGTAACTAAGACAATTGTTCAGGATAATGAGTTTAATTAATCAAATTACTTAAGCTCCCACTTAAATTGACCTCCATCAGGTCATCTGAGTGATACATGATCCAAATTCACCAACTCAAGTCTGATCATCACGTGAGTTTAGGTGGTTTCAATGGTGAACATCATCATGTTGATCATATCTACTATATGACTGATGTTCGACCTTTCGATCTTTTGTGTTCTGAGGCCATGTCTATACATGCTAGGCTCGCAAGGTTTAACCCGAGTGTTCTGCATGTGCAACACTGGCTTTCACCGGTTGTATGTGAACGTAGAGTCTATCACACCGGATCATCACGTGGTGTCTCGACACGACAAACTTTTGCAACGGTGCACACTCGGGGAGAACACAATTCATCTTGAAATTTAAGTGAGGGATCACCTTATAATGCTACCGTCGTCCTAAGAAAAACAAGGTGCATAAAATGATTAACATCACATGCAAATCATAAGTGACATGATATGGCCATGAACTTGTGCTTTTGATCTCCATCTTCAAAGCATCGACATGATCTCCATCGTCACCGGCATAACACCATGATCTCCATCATTGTGTCGCCATCGGGGTTGTCGCGCCCACCATGGTCATACTACTATTGCTACCGTTTAGCGATAAAGTAAAGCATTACATAGCACTTAATGATTGACACGCATGTCATACAATAATTAAAGACAACCCTATGGCTCCTGCCTGTTGCCGTACTCATCGACATGCAAGTCATGATATTCTATACATCACATGATTAGCTCATACATCACATATATCTCATCATGTAATTGGCCATATCACATCACAACATACCTTGCAAAAATAAGTTAGACGTCCTCTAATTGTTGTTGCAAGTTTTACGTGGCTGCTATGGGTATCTAGCAAGAACAATTCTCACCTACGCAAAAAACACAACGGTGATACATACGTTGATTTTCGACCTTCTCAAGGACTGCCTTTGTCGAATCCGATCGAACTAAAGTAGGAGAGACAGAGACCCGCCATCCATCTTTATGCAACGAAGTTACACGTCAGTCGATGGAACCGGTCTCTCGTAAGCATACGGGTGAGGTTGGTCTCGGCCGCTTCATCCCACAATACCGCTGAACCAAAACACGGCCAAGGGAGGAAGAAATCTAAGCATCAATTCCCACAAACTCCTTTGTGTTCTACTCGAGATCTCATCTACACATAAACCTAGCTCGGATACCACTGTTGGGGAACATTGCATTGGAAATAAAAAAATTCCTACGCTTCACCAAGATCAATCTAGGAGATGAGCATCTACAAGAGGGGAGAGTGGATCTACATACCCTTGTAGATAGCTAAGTGGGAAGCCTTAAGAAACGCGGTTGATGTAGTCGAATGTCTTCGCGATCCAAATTGCCGAGCGTCCCACGATCCAATATCGACCCGTCTCGATCTAGCGCCGAACGGACGACACCTCCGTGTTCATCACACGTATGGATTGATGAAGGTCTCCGTCTTCTTGATCTATAAAAAGGGAGCGGAGAGGTAGACGAGTTCTCCGGCAGAACGACGGTGTTGCGGTGATGGTTGTGGAGCTAGCATAGCTTTGCCTAAGCACCGCTGAAACCTGATCTAGAGGAGAAACTGCGATCTAGATGAGAGGTAGCACGTGCCTGTTTTTCTATGTCAAAGAAACCCTCAAAAACTCTAGTATATATAGGAGGAGGGGAGGGAGGAGGATTGGCTCCCAAGGGAGCCAACTCTAGTTCGGCCGAAGTGGGAGGGAGGTGTCCTCTTCCTCCACTCCTAGTAGGATTAGGACTCCTGCCTTATTTTCCCACTTTTGCCTTCTTTCCACCTTGGGTTTTTCTTCCCTTGCCGCATGGGCTTCCTGTGGGCCTTTGGACAGCCCACTAAGGGCTGGTATTCCTTCTCCCACAGCCCATGTAGCCTCTTGGGTCGAAATACCCATCCCGATGGTCACCCGGTACCCTCCCGGCACTCCCGGTACACTACCAATGAGCCCGAAACTTTTCCGGTGACCAAAACTAGACTTCCTATATATCAATCTTTACCTCTGGACCATTGAGGAGCTCCTCGTGACATATAGTATCTCATTCGGGACTCCGAACAACCTTTGGTCACCACCATGCATAACTCTAAACTACCGAAACGTCACCAAACCTTAAGTGTGCAGATCCTGCGGGTTCGAGAACTATGAAGACATGACCGAGACACCTCTACGGTCAATAACCAATAGCGGGACCTAGATGCCCATATTGATTCCTACATATTCTACAAAGATCTTTATTGGTCGAACCTCTATGTCAAGGATTAAGTTAATCCCGTATGATGTTCCCTTTATTCTTGGGTATGTTACTTGCCCGAGATTCGATCGTCGGTATCTCCATACCTAGTTGAACCTAGTTGCCGGCAAATCTCTTTACTCGTTCCGTAATAGGAGATCCCATGGCAAACACTTAGTCACATTGCTTGCAAGGCTTATTGTGATGTTGCATTACCGAGTGGGCCGTGATACCTCTCTGTCACACGGAGCAACAAATGCCAGTGTTGATCCATGCCAACCCAACAGACACCCTTGCAGATACCTATAGAGCACCTTTATAGTCACCCAGTGTTGTTGAGATGTTTGATACACACAAGGCACTCCTCCGGTGTCTGTGAGTTGCATGATCTCATGGTCATAGGAATATATACTTGACATGCAGAAAACTATAGCAATAAACTGACACGATCATATGCTACGTTTATAGTTTGGGTCTTGTCCATCCCATCATTCTCCTAATGATGTGATCCTGTTATCAAAGGACATCTCATGTCAATGGCTAGGAAACCTTGACCATCTTTGATCAACGAGCTAGTTTATTAGAGGCTCACTAGGGACAAAGTGTTGTCTACATATCCACACATGCAATGTGTTTACAATCAATATAATTATAGCATGGATAATAAGCAATTATCATGAACAGGGAAATATAATAATGAACAGTTTATTTATTGCCTCTAGGTCATATTTCCAACAGTCTCGATCTCCATGGGAGAGGTGGAGGAAGGAGCAAAGCTCAACTAACTACGAGCTATCACTTTGCTAACCCAAGAAAGGAGGTGGGGAAGAGTATATATAGTGTTAGCCACGAAGGGGTAAGTGATGGAGTGATACAAGGCCAAAGGCCGTAGCTGCGCACAGGCGGTGTCGGACGTCCGGAGGCTATCGGACATCCGACAACTCATGAAGGACCAGAAATCCGGAGGGCGTCGGATGTCTGTGGCTCGGTCGTCCGGAGGTCTTCGGATTTCTGTCAGTTCGGCTCTGGTCGGTTGGCGCCGGATTTCTAGAGAGGCTCGGTCGTCTGAATGTTGGGAAGTGTTCGACGTCCAGAAGGCTTCGGTTGTCCGGACGCTGTAGAGTGTCGGACGTCTTGCGGCTTCCAGTTGTTCAGCCGTTATAGGCTTCTGCAGCTCCATCTTCTTCCGTCTCCTCTTCGAAGCTTCCCTCGCGGATGATGTAGGTGTACACTTGCGCTCGCACTCCTCCTCGTAATCTATGATGCTCTGGCAATACCTACGCATGCACACGGGTGGAGCATCAAGTACTATACCATCCTCGGAGGGGTCAAGTGAACACGTGTAAAGGAGAAGATTCACCTTTATGTATATGGAGTAGACGTGGCACATGTCACTTGCCAAATGGACTCTTGTCATGGTGATGTCCGTAGGATGCTCCGCATCATCCCCTCCCCCTTGGGAAAGATCTGCCCTCGGATCAAAATCCAAATCACCATGTGAAAGATATGGCGTCGTCAAGTAGAAGTGGACGGTCAGCAAACGCTCATCATCATCAAGCTCGCAATGGGCACTCTCCAATGTCACACCATCTAGTAATTCCTTCAAAAGGAGCAAACACGATAAACACTTGGAAAACAAATGTGGTTAGTGTTAGTGCAAAACCAAGCATTCAAGTGGTGAGTCACCGCACAAGTGTCGTCATCATGCATAACATATGGTGTGACAAGGGATTGTGTCATGGCATGTAAGCATACAAATTGAGCACAAGCAATGCAATCATGAAAACAAGTATGCCTAGGTGATTTAGGGATGCAAATATGTGTGACAATATAGCAAGCATCTACCTCATGGTCATAGCACATATGCACAAAGCAATCAACAAATTCTATGGTAGGCATAGGAATCATTCACAACATCAATATGAATTGTTTAAAAACATGGGGCAAGTGCAAGACAATCCAAGCATAATGTGCACATGATGTAGTGAAGATAGGGAGGCACTCAACACGACATAAAGAGCAATTGGCCATCATGTGTGAGGCAATCAAGGCAAGCATGTGGCAAGCAATGTGGCATGGCAAATGTGAAGAATGTACATTGTTGCAACCAAGCATATGATAAGAGCAAACAATCCATAGGTTAGATGCAGCACACAAACCTTGTGCATCCATCACAATGCTGGTGCGCAAGCAAGTGCGATGTAGAAACGCGTCGGTGTAGCAAGGCTCGCTCTCAAGAGCTCGAATGGTCAACTCACGTGAGGTGGAAGTTGACATGTAGTCAAAGAATCCTACACATACACACAACAAAGGAAACAATGTATGTGCATGGTATATAAACACATCATCCATCATTATGGTTCTCTTCTCTTGCACATAACCGTTAGGATCACAAGTTCATGAATAATATGATGCAACAAAGGCAATATTCATGGCCTAGGCATATGGTGCAAAGAAGGAATACAAGCATGCTTCACATGAAAGATGTCAAAAGCTGCAATAATATGTGAGACAGTTATGGGGCATTCTCATTAGCAAAATTAATAGCAATTTTGCACTCAATACATGGCAATAGCAAGAAAGAGGCAAAACATGGATACATATGACAATATGCAATATCAATCATGTGCGAAGCATGGCAATGGTTGTCATCAACCGCATAAAAGGAGCACATCAGTGATGCAAAATAAGAAAGCATAACAATCATATCGTGCAAACAAGTGGTGCGAAGATGCAACATACTAGATGAAATTATGTGTCACGCCCAAGATGCGATCCTATCGTTATGTTGGCACGAGGGCCTTGACAGGGATAGAAGCGCATCTCGTCGTGTTGCAAGAATGGATATCATTACAAGTACATTTACAGAAGAGGTGAGTATATGGAATTGGCTTACACTCGCCACAAGCTACATCAATATCACATCAATACAACAACACATTCAAACATCATACAGAAGAGCAGGGTCCGACTACGGATGAAATCAAACGATAAAATGACATCCATCCTTGCTATCCGAGGCTGCTGCCTGGAACCCATCCTAGATTGATGAAGAAGAGGAAGAATAAATCCAAAAAGAACAAGCATCGCGCTCATGTCAAAGTATCGCATTACATGTACCTGCAACTGTTGTTGTAGTAATCTGTGAGCCACAGGGACTCAGCAATCTCATTTCCAAGGGTATCAAGACTATTAAAGCTTAATGGATGAGGTATGGTTAAGTGGTGAGGCTACAGCAAGCGACTAAGCATTTATTTGAGTGGCTCACTTACGAATACAGAACGTAAAGTATAGCGGTCTACACATAACGGACGTGAACAAAAAATGATCACTAACTGATCCTGAACACCTACTTATGTCGAACATAACCCCATCGTGTTCTCTCTCGGATAGGACTCACGAGCAGAGACAGTCACAATTACGCACACAATTCGTGCATTTTATTAGAGTTTACTTCAAGTTTACTATGACCAGGTGTTAAACAAAGTTTCCAGGTTCGCCCCATAACCACGGGCACGGCTTTCCGAAAGATTTAACCCTGCAGGGGTGCTCCAACTCGTCCATCACAAATTAACCACACGGAGCGGGAATAACCTCGACCACGGATCTCGTTTTCAAACTAGGCAATTCCAAAGGAAATCCGACACCTCGAGATAGCCCGAAGAAGATCAGAGTTCCTCACTCAAGACGTTCGAGAAAGGTAAAACAAATCCAGCAAGACCACCCGACATGTCGACGAACCCGATAAGAGTCGCGTATCTCGTTCTCAGGACACGATCAGATGAACACTATGTACGGCGACCTGATAGAAATCCCTCGAGTTGCCCCGAGGTGTCCCTGCAAGTGGCTCTGTTTTGGACCAACACTCATGAGGAGCACTGGCCCGAGGGTTGATTAATTATCCACGGGGTCCGGAAAGTCCCTATTCAAGTTTATTAGTTATTAGGCAAATATAGTACCAATGTTGGGGCTTGCCAGACAAGTTTTATCCTAAAAACAAGTATCAAGGGGGTCCCCATAACAACCCCAAGCATGTTAGGAGCGCTCAATTATGGAACATAAGACCGGTACACAAGTAACTAGGGTGGCAAGAGTGGAACAAAACACCGAGCAAAAGGCCAAGCCTTCCACCTTTTACCAAGTATATGAGTGCATTAAATTAAATAGCAATAATATTGTGATATGACAAAAGAATGTCCATGTTGACACATGGAAGCAATTTCACCTGGAGCTAGAAACGCTATAAGAAGGCTGAGCAAGCGGTAACATAGCCACACAATGGTTTGCTGGGAGGTGAAGGTTAGAGGCTGATCATGGCAATGTTGGGAGGCTTGACAAACAAGTGGTAGGTAGCGAGACATAATGATAAAAGTCGAACAACTAGCATAGCAATGATAGTAGTGGTATCCAGGGAAATGTGTCATCTTGCCCGAGATCCCGCTCGGAAGAAGAACGAGTCCATGAAGAAGACGAGACAACGTAGCCAAACGAATCCTCACACTCCAAACGCTTTCCGAACTCTATTGAGAAGGAACAATCCAGAAACAACAATCAACACACGGTACACCACAACACATGCATGATATGATGCGCCAACAAATATGATGCATGTCCGGTTTAATTATGCAAGGCATGGCATGGCAAGAACAACAAACAACTCCTACATATTAAATGAAGTTCAATATGCAGTGACTTGCATATTGACGAAACTCCACGTTCGAATTATTTAGTTCATTCCCGTTTATTTACTCAGCAAGGTTAAATGTATTTAGACATGGCAAGAGGTGAAGTTCAAACCACTACATCACCTAGGCGTTTTAAATGAGGCCGGAAACAACATATAACAATTTCGGGAAGTCCCCATATGTAATTTTGGAATTTGCTACTGTTCTGCCCTATCACCATTTTAGAGTTTTTAAACAGCCAAGTGAATGCCACAATGAGATTCTACACATTTTTCTAGTCAAGTTACATATATAAAACATTTGCAACGGAGCTACGGTTTAAAAGTTATTAAAGAATTCATTTTAGCATGGCATTAATGCAAAAAACAATGGAAACAGCAAGTTAATCATTTTTATCACATGTGAGAGTTGAAAGTTGTGAATCTACACAAAATTCTAGTCACCTTACATATATAAAGTTTTTACATGCGATGCACGGATGAAAAGTTATTAATGAATGGAGATTAGGGGTTTTTCTGTAAATTTGTCTTACTAGTTAATTAGCAAAATTCACTACGTAGGAAAAAACGACTCGGGCCGAACCCACTAGGCACAGGATAGCTATGGCACACATGGGCGGGGAATAGGGGTGGCTCACCCTGGGCCTTGGGCCGGTTGGGGCTTGGGGCAAGCTAGCTTGGGCCGGCTTGGGGCCCACCTGGCCTTGGCGCTCGACAGCCCACGTGAGCGGGTGGCGCGGTCGTTGTCCTCCTCCTCGCTCATTCCCGAGCGGGAGGTAGGGTCAACGGCGTCAGCGCTTGACGTAGGAGGAGGCCGGGGTGCACAGGCAGGGTGCTGGGGGGGCGGATCCTGCGGGGCTGGACCGGATTTGGCGGTCCTGGCGGCGGCGAGGGACAAGGAGGCCGGCGGCGGAGCTTCGGGTGCCCATGGCGGCTAAGGCAACCTGCAGGAGGAGGAGAGAGGCCGGGAAGGTTAGGGAGAGGAGGAGAGGAGGAAGAAGGAGAAGGAAGGGAGGAGGAGAGGGGCGGCGAGGCAGCGATCTCAGGGGGCTCCGGTGAGGGGCGGTGGCCATGGAGGCCTCGGGCAGCCGCAAACGTTCTCGCTCGGGCGCGGGACGAGGCTAGCAGCGCGGATCCCAAGGAAGAGGTCTAGGGTTTCAAAATTAGACGTCTAGGGGTGTATTTATACTAATTAGGGATAGGGTTAGGGTTTTTTGCACCGTTGTCGGACCTTCGGATCTTGATCCGACGGTCTGGAAGCGGGGGGGTTGACTAGGTGGGCTACGGTGGCTGTGTAGATGGCCAAGGTGGAGAAGGGAGAAAGAAAATCATGGCCCGACAATGGAGTTTGCAAAATCGAAAACATCCGATGAATAACCCGATGACGGTGCCGCTACGGGCAACCATTGGAATATCAAACGAACACTGATTGCAACGAAATTTGGCAGGCGACCTACCTACAATATAAGAAGAACGCGTGCCGTATTTCGACCCAAGCCGAGAAAGTTTTATGCGCGCCTTAAAAACAATATTTTATCGATGCCGCGGGCACGTGCATGTGTCATTGGTCTCGAAACGGGCAAGGCAAGAACAGAGAGAACCGGCAACTACAAACGGATGCAAGTTTTCACAAACGAATGAAAATGCTATGCAGATGATGTGAATGATGCGATGATGAATGCAACAACCAAACGAATCGCATGACGTCAATGGAATAAAAGGGGAACCTTCTGGAGCATCGGTCCCAGGCTGTTACAACTCTCCTCCACTACACGAGGATCTCGTCCCGAGATCTAAGAATGAGAAGGGGAAGAGAAATAGCAAGAGGTAAACTTAGTTGCTTCTCTGACAAATGAGTGAAACCAATGATCATTGAAGGTTTCAACTAGATGAATAATAGCATGGGAACAAGCAAGAATTTACAAGAAATTTTGGCAGCACTTCGGTATGAAAGAGAGGCAAAACTTGATAAGATGGATGAGAACTTGAACATAGAACACAACACTCGGGTTAAATGAAAAAGCAAGGAAATAACATGAACTTGATAAAACAAGATGATGCTTGAAAGAGAGCAACATGTCAATGCATTGGAAGAAAAGAATAAAAACTAGATCATTGGAAGGAAAATAACAGAGAAGAAAATAACAACTTCTACCACCATAGAATTTGAAAAACATGGTTGATCGGAGTTGATGGAGAATCAACAACGAAAAGAAAAGCTTGTTATGGGCTTATGTAAAACATCTCAAAATTATGAGGTGACAACCTGCCACAACAGAAACCATTGATTGCTTGAGAGTAACAGGATATGAAAAACTTCTTTCACCAAGAGGAGGAGGAAACTTGGATCAATTATGACACCATGATAGCTACAATCCTTAGGAAATGATTTAGGTGAAATCCAACCCAAGATAACTCCGAGAAGACAAGATGGGTTTACTTATCTTATTCTTGACAATTTTCCTTCAAGAATCCTCATAATCAAGAATTTAATAGCACCATCCCAAAAGACAATGGAGAATGAATTGAACTTAGAAGTCTAAGATAAAGAACACTTGAGCATCTCCAACAAGAATCTTGAACAACAATTCGAGAAGAATTACATCCTTAACAAACCACCATGAAGAAGCATATTGACGAACTCCGCAACAAATGATGATCAACGAATGAAGGCTGGGAATAATAAGATGGAAGCCTTGCCATGATTTAGAAGAAGCTTCATGAAGAGATACTTGAGAATAAATTGGGACTCCGGAAATAAATGATGAGAACACTTGAAATCGAGAATTGATATCATGCACAACTCCGGAAGAGGGATTGAAATCACCTTGACCAACAAGAATAAGAATTATGTTATGCTTATCCTTCATCAACTTAAATCGACGACTAGCAACGGATTTCACACACCACTTATTCTTCTTGCAAATAATTGAAGAGAGAGAGATAGATCACAAATTTGAAGAAGTCTTGAACGAGAACACTGGTGAGAATTTGAGACGAAATAGGATAATACAAATGAATGATATAACATGAGAGCGAAGAGAGCATGATCCACCTAATAGAAAACATGATCAAAGCACCGGAATAATTGAGATGCGAACGAAGGGACAACAATTGAGAAGAATTTGAGAATGAAAGCTGCAAGCTGAGAACGAAGAAATCTTCAGAAATGATGGCCTTTGGAGGATCGAGGAATGAAAACTACTCTGAATGCACCGGATATATATGGGAGGAATTTATCATGAATGGAGACAACTTGAGATGATAGCAACAACCTGAAACCATGAATCTTTAAGAGAATGAGCAAAGATTTAAGAGAACCACTCCTTCAGTTTTCAATACTGAGAATAATGACGAGAAGCAACACCATGAATAACTGAGGCACACCAGAACAATGGATAAGGAAAGGTTGAGCCAACGATAAAAATGATTTAGAAGCGATCTTCAAGAAGGCATATGACTGATGAAGTTCATTCTTACTTCATATTTGAAGAGAGCTTGAGAACATCTCCGCAAAGATTAGAAGAGTCACATAAGATCCTAGGGAAAAACCTGTGGGTTATGGTCCCACTGAAAAGAAACCACCGTTGAAATGAATGCTTAGAAAGAGAGATTGCACCAATACAAATTAGAAACTTGATGAGGTGAGACCCTCAAAATAATTGAGAATATTTTGAACGGAAACATGAATCTTCTCAGATATCTTCAGCACTCCGGATAGAATAGAAAGAGGTGAATAAACAAGAGAGGCTTGGATAAGAATTCCAACATGGGAGAGCAATTAGAGAATGAAAATGATACGATGAACACCGAGAACTTGAATTGAATCCAGCAGAAAGGAAAACAAAGATGAATACTAATAAATGATAAACTTGAGCACTAAGCATCTTCACAATGAATCACCACATACGATATAGAAGAAAGATAGCAAAATCATTTCATGAAAAGAAAGGCACTTGGATGGGAATTTAGTCATTGAAGAAAAAGGGCGGGAGGGTGGGAAAAACAAAGAAAACTTGGGATGGATGAAACAAATTCTGGGAAAGAATAAGAGGATTGATATTGCAGATATTGGAGATGATTGAATTATCTTGAAGAGAAGCACGCTGGATAAAAAGAATTAATATGACAACCCTAGTTGACCAAAAGGAATAGCATTCCCGTAAAATATGAGAACACTACTTAGAAAAGATATGAAATCACCACTTGGCATCGAAGCAACTCAAATTACCTGTTGGAAATATGCCCTAGAGGCAATAATAAAATGGTTATTATTGTATTTCCTTGTTCATGATAATTATCTATTGTTCAAGCTATAATTGTGTTAACCGGAAACCGTAATACATGTGTGAATACATAGACCAAAACATGTCCCTAGTGAACCTCTAGTTGGCTAGCTCGTTGATCAATAGATGGACATGGTTTCATGACCATGGACATTGGATGTCATTGATAATGAGATCACATCATTAGGAGAATGATGTGATGGACAAGACCCAATCCTAAGCATAGCACAAGATCGTGTAGTTCGTCTGCTAAAGCTTTTCCATTGTCAAGTATCGTTTCCTTAGACCATGAGATTGTGCAACTCCCGGATACCGTAGGAATACTTTGGGTGTGCCAAATGTCACAACGTAACTGGGTGGCTATAAAGGTACACTATGGGTATCTCCGAAAGTATCTATTGGGTTGGGACGAATTGAGACTGGGATTTGTCACTCCGTATGATGGAGAGGTATCTCTGGGCCCACTCGGTAAGACATCATCATAATGAGCTCAATGTGACTAAGGATTTAGCCACGGGATGACGTGTTATGGAACGAGTAAAGAGACTTGCCGGTAACGAGATTGAACAAGGTATAGGGATACCGATGATCGAATGTCGGGCAAGTATCATACCGGTAGACAAAGGGAATTGTATACGGGATTGATTGAATCCCCGACATTGTGGTTTATCCGATGAGATAATCGTGGAGCATGTGGGATCCAACATGGTTATCCATATCCCGTTGTTGGTTATTGACCAAAGAGGTGTCTCGGTCATGTCTACGTGTCTCTCGAACCCATAGGGTCTACACACTTAAGGTTCGTTGACGCTAGGGTTATAGGGAAATAGTGTACGTGGTTACCGAAGGTTGTTTAGATTCCCGAATGAGATCCCGGACGTCACGAGGAGATCCGGAATTTTCCGGAGGTAAAGATTCATATATAGGAAGTGAGGTTTTGGTCACCGGAAATGTCTCGGGAATTACCGGTAACGTACCGGGACCACCGGAAGGGTTTCGGGGGTCCACCAAGTGGGGCCACCATCCCCAGAGGGCTGCATGGGCTGCAAGTGGGAGGGAACCAGACCCTAGGTGGGCTGGTGCGCCCCCCACAAGGGCCCATGGCGCAGCTGAAGTGGGAGGGGGGCAAACCCTAGGGCAGATGGGCCCTAAGGCCCACCCTAGGGCAGTCATACCCCTCTTCCTCTTGGCCGCCGGCCAGATGGGATCTGGAGGCTGCCGCACCAACCTAGGGTGGGAACCCTAGGGCAAAGTGTTGTAAATATGCCCTAGACGCAATAATAAATTAGTTATTATCATATTTCCTTGTTCATGATAATCGTTTATTATCCATGCTATAATTGTATTGATCGGAAACTCAGATACATGTGTGCATACATAGACAACACCATGTCCCTAGTATGCCTCTAATAGACTAGCTCATTGATCAAAGATGGCTAAGTTTTCCTAGCCATTGACATGAGATGTCATTTGATAACGGGATCACATCATTAGGAGAATGATGTGATGGACAAGACCCAAACTACAAACGGAGCATATGATCATGTCAGTTTATTGCTACTATTTTCTGCATGTCAAGTATCTGTTCTATGACCATGAGGAGTGCCTTTTGTGTATCAAACGTCACAACATAACTGGGTGACTATAAAGGTACTCTATAGGTATCTCCGAGGGTGTCTGTTGGGTTGGCATGGATCAAGACTGGGATTTGTTACTCCGTGTGACGGAGAGGTATCTCAGGGCCCACTCGGTAATACAAAATCACAACAAGCCTTGCAAGAAATGTGACTAAGTGTTAGTCATGGGATCTTGTATTACGGAATGAGTAAAGAGACTTGCCGGTAACGAGGTTGAACTAGGTATGTAGATACCGACGATCAATTCTCGGGCAAGTAACATACCGAAGAACAAAAGGAACATCATACGGGATTAACTGAATCCTTGACATAGAGGTTCGACCGATAAAGATATTCGTAGAATTTGTAGGAACCAATATGGGCATCCAGGTCCCGCTATTGGTTATTGACCATAGAGGTGTCTCGTTCATGTCTACATAGTTCTCGAACCCGCACGGTTTCACACTTCAGGTTCGGTGACGTTTCGGTAGTATAGAGTTATGCATGGTGGTGACCGAAGGTTGTTCGGAGTCCCGGATGAGATCCCGGACGTCACGAGGAGCTCCGGAATGGTCCGGAGGTAAAGATTGATATATAGGAACTCCTATCTTGGTTGCCGGAAAAGTTTCGGGCTCATCGGTAGTGTACCAGGAGACCATCGGGAGGGCTATTTCGACCCAAGAGGCTACATGAGCTGTGGGAAAGTGAATGCCAGCCCTTAGTGGGCTGGTGGAAGTCCCACACAAGGCCCATGCGGCTGGGAGAGAAAAGCCCAAAGAGAAAAGGTGGAAAAAGGCAAAAAAGGCAAAAAGGAAGGAGTCCTAGTCCTACTAGGATTGGAGGAGGATTCCTCCTCTCCTCCTTGGTTTGGCTGAAGCCTAGGGCTGGCCCCTTGAGGGCCAAGCCTCCTCCTCTCTTCCTTTTATATATACTAGAGGTTTTAGGGTTTTTGCACTAGATTTTCTGCCACGTGCTACCCTCTCCTCTAGTGCATAGTTTCTCCTCTAGATCGGTTTTCTGCAGTGCTTAGGTGAAGCCCTGCTGGAGAACTCTTCTACCTCTCCGCCTCCTCTTTCTGGATCAAGAAGACAGAGATCGTCATCCAGCTATACGTGTGCTGAACGCCGAGGTGCCATCCGTTGAGCACTAGATCGGGAGGACCATGATCAAGATCGCGAGATGGATGATGATGAGATCGCGGGACGGATTGTGATGAGTTCATGGGACGGATCGTGATTGGATCGTGGGACGGATCATGATGAGATCACGGGACGCTCGGCGATTTGGATCGCGAAGACGTTCAACTACACCAACCGCGTTTCTTAACGCTTCCCGCTTAGCGATGTACAAGGGTATGTAGATCCACTCTCCCTCTCGTAGATGCTCATCACCATGGATAGATCTTGCGTGTGCGTAGGAATTTTTTTGTTTCCCCTGCAACATTCCCCAACACGCAGCCCTCCCTCCTCCTCCTGCTCCTATAAATAGAGGAGCCCTTGGGGCTGCCGAAGACACGCGTCGCTCTCTCCCATGGCGCAGCCCTACTCCTCCCTCTCCTTGTCCTCCGTAGTGCTTAGCGAAGCTCTGTCGGAGTACCATGCAGCTCCACCATCACCATGTCGTCATGCTGCCGGAGATCTCCCTCAACCTCTCCTTCTTCCTTGCTGGATCAAGGCGTAGGAGACGTCACCGGGCTGCACGTGTGTTGAACGCGGAGGAGCCGTTGTTCGGCACTTAGATCGGATTCCACCGCGATCTGAATTGCTGCGAGTACGACTCCACCAACCGCGTTCTAGTAACGCTTTCGCTTTGCGATCTTCAAAGATATGAAGATGCACTCTCCGCACTCTCCGCACGCGTAGAATTTTTTTGATTTACTACTACGTCTCCCGACATTACCATATTCAAAAACAAACAAAGAATGAGGCTTACGAAACAAGCTAGAACAAATGCATAACAGAGATTCCGCTTGACATTTTCATGGTAAGGTTCGCACGGGCTCGATGTTATAGTAGCCATCATGTGCAACGCAGTGTACACGACATACGATGCGTCCCCGACTATAGCAAGCTACAAGGACTCTTTAAGACACAACGAGAACCGTTGTAAGAAAGACAGTGAACAAACGAATCCAGTAGATGTAGAACCCCAACCTCACATCATGATCTGTTGGAAGATAGCATAGGTAACTACTTGAATTCCCACCTAAGAACTCCCGAAACTTTCTGATTATGCAATCTGGTGTTGGCGATATAGGGAGGACAAATATCTCACACAACTAGCAAGCCCTACACTCGAATTGTATCCATCCTTAAACACATAACCAGAGGCTTCGGAACTCCATCTATCTCGTACCCTCGAAAACACAACGATACTAAGAATGGCAATACATCCGAACTCTCTCCACAAGTACCGGGGATGCCGGACTCCTCTCACCACCACTATTATTGAAGCAATTTCAAACATCCTCCGTCGTACGATACTAAGGAAACTGAACGATAATGATATGTCAAGAATCCCTTGGAGCTCTACTCCTCGATAACATGAGGCGCCAAGTAAAAAACTCCCTCACATTGGCATCATATAGATTCCAAAATATCCGCGTGATCCTAAAAAAATTTGAGTGAGAAGAGGGTAGAATCAAACTTCCTAAGTCCTAATTCCTCACCAGAGCATAGAAGAGGAGTAAAAAGAATCCTACTCTCCGATATAACTAGACTCAAAATAGTTTTTCTCTAGACTCGACTTGGCCAAGGTTAGATCAATCAAGAGGGATCCTAGGTCAGTACAGGCTGTGATACCAACTTGTCACGCCCAAGATGCGATCCTATCCTTATTTTGGCATCAGGGCCTTGACAGGGATAGAAGCGCATCTCGTCATGTTGCTAGAATGGATATCATTACAAGTACATTTACATAAGAGGTGAGTATAAGGAATTGGCTTACACTCACCACAAGCTACATCAATATCACATCAATACAACAACACATTCAAACATTATACAAAAGAGCAGGGTCCGACTACGGACGAAATCAAACGATAAAATGACATCCATCCTTGCTATCCCAGGCTGCTGCCTGGAACCCAACCTAGATTGATGAAGAAGAGGAAGAATAAATCCAAAAAGAACAAGCATCGCGCTCATGTCAAAGCATCGCATTACATGTACCTGCAACTGTTGTTGTAGTAATCTGTGAGCCATAGGGACTTAGCAATCTCATTTCCAAGGGTATCAAGACTATTAAAGCTTAATGGATGAGGTATGGTTAAGTGGTGAGGCTACAGCAAGCGACTAAGCATTTATTTGAGTGGCTAACTTACGAATATAGAAAGTAAAGTATAGCGGTCTACACATAACGGATGTGAACTAAAAAGGATCACTAACTGATCCTCAACACCTACTTACGTTGAACATAACCCCACCGTGTTCTCCCTCGGATAGGACTCACGAGAAGAGACAGTCATAGTTACACACATAGTTGGTGCATTTTATTAGAGTTTACTTCAAGTTTACTATGACCAGGTGTTATACAAAGTTTCCAGGTTTGCCCCATAACCGCGGGCACGACTTTTCGAAATATTTAGCCCTGCAGGGGTGCTCCAACTCATCCATCACAAATTAACCACACGGAGCGGGAATAACCTCGACCACGGATCTCGTGATCAAACTAGGCAATTCCAAAGGAAATCCAGCACCTCGATATAGACCGAAGAAGATCAGAGTTCCTCACTCAAGATGTTCGACAAAGGTAAAACAAATCCAGCAAGACCCCCGATGTGTCAACGAACCCGATAAGAGCCGCGTATCTCGTTCTCACGACACGTCCGGATGAACACTACAGACAGTAACCTGATAGAAATCCCTCGAGTTTCCCCGAGGTGCCCCCGCAAGTGGCTTTGTTTTGGACCAACACTCATGAGGATCACTGGCCCGGGGGTTGATTAATTATCCACGGGGTCCGGAAAGTCCCTATGCAAGTTTATTAGTTATTAGGCAAATGTAGTACCAATGTTGGGCCTTGCCAGACAAGTTTTATCCTAAAAATGAATATCAAGGGGGTCCCCATAACAACCCCGAGCATGTTAGGAGCGCTCAATTATGGAACATAACACCGGTACACAAGTAGCTAGGGCGGCAAGAGTGGAACAAAACACCGAGAAAAAGGTAAAGCCTTCCACCTTTTACCCAATATATAAGTGTATTAAATTAAATAGCAATAATATTGTGATATGACAAAAGAATGTCCATGTTGACACATGGAAGCAATTGCACCTACAGCTAGAAATGCTATAAGAAGGCTGAGCAAGCGGTAACATAGCCACACAATGGTTTGCTGGGAGGTGGAGGTTGGCGGCTGATCATGGCAATGTCGAGAGGCTTGACAAACAAGTGGTAGGTAGCGACACATACCGATAAAAGCGGGACAACTAGCATAGAAATGATAGTAGTGGTATCCAGGGAAATGTGTCATCTTGCCTGAGATCCCGCTCCGAAGAAGAACGAGTCCATGAAGAAGACGAGACAACGTAGCCGAACAAATCCTCACACTCCGAACGCTTTCGGAACTCTATCGAGAAGGAGCAGTCCGGAAACAACAAGCAACACACGGTACACCACAACACATGCATGATACGATGCGCAAACAAATATGATGCATGTCCGGTTCAATTATGCAAGGCATGGCATGGCAAGAACAACAAACAACTCCTACATATTAAATTAAGTTCAATATGCAACGAGTTGCATATTGACGAAACTCCACGTTCGAATTATTTAGTTCATTCCCGTTTATTTAGTCATCAAGGTTAAATATTGTTAGACATGGCAAGAGGTGAAGCACAAACCACTACATCACCTAGGCATTTTAAATGAGGCCGGAAACAACATATAGCAATTCCGGGAAGTCCCCATATGTAATTTTCGAATTTGCTACTGTTCTTCCCTATCACCATTTTAGAGTTGTTAAACAGCCAAGTAAATGCCACCATGAGATTCTACACATTTTTCTAGTCAAGTTACATATATAAAACATTTGCATCAGAGCTACGGTTTAAAAGTTATTAAACAATTCAGTTTAGCATGGCATTAATGAAAAATAATGGAAACAGCAAGTTAATCATTTTTATCACATGTGAGATTAGAAGTTGTTAATCTATGCAAAATTCTAGTCACTTTACATATATAAAGTTTTTACATGTGATGCACAGATGAAAAGTTATTAATGAATGAATATTAGGGTTTTTTCTGTAAATCTGTCTTACTGGTTAATTAGCAAAATTTACTACGCAGGGAAAAAACCGACTCGGAAGAACCCACTAGGCACATGATAGCTATGGCATGCATGGGCGAGGAATAGGGGTGGCTCACCCTGGGCCTTAGGACGGCTAGGGCTTGGGGCAA
Source organism: Hordeum marinum (assembly GCA_022496015.1). NCBI lineage: Eukaryota > Viridiplantae > Streptophyta > Magnoliopsida > Poales > Poaceae > Hordeum > Hordeum marinum. The sequence goes on along the minus strand of CM039678.1, from coordinate 502,302,186 downwards.
GCTAGCTTGGGCCGGCTCGGGGCCCACCTAGCCTTGGCGTTGGGCAGCCCACGCGAGCAAGTGGCGCGGTCATCGTCCTCCTCCAAGCTCGTTCCCGAGTGGGAGGCAGGGTCAATGGCGGCAGCGCTTGCCATAGGAGGAGGCTGGGGTGCAGAGGTGGGGCGCTGGGGCGGAGCCGGCGGGGCTGGACCGGATCTGGCGGTCCTGGCGGCGGCGAGGGTCGAGGCGGCCGACGGTGGAGCTTCGGGCGCCCATGGGGGCTGGGGCGACCTGTGGGAGGAGGAGAGAGGCCAGGAAGGTTAGGGAGAGGAGGAGAGGCGGAAGATGGAGAGGGAAGGGAGCAGGAGAGGGGCTGCGAGGCGGCGTCCTCAGGGGGCTCCGACGAAGGGCGGTGGCCATGGAGGCCTCGGGCGGCCGCGAACGTTCTCGCTCGGGCACAGGACGAGGCTTGGGCAGCTGCAAGGGAGGAGGCTAGTGGTGTGGATCCCGAGGAAGAGGGCTAGGGTTTCAAAATTGGACGGCTAGGGGTCTCTTTATATTAGTTAGGGCTAGGGTTAGGGGTTTTTGCACCGTTTTTGGACTTTCGGATCTCGATCTGACGGTTCAAAAGCGGGGGGTCTAAGTGGGCTGCGGTGGCTGTGTAGATGGGCTAGGTGGAGAAGAGAAAGAATTGTGGCCCGACAACACAGTTTGCAAAACTGAAAACGTCCGACGAATAACCCGATGACGGTGCTGCTATGGGCAACCGTTGGAATATCAAACGAACTCTGATTGCAACGAAATTTGGCAGGCGGCCTACCTACAATATAATTATACCGCACGCCAGGTTTCGACCCAATCTGAGAAAGTTTTATCCGTGCCTTAAAAACAATATTTTATCGATGCCGCGAGCACGTGCATGTGTGGTTGGTCTCGCAACGGGCAATGGCAAGAATGGAGAGAACCGGCGACTACGAACGGATGCAAGTTTTCAAAAAGGAATGACAATGCTATGCAAATGATGCGAATGATGCGATGATGAATGCAACAACCAAATGAATCGCACGACGACAATGGAATAAAAGGGGAATCTTCTGGAGAGTCAGTCCCGGGCTGTTACATTATGGCAAACATGTCATGTGTGCAAATAGTGGGCATACATAATGCACATGACATATCACAAGCACGGAAGCAAAACATGATCAAGACATCATCACAGGCACGGGGCACAAAGCAAACATGGCAATAGCAAGGAAGTGCTCCAACAACCAAATACACATACAAGTAAGAGAATCAAGTGTCATGTGAGATGCAAAGCATGGGTCACAATTGCATGGCAAGGGCAGAGAAATGAGCATATCATGCAAAGTGAACATTGCAATATGCGCATAATAAGTGTAATGAGCAAGAAGCCATAGCCATGTGAGAGCCATGTAGAAGAAATGCGCGAAGTAGTTGCGCAATGAGGGTGGGTGTAGGGTAAGCACTCCATGGTGGCCCACGTCTTCATTGCTCTCTAGCACTCGTTTCGTCAACTCGTGCGCTTCCGAGGTTGACGAAGAATCATGTCTACCTACACAAGAAGGAGACACACGAAAATAAGTGTGTGCATGGTAAATGTACACATCACCCATCATGATGTGTATGTGCACACGATAGTTAGAACAAGGTAGAAAATGCTCAAAGAAATTTGAGACATGGTATATGGATACGTCATCCATCATGAAATGATAGTTAATATGCTCAACATGGGTGGAACGCAAATTATAGCAAGTGTGTGGCACAAGCATTTTATTCATATCAATGGCAAGCATATTATGCACATAAATATGGGGATCATGCAAAGTGTACGATGTATCAAAATCTCCTAATGTGTATGAGGAAACTATGGGGTTTCCTCATGTGCAATAGCAAAAGCATAATATGGAGAGTATGGACAACATTCAAAACAATGCAGATCCAAAGCATGGATATCATGGCATGGCATATGAGAATTATTGCGCAAATTATGCAAAGGAAGCATGTCAATATTATCACAAGAAAAGCAAATGCCAATAACCATGGGCTAGTCGTCTATGCCATATGAGCAAATTGGATTAATTTTTATGGGATATGCATAGTCACTACTGTGGGTGTCAAATCCGGCATATCTCGTAGTAGGGGTCCTAAGCTAGGCGTCTCGGAGAAATGGTAACATGGACACAAGATTTTACCCATGTTCAGGCTCTCTCAAGGAGATAATACCCTACGTCCTGCTTTTGATTGTATTGATATGGGGATAGTACATAGTACAGGTAACTACTATGTGAGTGTAGTAATGAATATGAGATTTCCCTATTGACTAGCCTGGCCCCAGTTTATATAATACCAGAGGCCTAGGGTTTAGATGAGTCCTTGTCTTGTGTGCCAAGTCTTGTGGAATCTCCCTCGTATGCATCATGGTCTTCCCAAAGTGCCCCATTAGTGAATCATCATGGGGGTCCTTGGCCTGACCCACTGGTCGGGAGACGACGTGGTGAGTACCCCCTAGTCCAGGACACCGTCAGTAGCCCCCTGAACCGGTCTTCAAGTTGAGGACACTCCTCGGTTCTTTCAAATACTTCTTCGTGTACGATCGTCGGTCTTGAAAACTGGTTCAACAAATCTTCCCATGTCCAATCCCGAGGATCACCGAGCTGAATCCGAAGAGTTTACATGTCGGGCATCCGAGGAGCCCCTTTAAGTTATCGGTATTTATCAATGCCTTGTAATTTTTTACACCACACCTGAGGTTTGAAGTGTTTCCCGCATGGCGGTGTCCTCTTGCATCCGAGGTCCAACGACAAACTACATCCGAGGCGTCTTTTCACAGCCGAGCTCCAACACTATTTGACATTCAAGGTATCCTCTTGCGTCCGAGCTCCAATGTCGGACTGCATCCGAGGTGTCTTTTTGTAGCCGAGCTCCGACGATGGTCGGCATCCGAGGTATCATAGATTACCTTGGCCTCTGAAAATTTGAATGAGTCCATCCGAGCTTAAATGCTGGAATAGTCTTCTATGGAACGAGCCATTCGAATCCGAGCTTTATGCTGGACAGCTTTCGAGCTCCAACGCCGGACTACATCTGAGCTCTAACGATGGTCAGCGTCCGAGGTATCGTAAACTAGCTTGGACCTTAAAAATCGAAGGAATTCATCCAAGCTTAATGTCGGAAATGCTCTCTATGGAGCCAGCCACTTGTGCCCAAGATTTATGCCGGACTGCTTTCGAGTTGGTGGACCACCCCAATCATCGACTGATTTTTGTGGATAGTTTCGATTGGTGCAATTTATTCTCTGTAGTGATATATAGCCAGTAGCCCTCAAGGTGTATGTCGGTCTAAAATCTAAGATGCACCTGAAGGATGATATAAAACAGCTGATCCTAGTAGCCCCTGAGACTCAGGTCGCTTTGCAAAATTGGCCTCAGGATCAACTCCTAGATCGGCAGCATACTTCAGAACACAAAAGCGGTGTGCACAGACCTCGAGACTTAGGTTGGGTGCGGACGACGAACCCAAGGATCATAATCTCCTCAGAAACTGTATTACGCTAGAAAATTCTGCATTGAATTGTCAATGCAGTAGCCCCCGATACTTGGGTTGGACAATATGGCCGACCCTAGGATCGTATCTCCTCAGGAACTAGTTCAACTGTCATGTATGTTTTGACAACACCGAGGTGGAGTTCGACATGAAAGATGTCGAACTGTAGTTCGGAAAAGAGTTTTTGGGCAAGACCATCACGCCGAACACCTCAACCAAGAGGATGTCCCGCTTCCTGAAAGGAAATCATAAAATAGTTTAAAGAAGTTATAAGCACAAAAAAACAAAAAACTTATTTGAAAAATGTACGTCTCAATTGAATGAAGTTTTTTGGTGCCAATATGAAATTGGTCTTAAAATTGTGCTTCTGTCGTGCTTTAACATGACACGTTCGATCTCCGGACTTTAGTTGGGTCAGCCTTCGGCTTCAACCTCCCTGTACTGAAGGCGAAGTGTTTCTCAAGCCAGTTTCTCAGGCGAGTGGCTTTAAAGAGAAACAAGGCTACCCGACTATTGACCAAGCACTCGAGTCGAGAAAGGAGTGGTAGAAAAAGACTTTGCAATGACTAAGAAGAAAACATTTATTATAAAATGGCTCATAAAAATTTAAGAGCCCCCAAGTGACTTGGGTAAAAGAAGTTCATGTATAATGATTGTATGTATCGAGGTACTTATATCATATATGTGTTCGTTCGAACTTTAAACGTGTCTTAACCGACCGTCAGCTGCTCCCTCTTCGGCGAAGGGCTGAAAACTTTTATCTACTACGTCATCCGAGAATATCGGAGGTGTTTCGAATAACCAGGCAATTAGGCCATTAGGCTATAACAGACAAAGCACGCCTAGGTAACTTATGCTATATTACTATTTAACGTAAGAAGCATCTTCAAAGAAAATAGTTCCGCCAACGGTTCCTTTCTTTGGGTTCTCATGATTACCATGAGGGATGTGCAATAGATTTATGTATGTTTGTCCTCCATCGTGGCTGACCATAGTTGAAAATAGGAAGAGCGCTAGCTTTCGGCTTCACCCGTCTGAGGTACGAGTTCGGATGATCCGATCGTAACAATCGCAAAGGTGCTCCCTTTACTCCCTAGCCGAACAATCGGGAACATAGGGGTAAGCACAGGAGCAAGGCAACCTAGTTTTGCGGAACACTTAAGTCAACATGATGCATATATTGGCGTAAACATGAACAAGGAACGGTGCGATACATTAATAATCATTTGCAAGAGGAATGGCTTCATAAAGGAAGCTCCCAAGTAAATGAGGTATTTGAATTTGTTTGTAACAAAGAAAGTTTTTCGCAAACAACTTTTTTGTCAAAAAGTATAATGCTTACTCGAACCGAACAAAATTTAAAACTGAAAGTTTTGAGCAAGAAAGCGACTTAGCTGGTTAATGTGCTCGGTGTCGATGACGCGATCCAGGCTTGTGGTGAGGCGAGGATGCCCATCGAACGTTGACAGATCCGGTGTGTAGTCTTCGGCATGACCGAGGTCCCATTCCCCAAGCCCGTCCCGAGGTGACCGAACAAGGAGTTCGACACTCCGAAGTAGTGTCATGCCTCGGCCGATGTGTCAAGGCGAAGCCGAGGTGGTGGAGTACATCGGCAAGAAGACGTCGGGATGACCGCGTGATGGTGGTTGAAGTCGACTTCCTGCACACATAAAATAGTGCAAGCCAAAAGTAATAATAAAGAAAGATAATAATCTATTTAAAAAATTCTTCTACTTAGTTAATTTAAGTGAAGCAAATAAGTAAAGGAATATGGCCTGGGCGCCGAGGTGCCTGAACGAAGAGTTCGGCTTGACGAAGTGGCGATGATGCATGCTCGATGTGGCAGATGAAGTCCTCGGTCCAGTTAACATGGCGAAGCTATGATCGGCAGACACCGAAGTCTCATGCAGGTCGGCTGGTGACACCGAAGTCTCATGCCAGCAGAGGTGTTGAAGCCGGTCGGCTGGTGACGCCGAAGTCCCCGGAGCAGATTGATGAAGGGATGCCAAAGCCCCGGTCTAGCCGAGGTCACGGAGCAGATCGGTAAGGTGACGCTAGAGCCCCATGCCAGCCGACGTGTCAAAGCAGGTTGGCATGGTGGACGTGAGCTTGAAATAGTAACGGCACAGTGATGCCGATGCAGGTCGGGATTTGTGACGAGGTCGATGCTGGCTTGATGAAGCAACGGAGCGCCCGACCCGTACAACCCGCGGATGACAAGGTTCGCTTGATGATTATTTGGCCCCTCACGATGCCGAACTCCTGGTTAGATGACCGAGATGATGAGAAAAATTCTTCAAAAAGTACGTCCGACAACCCGTTCATGAAAAAGATGAACTCGGGTCGGATTCGTTTTCGCACAGAAAATAGATCCAAAATTCGTGATACTAATTGGATATTTCTCGGAGGTCGGACGGTCGGATCGAGCTGAAATTTTGAGAGGCGGTCAGTATAGGAATTCCATAGCCTATGAACGGTGGGATTTGCCAACAGACGTTTGAGATAGACGCTGGACTCATCGCCCTAAACTCGTCCAGATTTGGCAGGGCTTCGGAAGATTGTAGGTCGCCGTAGATTCCTCCAGCGGAACGCGACGAAATTTTTCATGGTTGTTCTAAACTCAATTCCGCACAATTCCGCCAAAGCAATCATCAAAATGACACTCGAGAAGGCGGGGACGATGAACACAAATCTGCTGTCTAGAAAAACTGCATGATCGCGCGAGGGCAATGTTGACGTTGAGCCCCCGAGCACCATGGAGGATTCTTCCATGATCTTGGTTGAGATTGGAGTTGATGTTCATGAAGACACCCGTTCGATCTATATGATCTGATGTAGAGTGCAGCCCTCAGCATAGCCGAGGTGACCAGTCAAGCCGACGACGAAGATGTCGATGTTGACGATGTAGCTCGGTTTCGACGCGTAGATCGCGATGGAGCCGATCTGAATTCCCATCACACTGCGGCGCGACTACCTAGCAGGCTCTCAATGAAATCACCAATGTTAATGTCAAATCCGGCATATATCGTAGTTGGGGTCCTAAGCTAGGCTTCTTGGAGCGATGGTAACATGGACACAAGATTTTACCCAGGTTCAGGCTCTCTCAAGGAGATAATACCCTACGTCCTGCTGTTGATCGTATTGATATGAGGATAGTACATAGTACAGGAAACTACTACGTGATTGTAGTAATGAATATGAGATTTCCCTATTGACTAGCCTGGCCCCAGTTTATATAATACCAGAGGCCTAGGGTTTAGAGGACTCCTTGTCTCGTGCACCAAGTCTTGTGCAATCTTCCTTGTATGCATCATGGGCTGCCCGAAGTGTCCCGTTAGTGAATCATCATGGGGGTCCTCGGCCCGAGCCACTGGTCGGGAGACGACATGATGAGTACCCCTAGTCCAGCACACCGTCAGCTATGGTGAGATTGCAAAGATGCAATATGGAAAATTTCACGCATATCATATGACAAGTCAAGTGGATTGTCAAACATGATGAGACCTATAGAGTTTTCACAAGAAATCATGTGCAACATGGCATCACAAGTAATAGACTCACACACTCCCTCGAAGTAGGTGCACTCAAACTCACATACGGTGGAGTCACTTGTCTCACTCAAGTGGTGGGGGTTGTGGCTCTCCTCACATGGGAATTGGGGCAACTCATCATAAATAGGGCTAGTGGTGAAGGCACTCTCACTCTCAATATGGTGGCATAAATCTCTCAACTCATCTCCAAACACGGTCGTGGTCGAAGGGAAAATTCCATGCTCCACCATCTCGTCACCATCGCTGTGGATGAAGGCCAAAGATGGCACATCATCACTCTCGCCTCCAAACATGGAAGCATCATCCTTGCTCGCCACCTTGTCGCTCGTCTCCAAAGCATGTGCCTTGAGTGGCTCCGTAGTCATAGTCGTTTCCCCACCATCTTCGAAAAGAGCAGTGGTAGACTCAGCATAAGCAATGCCACAAAGAACGGTGGCAGTGAAGTCGAACTTGGGAGTGTCCTCTTGGAGCTCGTCGGGCTTGGAAATCTTGGTGGTACCATCCTCATGCTCGTCGTCTCAAAGCTTGGTCGTCGTGAAGTGTGCGTAGGGTCGAGTAGCCTTCGCCTTGAGTTCTTGTTTCGCCATGAGAGAACCCATGTAGAGTTCATCTAGAGACTCGTAGTTGTTGTTGAAGATAGCCTTGGTGATGTCTTTGTTCAATCCCATCATGAAGTGGAACTTCATCCAAATGGGGTCGGTCACGCCGGCTCGTTGCAAGGCTTTCTTCATCTTCATGAAGTACTCGTCAATGGACTTGGATCCTTGCATGGTGTTCTCCACTTTGAGTTGAAGATGTTCCATGTAGGTGGAAGGCACAAACTCTTGTTGCATTGCTTTCTTCGTCTTGGACCAACTCATGTCGAAGAACTTCGAAGATGTGTGAAGCCACCATGTCAACGCGTCGTCGTGGAAGTTTATTGTGGCGCGCTTCACTTGATCTTCGGAAGTGACTTGAAGTATCTTGAGGTAGTGGTCCATCTTGCGTTCCCACTTGAGATACTCCTCGGGATCTTGACTCCCATAGAAAGCAATGGCATGGTCGATGTCGAGGTTGTAGTAGCTTATGGAAGTTGTGGAGTTGAGCTTGGGGAGCTTCTATTGAAGTTCTTGTTGGCGAAAATGCCGCATATCCAAAGGCGAAGATGCCTTAAAGTCGCCTGGCAAAGATGCCAAGGGTAGTGAAGTCATCGAGCAGTTGTTGGTGTCAAGCTCATGACCTTCACACTTGTTCTTTGTTGGACGCCTTGATGTTGGCATCGTTATTTCTTCATGTCGTTGATGATGTCGATGTCGGTTTGATCTTGCAAAAAATGATTGCTTGGGAACATGTGCACTTGAGCGTCTTCTCGAAGATGATGAAGACCTCTCGATGTTCTTGATGATGACCTTGAGCTCCTCCATTTGAGCATCTATATTGGAGTCTATGAAGTTTTTCATGACATCAAACTTGTCATTGTGGTGGTAGACCAAAGTAGATGTGCCATCCCTATCCATTGAAGCACTCGAGAAGGTGTGAGAACGAGATGGAATGAACATACCAAAGTTACCTCTTTCTGAAGTTGTAGATGGATCTCAAAAGACCACAATGTATGCAAGGAAAAGAGTGCACTTGGTGAAAAACCTTGTCCAATTGTCACAACCTACACAAATGGCTTATAGTGGAGCTCGGTGGGGTTAGTGGCACAAAAATCGAGCAAACTAAAGTGCAAGATATTGTAAATGTTGAAATAAATCCAATGGACTCAAAATGCAAAGCAAGTGATTACAAATATAGAGGAGGGCAATACCAAAATTAGGTTTAGCAACAAATAGGTTGTCCAGATATGCAACTAGGTGAACAAGCTATATGATGCTAACAACAACAAAGAAACAGGCAAGCAAATAATACAACACAAGTAAGCTCGCATAAAGTAAAGGTAAGAGATAACATCAAGTGGAATCGATGGAGATGAGGATGTGTTGCCGGAGTTCCTTCCCTTTGAGGGGAAGCACATCTCTGTTAGAGCGATGTGGAGGCACAATTCTCCGCAAGATGCCACTAAGGCCACTGTATTCTCCTCACGCCCTCACCCAATTCAAGATGTCGTGATTCCACTAGTGGTGCACTTGAAGGCGGCGCACGAACCTTTACAAACAAGTTTGGGGCAATCTCCACAACTTAACTGGAGGCTCCCAACAACAACACGAAGCTTCACCACAATGGATTGTGGCTCTGAGGTAACCTCAACCGTCTAGGATGCTCAAACACTCAAGAGTAACAATATCTACAAGGTATTAGTGGGGGGAATCAAATTTCTCTTGGTGGAAGTGTAGATCTGGGCCCTCTCAAGCAAACCCTAGAAGATCAACAAGTTTTGTTCGTTAGGGAGGGAGATTAGGCGAAAATGGAGCTTGCAGAAACAATGGAGCTTAGAAACGGAAGAGGCAATCTTCTTTGGGAAGAAGACCTCCTTTATATAGTGGGGGAACAATTCCAACCGTTACCCACTCACACAACCCACACATGAGCGGCACTACCGCTCTCGAGAGTGGTACTACCGCTGCGGCTGCTGAGTAATAGATTAGGAGGGAGGCAATGTTGGAAATATGCCCTAGAGGCAATAATAAATTATTCATTATTATATTTCCTTGTTCATGTTAATCGTTTATTATCCATGCTAGAATTGTATTGATCAAAAACTTCGATACATGTGTGGATACATAGACAACACCATGTCCCTATTAAGCCTCTACTAGACTAGCTCGTTGATCAGAGACGGTCAAGGTTTCCTGACCATAAACATGAGTTGTCATATGATAACGAGATCACATCATTAGGAGAATGTTGTGATGGACAAGACCCAACCGTAAGCATAGGATATGATCATGTTGGTTATTGCTACTGCTTTATCCATGACAAGTATCTGTTCCTGCGACCATGAGATCACGCAACTTCCTGAGACCGTAGGAATGCCTTGTGTGTATCAAATGTCACAACGTAACTGGGTGACTATAAAGGTGCTCTACCGGTATCTCCGAGGGTGTCTGTTGGGTTGGCATGGATCGAGACTAGGATTTGTCACTCCGTATGACGGAGAGGTATCTCTAGGCCCACTCGGTAACACAACATCATAAGAAGCTTGCAAGAAATGTGACTAAGGAGTTAGTCTCGGGATCTTGTGTTATGGAATAAGTAAAGAGACTTGCCAGTAACGATAGCGAACTAGGTATGGAGATACCGATGATCGAATCTCGGGCAAGTAACATACCGATGGACAAAGGAAACTGCATATGGGGTTATCTGAATCCTTTACGTCATGGTTCGACTGATAAAGATCTTCATAGAATACATGGGAACCAAAATGGGCATCCAGGTCCCGCTATTGGTTATTGACCATAGAGTTGTCTCGATCATGTCTACATAGTTCTCGAACCCGCAGGGTCTGCACTCTTAACGTTTGGTAACGATTTGGTATTGTTGAGGTATGTATGTTGGTGACCTAATGAGATCCTGGACGTCACGATGAGTTCCGAAATGGTCCAGGGGTAAAGATTTATATATGGGAAGTCATATTTTGGCTACCGGAAGAGTTTCGGGTTTGTCCGGTACTATACCGGGAAGCTTCTAGAAGGTTCCAAAAACTTCCAGAGGAGTCCAGAAGTCCACCAAGGGTCCCAACATGTCCCAAGGGTTTTCATGGGCTGAGGGGAGGTGCCCTGGCCTTATTGGGCCAGGCGCACAAGTCCCTCGAGGCCCATGTGGCTTGGGAGAGGTGGAAAATCCACGTGTTTATGGAAGGGGAGGGATTTGGACTAGGAATCCAACTCCTCCCCCTTGGCTGCGCCCTAGGGCTTGGAGGGGCTGATCTCCATGCCCCTCTACCTATATATAGAGGGAAGGGGGCACCCCAAGAGTACACATAAAGACCTTGGCACCCCTCTCTCTCCCTAGATCGTTTTCTCCTCCCTTCGCGGTTTCGGTAGCGCTAGGCATAGCCCTAGTGGGATAGCACCACCACCGCTGCCACCATGTCGTTGTGTTGATGGAGAACTCATGTACTTCTCTTCCCTCGCTCTCTAGATCGAGGATATGGAGACATCATCGAGCCGCACGTGTGATGAACGCGAAGGTGTCATCCGTTCAGCGCTAGATCAGGACGGATCGGGATTGGATCATGAAGACGTACGACTACATCAACCGTGTTATATACGCTTCCACTTAGCGATCTACAAGGGTAGATTCACTCCCCCTCCCGTAGCTATGCATCTCCATGTATAGATCTTGTGTGTGCGTACGAATTTTTTTGTTTCCCCCGCAACGTTCCCCAACAGGCAGTTGGGAGGTAGTTTTGCCGGATTATCGCTTCCAGGAGCGGTACTACCACCCATAAGGGGTAGTAACGCCTCCTACAACCTCTCCAAATCTGACGAGAGTCCAGCCCAAGAAAACATGGGTGAAAGTGGCACGTCGGTAATAAGCGGCACTACCGCTCTAAGAGCGGTACTGCCACTCAGCACTACCAGCCACAAACCGCCCAGTCCGAAATGAAAGTTTAGAGACCCCGAGGAAGCGGAACAAGCCAGCGGCACTTCCGCCCGAGAGTGGTATCGCTAACCAGGGTGGTGCTACCGCTTGGGTCTTTTCAGGCTAGAACAAAGGTAAGGATGGTGCTCCATCAAAGCGGGAAAGAAACATGGGTGTGATAAAATGTGTACATGATGATTCCACACAAACCTTTCCAGTGCGGACCCCCTCTTAATAGTATGGTTTTTCCTACGACTCAAGTCCACCGACAATGAAATGTAAGAAAGAAAACCGTCTTCACTCTAATCCATCGAGGGGCATGAATCGTCTTGTGCCATATGATACAATACCTGAAAGTCTTAGTGCACATGATTAGTCTGTAAATGCATTGTCATCAATCACCAAAACCACTAGGGTAGAAATATGCCCTTACACCTAGACTGTAGGTGGTGCCTCAGAGCTCAATCATTGTGGTGTAAAGCTTCGGTCAAGTGTCGGGATCTCCAATTAGGTTGTGGATATTTCCCCGAGCATTTGAGGTCACCTCGGAGCCACAATCCACTACGGTGAAGCTCCTGGTATTGTTGGGAGCCTCCAATTAAGTTGTGGAGATTTCCCAAACCTTGGTTGTACGGGTTTGGTGGCCTCCCTCAAGGCTCCCTTAGTGGAATCATGACATCTTGAATTGTGCAAGAGCATGAGGAGATTATGGCGACCCTAGTGGCTTCTTGGGGAGCATTGTGCCTCCACACCGCTCCAAACGGAGATTAGCAACAGCAAGGGTGTGAACTTCGGGATACATCGTCGTCTCCGCGTGTCTTAGTTATCTCTTACCCGAGCCCTTTACTTATGCACTTTACTTTGTGATAGCCATATTGATTCGTGTTATATATCTTGCTATCACTTAGTTCATCTTGCTTAGCACAAGTTGTTGGTGCACATAGGTGAGCCTAGTTGTTTTACGTTTTGTGCTTGACTAATTAAATGCTAGTTTTATTTTGCATTTGTTCAAGCCTAAACCATAATTATTTTAAAGCACATATTCACTCCTCCTCTAGGCGACATCCACGTCCTTTCAAATGTTTTGCCATCCGGAATCGACGCAAGAAAAATATGGGGTTCGAAATGCGAGGAGTCCTCCAAGTAATCGACATAGAGCAAGTCATGACCACTCTACCTATTAGAGCATCTCCAGCCACGGCCCCAACAGACCCCCAAGCCCGTTTTTTATCGACGGCGCCTAAAAAACCTCCCAGTCGCCCCCAGGACGCTGATTTCCACTGGTTGGGCCCTTTTTGGGGGGCGGCGACCCGAGGCCGAACCTAGCATGATGGGGGCCCTGGGGGCGCCGGCCGAAGCGAAAAGGCACGTGGGACCGAACTGTCGGTAACACCGGCTGATTTTCCCACCGTTTCCCTTCTTTTCCCTCCCCATCGTCCTCACTTCCCCGTCGCCCCCCGTCATTCTCTTCATTTCCCTCCATCTCTCCCTCGCCATGCAGCCAAAAAGTACGTCGCCCCTTGCCAAGCCATCGACCTCGCCGCGCAGAAGGTGAGGAAGGCTCGGGCGCCGATGCCAAGTCCGTCGGGGTTGACGAACGCGCATTGGAAGGCCGTCGTCGAGTGTCGGTCGGCGGTGACCACCGATTGGCGGAACGGGCTTCTCGTGTAGAAAGCCAGGGATGCGGCGACGGAGCAGGAGGCGTCGTCTCGCTCGGCTATAGAGAACGAGCGTCCGATCTTCCCAGGGCAGCAGGCGGTCTCATTCCCACAAGGCGCGTGGGGCAGCCAATAGAGCGTCGCGTCGCCGGCCAACATCCCGTCGCCAACGTGGGGCTACACGCCCTCGTCGGAGTACTTCGACGGCGATGCCCTCGGCAGCTTCAACCCTAACATCACATTCCCGCGCACGCCGCTCACTACCCCAACGCCCAGTACAGATACTCGCCAACGTACTCGGGCTCATCTACGACGGCTCTGCGATGCGGCCCCTGCCTTTTGCGCCTGGTTTGGCGCCACAGTTTAGCAACACCGACGTCGAGATAGAGGAGATCATCAATAGCGGCTCATCCGCCGCCGCGTCGTGCCCCGGGTTCGGTATGCATGAGGCGGAGGACGACATCATCGACATGGACGACGTCGACCCCGATGAGGCTGAGGAGGAGGTGAAGGAGGAAGAACCGACGAAGCCGGAGCCAACGCCGACGAGGGGCAAAGGGAGAAAGAAGAAGACACGGGCGACCAATGGAAAGCTGGTCGAGCCCCGCATCAAGTGGACGGGGAAGGAAGACGAGTGCCTCGCCGAAGCATGGAAGCTGGTCAGCATGGATCCGATCACCGGCGCGAATCAGAATGCCGAAACGTACTCGAGGAGGATCAAGACGGCGTTCGACGAGCGCAAGTTGGTCGACCCCGAGTTTGCCGTCATACACATGGAGCACGGCGACAAGGCCATGTCCAACCATTGGGCGAGCATCCAACTGGCGTGCAACAAGTTGCATGGGATTCAAGAAGAGGTCCAGGCTCCCCCTAAGAGCGGCGCAAACGACGAACGGCAGGTATGCCCGCGATCTTTGCCAACACTTGTTCTTGGTGTAGATGGTTCGGATGTTCGAGTTGTTTCGTAGGGGCATCGAAACCGACGCCGACTTCAAGTTCCTCCATGTGTTCACCAGGATCGAGTCGTGCGAGAAATGGTTCGAGGTCCGTCTTGCACTCGCCAACAAGGATGGCGTGTACAGCCCGGACGCGCCTGTTTTGGGGGTGGGAGACGGGCGGCCTGATGGTAACAAGAAGGCAAAGAAGTCTAGGAATGCGGCGCCTGCTGCCGAATGGCTGCAGGCATGGATCGAGGAATGCATTGTCGATGCCAAGAACCACTCTGCCATGAGGGAGGAGAAGTCGGAGGTGAGGTGGTCGGCATTGATGACGAACTAGGATGCCAAGCTCGACCTCCTCAAGACCAACGTCGCCGTGAAGAAGCGCAACACCAACCTGGCGTTCCTCATGGGAGGCGTCACGGCGAACATGGACTGGCAGGTGAAGGCATGGTATTTGGTGGAGCGCAACCTCATCTTGAACCTCATGTTGACGCCGACCGCATCGCCCACGCTAGTGCCGAGTGCACCCTCATCTCCGACGATGACGCCGACCTCTCCCGCCGCTTCGGGAGATGACGAGCTTGTCATTGTCCTATGTGTATGTCTCCCGCCTTTTTGTTCGCCGGATTATTGGCATGTGTTGATCATCGGACCTGTGGTGGCGATCGCCGGACTATGGCATGATGGACACCGACCTGTGGCATGACCGACGCCGAACTGTGGCATGATCGCCGACTTGCGTCGTTTTTTGGTAGCAGGAAATGAAACCTTTGAATTTGCATGTTCGTGCGACTGAAACTTGGGGGTGCGACTCCCCAGGTCAAAAATACCGTCGGATGGAACGTTTAGCGCCTTCACGAGGTGCGTCGGGGGGAGGCAAATGACTGGAGATGCTCTTATGGTTCAACACCGGAGCATGGCCTGGGATTGATTCCCTGAACCTAGGACATTGCCTGTTGACGATCAATGCAGCAACCACAAACTCTTCGTCATCCGATGAACACATGAAATTTTTGAAAAAAATACTCAACCCCGCTGCCCATGATACCTTGTGAGCAAAGTTTCAAACACTTTGTCTTCATGGTGAAGACACAACGGTGAAGAGCACTTTGTGGTTGTGGTGGAGGTAGACGGCCTGTATCAGCAGGGCCGGACAGCGGCGGCCTTGTAGCGGGAGTCGAGGGTGGTGTTGTGGCCTTTTAGTCGCAGTCACCCAGCCATTGCTTCTCTAATACTGATGCCGGGCAAAAACGCTGACAAACATCTGCAGAAACACCTTCAAAAAATGGGCGGGGCGGTGCCGGGAGGATTTTTGGCGGCCATCTGCAAAGCGACTTCATGGTCGGAAGACGGGCGGCGGCGGCGGCTACACATGCGAGGCCATATCCGCGTGTGGGAGGTGCATGTCGTGTAGGGGTAGGGGTATAGAAATGGGAGGATTTGTCTCATCGTCGGACTGGTCAATGAAGGACAAGGGAATGCGTTCTACATGTCTGAGTGTTGTCCATTTGGATGCAAATAGACCCAAATTTAGATGAAAATGAATACAAAACACATAAAAAACGGAAATACGTCCGTTCGTGGTCACGCGCCGAGCTGCAATTTGTGTCTGTGTGGTCCTAAACGGAGGCGGCCGAACGATTTGGCATCGTCCGTTGGATTTGCACTTACTGCGTGATTGACAAAGACGGATGCAATGCGATTGCGATTGCCGGGCGGCCCCATCGTGTGGCGCCTCCGGTCTGCAGCCGCATGCACGGCTTCAGTTCACGCCCAATAATGCGCCTATGTCTGTGTTGCATGCGTACGCGCGCGCTGCCATTGTTGGTGCTTTGGCAGCGTGGGGCGGGCGGGCAGGACCACCAACGACCCTTGGCCTCTTCCGGCGACCGGCGGCCGGGCCCGCCGTCGTACGGACGATAAGGGGGAGCGAGCGGGACGGCGGTGGAAGGAAGCACTGCGCTGCGCTGAGCTGCTCACATGGCGCCCACGTTCCAGGGGTGTGTCGCCGCGCGGGGTGGCTGCACTGTTGCTTCGCCTTATCTGCTCGCTAGCTGCTTGTTGCCATCTCTGGCGAGCTAGTGAGCTCGTCGTTTCGACCCACTCCCGCTGCCTGTGATTAACAACGTGCTTGCATTCACAGTATAGATTGGATATTTATTCTTCAAAAAAGTAGACTAGACAATGTTAGTCATTGAAATACAATTCGGACTGGCAATGTTCATGAAAACATCGTTTCAAACAAAAGTAATCTGGTGTTTCTAAAGTACATTCCATCACAAATCCAGTAACATCACATTGATACTAAACAATTTGATACCGTTTGTATAGCCATTGTCAAATATAAGGCCGGTTGAATGATAAAATCTTAAACTCGCATATGTGGTTAACCCGATTCAACCAAAGGGGAGCACGATGATAAACGTATAATTACAACAATGTGACTTTTCAATCTTGGACCATCGAATACCATACGTGTGCATCCAACAACATATTATTACAGAAAAAAAACATATAAATTTTCCAAACTGGTTGGAATAATTTTTTTTCCTTACGATACACATAGTGCAGCTGAATATGATGAAAATTAATTTTGAATATTAGCCGTGCAAGAAAATCCTTATCATACCGATCATCTGAAAAACCTCCTTAAACCTTTTTAACCGAAAAGGTGCCAAATTGTGATCCCGACATATGTTTGTTTCGAAAACATTTCCATCTCTTTTGCCATCATGGTGTACACGCATCTCGCAGCATGTCGAAGAGTTCTTACAACAACGTTGGGTTTGGGAGGGGATGGAAAAGCTTTGGCTGAAGCACTAGAGCTCATTCACTTGCCAGGATTTCTATGTGGTAGACATTAACACAGCTTCTAAATGTAACTCCGTCTATTAATTCCTATCAAATATATGTATAAAACAGGAAAATCCTTAATATTCGAGAATTCTATGCTGGTTGTTTTGTTCATGGTCTTGGTAATATACTCCCTCTGTATCATGAAAACACAATGTTATAGACACTAACGCAACTTCTAAAACGTAACTTCATCTACTAATTCCTATCATATAAAAAAATTAATATTCAAAAATACTTTTCGAGTCAAATTTATACACATGATTTTTTTATAATCCAAATAAGTTGAATATTATTCATAGCAAAAGTTTTACTGAAGGCATGGCCAAGACGACATATTTTCATGATATGACTCAATAAGTCGCACACGGACAAAATACATGTGGTGACACAATAGGTACATCTATCTACGCAAGCCATGTTTTGTACTCTCAAGCTGACTAGATAGGCAATATAGGTGCCAAAATGCAGAATGGACCCCTCTACCCCATGAAATTGACTAGGGTGCGAGTACGAGAAAGGCAAGAATGCGTTTGTGGGCCTCTATTTACTTGGGCAATTCCAATCGACTCATTTATTCCATCGATCGTGCTTCCGTCCATGTGATTTTGATCCGGGAAACGCTGCGCGGGCCTCACCACGTACATCCATCCATCGACACAGTACCTCTGTAGTACTCTTCGGGGCACGTCCCGAAACGACATGGTGGTTGGGCCTCACCACGTACATCCATCCGTCGACACAGTACCTCTGTAGTACTCTTCGGGGCACGTCCCGAAACGACATGGTGGTTGGCATGCACGCACGGTTCTTGGGGTTCAACCACCTCATTTCACGCAGGCCAGAAGCATTACTCCTACCCAGCATAGCATAGCATAGCATCGTGCATGCATGCATGCATGCATGCTCGATCATGTGATGTGAGCGGAGGTAGCCGGAAGGGTAGCCAGACCCTCTGGATCACATGGCCCGGCGGCCACCGGTAATAATTCGGTCGATCAGGAGGCAATTGAATCGACGCACCAGCTGAACCGGGCCGGCCGGGCAGGGGAAGTTCCTCTTTGGACTCGAGTGTGCGATATCTGTATCCGGATCAGGGTAAACGCCGGCCACATCAGTACACCACTCGTACACATGGGAGCCCGAAATGGTGATCCCCTAGGCTCGCCGCGAAGCAGGCTCCGAGACAAGGCGCCATAAACCCCTCCTCCCTCCGGCCCGCCCTCCCCGTCGTATGCGTATGCATATGATCGTTGCACTTATTGGCGGCCATCCCCGTCGTCCATGGATACATCACATGCGTCGTGCCAATGCTGCCCATCGACACTATCTGGCCACCCGCTCTTTCGGAGAGATCGGGATCAGCATGTGTACCCGTAGTAGATCCATCACATGCGATGTACGTTGTCGAAGACGCGTCGCATGCAGCGGTGGCCGTGCGTTCTCATCAGGTGCTTTGTCTGCATCGCGGTGGCTTTCATGGTTGTGGTCACCGGCCGGGGGGTTGCATGGCAACGGGGGCGAGCTGGCGGTACGTATGTGTGCACGGGCCACGGGCTAATCATTGCGGGAGATCCAGCGGCGCCGTAGGCCAGGTGCGCGACGCCGTTGCAGTCGTTTCGTCTCTCGCAATCATGGACGGACGGATCCATGCATCGTCCATGCCCGTACGTAGTACCGCACGGGTACAGGAGGCGCTCCGTTTTGGATCTCCCCACGCACAGTGAGCGGCGAACTAAGGTGGTCGATCGAATTATTGCTTCTTGTCCATGCGTAGTGTACGACGGTTTTATGCGTTTGGTTACTCTGCATGGATTTTAGGTACTTTGCATCTGTTACTTAGTTGAGCTGCTTTGAGGGGATGCAGGCTATGGGTCACCTTCTGCAGATTGTTTGGTAACTTGCCTTGCACGACTGGGCATTGGAATGCCTAGCTTTTGGTTGCTCGTATATAGACTTTAGGGGTGACGGGACGTAAATTACACTTGTTTGGTTGTGTGCAAATCTGTTGATGTGCTTATCTCTTTCAAATGTGATGGGCTTACCACCACACTAAACAACACTACACTTTCACCTCAACACACAGCAAATGAATAACTGGCCTAAAATGGCAGTAGCTTAATAAGAGGAGTCATAACATGGGTTATGGTTTAGGGTTTAGGGTTTAGGGTTTAGGCTTAGAGTTTAAGGTTGGTACAAGTGCCCAAACTCAGCCATGGTTGCCCTGAACCTGCAAACAACTTACTACACGTAAATAGACCAATCATGAAACAAGACCAAAAACACTCGGCTCCCTCGTAACGATGCGAGAAAAAGCTTGATGCCTTACAAGTGCACAATGTTTAGTTATAGCTTTTTTAGAGTAAAAGTATCAACCCCATGTGAAGCACGGGAATCAATCTCTGTCTCTTGAAGGGTTTAAATATTGAAACATAATACAAGTATTGGGTGATTATTGTGAACAAATAAATAAACTTGCAAAAGTAAAGTAAAATAACACAAGACATAAGAGATGGTCCGTTGAAATCGATAGGACTTAAGTGTTCCCAAGGAGTCTGGATCCCCACTAGTATGTGTCTACACGACAGATGCTTAAGCATTATGCAACGTCGGATTCCTAAGCAACTATACATGTCTCTATTTGTGGGCGGATGATACGTCCATTTTGCATCATGCTTTTATATTGATATTTATTGCATTATGGGTTGTTGTTACATATTTTGGTACAATACTTATGCATTTTCTCTTTTATTTTACAAGGTTTACATGAAGAGGGAGAATGCCGACAGCTGGAGTTCTGGACTGGAAAAGGAGCAAATCTGAGATACCTATTCTGCACAACTCCAAAAGTCCTGAAAATCTATGGAGAATTATTTTGGAATATAAAAAAAAATACTAGATGAAAGAAATACATCAGGGGGCCCACCAGGCAGCCACAAGCCTGCAGGGCGCGCCCTACCCCCCTAGACGCGCCCCTGGGGCTTGTGACCCACCCGGCAGCCCTCCGATGCCCATCTCCTGCTATATTGAGAGTTTCGACCTGAAAAAAATCAGAACAGAGCTTTCAGGATGAAGCGCCGCCGTCTCAAGGCGAAACTTGGGCAGAACCAATCTAGAGCTCCGGCAGGGCGATCCTGCGAGGGAAACTTCCCTCCGGGAGGGGGAAATCGAAGCCATCGTCATCACCAATGATCCTCTCATCGAGAGGGGGTCAATATCCATCAACATCTTCATCAGCACCATCTCCTCTCCGAACCCTAGTTCATCTCTTGTATCCGATCTTTGTCTCAAAACCTCAGATTGGTACCTGTGGGTTGCTAGTAGTGTTGATTACTCCTTGTAGTTGATGCTAGTTGGTTTACTTGTTGGAAGATCATATGTTCAGATCCTTGATCATCATTAATACTCCTCTAATTATGAACATTAATATGCTTTGTGGGTAGTTACATTTTTTCTGAGGACATGGGATAAGTCTTGTTATAAGTAATCATGTGAATTTAGTATTCGTTCGATATTTTGATGAGATGTATGTTGTCTCTCCTCTAGTGGTGTCATGTGAACGTCGAATACATCACACTACACCATTGTTTGGGCCTAGAGGAAGGCATTGGGAAGTAATAAGTAGATGATGGGTTGCTAGAGTGACAAAAGCTTAAACCATAGTTTATGTGTTGCTTCATAAGGGGCTGATTTGGATCCACATGTTGTATGCTATGGTTAGATTTATCTTAATTCTTCTTTCGTAGTTGCAGATGCTTGCGAGAGGGGTTAATCATAAGTGGGAGGCTTGTCCAAGTAAGGGCAGCATCCAAGCATCGGTCCACCCACATATCAAATTATCAAAGTAACGAACGCGAATCATATATGCATGATGAAAACTAGGTTGACAAAAATTCCCATATGTCCTCGGGAGCGCCTTGCTCTATATAAGAATTTGTCCAGGCTTGTCCTTTGCTATAAAAAGGATTGGGCCACCTTTCTGCACCTTTGTTACACTTGTTACTTGCTACCCGTTACGAATTATCTTATCACAAAACTATCTATTACCGATAATTTCAATGCTTGCAGAGAATACCTGACTGAAAACCGCTTGTCATTTCCTCCTGCTGCTCGTTGGGTTCGACACTCTTACTTATCGAAAGGACTATGATAGATCCCCTATACTTGTGGGTCATCAAGACTCTTTTCTGGCGCCATTGCCGGGGAGTGAAGCGTCTTTGGTCAGTGGAACTTGGTAAGGAAAATTTTATATAGTGTGCTGAAATTCATTGTCACTTGTTACGATGGAAAGTAATCCTTGGAGGGGTTTGTTCGGGGTATCTTCACCTCAACCGAAAACACAAAGAGTTGTCCCTCAACCTACTGAACCTACTAAAAATATTTACTATGAAATTCCTTCAGGTATGATAGAGAAACTGCTAGCTAAACCTTATGTAGGAGATGGACCACTACATCCGGATTTGCATCTAATATATATAGATGAAGTTTGTGGATTATTTAAGCTTGCAGGTTTGCCCGAGATGTTGTCAAGAAGAAGGTCTTTCCTTTATCGTTGAAGGACAAGGCATTGGCATGGTACGGGCTATGTGATGATATTGGATCATGGAACTACAACCGACTGAAAATGGAATTTCATCAGAAGTTCTATCCTATGCATCTGGTTCATCGTGATCGGAATTATATTTACAATTTTTGGCCTCGTGAAGGAGTAAGAATCTCTCAAGGTTGGGGGAGTCTTAAGTCAATGTTATATTCATGCCCCAACCATGAGCTCTCAAGAGAAATTATTATTCATAATTTTTATGCTCGGCTTTCTCATAATGATCGATCCATGTTCGATACTTCTTGCTCTGGTTCTTTTATGAAGAAAGATGTTGAATTCAAATGGGACTTATTGGAAAGAATTAAACGCAACTCTGAAGATTGGGATCTCGATGAAGGTAAGGAGTCAGGTATAAACCTTAAGTTTGATTATGTAAATCCTTTATGGATACCGATACTTTTCATGAATTTAGCACTAAATATGGACTTGACTGTGAGATAGTAGCTTCTTTCTGTGAATATTTTTCTACTCATGTTGATATCCCTAAAGAGAAGTGGTTTAAATATCATCCTCCCATTTAAGTGAAAGTAGTTGAACCTATTAAAGTTGAAGAGGAAACTATTACTTATAACGTTGATCCTTTTATCCCCACTACTTATATTGAGAAACCACCTTTTCCTGTTAGGATAAAGGAACATGCTAAAGCTTCAACAGTGGTTCGTCAGAGTTGTATTAGAACATCTACACACCCTGAGCAAATTAAAGTTGAACCTAGTATTGCTATGGTTAAAGATCTCTTGGTTGATAATATTGATGGGCATGTTATTCATTTCTGTAATGAAGCAGCTAGAATTGCTAGACCTGATACTAAGCATAAACATAGACCAGTCATTGGCGTGCCTGTTGATTATGTTAAAATAGGACATCATTGTTATCATGGCTTGTGTGATATGGGTGCTAGCGTAAGCGCAATCCCCTATTCCTTATACAAGGACGTCATGCATGATATGGCACCAACTGAACTAGAAGAAATTGATGTTACTATTAAGCTTTCTAATAGAGACACTATTGCACCGATGAGGATTGTTAGAGATGTTGAAGTCTTGTGTGGGAAAATAAAATATCCTACTGATTTTCTTGTTCTTGGTTCCCCACAAGATAATTTTTGTCCCATTATATTTGGCAGACCCTTCTTGAATACTGTTAATGCTAGGATTGATTGTGAGAAAGAAATAGTTACTGTGAGTTTTGGGGATCTGTATCATGAGTTTAATGTCTCTAAATTTTGTAGACAACCCCATGACAAAGAATTTCCTAGTAAAGATGAAATTATTGGTCTTGCTTCTATTGTTATGCCTCCTACTGATCCTTTAGAACAATATTTGCTACACCATGAAAATGATATGCATATGAATGAGAGGAATGAAATAGATGAAATTTTCTTTGATCGGTAGCCTATTTTGAAACACAACTTACCTGTTGAAATACTTGGGGATCCTCCTCCACCCAAGGGTGATCCCGTGTTTGAGCTCAAGCAATTACCTGATACGTTGAAATATGCTTATCTTGATGGAAAGGATATATGTCCTATTATTATTAGTGCTAACCTTTCAGAGCATGAAGAAAAGAGATTATTGAAAACTCCGAGGAAGCATTGTGCTACTATTGATTATACTCTTGATGATCTTAAGGGCATTAGTCCCACTCTATGTAAGCATAAAATTAATATGGAGCCTAATGCACAACCAGTTATTGATCACCAACGACGATTGAACCCTAAGATGAAAGAAGTGGTAGGAAAAGAGATACTAAAGCTTCTGGAGGTAGGTATAATTTATCCTGTTGCCGATAGTAGATGGGTTAGTCCCGTGCATTGGGTCCCTAAGAAGGGAGGTATTATCGTTGTTCCTAATGATAAAAATGAATTGATCCCGCAAAGAATTGTTATAGGTTATAGAATGGTAATTGATTTTGGGCAATTAAATAAAGCTACTAAGAAAGATCATTACCGTTTACCTTTTTTTGATCAAATGCTAGAAAGATTATCCAAACATACTCATTTTTTGCTTTCTAGATGGTTACTCTCGTTTCTCTTAGACACCTATATCAAGCCACGATCAAGAAAAAACCACTTTTACTTGCCCTTTCGATACCTTTGCTTATAGACGTATGCCTTTTGGTTTATGCAATGCACCTGCTACCTTTCAAAGATGTATGATGGCTATATTCTCTGACATTTGTGAAAAGATTCTTGAGGTTTTCATGGATGATTATTCCGTTTACGGAACTTCATTTGATGATTGTTTGAGCAACCTTGACCGAGTTTTGCAGAGATGTGAAGAAACTAATCTTGTCTTGAACTGTGAAAAGTGCCACTTTATGGTTAATGAAGGTATTGTCTCGGGGCACAAGATCTCCGAAAGAGGTATTGAAGTTGATAAAGCTAAAGTTGATGCTATTGAAAAAATGTCGTGCCCTACGGATATCAAAGGTATAAGAAGTTTCCTTGATCATGCTGGTTTCTCTAGGAGGTTTATCAAAGATTTCTCTAAAACTTCTAGGCCTCTCATAAATCTTTTGCAAAAAGATGTCTTGTTTGTTTTTGATGATGATTGTGTGGAAGCATTTGAAATTCTTAAGAATGCCTTGATTACCGCACCTGTTGTTCAACCACCCGACTGGAACCTGCCCTTTGAAATTATGTGTGATGCTAGTGATTATGTTGTTGGTGCTGTTCTAGGACAAAGAGTCGATAAGAAATTAAATGTTATTCATTATGCTAGTAAAACTCTAGACAGTGCTCAAAGAAACTGTGCTACTACTGAAAAAGAATTTTTAGCAGTCTGTTCGCTTGTGATAAGTTTAGACCTTATATTGTTGATTCCAATGTAACTGTTCACACCGACCATGCTGCTATTAAGTACCTTATGGAGAAGAAAGATGCTAAACCTAGACTTATTAGGTGGGTCCTTCTGCTACAAGAATTTGATTTGCATATCATTGATAGAAAGGGTGCTGATAACCCTATGGCAGATAACTTGTCTAGGTTAGAAAATGTTCTTGATGACCCACTACCTATTGATGATATCTTCCCTGATGAACAATTAGCTGTCGTAAATGCTTCACATAATGCTCCTTGGTATTCTGATTATGCCAATTACATTGTTGCTAAATTTATACCCCCTAGTTTCACATACCAACAAAAGAAAAAGTTCTTCTATGATTTAAGGCATTACTTTTGGGATGATCCACGCCTTTATAAAGAAGGAGTATATGGTATTATTAGATGTTGTGTACCTGAGCATGAACAGGAACAGATCTTACACAAGTGTCACTCCGAAGCCTATGGAGGACACCATGCTGGAGATAGAACTGCACATAAGGTACTACAATTTGGGTTTTATTGGCCTACTCCCTTCAAGGATGCTCGTAAGTTTGTCTTGTCTTGTGATGAATGTCAAAGAATTGGTAATATTAATAGACGTTAGTAAATGCCTATGAATTACTCTCTTGTTATCAAACCATTTGATGTTTGGGGTTTTGATTATATGGGACCTTTTCCACAATCTAACATGTATACTCATATTCTAGTTGCTGTTGATTATGTTACTAAGTGGGTAGAAGCTATTCAAACTAGTAGCGCTGATCATAACACTTCTATTAAAATGCTTAAAGAAGTTATTTTCCCTAGATTTGGAGTCCCTAGATATTTGATGACTCATGGTGGTTCACACTTTATTCACGGTGCTTTCTGTAAATTGCTCGCTAAATATGATGTTAATCATAGAATTGCATCTCCTTATCATCCTCAGTCTAGTGGTCAAGTAGAATTGAGCAATAGAGAAATTAAATTGATTTTGAAAATGGTCTAAGAAACTTGACGATGCAATGTGGCCTTATAGAACTGCTTACAAAAACCCTATGGGTATGTCTCCGCATAAGATGGTTTATGGTAAAGCATGTCAGTTACCTCTAGAGTTAGAACATAAAGCTTATTGGGCAATCAAATAGCTCAATTATGATTTTAAACTTGCTGGTGAGAAGAGGTTATTTGACATTAGCTCACTTGACGAATGGAGAACCCAAGCCTATGAGAATGCCAAGTTGTTTAAAGAAAAGGTCAAGAAATGGCATGATAGAAGGATACAAAAGCGTGAATTTAATGTAGGTGATCATGTCTTGCTATAAAATTCTCGTTTGAGATTTTTTGCAGGAAAACTTCTCTCTAAATGGGAAGGTCCTTATGTTATCGAGGAGGTATACCGTTCCGGTGCCATCAAGATTAACAACGCCGAAGGCACAAACCCGAAGGTGGTGAATGATCAAAGAATCAAACATTATATCTCAGGTACTCCCATAAATGTTGAAACCAATATCATCAACACCATAACTCCGGAGGAGTACATTAGGGAGACTTACCACAACGTTTTAGACTCCGAAAAGGAATAGGTATGTGGTATGGTAAGTAAAAAGAGTCCAAAACTTTTTCAATGGCAATTTTTATCTGTTTTGGAATATTTAAAAAATTAGGAAAATTTAAGGTAGTCCGAATAGTGCACGAGGAGGCGACAAGCCTACAGGGCGCGCCCTACCCCCTGGGCGCACCCCTGGGGCTTGTGGCCACCTCGTGCACCTTCCGGACTCCGTTTTCTTGTGGCATACTCCTTCGGGTTGGTACAAATTCATTATATAATCTCCCAAAAGTTTTAACTCTCGTATCACGCCAATACCTCATGTTTTCTCTTTGAGCTCTTTTTGCAGCAGTTTAGATCAACATGACGTCCCCAAGTGCTTCGAAGGACAAGTTCTTCGAGAAGGTCATCAACCCCTACCTTGCGGAGGTGCTGCAGCACCCTCAAACCATTGAGAGGTGTGAGGGGGTGCTGCACATCCGTGATGTTGAGGGGCTAAAGAAAACCGGAAGCGTGGAGACAAGGCTCAAAGCAATGGAGCAGCAAGTCTTCAAATGCCAAGGGATGGTGGAACGGGGACTCAATACTAATCATATGATGATCGCGGAGTTTACCCATAAACACAAGCTAGACGCCGAGGACATTGTGGATCACATCTTCAAGCTTTACGAGAAAATCGAGCACCTCCAAGCCTAGATCTATGACCCGCAAAACCAAAACTGTGAGTATGAATACAGATTTAAGAGAATGAGTTTGGCTGCAGATTCGAGGATTCCGGAGACTCGTTCGTCCTTTTAAGATGGTAGCCTATGCCTTGGAAGATGGAGGACAAGCTTTCAACCTCATCAACAACTCCAACATCACAACCTCGAAAGCAAGACAACTAAACACATGGGTATGGGCACTCCCCTTGGCTTGTGCCAACTTGGGGGAGGTGCCCCAGTATTGTATCACCATCACCTCTTTTATTTTTATTTTTTTATCATATTTTCTTAGTTAGATCATTTTGGTTATATCTTGATCTAGTAGAATAAAGTTTTTGTGTGATCTATTATTGAGTCCTTGCTTTATGATTCCTCCTATGTAAGCAAGTCCGTGAGTTATATAATAAAAAGTGCTTTTGAGTTGAGGGCTTTGCTTGTTTGGCATGATCTTGATCTTGAGAAAGATGAAGTAGAAAGAAGTATAAGATAAAATCAAAGAGTATATATGACGATCTTATGGGGAGTGATGAATTCACATATAAAAAGTATGTCGATTGAAACCTGTTGTGGGTTGACAAGCATAGTTGTTGCTCATTGGGGCAATTAAAAGGAAGTAATAAAGAAAGAGAGGTTCACATATAAATATATTATCTTGGACATCTTGTATGATTGTGAGCACTCATTAAAATATTATATGTTAAGAAGTTAATGTTGGACAAGGAAGAAAACATAATGGTTTATGTTTGCTTATTTCTGAATAGAAGTTATATTGATATAGATCCCTCAACATGTGTCGCTTGCTTCCACCTCATATCAGCCAAAACTTCCGCACCAAGTAGAGATACTACTTGTGCGTCCAAACACCCTTAACCCAGTTTTGCCATGAGAGTCCACCATACCTACCTAAGGATAGAATAAGATCCTTCAAGTAAGTTGTCATCGGTGCAAGCAATAAAAATTGCTCTCTAAATATGTGTGATCTATTAATGTGAGAAAAATAAAATTTATATGAACTTGTGATAGGGAAAAATAAAAGCGACGGACTGCATAATAAAGTTCTCTATCACAAGGGGCAATATAAAGTGACGTCCTTTTGCATTAAGGGATTGTGCATCCAAATATAAAAGCGCATGGCAATCTCTACTTCCCTCTGAGAAGGGCCTATCTGTTACTTTTATTTTCTAGTACTTACCTTTATGCAAGAGTCATGGTGATCTCCATCACTTTCTCTATTTTCGCCTTTATTTTCTGGCAAGCATCACGTGTTGGGGAATGATCTAGGCACATATATCCACTCGGAAGTGGACGAGCATGAGTTATTACTGTTGACATTACCCTCGAGGTAAATAGTTGGGAGGCAACACTATAAGCCCCTGTTTTTCTCTATGTCCGATTGAAGCTTTGAACTCATAGATACCTCGTGAGTGTTAGCAATTGTGACAGACTAAAAGATGATTGAGTATGTGGATTTCCTTTACAAGATCTTATATTGACTCTTTCCTATGTTATGATAAATTGGAATTGCTTCAATGAGTGAGATCACTAGTGCAGAACAGGCCTATAGTCGCGGGTCGTAAGGGATCATGTCAGTTTAATGCTACTGTTTTCTGCATGTCAAGTATATGTTCTATGAACATGAGATCATGTAAATCACGGACATCGGAGGAGTGCCTTATGTGTATCAAATGTCGCAACGTAACTGGGTGACTATAAAGGTGCTCTACACGTGTCTCTGAGGGTGTCTGTTGAGTTGGCATGGATCAATACTGGGATTTATTACACCGTGTGACGGAGAGGTATCTTAGGGCCCACTCGGTAATACAACATCACAATAAGCCTTGCAAGCAATGAGACTAAGATGATCAACATAATGATGTTCACCATTGGAGCCACCTCAACTCACGTGATGATCGGACTTGAGTTGGTGGATTTGGATCATGTGACACTCAGATGACCTAAGGGATGTCAATTTGAGGGAGCTTTGGTAATTTGATTAACTAAACTCATTATCTTGAACAATAGTCTAAGTAAACTTTGCATATTTATGTTGTAGATCAATGGCTCACGCAGTAGCACCCTTGAATTTTAATGCGTTCCTAGAGAAAGATAAGTTGAAAGATGATGGAAGTAACTTTGTTGACTGGGCCCGTAATCTGAGAATTATCCTCATGGCTTCCCAGAAATCATATGTCCTTGATGCACCGCTTGGTGACCAACCAGAAGACATGACCTCCGAAGACGTTAAGAATGCCTGGGAGGCACGTACTGGAGATTACTCAATAGTTCAGCGTGCGATATTGTATGGCTTAGAAGTGGGACTTCAAAGACATTTTGAACGTCATGGAGCATATGAGATGTTCCAGGAGTTGAAGTTTATCTTTCAGAAGAACGCCCGGATCGAGAGGTATGAAACCTTCGATAAGTTCTATGCTTGCAAGATGGAGGAGAACGGGTCTATCAATGAACATATACTCAAAATGTCTGGGTATTCAACTCGTCTAGCGGAGTTGGGAATTGCCCTTCCGCCAGAGGCGATCACTAACAGAGTTCTTCAATCATTGTCACCTAGTTACAAGAGCTTTGTGATGAACTATAACATGCACGGGATGAACAAGTCAGTCGCCGAGCTGTTTGCGATGCTAAAAGTCGCTGAGTCTGAAATCCAAAAAGAACATCAAGTGTTGATGGTCAATAAAACCACTAGTTTCAAGAAAAATGGCAAGTTCAAGGGCAAGGGCAAGAAGGGTAAAACCAAGAAGGATAGCAAAGCAGTTGCTACTCGTGTAAAGAAGCCCAAGCATGGACCCAAGCCAAAAACTGAGTGCTTTCATTGCAAGGGAACTGGTCACTGGAGGCAGAACTGCCCCAAGTACCTGACTGACAAGAAGGCGGCCAACGACAAAGAAGGTATATATGATATACATGTTATTGATGTGTACCTTACTAGCTCTCGTAGTAGGCCTCGGTATTTGATACCGGTTCGGTTGCTCACATTTGCAACTCAAAGCAGGAAGTATGGAATAAATGAAGGCTGGCAAAGGACGAAGTGACGATGTGCGTTGGAAATGGTTCCAAGGTTGATGTGATCGCCGTCGGCATGCTCTCTCTTCGATTACCATCGAGATTAGTGATGAACCTAAATAATTGTTATTTAGTGCCTCCGTTAAGCATGAACATTATATCTGGATCTTGTTTATTGCGAGACGGTTACTCATTTAAATCAGAGAATAAAGGTTGTTCTACTTATATGAGTAATATCTTTATGGTCATGCACCCAATGTTAGGGGTTTATTCATATTGAATCTTGATAGTGATGACACACATGTTCATAACATTGATGCCAAAAGATGTAGAGTTGATAATGATAGTACCACTTTCTTGTGGCACTGCCGTTTAGGTCATATTGGTGTAAAACGCATGAGGAAGCTCCATGTTGATGTACTTTTGGAGTCACTTGATTTTGAATCACTTGACACATGTGAACCATGCCTCATGGGCAAGATGACTAAAACGCCGTTCTATGGAACAATGGAACGGGCGAGTGACTTATTGGAAATCATACATACTAATGTGTGTGGTCCAATGAATGTTACAGCGCGTGGTGGATATCGTTATTTTCTCACCTTCACTGATGACTTACGTAGATATGGGTATATTTACTTAATGAAACACAAGTCTGAAATGTTTGAAAAGTTCAAGCAATTTCAGAGTGAAGTTGAGAATCATCGTAACAAGAAGATTTAGTTCCTGCGATCTGATCGAGGAGGTGAATATATGAGTTATGAGTTTGGCAGTCACTTAAGACAGTGTGGAATTGTTTCACAGTTGACACCGCCCGGAACACCACAGCGTAATGGTGTGTCTAAACGTCGTAATCGAACCATATTAGATATGATGCGTTCTATGATGTCTTTTGCTGATTTGCCACTATCGTTTTGGGGTTATGCATTAGAGATAGGTGCATTCACTTTAAATAGGGCACCATCAAAATCCGTTGAGACGACACCAGATGAACTGTGGTTTGGCAAGAAGCCATAGTTGTCGTTTCTTAAAGTTTGGGGATGTGATGCTTATGTCAACAAGCTTCAGCCTGAAAAGCTGGAACCCAAAGCGGAGAAATGCGTCTTCATAGGATACCCGAAAGAGACAGTCGGGTATACCTTCTATCTTAGATCCGAAGGCAAAGTGTTTGTCGCTAAGAACAGAATATTTATTGAGAAAGAGTTTCTCTCGAAAGAATTGAGTGGTAGGAAAATAGAGCTTGATGAGGTTATTGAACCTTTACTTCAACCAGAAAGTAGCGCAGCACAGAAAGATGTTTCTGTGGAACCGACGACGGTAGAAGAGGAAGTTAATGATGATGATCATGAAGCTTCGGATCAAGCTGCTATTGAACCTCGTAGGTCGACAAGGCCGTGTACTACCCCTGAGTGGTACGGCAACCCTGTCTTGGAGGTCATGTTGTTGGACAACAATGAACCTACGAGCTATGGTTGAGCAGTGATGGGCCCGGATTCCGAGAAATGGTTAGAGGCCATGAAATCCGAGATTTGATCCATGTATGAAAACAAAGTATGGACTTTGGAAGTATTACCTGAAGGGCAAAAGGCCATTCAGAACGAATGGATCTTTAAGAAGAAGACAGACGCGGATGGTAATGTCACCGTCTATAAAGCTCGACTTGTGGGAAAGGGTTTTTCACAAGTTCAAGGAGTTGACTATGATGAGACTTTCTCACCCGTAGCGATGCTTAAGTCCGTCAGAATCATGTTAGCAATAGCTGCTTATTTCGACTATGAAATTTGGCAGATGGATGTCAAAACAGCGTTCCTCAATGGTTTCTTGAGGAAGAGTTGTATATGATGCAACCCGAAGGTTTTGTCGATCCAGAGAAAGCTGACAAAGTTTGCAAACTCTAGCAATCCATTTACGGACTGGTGCAAGCATCTCAGAGTTGGAATAAGCGCTTTGATGAGGTGATCAAAGCGTTTGAGCTTATACAAGTTTACGGAGAAGCTTGTATTTACAAGAAAGTGAGTGGGAGCTCTATAGTGTTTCTAGTATTATATGTGGATGACATATTGCTGATTGGTAACAATATAGAAATGCTGGAAAGCGTGAAGGAATATTTGAACAAGAGTTTTTCAATGAAGGACCTAGGAGAAGCTGCTTTCATATTAGGCATCAAGATCTATAGAGATAGATCGAGACGCTTAATAGCACTTTCACAGAGCACATACCTTGATAAAGTTTTGAAGAAGTTCAAAATGGATCAGTCCAAGAAGGGATTCTTGCCTGTGTTACAAGGTGTGAAGTTGAGTAAGACTCAATGCCCAGTAACAGCAGAAGATAGAGTAAAGATGAGTGTCATCCCCTATGCTTCAGCCATAGGCTCTATCATGTATGCAATGTTGTGCACAAGACCCGATGTCAGCCTTGCCATAAGTATGGCCGGAAGGTTTCAAAGTGATCCTGGAATGGAGCACTCGCAAGAGGTCAAGAATATCCTTAAGTACCTGAAAAGGACTAAGGAAATGTTTCTCATTTATGGAGGTGATGAAGAGCTCGTCATAAAGGGTTACGTCGATGCAAGCTTTGACACTGATCCGGACGACTCTAAGTCGCAAACCTGATACGTATTTATTCTTAACGGGGGATCGGTAAGCTGGTGCAGTTCCAAGCAAAGCGTGGTAGCTGATTCTACGTGCGAAGCGGAATACATCGCAGCCTCGGAGGCGGCGAAGGAAGGTGTCTGGATGAAGCAGTTCATGACAGATCTTGGAAGAGTGCCCAGTGCACCGAATCCAATGAGCATGTTCTGTGACAACACTGGTGCCATTGCTCTAGCCAAGGAACCAAGGTTTAACAAGAGGACCAGACATATAAAGAGATGCTTCAACTCCATCCGATATTACATCGAGGAGAAGGACATAAATATTTGCAAAGTGCATACGGATCGGAATGTTGCAGACCCGTTGTCTAAACCTTATCCAAGAGCTAAAACATAGTCAACACCAGAACTGTATGGGTGTTCGATTCATTACAATGTAAATCACATAGTGATGTGAGCTAGATTATTGACTCTCGTGCAAGTGGGAGACTGTTGGAAATATTCCCTAGAGGCAATAAATAAAAGTGTTTATTATTATATTTCCTTGTTCATGATAATTGTTTATTATCCATGTTAGAATTGTATTAATTGGAAACATGGATACATGTGTGGATACATAGACAAACACAATGTCCCTAGTATGCCTCTAGTGAACTAGCTCGTTGATCGAAAGATGGTTAAGGTTTCCTAGCCATGGACATGAGATGTCATTTGATAACGGGATCACATCATTAGGAGAATGATGTGATGGACAAGACCCAAACTACAAACGTAGCTTATGATCATGTCAGTTTAATGCTACTGTTTTCTGCATGTCAAGTATATGTTCCTATGACCATGAGATCATGTAACTCACGACCATCGGAGGAGTGCCTTGTGTGTATCAAACGTCACAACGTAACTAGGTGACTATAAAGGTGCTCTATAGGTGTCTCCGAGGGTGTCTGTTGAGTTGGCATGGATCAATACTGGGATTTGTTACTCCGTGTGACGGAGAGGTATCTCAGGGCCCACTTGGTAATACAACATCACAATAAGCCTTGCAAGCAATGTGACTAAGTGTTAGTTACGGGATTTTGTATTATGGAACGAGTAAAGAGACTTTCCAGTAACGGGGTTGAACTAGGTATGGAGATACCTACGATCGAATCTCGGGCAAGTAACATTCCGAAGAACAAAGGGAACAACATACGGGATTAACTGAATCCTTGACTTAGAGGTTCGACCGATAAAGATCTTCATAGAATATGTAGGAACCAATGTGGACATCCAGGTCCCGCCATTGGTTATTGACCGTAGAGGTGTCTCGGTCATGTCTACATAGTTCTCGAACCCGCAGGGTCTGCACACTTAAGGTTTGGTGACGTTTCGGTAGTATAGAGTTATGTATGGTGGTGACCGAAGGTTGTTCAGAGTCCCGTATGAGAACCCGGAGGTTATGAAGAGCTCCGGAATGGTCCGAAGGTAAAGATTCATATATAGGGAGTCCTGTTTTGGTGTACCAGGAGTGCTGGTAGCGTATCGGGAGGCCACCGGGAGGGGTATTTCGACCCAAGAGGCTACATGGGCTGTACGAGGGTGTAAACCAGCCCTTAGTGGGCTGGTGGAACATCCACAAGAGGCCCATGCGGCTGGAGGAAAAAGGCCTAAGAGAAAAAAGTGGAAAAAAGGAAAAATAGGGTGAATCCTAGTCCTACTAGGATTGGAGGTGGACTCCACCTCTCCCTCTCTCCTTCGGCCGAAGCAAGGAGGCCTTGGCCCTTGTGCCAAGGCCTCTCCTCCTATCCTCTTATATACACTGGAGGTTTTAGGGGTTTTGCACAAGTTTTTCAGTCACGTGCTACCCGTTCCTCCAGTGCATAGTTTCTCCTCTAGATCGGATTTCTGCAGTGCTTAGGTGAAGCCCTGCCAGAATTGCTCCACCACCATCGCCGGAGCACGGTCATGCTGCCGGAGAACTCTTCTTCCTCTCCACTCCTTCTTGCTGGATCAAGACGGTGGAGATCGTCATCAAGCTGTACGTGTGCTGAACGCGGAGGTGTCGTCCGTTCGGCGCTAGATCGGAGGGATCGTGATCAAGTTCGTGGGACGGATCGTGATCAAGTTCGTGGGACAGATCGTGATCAATTTTGTGGGACGGATCGTGATTGGATCGCGGGACGCACGGCGATTTGGATCGCGAAGACGTTTGACTACACCAACCGCGTTTCTTAACGCTTCCCGCTTATTGATCTACAAGGGTATGTAGATCCACTCTCCCTCTCGTAGATGCTCATCACCATGGATAGATCTGCGTGTGCGTAGGATAATTTTTGTTTCCCATGCAATGTTCCCCAACATTATTATATCACTGTGAGGAAGAAACATGTATTTTGTTCATCCAAATTAATAAAAAGTGATCAAAAGTTGAATTAGTAGGACGACGATCCTACTAATTCAACTTTTGGTCACTTTTGATCCATCCACATGAATGTAATCCGCTTTCCTTCCTCCGATGATATAACAAATCATCATGATAATCATGATCAACATCATCATCATCTTAATATAAAAACTCTTGCATCATATCATCACCTACAACACTATAGCTAATAATCATCATAGTCATTACCACAAACACTATTTAATTATCATTTTCGTGAATGAGACATCATATAACAAGTTGGTCACTAGTCATAATCACAACTCCTCCGCATCATCATCGTCAAATCTAACACATTGTAGCACATAATAACACATTGTACCTAGGACCTACTCCTCTCTCATAGGACCTAGCTACTCTACCCTCTGTTAGGTACAATATCATAAAACAAGATAGGCCCTGACTCTCCATTATGGAGAATGGAGATCATCCCGTCTCCAATTCTTGGCCTACGCACAATGTTGCTTCCAAGTAGCTCTCTATGATTGACCATAAATTTTTTTCCAATCTTTGATTGTCATGTCTTCATCGATTTTAGAAATCCGGTATGGACAGGAGTGATGCGTAGGCTGACTTGGCCATGCTGGCCGTAAGCTTATAACATCAACGCGACCTCTCGGAAACATTAGAGAAGGCACACAATCCTTCGGAATTTTCTGTTGAAAAACGTAGTGATAACTTTGTAGTTAGCAATGTAGTTTAGTTTTAGAAGAATTTATGCAAAAGATGCACGGATGTCGTAATAGTAGAAAATCTTACCATGCAATCTCCATGGATGTTACCGTAGTTCACCAAGTGCACTAGTGGCACGTATTGACCATAATTTGGAGGAGTTTGATAATAGCTATTCTAAATCTCAAGATAATTAAGAAATGCGATAAGATGATCTTTCTCCTTATAAGTTAATTCTACTTCATCATTGTAGTAGTAGGTTTTGTCTACCATCTTCCATACATTTTTTGAAGAATGAAAATAAGCTGTCAATGGAAATAAGTTGTCAACTATTTTTAAATAAACAATATAAATTACTTAATACATATGGTTGAGAAACTCACATAATGGTAGAACTAGAGGCGTCTGCACATCGACCCAGATGTCGATATTACCTTCAATTTCATCTTCCGAACGAATATCAAAGGTGATAGGCATATTAGTATCAAATGCATAAG
This sequence comes from Hordeum marinum, assembly GCA_022496015.1. NCBI lineage: Eukaryota > Viridiplantae > Streptophyta > Magnoliopsida > Poales > Poaceae > Hordeum > Hordeum marinum. The sequence goes on along the minus strand of CM039678.1, from coordinate 502,266,273 downwards.
CCTTGCATAGTGTTCCCCAACTTTTGCATTCAAAATAGGAGTAGATGTCTGCATTGTACAATTTTATGGCAAAAGTATAACCATGCTCGGTCCTCAAGTGAACTCTCTTTACCTACATACTTTTTTTAGTATTGAAACCAATCTTATCCAAGACATAAATTCTTGCATGGCAGGGGATACGCTAGTAGAATAGTAAAAATTCAAATTATAAGTTGAAGCAAAAGAAGTAGAAGTCATGCTTCATTACGAAAAAAGAATTGTCGTTATGACTTATTGTATCCACTTCGAAGGTCTCATCAGCATGATGCTGAAGCGGCTACCATCAACTAGGTATGGCTTGTCACACAGGCCGTGCTCGTCTTCGCAGTATTCGCACATAGCGAATTCCCTTTCGTCGTCAAACATTTCCTATGTTCATAGTTCAAACATTTAAAATCGATCGAAGGAAACTACGAGAAAACTGATCAACACACACATCACTATTATTCAATATGCAACGGGTTGACTTTAGGTCCGTCGAGTCTTTCCTTCCTAAACTCTCATCTCACGTATATGGTTGGCACTTCTTCTGATATTGCGTTCGTCGATGATGGTGGCTCCTCCATTCGTCTCCGAATGCATTACAACAAAATGTCTAGCACATGGTAACAAAGAAGAAGTGACCCCCACGACAATAGTTGGGATTCTTTCTCTCTCACATATATATATATATATATATATATGGTGGACACCCTTCCTCACTTAAAGACACACAAGGAGCCGAAACAGACGTAAAGTCAATCCGTTCCATATATCGAGCAATGACATAGAAAAAATGCCCTATGTTTTGCCGGAATGACTTGCAAATCACAAGCACTCGACATTTTCTACATTGTAGCACAAGACATTTCCTATGTTCATAGTTGAAACAGACGTGCATTCAATAAGCAAAACTAAATAATAAAACAAATTAGTATTCAAATTAGCATGCATTCAATAAGCAAAATTAAATCATCTCTTGTGTTCGTACATCGTCGAATAGTATCACTAATACATCTCGAATAGAATCATACATATAACCCAAAAAACATTAAAATATGGAAAACACAAAATGGAAAACATTAAAATATGCAACATTAAAATATGCAACTTTTGCAAATACTAATTGCTATACATTGGATCAAATGTGAAAATTCATCAACTTTTTTCTATACATATATTGGATCAAAATGTAAAAATTCCTTCACTTTTTTGTACACATCTAACTAATCATCTAGTGAAAAAATGTCAAAATTCATGCATCTCTGTCAAAATTCGTCAAATGTCAAAACTGGGGGGGTCGGGCCGGGGAGGGGCCGGCGGCCTCCATGGCAGCACAAGGGGGCGAGGGAGAGGGGGGAGACGGGGGAGATCACAGCGGGGCGACGGGGCGACGGCGAGGCGAGGCGAGTCGGGGGCGGCAACGGTGAGGAGCTCGGGGCCGGAGGAGCGAGCAAAGGCGGCGTCCGGGCGACGTCAGGCCAGGCTTGGGGAGGAACGGGCGCGGGTGGTGTCGGAGATCGGCGCGAGGAGGCGAGACAGCGACGGCGCGGGCGGCGTCGGGGAGGCAAGACGGCAATGGCGGCAATGTCGCGAAGAGGAGAAGAATGCAGAGTAACTGAAAAAAATTGAACTTTTGTATATATAAGGAGGCCCTTAGTCGCAGTTGGTGGCTCCAACCGCGACTAAAGACCCCCTCTTTAGCCGCGGTTGGAGCCAGCAACTGTGACTAAAGGTGAATTTCAGCGGGTGCGGGCAATGGGAAGCGAAACCCTTTAGTCGCGGTTGGTGGCTCCAACCGTGACTAAAGGGGGTCTTTAGTCGCGGTTGCAGCCACCAACCGCGACTAAAGGTGTATTCCTGGCATGGCACGCTGCGGTGGAAGTTTAGTCCCATCTCGCTAGTCGAGGGGCGCCTCGACCAGTTTATAAGCCCCGTCGTGGGCACTGCATTGAGCTCCTCTCTAATACACGCCTTCTGGGCCTACCTCTGCTGCGATTCCCTATGGGCCTACTGGGCCTTGCGGGCCTGCATCCTGGCCCAGGTTAGGTTTCTAGTCGTATGCAGGCCGTGGCGGCCCAGTAGGCGGGATTTTTTAAATTTATTTTTCATTTTTTTGTCTTCTGCTTTATTTATTTTCTTTTGTTTCTGAGTTTTTTGTGCTTTATTGAGAGTTAATGAGTGAATCTTTTTGCGTTAGGTCAAAAAAATTATAAACTTTCTGTTAGTGGTAGTAGTTTTCAATTTCGAATAGTTTAAATTTAAATTATTTGAAATTTGTGTGAATCACTAGTTTATGAATAATTTTACTTTAAAAATAGAATTTCTAGTGATTCTTTTCTCTACTATTTAATATTATCGTGTTTTATCATTATATCCAATTTGGTAATTCTTAGGTTATTTAAAAAATGAAATGCCTCTGTAACAGGAGAGTTTTCGTCTGAAACCCTGATACTTCGAAAGAGATTGTCCATTTTGTACACGAAGTGCATCCAGTATTTGCCGTTACCCTCTCAACTTTTTAGCACATGCTATGTGGGTGAAATGATGATACCATGCCAACTTTCAACCTTTTCAGAGTTCATTTGTAGTGCTTGTCAATTTCAGGGTCATTTAGCTCAAAAAAATCAGTAAATGCATGAAAAATAGCAAATGAAGTCAGAAAGGGTTGAAAATTGATGGCCTTGCTTCGAATGGTGCATACTGAACGCACAAAAAGTCTGGAGTTGAAATAAGTTAAAAAATGAAATGCCTTGGTAACAGGTGAGTTTTCGTTTGAAACCCTAATACTTCCAAAGAGATTGTCAATTTTGTACACGAAGTGCATCCAGTTTTTGCTGTAACCCTCTCAACTTTTTAGCACATGCTATGTGGGTGAAATGATGATACCATGCCAACTTTATGTCTTTTCAGAGTTCATTTGTAGTGCTTATCAATTTCAGGATCATTTAGCTCAAAAAAATCAGCAAATGCATGAAAAATAGCAAATGAAGTCGGAAATGGTTGAAAATTGATGGCCTTGCTTCGAATGGTGCATACTGAATGCACAAAACACATAAGTACACTACTATTATGGCCCTTGGAGATGCTTCCTTCTGGCCTAGCACGATTATGAACATATTGTATCATCGTATTCATGGAACCCATGGCCAGGATAGCTGTCATCATGCTCTTCTGCTTCATTCTCTTCCACTAGGACCCCTCTTTCTCCGTGCTTGGTCCCACAGTTATAGCCGGACATGAAACCGGACTCAAATAGGTGGACGTGAATGGTTCTTGAGTTAGAGTAATTTCGATCATTCTTACAGCCGGCACATGGACAATACATAAAACCATCCAGTCGCCTGTTTGCCTCAGCCGCAACCAGAAAAGTATGCATGCCATTAATGTACCGGGGAGAGCATCGGTCCTCGTACATCCATTGCTGGCTCATCTTCATTACACAACACCGAAAAGACCAAATTAATACAAGTTCGTACACAAAGTTCATACACACTTGTTCTCATAAAACAACATACAAACTCTCTAGCTAAAGCATTTAAATGCAACAACAAATGGGATCAACATCGCAAGTAAGGTAACAATTGATCCAATAGCATAGTGATACCAAGCCTCACTATCAATGGCATATCTTTTAAATTTTCTAATCTTCAAGCGCATTGCACCCATCTTGATCTTGTGTTCATCGACGACATCAGCAACTTACAACTCCAGTTTCATCTTCTCTTCTTCAACTCTTTTTAATTTTTGTTTCAAATACTCGTTTTCTTTTTCAACTAAATTTAACTTCTTGACAAGAATATCTATGTCGGTTGGAATCTCCGGTTCACATACCTCCTAGATAAAAACATCTATGTCAACTTGATTAGCATAATTGTCATGAACACGAAATGCAACAAAGAGTTATAAAGGAGAGTATATACCACACCTGCATCAAAAACCGGACGAGGGCCGACGGGGACGTATTTCAAAACCATGCCACTATGTATAACACAAAACTATATAGGTAAGAAAACTATATAAGTAACTAACTAAATCTTACAACCATGGTTTTTTATTATAAAAATGATAAGAACAAGAGGCTCACCAAGGTGGTGCCGGTGACGGGATGGTGTGGGCGATCGATGGTGGTTAGGACGGGGACGGGAAGGAACTAAGTAAACCACACCTACAAATGCAAAGTAAGAAGTTAATTTGAGCTCAAATTGCATAAATCAAATAAACTACCACATACAAACTAAAACCCACAAATTACTATACTTATAGAGCATTGCAAGAGCTAATCTAGCAATGAGAGATGAAAGGACAAAGTTGCTAACCTTTGTGAACACTTGGGTGGATGGGATGCCCCCAAATCTTGACAAATTTTGGCAAAAATGGAGGATGAGCTCGAGGAAGAGAGGAAGAACAAAGAGGAGAGAAAAGGGGAAGAACAAAGAGGACACTGCTCGGGCTGGCGCCGAAGGGTTTCAATATAGGGGAACCTTTAGTCCCGGTTGGTGGCTCCAACCGCATCTAAAGGTTAGCCTATGATCACATTAGTGCCAGTTCAAAAGCCAACCGCAACTAATGAGGTGGACAAAAGGTCTGTTTTCTACTTGTGGACCATAGTTTGTCGATTCTCAATAGAGTTCTTGATTCATACTTTGCCATTGTGAAAGAATTATTACTTTAGCATAAGAAACTATATGTCAATATATGTTGCTGTTCTAAACATGATCATGATGCCTTCATGTCCATATTTTATTTTATCGACACCTCTATCTCTAAACATGTGGGCATATTTATCGATTTCGGTTTTCGCTTGAGGACAAGCGAGGTCTAAGCTTGGGGGAGTTGATACGTACATTTTGCATCCTGCTTTTATATTGATATTTATTGCATTATGGGCTGTTGTTACACATTTTGGTACAATACTTATGCCTTTTCTCTCTTATTTTACAAGATTTACATGAAGAGGGAGAATGCTGGCAGCTGAAGTTCTGGACTAGAAAAGGAGCAAATCTGAGATACCTATTATGCACAACTCCAAAAGTCCTGAAAGTCTACGGAGAATTATTTCGGAATATATAAAAAATATTGGGTGAAAGAAATACATCGGGGAGCCCACTAGGCAGCCACAAGCCTGCAGGGCGCGCCCTACCCCCCTTGGAACGCCCCTGGGGCTTGTGGCCCACCTGGCAACCCTCTGATGCCCATCTTCTGCTATATTGAGGGTTTTGACCTGGAAATAAGCTTTCGGGATGAAGCGCCGCTGTCTCGAGGCGGAACTTGGGCAGAACCAATCTAGAGCTCCGACAGGGCGATCCTGCCAGGGAAACTTCCCTTCGGGAGGGGGAAATCGAAGCCATCGTCATCACCAATGATCTTCTCGTCGAGAGGGGGTCAATCTCCATCAACACTTTCATCAGCACCATCTCCTCTCCGAACCCTAGTTCATCTCTTGTACCCGATCTTTCTCTCAAAACCTCAGATTGGTAGGTGTGGGTTGCTAGTAGTGTTGATTACTCCTTGTAGTTGATGCTAGTTGGTTTACTTGGTGAAAGATCATATGTTCAGATCCTTGATCATCATTAATACTCCTCTAATTATGAACATGAATATGCTTTGTGAGTAGTTACGTTTGTTCCCGAGGACATGGGATAAGTCTTGTTATAAGTAATCATGTGAATTTGGTATTCGTTCGATATTTTGATGAGATGTATGTTGTCTCTCCTCTAGTGGTGTCATGTGAACGTCGACTACATGACACTTCACCACTGTTTGGGCCTAGAGGAAGGCATTGGGAAGTAATAAGTAGATGATGGGTTGCTAGAGTGACAGAAGATTAAACCCTAGTTTATGTGTTGCTTCGTAAGGGGCTGATTTGGATCCACATGTTTCATGCTATGGTTAGATTTATCTTAATTCTTCTTTCATAGTTGTAGATGCTTGCGAGAGGCGTTAATCATAAGTGGGAGGCTTGTCCAAGTAAGGACAGCACCTAAGCACCGGTCCACACACATATCAAATTATCAAAGTAACGACCGTTAATCATATATGCATGATGAAAACTAGCTTGACAGAAATTCACATATGTCCTCGGGAGCGCCTTGCTCTATATAAGAATTTGTCCAGGCTTGTCCTTTGCTATAAAAAGGATTGGGCCACCTTGCTGCACCTTTGTTACAATTGTTACTTGCTACCCGTTACGAATTATCTTATCACAAAACTATCTGTTACCGATAATTTTAATGCTTGCAGAGAATACCTTACTGAGAACCGCTTGTCCTTTCCTTCTGCTCCTCGTTGGGTTCGACACTCTTACTTATCGAAAGGACTACGATAGATCCCCTATACTTGTGGGTCATCAGCGGAGCCAAGCACATATGTGTGCATACAACGACAATTGTTTCACATACACCACTACCATTCATCCCCACTGTGGTTACTAAATGATAATTAAGGGGTCTTCCCATGAACACAACTAAAAGCAGTCTTCATTTACCCCATGTTGCAATGACAAGGGACAAAGGGACATAGGACCTATCACAAACCTACCTTCGCAACCATCCTTCTCGATAGTTGGAATAAGCTTCCATCCAAAAATGGCATATGTTGGATAGTCAGACTTCACCTAGCATGATTAAGACTATTAACATACATATATAAAGAGGATATCTAATCCTGATACCAAACTATCTATTACACTCTAGTGTTCCTCCATGTCCCGGAGAACTAGGGAGACTACTCACGCATCGAGTGCACAAGCCAAACGAGATGAATTGCAGTGATCATGATGCGTTCACAAAAGTAATACAAGATTGAATCCACTCTAACTATTGTATTACAAATGGATGATAAGATGCATGGTGAAGATGATGTCCTCTTGGTGCAGCGTGGTGGCGGCGGCGAGGTCCTTAGATCGATGCCCTCTTTGGATGCCTTCCGAATGCTAGGGTTCTCTCTTCTAGATGTGTTTCTGACGTCCATTTCTCTCTGGCCATGATCCAATTCCACAGGTGGACTAGCAGAAGGCGCCGACGCCTAGTACTACACACTCTCACAGATACGACCGCGCACCCGATGCAACGCGCACACCACACCAAGTATACGTAGCATCATGAGTGATAGAGTATCTCGTATCAACCGGTCGTGGCTCCTACACTACTACGACACACGCAAGGTCGGTCCTATGATTTAGGGCCCGGGGCGAAACCAAACCTCGGGGGCCCTAGTATAAACATCATATAACAATAATAAGAAAAAAAATCTACGTATATGACGTTACCGGTAAACATTATTATCACTGATGTATACATTGTTTTCGCCAAAAAAGACGCATACATTGTTATTGCCAATGTTGATGCCAATATATTCATCTTGTTAAGAATCAGAGTTCCCATTACATAGTTGGTTGCTCTTCCTTCACAAGAAGTATCCACAATACCCAACTCATCATTTGGGTTCGTCAAAATACCAATGATCCATACGTTGTTCCCATTCCGTTAATCTTTTCTACGAGAAGCATATTTCATAGACGACAAGTAACAGAAGGGCTATGATTTTTTTTGCATCAAAAGGTTGAACAGTCTTGTAAATTACTCTTTTCGTCCCAAAACCAGTGTCTGAAGTTTGTACTAATTCTAATACAAAGTTGTACTAAGTTGGAAACACTTATTTTAGGACGAAAATCGGCACGGCAATGGTGCGACGTGGACTGGCGTCTGTCGGACGCCCTCAACGATGTGCCTGTGCTTTAGCGCCTAGGGACAGGAGAGCAGACTTTAGGGCTATTTGGTTCTCATCCACGGTTTACCAAGCCAAAATTTGACTGCCACACTTTGGTTAGTATATGTTCGGTTTTTGCCACAGTTTGACTTGCCACTCTTTATTGTCGTATTATAGTCAATTTTTTATTAACTTTTATCAAAGTTTGACATTCAATTTTTCAGCCACATTTTATGGCTAGCCATACTTTTATGGCTTGGCAAAATTAGTCATGAACCAATCGGGCCTTTTGTTAACGTACTACAGCGGTCAGGGCCCTGGGGGAAACCGTCGAGCGTCTGCGAGGCCGGAACTTGCAATCTGGGCTCAGGCGAATATCTTAGGGTAGTACCGACTTAGGGATCGTGGCAAAGAACCAGATATGCGAAGTGATGATGGAAAGAAAACAAAATTGTCAACTGCCCAGGGAGTAGTGGACGGGATTCTCGGCATGGATTGTGGGCTACCTAAGTACGTAACATAGCTGCTACCTAGACTGTGTTGCATCGACAAAATAAAGGCTGCTAGCATGTTACCGCTACGCTGTGTACGGGACAGGGTCATGGTCTAATAGGGGACAGGCCATTTGGTGCGGGGCCCCTAGATTTCGGGGGGTCCGGGGCGGCCGCCCCCTGCACTCCCCCCCCCCCCCCCCCCTCTCTCAGGGACGGCCCTGGACATATGCACATATGCACCATGCACAGCTGCATGCTAGCGAGAGACTCACATCGATTGATCGGTCGGGTTCTCTATACTATGAAAGTTTCACGCACAACGGGGCCTCCTATAACCGCGCGAGCACCAATCGATTGATCAGGGCCTACAACTACCACATACGTCCGACCTCGCTCCAGTTCAGTAAGGAGAAGGCTATCTCCCAAACTCGCGCGTACGAGATCATGCAAACTACCCTTGCATCCCTCATGCACGACCATGCACTATATACCTTGCGAGGCGAAGAAATTCCCGAAAAATTCTCGCCCTCAATTCTATCACGAGTTCTATGTCATGGAGGCCTAAAGAACGTCATTCAGGTGCGCCGATGGGCGCCTAGGAAGAAAAACCCATTATTGTCGTCATAGAAGTAGGTGCGCACCATATCCATGATAATACGTTTCATCACAGTTGTTCTCTTTTGGGCAATAATCTTTCATGACAGAAAATGTTCTCTTTCGGGCAATAATCTCATGGATGTGTCTTCTCTTGTAGTGTTGGCATGTCCATGAAAGCTGACAACTAATAAATGGGTAAAGGAAACACTAAAAGGAATTAATCATCGATTTATCATTCTCCTTGCACTTCCGCAGCATGAGTCAACATGATCCATCATATAATTTATTGGAAGGACTCAGTTGAAATAATATGAGATTTCAATAAGGTAAGGGGTGGCTTGACTCTCAAAGCTAGCTCATTGCTATGGAAACAATTATTCAAACATGGTTGGAAACCTTTATGTACATGAATGGTGAGTGCGATAGTTTAATCAGGTGCAACATGCTATTGTTTTACGACAATTGTTGTATGATTTTTTAGCCCCCCCCCCCCCCCTCCGGTTTTCATGTTCTGTGACTACATATGAAGAAACTAAAAACTCTTTCGATTTGCACGATATATTATACGACTGTTGCATCATCCATATCATCGATTGTTGTATGTAAACCTAAATCATTAATGCTTTATGTTAAATAATATGAATCATATGGAATCAGATTTGCTAATCAAAGCATATATAACTTGATGTTGTTATCTTATAGTTGTTTGGCTTCGATGAACTATTTGGATAGCTTTAACTTGCTACTCCCTTTCTATCGCATTCAAGTCATCCATGAATCATTTAAGTTACTGAACTATATAAGCGTGATTTATAATGTCTGTCATAATATTTAATCAACAACTTACTATAATTAATAATCTAGGATGGAAGTCTTGGCAACCTTTAGATGTAACCGTCAATCATGAAGGTTCTCCGAGCAAAAGAATAAAAGCAACTAGAAGGGCAACTCACTCGATAAAGATGATATCATTTATATCTTAATTATGGCTATAAGTGGCGTCGTGTATGGTGGAAATCTTTTGAATAAGCTATAGGAGGTGTACATATTTTTATTTGCTATTTGTTACGGTGAATGTATACTTAAGCAAGCATCAGCTAGGGGCTTCAAATTAGGGAAAAGAAACATTAATATTTTTTCTCTAATTTTACTTTTCAATGAAGTAAGAAACTGGCAGCGCGTTATCGGGTGCAATGTGCAATCAGTTCCGTAAACTTCTTCACAAGAAGGTACTTTTATTTCCTAGTTTCTATTTATTTCATGTGTTATATCTTTTTACACGGTAGCATACTAAATTGGACAATTAGTATCTTTTTCCATACGGAATTTTTTTAAATGGTCAGTTATAGTTCATTCACACAAATTTATAGTACAAATATTTATAATTTCATTTTAATGGTTTTGTTTTGCTTCCACATGCACTTAGTTTATATTATCTAATCTTAGATTTGTTGCAATAGGAACAAGATTGCAGGTTTGGAAACAACTTTGCAACATTAGCATCACCAAGAATATTGGTTTAGTGATTGCATCTGGACATGTCGACTGGTACCAATTCCTCATTTCACGACTAAAGAAATCCGTGTAGAGGATGTATGATGATATCACATCTTTTTGTGGCTAATGATGGCACACCTACCATATTTGTAGTGTTGATCAGAATGTGAATGTTATTGCTTGATTCGTTATGCCCTTATTTTTGACTGGTATGCTCGGTTCTATTGTTTGTTGTGCTCAGTGTATATACTGCACTCTTCACGGCCCATCATTTGTGCAGACTCATTATCATATAGCGATAGGATTTTTATGTTGTGGGATTTAGTGGGCAACTTATAGCTATTTATTGGTTCGAAAGTGAATTGAATGGATTACATTAAAACTATACTACAATGACAAAATACATAACTCTTAGGTACAACATTAATGTACATCGTCAAAATTGTTTAGATAGTTGGATACGTACTTAAGGGCTAGATTTAATGAGTGACTAAAAACCATGTAACCCAGTTTGTTGGAGACTGTATGTATGGAGTCTACATCCAATATGAATTGCAAGAGTAAATCCATGGTTAATCAATAGAGTTTTGCATTTAGTTGTAACATGTATGAAAAGATAACTACATTGTGGCTAAAAATGTGAAGGCGTGAAGTAACTTATCCACATAGATGTATGAGTATACACATATTATCAAACTACAAACATATTACTAATTAGATATCACAAAAGATGAATAGACGCACACAGTTCTTTATTTAAACATAGTCAGGTATCTCGCAATAACATGCAAGATACATTTAGGTGGCACTGAAAGCCACTCAACACACACTTCATCACCTACAACCAACTTACCTAGGATATGGGCCGCTCGGTTCGTCGATCATCTCCTCCAAGTGATCTTGCATCCCTGCCAGCCCTGCATTTAGCCCCTTGATTTCCTCCACGATCGGTCCTTATGCAGAGAGGTTTTTATTCGCACCATTGATCATACATACAGCCTCCCTACAGTCAAGTTCAACGTGAATCTTCCGAACTCCTGACTATCGGCCAAACAGCAGAGCTTGCCTACACGCCTTCAGCTCGGCCATCTCCGGTTTCGAAGTGTTTGGAAAGAAATGAGCCCTGGCTCCCCTAAAGGCTCTGTCATGATCGCGAAGGACCACCCCACCTCCTCCATTCCCTGTAGTTTCAGAGATATCTCCATCCGCATTAGCCAGAATACAGACCCACCCTGTCAGCCTCCATTTTTCAGGAGACACACTAGTAGAAAACAGACCTTTCGTTTGAATCATTAGTCCCGGTCCGGTTTTGAACCGGCACTAATGTGTTCATTAGTCCCGATGGCATCATTAGTGTCGGTTTGTTCTGACCCTTTAGTCCCGGTTCGTGCCACGAACCAGCACTAAAGGTGTGGTGGCAGGCTGGCGTCAGCCTGGGGCCCCACTGAAACCTTTAGTCCTGGTTGGTGGCTCCAACCGTGAATATAGGCCAACCTTTAGTCGTGGTTGGAGCCACCAACCGGGACTAAAGGTCCCCTATATGAAAACCTTCGACCAGCCCGAGCTTTGTGTTCGTCCCCTTTCTTCTCCTCTTTGTTCTTCCTCTCTTCCCCGAGCTCATCCTCCATTTTTGCCAAAATTTGTCACGATTTGGAGGCACCTCATCCATCCAAGTGTCCACAAAGGTTAGCAACTTTGTCCTTTCATCTCTCATTACTAGAATAGCTCCTGCAATGCTCTATAAGTATAGTGATTTGTGGGTTTTAGTTTGTATGTGGTAGTTTATTTGATTTATGCAATTTGAGCTCAAATTAACTTCTTACTTTGCATTTGTAGGTGTGGTTTACTTAGTGCCTTCCCGTCCCTGTCCTAACCATCATCGATCGCCCGCACTGTCCCGTCGCCGGCACCACCTTCGTTAGCCTCTTGTTCTTATCCTTTTTATAAAAAAATCATGTTTGTAAGATTTAGTTAGTTAGTTGTATAGTTTTCTTACCTATATGGTTGTTTTTTATACATAGTGGCATGGTTTTAATATCCATCCCCGTCGGCTCTCGTTCGGTTTATGATTCGGATGCGGTATATACTCTATTTTATAACTCTTTGTTGCATTTCATGTTTGTGAAAATTATGCCCATCAAGTTGACATAGATATTTTTATCTAGGAGGTATGTGAACCAGAAATTCCAACCGACATAGATATTCTTGTCATGAAGTTAAATTTAGTTAAAAACGAGTATTTGAAAGAAAATTGAAAAGAGTTGAAGAAGAGAAGATGAAACTAGAGTTGTATGTTGTCGATGTCGTCGATGGTCACAAGATCAAGATGGATGCAATGCGCTTGAAGATTACAAAAACTAAAAGATATGCCATTGATAGTGAGGCTTGGTATCACTATGTTGTTGGATCAATTGTTACCTTAGTTGCGATGTTGATCGCATTTGTTGTTGCATTTAAATGGTTTAGCTAGAGAGTTTGTATGTTGTTTTCTGAGAACAAGTGTGTATGAACTTGTATTAATTTGGTCTTTTCGGTATTGTGTAATGAAGATGAGCCGGTAATGGATGTATGACGACCGATGCTCTCCCCAGTTCATTAATGGCGTACATACTTTTCTGGTTGCGGCTGAGGCAAACAAGCGGCCGGATGGTTTTATGTATTGTCCATATGCTAGCTGTAAGAATGATCGAAATTACTCTAACTCAAGAACCATTCACGTCCACCTGTTTGAGTCCGTTTTCGTGTCGGGCTATAACTGTTGGACCAAGCACGGAGAAAGAGGGGTCCTAATGGAAGAGAATGAAGAAGAAGAGGATGATGACAGCTATCCTGGCCATGGGTTCCATGAATACGATGGTACAAAAATAGGGGGAGAAGCTGAGCCGGCAATGCGGGAAGGAGCTGAAGGAGAGGCATCAGATGAGTCCGCTAATGATCTTGGTCGGGCCATTGCCGATGCAAAGAGAAACTGTGCAAGTGAAAAGGAGAAGCTGAAGTTGCAGCGCATGTTAGAGGATCACAAAAAAGGGTTGTACCCAAATTGTGAAGATGACAAGAAAAAGCTGGGTACCACACTGGAATTCCTGCAATGGAAGGCAGAGAATGGTGTATCTGATAAGGCATTTCAAAAGTTGATGATAATGTTAAAGAAGAAGCTACCAAAGGACAACGAATTGCCACAGAGTATGTACGAAGCAAAGAAGGATGTCTTCCCTCTAGGATTAGAGGTGGAGAAGATACATGCATGCCCTAATGACTGCATCCTCTACCGTGGTGAGTACGAGGATTTTAATGCATGCCCGGTATATTGTGCATTGCGCTATAAGATCGGCCACGATGACCCTGGTGATGTTGAGGGCGAGCGCCCTAGGAAGAAGATTCCTGCCAAGGTGATGTGGTATGCTCCTATAATACCACGGTTGGAACGTTTGTTCCAAAACAAAGAGCATGCCAAGTTGATGCGATGGCACAACGAAGACCGTAAGAAAGACGGGAAGTTGAGAGTGCCTGCTGACAGATCGCAGTGGAGAAAAATCGAGAGAAAGTGGAAGGACTTTGCAAAGGACGCGAGGAATGTATGGTTTGGTTTAACTGCAGATGGCATTAATCATTTTGGGGAGCAGAACAGCGATCATAGCACATGGCATGTGACTCTATGTATCTATAACCTTCCTCCTTGGTTGTGCATGAAGCGGAAGTTCATTATGATGCCAGTGCTCATCCAAGGCCCCAAGCAACCCGACAACGACATTGATGTGTACCTAAGGCCATTAGTTGAAGAACTATTACGACTGTGGAATGGAAAAGATGTATGTGCGTGGGATGCGAAAGAACAGGAGGAATTTGACCTACATGCGTTGCTGTTTGTAACCATCAATGATTGGCCTGCTCTCAGTAACCTTTCAGGACAGACAAACAAGGGATATCATGCATGCACGCACTGTTTAGATGATACCAACAGTATATATTTGGATAAATGTAAGAAGAATGTGTATCTGGGGCATCGTCGATTTCTTCATAGTAGGCATCCTGTAAGAAAGAAAGGCAAGCATTTCAAAGGTGAGGCAGGTCATGGGAAGAAGCCTCACCACCATACTGGTGATGATTTACTTGATATGGTCAAGGATTTAAAAGTAATCTTTGGCAAGAGTCCTGGCACACAATCTGTTCCGAATGACGCTGACAAACGACCCATGTGGAAGAAGAAATTTATATTTTGGGACCTATCCTATTGGAAAGACCTCAAGGTCCGCTCTGCAATCGATGTGATGCACGTGACGAAGAATCTTTGCGTGAACCTGCTAGACTTCTTGGGCGTGTATGGGAAGACAAAAGATACGCCGGAGGCCCGAGAGGACCAGCAACGTATGCATGGAGAAGAGGCATGGATCCAAAGAAGTTTTAGGGTCATGCCAGGTACACTCTTACCAAAGAAGAGAAGGAAATCTTCTTTGAATGCCTGCTCAGTATGAAGGTCCCGTCTAGCTTCTCGTCTAATATAAAGGGAATAATAAATATGGCCGAGAAAAAGTTCCAGAACCTAAAGTCTCATGACTGCCACATGATTATGACACAACTGCTTCCGGTTGCATTGAGGGGGCTTCTACCGGAAAATGTTCGATTAGCCATTGTGAAGCTATGTGCATTCCTGAATGCAATCTCTCAGAAGGTAATCAATCCAGAAATCCTACCAAGGTTAGAGAATGATTTGGTGCAATGTCTTGTCAATTTTGATTTGGTGTTCCCACCATCCTTGTTCAATATCATGACGCACGTCCTAGTTCACCTAGTCGAGGAGATTGTCATTCTGGGTCATGTATTTCTACACAATATGTTCCCCTTTGAGAGGTTCATGGGAGTCTTAAAGAAATATGTTCATAATTGTGCTAGGCCAGAAGGAAGCATCTCCAAGGGCCATGAAACATAGGAGGTCATTGAGTTTTGTGTTGACTTTATTCCTGACATTAAGAAGATTGGTGTTCCTTAATCGCGGCATGAGGGTAGACTGGGTGGAAAAGGCACGCTAGGAAAGAATTCACTAATATGTCAGGACGGGCATTCTTTGGCGTAAGCACACTACACAGTTCTACAATGTTCCACCTTGGTGGCTCTGTATATCGAGCAACACAAGAATATTCTACGCTCCAAACACCCGGAGAAGTCTGACGACTGGATTACACATGAACAAACAGTGACTTTTGTCGGTTTGTTGCAGACACGTCTCATGCATGAAGACACTATTGAAGATGACTTGTACTTGTTGTCCAAGTTTGAGACTAAGTGCTTCGATTATGAGGAGAGCAGACGCTGAAGCAGAATAACCCTAGATACTTGGTAGATAAGAAGGCTGGCAACAATGACAAAAGTATATTTGATATACGTGTTATTGATGTGTACCTTGCTAGTACTCCTAGTAGCACCTGGGTATTGGATACCGGTTCGGTTGCTAAATCTTAGTAACTCGAAATAAAAGCTACGGAATAAATGGAGAACTAGCTAAGGGTGAGGTGACGATGTGTGTTGGAAATGTCTCCAAGGTTGATGTGATCAACATCGCACGCTCTCTCTACCTTCGGGATTAGTGACGAACCTAAATAAATGCTATTTGGTGTTTGCGTTGAGCATGAACATGATTAGATCGTGTTTATTGCAACACGGTTATTCATTTAAGTTAGAGAATAATGCTTATTCTGTTTACATGAATAATACCTTTAATGGTCATGCACCTAGTGAGAATGGTTTGTTGAATCTTGATCGTAGTAATACACATGTTCATAACATTGATGCCAAAAGATACAAAGTTAATAATGATAGTACCATATACTTGTGGCATTGCCGCTAAATGTCATATTAGTATAAAGCGCATGAAGAAACTCCATGCTGATGGATCTTTGGACTCATTCGATTTCAAATCGGTTGAGACATGCGAACCATGCCTCTTGGGCAAAATGACTAAGGACCCCGTTTTTGGATTGATGGAGCGAGCAAGTGATTTATTAGAAATGATACATGTTGATGTATGCAATCCAATGAGTCTTGTAGCGTGCGGTGGATATCGTTATTTTCTTACCTTCACTGATGATTTGAGTAGATGTAGCGTATATTTACTTAATGAAACACAAGCCTGGACGTTTGAAAGGTTCAAGCAAATTCAGAGTGAAGTTTAAAGATCATCGTGACAAGAAGATAAAAATGTCTGTGATATGATCACGGAGGTGAATATCTGAGTTACGAGTTTGGCATACAAATTTAGACAATGTGAAAGTTGTGTCACAACTCACGCCACCTGGAACACCAAAGTATGATGGTGTGTCCGAGCGTCATAATCGTGCTCTATTGGATATGGTGTGTGCTATGATGTCTCTTATCGTTTTGCTACTATAATTTTGGGGTTATGCATTAGAGACAACTACATTCACTTTAAATGGGCACCATCTAAATCTGTTGAGATGACACCATATGGTTTGATAGAAACCTAAGCTTTCATTTCTTAATGTTTGGGGCTGCAACGCTTATGTGAAAAAGATTTTCACCTAATGAGCTCGAACCCAAAGCGAACAAATGCATCTTCATAGAATACCCTAAGAACAGTTGGGTAAACCTTCTATCTCAGATCCAAACATAAAGTGTTTGTTGCTAAAACTGGGTCCTTTCTCGAGAAAGAGTTTCTCTCGAAAGAATTGAGTGGGAGAAAGATAGTGATTGATGAGGTTGTTGAACCTTTGTTTCAACGAGAGAGTAGCGCAGCGCAGGAATATGGTTTGCGAAGCCTACGTTAGTTGAAGAGGAAGTTAATGATGATGATCATGAAGCTTCAGATCAAGTTACTATCAAACCTCGTAGGTTGACGAGGACATGTACTGCTCCTGAGTGGTACGGCAACCCTGTCTTAGAGGTAATGTTGTTGGACAATAATGAAACTATGAACTATGGAGAAGCGATGATGGGCCCGGATTCCGACAAATGGTTAGAGGCCATGAAATCCGAGAAAGGATCCATGTATGAAAACCAAGTATAGACTTTGGTAGACTTGCTCGTTGGACGATAGGTCGTCGAGTACAAATGGACCTTTGAGATGATGACAGACGCTGATGGTAAATGTCGATTTATAGATCTTGACTTGTCGCAAAGAAGTTTCTGACAAGTTCAAGGAGTTGACTGCGATGAGACTTTCTCACTCGTAGCGATGCTAAAGTCAGTTGGAATTATGTTAGCAATTGCTGCATTTTTCAATTACGAAATCTGGCAGATGGATGTCAAACATCGTTTCCTTCCTTAAGGAAAGGATGTATGAGATACAACCAGAAGGTTTTGTCAGTCCTAAGGATGCTAAAAGGTGTGCAAGGTTTAGTGATCCTTCTATGAATTGAAGCAAGCATCTCAGAGTTGGAATATACACTTTGATGAGGTGATCAAAGTTTTTGAGTCTATACAAAGTTAATGAGAAACTTGTATTTACAATAAAGTGAGTGGGAGCACTATAGAGTTTCTGATAAGCATATGTGGTTGGCATATTGTTGATCAGAAATGATGTAGAATTTCTAGAAAGCATAAATGGTTGTTTGAAAGGAGTTTTTCAAAGGAAGACCTGGATAAAGCTACCTAATTGTTGAGCATCAAGATCTATAGAGATAGATCAAGATGCTTGATGAGACATTGAATGAGTACATACCTTGACAAGATTTTGAAAGAGTTCAAAATGGATCAGTCAGAGAGAAGTGTTCTCGCCTGCTTTGTAAGGTGTGAATTTGAGTGAGACTCAAAGCTCGACCACGACAGAAGAAAGAGAAAGGACGAATGTCGTCCCCTATGCCTTAGCCATAGGCTCTGTATAGTATGCCATGTTGTGTACCGCACCTGTGTGTGCCTTACCATGAGTCCGTCAAGGGGTACAAGAGTGATCCAGGAGTGGATCACTAGACAGCGGTTAAGATCATCCTTAGTAACTGAAAGACTAAGGAAATGTTTCTCGATTATGGAGGTAAGAAAGAGTTCGTCGTAAAGAGTTACGTCAATGCAAGCTTTAACACCAATCCGGATGACTCATAGTAGCAATCTGGATACGTATAGCAGAGCAGCCATTTGGAGTAGTACCAAGTGGAGTGTGGTAGTAGTGTTTACAGTTTGACATAGAGATTTGCAAAGTACACACGGATCTGAATGTCGCATACCCATTGACTATAAGACCTCTCTCACATGCAAAGCATGATCGAGCCCCAGAACTCATTGGGTGTTAGATTCATAACAATGCGAATCACATGGTGATGTGAACTAGATTATTGACTCTAGTGCAAGTGGGAGACTGTTGGCAATATGCCCTAGATGCAATAATAAATTAGTTATTATCATATTTCCTTGTTCATGATAATTGTTTATTATCCATGCTATAATTTTATTGATCGGAGACTTAGATGCATGTGTGGATACATAGACAAAACCATGTCCCTAGTATGCCTCTAATAGACTAGCTCATTGATAAAAGATGGTTAAGGTTTCCTAGCCATGGACATGATATGTCATTTGATAAACGGGATCACATCATTACGAGAATGGTGTGATGGACAAGACCCAAACTACAAACGTAGCATATGATCGTGTTAGTTTATTGCTACTATTTTCTGCATGTCAAGTATCTGTTCCTATGACCATGAGATCATGCAACTCACTGACACCGGAGGAGTGCCTTGTGTTAATCAAACGTCGCAACATAACTGGGTGACTATAAAGGTACTCTACAGGTATCTCCGAGGGTGTCTATTGGGTTGGCATGGAATAAGACTGGGATTTGTTACTCCGTGTGACGGAGAGGTATCTCAGGGCCCACTCGGTAATACAACATCACAACAAGCCTTGCAAGCAATATGACTAAAGTGTTAGTCACGAGATCTTGTGTTACAGAACGAGTAAAGAGACTTGTCGGTAACGAGGTTAAACTAGGTATGGAGATACCGACGATCGAATCTCGTGCAAGTAACATACCAAAAACAAAGGGAACATCATACGGGATTCACTGAATCCTTGACATAGAGGTTCAACCGATAAAGATCTTCGTAGAATATGTAGGAACCAATATGGGCATCCAGGTCCCGCTATTGGTTATTGACCGTAGAGGTGTCTCGGTCATGTCTACATAATTCTCGAACCCGTAGAGTCTGCACACTTATGGTTTGGTGATGTTTTGGTAGTATAGAGTTATGCATGGTGGTGACCGAAGGTTGTTAGGAGTCCCGGATGAGATCCCGGACATCACGAGGAGCTCCAAAATGGTCCGGAGGTAAAGATTGATATATAGGAAGTCCTATTTTGGTCGCCGGAAAAGTTTCGGGCTCATCGGTAGTGTACCGGGAGTGCCGGTAGTGTACCGGGGGACCATCGGGAGTGGTATTTTGACCCAAGAGGCTACACGGGCTGTGGGAGGATGAATACCAGCCCTTAATGGGCTGGTGGAAGTCCCACACAAGGCCCATGCGACTTGGAAAGAAAAGCTCAAAGAGAAAAGGTGGAAAAGGGCAAAAAAGGCAAAAAGGGAAGGAGTCCTAGTCCTACTAGGATTGGAGGAGGATTCTTCCTCTCCTATCCACTTCGGCCGAAGCCTCCTAGGGCTGGCCCTTTGGCCAAGCCTCCTCCTCTCTTCCTCTTATATATACTAGAGGTTTTAGGGTTTTTGCACTAGATTTTCAGCCACGTGCTACCCTCTCCTCCAATGCATAGTTTCTCCTCTAGATCGGTTTTCTGCAGTGCTTAGGCGAAGCCCTGCCGGAATAGCTCCAGCACCATCGCCACAATGCCGTCACACTGCCAGAGAACTCGTCTACCTCTCTGCTCCCTCTTGATGGATCAAGAAGGCAGAGATCGTCATCAAGCTGTACGTGTGTTGAACGCGGAGGTGTCGTCCGTTCGGCGCTAGATCGGAAGGACCATGATCAATATCACGAGACAGATCATGAATAGATCGCGGGACGAATCGTGATGAGTTTGCGGGATGGATCGTGATTGGATCGCGGGACGGATCGTGATGAGATCGCGGGATGCTCGGCGATTTGGATCGCGAAGACGTTCGACTACACCAACCGCGTTTCTTAATGCTTCCCGCTTAGCGATCTACAAGGTTATGTAGATCCACTCTCCCTCTCGTAGATGCTCATCACCATGAAGAGATCTTGCGTGTACGTAGAATTTTTTTGTTTCCCATGCAATGTTCCCCAACAAAGTTAACAACTTCGACTATATTGACTTTCAAAGGGTACGAGATAAATGGGAATACATTTTACACGATCGCCCAAGATAAAAAGAGCGCCAACCAAAACAGTGGTGTCCGCTTTGATGCAGCAAACAACAATGGGCCAAAGGACACAGATTATGGTTATATAGAGGAGATATGGGAACTTGACTATGGACTTGGTTGGAGGTCTCTTTGGTTAGGTGCAAATGGGTCAATCTGACAGGCGGCGGGGTAAAGGAAGACCCGCAGTACAGAGTGACAAAAGTGGATCTCAACAATCTTGGATACGCAGACGAACCATTTTTCCTAGCCAATGATGTGGCCATGTTTTCTATGTGAAGGACATGTCTACCAAGCCGAGAAAAAGAAAAGATAAGGAAGCGAATACATCATACAATGAGCCAAAGCGCCACATAGTTCTTTCAGGAAAAAGAAACATCGTGAGAGTGGAGGACAAGACAGACATGTCAGAAGATTATGAAAAGTTACATGAAATTGCTCCCTTCACAGTGAATGTTGACCCGAGCATCAAGTTCAACGATAAAGATTTCCATGGTTAAGACGCAAAGGGACATACGCGAAGAAAAAGTTTTATATCCAAAGATCCCACTCTGGGATGTGACCAGCTTCTCTAGTTAGTTTCCGGACTTATATATGTGGAAAGTCCCACTTCGGACAAACCAAAGGGAATCTTTGTAATACTAGTGTACTTATGTGTAACCCTTTCTGACTTCATTTGCTATTTTCATGCATTTACTGATTTTTGAGCTAAATGACCCTGAAATTGCTAAGCACTACAAATGAACTCTGAAAAGGTTGATAGTTGGCATGGTATCATCATTTCACCCACATAGCATGTGCTAAAAAGTTGAGAGGGTGACGGCAAAAACCGGACGCACTTCGTGTACAAAATGGGCAATCACTTTCGAAGTATCAGTGTTTCAAATGAAAACTCGTGTGTTACAAAGGCATTTCATTTTTTAAAACTTATTTCAACTCCAAACTTTTTGTGCGTTCAGTATGCACCATTCGAAGCCACGCCATCAATTTTCAACCCTTTCTGACTTCATTCGCTATTTTTCATGCATTTACTGATTTTTTTGAGCTAAATGGCCATGAAATTGATAAGCACTACAAATGAACTCTGAAAAGGTTGAAAGTTGGCATGGTATCATCATTTCACCCACATAGCATGTGCTAAAAAATTGAAAGGGTTACGGTAAAAACTGGACACACTTCATGGACAAAATGGGCAACCTCTTTCAAAGTATCAGGGTTTTAGACGAAAACTCGTGTGTTACAAAGGAATTTCATATTTTAAAACTTATTTCAACTCGAAATATTTTGTGTGTTCAATATGCACCATTCAAAGCCAGGCCATCAATTTTCAACCATTTCTGACTTCACTTGCTATTTTTCATGCATTTACTGTTTTTTTAGCTAAATGACCCTGAAATTGATAAGCACTACAAATGAACTCTGAAAAGGTTAAAAGTTGGCATGATATGATCATTTCACCCACATAGCATATGCTAAAAATTTGAGAGGGTTACGACAAAAACTGGACGCACTTCGTGTACAAAATGGGCAATCTCTTTCGAAGTATCAAGATTTCAGACGAAAACTCGTGTGTTACAAAGGCATTTCATTTTTTAAAACTTGTTTGAACTCCAGACTTTTTTGCGTTCAGTATGCACCATTCGAAGCCAGGTCATCAATTTTCAACCATTTGTGACTTCATTTGCTATTTTTCATGCGTTTACTGATTTTTTTGAGCTAAATGGCCCTGAAATTGATAATCACTACAAATAAACTCTGAAAAGGTTAAAGTTGGCATAGTATCATCATTTCACCCACACAGCATGTGCTAAAAAATTGAGAGGGTTACGGCAAGAACTGGACGCACTTCGTATACAAAATGGGTAATCTCTTTCAAATTATGAGGGTTTCAGATGAAAACTCGTGTGTTACAAAGGCATTTCCTTTTTTCTAAATAACCTAAGTATTACCAAAATGAATATAATGATAAAACACAGTAATATTAAATAGAAGGAAAAAATCACTGAATAATCTATTTTTTGAAGTAAAGTTATTCACAAACTAATGATCCACACAAATTTCAAATAATTCAAATTTAAACTATTCAAATTTGAAAACTACTGGCACTAACAGAAAGTTTATTATTTTTTTACCTAAAGCAAAAATATTCACAAAGAAACTCTAAATAAAGAAAAAACAACTCAAAAATAAAAGAAAATAAATAAAGCAGAAATAGAAAAATGAAAAATAAATAAATTAAAAAATTCCGCCTACTAGGCCACAACGGCCTGCATACGACTAGAAACCCAACCTGTAGTTGGGCCAGGATGCAGGCCCGCAAGGCCCAGTAGGCCCACCAGGGGATCGCAATAGAGGTAGGCCCAAAAGGCCTGCATTAGAGAGGAGCTCAATGTAGTGCCCGCGCCAGGGCTTATAAACTGGTTGAGGCGCCCTCCACTAGCGAGGCGGGGCTAAACATCCACCGCCGTGCCGAGAACAGGTCTTTAGTCCCGGTTGGTGGCTCCAACCGCGACTAAAGACCCCCCTTTAGTCGCGGTTGGAGCCACCAACCGGGACTAAAGGCCTGGCTTCCTGCCGCTTGGCCTGGCCAAAATTGACCTTTAGTCCCGGTTGGTGGCTCCAACCGTGACTAAAGGGTCTTTAGTCACGGTTGGAGCCACCAACCGGCACTTAAGAACCCTCCTATATAAGTATCACTTGAAATTTTTTCACTTTCCCTCTGCTTCTTCGTCTGTTTGACCACTACAAACAGAGGAGATTGCCGCCGCCCCCAACGCACCGCCTGCCCCGACGCCATCGCCGCCCCCAACGCGCCGCCCTCGTCATCCCCGCCCCTGACGTGCCGCCCCCCGTCGCGCGCCGCCCCCTCCTCAAGCTCGCGCATCATCGTCGTCGCCGTCGCAGTCGCCGTCGCCGACGACTCGCCTCGCCTCGCCGGCCGTCGCCCCGCTGTGAGCCCCTGCTGCCATGGCCGCCCTCCCATCGATCGAGCCCGCACACACACACACACACACTTTCTTATTTTCTGTTTTTCCTGTTTTTTAGTTTTTTATACTTTACTTATAGAAATGTTAGATGAATTAGATATATAAATTTCAGATGAATGTTTTTAGCTTTTTATACTTTTAATTATAGAAATGTTAGATGATTTTTAGATATACAAATGTTAATTAGATGAATTTTGATTTTTTTTATATAATGTTTTTTATAATTAGTGTTTAATTAATATATATATATATGTTTAATTAGTATATATGCTTAATTAGATATATTTTCTTAATTAGAAGTATACAATGTCCCTAACCTATTAAAACGTTGCTTAGAAGTATATATTGTTGTATATCATATTACAAAAAAAATTGCATACTAAAATGTTGCATAGGAAATTATAATTGAGAAATTTTTTTGAATTTTTTTATTGAGAAAGGAATATTATTAGGGTAGTTATAACCTAGGATTTTTTTCATAAGATTTTTTTCTAGGAGTCGATGATGCCCGGTCCGCATCCTCGTCGTCGACTTGTTCGCGACGACGTCATGCTTCAGAGGGGCAACGTTCGGGACTGGGCTCCATTGGGCTGGCACTGGGAGGTACTACTTTCAGGGGCACACAACTTGGTGAGGAACCCGGCCCCGGGTCCCGTCGTCGACCCGGAGTTTCTTTCGTGGTGTTCGCGAGGGCCACTTTCAGTGTGGAGGCAGCCGGCCCCGCCGGAGGTGGTACATCGCCGTGTCAGGGAGGAAGACGAGCACGCCCGTCGCTACATGGATGCGTTGGACGTCAGGTTCTCCAGTACCTGGCAGGTTCTTCAGGGATCTCACCCGAGCTATGATCCTGTCATAATTCCTTCTCTTTGGGTGTCCACCGCCTATCGTGCGAGACGTCAACTGGATTTGTAGTAGTGATATTATCTAATTAATAATAATCGAGATGTATTAGTGATAATATTCGAGATGTATTCGAGATTATATTCGATAATATTCGAGACGATTTATTCGAGATTATATTCGATGATGCATATTATGTACTATGATTCAGTTTTCCTTATTGATTGCATGCATTCTAATTTGAATACTAAATTGTTTGATCTTTCTCTGGGTTAGTTAAATAAGAGCTATGGACAATACCGGCAGGGAAGGAGAAGAGGCTCTGTTCGACATCATACGCTCCACGAGCCGAGAGCATGAACCTGAAGATGATGACGGCTCGCAATATCTGAACAATTCCGGTGAGGGTTGTATGTTTGATGAAGACGAACAAATAGATGAATTCGACAATGATGTTGACGAAGAAAATGTTCTTCAAATAACAGAGACCGATGAGGTATATTGATTATATAAGTCATCCAGTGATCATTACATATCTTAATTGAGTTGTATATGTATTAACGAATCGATCTTTATTCTTTTAGGCCTCGAGTAAATCTTCTACAAGCGACAGGGTAGTTTGAGGCCCGGACAGAAAGTTGGCCCCTGGTGTAAATTTCAACATCGATTCCATCAATACATCAATCGGCGAACCGTTTGAACCTAAGAAAAATGCGACCAAGTTAAAGATCAATGCGGAGTTATTGCCATGGACCAAATCCCGGTCTCCACACGAGAATGGAAAAAGCCTGCAAAGGGAGATCGAGAAGGAGTTACTTTTGTCGATGAAAGAGCAAAAGATGTGCTTTGGACCGAGTTGATGTCACATTTCACACTACTAGATAACTTGACAGATGCAAATCTGAAGAAAGTCAGAAACTATACTCTTAAAAAGATGGCGATCACATTCAACACCTTCAAGAAAAATGCATGGGATGTGTACGTCAAAGCAAACAAGAAGACTCCAAAATTCCAGGGAGCACTCATGAAGGCAAAGGATCACTGGGATGATTTCGTGAAGTTCAAGGAATCAGAACTAGCTAAGGAACGGTTGAGAAAGAACAAGATTAATTCTATGAAAAAGAAGTGGTACCATACTCTGGGGCCAGGTGGCTACCAGACGGCCCTGCCTAAGTGGGAACAATCCGAACAAGAGATGATTAGTGCAGGGGTCACTCCAGTTACAGTGACCTGGCCCCCGAGGTGCAGGACATGGTTTTATGCGCATGGGGGGAAGTTGGACCCAAAGACAAGGGATATTATGGTGAAGGCAAGTCTTAAAGGAGTGACATACGAAATACTGATGAAAATAGAAGAAACTTGAATGGGGGTGTTCACGCCCAATAGAGAGGACAACGAGCTTACACGCGCCCTGAAGAATCCTGAGCACCCGAGAAGAACACGAGGGAAAGGCGTTGTTCCGTGGTTTGAGGGGTTTCGAGTTGGAACGACGACTACAGAAGTCGTGCGAGAAAGAAGATGCAGGAGGAGCGGAAGAAGAAGGAGGAAGCATTCCGCCTTGAAGGCCTAGAATCAAAGCACCTGGAGTAGGAATCCAGAGTTAGGCGGCAGCAGGAGCAGATTGACTCACTCAGCCAGGAAAGGGCGTCTCAGTGGCAACATGAGCAGATCGATCCAGCATTGGATACCACCGTCCCATCTAT
Source organism: Hordeum marinum (assembly GCA_022496015.1). Classification (NCBI taxonomy): domain Eukaryota; kingdom Viridiplantae; phylum Streptophyta; class Magnoliopsida; order Poales; family Poaceae; genus Hordeum; species Hordeum marinum. The sequence goes on along the minus strand of CM039678.1, from coordinate 502,240,145 downwards.
GCCGAGAAGTAGTGTGGGTTCCTCCCTGGCCAATATCGATAACGATTCACTGCTATCTAGGTACCCTATGGATGATATCAAAGAAAAGACTAACTGTGACCTACACATGAAAGTGAAGAACTTATCCATGAAGGTGGCGGGCGGCTATGCTTTAGCAAATCCCCCAGAAGCAACCTTCCATTGCAATCCCTTTCCAGCTGGCTATGGTCGTGTCAGGGTTGATGAAGTGATATCAGGATATCACGAGCTACAACTTGACATTCTTGGAGGTGACGAGGAGAGAATACTGGGAGAGGCCATACCTTGTATCATTCTATGGAAAAGGGATTGCATCGTCTTTCCAAGGCTACCGACTCCTCCTCCAAGTCCGCCGCCACATTAGTCGACTCCTACTCCTCCTCCAAGTCCGGCACCACATCAGTCGACTCCTCCTCCAAGTCCGGCACGACGTCAGCCAACTCCTCCTCCTCCAAGTCCGGCACCATGTTAGCTGACTCCTCCTCCAAGTCCGACACGACGTCAGTGTGCTGTATCGCCTAAGCAACAACGGAAGAAAGAGGACGCAACTACGATGACTAGTGGTACAACCAAGGTTGTCAGAATCGTGACTCTATTATACGATTCTATGACTTTACGATCCAAACTAACCCCTATGATTCTATGATTTTAGTTCATAGAATCTGCTTTTCTGCAATCTTGATAGTGAAGATTCTACGATTTGCGATTCTACCATCGGAGTTCCGATCCGATTCAAAATCACGATTCTAACAACCTTGGGTACAACAGGCAAGAAATTCAAATATGGTCCAAGCCTCAAGCCTCTTCCGAAGTTGCCTTACCATCTGACTGAGGAGGAACTCGAGAGTGCAGTGGATGCCAAAGTGAAGGCCCATTTTGGACCGAGACCGCCCCAGCCACCAAAGGAGAAAGTACCTGAGCATTTCTCACAAAACTTTATTGATATGGCTCGATCAGTTGTCAATCATAAGGACTGCGACTATGTGCGGTCTATCAAGAAGTCATATCTTGCAGGACAAAAGGAGTCGAGCTCGAGCTCGAGCCAAGGAGTTGGCAAAAAAGCGGGAAAACTGTTCCCCAGCTGGGAGAACAGGCAGTGCAATCGATCCCCCCGCTCATTGTACAAACACCTGTGAGTACCGCCGGTCGGCTAGGAGTAACCGACGATCATATCAGGCAGGCTAAAGAGGTCGGTGTCACTATTGAACAAGTTCTAGGCCTTGAGGAAATCCCCGGGCTTAAAGAGGAGGAAGTAAAATATCAATATGCCCACGGCAAACCTCTCGTTACTTCTGAAGATGTCAAGCTTCTACCAACGAGAATGCACAATTTGCATATGTGGTACATGTAAATAACAACAAATACCAATACAGAGTCCCTCATGATGAGAGTCAAGAAGAGGCATAACTTCCATAAAAAAGATCTGTGGATTCATTATTCAAAGTTATTTCAGTTATTCAATCAAGACGCACTCGACAAATCTTTAGTCAGTTGCTATTGTCTGTAAGTGATTTCTTTCTGTAACTTAAGTCTCTAGCTAGCTGTGCTCTCGTTCATTACCTGTAATTATCCTTACTATATTCATTTCTGTGGTATTATGCAGAATGAAGATGTATGAAATGAAAAAAGCTGGACGCTATGGCATTTGGTTCATTGACCCAAATACGATTAATCAAAATATATGGGAAACTGCATATTCGAGAAAAGACATAGAGAGATTCATGCTAGAGTTTTTGAAGCATCTAAACGCCCAACCAGAAATACTACTTCCTTACAACTTTGGGTGAGTGTTACTATATATATCTTGTACTACAGATTCTTTTTTTTGCTTACTAGATGTTAATAAGTGTAGTTGATGAGTTATGCACATGCCAGCTTAATTGTACAAAACATGTGCGCATGCAGGTACCACTGGATCTTGTTAATCATTGAACTTGACAAGAGAAAAGTTAAAGTACTCGACTCACTATATAAGGATCCATCCGAATACGCAATCGTGAGGGGATGATTAACAGGTAATTTCAATCATTATCGCACTATGTCAACCTTTTTAATTACTTCATTTCCTGATATCAACTAGTTAATAACTCATTTATTCATTTTCTTTGCCAGCGGGCAGGGTTTGGACAAATTTTATCAAACAAGTTCCAGGCGAATGGGCACAACAGCTGAAATGGGTGCGACCCAAGGTAATTAAGTAGTACTAGCTAGCTACGTCCATGCATCTCGTTAATTCTAGTTTCAATACCATTATCATGCTTGATTAATTATCACCTAATTTTATTTTATTCTCGTAAAGTGCACGAGGCAGGAGCAGGGGAATAGTTTATGCGCATACTACGTTTACGAGAATATTCGCATGATGACGTCCGAAAGGAGCAGTGATGAAACAAATCTTTGGATACATTTGACAGAACACTATCCATAATTTTTTTTATCATGATCTAGCTAATATATATACACACAACTAATATATTCATCTTGATCTCCATCTTATAGCTCACGGAGATGCGGGGCCAGCTCCTACCAAAGGCTCGGGTACGAGCAATTCAAGAGGAAATAGCTGGATTTATGGTCGACCAGGTTATAGATCCCAAAAGAAAATACTATTACAAGATCAAGAACAAGTAATGCCTGCATATATATGTAATGATCCTCAAACTGTAGGAGAAATTGTGTGTGTATATATATGTATGCATATATGTGTGTGTGTGTATCTTAATGGTCGTCACCCCCCTCGATTTTCACATCAATGCACCGTAATTTTACGTTTCGTAAATTCTGTTCTATTTCATACGTAAAAAGAAACTGTAAAAAAATGTATACTCACCGTAAAAATTTTTTACGTCATGTAAAATTACAAACATAAAAACATAGTGTAAAATATACATAAAATGCGATTTTTCTAGCTTTATGGCCTATATTTTTGTTTTCTTATGCCAAATTTTACGCAGTGAATCAATATAAATGTAAATATTTGCATTTCAAATGTAATTTATTTATTAAACAATCGTAAGATTACCTCGGATGAAGAATAACTTATTCTGTACCCTGGGTGATGAATAGACTTTATATATATATATATATATATATATATATATATATATATATATATATATATATATATATAGATAGATAGATAGATAGATAGATATAGGACAAATGTTTCGTATACCGGGTGTAGTTACTCCCACTTTTGTTTGATATGTTGTAGATAGTATCTATAGTATCGGAGAGTATGTACACGTAGTATGTAGTATATAAAAATATTTAGATTGTATAGATACTATTTTTTAGGTAGTATGTATCATATTTTTAGCATACTCATTTTTATCTACAAATATGTACATATTTTCATAATATGATAGAAACTATGGATGAACTATATTTTTTTTCATGTAGCACACTTTAGAGTATCTTATATATAGTATGTGAACATATTTAAAATGATAAATTAATATATATAATATCACATGGTAGTATATGAGACATAACAGTAACTACACCCGGTAATAAGAGGGATTTCCCCTATATATATGATCGGTTCTACTAGAAATTCTATTTATATATATATGCACAACGTGTGTACAATATGTAGTAGCGTAATATATGTTTGATTAAATGAAAAACACATAATTAAAAGGAAAATTAAACCATAATTAATTCATAAACCTCTAAAGGATTAAAAAGGAAAAATAAAACAAAATAAAAAACAAAATAATTTTAGTGTCGGTTGGTGTTACCAACAGAGACTAAATGTCCCCCGGTCCACGGCGCCGACACATGCCACGTGATGGGCCTTTGATGTCAGACCGTGTTGAATCAGGACTAAGGCGAAAGGGAACTTTAGTCCCCATCCTTTAGTGTCGGTTCTAGAACCGACATTAAAAGCCCTTATGTACCGTGACTATAGACCATTTCTCTACTAGTGGCACCTTACTCGTCGTTCTCGCTTTCTTCTGGACCGTCTCATTCCACTCGTCCATAAACCTGGACATTGAAGCCGATATTTCACGTGCTTCTTTGATCCAATTGTCGTCGTGAGCCTCATTTCTGGCTAGCCATAAGCCCTACACACCTTGCATCAGCATCCCTTTCTCCTCGTCTCTCGCTAATCCCATCCAGTTCATGAGCCAACGACCGACTTCATGATTTGACTCCACCCCTTCTGGCAGAATTGTGCCTGGGATTCCCCTCCTCTTCGGAAGATCTTTCCAAAACAGCCGAGAATGGGGACACGCCCATAACCTATGGACCAGCGGTTCCTCTCTACCACACGCAACAAGATGCCTGGCTTGATTCTTCTCCTATGCAGCTCCGACCCAGGGGCCAGACCGTTGCGCATCAATCTCCAGGAATGGACCATCTTGTTCGAGACATGAGAACCCCATAGCGCCAACCAATTCCTGTGAGAGTTCACTTTCGAGGATGCCTCCGGCTGCCAAAACTCGCCCTTTTCATGCCCATTAGCAGATGATACGGCGAGCGGACAGTGAACATCCCATCCTTGGTGTAGTTCCATGCTATATAATCTTCCAAACTTGGACCTCCAACTGTAATTTGCTTGATATCTCTAGCATCATTAGTTGTGAACATCTCATGAACTTTTGCATGGTTCCAATCTGCACCATCCTCATTCAGCAGGTCACTCACGTGTGGTGCCTTGCATAAAAGTCCGACCCAATGGTCATAAAGAACCCTTTTGAGGTATGCAATTTTCATGATGAACAAGAACCTTAGTTCCATCACCAATGCTCCAAACAACCCCTTACCTAAGAAGGCCGCACCCAAACGGTATGCTTTTGAAGGTGAAAGACCCACTTGCAGGACAAGTGGCATACATGATGGAAGAGTCCTTGGAATATCTAGCCCGAAAAACTCTTGCACAAAGAGAATGCGGCGCGTGAAGAATTCTCCATGCTTTTAATCAAGTTATATTGATTAATTGACAGATATTCTCCTTTAGTAAGCGAATGGTGCAATCAGTTCAAGATGACACTAATAGTATGACATGCAGGATGCGATTGTGCCTTTGGAGAAGTCAAAGTAATTGTCACCTAGAAGTTGAAGTCATTGAAAACATTTGCAGCACACGTCATATTCTTCTCAACTTAACATTTTGGGTAGCTACCCAACAACCACACCAATCAAAAATGCCATTTTTTTTTTGTTTCTGCAAAAAAAAAAAGAACCAGTTTGCAAACATGTTCAATACGGTAAGGGCGGCACCCTCACATTTATAGGGGCCACCTTGCCAGGTACATTAAAGACATATCAGCTTTGTAAAAATTGAAAATGATCGGACGCGAAGACTATTCCATTTCCACGCTCTCGAATGGCACACAGCTGTAAAAACATATAATTACACCAACGCGAGGAAAAACGGAGAGCACCGTGCATACGGGGCTAGAGGTAGGGCTGTAAACGAGTCGAGTTCGAGCGAGTTGTACTTGGCTCAGGTCAGCTCATATTAAAATTCGAGCGAGCTCAAACTGAATGAAGCTCAATGTCGAGCTATAAAAGATGACTCGTGCTCAGCTTGTAACGATCTCGAGTCGATCTCGAGTTCATTTCGAGCTAAATAAGATGGTAAAAAATATAAAATCTATAAGGATTTTTTCCAACTAGATAAGGTACATCACCATAATTATGCCTAATTTTCGGAAAATTCGTTTCTGAGCCCATGCTCATCTGCACCTGCCGACGAAAAAAATAAAAAAAATACTAGAAAAATTCAAAAAATTCCAATTTTTTTGTGTGGTACATATTTTGATGTGTGAGGTCCGCTCCAAATTTCAACTTATTTGGACATCCGAGCAGCTCTCAACAAACAAGAAAAATCAGGTCAAAAAAATATGTGAACAGTAACCTTTTTTTCAGACCCCGATTTGTCTTTTTTGCTGAGAGCTCCTCAAATGTCCAAATAAGTTGAAATTTGGAGCGAGCCTCACGCATCAAAATATGTACCACACAAAAAAAATTGAATTTTTTTGAATTTTTCTAGTATTTGTTTTGATTTTTTTCGTGAGCGCGGGTGCAGATGCACCTGAGAGTCGAAACGCCGCGTCCCTATTTTTCCTCTACACTTAATTAAACTTCCATATTTACTAGTAAATAAAACAGAAAAAAATCATGAACATCATATATGCTAATAAATATCTCTATTTTCATTTAATATATGACATGATCATTTAACATAATAATGTTAAGCCGAGCTATCGAGCTAAACTCGAGCGAGCGAGTATTGACTCAAGATCGGTTCATTTCTTGATCGAGTTACATAAAATGTTCAGACTCGGCTCGTTTCTTTTCGAGTCTATCTCGAGTCGAGCCAAAAGACAAATCGATCTCAAACTGCTCACGAGCCTCGAGATTTTCTTCCGGCCCTAGCTAGAGGCCACGTTCCTGGGGGCGCTACTGTCCATAGGAACTGGCTGGGAAACCGAAAAGGAAGTCCGAAATTGGTGGGGCGAAGGCAAGAAAACGGCCGCATAAAACAAGAACCGAAAAGCGGTAAACGTGAAAGGCAGAGACGGCACACTCCACTTCCACTACGTACTACTGCTGTGCTGCGGTGCCGCCACGCGACCGGCCGACCGACCGGCGTCGACGACCACGACGCGACGGAGCCACTGTGCTAATCCCGTCGTCTCCATGGGGCTCAGATTACCGGCGAAACGCTTTGCAGGCCACAGCTGATAAAGAGAGAGATCCACGGAGATATGGATGGCAACTTGCCTTGGTGTGAAGTTGATTTTTCTTGCTGTTACGTATTACTTGGAGTACTACGAGACAGGACGTACGGTGAGGGGTGGGAAAGATCACATGGCGGATTGCCCGATAAGTATGGAGATTTAATTCCAGGTCGAGGGCGGAGCCTTGTCCGCGACACCGGAGTTGGACAGCGGGGGAGGTTCAGTCACCAGACGAGGAAATGAGAAGGGTGCAATTTCTCATCGAATCGGGCCGGTGAGCACGTTTAGTTGCTTGCTCGCTCGCTCCTTTTTCCCCGGAGAAGAAAGCCTGCCAGGAGCCCGTACGTACGTGCCATCAACGCAGTCACCAACTTATTTTCCTCATGGGATTCATTGCGGATGAGGAGGAGGAGTCCGTTAATGGCCGGAAAACAACGTGTCCACATGGCCTGATCTGACGCCGACATCGTGTTATGTTAACCCAATGATCATGCCCGATCAGTCCAGTCCAGTCCAGTCGTACTAGGCCGAGTGAGTGGTGACGAGCACTTTGCAGGAGCCACCCTGCATCCAAGCGGAGCACACCACCCCTTGGACTGTGGGTGAATTACGGGAGCAGTCCCCGACACTTGGACCGTGACGCCCAGGTGTTCCTTTGACCACCGAGCCCGTATGTCCCCTTGACGCCATTCCATCACCACAAGAAAGATCGACTAGTCCAGCTCCAGCCCCTCCTCTCCCTCTCGCTATATATACACACGGCAGCCAGCCATGGACTGCTCACTCCAATTAAACACCATCTCTCCCACCCTCCCCTCCCCCCCTGCGAGCACTACGAACATCGATCTGTACATACATACGTACATACGGCTGAGCTCGATCGCCTCCAGTCCAAGTCCAAGCTTGCTTGTGTGGGAGAGAATTGCTGGGTGTGGCCGAGAGAGAGAGAGAGAGAGAGAGAGAGAGAGAGGTGAAGGAGGAGGAGGAGATAATTGGGCGGCGGTAGAAGAGGGAAGGGAAGGGAGGCGAGGATGGGGATGCGGCCTGGATGGGTGGGGAGCCTTGTGGAGGAGACCTTCTTCGTGGCGTGCGAGGCGCACGAGAGCCGCAAGAAGAACGAGAAGAACATCTTCTGCCTCGCCTGCTGCACCAGCATCTGCCCGCACTGCGCCCCCGCCCACCGCCACCACCCGCTCATCCAGGTACCAATTATTCAACCCCCTCTTTCGCTCTCTCCTCGGCAGTCTTCCCACTCAAATCGCCGCATGCATCGTTAGACGCAGAGGCCGGCGATACCCTCCTTTTCGAAAAAAAAAACAAGTCTTCCCACTCAAATCGACGCTTGCGCCGACAAATTCATCTACTCCCTCCGGCTGTCTCGTAATTCTTCGCTGGTAGGAGTATCGCGTACGTGCTGCATCCATGACTGTTTTTAACGGTTTCTTGATCCGCCTGTCTTGGCCCAGAGTTGGTGGTAGCGGCGAATTCTCGTCGATTTTGTTCCCCAGCGTGCGTGCGTATGTAAAGCGCGCGGCCGTGCGTTTGTTGGCATGGTTCCCTCCCCCGGTTGCTTAGATTCCGGTAAGTAATTCAGTGGAACCCACATACATGTACTTAGGCAGGGAGGAACAAGGCTCCCTCTTTACCTACTTGCCTATTTTCTTTTTGAAGAAGCATGAACGGAGCCCCGGTCTCTGCATCAAAAGCGATGCATACAGCCACCTACTTGCCTAATTAATCAGACGATTAGCCATTCTCGTCGCCTTTTTCGTGGAGGAAATGAATTTTCGACTAGCTAAGCGTGTGGAGGTTCCACACCAGTAGCATCGTAATTTGCCACCAGGAGTAGTGGCTAGGTGTAGAGAGAAACTGTGCTTATCTGCTCGACATGTAGGACTGGTACTACGTACAGTATAGTAGGAGTAGTACTAGTATAACCGGCTAGCCCTTCTCGGGCATAGATGGACCTCAATTAATAAGTAGTAAGCATAAGTATCATATGCTAACTGGTGTCCTAGTACGTGCACAGTAGAGAGAGATTTGGTGTGGTTGGGGCTTAATTGCGGCGTGTTCGAGTTCCCAAGTTGTATAGTAGCCTAGCGTGCGCTCCCTTTTCGGAGGCTGTGCTCGTCTTTCGGCTTCTGCTTGTCGTTTCTCCAGCCCAACCAAGGCCAAGGCCATGGCTCATCGTGCTCTGTGCCCTGCCCCCTCCTCCTCGTTTAATTAACATTTAGTACTACTACACAATTTACCGCAGCCCAATTTTACCTCTTCTGGTTTTGTTTTTTTCCTGCCAATCCGTTCGCCCTGCTCCGTAGATGTACGTACCATTTTGGTGTGGCTCGTTCGTTTGGTGGCATGGGGAAGAGGAATGCTACATCAACGGACAATTACATAACGTTTACGGGCTGATGCTTATCTGGCAGATTTTAATTGGATTAAGATGGAGGGAAGAGCCCCACCCTGATGAAAATCAGGGGGCGGTGAAGATTATTTAAGAAAGGGCTTGTAACCTTTTGTAGCAGGTTCGTACATGTAGCATTTTTGCATGGGAAACCTTGCTCCATCAAGGAGTGTAGGTGTGTGGATAAGGGAAAGCAGTTTTCTAGGAAAAATTCACGGTTGGGGCAAAGGAAAAGAGAGAAAGAGATGTGAGCAGTTTACTTTTCACCGCGGCTTGGCGGCACCCCCGAAATAAGCATAGTCTTATAATTACTCTGCACGGCTGCCATTGCTGCATGCGAGCCGCGCACCCGTTCCTGTCCCTGTGCCCTCCCACTCGCCCGCCAGCTGCAAAAAGTTACTGCGACCCACCACCACCACCACCACCTTCCCCGTCCCTCTCTCTCCCTCTCTCACTGTATGCTAGGCGCATCTTCTCGGACATCTTTCCCCTCAACTTCTCTCTCTATCACACACGACACGGGCTACACGTACAGTGGTGGACACACACAGGCACACACTAAGCCTGAAAGCCTGGCCCGCATTTTTAACGGTGGTAACAGCGGTTCCACTGTTGCGGTCTCGTCACTTCCGTTGCTCGCTCCCCTCCTCCGAGCCGCTGGTTTCATGCAGATGCGACGCACATGTTTGTTCCTTCCTTCCTTCCGTCTACCACCACTACCCAAATCGCCCTACAAATGGGGTGTGTTATCCGGATTGTTTTGCCATGCATGGCAAAGCAAAGCACATCACCCGCTGATCAGTTGCTGCTGCTGCAAAAGAAGGAGAGACGCCGGCTGGTTGGTGAATAAATGGGTGGATCAATGGCCATCCACTCAGCTGCATGAGCCGTCCGTGGCCGGCGTCTAGCAGCTGTTGTTGTACATCTTGCTAAGCGTAGCAGTCACTGCGTAGTGCAGCGCCAGGAACGCAGCAGGCGGCACAGGGGGCGGAAGAGAGAGCAGCACGGCACGGCGGTAACAGTTTTACTACCATATGTGTGCATGGTAAAAGGGCCTGTCCTGTTGCCAAACAAGGCCCTCGACACTGTTGCTCCTCCTTGCCACCTTGTGCGCGTACACACACGCACATAGTCCTGCCTGCCTGCCTGCCTGCGTGAATGCTACCGTCCAAGCGCATGGTTCCGCCCTCGACGACGACGCTGTTCACACGTTCAGGCTCAGGGATGCCACAGTGTCGACCACGCCGGTGCGGTGCGCTTCGATCTACGGCCGGCGATTTCTTATCCTTTTTACCACGCCCCGTAGGTGGCCAAGGCGGGTAATTTTGCGACTTCTATTGGGGCACTTGGGGTTTGGACTGGCCATTGCATGCTGCACGATGGAACGCACGTACGTACGCTCTCGGTCTCCCACGATGGGGATGGGGATGGCGACGAGCCGTCGGTCAAACGCCCGCATTTATTACCGCTGGTGACTCACTCGCTCACCACTCGCCAGCCAGCCTGCCTGCCTTTGGCATGCAGGGCGAAGTAAAAGGAGGGCCATTATTACGTCATCACATGGAGCAGTAATTCACACTCACGCACCGGAATGCCACTTTCTTTTTTACTACACGTACTACGTACTCAGCTTTTAGAAGACTCTTCACTACGTTGCTCCTCCTCATGCTTGGCATCCACACAAGAATTTTACCTGTGCATTTTGTTTGGTATTTGCTCATACTAAAAAGAGAGGTTTGAAATGTGTACAGGTGCGCAGGTACGTGTACAACGACGTGGTGCGCCTGGACGACCTTGAGAAGCTCATCGACTGCTCCTTTGTTCAGGTGTGTGAATCAATCACATACTACTAACAAGTAAACCTAGCTACCTCGTACTACTTCTAAACAAATGAGGACATACTACTCGAAAGTTGTCGCCTAACCTAATCTAGTTTTGTGAATGCTCTGCATGCAGCCCTACACGATCAACAGCGCCAAGGTGATCTTTCTGAAGCCGAGGCCTCAGTCCAGGCCCTTCAAGGGCTCCGGCAACGTCTGCCTCACCTGCGACAGGATCCTCCAGGAGCCCTTCCACTTCTGCTGCCTCTCCTGCAAGGTACGTACGCTCCCCAGCACCCATCCATCCCGGTTTTTTTTTCCTTCCTTGCAAACGTATGTACGTACGAGGTAGCTGAGGGATGCATGCATGCATGCATGCAGGTGGATCATGTCATGATGCAGGGCGGCGACCTGTCCAACATCCTCTACATGTCCGGTGAGCCCGACGTCGCCTGCTTCCCGAGGTTCGAGAACCTCCGCGTCGGCGGCGGCTCGTCCGACCTTCTGGACGACACCGGCGGGCAGATCACCCCGAACTCCATCCTCGAGGACCCGCTGCACCACCACTACGGCGGCGGCTCCAGCAACCGCAACAGCGCCAGCAGCCGGAACGCACGGGGCTTCGACGCGGCAGTCAGCGCCGACGTCCCGAGGAAGAAGAAGTCAGGGGGCTTCTTCCCCCAGATCGTCATGTCGCTCAACAACAGGAGGAAGGGGGCGCCCCACAGGTCTCCGTTCGCCTGATCGACGCATGGATCGCTACCTAGTACAGTTCGATCTTCCCCCCTATATATGTGTGTTCATTACTAGCTAGTACCATTAGTAGTAAGTACCTTAATTGTAATCCTATGATTAGCCATGTAGAGAGAGAAACAGAGGTTGGTTTGTTGGCTGATGGTGAGAGGGAGAGAGAGATGGTCTTCGCTGCTAGGGCCATCTTAGAGCAGTGTTTTGAGAAGACTTGAGAGGAGGAGAGAGAAAGAGCAGAGAGAGAAGAAGCTAATCAGCCTGCTTGCAACTCCCCCCGTTACAGGACTAGGTGGGCACAGCCTGGTGGGGCGCCTGATTCAGGGTGTCCCGAAAGGTGCATGGCCACCAATTTTGTACTTAATGTAACGGGGGTTACGGTGCAGGTGCAGCTTACACTTCCATGACTATATATTGTCCCCACATATATGTAACAATCAATAATAGTGCTGTGTTGTGAACTTGTCATGTTTTCATGTGGGTTGTGATTGTGCTGCCTCCATTGCATGTGTCTTTCATACGTGTCTATCATGAATCATTTGTGCACGCATAAGTCTATTCTTTCCGTTCCTAAATATAAGATCTTAACAAAATTTCATTATAGATCACATACGAGGCAAAATAAGTAAATCTATATTTTAAAATATGTCTATATTCATTCATAGTGAAATATTTAAAAGATCTTATATTTAAAAAACGGAGGGAGTAGTACGTATTACGCTACATATCCATGCAAGCATGCATCCTGTTTGTGCGTGTCCTTTGACAGGCATGGACGGGCCGCCCACAGAAAGGGCTCCCAAGTACCGGTCGTGCTACGTACGTTGGAGAAAAAAAGGCCCAAGTCCCGGGAGCGCCTGGGATCTTCTTGATGGAGACAAGGATATCACAGAGGAGGAGAGGTTTAGTTGTACTGTAGCATGGTTAATTATCTGTGTCGAGGACGCGTTGCGTACGTTGAGGTGGTGGTAACATACAGTGGAGCACATGCTTCGTACATTGGGCAGCTCCTCCAAGGTGGCCAGCTGGTCTATCACCTTTCTGAGTGGCCGAAAGCAGTGATTCCTGGGGACTAGAGAAGTGTCGGTTTCCCAGATCCATCTCTCGCCTCTCCTCCCTCCGTATCATGCCTCTCCAGTGCAAACCGAACGACTGAAAAGAGCAAGAACTTTCGCCGGATTCAAACGGCTACTACTCTAGTGTTTCTTAGAGCATCTTAGCCGTTCGACGTCCCCGGAGCTGAAATACTGCCGTCTGGGCCTAGACATCGCTTTTTAAAACAAAATTCGGTCAAAGTACGGCCAAAACGACTCGAATTTAGAGGAAATTTAGACGTTTTCATTTATATTACAAACTAAACGTAAAACATAATCTAAAACTAAACTAAACTAAAAACTACTATTACTACTACTACGCCTTCTTGAGCCTTTTACATGCCAAAGAGCCTGTAGAAGGTGGTGTAGTTGTCGTCGTCGTCCTGCACGCCATCGTTGTTCCTACTGTAGCCTTGCTTTGGGTCGTCGAGGCGGACGGAGTTGGACGGCCCTGTCGCCTCGTCGTGGCTATCGAGGATGACAAGGCCGTCCTCCTCGCGGCCATGGCGCCGAGCGGCGATCTCCTTGAGGGCGCGGCGTTGGCGCTCCATTTCCTTCTGAAAGTAGTCATCCGGTGACCATTTCAGGGCGGTTTCCTCGTCGACGGCCATGTCGAGGTGTTCCTGCTTGACAACGACCAGCGGTGTCGCCGGCTCCGGCTCCGTCTTCAGCCTGACCATGCGAAGATGGCCGTGGGGAGGGGGGGGGGGGTTGAAAGCGACGGCCCTCGTTTATGGTGAGGGCGCCGTTCCGGTCGCTACGTTGGAGCGGCGTCTCTTGGGGCTCGGCCTTCATGGGGGCGAGCGGTGTCCATGTGCCAGAGTGGTGGGAGCCGGAGGACGAAGACGACGTGTCGGCCATGCGCCTTGGCCGCCATGAGGAGTAGCTTCGTCGCGAGAACGACGACGATGGATATTCCAGCCACAACAAGTTGCTGCCCTCGAGGTGCTCAAGGACGACCTCGAGGGTTTGCCTAGGGACGCCCCACCATTGTCGCCGCCCCTCGGAGTTGTGGCGCCCACAACATTCCGGAGCGCTTTCGTGGAGGCGAGATGCTCCTCGTGGCGGCGCTCAAAGTATGCCGTCCATAGATTGTGGTTGTCGAGGGCGTACCTCAGCTGGTGCCGCGCGCTCTCTGGCAACGATGACCAGATCCGCGTGATCTAAGCCCGCCGTTCAGCACCGTAGGGCGGCGGCAGCACCGGTACTCCACGGGAACTGAGCCTTCACGAGCCCGGCGCCCGCATGTCGGGCGAAGCCAGGTACTCTGCCTCATAGAGGAGTCGGGGTTTAGCGTCGTGCAGGTGTCAGCGGCCGAAGTCGTTGGCCGCCGCGTCGTCGCCTGGGAAGCTCTCGGCCATGGTTTGCGCGGGAGGAAGAGGCTGGGGAGAGAGGGGGCGCCGGCGGCGAACAAGTCGGCAGCAAGAGGGAGAGGCTGTGGGCGAGTGTGTGCGGCCACCGACGAGGGGGTTGGCTTTTATAGCATCCGGAGGGGCCGCATGGCAGGAGGGGCCGGGACGCGCGGCGGCGACGTCTTCGTTGCGCCGCCCATGAGATATCAATGGAAGGCTGACCGGTGACAGGATTCACATTGATTCCCGCGGGAAACCGAGGCAACGAGGACGACAAAGCGCCCGGTCGCTGACGCGGCGGGTCCACGTGATTTCGCGCCAAAATCGTTTTCCCGGCGCCCCCAGGTGACGGTGTCCTGGACTAGGGGGTACTCACCACGCCGTCTCTCGACCAGTGGGTCGGGCCGAGGATCCCCGTGATGATTCACTAATGGGCTAGTTCGAAGAGCCCATGATGCATCCAAGGGAGACTCCACAAGACTTGGCACACAAGACAAGGGCTCCTCTAAACCCTAGGCCTACAATGCATTATATAAACTGAGGCCAGGCTAGTCAATAGACAATCTCAATCTTATCTTCATTACTACAATCTCGTGGTAGATACTGGTACTATGTACTATTTGTTGGGGAGCGTTGCATGGGAAAGAAAAAATTTCGTACGCACACGCAAGATCTATCCATGGTGATGAGCATCTACGAGACGGAGAGTGGATCTACGTACCCTTGTAGATCGTTAAGCGGAAAGCGTTAGGAAACACGGTTGATATAGTCAAACGTATTCGCGATCCAAATCGCCGAGCGTCCCACGATCCAATCATGATCCGTCCCGATCAAGCACAGAACGGACGACACCTCTGCGTTCAGCACACGTACAACATGATGACGATCTCTGCCTTCTTGATCCAGCAAGAGGGAGCGGAGAGGTAGACGAGTTCTCTGGCAGCGTGACGGCGCTGCGACGATGGTGGTGGAGTAATCTCAGTAGGGCTTCGCCTAAGCACAGCTGAAACCGATCTAGAGGAGAAATTACGAACTAGAGGGTAGGGTTACACGTGGCTGAAAATCTTGTCAAAACCCTAAAACCCTCTAGTATATATAGGAGGAGAGGAGGAGGAGGCTTGGCTCAAGGGCCATCCCCTCTAGGCTTCGGACGAAGTGGAGAGGAGTCCTCCTCCTCCTACACTCCTAGTAGGATTAGGACTCCTTCCTTATTTCCACCCTTTTTGCCTTTTTCCACCTTTTCCACTTAGGAATCTCTTCCCAGCCGCATGAGCCTTGTGTGGGACTTTGGCCAGCCCACTAAGGGATGGTATTAGTCCTCCCACAGCCCATGTAGCCTCTTGGGTCGAAATACGTCTCCCGATGGCCCCTCGATACACTACCGACACTCCCGGTACACTACCGACGAGCCCGAAACTTTTTCGACGACCAAAATAGGACTTCCTATATATCATTCTTTACCTTCGGACCATTCCAGATCTCCTCAAGACGTCCGGGATCTCATCCAGGACTCCAAACAACCTTCGGTCACAATCATGCATAACTCTATACTACCGAAACGTCATCGAACCTTAAGTGTGCAGACCCTGCGGGTTCAAGAACTATGTAGACATGACCGAGACACCTCTACGATCAATAACCAATAGCGGGACATGGATGCCCATATTGGTTCCTACATATTTTACGAAGATCTTTATCGGTTGAACCGCTATGTCAAGGATTTAGTTAATCCCGTATGATGTTCCCTTTGTTCTTCGGTATGTTACTTGCCCTAGATTCGATCGTCGGTATCTCCATACCTAGTTCAACCTCGTTATCGGCAAGTCTATTTACTCGTTCCGTAATACAAGATCCCGTGACTAACACTTAATCACATTGCTTGCAAGGCTTATTGTGATGTTGTATTACCGAGTGGGCCTTGAGATACCTCTCCGTCACACGGAGTAACAAATCACAGTCTTGATCCATGCCAACCCAATAGACACCCTCGGAGATAGCTGTAGAGGACCTTTATAGTCACCCAGTTACGTTGCAACGTTTGATACACACAAGGCACTCCTCCAGTGTCTGTGAGTTGCATGATCTCATGGTCATAGGAACATATATTTGACATGAAGAAAACTGTAGCAATAAACTGACACGATCATATGCTACGTTTATAGTTTGGGTCTTGTCCATCCCATCATTCTCCTAATGATGTGATCCCGTTATCAAATGACATCACATGTCAATGGCTAGGAAACCTTGACCATCTTTGATCAACGAGCTAGTTCACTAGAGGCATACTAGGGACAAAGTGTTGTCTATTTATCCACACATGCAATGTGTTTCCAATCAATACAATTATTGCATGGATAATAAATAATTATCATGAACAAGGAAATATAATAATAAACACTTTATTTATTGCCTCTAGGGCATATTTCCAACAGTCTCCCACTTGCACTAGAGTCAATAATCTAGTTCACATC
Source organism: Hordeum marinum (assembly GCA_022496015.1). Classification (NCBI taxonomy): domain Eukaryota; kingdom Viridiplantae; phylum Streptophyta; class Magnoliopsida; order Poales; family Poaceae; genus Hordeum; species Hordeum marinum. The sequence goes on along the minus strand of CM039678.1, from coordinate 502,223,544 downwards.
ACTATGTGATTTACTTTGTAATGAATCGAACACCCATGGAGTTCCAGTGTTGATCATGTTTAGCCCTTGGAAGAGGTTTAGTCAACGGGTATGCAACATTCAGATCCGTGTGCACTTTGCAAATATTTATGTCCTTCTCCTCGATGTAATCGCAGATGGAATTGAAGCGTCGCTTTATGTGTCTGATCCTCTTGTGAAACCTTGGTTCCTTGGCCCAAGCAATGGCACCAGTGTTGTCATAGAACAGAGTCATTGGATTCAGTGCACTAGGCACTACTCCAAGATCTGTAATGAACTGCTTCATCCAGACGCCTTCCTTTGTTGCCTCCGAGGCTGCGATGTACTCTGCTTCGCATGTAGAATCGGCTATCACGCTTTGCTTGGAACTGCACCAGCTTACCGCTCCCCCGTTGAGAATAAATACGTATTCGGTTTGCGACTTAGAGTCATCCGAATCAGTGTCAAAGCTTGCATCGACGTAACCCTTTACGACGAGCTCTTCATCACCTCCATGAACGAGAAACATTTGCTTAGTCCTTTTCAAGTACTTAAGGATATTCTTGACCGCCGTCCAGTGCTCCATTCCAGGAACACTTTGAAACCTTCCGGGCATACTTATGGCAAGCTTGACATCGGGTCTTGTGCACAACATTGCATACATGATATAGCCTATGGCTGAAGCATAGGGGATGAAACTCATCTTCTCTTTATCTTCTGCAGTCACTGGGCATTGAATCTTACTCAACTTCACACCTTGCAACACAGGCAAGAACCCGTTCTTGGACTGATCCATTTTGAACTTCTTCAAAACTTTATCAAGGTATGTGCTCTGTGAAAGTGCTATTAAGCGTCTCGATCTATCTCTATAGATCTTAATGGTTAATATGAAAGCACCTTCTCCTAGGTCCTTCATTGAAAAACTCTTGTTCAAATATTTCTTCATGCTTTCCAACATTTCTATATTGTTTTCAATCAGCAATATGCCATCTACATATAATATTAGAAACGTTATAGAGCTCCCACTCACTTTCTTGTAAATGCAAGCTTCTCCATAAACTTGTATAAACCCAAACGCTTTGATCACCTCATCAAAGTGCTTATTCCAACTCCAAGATGCTTGCACCAGTCCATAAATGGATCGCTGGAGTTTGCAAACTTTGTCAGCATTCTATGGATCGACAGAACCTTATGGTTGCATCATATACAACTCTTCCTCAAGGAAACCATTGAGGAACACTGTTTTGACATCCATGTGGCAAATTTCATCGTCGAAATATGCAGCTATTGCTAACATGATTTTGACGGACTTAAGCATCACTACGGGTGAGACGGGCTCATCGTAGTCAACTCCTTGAACTTGTGAAAAACCCTTGCCACAAGTCGAGCTTTATAGATGGTGACATTACCGTCCGGTGCGTCTTTTTCTTAAAGATCCATTTGTTCTGAATGGCCTTTCGCCCTTGAGGTAATACTTCCAAAGTCCATACTTTGTTTTCATACATGGATCCCATCTCGGATTTCATGGCCTATAACCATTTCTGAGTATCCAGGCCCATCATCACTCCTCCATAGCTCGTAGGTTCATTGTTGTCCAAAAAATGACCTCTAAGACAGGGTTGCCGTACCACTCAGGAGTAGTATGCGCTCTTGTTGACCTACGAGCTTCAATAGTGACTTGATCCGAAGCTGCATGATCATCATCATTAACTTCCTCTTCAACTATTGTAGGCTCCACAGAAACATCTTTCTGCGCTGCGCTATTCTCTGGTTGAAGTAAAGGTTCAATAACCTCATCAAGCTCTATTTTCCTCCCACTCAATTCTTTTTAGAGAAACTCTTTATCAAGAAATGTTCCATTCTTAGCAACAAACATTTTGCCTTTGGATCTGAGGTAGAAGGTATACCCAACTGTCTCTTTTGGGTATCCTATGAAGACGCATTTGTCCGCTTTGGGTTCCAGCTTTTCAAGTTGAAGCTTTTTGACATAAGCATCACATCCCTAAACTTTAAGAAACGACAACTTTGGCCTCTTGCCAAACCACAGTTCATATGGTGTCGTCTCAACGGATTTCGATGGTGCCTATTTAAAGTGAATGCAGCTGTCTCTAATGCATAACCCCAAAACAATAGTGGCAAATCGGCAAGAGACATCATAGAACGCACCATATCTAATAAGGTTCGATTACGACGTTCGGACACACCATTATGCTGTGGTGTTCCTGGCGGTGTCAACTTTGAAACAATTCCACACTATCTTAAGTGATTGCCAAACTCATCACTCAGATAGTCACCTCCTCGATCAGATCGTAGGAATTTGATCTTCTTGTTATGAGGATTCTCAACTTCGCTCTAAAATTGCTTGAACTTTTATAACGTTTCAGACTTATGTTTCATTAAGTAAATATACCCATATCTACTTAAGTCATCAGTGAAGGTGAGAAAATAACGATATCCACTACGCACTTCAACATTCATTGGACCGCATACATCAGTATGTATGATTTCCAATAAGTCACTTACCCGTTCCATTGTCCCAGAGAACGGCGTTTTAGTCATCTTGCCCATGAGGCATGGTTCACATGTGTCAAGTGATTCAAAATCAAGTGACTCCAAAAGTCCATCAACATGGAGATTCCTCATGCGTTTTACACCAATACGACCCAAACGGCAGTGCCACAAGAAAGTGGTACTATCATTATCAACTCTACATCTTTCGGCACCAATGTTATGAACATGTGTATAATCACTATCAAGATACAATATGAATAAACCCCTCACATTGGGTGCATGACCATAAAACATATTACTCATATTCAACCATTATTCTGTGATTTAAATGAGTAACCGTCTCGCAATAAACAAGATCCAGATATAATGTTCATGCTTAACGCATGCACTAAATAACAATTATTCAGGTTCATCACTAATCCCGATGGTAACCGAAGAGAGAGCGTGCCGATGGCGATCACATCAACCTTGGAACCATTTCCCATGTGCATCGTCACTTCGTCCTTCGCCAACCTTCATCTATTCCGTAGTTCTTTTTTTTGAGTTGCAAATGTGAGCAACCGAACCGGTATCAAATACCCAGGCACTACAATGAGAGCTAGTAAGGTACATGTCAATAACATGTATATCATATATACCTTGTTTGTTGTTGGCCGCCTTCTTGTCAGCCAGGTACTTGGAGCAGTTCCGCTTCCACTGACCAGTTCCCTTGCAATGAAAGCACTCAGTTTCTGGCTTGGGTCCAGCCTTGGGCTTCTTTACAGGAGTAGCAACTGCTTTGCCATCCTTCTTGGATTTACCCTTCTTGCCCTTGCCCTTGCCATTCTTCTTGAAACTAGTGGTTTTATTGACCATCAACACTTGATGTTCTTTCTGGATTTCAGACTCAGCGACTTTAAGCATCGCAAACAGCTCGACGACTGACTTGTTCATCTCGTGCATGTTGTAGTTCATCACAAAGCTCTTGTAGCTAGGTGGCAGTGATTGAAGAACTTTGTCAGTGATTGCCTCTGCCGGAAGGGGCATTCCCAACTCCGCCAGACGAGTCGAATACCCAGACATTCTGATTATATGTTCACTGATAGACCCGTTCTCCTACATTTTGCAAGCATAGAACTTATCAGAGGTCTCATACCTCTCGATCCGGGCATTCTTCTGAAAGATAAACTTCAACTCCTGGAACATCTCATATGCTCCATGACGTTTAAAATATCTTTGAAGTCCCAGTTCAAAGCCATACAACATTGCACACTAAACTATTGAGTAATACCTAGAACGTGCCTCCCAAGCGTTCTTAACGTCTTCGGATGACATGTCTTCGGGTTGGTCACCAAGAGGTGCATCAAGGACATATGATTTCTGGGAAGCCGTGAGGATAATCCTCAAATTACGGGCCCAGTCCACAAAGTTACGTCCATCATCTTTCAACTTAGCTTTCTCTAGGAACGCATTAAAATTCAGGGGTGATACTGCGCGAGCCATTGATCTACAACATAAATATGCAAAGATTACTTAGACTATTCACTACTGGAATCAATATCTTTGCCGTCAGCCAGCTCTTTGCCGTCTGCTAGCTGACGGCAAAGAAGGTCTTTGCCATTAGCTGAAATAAAACTGACGGCAAACGGAGACCTGACGGCAAAGATCATGTTTGCCGTCAGCCAGCTCTTTGCCGTATGCTAGCAAACGGCAAAGCTTCTTTGCTATCTGCTAGCAGACGACAAAGAGGGAGGGTGGCCCACTAACGAGAACAACCTAACGTCCACTTTCTTTGCCGTCTGCTAGCAGACGACAAATAAAGTGGCCAACCTAACGGCCGTTCCCTCCCACTAGCTAGGCTCTTTGCCGTCTGCTAGTAGACGGCAAAGAGCTTTGATCTAACAAAAAACTAGTCAGCGCCCGCGCCCCACCCCTCTCTCTCTATCCCCTCTGCACGCCCGCGCCCCGTCCCCGTGCCCGAGCCGCCCTCGCCGCCGACCGCCATCGCTCCCGCCGACCCCGACCCCCAAGGGCGCCCGCCGCCCCGCCCAGGCCTTGTGGCCGCCCCGCCGCCCCGGTGCCCCGCTCAAGCCTTGCGGCCGCCCCGCCGACCCAACCCCTCTTCGTCCAGTCGCGCCTCGCCATCCCGGCGCCCCGCCTCCCGCGCCCCGGCCCCTCTCCGTCCATCCGCCCCCCGCCGCCTGGCGCCACTCCATCCAGCCGCCCCCTGGTGAGGTTCTGCCCTTATTTTCTTACTTTTTTCTTGCTGTTTTTTGATTTAGGTACTGTTAGTAATTTAGGTTAGTTGATTTTGGTTGTACTGTTAGTAATTTAGGTTAGTTGCTTTTTTTAGGTTAGTAGATTTTTGATTAGTAGATTGTAGGTTAGTTTTTTTAAATGTAGTCATATTTTAGGTTAGCAGATTTTAGGTCATTAGTACATTTTGTGAGATGAAAAAAATAAGAAAAGAAGAAAAAGTAGAAGTGGAGAGATAAAAGGAAAATAAGGAAAATGAAGAAGAAAAAGAAGACAAGAGGAAGAAGGAAAAGAAGGAAGAAGAATAAAAAGATGGAGAGGAAAAAGGAAAATAAAGAAGAAGAAGAAGAAGAAGAGGAGGATGAGCAAAAGAATAGAAGAAGAAGAAGAAAGATGAAGAAGATGAAAAAAAGTAGAGGTAGAAGATGAAAAGAAGAAGTAGGAAAAGTAGAAAAAGAGGGTCGCCGAGTGGTCGAGGGGTCGAGGATCGAGGGGAAAAGGAGTCGAGGGTCTAGGTGTCGAGGATCGAGGTGTCGAGGGGTCGAGGGTCGAGGGGAAAAGGGGTCGAGGGGTCAAGGGTTGCCGAGGGGCCAAGGGGACGAGGATTTGCCATCCCGACCCCGACCCACTAACCCCGACACCCTGACCCCGACACGACAGCCCGACACCCCGACCCCGACACGACACCCCGACACCGCGACCCTGACACAGCACCCCGACAACGACACGGCACCCCGACCCCGACACAGCACCCCAACTCCGACACGACACCACAGACACCCCGACCCCCGACACAACACCCCGACACCCCGACACGGCACCCTCGACCCCGACACGACACCCCCGACACCCCGATCCCGAAAAAGGTGCTCTTCGGCCTTCCAGAGGCCGACAAGACATATATTTGTGAATTATGAGTTAGGTCATATATTTCTCGATTTTGTTATACAAAACATCATATTTATGTTGATCAGGTGGATTTAAATGTGCAGCTGTTTCGTCGCTGCGAGGGTCTGGTGTTCGGCGACCTCCCCGTGCGTTTGACGAGCTCTGCCCCTGCGTTCGTGGGTGAGCACAAATGACATCTCCTCTTGCCCCCTTCATTTCCTCTGTTCCGGTCTTCGTGCCGATGAAACTTGCTAGCTATAGGTGTCTTCAATCATCAGTATGCGTGGGCTCTATGCGTCTCCCGTTCGAAAGGGTTGCATCTATAAATATGCATTCATTAGCATATTTATAACCGTGATTCTTTTGAATTGTCCAATGTTATCCATGGACCGGCCGAGTATGTGTAGATTGGGTTCATTTTCCCATATGCTCTGCTCTGGATCCGATGCATAATTTTGTCAGTGCCTCCCTGTTGTTCTCCGGGTACACATCCTCTCTGCTTATTGCCGAGACGTGTATCAGTTGAACAGCGGGGAGGTGCTACCAAAATTTTGCGTCGGATCCGGAGCAGAGAATGGGAAAACGAACCCAATCTACACATACTCAGGTGGGATTAGGACCTATCTTTACCTACTAGCATCTAGGTTGCATCGACGTAATAAAACTGACAAACTCTATTAACTGATGAATATGGTTTGCTAAATTATGTATATATTTTTTGTGTGTCCAGTAGCTAGGCAAGATGTGTGATCGTGGGTGGATGTACACCGGTCACACTAGTCAGAAAGACATGACCCGTGAATGGATAACAAAAACCAAGGAGTTTGTGAGAGTCACATTTGCAAATGGACAAAAAACAACCTGGTGCCCTTGTGTGATTGCGACAACTATAAGAAGTCAGAGTTTGAAAAGATCAAACACCTACAGAAGTGGGGTTTTACGCCTAATTATACAGTCTGGACATTTCATGGTGAGTCTGCCCAACGTGCCAGAGCTGAGGTGGTTCGTCATCGCACCGACGAGCATGGTACCGAGATCGAAGACATGGTGCAAGACTTTGATGATGCTCGGGATTCGGACGATGAGATGGAGGAATCTGCAAAGGCCTTTTATGAAATGTTGGAGTCTGCAAAACGTCCTCTCCACGAGCACACTGAGCTTTGTCAGCTGGATGCCATCGTGCAAGTAATGGCTCTGAAGGCTCAGTTCAACCTGGGCAAAGAATGCTACGACGTGATGATGACGATATTTGGACGCTTTCTACCCAAAGGCCATGTATTGCCACCAAACTTGTACCAGTCGGACAAAATCCTACGTGCGCTTAAGATGCCGTATGAGAAGATAGATGCCTGTGAGAATGGATGTGCCTTATTTAGGCTTGAGTATGCGGGCTTGAACTATTGCCCCATTTGCAATGCTTCCAGGTATGTTCTGGTAGACAATGGTATGGGTGAGAAGAGTCAGACCAAAATCCCCATTAATGTTCTTTGGTATCTACCAATCATACCAAGACTTCAACGTCTTTTCATGGTCGAAGAGACGGCCAGACATATGACATGGCATAAATTGGGCAAAAGAACAGAACTAGATGCAGATGGGAATCCGATGTTGGGATACACTTCAAACGCTTTTGCGTGGAAGCACTTCGATGCATTACATAAGGATAAAGCGGCAGATCCAAGGCATCCTTGAGTTGCCATCAACACGGATGGGTTCAATGTGTATGGTATGACGACAACACAGTACAGTTGTTGGCCTGTATTTGTCATTCCACTCAATCTCCCCCGGAGAGATTATGAAAAGAAAGAACATTTTCCTGACGTAGATAATTGCAGGGCCCAAATATCCGGGGAAGAATATGAATGTGTACATGCAACCACTTAAGGATCAATTGCAAGAAGCCTGGGATAATGGGATCAAGACATACGACGCCGCTAGAAAAAAGAACTTCAAAATGCATGTGTGGTACATGTACTCGATGCATGACTTGCCGACGTATGCACTATTTGTTGGCTGGTGTGTGCATGGAAGATTTCCGTGCCCCACATGCAAGACAACTCTTCAGTTTCGTTGGCTGGAGGTGGGTCGCAAGTTTTATTGCTTCTACATGCATAGACAGTTCCTGGATCCTGACCATAAGTTCAGAAAAGACAAGAAGAATTTCATCAAAGGTAGAGTTGTCAAAAACACTACACCACCTGCGTTGATAGGCCAACAGATCCTGGATCAGATAAACGATCTCGAGCCGCATCCAGATCGTCCAGGGTATTTCATTGGGTATAATACGGAACACGCCTGGACAAGATATGTTTGTGGGATCCGCCTTACCTTAAAGACCTCCTTTGCCCACACAACATCGACGTGATGCACACTGAAAAGAATGTTGTGGAGGTCCTTTTTGGTACATTGTTCGGCATAGAGGGGAAGTCGAAGGATAATCCTAAGGCTGGAGTCGTCCAGGAGGCTCTATGTGATAGACCGTTACAAAACATTCGACAACTGAAAGGAAAGAAAAACCGGAGGAAGCCAAAGGCATGGTTCAATCTTGGAAGGCCAACTATGAGCAAAATGATCTTGTGGGTGAAAATGCAGTTGATGTTCCCCGATGGGTATGCAGCGAATCTAAAGAGGGGAGCGAGTCTTGACAAATTGAAAATATTTGGTCTCAAGAGTCATGATTAGCACATATGGCTTGAGCGGGTAATGCCGGTCATGTTGCGTGGCTTTATCCCTGAGGATGAATGGCTAGTACTGGCAGAGCTGAGCTATTTCTTCCGTGCTCTTTGTGTGAAAGAACTATCGCCTGACGTGCTAGACGAAGTGGAAGAGTTGGCACCGGAGTTGATCTGCAAGTTAGAAAAGATCTTTCCATCGGGCTTCATTAATCCAATGCAGCATTTGATTTTGCATCTCATGACCGAGGCAAGATTGGGGGGGCCTGTGCAAAAATCGTTGGTGCTTCACAACTGAGAGGATGCAGAAGACGCTTCGAGCAAAATGTAAAATAAACGTAGAGTTGAAGCATTGATGGACGAGGCATTCATTACTGAGGAGGCGGCAAACTTCGTGACAACACACTACAAAGCCAAGAATCGCCATTTGCATAATCCAGAGCCTCGGTACAATGATGGCAACCGTGAAAAAGGTCGATCCAACCTCAGTCTATTCAAAGGGAAGCTCGCACCAGCCGGTGCTTCGAAATCAATAGCGTTGTATGTCGAAGAATGGCGGACCATTTCGTTGTATATCTTCAACAACCTAACAGAAGTGCGGCCGTACATCGAGTAAGTTCTCGGTACATTGTTTCGCAACTTCTAATTCCTTTGAAATGCTCTTATTCCCGGATATGTGATACAGTCGATACGTCGCCAAATTCTCAAATGGGGCGGTGATCCAAAAGGATTCCATCGAAGAGTATGAGCTTCTGGCAAAGCATGGAGGCGGCTATCCCGGTTTCCTCTCTTGGTTCAAGCAAATGGTAATTTCCATTAATTAGAGGATTTCATTTCTTTGCCTAGTTTTCGGCTAATGCAACAATCCTTTCGTATTAAACTTGTAGGCTAATGCAGAGTCTACCGACTCCGAATTGAGACAAGTCGCTAATGGTTTTGACTATAAGGTCCGTTCATTTGACAAATACGACATCAACAGGTATCACTTTCGTACTTTTGGCAAAGAGCTATCTATGGCCAACCGAAAGTCTACAAATTGTTGTGTCTCCCCTGTCGGTGAAGGAGGGGTCGAGTATTATGGAAGAGTTGAAGCAATTTATGAACTTACATTCTTTGGTGAAAACCCACCAAACGTTGTAGTCTTCAAATGTTATTGGTTCCAGCCAAAGGAGACTAGAAGGACTCATGAACATATAGGGCTAGTCAAAATCAAACAAACCACCCATTTAGATGTTCCCGATGTCTATATTACGGCTCAACAGGCGACCCAAGTTTTCTATCTACCGTGGGCCTGCCAAACGGATCCAAATTTGAAAGGTTGAGATGTCGTTTATGATGTGCCGCCACATTTTAGACCACCTCCCCACAATGAAGATGATTATGAACCTCACATTAACCCAGACACATATGAAGGAGAATTCTTCCAAGAAACACGTGTTTCCAAGAAACGTTTCAAGAACCGCTCTACTTCACCCCAGAACATCGAGGTCGCCAGCGACAATGAACCCGACTTCACCCCTGAGCCGGAACAAGAAGAGACGGAAGAAGAAGAGGTTACTGTTGTGAATGACCTGACAATGCTTGACCGATTACATAGAGGCCTTCCACATGTTGATGCATTTATTGATGATGCCGATGAGCACGTCATTACTGATAGTGATGATGATTATGCATTTATTGATCCCGGAGCATATATAGACGATGAAGATTAATATTAGTAATGTGAGGCATTCAATTATTATTATGTACATATATATTATTAATTAGTTCATGTTATTAGGTATTCAATTTTTTATGTTGAACTAATTTTGTTCACTCTTTGTCATTGTAGGTGTTGACAGATGGTGGGCTTGGGTCGAGAGGGCTCTCAGCCTCCTTCCTCGGCACGTGCTGGGAGGGGTGCTATTATTCCACCCCAGCAACTCCGGAGAGCGCTGGTACACTGCATGCAGACACCAGCGGGCGCTTCTTCTTCGACCGGGAGAGGTCGGGGGAAGACGAAGAGAGGTGCTGGAGGTAGGAAGGCTGCTACACCTTCTTCTCCGCCACCCCCAGCTGATTCTTCCAACCACAGGAGTGCTCCATCTTAGGCGGACCCGTCTGACTTGGACCCGTCTCGGACTCCGGTCCACGAGCCTCGGGTCGACGAGCCTCAGGTCACCGAGCCTTCGTCCCAGGAGACTCCGATCCCAGAGTCTTCGTCTCAAGAGACTCGGTTCCCAGAGTCTTCGTCCCACATGACTCCAGAGGCTGGTGGCCATGCTGATGGTGGCGAGGACAACTTGTGTAAGGACACCTATAGCGAGGGCGAGCTAGTTGAGGAGGGCAAGAAGGTCTACCAGCATGGTTGTACAAAGCTCCCGCCCGTGACAACGACCCGCGAGCAGAGGTGGTTGATTGCGCCTAATGAGGAGAAATAAGTGCATTTACTCTTTTTTAACCTTTTGCCTTCATGTTTCTTTAAATTAATATCTAATGTGTTGGCCTTGTCATACTGCATGGGTTGGAAACACGAGCGTGGTGTCCGCAGGCCCAACTAGGTCCTTGGTGTGCTTCTCTGGCACAACTTCTCGGGGAAGGTCTAGTCACTACTGGAATTAGGATCTTTGCCGTCTGCCAACTCTTTGCCGTCTGCCAACTGATGACAAAGAAGGTCTTTGCCATCATCTTAAATAAAACTGACGGCAAAGAAAGAGCTGATGGCAAAGATCTCATTGCCGTCAGCCTCTTCTTTGCCGTCTGCTAGCGGACGGCAAAGCCTCTTTGCCGTCTGCTAGCGGAAGGCAAAGAGGAAGAGTGGCCCACAACGAGAACCAGCTAACGACCACTCTCTTTGTCGTCCGCTAGCCGACAACAAAGAAGCTTTGCCATCCGCTAGCAGACGACAAAGAGAGCGGCCATCTAACGGCCGTTTCCCCCGGCCCCACCCCACTAACTAAAGCTCTTTGCCGTCTGCTAGTAGACGGCAAAGAACCTTAGTATACCTGTCAGTATGCCCCACCCCGCTCTCTCTCCCCTCCCCGCGCCCGAGCCGTGGCCGCCCCTCCCGTGCCACCGGCCGCCGCGGCCGCCCCCCGTGCCACCGGCCGCCCCCGCCCCCGCCCTTGTAGCCGGACGACGGCCGCCCCCGCACCCTCTACTCCCTCGTGCCCGAGTCGTCGCCGCCCTCCCGTGCCACCGGCCGCCGCTGCCGCCCCCGTGCCACCGGCCGCCCCCGCCCCTGCCATTGGCCGCCCCCGCCCCTACAACCGGCAGCCCCCTCCACTGCTGCCGTCGCCCCGCCCCTGCCGCCGGCCGCCCCCGCCCCTGCCGCCGGCCGCCCCCGCCCTTGCCGCCAGCCGCCGGCCGCCGGCCGTCGGTCAAGGTGAGTCTGCCCTCTTTTTTTAATGTTTAATTTAGATTTTGTTTTATTTAGAACTTTTTTAATTTAGATTTTGCTTAAATTAGGTTTAATTTAGATTTTGTTTAATTAGGTTTAGGTTTAGGTCTAGTTTTGGGTTTAGTTTAGGTTCGGTTTAGTTTTAGGTTTAGTTTAGGTTTAGTTTAGGCCCCCCGCTAGATTTAGTTTAGGTTTATTTAGATTCTCGGGGTCGAGGATCGAGGGGAAAAGGAGTCAAGGATCGACCCTGACACGACATCACCGACAACCCAATCCCCGACACGACAACCCGGCATGGCACCCCCGACACCCCGACCCCGACACGACACCCAACGACACTCCGACCCCGACATGACACCCCCTCACACCCTGACCCCGACATGACACCCCGACCCCGACACGAAATCCCGACACCCTAACACGACATCCCCGACCACGACACAACACCCATACCCCGACACGACACCCCCGACACCCCTACCCCGACACAACACCCCCGACACCCCGACCCCGACACGACACCCCTGACACCCCGACCCCGACACAACACCCCCGACACCACGACCCCAACACAACACGGGTCATATATTTGTGAATTATGAGTTAGGTCATATATTTTTTGATTTTGTTATACAGAACATCATATTTATGTTGATCAGGTGGATTTAAATGTGCAGTTGTTTCATCGCTGCGAGGATCTGGTGTTCGACGACCTCCCCGTGCATTCGACAAGCTCCGCCCCTGCGTTCGTGGGTGAGCACAAATGACATCTCCTTTTACCCCCTTCATTTCCTCTGTTCCGGTCGTCGTGCCGATGAAACTTGTTAGCTATAGGTGTCTTCAATCATCAGTATGCGTGACCACTATACCTCTCTTGTTCGAAAGGGTTGCATCTATAAATATGCATTCATTAGCATATTTATAACCGTGATTCTTTCGAATTTTCCAACGTTATCCATGGACAGACCGAGTATGTGTAGATTGGGTTCGTTTTCCCATATGATCTGCTCCGGATCCGATGCATAATTTCGTCAGTGCCTCCCTGTTGTTCTCCGGGTACACACCCTCTCTGCTTATTGCAGATATGTGTATCAGCAAAAGAACAGGGAGGTGCTGCCGAAATTGTGCGTCGGATCCAGAGCAGAGCATGGGAAAACGAACCCAATCTACACATACTCGGGTGGGATTAGGACCTATCTTTACCTACTAGCATCTAGGTTGCATCGACGTAATAAAACTAACAAACTCTATTAACTGATGAATATCGTTTGCTGAGTTATGTATATATTTTGTGTGTGTCCAGTAGCTAGGCAAGATGAGTGATCGTGGGTGGATGTACACCGGTCACACTAGTTAGAAAGACATGACCCGTGAATGGATAACAAAAACCAAGGAGTTTGTGAGAGTCGCATTTGCAAATGGACAGAAAAGAACCTGGTGCCCTTGTGTCAATTGCAACAATTGTAAGAAGAAGTCAGAGTTTGAAATGATCAAACAACTGCAGAAGTGGGGTTTTACGCCTAATTATATGGTCTGGACATTTCATGGTGAGTCTGCCCAACGTGTCAGAGCTGAGGTGGTTCATCGTTGCACCGACGACCATGGTACCGGGATCGAACACATGGTGCAAGACTTTGATGATGCTCGGGATTTGGACGATGAGATGGAGCAATCTGCAAAGGCCTTTTATGAAATGTTGGAGTCTTCAAAACGTCCTCTCCACGAGCACACTGAGCTTTGTCAGCTAGATGCCATCGCGCAAGTAATGGCTCTGAAGGCTCAGTTCAACCTAGGCAGAGAATGGTACGACGCGATGATGACGATATTTGGACGCTTTCTACCCAAAGGCCGTGTATTGCCACCAAACCTGTACCAGTCGGACAAAATCCTACGTGCACTTAAGATGCCCTATGAGAAGATAGATGCCTGTGAGAATGGCTGTGCCTTATTTAGGCTTGAGTATGCGGGCTTGAACTATTGCCCCATTTGCAATGCTTCCAGGTATGTTCTGGTATTCAACGGTATGGGTGAGAAGAGTCAGACCAAAATCCCCATTAATGTTCTTCGGTATCTGCCAATCATACCAAGACTTCAACGTCTTTTCATGGTCAAAGAGACGACCAGACAGATGACGTGGCATAAATTGGGCAAAAGAACAGAACTAGATGCAGATGGGAATCTGATGTTGGGACACACTTCAGACGCTTTTGCGTGGAAGCACTTCAATGCATTACATAAGGATAAAGCGGCAGATCCAAGGCATCCTCGAGTTGCCATCAACACGGATGGGTTCAATGTGTATGGTATGACGGCAGCATAATACAGTTGTTGGCCTATATTTGTCATTCCACTCAATCTCCCCCTGGAGAGATTATGAAAAGAAAGAACATTTTCCTGACGTTGATAATTCTAGGGCCCAAATATCCGGGGAAGAATATGAATGTGTAGATGCAACCGCTTAAGGATGTATTGCAAGAAGCCTGGGATAATGGGATCAAGACATACAACGCCGCTACAAAAAAGAACTTCAAAATGCATGTGTGGTACTAATTCTGTTCACTCTTTGTCATTGCAGGTGTTGACAGATGGTGGGCTCGGGTCGAGAGGGCTCTGAGCCTCTTTCCTCAGCATGTGCTGGGAGGGGTGCTATTATTCCACCCTAGCAACTCCAGAGAGCGCTGGTACACATCATGCAGACACCGACGGGCGCTTCTTCTTTGACTGGGAGAGGTCGGGGGAAGACGAAGAGAGGTGCTAGAGGTAGGAAGGCTGTTGCGCCTTCCTCGCTGCCACCCCCAGCCGATTCTCCCGACCATAGGACTGCTCCGTCTCAGGTGGACCCTTCTGACTTGGACCCATCTTAGACTTTGGTCCATGAGCCTCGGGTCACCGAGCCTGCGTCCCAAGAGACTCCGGTCCCAGAGTCTTCGTCCGAAGAGACTCGGGTCCCAAAGTCTTCGTCCCATGTGAATCTGGAGGCTAGTGGCCATGCTGATGGTGGTGAGGACAACTTGTCTAAGGACACCTATAGCAAGGGCGAGCAGGTTGAGGAGGGAAAGAAGGTCTACTAGCGTGGTTGTACAAAGCTCCCATCCGTGCCGACGACCCGCGAGCAGAGGTGGTTGATTGCACCTAATGCGGAGAAGTAAGTGCATCTACTCTTTTTTAACCTTTTGCCTTCATGTTTGTTCAAATTAATATCTAATGTGTTGGCCTTGTCATACTGCAGGGGTTGGAAATACGAGCGTGGTGTCTGCAGGCCCAACCAGGTCCTTGGTGTGCTTCTCCGACACCACTTCCCGAGGAAGGTCCAGTTGCCCGGTGAGGCTCCAAAGGTAGCACTGACCTGGGAGCTGTACATGGCTGCCCCGGCCCCGCTGGAGGAGATGGTCGATGGTGTCTTGTGCGAGACGATGGCTGACATTGAGATCCGTCGCTTTTGGATAATTTCTCCTTTACAGAATTAAAAATCAACTACACCTAGTGATTGTACTAATCAGTGTTGTCTTGTTTGATTGCAAACCTTCTCCAGGTGTCTTGAGGAAGACGAGGCGAAAGCGGTTGTTGTTCTCAAAGCCGAGTGCAAGCGCCTACTTCAGAACTTACGGCACAAGGCTCGAGTGCAGGCTATTCGAGACTACTACGCCTCGACTAACATTAAGATGGCCAAGAAGAAGTGCCACAAAAATTACCTGAGTAAGGAGAAGTTAATGAAGGTAATTATCTATTCTTAAGGCCTTGTACTTACTTCCTTTGATTTGATTTGTAGGCGTAGCGCTGAAATTTCTCTTGTCTAACTTAGGTGCCCCCGAGATGGTGTGCGGATAGGATGGACTATTAGGAGGCATTGGTGGATGAGTGGTGCTCTCCCCAATGTCTAGCCAAACACAACAAGGCCAAGGATAAGCGTGCCCAAATGAGAGGTGTGCCACACCATCAAGGGAGCTCCAACCTATTTGAGTACGGGGATCACTGGTTATGTGGTTTGCTTCATGATTCATGCAATTTCATTCTTCATGCTAGCTTGAGACCTTAACTAATATTTTGTTCCTCTCTTTTAGGCGCAAGAAAACAAGAAGGAGGTGCCACCTCTGTTCAACCTCTATGCCATGGCCTATACAGCCTCGTACAAGAAGGCCAAGGCATTCTCTAAGGATGACCTCGATCATCCAGAGAGCTTCAGCAACATCTCCTCCCACAACAAGCTTGTGAGGTACAGAGATGAGGGGAAGGCGAGGAAAGGGGAGGACTTCAACCCAAGCCAAAGTCCTTTTGATCCAGAGCTCGTGATGATATCTGGTGGCGGGAGGCCCCATGGCTTGATAGCCATTGGGGATGGACTGATACGTTGTCCTAGAACTCTCCTGGAGATCACGAAGCGCCAGACGAGCTCTGATCCTGAGATAAGGCCTCGTCCACGGCCAATGGAGCTGGCCATTGAGGCTAGGGCCCAGGAGCTTCTGGTGGAGGCAAACAGGAAGGCGGTGCAGAGGGGGATGGACATGGAGGAGAGGACGGCTAGGCACTTGGAGGAGGAGAGGAACAGGAACGACGTGTCTCACCATGCCCTATACGAGCTCCTCGTGGTAAGTTTCTCCTTTATATTAGCCAAATCATGCACGCAATGTTCGTTTCATCACTAACTAATATGAATAACTCGTGAAAACAAAATGTGCAGACCGTGTGCCAGAACAATGGTCAGACCCCTCCATCGATGCCCCATATTGCTATAACACCCACGGTGAGTTTCATTTGAATGGTCATTAGTTACTAGTATTCACATTTGAGTTGCGTCATGCTAAGGAGACATTGCAAATGATCTTTGGTGCAGCATGCCTCCCGACAAGCATCGACCGATCCTTCTGCGTCTGTCGCAACCCCGACCGGTCCTTCTACATCTCACCCTGGAGCAAACCCAACCGGTCCTGCACCTCCGTGATGATGGTAAGTTTTCCCAAATGTTTTGCTTAACAAATGCATACTTAGCTTAAGAAATGACCCAATTAGCTCCAAAATGACCTATGCTTAGCTTATTTTTCTCAAAAATGACATAATAACCTTACTTAGCTCCAAAATGATATATTCTACCTAGGATAGCTATAAAATGACCTATACTTAGCATTTTTCCTCCAAAATGACTTGATATGCTTAGTTAGCTAGAAAATGGCACAACTACCTAGGATAGCTCAATAATGATCTATAGCTAGCTTAGCTAGTTCATTTATGACATAATTAGCTCACTTAGGTACAAAATGGCATAACTACCTAGGATAGCTCAATAATGATCTATAATTAGCTTAGCTAGTTCATTTATGGCATAATTAGCTCACTTAGGTAAACAAATGGCATAATAACCTTGGTTTAGCTCTAAAATGACCTATACTTACCTTATTTTCCTCAAAAGTGACATAATAACCTTACTTAGCTCCGAAATGATATATTCTACCTAGGATAGCTATAAAATGACCTATACTGAGCATTTCCCCCTCCAAAATGACTTGATATGCTTAGTTAGTTAGAAAATGGCATTACTACCTTGGAGAAGAGGAGAGGAGAGGAGAGGAGAAAAAGAAAGAGAAGATAAATTCTTCTTCTTCTTCTTCTTCTTCTAGCTAGTGTTCTTCTTCTAGTCTTCTTCTTCTTCTTCTTCCTGCAACTTCCTTCTTTCCCAATTTGCAGATTTGCTTTCGATGAGGAAGCTTGCGTTCATGGAGTCTACTCTTCTACTTGTTCTTCCTTTTTGTTTTCATTTTGTAGGATGAACAATGTGAAACTTGCTACCTATATATGTATGTATGGATGAAACCATTATATGCTTGTTGTGGGATATGTTGGCTAGCTATATATTTTGCATATGGACTTTTCATTTGGTATGTATATATATATGTGTTGGATGATCATATCCATATGGTAGGGATATGATTTGGTATGCATATGTGTTGTTATGCTTGTTGAAAGTATTTTCAAATGTGTGTATATATATTTGTGAAATTATGTGAAACTGAATGAATTTAATAAAAAACAGGAAAAACAAGGGCTGTGCAGGCTCTTTGCCGTCTGCTGGCATACGACAAATGCTTTGTCGTCTGCCAGCAGACGGCAAAGCTGCCACGTGGCAGCTACCTGTGCAACCTGGGGTAGCACCAGGCCGGCCTAGGTGTGTTCTTTGCCATCCGCTGGCAGACGGCAAAGAACTTAGGTCTTTGCCGTCTGCCAATGGACGGCAAAGAACCCACCTAGGCCGGCAAAGAAACACGTGATTTGCCGTCTGTTGGAAGACGACAAAGACCTTAGTTCTTTGCCGTCTGCCAGCGGACGGCAAAGCACGTCGTTAAGCCCTTAACGGACCTAAGTTGCCACGTGTTCCGTCCATGCTCTTTGCCGTCCGCTGGCAGACGACAAAGATACAAAGGTCTTTGCCGTCTGCCAGCAGACAGCAAAGCTCCGTTTACCATGGATTATTCAGCCGGACGGTTGGTCGTCTACCGCCAGACGACAAAGCCTTTGCCGTCCAGGATGCATGCCTTTGCCATCCGGGATGGCTGATGACAAAGTGCCTGATTCCTGTGGTGAGTTTCCTGGTGAGGGTGAGGGTCCATAGGTAGCACTGACCTGGGAGCTGTACATGGCTGCCCCGCCCCTGCCGGAGGAGATGGTCAACGGTGTCTTGTGCGAGACGGTGGCTGACATTGTGATCCGTCGCTTTCGGGTAATTTCTCCTTTACAGAATTAAAAATCAACAACACCTAGTGATTGTAATAATCAGTGTTGTCTTGTTTGATTGCACACCTTCTACGGGTGTCTTGAGGAACACGAGGCGAAAGCAGCTGTTGTTCTCGAAGCCGAGTGCAAGCGCCTACTTCAGAACTTACGGCACGAGGCTCGGGTGCAGGCTATTCGAGACTACTATGTCTCGACTAACATTAAGAGGGCCAGAAGAAGTGCCGCAAAAATTATCTGAGTAAGGAGAAGTTAATGAAGGTAATTATCTATTGTTAAGGCCTTGTACTTAGTTTCTTTGATTTGATTCATAGGCGTAGCGTTGAAATTTCTCTTGTCTAACTTAGGTGCCCCCGAGATGGTGTGCGGATAGGATGGACTGTTGGGAGGCATTGGTGGATGAGTGGTGCTCTCCCGAATGGCTAGCCGAACACAACAAGGCCAAGGATAAGCGTGCCCAAATGAGAGGTGTGCCACACCATCAAGGGAGCCCCAACCTGTTTGAGTACGGGGATCACTAGGTATGTGGTTTGCTTCATGATTCATGCAATTTCATTCTTCATGCTAGCTTGAGCCCTTAACTAATATTTTGTTCCTCTCTTTAGGAACGAGAAAACAAGAAGGAGGTGCCACCTCTGTTCGACCTCTATGCCATGGCCCATACTGCCTCGTACAAGAAGGCCAAGGCATTCTCTGAGGATGACCTCGATCATCCAGAGAGCTTCAGCAACATCTCCTCACACAACAAGCTCATGAGGTACAGAGATGAGGGGAAGGCGAGGAAAGGGGAGGACTTCAACCCGAGCCAGAATCCTTTTGATCCAGAGCTCGGGATGATATCTGGTGGCAGGAGTCCCCATGGCTCGATAGCCATTGGGGATGGACTGATACGTTGTCCTAAAACTCTCTCGGAGATCAAGAAGCTCCAGACGAGTTCTGATCCTGAGATAAGGCCTCGTCCATGGCCAATGGAGCTCGCCATTGAGGCTACAGCCCAAGAGCTTCTGGCAGAGGCGAACAGGCAGGTGACGCAGAGGGGGAGGGACATGGAGGAGAGGATGGCTAGGCACTTGGAGGAGGAGAGGAACAGGAACGACGCGTCTCACCAGGCCCTATACGAGCTCCTCGTGGTAAGTTTCTCCTGCATATTAGCCAAATCATGCACGCATTGTTCGTTTCATCACTAACTAATATGAATAACTCGTGAAAACAAAATGTGCAGACCGTGTGCCAGAACAATGGTCAGACCCCTCCATCGATGCCCCATATTGCTATAGCACCCACGGTGAGTTTCATTTGAATGGTCATTAGTTACTAGTATTCACATTTGAGTTGCATCATGCTAAGGAGACATTGCTTGCAAATGATCTTTGGTGTAGCGTGCCTCCCGAGAAGCATCGACCGATCCTTCTGCGTCTGCCGCAACACCGACCGGTCCTTCTACGTCTCACCCTGGCGCAAACCCGATCGGTCCTTCACCTCCATGATGATGGTAAGTTTTCCCAAGTGTTTTGCTTAACAAATGCATACTTAGCTTAAGAAATGACCTAATTAGGTCCAAAATGACCTATACTTAGCTTTTCCCCCTCAAAAATGACATAATAACCTTACTTAGCTCCAAAATGATATAGTCTACCTAGGATAGCTATAAAATGACCTATACTTAGCAGTTTTTTCCTCCAAAATGACTTGATATGCTTAGTTAGCTAGAAAATGGCATAACTACCTAGGATAGCTCAATAATGATCTATAGCTAGCTTAGCTAGTTCATTTATGACATAATTAGCTCACTTAGGTACAAAATGGCATAACTACCTAGGATAGCTCAATAATGATCTATAATTAGCTTAGCTAGTTCATTTATGACATAATTAGCTCACTTAGGTAAAAAAAATGGCATAATAACCTTGGCTTAGCTCCAAAATGACCTTTACTTAGCTTATTTTCCTCAAAAATGACATAATAACCTTACTTAGCTCCAAAGTGATATATTCTACCTAGGATAGCTTTAAAATGACCTATACTTAGAATTTTTTCCTTCAAAAGGACTTGATATGCTTAGTTAGCTAGAAAATGGCATAACTACCTAGGATAGCTCAATAATGGTTTATAGCTAGGTTAGCTAGTTCATTTATGACATAATTAGCTCACTTAGGTACAAAATGGCATAACTACCCAGGATAGCTCAATATTGATCTATAATTAGCTTAGCTAGTTCATTTATGACATAATTAGCTCACTTAGGTAAAAAAAGGCATAATAACCTTGGTTTAGCTCCAAAATGACCTATACTTACCTTATTTTCCTCAAAAATGACATAATAACCTTACTTACCTCCAAAATGATATATTCTACCTAGGATAGCTATAAAATGACCTATACTTAGCATTTTTTCCTCCAAAATGACTTGAGATGCTTAGTTAGATAGAAAATGGCATAACTACCTAGGATAGCTCAATAATGATCTATAGCTAGCTTAGCTAGTTCATTTATGACATAATTAGCTCACTTAGGTACAAAATGGCATAACTACCTAGGATAACTCAATAATGATCTATAATTAGCTTAGCTAGTTCATTTTGACATAATTAGCTCACTTAGGTAAAAATGGCATAATAACCTTGGCTTAGCTCCAAAATGACCTATACTTAGCTTATTTTCCTCAAAAATGACATAATAACCTTACTTACCTCCAAAATGATATATTCTACCTAGGATAGCGATAAAATGACCTATAGTTAGCATTTTTCCTCCAAAATGACTTGATATGCTTAGTTAGCTAGAACATGGCATAACTACCTAATATAGCTATATAATGATCTATAGCTAGCTTAGCTAGTTCATTTATGACATAATTAGCTCACTTAGGTACAAAATGGCATAACTACCTAGGATAGCTCAATAATGATCTATAATTAGCTTAGCTAGTTCATTTATGACATAATTAGCTCACTTAGGTGAAAAATGGCATAATAACCTTGGTTTAGCTCCAAAATGACCTATACTTCGCTTATTTTCCTCAAAAATGACATAATAACCTTACTTAGCTCCGAAATGATATATTCTACCTAGGATAGCTATAAAATGACCTATACTTAGCATTTTTCCCCTCCAAAATGACTTGATATGCTTAGTTAGCTAGAAAATGGCATTACTACCTTGGAGAAGAGGAGATGAGAGGAGAAAAAGAAAGAGAAGATAACTTCTTATTCTTCTTCTTCTTCTTCTCCTTCTTCTTCTTTTCCTTCTTTTTCTTCTAGCTAGTCTTCTTCTTCTTCTAACTTTCATCTTTCCTAATTTACAGATTTGGTATAGATGAGGCATTGATGGAGTGTACTCTTCTACTTGTGCTTCCTTTCTGTTTATGGAAACTTGTTGGAAACTTGTTTTGGATATGTATGAATGGATATGTTGTTGGAAACCATTGTATGTTGGATATGTTGTTGGAAACTTGTATGTTGGATATGTTGTTGGAACTTATTGTTGGTATGCTTGTTGAAACTTATTGTTGGTATGCTTGTTGGAAACTTGTATTGTTGATATGTTGGATATATATGTGAAATTCTATCAAATTGAATGATTTTAAGAAAATCAGAAACACAGGGGCTATATAGCCACTTTGCCGTGAGCTAGCAGACGGCAAAGCTGCCACGTGGAAGCTACCTATGCAACCTGGGGGAGCACTGGCTGGCCTAGGTGGGTTTTTGCCGTCCGCTGGCAGACGGCAAAGAACCCACCTAGTCCGGCAAAGAAAAAGGTGCTTTGCCGTCAGCTAGCAGACGACAAAGAACTAAGGTCTTTGTCGTCTGCCAGCGACGGCAAAGCACGTCGTTAAGCCCTTAATGGAGCTAAGTTGCCACGTGTGCCGTCCATGCCCTTTGCCGTCCGCTGGCAGACGGCAAAGATGCAAAGGTCTTTGCCGTCTGCCAGCGGACGGCAAAGCGCCCTTTACCGTGGCTTATTCAGCCGGACAGTTGGCCGTCTGCTGGAGGATGACAAAGCCTTTGCCGTCCGGGATGGCTGACGGCCTAGTGCCTAATTCCTGTGGTGATTGTTCAAGATATGAGTTTAGTTAATCAAATTACTAAAGCTCCCACTCAAATTTACATCCCTCGGGTCATCAGAGTGTCTCATGATCCAAATTCACCAACTCAAGTCCGATCATCACGTGAGTTGAGGTGGTTTCAATGGGGAACATCATCATGCTGATCATATCTACTATATGACTCATGTTTGACCTTTCGGTCTCTTGTGTTCTGAGGCCATGTTTGTACATGCTAGGCTCGTCAAGTTTAACCCGAGTGTTCTACATGTGCAACACTGGATTGCACCCATTGTATGTGAATGTAGAGTCTATCACACCCGATCATCACGTCGTGTCTCGACATGACGAACTTTCCCAACGATGCACACTCGGGGAAAACACAATACATCTTGAAATTTAAGTGAGGAATCACCTTATAATGCTACCATCATCCTAAGCAAAACAAGGTGCATAAAAGGATTAGCATCACATGCAAATCATAAGTGACATGATATGGCCATGAACTTGTGCTTTTGATCTCCATCTTAAAAGCACCGGCATGATCTCCATCGTCACCGGCATGACACCATGATCTCCATCATCTTGATCTCCATCAATGTGTCGCCATGGTAGTTGTCGCGCCCATCATGCTTCTACTACTATTGCTACCATTTAGCGATAAAGTAAAGCATTACATAGTGCTTAATGATTGACCCGCAGGTCATACAATAATTAAAGACAACCCTATGGCTCCTGCCGGTTGCCGTACTCATGGACATGCAAGTCGTGATATTCTACACAACACATGATCATCTCATACATCACATATATCTCGTCATGTAGTTGGCCATATCACATCACAACGTATCCTACAAAAGCAAGTTAGACATCCTCTAATTGTTGTTGCATGTTTTACGTGGCTGCTACAGGTATCTAGCAAGAACAATTCTCACCTATGCATAATCCACAACGGTGATACATAAGTTGCTTTTCAACCTTCTCAAGGACCGCCATAGTCGAATCCAATCCAACTAAAGTAGGAGAAACAGACACCTGCCAACCATCTTTGTGTAACGAAGTTACACGTCAGTCGATGGAACTAGTCTCTCGTAAGCGTACGAGTAAGGTTGGTCCGGGCCGCTTCATCCCACAATACCGCTGAACCAAAACACGACGAAGGGAGGAAGCAATTTAAGCATGAACGCCCACAAACTCTTTGTGTTCTACTCGAGATCTCATCTACACATAGACCTAGCTCTGATACCACTGTTGGGGAATGTTGCATTGGAAACAAAAAATTTCCTACGCACACGCAAGATCTATCCATGGTGATGAGCATCTATGACAGGGAGAGTGGATCTACGTACCCTTGTAGATCACTAAGCGGGAAGCATTAAGAAACACAATTGATGTAGTCGAACGTCTTCGCGATCCAAATCACCGAGCGTCCCACGATCCAATCACGATCCGTCCCGATCAAGCACCGAACGGACGACACCTCCCCATTCAGCACACGTAAAGCTTGATGACGATCTCCGCCTTCTTGTCCAGCAAGAGGGAGTGGAGAGGTATACGAGTTCTCCGGCAGCGTGAGGGCGCTGCGGCGATGGTGGTGGAGTAATCTCAGCAGGGCTTCGCCTAAGAACAGCTAAAAGCGATCTAGAGGAGAAACTACGAACTAGAGGGTAGGGTTGCATGTGGCTGAAAATCTTGTCAAAACCCTAAAACCATCTAGTATATATAGGAGGAGAGGATGAGGAGGCTTGGCGCAAGGGCCAGCCACTCTAGGCTTCGGCCGAAGTGGAGAGGAGTCCTCCTCCTCCTCCACTCCTAGTAGGATTAGGACTCCTTCCTTATTTCCATCCTTTTTGCCTTTTTCCACCTTTTCCACTTAGGAATCTCTTCCCAGCCGCATGGGCCTTGTGTGGGACTTTGGCCAGCCACTAAGGGCTGGTATTAGTCCTCCCACAACCCATGTAGCCTCTTGGGTCGAAATACCTCTCCTGATGGTCCCCCGGTACACTACGACACTCCGGTACACTACCGATGAGTCCCTGTACACTTTTTCGGCGACCAAAATAGGACTTCCTATATATCAATCTTTACCTCCGGACCATCCCATATCTCCTCATGACGTCCGAGATTTGATCCAGGCCTCTGAACAACCTTTGGTCACCACCATGCATAACTCTATACTACCGAAACGTCACCGAACCTTAAGTGTGCACACCCTACGGGTTCGAGAACTATGTAGACATGACCGAGACACTTCTACGGTCAATAACCAATAGCGGGACCTGGATGCCCATATTGGTTCCTACATATTCTACGAAGATCTTTATCGGTCGAACCTCTATGTTAAGTATTCAGTTAATCTCGTATGATGTTCCCTTTGTTCTTCGGTATGTTACTTGCCCGAGATTCGATCATCGGTGTCTCCATACCTAGTTCAACGTTGTTACCGGCAAGTCTCTTTACTCATTCCGTAATACAAGATCCCGTGACTAGCCCTTATTCACATTTCTTGCAAGGCTTATTGTGATGTTGTATTACCGAGTGGGCCCTGAGATACCTCTCCGTTACACGGAGTAACAAATCCCAGTCTTGATCCATGCCAATCCAACAGACACACTCGGAGATACCTGTAGGGCACCTTTATAGTCACCCAGTTACGTTGCGATGTTTGATACACACAAGGCACTCCTCCGGTGTCCGTGAGTATCATGATCTCATGGTCATAGGAACATATACTTGACATGCAGGAAACTGTAGCAATAAACTGACACGATCATATGCTACGTTTATAGTTTGGGTCTTGTCCATCCCATCATTCTCCTAATGATGTGATCCCATTATTAAATGATATCACATATCAATGGCTAGGAAACCTTGACCATATTTGATCAACGAGCTAGTTCACTAGAGGCATACTAGGGACAAAGTGTTGTCTATTTATTAACACATGCAATCTGTTTCCAATCAATATAATTATAACATGGATAATAAACAATTATCATGAACAAGTGAATATAATAATAAACACTTTATTTATTGACTCTAGGGCATATTTCTAACACTATTTTTATATCAATACAATCAAAAGCAGGACATAGGGTACTATCTCCTTGAGAGAGCCTGAGCCTGGGTAAAATCATGTGTCCATGTTACCATCACTCCAAGACGCCTACCATAGGACCCCTACTACGAGATATGCCGGATTTGACACTGACATTGGCGCTTTCATTGAGAGCCTGCTGCGTAGTCGCAATAGTGCGATGATAATTTAGATTGGCTCCATCGCGATCTACGCGTCGGAACCGAGCTACATCGTCAACGTCGGCATCTTCGTCGCCGGCTTGACTGGTCAGGTCGGATCATACAGACCGAACGAGTATCTTCATCAATATCAACTCATATCTCAACCAAGATCATGAAAGAATCCTTCATTGTGCTCGGGGGCTCAATGTTAATATTGCCGTCGTGCGATCATGCAGTTTTCCTCGACAGCAGATTCATGTTCGTCGTCCCCGCCTCCTTGAGTGTCATTTTGACGATTGCTTCAGTGGAATTGTGTGGAATTGAGTCTATAACAACCCTACCAAATTTCGTCGCGTTCCGGTGGAGGAATCTCTGGCAATCTACAATCTACCGAAGCCTTGTCGAATCTGGACGAGAATCTGGATGAGTTTAGGGTGAGGAGTTCAGCGTCTAACTCGGACGTCCGTTGAAAAATCGCACCGTTCATCAGCTATGGAATTTTTATATCGAACACCCCTCAAAATTTCAGCTCGATCCGACCGTCCGAACTCCTGGAAATATCCGATTAGTACAACGAAATTTGGATTCATTTTCTACGCGAAAATGAATCCGACCCGAGTTCATCTCTTTCATGGACGGGTTATCGAACGTCCTTTTTGAAGGAATTTTTCTCAAAATCTCGGTCATCCGACCAAGAGTTTGGCATCGCGAGGGTGGAATAATCATCAAGCGAACCTCATCATCCGTGGGTTGTATGGGCCGGGAGCTCCGTTGCTTCGTCAAGCCAGCATCGACCTTGTCACAAATTCCGACCTGCGTCAGCATCGCCACGCTGTTACTTTTTCAAGATGACGTCCACCATGCCGACCAGCTTTGACACATCAGCTGGCACGGGGCTCTGGCGTCACCTTACAGATCTACTCCGTCACCTCAGCTAGACTGGGGGCTTCAATATCCCTTCATCAACCTGCTCCGGAGACTTCGGTGTCATCAGCCGACCAGCTTCGACACCTCGGCTAGAGTGATACTTCGGCGTCACCAGCCGACTAGTTTCGACACCTCTGCTGGAGTGAGACTTCGACATCACTAGCCGACCAGCTTTGATACCTCGGCTGGCTTGAGACTTTAGCATCACCAGTCAACCTGCTCAGACACCTCGGCTAGCCTGAAACTTCGGCGTCACGAGCCGACCTGCTTCGCCACCTCGGCTAGACCGGGGCTTTGGCATCCCTTCGACAACCTGTTCTGGAGACTTCGGCGTCACCAGTCGACCTACTTCAACATATCGGCTGGCATGAGACTTCGGTGTCACCAACCGACCTACATGAGACTTCAACATCCGCCGATCACAGCTTCGCCATGTTAACTGGACCGAGGACTTCATCTCGCCACATCGACCGTGCAGTATTGCCACGTCGTCATGCCGAACTCTTCATTCAGGCACCTCGGCACCCAAGCCATATTCCTTTACTTATTTGCTTCACTTAAATTAACTAAGGAGAAGATTTTTTTAAATATATTATTATATTTCTTTGTTATTACTTTTGGCTTGCACTATTTTATGAGTGCGGGAATTCGACTTCGACTGCCGTCACGCGGTCACCCTAGCATCACCTTGCCGACCTAGTCCACCATCGCGGCTTGACCAGGGGCTTCGCCTCGCCACATCGGTCGAGCCGTGACACTACTTCAGAGTGCCCAACTCCTCGTTTGGTTACCTCGGGACGGACTAGGGGGCTGGGACCTCGGTCATGCCGAATACTACACACTAGATCTGTCAAAGTTCGATGGACATCCTCATCCCGCCACAAGCCCGGATTGCATCACCGACACCGAGCACATTAACCAGCTAAGTTGCTTTCATGCTCAAAAACTTTAAGTTTTAAATTTTGTTCGGTACGACCAATCATTATACTTTTTTTGATAAAAAGTTGTGTGCGAAAAACGTTCTTTGTCAAAACTTTGTTTGTTATAAACAAATTCAAATACCCGGTTTACTTAGGGGCTTTAGTTATGAAGCCATTCCTCTTGCATATAATTATTAATGTATCACACTCTTCCTTGTTCTTGTTTACGCCAGTAGATGCATCATGTTGACTTAAGTGTTCCGCAAAGCTGGGTTGCCTTGCTCCTGTGCTTACCCCTATGTTCCCAATTGTTCGGCTAGGGAGTAAACGGAGCACCTTTGCGATTGTTACGATCGGATCATCCGAACTCGTACCTCAGACGGGTGAAGCTAAAAACTAGCGCACTTACTGTTTTCAACTATGGTCGGCCACGACAGAAGAAAAACATACATAAATCTGTTGCACACCCCTCATGGTAATCATGAGAACCCAAAGAAAGGAACTGTCGGCGGAACTATTTTCTCTGAAGATGCTTCTTACGTTAAATAGTAATATAGCATAAGTTCCTTGGGCGCGCTTTGTCTGTTATAGCCCAATGACCTGATTTCCTAGTTCTTCGAAACACCTCAAATATCCTTGAATGGCATAGTAGATAACACTTTTAGGCCCTTGGTCGAAGAGGGAGAAGCCGACGGTCGGTTAAGACGCGTTTAAAGTTGGGGCAAACACATATATGATATAGGTACTTCGGTACATACAATCATTATACATAAAATTATTTTACCCAAGTCACTTGGGGGCTCTTAAATTTGTATGAGCTGTTTTATAATAAATGTGTTTCTTCTTGGTCGTTGCAAAGTCTTTTTGTACTACTCCTTTTCCCGACACTAGTGTGTGGTCAATAGCCGGATAGCCTGGTTTCTTTCTAAAGCCGCTCGAGTTTAGTTTGCTAAACAGGTCTCGAAGAAACACTCCGCCTTCAGGATATGGAGGTTGAAGCCAAAGGCTGGCCCGCTTGGAGTCCGGAGACCGGATGTGTCATGTTAAAGCACGACCGAAGCACATATTAATTTTAAGACCAGTTTCGGATTGACACAATTTTCTTTTATCTGAGCAAAAAAGTTTTTTGCATAATTTTTTGTTTTTTTCCGAGCATAAATCTCGCAGTACACTTTTAAAGAATGGGCAATATCGATGGGGGGCTGCGACTAGAGCCGAACCCACCAAAACCCATGGCACTCCGAGGAGTCCTCGGCAAAACGTTCTCGGATATTGCTTTATATGCACCAGTTTTGAGTTGTGTCTTCAGTCAATAGTTGGGTTGCCCGGCTCCTGTGTTTGCCTCCTATGTTCCGCTTTGTTCGGCTAGGAGTACAAAGGGAGAACCACCATGCTTGTACTTCCGATTTAACTGGTCAAGTACCTCAGTGGAGAAAGCGGAAAACTGACTGTCACAATGAGCGTAAACTGGTCGGCGATCCGATGACTGTATTAAACCACGGGTCTTTCATAAAATTGGCCGGAGTGTTAACGGCATGACCTGGACTGACGCCGAACACTAACCGGGGGCTAGTAACTGGCCTCCTAAACTTTAAGCTCCCATGACTAAGTGAAAGTTATAAAGCCTAGATATTTGATTGCCTCGTTTCTGCTAACACAACCGCCTCCGGGCACCGAGACGTCAGCTAAGGGTTGTCTTATTACTATAGAAACACCCTGCATAGCATCTACCAAGGGGTAGAAGGCGACGATGGGCCGCTCTCAAATGATGTTCAAGATAATTTTTCAAGATAATAAGTTTAGTTAATCAAATTACTAAAGCTCCCACTCAAATTGACATCCCTCAGGTCATCTGAGTGTCACATGATCCAAATTCACCAACTCAAGTCCGATCATCGCGTGAGTTGAGGTGGTTTCAATGGTGAACATCATCATGTTGATCATATCTACTATATGACTCATGTTCAACCTTTCGGTCTCTTGTGTTCCGAGGCCATGTCTGTACATGCTAGGCTCGTCAAGTTTAACCCGAGTGTTCTGCATGTGCAACACTGGCTTGCACCCATTGTATGTGAACGTAGATTCTATCACATCCGATCATCACATGGTGTCTCGACATGACGAACTTTCGCAACGGTGCACACTCGGGGAGAACACAATTCATCTTGAAATTTAAGTGAGGGGTCACCTTATAATGCTACCGTCGTCCTAAGCAAAACAAGGTGCATAAAAGCATTAACATCACATGCAAATCATAAGTGACATGATATGTCCATGAACTTGTGCTTTTGATCTCCATCTTGAAAGCACCGACATGATCTCCATCGTCACCGGCACGACACCATGATCTCCATCATATTGATCTCCATCAACGTGTTGCCATCGGGGTTGTCACGCCCATCATGCTTCTACTACTATTGCTACCATTTAGCGATAAAGTAAAGCATTATATAGCGCTTAATGATTGACACGTAGGTCATACAATAATTAAAGACAACCCTATGGCTCCTGCCTGTTGCCGTACTCATCGACATGCAAGTCATGATATTCTATACAACATATGATCATCTCATACATCACATATATCACATCATGTAATTGGCCATATCACATCACGACATACCTTGCAAAAACAAGTTAGACGTCCTCTAATTGTTGTTGCATGTTTTACATGGCTGCTACGGGTATCTAGCAAGAACAATTCTCACCTACGCATAATCTACAATAGTGATACATTAGTTGCTTTTCAACCTTCTCAAGGACTGCCTTTGTCGAATCAGATCCATCTAAAGTAGGAGAATTTGGCACCCGCCAGCCATCTATGCAACAAGTTCAGTTGAGGGAACCGGTCTCTCGTAAGCGTATGAGTAATGTTGGTCCGGGCCGCTTCATCCCACAATACCGCTGAACCAAAACACGACCAAGGGAGGAAGCAATCTAAGCATCAACGCCCCAAAACTCTTTGTGTTCTACTCGAGATCTCATCTACACATAGACCTAGCTCATGATGCCACTATTGGGGAACGTTGCATGGGAAATAAAAAATTTCCTACGCACACGCAAGCTCTATCCATGGTGATGAGCATCTATGAGATGGAGAGTGGATGTACGTACCCTTGTAGATCGCTAAGCGGGAAGCGTTTAAGAAATGCGGATGGTGTAGTCGAACATCTTCATGATCCAAATCGCCGAGTGTCCCGCGATCCAATCACGATCCGTTCCGATCAAGCACCGAACGAACGGCACCTCCGCGTTGCGTTCTGCACATGTATAGCTTGATGACGAACTCCGCCTTCTTGATCCACCAAGAGGGAGCGGAGAGGTAGACGATTTCTCCAGAAGCGTGACGGCGCCGCGACGATGGTGGTGGAGCTATTCCGGCAGGGCTTCGCCTAAGCACTGCAGAAAATCGATCTAGAGGAGAAACTATGCACTAGAGGAACGAGTATGACGTGGCTGAAAATCAAGTGCCAAAAACCCTAAAACCACTAGTATATATAATAGGAAGAGAGGAGGAGGCTTGACCCAAGGGCCATGCCATATAGGCTTCGGCCGAACCAAGGAGGAGAGGAGGATTCCTCCTCCAATCCTAGTAGGACTAGGACTCCTCCTTATTTTGGTCTTTTTGCCTTTTTCCACCTTTTTTCTTTGGGATTTTCTCTCCCAGCCGCATGGGCCTTGTGTGGGACTTACACCAGCCCACTAAGGGCTGGTATTTACTCTCCCACAGCCCATGTAGCCTCTTGGGTCGGAATACCCCTCTCGATGGTCTCCCGGTACACTACCGACACTCCCGGTACACTACCGATGAGCCCAAAACTTTCCCGGCGACCAAAACAGGAGTTCCTATATATCAATCTTTACCTACGGACCATTCTGTAGCTCCTCGTAACGTCCGAGATCTCATCCGGTCCTCTGAACAACCTTTGGCCACCACCATACATAACTCTATACTACTAAAATGTCACCGAACCTTAAGTGTGCAGACCCTGCGGGTTCGAGAACTATGTACACATGACCGAGACACCTCTATGGTCAATAACCAATAGCGGGACCTAGATGCCCATATTGGTTCCTACATATTGTAAGAAGATCTTTATCGGTCAAACTTCTATGTAAAGGATTCAGTTAATCCTGTATGATGTTCCCTTTGTTCTTTGGTATGTTACTTGCCCGAGATTCGATCGTCGTTATCTCCATACCTAGTTCAACCTCGTTACCGGCAAGTCTCTTTACTCATTCCGTAATACAAGATCCCGTGACTAGCACTTAGTCACATTGCTTGCAAGGCTTATTGTGATGTTGTATTACCGAGTGGGCCTTGAGATACCTCTCCATCACACGGAGTAACAAATCCTAGTCTTGATCCATGCCAACTCAACAGACACCCTCGGAGATACCTGTAGAGCACCTTTATAGTCACCTAGTTACGTTGTGATGTTTGATACACACAAGGCACTCTTCCGGTGTCCGTGAGTTACAAGATCTCATGGTCATAGGAACATATACTTGACATGTAGAAAACAGTAGCAATAAACTGACACGATCATATGCTATGTTTGTAGTTTAGGTCTTTTCCATCACATCATTCTGCTAATGATGTGATCCTGTTATCAAATGACATCACATATCAATGTCTAGGAAACCTTGACCATCTTTGATCAACGAGCTAGTTCACTAGAGGCATACTAGGTACAAAGTGTTGTCTATTTTCCCACACATGTAATGTGTTTCCGAGCAATACAATTATAGCATGGACAATAAACGATTATCATGAACAAGGAAATATAATAATGAACACTTTATTTATTGTCTCTAGGGTATATTTCCAATAGTTCTTTCATTGAGAGTTCCTCTGTGAGCGACATGGAATCGACGCCTCGCCTTGTCATCAACGAAGAGGTCCGCGGCATGGATGTTTTCGTCCCCAGACAGATCTTCGCCTTTGGCAGCGTTGTGCTGCATGCTAATTTTGCTGGCCATCTAGGCCGCGTTGAGAGCATCGCCCCCAATCAAGAGATCAACTTTGGAAACCTAGAGTTCTCCGTCGACCCCCGGGGTGACCTATCACTAATCTGGCTCACAGATTCGCCTTTAGCCCCCAAGGACTCTAAGGCTTTAACCTCGAGCCCCTTCTTTGGACACGCCGATGGAGTCACCCATGGCGATGAGCCGATATGTTACCCCGGTCCAGCCACTAAGCCAGAGGACCGGACATGTGTTCTTATCAAACACTCCTCATGCATGAACATCATGGAGATTAACTCCATGAGTTCCGAACAGCTGGATCTGGTCGGGCCCTTAGCGGTCATTGAGGTCCTGGAGCGGTTCTCATCGCTGAAGATCACCAACGATCCAACCCCAACCTACGCTCCGTTCGGTCACGATGCGGGCAGGGACGAATTTTTTGACCCACCCACCACCCACTTGATAGCCACCGTCGAAGACATAACCAACGTATTGGACTATGCCTCCGAGGAGGCAGAATATATGGATGAAGAGGACCGCGTTCCCACCCTCGTTAACACCGGGAGTTGGACCACCACTCCCACATGTGACGTCTACATGGTGGATACTCCTGCCACCAATGGGAACAACACGCCTCCCAGCGACGGTGACAAATCGGGCGATGCGCCATTAAGTGACCGAAAATCGCATAAACTGTCCAAAAGCAAAAACGGAAGAAAATGTATTATCAACAACGGGGACAGTAATACCCCCGCCGATCATGGCAATCCCGATATCCACGAGCACCCGTTTGAGGGTCCAGGTGAGCCCGGGGACCAAAACAATCCCGATAACGCCAACGACCCCGAAGGCGACGATTAGCCCCCCCCCCCCCCGTTGAGGAGGAAGGCACACTGGAAGCCGATGACATGTACATTCAGAATAACCTTGAAGATCAGGATGAAATCAGGCAGCATCTCATAGCAACAGCTCGCATCCTAAAAGCTAAAGAATGGCAACTTAAAGCCAAACAGGCCAACCTCAATGATCAATGGACGAAAGTCCTCTCAGCCGAGGAAGTATACGACACCGGTGTGTCAAACCAGCCCAAAAGCTACCCTCGGAGAAGGCTACTGCCGCAATTCGATGACGAACTCACTAATACACCGTCCCCGGACCATACTCCATATGACAAGCCAGACCGCCCCCCTCGCGGGCGGGACAGGACGGCTGGCGACACTGGTTATATACCAGCAATACCCCTAAGATGGGGGAAAGGATCCATTAGAGCACAATGACATGTTTGACCTGCGAGCTAACCTGGATCACAGAGTAGGCCATATAAGGTCCATTTACGGATCCAGAGAGTACTCACCCGATAGACGGGGTGGGTACAGGCCATGGTTCGACCAGAACTACAAAGTCCGGGAACGCAACCAGTCTCATGTAGACGCTGAATACAGGCGTGACATAGCACGTCTCAGAGGTGCCACTGACCCACTGTGTTTCACAGATAAGGTAATGCGGCATCAGTTCCCTGAAGGGTTTAAACCCGTGAATATAGAACAGTATGATGGGACCACTGACCCAACTGCATGGATTAAGCACTTCCTCCTCCATATCCACATGGTGCGAGGAGATGATCTCCACGTCATCAAATATGTCCCTCTTAAACTTAAGGGGCCAGCTCAGCACTGGTTAAATAGTCTCCCCAGCAATTCTGGAATCGGTTCTTGACTAAGAAGAACCAAATCATCGACTGTTCGGATACCGAGGCTATAGCCTTCTTCCGGCAAAACAATTGACAAATGGCTGGCCTGCCAGCTTGGCCAGGATAAACCTCGGACCATGTTCGCCCTCACTCACTAGTGCAGAACAAGCCTATAGTCGCGGTTCGTAAGGGCCTTTAGTGTCGGTTCTCGAACTGGCACTAAAGGGTGGGGACTAAAGCGTACCCCCCTTTAGTGCTGGTTCAACACGGCCCAACACCAAAGGCCCTCCACATGGCATCCGCCGGCGCCGTGGGCTGGGGAGACCTTTAGTCTCGTTTGGTAACACCAACCGGGACTAAAAGTAGTTAGTTTTTTAGTTTTGTTTTATTTTTCCTTTTAATTCTTTAGGGGTTCATGAATTAATTATGGTTATACGCCGTTATACAAATTTTGATACAGTACCAATTAAGAGGTTGTTATATCATTATGTTCATGATGAATTATTATATCATTGTGAGGAAGAAACATGGATTTTATTCATCCAAATGAATAAAAAGTGATCAAAAGTTGAATTAGTAGGATGACGATCCTACTAATTCAACTTTTGGTCACTTTTGGTCCATCCACATGAATCTAATTAATCCGCTTTCCTTCCCCCAATGATATAACAAATCATCATGATAATCATGATCAACATCATCATCGTATTAATATAAGAACTCTTGCATCATATCATCACCAACCACACTTTAGCTAATAATCATCATAGTCATTACCACCAACACTATTTAATCATCATTTTCGTCAATGAGACATCATATAACAAGTTGGTCACTAGTCATAATCACAACTCCTCCTCCTCCTCCTCCTCATAAACTCTAACACATTGTAGCACATAATAACACATTGTACCTAGGACCTAGTCCTCTCTCACAGGACCAATTCTACCCTCTCTTCGGTGCAATATCATAAAACAAGATAGGCCCTGACTCTCCATTATGGAGAATGGAGATCATCCTGTCTCCAATTCTTGGCCTATGCACAATGTTGCTTCCAAGTAGCTCTCTATGTTTGACCATACATTTTTTCCAATCTTTCATTGTCATGTCTTCATCAGTTTTAGAAATCCGGTATGGACAGGAGTGATGCGTAGGCTGACCTGGCTGTCGTGACCCTAAGCTCATAACAACAAGGCGACCTCTCAAAACATCAGATGAGGCACAATCTTTCGGGGTTTTCTGTTGAAAAACATAGTAATAACTTTGTAGTTAGCAATGTAGTTTAGTCTTACAAGAATTTATGCAAAAGAAGCACGGATGTCGTAATAGTAGAAAATCTTACCATGCAATCTCCATGGATGTTACCGTAGTTCACCACGTGCACTAGGGGCACGTATTGACCATAATGTGGAGGAGTTTGATAATAGCTATTGTAATTCTTAAGATGATTAAGAAATGCGGTAAGATGATCTTTCTCCTTATAAGTTAATTCTGCTTCATCATTGTAGTAGTAGGTTGTGTCTACCATCTTCCGTAAATTTTTTGAAAAATGAAAATGAACTGTCAATGCAAATAAGTTGTCAACTATTTTTAAATAAACAATATAAATTACTTAATAAATATGGTTGAGAAACTCACATAATGGTAGAACTGGAGGCGTCTGCACATCGACCCAGATGTCGATATTACCTTCAATTTCATCTTCCGGACGAATATCAAAGGTGATAAGCATATTAGGCTAAAATGCATAAGCCTTGCATACTGCTCTCCAACTTTTGCATTCAAAATAGCAGTAGGTGTCTGCATTGTACAATTTTACGACAAAAGTATAACCATGCTCGGTCCTCAAGTGAACTATCTTTACCTCCATAATTTTTTTAGTATTGAAACCAATCTTATCCAAGACATAAATTCTTGCATGGCAGGGGATACGCTAGTAGAATAGTAAAAAATTAAAACTATAAGTTGAAGCAAAAGAAGAAGAAGTCATGCTTTCATTGAGACGGGGACAGCGATGGGGTGCATCGCGTCGGGGGCGGCGATGGCGTGGGCGGCGACGGCGTCGGGGCAGGAGGTGCGTCGGCGATCTCCTTTGTTCAGTGGTCGAAGAGACGAAGAAGGAGAGGGAAAATGAAAAAATTTCATTTCCTGCTTATATAGGAGGACCTTTAGTCGCGGTTGGTGGCTCGAACCGCTACTAAAGGGGGGGGGGGGTCTTTAGTCGTGGTTGGAGCCACCAACCGCGACTCAAGGTGAATTTCACCACGGAAGCGACGGGAAGCGAAAACCGTCTTTAGTCACGGTTGGAGCCACCAACCGCAACTAAAGAACAGTTCCTGGCACGGCGCACTGCAGTGGAAGTTTAGTCCCACCTCGCGAAGCGAGGGGCGGTCGCACTAGTTTATAAGCCCCGCTGCGGCTGCTCCCTCAAGCTCCTCTCTAAGCAGGCCTATGTGGGCCTACCGAACCTGTGCGGCCCTGTTGGGCCTAATGGGCCTCGCAGGCCTACATCCTGGCCTATGTTGGGTTTCTAGTCGTATGCAGGTCGTGGCGGCCCAATAGGCAGCCTATTTTTTAATTATTTTTCATTTTTTCATTTTTTGCTTTATTTATTTTCTTTTGTTTCTGATTTTTTTGTGCTTTATTGAGAGTTAATGAGTGAATCTTTTTGCGTTAGGTCATAAAAATTATAAACTTTCTGTTAGTGGCTGTAGTTTTCAAATTCGAATAGTTTAAATTTGAATTATTTGAAATTTGTGTGAATGACTAGTTTGTGAATTACTTTACTTTAAAAATCTGAAAATAGTAAACAACAAGGTAACAAATAGTAAATGTACGAAATGTAATTATATCCAATTTGGTAATTCTTAGGTTATTTAAAATTGAAATGCCTTTGTAATAGGCAAGTTTTCGTTTGAAACCCTGATACTTCGAAAGAGATTATCCATTTTGTACACGAAGTGAATCCAGTTTTTGTCATAACCCTCTCAACTTTTTAGCACATGCTATGTGGGTGAAATGATGATACCATGCCAACTTTCAAGCTTTCTAGAGTTCGTTTGTAGTGCTTATCAATTTAAGGGCCATTTAGCTCAAAAAAAATCAGTAATTGCATGGAAAATAGCAAATGAAGTCGGAAAGGGTTGAAAATTGATGGCCTCCCTTCGAATGGTGCATACTGAACGCACAAAAAGTCTCGAGTTGAAATAAGTTAAAAAAATGAAATGCCTTTGTAACAGACGAGTTTTCGTCTGAAACCCTGATACTTCGAAAGAGATTGTACATTTTGTACACAAAGTGCATCCAGTTTTGGCCGTAGCCCTCACAACTTTTTAGGACATGCTATGTGGGTGAAATGATGATACCATGCCAACTTTCAACCTTTTCAGAGTTCATTTGTAGTGCTTATCAATTTCAGGGTCATTTAGCTCAAAAAAAAATCAGTAAATGCATGAAAGATAGCAAATGAAGTCGGAAATGGTTGAAAATTGATGGCTCCATTCGATTGGTGCATACTGAATGCACAAAACACATAAGTACACTACTATTAAAAAGATTCCCTTCTCTCTCTCTCTCTCTCTCTCTCTCTATATATATATATATATATATAAGTCTGGAAACTAACTAGAGAAGCCGGTCACATCCCAGAGTGGGATCTTTGGGTGTAAAACTTTGTCTTCGTGTGTGTCCCTTTGCATTGTAACCATGCGAATTCTTCATCGTTTAACTTGATGCTCGGGTCAACATTCACTATGAAGGGAGCAATTTCATGAATCTTTTCATAATCTTCTGACATGTCTATCTTGTCCTCCACTCCCACGATGTTTCTTTTCCCTGACAGAACTATGTGGCACTTTGGCTCATCGCATGATATATTTGCTTCCTTATCTTTTCTTTTTCTCATCTTGGTAGACATGTCCTTCACATAAAAACCCTGCGCCACATCATTGGCTAGGACGAATGGTTCGTCTACGTACCCTAGATTGTTGAGATCCACTGTTGTCATTACGTACTGCGGGTCTTCCTTTACCCCGCCTCCTGTCAGATTGACACATTTGCACCTAAGCAAAGGGACCTTCACATCAAGTTCATACTCAAGTTCCCATATCTCCTCTATGTAACCATAGTATGTGTCCTTTGGCCAATTGTTGTTTGCTGCATCAAAGTGGACACCACTCTTTTGGTTGGCGCTCTTTTTATCTTGGGTGATCGTGTAAAATATATTCCCATTTATCTCGTACCCTTTGAAAGTCAATATAGTCGAAGATGGTAACTTGGATAACAAGTACAATTCATCTTCAATAGTGTCGTCATGCATGAGACGTGTCTGCAACCAACCAGCGAAAGTCACCGTTTGTTCATGTGTAATCCAATCGTCAGACTTCTCCGGGTGTTTGGAGCGTAGAATATTCTTGTGTTGCTCGATATATGGAGCCACCAAGGCAGAACTTTGTAGAACTGTTTAGTGTGCTTGCGCCAAAGAATACCCGTGACGGCATATTAGTGAATTCTTTCCTAGCGTGCCTTTTCCACCCAGTCTGCCCTCATGTCGCGATTTAGGAACACCTATCGGCTTAAGGTCAGGAATAAAGTCAACACAAAACTCAATGACCTCCTTGGAGATGCTTCCTTCTGGCCTAGCACGATCATGAACTTATTTCTTTAAGACTCCCATGAACCTCTCAAAGGGGAACATATTGTGTAGAAATACAGGACCCAGAATGGCAATCTCCTTGACTAGGTGAACTAGGACATGTGTCATGATATTGAAGAAGGATGATGGGAACACCAACTCGAAACTGACAAGAAATTGCACCAAATCATTCTCTAACCTTGGTAGGATTTCTGGATCGATTACCTTCTGAGAGATTGCATTCATGAATGCACATAGCTTCACAATGGCTAATCGAATGTTTTCCAGTAGAAGCTCCCTCAATGCAACCGAAAGTAGTTGCGTCATAATCACATGGCAGACATGAGACTTTAGGTTCTGGAACTTTTTCTCTGCCATATTTATTATTCCCTTTATATTCGATGAGAATCCAGACGGGACCTTCATGCTGAGCAGGCATTCGAAGAAGATTTCCTTCTCTTCTTTGGTAAGAGCATAGCTGGCATGACCCCGAAACTACTCTGGATCCATGCCGTCTTTTCCGTGCATACGTTGCCGGTCCTCCCATGCCTCTGGCGTATCTTTTGTGTTCCCATACACGCCCAAGAAGCCTAGCAGGTTCATGCAATGATTCTTTGACACGTGCATCACATCGATTGTAGAGTGGACCTCAAGGTCTTTCCAATACGATAGGTCCCAAAATATTGATTTCTTCTTCCACATGGGTGCACATTTGTTAGCGTCATTTGGAACAGATTGTGCACCAGGACCCTTGCCAAAGATTACTTTTATATCCTTGAACATATCAAGTATTTCGTCACCCGTACGGTGGCGAGGCTTCTTCCGGTGATCTGCCTCACCTTTGAAATGCTTGCCTTTCTTTCTTACGGGATGCCTGCTCTGAAGAAATCGACGATGCCCCAGATACACATTCTTCTTACATTTATCCAAATATATACTGTCGGTATCATCTAAACAGTGCATGCATGCGTGGTATCCCTTGTTTGTCTGTCCTGAAAGGTTACTGAGAGCAGGCCAATCATTGATGGTTACAAACAACAATGCATGTAGGTCAAATTCCTCCTGATCTTTCGCATCCCATGCAGGTACACCTTTTCCATTCTGGATATGTAAAAGTTCTTCAACCAATGGCCTTAGGTACACATCAATGTCGTTGCCGGGTTTCTTGGGGCCTTGTATGAGCACTGGCATCATAATGAACTTCTGCTTCATGCACAACCAAGGAGGAAGGTTATAGATACATAGAGTCACAGGCCATGTGCTATGATTGTTGTTCTGCTCCCCAAAAGGATTAATGCCATCTACACTTAAACCAAACCATACGTTTTTCCTTGCATCTTTTACAAAGTCCTTCCACTTTCTCTCGATTTTTCTCCACTGCGACCCGTCAGCGGGAACTCTCAACTTCCCGTCTTTCTTACGGTCTTCGTTGTGACATCGCATCAACTTGGCATGCTCTTTGTTTTGGAACAAACGTTTCTACCGTGGTATTATAGGAGCATACCACATCACCTTGGCAGGAATCTTCTTCCTAGAGCGCTCGCCCTCAACATCACCTGGGTCATCGTGGACGATCTTATAGCGCAATGCATAGCATACTGGGCATGCGTTGAAATCCTCGTACTCACCGCGGTAGAGGATGCAGTCATTAGGGCATTCATGTATCTTCTCGTCCTCTAATCCCAGAGGCAGACAACCTTCTTTGCTTCATACATACTCTCTGGCAATTCGTTGTCGTTTGGTAGCTTCTTCTTTAACATTATCAATAACTTTTGAAATGCCTTGTCAGATACACCATCTCTGCCTTCCATTGCAGCAATTCCAGTGTGGTACTCAACTTTTTATTGTCATCTTTGAAATTTGGGTACAACCCTTTTTTGTGATCCTCTAACATGCACTGCAACTTCAGATTCTCCTTTCACTTGCGCAGTTTCTCTTTGCATCAGCAATGGCTCGACCAAGATCATCAGCGGGCTCATCTAATGCATCTTTTTCAGCTCCTTCCTGCATTGTTGGCTCAACATCTTCCCCCATTGTTGTACCATCATATTCATGGAACCCATGGCCAGGATAGCTATCGCCATCCTCTTCTTCTTCATTCTCTTCCATTAGGACCCCTCTTTCTCCGTGCTTGGTCCAACAGTTATAGCCGGACATGAAACCGGACTCAAACAGGTGGACGTGAATGGTTCTTGAGTTAGAGTAATTTTGATCATTCTTACAGCCAACACATGTCCAATACATAAAACCATCCGGCCGCTTGTTTGCCTCAGCCGCAACCACAAAAGTACGCACGCCATTAATCAACTGGGGAGAGCATCGGTCCTCGTACATCCATTGTCGACTCATCTTCATTACACCACACCAAAAAGACCAAAT
This sequence comes from Hordeum marinum, assembly GCA_022496015.1. Classification (NCBI taxonomy): domain Eukaryota; kingdom Viridiplantae; phylum Streptophyta; class Magnoliopsida; order Poales; family Poaceae; genus Hordeum; species Hordeum marinum. The sequence continues at coordinate 502,182,343 of CM039678.1, read as the reverse complement.
TAATACAAGTTTGTACATGAAGTTCATACACACTTGTTCTCATACAACAACATACAAACTCTCTAGCTAAAGCATTTAAATGCAACAACAAATGCGGTCAACATCGCAACTAAGGTAACAATTGATCCAACAACATAGTGATACCAAGCCTCACTATCAATGGCATAACCTTTAAATTTTCTAATCTTCAAGTGCATTGCACCCATCTTGATCTTGTGATCATCGACGACATCGGCAACATACAACTCCATTTTCATATTCTCTTCTTCAACTCTTTTCAATTTTTCTTTCAAATACTCGTTTTCTTTTTCAACTAAATTTAACTTCATGGCAAGAAGATCTATGTCGGTTGGAATCTCTGGTGCACATACCTCCAAGATAAAAATATCTATGTCAACTTGATTGGCATAATTGTCATGAACACGAAATGCAACAAAGAGTTATAAAAGAGAGTATATACCACATCCGCATCATAAACCGGACGAGGGCTGATGGGGACAGATTTCAAAACCATGCCACTATGTATAACAAACAACCATATAGGTAAGAAAACTATACAAGTAACTAAATAAATCTTACAAACATGTTTTTTTATAAAAATGATAAGAACAAGAGGCTCACCAAGGTGGTGCCGGCGACGGGACGGTGCGGGCGATCGACGGTGGTTAGGATGGGAACGGGAAGGCACTAAGTAAACCACACCTACAAATGCAAAGTAAGAATTTAATTTGAGCTCAAATTGCGTAAATCTAATAAACTACCACATGCAAACTAAAACTCACAAATTAATATACTTATAGAGCATTGCAAGAGCTAATCTAGCAATGAGAGATGAAAGGACAAAGTTGCTAACCTTTGTGAACACTTGGGTGAATGGGATGCCCCCAAATCTTGACAAATTTTGGCAAAAATGGAGGATGAGCTCGAGGAAGAGAGGAAGAACAAAGAGGAGAGAAAAGGGGAAGAACAAAGAGGACACTGCTCGGGCTGGCGCCGAAGGGTTTCAATATAGGGGAACCTTTAGTCCCGGTTGGTGGCTCCAACCGCATCTAAAGGTTAGCCTATAGTCACGGTTGGAGCCACCAACCGAGACTAAAGGTTCCCGTGGGGCCCCAGGCTGACGCCAGCCTGCCAACACACCTTTAGTGCCAATTCGTGGCACGAACCAGGACTAAAGGTCCGTAACGAACTGGCACTAATGATCCCCGTCACGAACCGACACTAATGATCACATTAGTCCCAGTTCAAAAGCCAACCGTGACTAATGAGGCGGACAAAAGGTCCATTTTCTACTAGTGACTACCCTCATGACCCACTTCTGCGCGGGCGAAGACAATTGGCTAGCAAAATGCGGCCATAATGCCGAGGATCCCGTGGCACCTGAAGCCCGGGAGGGCAACTTGAAATCAAAATGCAATAAGAATAAGCGCCGACACAATAATAGCGATGCCGATGACACGGCCGTAAATGCGGAATTCCACAATTCCCGACCTGGGCAGCAGAAGAAGCCTCCTAAAGGCAATCGCGACGGACCCTCTCAGCTCAAGAAAATCATTGAAAGGCCTTACCAAATCCATGGGAATTCACACAAGCCCGCCAACCACAAACACCGCAATTGCTAGGTGTTCAAATAGGTCGACGAGACAGCATCCGAGGACCAGGGCAAAAGCTCTCGTAGCGAGGATGACGGTGAACCTCGGGGTCCAATTGGTGGCGGACAGAAGAAGTTCCCTCCCGAAGTCAAAATAGTGAACATGATATATGCCACTCATATACCCAAGAAGGAAAGGAAGCACGTCCTTCAGGAAGTCTACGCGGCGGAACCTATAGCCCCGAAGTACAACCCATGGTCGGCATACCCGATCACCTTTGACCGGCATGATCATTCGGCCAGTATCCATCACGGGGGTTCGGCAGCCCTCATCCTAGACCCCATTATAGATGGGTATCACCTCACAACGGTCCTAATGGACGGAGGAAGTAGCCTTAACCTGATTTACTCAGATACGGTGAAAAAGATGGGCATTGATCCGTCAAGGATCAAACCCAGAAACACTACCTTCAAAGGAGTGATCTCGGGCGTTGAGGCCCGATTCACGGGGTCAGTAACTCTAGAGGTCATGTTCTGCTGACCCGATAACTTTCGCAGTGAAGACTTGAGCTTTGACATTGTGCCCTTCCGTAGTGGCTCTCATGCGCTGCTTGGTCGGACTGCGTTCGCTCATTTCAACGCGGCCCCACACTACGCATACCTCAAGCTGAAGATGCTGGCCCCCAAGGGTGTCATTACTGTCAATGGCAACACCGAGCGCTCCCTTAGAACTGAGGAACATGCACTGGCCCTAGCGGCTTAATTCAGCTATAAAGAAGACCAGCAGGTTCCGACATCTACCATAAAGGCACATAAGGCTGGGAAGCGAGTTCGGTTTCAGACCAAAAACTCAGATCCTTCCTATTCCCGTCTATAGGTACTTGCCCCCACCGCACAATTTCAATACTAGCAAAGTATGTGCCAAGGAGGCACAACTTCGCACTTAAGATTCCATGGGAAGCGGTGGGGAAATAAAGGTGGGTCTTCGGCTGGCCCGACTTGCTACCATTGATACATCTTTGGACAAGACACAAGCACTCCTAAAAGAGCCTGCCTACGGCGTAAAGCTCACCTATAATTCGGCGGTCACTCAAGATTTTGTTAGCAAAATCCGCCCGCTGAACACTAACACCCATAAAGGTGCATCCAAGAGCAGGAGTCAACTAGCAAGGGGGCATATCGAGGATGCCAGGTCACCAATTGAAGACCCCTGGTACAACAACTCATGTATGATTTTATTTTTCTTATTTTCTTTTGCATAGCTGTAAACGGCTGCTTCGGCAATCCGGAGTTATGAGAGTTGTTGAGAAAATGCAAAAGTACGTGGTGCAAGTATGCCTCATCTGCCCTGTTTTCGACGCATACTTTTTCTCTTTTCTCCCTCTTCACGTGAACTTGTTCGGTATGACGCGAGGTAACCGGCTAATAGACCAGGGGCTCGATTTCAAACACAAATCGCCTTAACTATCGTGCGTTCGGCATCTTGGTGTTCGCTTTATATGCATCGGTTCCGAACTATGTCTTTGGTCATTAAGTTGGGTTGCCTGGATCCTGTGCTTGCCCATTTTTGTTCCGCTCGTTCAGATAAAAGGGCAAAGGGAGCAACCATGCAATTGTGTTTCCGGATAGTCCGGTCAAGCACCTCAGGGGAGAAAGCCAAAAACGGACTGTCATAGTATGCGCGATCCGATCTGTGAACCCCAAGCTAGAAGTATTATACTTCAAACCTTGTAAGCGTTTATTCGTTTTATACAAGGAACTTGCCCTTTGTGCATGATGATGTCGGATTCGGCCCTGGTTTGTCCGAACCTCACAACACTCTGGTGGCTAATCGTACGCTTCCTGTAGTCCTTTTCGCGCCCCTTCGGTTAAGTGAAAGAAATAAAGCACTATAGTCTGATTGCCTAGTCTGCTGCACTACACGGCCTTCGGGTTCTAATAATACGGCTAAGGGACACAGTGCATTGGCATAGACACCCCATGTAGTATCTACGTGGGGGCTGAAGCCGACGACTCACATCTTTCAGTATTAAACAACCACATAAGAGTTATAAAGGAATGCAAAACCATGTAAGAGCGGATATTAATATCATTAAAAAATTTATCACGAGTCTTCGGACATGTTACAAGATCATTCGAACAATTTTTTGCCCGAACACTGCGACGCTATCACCCGAGCACTCTCCATCACTCCATCAAAGTATAGCTCGGGGCGTCGGTGCTCCTTCCCGGGTGGCGGCGGGTCGTGATGACCTTCAACGGATTTAGCCCCGGCCAGTGCACTTTGGCCTTAGCATGGGCCATCCGGACTCCCTCGATGCAGGAGGAGCGCTTGACTGTGTCGAGACGGGGCGTGGCAGCGAGCGGTTTCTGCACTAGGCCAAAGTAGCTGCCTGGTAGCGGCTCGCTGGGCCATAAGCGGATGCAGAGGTCCCTCATGGCCGGCTTCGTCACCTGGTGCAGCTCCATCAGCTATTTCAACTGCTCCACCAAGAGAGGTGGACTCTCGGGGGCTCCGAACTGTGCCCAGAACATCCGAGCTTCATCTTCCTCTCCCCATGAGGCAAACAATTGTTTGGCATCCGCCACACTCTTCTGGAGATTGGAGGATGCGCCTGAAGATCACCACACCCGGGTAAGTAATTCGAATCTGCAATCTCCGAATACACACTTTAGTGAGTATGGCTTACCATCCACTATGGCCTTGGCCGGGCACACTTGCTCCTCGTAGAACTGTCTGTCCACCCGCTCCTTCTGGAGTTCATTTTTCAAGGTGGACAGTTTGACCGAGCTCGCCTTGTTCTTTTGCTCCAAGGACACGCATCTCTCGTTGGCGTCCTTGAGCTCTTGTTGGACCCTTGCCACGCGAGCTTCATGCTTGCCACTAGTGGACCGCATGGCGGAAAGGGCGGTAGCCAGTCCTTAGCGGCCGCCCTCTCGGCAGCCGTCTCGTCCTTCGCGCGCTCGAGCTCGGCCTTGAGCTGCTCCACTTCCTTCGACGAGGCTACGCGTGCATTCGGCAAGATAAAGAATCTACATTGACAATATTTAGACTGTAAAATTTAGGCGAAGGCATTCAGATTCCGTCTCAACATACCTTGAGCCTCGTCGAGCCTTCAGTTGAGGGTCGTAGCTTCGTCTTCCAAGAGCTTCAGCTTTCGATTTAACTCCTCCATCTCGGTGCCATTTGTGGCCGCCGCTGATGACGAAGCCTACATTACACTCACAATTAATACATTACATCGGCACTCACTTCCCGAATTATAAACAATCCGATCATATATCTATTTATTCTAGTATGCTAAACACTTAAAGTGCTTCTAGTGCATTATCGGATTCAGATGTGACCCCTAGGTGAGCCTGTTCACCTCACCTAGGGTTTGAGGGTTGCCATGTATACAATACAAATAAAAAAAATCTTTGCATAAACATTAGGTGACTTACATGAAAACCTGCAAGGAGACCTTTGAAGGCCTCCTTCAGCCCGTGGGTCAACCGACTAGACGCTTTGTAGTATCACACCCATAAGGGTGCGGAGATCCTAGGGGATGGAGGCACTCGAGAAAGCCTCCTCCATGACCGACCATTCGTTGGCCAGTGGTGTCGGGGATGATCGGATTTCCCGATCACCCACCGGGGATGAGACCGGTGTCTCCGGATGCGCAGTGTGCTCGAGAGATGTTCTCGGAGGGGACTGAGTGCCCACTCGTCCGGCCTCCTCGGTATCCGGACGGGGCGTTTTCCCCCGGTCTTCGGTGGGAAAAGTGTTAGCCTCGGCCATGGTGCAATTTCCCTCGCCCCCTGTGTCCGTCTCCATTGGAGTAGGCTGGGACGACACCTCCACAATGTCCTTTGTGGCGCTTGGAGTGGTGGGGTGCGAGGCATCCCCGCTATCCGCCAGTTCGGCGGGCGGGGTCTCCCCATCCGATATCACCTCATGGGGGATAACCTGCGGGGGGGCTGTAAGACCAATGACCTGCGTGTTAGCAAACTCTAAAGCTACTTGTGCTAAGTAGGAGGGTCTTTGGATCCTAACCTAGATGGAGGGGGTTTGACCCGTAGGCTCATTTGCGGAACCTCCTTGAGGTCTTCGGACGTGGAGCTCGAGTCCGAGCTATCGTCGGATAGGACCACCCACGTTTGCCGCGCCCTCTTCGGGGCTGGAGAAGCGACCTACCTCAGGGCGTCCGAAGACGCTTCTCTCTTCTTGGCAAGGGGGAAATTGCCTACCCCCCCGCTCTTGATCTCGGCCTCCTCCTCATTTGAGGAGGCGGGGGTATCTTCGGATGTGGCATCAGGCTGGTCCCTGATGCGAAGGACAGCCTGGCCTGGTTTCTTATTCTTCTCTTTGTTCGTGGGAGCCTGGTAAGGCTTCTCCACGAGCATCTTGGCTAACAGCCCGGTCCTCTCATGTTCGTGTTGAGGAGCCTTACTGTTGATGTGGATGGCTTTCTTCAGCCATCTCTGTTCGAACAGGTCGGATAAGAGGTCATAGGAATGGTCTGCGTAATGAAGTTGACCAAGATGGGGTGCATCGTACCTCAGAATCGGGCTTGGCGGCATGCAGACCCTTGTCCTCCTCCTCGGATGGTGAGCTATTCATCGATTTGAAGAGCGCCTTCCACAACTTCCCCCGCGTAGTGCAGAAGAGGTTCCGGATGTGGGCTCGGCTTCGAGTTCTCGAGCCCACATGGGAGTGTCCCGATGCTAGCAGGGGAGGATGCATATTCAGAGCATCACCTGGAGCACATCGGCTAGCTGGATGCCTTCCTCGTCCAAGGAGCAAAGGTGCTTCTGCAAATCTGTCACCTCCTTGCTGGTTCCCTAGACCAGGCCCTTTTCGGGCCATGAAGCCAGTCGGGTGGGGGGATCTAAATGCGGCAATGGGGAGCTGGCCCTCTTCTTGTGGCTCGGTGAAGGTGTCGATGAAGGTGCCTGACGGCCACCCGACACAGGCGAGCTTAACGATGACTGCCCCGCCGCAGTCCGCGTGCTTGCCGCCGATGCACTTGGGCTTGATATTGAAGACCTACAGCTAGAGCCCAAAGTGAGGCTCGATGCGCAGGAAGGACTCACAAACGAGGGTGAACAACGAGATGTGCATGCTGGAGTTCGGCGGGAGGTCGTGGAAGTCGAGGCCGTAGAAGAACATTAGCCTCTGACGAAGGGGTGGAGTGGGAAGCTCAACTCCCTAATGAAGTAGGGGCTGAACACCACCCTCTTGCCTCGCCAGGGGGTGGGGATCACTTGGCCCTCCTCCGCTGCACGGTGAGGGATGTTGGCTGGGAGGTAACCGACCTTCTTGAGGTCGAGTATGTCCTTGTTAGTGACCATGGAAGCTTCCCACTGGCCGTCTGATCCCACCATTGCTGAGCTTGGAGGTGGGGTCGGAGAAACCTAGATCTGTGCTCTGGGGGCGGAATAGAATGGAAGGCAGAGAAGTCGAATGGAGAGCGTAAAAGGGCCTTTGGGGTTTTCTTTCTCTTTTTATAAGGCTTGTTGATTTAGACTACCCTTCCTGCGCCGTGAATCCCTCCACTTCCTGAGATGTGTGAGCCGTTGCGCACGTGTGGTTAAGTATATACCGTATAAAACGGGACATGATCGGTATATTGATAGATCGTGATGATTGAAACAACCTTGAACCGCGAATCGAGTCTAGGCAAATGGCCTAGTGGTCATGGTGGGCCATAGCCTTTTGTCAGAAAGGTTGTTAGAGGGCCATTGTGTACCCCTTGACGTTTGGCCTTCAAAGCCAATTAACTTGCTGTATTCGGATGTGCCACTATGCGGAAAACTGTTTATCCTCGGAGGCCGAACTACGGTTTGGCAGGAAGGAACTCTCCTTGCAAGACGAAGACTCTGTTCACAAAGCAGTTGAAGCCGAATACCTTTTGCATTGGAGGCAAGTTCGGGGGTTACTGAGGGAGTCCTGGATTAGGGGGTCCTCGGATAGCCGACCTATTGTTATGGGCCGGACTATGAGGGCTACTTACCGAACACCAAAGGATTTGAAGGCCCAGTCTCTAAGATGGAAGCTTCGAGAAGCACGGCTTGCCCTCCAAGTCTGATGTATTAGTTAGGCATGTTTATCTTTTCGGCATGTAACCGATCATGTGTAAACCCTAGGCATCTTTGGCGTCTATATAAGCCGGAGGGTTTTAGGGTAGAGCGACAACACAACTCATCTAGGGTTAGCTATACGATCTCGAGGTAGATCAACTCTGTAACCCCTCACATCATCAACACAATTCATCTAGGGTTAGCTATACGATTTCGAGGTAGATCAACTCTGTAACCCCTCACATCATCAATACAACCAAGCAGGACATAGGGTATTACTGTTGAAAATATGCCCTAGAGGCAATAATAAATTAGTTATTATCACATTTCCTTGTTCATGATAATCGTTTATTATCCATGCTATAATTGTATTGATCGGAAACTTAGATACATGTGTGGATACATAGACAACACCGTGTCCCTAGTATGCCTCTAATAGACTAGCTCGTTGATCAAAGATGGTCAAGGTTTCCTAGCCATGGACATGTGATGTCATTTGATAACGGGATCACATCATTAGGAGAATGATGTGATGGACAAGACCCAAACTATAAACATAGCATATGATCGTGTCAGTTTAGTGCTACAGTTTTCTGCATGTCAAGTATTTGTTCCTATGACCATGAGGTCATGCAACTCACCGACACTGGAGAAGTGCCTTGTGTGTATCAACCATCACAACGTAACTGGGTGACTATAAAGGTACTCTATAGGTATCTCCGAGGGTGTCTGTTGGGTTGGCATGGATCAAGACTGGGATTTGTTACTCCGTGTGAAAGAGAGGTATCTCAGGGCCGCTCGGTAATACAACATCAAAATAAGCCTTGCAAGCACCGTGACTAAGTGTTAGCCATGGGATATTGTATTAAGGAAACGAGTAAAGAGATTTGCTGGTAACGAGGTTGAACTAGGTATGGAGATATCGACGATCGAATCTCGGGCAAGTAACATACCGAAGAACAAAGGGAACATCATACGAGATTAACTGAATCCTTGACATAGAGGTTCGACCGATAAAGATCTTCGTAGAATAAGTAGGAACCAATATGGGCATCCAGGTGCCGCTATTGGTTATTGACCGTAGAGGTGTCTCGGTCATGTCTACATAGTTCTCGAACCCGCAGGGTTTGCACACTTAAGGTTCGGTGACGTTTCGGTAGTATAGAGTTATGCATGGTGGTGACCGAAGGTTGTTTGGATTCCCGGATGTGATCCCGGACATCACGAGGAGCTACGGAATGGTCCGGAGGTAAATATTGATATATAGGAAGTCCTATTTTGGTCGCCGGAAAAGTTTCGGGCTCATCGGTAGTGTACCGGGAGTGCCGGTAGTGTACCGGGGGACCACCGGGAGGGGTATTTCGACCCAAGAGGCTACATCGGCTGTGGGAGGGTGAATACCAGCCCTTTGTGGTATGGTGTAAGTCCCACACAAGGCCCATGCGTCTGGGAAGAAAAGCCCAAAGAGAAAAAGGTGGAAAAAGGCAAAAAGACCAAATAAGGAAGGAGTCCTAGTCCTACCAGGATTGGAGGAGGATTCCTCCTCTCCTCGCTTCGGCCGAAGCCTAGAGGGCTTGGCCCTTGTGACAAGTCTCCTCCTCCTCTCCCCTATATATACTAGAGGGTTTTAGGGTTTTGGGAAAAGATTTCCAGCCACGTGCAACCCTACCCTCTAGTTCATAGATCTCCTCTAGATCGGTCTGAGCTGTGCTTAGGCGAAGCCCTGCTAAGATTACTCCACCACCATCGCCGCAGCGTCGTCATGCTGCCGGAGAACTCGACTACCTCTCCGCTCCCTCTTGCTGGATCAAGAAGGCGGAGATCGTCATCGAGCTGTACGTGTGCTGAACGCGGAGGTGCCGTTCGTTCGGCGCTAGACCGGAAGGACCGTGATCAAGATCGCAAGACGGATCGTGATGAGATCGCGGGAAGGATCGTGATGAGTTCGTGGGACATATCATGATTTGATCGTGGGATGGATTGTGATGAGATCATGGGACGCTCGGCGATTTGGACCACGAAGACGTTCGACTACACCAACCACGTTTCTTAACGCTTCCCGCTTAGCGATCTACAAGGGTATGTAGATCCACTCTCCCTCTCGTAGATGCTCATCACCATGGATAGATCTTGTGTGTGCATAGTAAAAATTTTGTTTCCCAAGCAACATTCCCCAATAGTGGCATCATGAGCTAGGTCTATGTGTAGACGAGATCTCGAGTAGAACACAAAGAGTTTGTGGGCGTTGATGCTTAGATTGCTTCCTACCTTGGTCGTGTTTTGGTTCAGCGGTATTGTGGGATGAAGCGGCCCGGACCAACCTTACTCGTACGCTTACGAGAGACCGGTTCCATAGACTAACGTGTAACTTCGTTGCACAAAGATCGCTGCCGGGTGTTTGTTTCTCCTACTTTAGTTGGATCGGATTCGACAAAGGCGGTCCTTGAGAAGGTTGAAAAGCAGCTTATGTATCACCATTGTGGTTTTGCGTAGGTGAGAATTGTTCTTGATAGATACCCATAGCAGCCACGTAAAACTTGCAACAACAATTAGAGGACGTCTAACTTGTTATTGTAGCGTATGTTGTGATGTGATATGGCCAATTACATGATGAGATATACGTGAAATATGAGATGATCATGTGTTGTATAGAATATCATGACTGGCATGTCGTTGAGTACGGCAACTGGCAGGAGCCGTAGGGTTGTCTTTAATAATTGTATGACCTGCGTGTCACTCATTAAGCGCTATGTAATGCTTTACTTTATCGCTAAGCGGTAGCAATAGTAGTAGAAGCATTGTGGGTGCAACAACCCCATTGGCGACACGTTGATGGAGATCAAGATGATGGAGATCATGGTGTCATGTTGGTGACGATGGAGGTCATGCCGGTTCTTTAAGGATGGAGATCAAAAGCACAAATTCATGGCCATATCATGTCACTTATGATTTGCATGTGATGTTAATCCTTTTATGCACATTGTTTTGCTTAGGACGATGGTAGAATTATAAGGTGATCCCTCACTTAAATTTCAAGATAAATTGTGTTCTCCTCGAGTGTGTACCATTGTGAAAGTTCGTCGTGTTGATACACAACATGATGATCGGGTGTGATAGACTCTATGTTCACATACAATGGGTACAAGCCAGTGTTGCACATGCAGAACACTCGGGTTAAACATGAGGAGCCTAGCACGTACAGACATGGCCTCGAAACATAAGAGACCGAAAGGTCGAACATGAGTCATATAGTAGATATGATCAACATGATGATGTTCACCATTGAAACCACCTCAACTCGTGTGATGATCGGACTTGAGTTAGTGAATTTGGATAATGTATCACTGGAATGACCAGAGGGATGTCAATTTGAGTGGGAGTTCTTAAGTAATATGATTAATTGAACTCATTAACATGAACATAGTCAGTAGTGTCTTTGCAAATTATGTTTTAGCTCACGTTGTAGCTCCGTTGAATTTTTATATGTTCCTAGAGAAATAGAGTTGAAAGATGATGGTAGCAATATTGCGGACTAGGTCCATGATCTGAGGATTGTCCTCATTGCTGCATAGAAGGCTTATGTCCTTAATGCACCTCTCGGTGCGCCAACCCCTTTAGCGTCGTCTATAGATGTTGTGAACATCTGACAGGCACGTTCTGATGACTACTTGATAGTTTAGTGCGTCACGCATTATAGCTTAGAACTAAGGCGCCGAAATGTTTTCAACATCACGGAACATATGAGATGTTCTAAGAGCTGAAATTAGGATCTCAGGCTCGTGCCCGTGTTGTGACATATGAGATCTCCTACAAGATTCTTTGCGTGCAAGATGAAAGAGAATAGCTCAATCGTTGAGCATGCTCTCAGATTGTCTGGGTGCTACAATCGCTTGAATCGAGTGGGAGTTGATCTTCCAGATAAGATAGTGATTGATATAGTTCTCCAAGTCACTATCACTAAGCTACTAGAACTTGGTAATGAACTATAAAATGCCAGGGATAGAAATAATAATCCCTGAGCTGTTCGCAATGTTTGACACCGCGAAGGTGGAAATCAAGAAGGAGCATCAAGTGTTGATGGTTAGTAAAACCACTAGTTTCGAGAAGGGCAAGGAGGGAAACTTCATGGATGGCAAGTCAGTTGCTGCTCCAGTGAAACAACCCAAAGTTGAACCCAAACCTAAGACTAAGTGCTTCGATTATGAGGAGAGCGGTCGCTGAAGCGGAAGAACCCTAGATACTTGGTAGATAAGAAGGCTGGCAACGTCGATAGAAGTATATTTGATATACGTGTTATTGATGTGTACCTTGCTAGTACTCCCAGTAGCACCTGGGTATTGTATATCGGTTTGGTTGCTAAATGTTAGTAACTCGAAATAAAATCTATAGAACAAACGGAGAACAAGCTAAGGGTGAGGTGACGATGTGTGTTGGAAATGTTTCCAAGGATCATGTGATCAACATCTCATGCTCTCTCTACTTTCGGGATTAGTGACGAACCTAAATAAATGTTATTTGGTGTTTTGCGATGAGCATGAACATGATTAGATCGTGTTTATTGCAACACGGTTAGTCATTTAAGTTAGAGAATAATGGTTATTCTGTTTACATGAATAATACCTTCAATGGTCATGCACCCAGTGAGAATGGTTTGTTGAATCTTGATCGTAGTAATACACATGTTCATAACATTGATGCCAAAAGATAGAAAGTTAATAATGATAGTACCACATACTTGTGGCACTGCCACTAAATGTCATATTGGTACAAAGCGCATGAAGAAACTCCATGTTGGTGGATCTTTGGACTCATTCGATTTCAAATCGGTTGAGATATGCGAACCATGCCTCTTGGGCAAGATGACTAAGGACCCCGTTTTCCGGATGGATGGAGCGGGCAAGTGATTTATTGGAAATGATACATGGTGATGTATGCAATCCAATGAGTCTTGTAGCATGTAGTGGATATCGTTATTTTCTTACCTTCACTGATGATTTGAGTAGATATAGTGTATATTTACTTAATGAAACACAAGTCTGAATCGTTTGAAAGGTTCAAGGAAATTCAGAGTGAAGTTTAAGATCATCGTGACAAGAAGATAAAAATGTCTGCGATATGATTGTGGAGGTGAATATCTGAGTTACGAGTTTGGCATACAACTTTAGACAATGTGAAAGTTGATTCATAACTCACGCCACCTGGAACACCATAGTGTGATGGTGTGTCCGAATGTCATAGTCGTACTCTATTGGATATGGTGTGTACAATGATATCTCTTATCGTTTTGCTACTATAATTTTGGGGTTATGCATTAGAGACAACGACATTCACTTTAAATAGGGCACCATCTAAATCCGTTGAGATGACACCATATGGTTTGGCAGAAACGAAAGCTGTCATTTCTCAGAGTTTAGGAATGCGACACTTATGTATGATAAGCTCGAACCCAAAGAGTAAATGTGCATCTTCATAGAATACCCTACAAATAGCTGGGTATACCTTCTATCTAAGATCCGAGTGCAAAGTGTTTGTTTCTGAAAACGGGTCCTTTCTCGAGAAAGAGTTTCTCTCGAAAGAATTGAGTGGGTGGAAGATTGAACTTGATGAGGTTGTTGAACCTTTGTTCAACCAGAGAGTAGCACAGCGCAGGAAGATGTTTATGTGAAGCCTACATTAGATGAAAAGGAAGTTAATGATGATGATCATGAAGCTTCGGAACAAGTTACTATCGAACCACGTAGGTCGACAAGGAAGTGTACTGCTCCAGAGCGGTACGACAACCCTGTCTTGGAGGTCATGTTGCTGGACAACGATGAACCTACGAGCTGTGGAGAAGCGATGATGGGCCCAGATTCCAACAAATGGTTAGAGGCCATGAAATCCAAGAAAGGATCCATGTATGAAAACAAAGTATAGACTTTGGTAGACTTGCTCGTTGGATGGCAGGTCGTCGAGTACAAATGGACCTTTGAGATGATGATAGCCGCTGATGGTAAATGTCACCATTTATAGAGCTCGACTTGTCGCAAAGAAGTTTCTGACAAGTTCAAGGAGTTGACTGCGATGAGACTTTCTCATTCATAGCGATGCTAAAGTCTGTTGGAATTATGTTAGCAATTGTTGCATTTTTCAATTATGAAATCTGACAGATGGATGTCGAAGCCTCGTTTCCTTCCTTAAGGAAAGGTTGTATGAGATACAACCAGAAGGTTTTGTCAGTCCTAAGGATGCTAAAAGGTGTGCAAGCTTCAGTGATCCTTCAATGAACTAAAGCAAGCATCTCAGAGTTGGAATATACACTTTGAAGAGGTGATCAAAGTTTTTGAGTCTATACAAACTTTATGAGAAACTTGTATTTACAACAAAGTGAGTGGGAGCACTATAGAGTTTCTGGTAAGCATATGTGGTTGACATATTGTTGATTGGAAATGATGTAGAATATTTGGAAAGCATAAATGGTTGTGTGAAAAGAGTTTTTCAAAGGAAGACCTAGATAAAGCTTCCTAATTGTCTAGCATCAAGATCTATAGAGATAGATCAAGATGCTTGATGAGACTTTCAACGAGTACATACCTTGACAAGGTTTTGAAAGAGTTCAAAATGGATCAGTCAGAGAAAGAGTTTTGCCTGATTTGTAAGGTGTGAAGTTGAGTAAGACTCAAAGCTTGACCACGGCAAAAGAAAGAGAAAGGACGAAGGTAGTCCCCTATGCTTTAGCCATAGGCTCTATATAGTATGCCATGCTGTGTACCGCACCTCTGTGTGCCTTGCCATGAGTCCGTCAATGGGTACAAGAGTGATCCAGGAGTGGATCACTGGATAGCGGTCAAGATTATCCTTAGTGACTAAAGGACTAAGGAAATGTTTCTCGATTATGGAGGTGATAAAGAGTTCGGCATAAAGAATTACAACGATGCAAGCTTTAACACCAGTCCGGATGATTCTTAGTAGCGATCCAGATACGTATAGTGGAGCAGCCATTTCGAATAGCTCCAAGTGGAGTGTGCTAGCTGTGTCTATAGTAAGACATAGAGATTTGCAAAGTACACATGGATTTGAATATCGAGGACCCGTTGACTAAAAGACCTCTCACATATGCAAAGCATGATCGAGCCCCTGAACTCATTGGGTGTTAGATTCATAACAATGCGAATCACATGGTGATGTGAATTAGATTATTGACCCTAGTGCAAGTGGGAGACATAGGATATTACTATTGAAAATATGCCCTAGAGGAAATAATAAATTAGTTATCATCATATTTCCTTGTTCATGATAATCGTTTATTGTCCATGCTATAATTGTATTGATCGGAAACTTAGATACATGTGTGGATACATAGACAACACCGTGTCCCTAGTATGCCTCTAATAGACTAGCTTGTTGATCAAAGATGGTCAAGATTTCCTAGCCATGGACATGAGATATCATTTGATAACGGGATCACATCATTAGGAGAATGATGTGATGGACAAGACCCAAACTACAAACGTAGCATATGATCGTGTCTGCTTATTGCTACTGTTTTCTGCATGTCAAGTATTTGTTCCTATGACCATGAGATCATGCAACTCACTGACACCGGAGGAGTGCCTTGTGTGTATCAAACATCGCAACGTAACTGGGTGACTATAAAGGCACTCTACAGGTATCTCCGAGGGTGTCTATTGGGTTGTCATGGATCAAGACTGGGATTTGTTACTCCGTGTGATGGAGAGGTATCTCAGGCCCCACTCGGTAATACAACATCACAATAAGCCTTGCAAGCAATGTGACTAAGTGTTAGCCATGAGATCTTGTATTACGGAAATGAGTAAAGAGACTAGCCGGTAACGAGGTTCAACTACGTATGGAGATATCGACGATCGAATATCGGGCAAGTAACATACCGAAGAACAAAGGGAACATCATACGGGATTAACTAAGTCCTTGACATAGAGGTTCGACTGATAAAGATCTTCGTAGAATATATAGTAACCAATATGGGCATCCAGGTCCCCCTATTGGTTAATGACCATAGAGGTGTCTCTGTCATGTCTACATAGTTCCCGAACCCGCAGGGTCTGCACACTTAAGGTTTGATGACATTTTAGTAGTATAGAGTTATGCATGGTGGTGACCGAAGGTTGTTCGGAGTCTCGGATGAGATCCCGGACGTCATGACGAGCTCCGGAATGGTCCGGAATTAAAGATTGATATATAGGAAGTGCTGTTTTGGTCGCCGGAAAAGTTTCGGGCTCATCGGTTGTGTACCCTTAGTGGGCTGGTGGAAGTCCCACAAAAGGCCCATGCGGCTGGGAAGAAAAGACCAAAGAGAAAAAGGTGGGAAAAGGCAAAAAGACCAAATAAGGAAGGAGTCCTAGTCCTACTAGGATTGGAGGAGGATTCCTCCTCTCCTCCCTTCGGCCGAAGCCTAGAGGGCTTGGCCCTTGTGCCAAGTCTCCTCCTCCTCTCCTCCTATATATACTAGAGGGTCTTAGGGTTTTGGCACAAGATTTTCAGCCACGTGCAACCCTACCCTCTTGTTCGTAGTTTCTCCTCTAGATCTGTTTCAGCTGTGCTTAGGCGAAGCCCTGCTGAGATTACTCCACCACCATCACCGCAGCGCCGTCACGCTGCCGGAGAACTCGTCTACCTCTCCGCTCCCTCTTGCTGGATCAATAAGGTGGAGATCGTCATCGAGCTGTACGTGTGCGGAACGCGGAGGTGCCGTCCGTTCGGTGCTATATCGGAAGGACCGTGATCAAGATTGCGAGACGGATCATGATGATATCGCGGGACGGATCGTGATGAGTTCGCGGGATAGATTGTGATTGGATCGTGGGACGGGTTGTGATGAGATCGTTGTACGCTCGGCGATTTGGATCGCGAAGACCTTCGACTACACCAACCGCGTTTCTTAACGCTTCCCGCTCAGCGATCTACAAGGGTATGTAGATCCACTCTCCCTCTCGTAGATTCTCATCACCATGGATAGATCTTGCATGTGCGTATTTTGTTTCCCATGCAACCTTCCCCAACAATTTCCTCCATAGGAGGGCCCGAACCTAGGTAAACTCGTGTCCCCTTTGTCTCCTGTTATCGTCGACTCCAGCCTCACAATTCTGGACCCCCTACCCGAGATCCACCGGTTTTGGCACTAACATATGGGCCAACTGTGTGGGCACTACGACCCAACGCTGACCGCATGGAGGATTGCTCGTGGGGCAGGTGTGAACTGTGTAGTCCTGGCAGAGCTGAACGATGGTCAGGATGGTCCAACTCCAGCGTCATAGCTCTGTCAACGCGGGAGCCACGATTGAGCTTCAGATTCAGAGCTGCCGCCGGTCTCCACCTTGGACCGATCCAAGGCAATGCGGAGGGCCAGCTCCTCGTCGTAATCAAAGTTGGAGCCGTGGGAGCCGAAACAACTGTCGGAGCTCGACATTGCACTCTATAGGATCGAAATTGGAGAGGGAGAGGTGGGGACAAAATGAGAGAGAGTGAGCTAGGGTTCGGAAGGAGGTGCCTGGAGTGGGGATTTTGTGGGGCAGAGGTGGGGTCAGTGGTGGGTCGGGCATGTCAGGTGGACGTCCCGAGGGGTGACCGGGCCGCCCCATATCCGCCCTCTATTTGGGATGGATATGAGTGGTGCTGGTCAGCCAGGGCATTTGAGGCGGGTATGATAGCTCGTGTTGGGTCACATTTTTCATTATTGTGACCAGTCATTGACCGAACGGCCCGTCCGACCGTTTCAGAGAGGTATGAGGGGTCCGATTGTAGATGCTCTAAACCGGAATGGAGGAAGTAGTATTTTAGGACATATTTTGACCATGATTTTTATTAATAAAGTAAAAGTTAAATGTAATAAAAATACATCCAAATACGAATCCAACAGTAATTTTTTTTGACATGCATTAGTATTTTGCTAATCAACTGATATATAGTCAAACTTTGATTATAAACACAATGAATACTAATACTTGCTTCTTTTCAGGTCAATCAAGATCGTAGCATAGATGCTTACTAGCTCCTCAATCTAAGGAAGGTGAGGTTCATGGTAGTAGCCTAAGTGCTAAGAAGCTTAAATCATGCTACTTCAACTATATACTTAATAGGCCGATAAGCTTTGATTTGCAAAGGGGCTTAAGTCATCGTTACTAATCCGAATAAGGGCTTTTCTTGTGGTATGGTTTCAATTAGCCTTCGAGTCTTCTATTCCGGCTAAGTCCCATATTGGTCCAACTAGTATTCTAAATATCCATCCTTTGTTGCCAGCCTGAAAGTGGTCTAAATCTGCGCTTCCCACTAGTAAGCATTTCTTAAGGATTCCAATCGGTATACCTCATTCGATTCAGGAATCACTTTTGCTGGGTGCTAATCGACCTATCCCCGATTATCCAGTTCGTGATTTCTCTCTCTCTTCAATACACAATTCTCTTTGATAAGAAGGGTTCTCATGTGTACTAGGGTTGACCTGAGTAAATTCTAAAAATTTCATGTAAAATCTAGTAACCTTAAAAGTTTAGTGTCAACGAAGTCCAAATTTTCTAGGTGCATTTAAAATTTCATGGTGATTTCAAGACATCAAGGGAGTTCGGGGCAAAAAAATTTATTGAAGCTCCAAAATCAGAATTCCTAACCTTTTTCAAGCCCCGATATGTAAAACCACTCACGAAGTCATACCGCCATGTAATTATAGAGTTGGAAGCTAATAAAAAGAAGTTGGAGGTGATGTCTATTATATAGTAAAAACTTAGGCGGAACTGATTCAGAGAGTTGAGCAAAGGGAAGCTAGAGACTGGGAATTGACCAATTTAGTGGATGGGCACATGGAATGGATAATACTCCCTCCATTCCCTTATACAAGGCCACTTTAAAATTTCCATTTTACATCTATACAAGCCATCAACAGTAATGGAGGTAAAAAATTAGCGTTGAAAATGAAATTAATATGTGGCAATATGCAGACGACACAATCTTCCTATTGCAGGATGAATATGATAGTGCTCATAATTTGAAGCTTGTGATTTATGTTTTTGAACAATGTTTGGATTAAAGATTACTTTTCAAAAGAAGTGAATTGTTTCTCTTTGGTTATGTTGTTAATAAAGATAAATCTGGCTAAAAGATGTACTTGTCCAGTGGGTCCTCTCCCTATGAGTTATCTTGGGTTGTTTGTAGATGGAAAAAGAATTAGGAACAAAGGTTTGAAGATAAGATGGCAATGAATGGAACAATTGGCAAGGCAGGTTGCTTGCCAGTGCTGAGAGGACAAGTCTTATTCAATCATCATTGATTGGCATCCCTTATTTTATGATGTCACCCAATGGGATTCGTATTGGGGGTGAATAGGAGGATGGATTTATTTAGGGCTAGATTAGCAAGAGGAGGAGGATAGAAAAGTATCACCTAGTTTAGTGGGATTAGGTGTGTAGACTGAAAGAGATGGGGGTTTAGAAATTCAAAACTTGGCTATGATGAATAAAGCCTTGTTGTGTAAATGGTGGTGGAAGGTCTTTAATATTGATGAGCTTTGGCAACAATTGTTAGTCAATAAGTACCCAAAAGAATAAATGACTGACTCGAATAAGTAGTCAACAAGGGGATCCATAATTTTTGTCTCAAGTGGTTAAACATCAAGAAAAACCACGTCCTTGTGTAGGTTTGGGGTGGGGATGAAAAAAAAACTATGAGATTTGGGGAAAACTAGTGGGTTGGAAATTAATCTCCTTTAGGAAAATTTCCTAGGCTTTCTAATGTGTGTTTTGATAAGAACAAAATAGTTAGTGCGTTGCATGGAAAAGGACTGGATTGTATTCAGTTAAGAAGAACCTCGTTTGTGGATTCTTTGGAACTACGGAATCGTATTAACGATGTCAGTGCTAGCATGGTGTTAACTGATCAGAAATATATAATTCGCTGGACTTTCACTAAAAAGGAATTTATACTGTAAAAATCATACTACATTTATTTGATTAAAATGTATGAAATAACGACATAATTTTTGGTGGAAAATCAAAATTCTTCTTAGTGTTAAAGTGTTCCGATTGCTGGTGTTGCGAAATAGCATCCTTACTAAAGATAACCTACATAGAAGGGATGGAATATGTGTAAACATTGTCCTTGTGGAAGGGACGAGTATAAACCATTTGAGTTTTATATGGTTTGTGGCTAAAATTCTCTGGAACGTTATGAAATGTGCTTTTGACCTGCATAATATACCTCATAATGTTGAGGATATGTTTAATGTAAGGATTTTTTAAAAAGGATGAAATAAATATGACACACACTGGTATTTCTGCTATCTCTCGGGCAGTTTGGAAGTTGAGAAATAGCTTTAGTTTCAAGCCTAACAAGGTTATTGATCCTTGTGTTCCTGTTAACATGATTGTCAAAATGCTTCATGATTGGCTTATATAGCAGACAAATCCAGAAAAAAGAAAGGGTCCTTAAGTTGGGAGTAAAAAACGGTTGAGACAATCGTTGGAGTAGTTTTCAGGGCCGCTCTTGGATAGAGTCTTAGCTTCAGCTTACAGTTGGATGACATAGACACTCCTTTCCATTGGTTGAAGGCAAGCCTTCGCGGGTGGGATTTTGATACTTGTGATTTGCGTTGGGTTTTCCATGAAGAGGAACGGGTTATCGCAGCACATTATGGGTAAGTATTTACCTCAGTTATGAAACCAAGGTTTGCCGAACCAATAGGAATACCTATACTCAACCATCTTCAGCGGCTGCACACAAAAGATCAAACAACTTCACCCAACACCGACAAGAGGGTTGTCAATCCCCTTGATCTCGTTATTTGCAAGCAAGTGAGTTGTGTAGACAATTGAAGATAATTGTAAATTCTATAATAAAATAAAAAGTAAATAAGAACAACACGGTAATAATAGTGTTTTTAAATATATGAGTGAATAGACCTGGGAGCCGTAGTGTTCGCTAGTGGCATCCCTCATAGAGATGGCATATTGTTCGTAAACAAATTAATGTTGGGAAATTGATAGAAAAGCAGATAGTTATATGATCGTGTGTATATAGGCATCATGTCCATAAGCAAATAGGCCAACTCCTGCCTACACCTATTACCATTACTCCACTCATCGACCGCTATCCAGCATGCATCTAGAGTATTAAGTAAAATAGAGTAGTGCTTGGAGAACGATGACATGATGTGGACAAAGTAAACTCAGTCAATATACATTAGCCCTATCGATTTATCCTTAGTAGTAGAAACACAAAGATGTACCTTGTCCCCTACTTTGTCACTGGGATAAAGAAACTCGCCAGGTTGAACCTACCGCAACGCACCACTCCCACCGAAGAAATATCAATCTAGTTGGCCAAATTATCTCAATAGATCAGAGAATATTACGAAGCTATAATGATCATGCAAATAAGAATCATAGTAATTAGGTTTGACTCAAATAATTTTCATGAATAATCTGAACATAAACCCACAATTCATCGCATCCCAACAAACACACCATACAAAGGGATTGCATCAAATAGATCGAGGCAAAGATGCGATGAACATTCTATTGAAGATCAAGAGAGAGAGAGAGAGAGGAAGTGAGAGAGAGTGAGAGAGAGATTTTCATCTAGTTACTACCTATGGACCCGTAGGTCCATGGTGAACTACTCACACATCATCATGAGGGCAACAAGGTTGATGAAGAGGCCCTCCGTGATCGATCCGCGGTCCGACGGGGTGCCGGAATGGAGCGCCACAAGGGCTCCCGTCGGAACAGAGACTTGCGGCATCATAAAAAGTGTTCTAGGACCTCCTCTATTGTTTTTGGGATATTAGAGAATTTATAGGGCACAGAGGGGCATCGGGAGAGCCACGAGGGGAGCACCACATATCAGGGCGCCCCAAGGCACGCCATGATGTGTGCTGGAGCCCTCGTGCGGCTCCTGGTCTCCTTTCGAATCTTCCAGGTATTCTTTTGGTCCAAAAAATCATCAAAAAGTTTTGTGGCAACTGGACTTCGTTTGGTACTATAAAGTTGAAAAGTTAAAAATATGCAGAAAACAACAACTAGCATTAGGCACTGGTCAATAGGTTAATACTAACAAATGTTATAAATTGGTAAACAAATTCCCAAAAAGTATCCTAGAGTGATAATATATCACCATTGAACAATCAAAAATTCTAGATACATTGGAGACGTATCAAGCATCCCCAAGCTTAACTGATGCTCGTCCTCGAGTAGGTCAATGATAAAAACTGAATTTTTATTTGATATGCTACCCATTATGTAATCTTTTGTATGTATGCTCATTGAGAAATGATGAAATAACAAACATTAACATAGCAATATTTATAAGTATAAGAAGTAAAATCATTGATTTTTCAAAGTATAGGATCCTAAAAGAATGTTTACACCAATTCATCTTATTATTTATCAAGGCTTGACTCCGTCTTCACCACATCAATACAAATGTTAAGCACCATGGTGTCCAAGTAAGGCAATTGGAGCGTACTTTCAATATGCATCAACTTTTGTATTCTTCTCGCAATACATGAGTGTGATCCATTGGACATAGCATGTAGTTGGAATAGAATATGATGGTAGAATCAAGGGGTAAAAAATGGAGAAGATAGTCCCACATCGACTAGGCATACCAACAGGCTATGGAGATGCCCTCGATAGATGTCAATGCAAGGAGTAGGTATTTTCGTGCAAATGATGCACTAGATCTATAAGTGTATGAAAGCTCAACTGAAGCTAAGTGGGTGTGCATCCAACTTGCTTAATCATGAAGACCTTAGACATTTGAGGAAGCCTGTCATCGGAATATACAAGCCAAGTTTATAATGAAAAGGCAATCTAGTGCATTCAAACTAGCAATTGTTTCAACATAAATGGGTCTTTGGAAAATATTAGCAAGTGGACGAGGATCCATTTATCTTTATTTTTTCTTTTTTACTTTCTATTTTTGTGTGACAAAGATAAGGTACCATAGCTAGGCAAGTAAACTAGCAGAGATACATATTTTTGTATTTTTTGATTTGTTATGAAACAAACTAGATATAACAGCAAATAAAAAGAAGAACAAGTGAATGATATTTTGTGTGAAGTTACTTGATAGTTGGTGATGATATTCCCCGACAACGGTGCTAGAAATCCTTCTTGATACTTGTGATCTGCGTTGGGTTTTCCGTGAAGGGGAATAGGTTATCGCAGCACAATGTGGGTAAGTATTTCCCTCGGTTATGAAACCATGGTTTATTGAACCAATAGGAATACCAATCCTCAACCGTTTTTAGCGGATGCACACAAAAGAGCAAACAACTTGCACCCAACACTAGCAAGAGCATTGTCAACCCCCTTGATCTCGTTATTTGCAAGCAAGTGAGTTGTGTAGATAATTTCAAATTGCAAAATAAAATAAAAAGTAAATAAGGACTGAAAGGTAATAATAGCATTTGTAAATAAATAAGTGAATAGACCCAGGGGTCGTAGTGTTCTCTAATGGCATATCTCATAGAAATAGCATACAATGGGTGAGGGAGTCCTGGATTAGGGGGGGTCCTTGGGAGGCCGACCTATCTCTTATTGGCCGGACTGTACGGGCCGCTTACTAGATATTGGATTAATCGAAGGCCCTATCTCCAGGAAAGGAAGCTTCGGGAATCATGGCTCCTCCACGTTTAATGTAGTGAATAGGCATGTTTATCTCTGTGGTGTGTAACAGACCATGTGTGAACCTTAGGTACCCTCGACATCTATATAAGCTGGAGGGTTTTAGGTTGTAGCCAGAGGACAACTCATCTAGGGTTAGCTATTCGATCTCGAGGTAGATCAACTCTGTAACCCCCATAACATCAATACAATGAAGCATGCCGTAGGGTATTACCTCCATAGGAGGGCTCGAACCTAGGTAAAACCTTGTCCCCTTGGTTTCTTATTACCATCGCTTCTAGTCTCATAGTTCGGGACCCCCTACCCGAGATCTGCCGGTTTTGACACCGACATTGGTGCTTTCATTGAGAGTTCCGCTGTGAGCACCCAAGGAATCGATGTCTCGCCTTGTCATCAACGAGGAGGTTCGCAACATGAACATTTGCGTCCCCGGACACGTCTTCGCCTTTGGCAGCGCTGTGCTACACGCCAACCAGACTAGCCATCTAGGTTGCATCGAAAGCTTCACTCCTGGACAAGAGGTCAGATTCGGGAACCTAGAGTCCTTCGTGCATCCTAGGTGCGACTTGTCACTAACCGGGCTCGTAGTCTTGCCTGCCACGCCCGAAGACTCTGAGAATTTAACCTTGAGCTCCTTTTTCGGCCACGCCCATGGGGTTAACTCTGGCGTCCACCCGACTCTTAGTCCGGATCCGGCCATAGCGCCTGAGGCACGGATACTTGTCCTTGCTGAACACCCCACTCATCTGGACTCGTCAGGAATTAACTTCGATGGCTCCGCGCACTTTGACCCAATTGGGCTCTGACATTGAACAAGGCCCTAGATCGGATCTCCACGATGAAAATTACCGACGATCCTACCCCGATCTGTGCTCACATCGACCATAAAGTGGGCCAGGACGAACTTTTTGTCCCACCCACCACCCACTTCATAGCCACTGTCGAAGACTTAACTGATATGTTGGGCTATGCCTCCGACGAGGAATAGTACATGGATGAAGAGGATTGCGCCCCCACCCTGGCCAACACCGAACGATGAGCTGCCACCTTCAGAGGCGATGTCTACATGGTAGACACTGATACATCTCCAACATATCGATAAATTTTGATGATGGCATGCTATTATATTATCTGTTTTGGATGTTTTATATGCATTAACATGCTATTTTATATTATTTTTGGGACTAACCTATTAATCTAGAGCCAAGTGCCGGTTTCTGTTTTCCCTTGTTTTTGAGTTTTGCAGATATGGAATATTAAACGGAGTCCAAACGGAATAAAACCTTCAAAAGGAATTTTTCTGGAAGGAAAGAAGCCATCCAAGCTTGGCGTGCACGTCAGAGCAGGTGCCATGCCGCCACAAGCCTGCTAGGCACGCCCCTAGCCGTGCCTAGCAGGCTTGTTACCTCCTGGCAGGACTCCTATCCCTAATTCTTGACCTATAAATACCCAAATATTCCCCCAACATCAGAAGAAGCCACAAAAATACTTTTCCGCTGCCGGAAGCCTCTGTTCCGGAGAGATCTCATCCTGGGGCCTTCTCCGGTAATCTCCCGGAGGGGAGTCGATTACGGAGGGCATCTACATCAACTCCATTGCCCCTCCGATGATGCGTGAGTAGTCCACCATAGACTTATGGGTCCATAGCTTGTATCTAGATGGCTTGTTCTCTCTCTTCGATCTTCAATACCATGTTCTTCATGATCTTCATGGAGATCTATCCAATGTAATCTTACTTTGTGGTGTGTTTGTCAAGATTCGATGGATTGTGAGTTTATGTTCAGATTATCCATGAATCTGATTTGAATCTCCTCTGATTTCTTATATGCATGATTTCATATCCTTGCAAGTCTCTTCGAGTTATTTCTTTGGTTTGGCCAACTAGATTGGTAATTCTTGCAATGGGAGAAGTGCTTGGTTTTGGGTTCAATCTTGTGGTGTCCTCACCCAGTGACAAAGTAGGGGCAGCGAGGCACGTATTGTATTTTTTCCATCAAGGGTAAGAAGATGGGGTTTTCATCATATTGTTTTAGTTTGTCCCTCTACATCATTTCATCTTTCTTAATGCGTTACTTTGTTCTTTATGAACTTAATACTCTAGATGTAGGCAGGAGTCGGTCGATGTGTGGAGTAATAGTAGTAGATGCAGAATCGTTTCATTCTACTTGTCATGGACGTGATGCCTATATGCATGATCATTGCCTTGGATAACTACATGATTATTTGCTTTTCTATCAATTGCTTGACAGTAATTTGTTTACCCACCATGATATTTGCCTTCAAGAGAAAAGCCTCTAGTGAAACCTATGGCCCCCGGGTCTATTTTCCATCATATATTTTCAGATCTATACTTACTGCAATTTATCTACCTTTTATTTTTTGCACTCGTTACATCTATCTCTATCAAATCTAATCCTTGCAAATAACCGTGAAGGGATTGACAATCCCTTTATAGCGTTGTGTGCAAGAGTTTGATTATTTGTGTAGGTGCATCCATTGGTGACTTGCTTCTTCCTCCTACTGGATTGATACCCTGGTTCTCAGAAATTAAGGGAAATACTTATCTACTTCGCTCATTACCCTTTCCTCTTCAAGGGAAAACCAACGCATTCTCAAGAGGTAGCAAGAATGATTTTTGGCGCCATTGCTGGGGAGGATACACATCAAGCCTATCAAGTACCCATCACAAATTCATATCTTGCATTTACATTATTTGCCATTTGCCTATCGTTTTCCTCTCCCCCACTTCTAAAGTGATTTTCTGAAAATACCAAAAATATTTGCCCTTTTATTCGCCCTTCTTTCGTTTGCCTTTCATTTGCTTGTGTTGCCATGTGCCTTCTATTTGCTTGCATCTTCACTTGCTAAAAATCTATTGATATGGATCCTCATCCACTTGCTAATCTTTTCAACAGACTAAATTATGATGAACCGAATGCTAGTGAGTTGAGTGCACTTGATTATCTCAACGAAGTTTTGTTTGAAAATCATGAATCTGGAAATTTTGAAGTATTGAAAGATGAAATCTATAAGGAGATTGATGATAGTTACTTGAATGAAAAGCATGATTGCCATGTTGTTAGTATGAAGTCTCTGAATATCCATGATGCTAATGATATGCAAAAGCACAAGCTTAGGGATGCTATGCTTGATGAAGGTGATATTTTTTGTTCCTCAAGTTTTGGTGATGACACGTATGATATAATTGATCATCAAAAGAATGTTTTGTGTGATAGGTATATTGTGAAATTCCTTCATGATGCTACTGAAATTTATTACGAGGGAGTAACATATGCTTGTAGGAATTGCAATAATATCAAGTTTCCTCTCTAGGTGTTCAAAGTTTTCAAGTTATGCTTGTTTTGCCTTCCTATGCTAGTTGATTCTTACTCCCAGAAATTGTTTGCTCACAAAATCCCTATGCATAGGAAGTGGGTTAGACTTAACTGTTCTTGTCATGGGATTCATGATGCTTTCTTGCATACCTCAACTACTTTTTATGTGAGCATCATTGAAATAATTATGCCTAGGTAGGGGCGTTAAACAATAGCGCTTGTTGGGAGGAAACCCAATTTTATTTTTGTGTTCTGTTTTTGCTTCTATTTTTGAGTGTTTCCCACATTATTACTTCTTTAGTAATTGAGTTTTGGTGTTTTAATTAGTGTTTGATCCAAGTAAAACCTTTAGGGTGATCTATGTTGGAAATATGCCCTAGAGGCAATAAATAAAGTGTTTATTATTATATTTCCTTGTTCATGATAATCGTTTATTATCCATGCTATAATTGTATTGATTTGAAACACATTACATGTGTGGGTAAATAGACAACACCTTGTCCCTAGTATGCCTCTAGTGAACTAGCTCCTTGATCAAAGATGGTCAAGGTTTCCTAGCCATTGACATGTGATGTCATTTGATAACGGGATCACATCATTAGAAGAATGATGTGATGGACAAGACCCAAACTACAAACGTAGCATAAGATCGTGTCAGTTTATTGCTACTGTTTTCTGCATGTCAAGTATATGTTCCTATGACCATGAGATCATGCAACTCACGGACACCGGAGGAGTTCCTTGTGTGTATAAAACGTCGCAACGTAACTCGTGTGACTATAAAGGTGCTCGACAGGTATCTCCGAGGGTGTCTGTTGAGTTGGCATGGATCAAGACTGTGATTTATTACTCCGTCTAACGGAGAGGTATCTCAGGGCCCACTCGGTAATACAACATCACAATAAGCCTTGCAAGCAATGTGACTAGGTGTTAGTCACGGGATCTTGTATTATGGAATGAGTAAAGAGACTTGCCGGTAACGAGGTTGAACTAGGTATGGAGATACCGACGATCGAATCTCGGACAAGTAACATACCGAAGGACAAAGGGAACATTATACGGGATTAACTAAATCCTTGACATAGAGGTTCGACCGATAAAGATCTTCATAGAATAGGTAGGAACCAATATGGTAATCCAGGTCCCGCTATTGGTTATTGACTGTAGAGGTGTCTCGGTCATGTCTACATAGTTCTTGAACCCACAGGGTCCGCACACTTAAGGTTTGGTGACGTTTCGGAAGTGTAGACTTATGTATGGTGGTGACTGAAGGTTGTTCGGAGTCCCGGATGAGATCCCGTATGTCACGAGGAGCTCCGGAATGGTCCGGAGGTGAAGATTCTTATATTGGAAGTCCTGTTTTGGTCGCCGGAAAAGTTTCGGGCTAATCGGTAGTGTACTCGGAGTGCCGGTAGTGTACCCGGAGACCACCGGGAGGGGTATTTCGACCCAAGAGGCTTCATGGGATGTGGGAGAGTGAATACCAGCCCTTTTTATGCTGGTGGAAATCCCACACATGTCCCATGCATCTAGGGAAGAAAAGCCCAAAGGGAAGAAGGTGGAAAAAGGCCAAAAAAGGAGGAATCCTAGTCCTACTAGGATTGGAGGAGGAATCCTCCTCTCCTCCCACTTCGGCCGAACCAAGGAGGGCTTGGACCTTGCGCCAAGGCCACTCCTCCCTCCCTCTTATATATACTGAAGGTTTTAGGGTTTTTGAAAAGAATTTTTAGCCACGTGCTACCCGTTCCTCCAGTCCATAGTTTCTCCTCTAGATCAGATTTATGCAGTGCATAGGCGAAGCCCTGCTGGAATAGCTCCACCACCATCGCCGGAGCGCCATAATGCCGCCGGAGAACCCTTCTTCCTCTCCCCTCCCTCTTGCTGGATCAAGAAGGTGGAGATCGTCATCAAGCTGTACGTGTACTGAACGCGGAGGTGTCGTCCGTTCGGTGCTAGAACGGAAGGACCGTGATTGTGTTCGCGGGATGGATCGTGATTGGATCGCGAGACGGATCGTGATCGTGTTTGCGGGACGGATCGTGATTGGATCACGGGACGGATAGTGATTGGATCGCGGGACGGATCGTGATTGGATCGTGGGACGCTCAGCGATTTGGATCACGAAGACGTTCGACTACGCCAACTACGTTTCTTAACGCTTCCCACTTAGCAATCTACAAGGGTATGTAGATTCACTCTCCCTCTCGTAGATGCTCATCACCATGGATAGGTCTTGCGTGAAAGTAGTAAAATTTTTGTTTCCCATGTGACGTTCCCCAATGGTTGAAAAGCAACTAGTGTATCACCATTGTGGTTTTTGCGTAGATGAGAATTTTTCTTGCTAGAGACCCATAGCAGCCACATAAAACATGCAACAACAATTAGAGGACGTCTAAATTTTTTCGCATGGTATGTTGTGATGTGATATGGCCAATTACATGATGTGATATATGTGATGTATGAGATGATCATGTGATGTATAGATTATCACGACTTGCATGTCAATGAGTACTGCAACCGGCAGGAGCCATAGGGTTGTCTTTAATTATTGTATGACCTACGTGTCAATCATTAAGTGATATGTAATGCTTTACTTTATCGCTAAATGGTAGGAATAGTAGTAGAAGCATGTTGGGTGTGACAACCCCGATGGCGACACGTTGATGGAGATCAAGATGATGGAGATCATGGTGTCGTGCCGGTGACGATGGAGATCATGCTGGTGCTTTCTAGATGGAGATCAAAAGCACAAGTTCATGGTCATATCATGTCACTTATGATTTGTATGTGATGTTAATATTTTTATGCACCATGTTTTGCTTAGGACGACGATAGCATTATAAGGTGATACCTCACTTAAATTTCACGATGAATTGTGTTCTCCCCAAGTGTGCACCGTTGCGAAAGTTCGTCGCGTCGAGACACCACGTGATTATCGGGTGTGATAGACTCTACGTTCACATACAACCGGTGAAAGACAGTGTTGCATGTGCAGAACACTCGGGTTGAACTTGACGAGCCTAGCATATACAGACATGGCCTCGGAACACAAGAGACCGAAAGGTCGAACATGACTCATATAGTAGATATGATCAACATGATGATGTTCACCATTGAAGCCAGCTCAACTCACGTGATGATCGTACTTGAGTTGGTGAATTTGTATCATGTGACATTCATATGACACGAGGGATGTCAATTTGAGTGGGAGCTTTAGTAATTTTACTAATTAAACACATTATCTTGAACAATATCCTAAGTAACCTTTGCATAATTATGTTGTAGATCAATGGCTCGCGCAGTAGCACCCCTGAATTTTAATGCGTTCCTAGAGAAAGCTAAGTTGAAATATGATGGAAGTAACTTTGTTGAGTGGACTTGTAATCTGAGGATTATCCTCATGGCTTCCCAGAAATCATATGTCCTTGAAGCACCACTTGGTGACCAACCAAAAGACATGACCTCCGAAGACGTTAAGAACGCTTGGGAGGCACGTACTAGATATTACTCAATAGTTTAGTGTGTAATATTGTATGGCTTAGAACTGGGACTTCAAAGATGTTTTGAACGTCATGGAGCATATGAGATGTTCCAGGAGTTGAAATTTATCTTTTCAGAAGAATGCCCAGATCAAGAGGTATGAGACCTCCGATAAGTTCTATGCCTGCAAAATGGAGGAGAACGGGTCTATCAGTGAGCATATACTCAGAATGTCTAGGTATTCAACTCGTCTAGCAGAGTTAGGAATTGCCCTTCCACCAGAGGCGATCACTGACAGAGTTCTTCAATCACTGCCACCTAGTTACAAGAGCTTTGTGATGAACTATAACATGCACATGATGAACAAGTCAGTCGCCGAGCTGTTTGCGATGCTAAAAGTCGCTGAGTTTGAAATCCAAAAAGAACATCAAGTGTTGATGGTCAATAAAACCACTAGTTTGAAGAAGAAAGGCAAGGGCAAGGGCAAGAAGGGTGAAACCAAGAAGGATGGCAAAGCAGTTGCTACTCTTGTAAAAAGCCTAAGCATGGACCTAAGCTAGAAACTAAGTGCTTTCATTGCAAGGGTACTGGTCACTCGAAGCAGAACTGCCCCAAGTACCTGGCTGACAAGAAGGCGGCCAATGACAAACAGGGTATATGTGATATACATGTTATTGATGTGTACCTTACTGGCTCTCGTTGTAGTTCCTGGGTATTTGATACTAGTTCGGTTGCTCACATTTGCAGCTCAAAACAGGAACTACGGAATAGACGAAGGCTGGCAAAGGATGAAGTGACAATGCGCATGGGAAATAGTTCCAAGGTTGATGTGATCGTCGTTGGCATGCTCTCTCTTCGATTACCATCAGGATTAGTGATGAACCTGAATAATTGTTATTTAGTGCCTGCGTTAACCATGAACATTATATCTGGATCTTGTTTATTGCGAGACGGTTACTCATTTAAATCAGAGAATAATGGTTGTTCTATTTATATGAGTAATATCTTTTATGGTCATGCACCCAATGTGAGGGGTTTATCCATATTGAATCTTGATAGTGATGGCACATATGTTCATAACATTGATGCCAAAAGATGTAGAGTTGATAATGATAGTACAACTTTCTTGTGGCACTGCCGTTTAGGTCACATTGGTGTAAAACGCATGAGGAAGCTCCATGCTGATGGACTTTTGGAGTCACTTGATTTTGAATCACTTGATACATGTGAACCATGCCTCATGGGCAAGATGACTAAAATGCCATTCTCTGGAACAATGGAACAGGCGAGTGAGTTATTGGAAATTATACATACTGATGTGTGCGGTCCAATGAATGTTACAGCACATGGTGGATATGGTTATTTTCTCACCTTCACTGATGACTTAAGTAGCTATGGGTATATTTACTTAATGAAACAAAAGTCTGAAACATTTTAAAAGTTCAAGCAATTTTAGAGTGAAGTTGAGAATCATTGTAACAAGAAGATTCAATTCCCGCGATCTGATCGAGGACGTGAATATCTGAGTTATGAGTTTGGCAGTCACTTAAGACAGTGTGGAATTGTTTCACAGTTGACACCGTTTGGAACACCACAGCGTAATTGTGTGTCCGAACGTCGTAATCAAACCTTATTAGATATGGTGCGTTCTATGATGTCTCTTGCTGATTTGCCACTATTGTTTTGGGGTTATGCATTAGAGACAGCTGCATTCACTTTAAATAGGGCACCATCAAATTCCGTTGAGACGACGCCAAATGAACTTTGGTTGTCGTTTCTTAAAGCTTGGGGATGTGATGCTTATGTCAAAAAGCTTCAGCCTGAAAAGCTGGAACCCAAAGCGGAGAAATGCGTCTTCATTAGATACCCGAAAGAGAGAGTCGGGTATACCTTCTATGTCAGATCCGAAGGCAAAGTGTTTGTCGCTAAGAACGGAACATTTCTTGAGAAAGAGTTTCTCTCGAAAGAATTGAGTCGGAGGAAAATAGATCTTGATGAGGTTATTGAACCTTTACTTCAACCAGAAAGTACCACAACACAGAAAGATGTTTCTATGGAACCTACAACGGTAGAAGAGGAAGTTAATGATGATGATCATGAAGCTTCGGATCAAGCTACTATTGAACCTCGTAGGTCGACAAGGGCGCGTACTACTCCTGAGTGGTACAGCAACCCTGTCTTGGAGGTCATGTTGTTGGACAACAATGAACCTACGAGCTATGGAGGAGCAGTGATGGGCCTGGATTCCGAGAAATGGTTAGAGGCCGTGAAATCCGAGATGGGATCCATGTATGAAAACAAAGTATGGACTTTGGAAGTATTACCTGAAGGGCGAAAGGCCATTCAGAACAAATGGGTCTTTCAGAAGAAGACATACGCGGATGGTAATGTCACCGTCTATAAAGCTCGACTTGTGGCAAAGGGTTTTTCACAAGTTCACGGAGTTGACTACAATGAGACATTCTCACCCATAGTGATGCTTAAGTCCGTCAGAATCATGTTGGCAATAGCTGCTTATTTCAATTATGAAATTTGGCATATGGATGTCAAACCAGCGTTCCTCAATGGTTTCCTTGAGGAAGAGTTGTATATGATGCAACCAAAAGGTTTCGTTCATCCAGAAAATGCTGACAAAGTTTGCAAACTCCAGCGATCCATTTATGGGCTGGTGCAAGCATCTCGGAGTTGGAATAAGCGCTTTGATGAGGTGATCAAAGCGTTTGAGTTTATACAAGTTTATGGAGAAGCTTGTATTTACAAGAAAGTGAGTGGGAGCTCTATAGCGTTTCTAATATTATTTGTGGATGACATATTGCTGATTGGAAACAATATAGAAATGCTGGAAAGCGTGAATGAATATTTGAACAAGAGTTTTTCGATGAAGGACCTAGGAGAAGCTGCTTTCATATTAGGCATTAAGATCTATAGAGATAGATCGAGATGTTTAATAGCACTTTCACAGAGCACATACCTTGGTAAAGTTTTGAAGAAGTTGAAAATGGATCAGTCCAAGAAGGGGTTCTTGCCTGTGTTACAAGGTGTTAAGTTGAGTAAGACTCAATGCCCAGTGACTGCAGAAGATTGAGAAAAGACGAGTGTCATCCCCTATGCCTCAGCCATAGGCTCTATCATGTATGCAATGCTGTGCACAAGACCCGATGTCAGCCTTGCCATAAGTATGGCCGGAAGGTTTCAAAGTGATCCTGGAATGGAGCACTGTGCAGTGGTCAAGAATATCCTTAAGTAGCTGAAAAGGACTAAGGAAATGTTGCTCGTTTATGGAGGTTATGAAGAGCTCGTCGTAAAGGGTTACGTCGATGCAAGCTTTGACACTGATCCGGAAACTCTTAAGTCACAAACCAGATACGTATTTATTCTCAACGGGGGAACGGTAAGCTGGTGCAGTTCCAAGC
This sequence comes from Hordeum marinum, assembly GCA_022496015.1. Lineage (NCBI taxonomy): Eukaryota > Viridiplantae > Streptophyta > Magnoliopsida > Poales > Poaceae > Hordeum > Hordeum marinum. The sequence continues at coordinate 502,148,829 of CM039678.1, read as the reverse complement.
AAAGCGTGGTAGCCGATTCTACATGCGAAGCGGAGTACATCGCAGCCTCGGAGGCGGCGAAGGAAGGTGTCTGGATGAAGCAGTTCATGACAGATCTTCTAGTAGTGCCCAGTGCACTGAATCCAATGAACCTGTTCTGTGACAACACTGGTGCCATTGCTGTGGCCAAGGAACCAAGGTTTCACAAGAGGACCAGACACATAAAGCGACGCTTCAACTCCATCCGCGATTACATCGAAGAGAAGGACATGAGTATTTGCAAAGCGCACACAGATCTGAATGTTGCAGACCTGTCGACTAAACCTCTTCCAAGGGCTAAACATGATCAACACCAGAATTGCATGGGTGTTTGATTCATTACAATGTAAATCACATAGTGATGTGAACTAGATTATTGACTCTAGTGCAAGTTGGAGACTGTTGGAAATATGCCTTAGAGGCAATAAAAAAGTGTTTATTATTATATTTCCTTGTTCATGATAATTGTTTATTATCCATGCTACAATTGTATTGATTGGAAACACATTACATGTGTGGATACATAGACAAAACCATGTCCCTAGTATGCCTCTAATAGACTAGCTCGTTGATCAAAGATGGTTAAGGTTTCCTAGCCATGGAAATGAGGTGTCATTTGATAAATGGGATCACATCATTAGGAGAATGGTGTGATGGACAAGACCCAAACTACAAACATAGCATATGATCGTGTCAGTTTATTGCTACTGTTTTCTGCATGTCAAGTATATGTACCATGAGATCATGAAACTCACGGACATCGGAGGAGTAATTTGTGTGTATCAAAAGTTGCCACTAAACTGGGTGACTATAAAGGTGCTCTACAGGTATCTCCAAGGGTGTCTGTTGAGCTGGCATGGATCAAGACTGGGATTTGTTACTCCGTGTGACGGAGAGGTATCTCAGGGCCCACTCGGTAATACAACATCAAAATAAGCCTTGCAAGCAATGTGATTAAGTGTTAGTCACGGGATCTTGTATTATAGAACGAGTAAAGAGACTTTCCGGTAACAAGGTTGAACTAGGTATGGAGATACCAACGATCGAATCTCGGGCAAGTAACATACAGAAGAACAAAGGGAACATCATACGGGATTAACTGAATCCTTGACACAGAGGTTCGACCGATGAAGATCTTCGTAGAATATGTAGGAACCAATATGGGCATCCAGGTCCCGCTATTGGTTATTGACCGTGGAGGTTTCTCGGTCATGTCTACATAGTTCTCAAACCCGCAGGGTCTGCACACTTAAGGTTTGGTGACGTTTCGGTAGTATAGAGTTATGTATGGTGGTGACCGAAGGTTTTCCAGAGTCCCGGCTGAGATCCCGGACGTCACGAGGAGTTCCGGAATGGTCCGGAGGTAAAGATTCATATATAGGAAGTCCTATTTTGGTCGCCGGAAAAGTTTCGGGCTCATCGGTAGTGTACCGGAATTGCCGATAGTGTACCGGGGAATCCTTGGGAGAGGTATTTCGATCCAAGAGGCTACATGGGCTGTGGGAGGGTAGAAACCAGCCCTTAGTGGGCTGGTGGAAGTCCTCTAAGAGGCCATGCAGCTGGAGTTGAAAGATAAAGAAAAAACGCAAGGTGGAAAGAGATTCCAAGTAGGAAAGGAGGAATCCTAGTCCTAATAGGATTGGAGGAGGATTCCTCCTCTCCTCCTTGCCCAAGGGCAGCCTTGTGCGCCAGCCCTCCTCCTCCCTCCCTCTTATATATATATTGCTGGTACTGGGTGTTTTGCACTTGATTTTACGGCCACGTGCTACCCGTTCCACCGGTGCTCCTCTAGATTGGATTTCCGCGCTGCTTAGGCGAAGCCCTGCCAAAATTGCTCCACCACCATCGCCGGAGCACCGTCATGCTGCCGGTGAACTCTTCTTCCTCTCCACTTCCTATTGCTGGATCAAGATGGTGGAGATCATCATCAAGCTCCATGTGTGCTGAACGCGGAGGTGCCGTCCGTTCGGCGCTAGATCGAAAGGACCGTGATCAAGATCGCGAGATGGTTCATGATGAGTCCATGGGACGGATTCGTGATGAGTTTGCGGGACGGATCGTGATGAGTTCACGGGACAGATCATGATGAGATCGGGGGACAGATCGTGATGAGATCGCGCGACGGATTGTGATTGGATCGCAGGACGGATCGTGATGTGATCGCGGGATACTCGGCGATTTGGATCGTGAAGATGTTCGACTACACCAACCGCGTTTGTTAATGCTTCCTGCTTAGCGATCATCAAGGGTATCTAGATCCACTCTCCCTCTCGTAGATGCTCATGACCATGGATAGATCTTGCGTGTGCGTAGGAATTTTTTTGTTTCCCATGACGTTCCACAACAAGTGCATCTTCATACCTATGAAGATCGCAAAGCGGAAGCGTTACTAGAACGCAGTTGGTGGAGTCGTACTCATAGCGATTCAGATCGCGGTGGAATCCGATCTAAGCGCCGAACAATGGCGCCTCCGCATTCAGCACACGTGCAGCCCGGTGACGTCTCCTACGCCTTGATCCAGCAAGGAGGAAGGAGAGGTTGAGGGAGAGCTCCGGCAGCACGATGACATGGTGACGGTGGAGCTGCATGGTACTCCGGCAGAACTTCGCTAAGCATTACGGAGGACGAGGAGAGGGAGGAGTAGGGCTGCGCCGTGGGAGAGTGAGATGCGTGTCCCCGGCAGCCCCAAGGGCTCCTCTATTTATAGGAGGAGGAGGAGGGAGGGCTGCACCCTAGGGTTCCCACCCTAGGGTGGTGCGGCAGCCTCCATATCCAATCTGGCCGGCGGCCACAGAGGGAGAGGGGTGCGGCTTCCCTAGGGTGGGCCTTAGGGCCAATCTGCCCTAGGGTTTGCCCCCTCCCACCTCAGCTGCGCCTTGGGCCCTTGTGGGGGGCACACCAGCCCACCTAGGGGCTGGTTCCCTCCCACTTGCGGCCCATGCAACCCTCTGGGGCTGGTGGCCCAGCTTGGTCGACCCCCGGAACCCTTCCGGTGGTCCCGGTACGTTAGTGGTAATTCCCGAAACACTTCCGGTGACCAAAACCTCACTTCCTATCTATGAATCTTGACCTCCTGACCATTCCGGAGGTCCTCGTGACGTCCGGGATCATATCCGAGACTCCGAACAACCTTCAGTAACCACGTACATTATTTCCCTATAATCCTAGCATCATTGAACCTTAACTGTGTAAACCCTACGGGTTCGGGAGAGACGTAGACATGACCGAGACACCTCTCCGGTCAATAACCAACAGCAGGATCTGGATACCCATGTTGTCTCCCACATGCTCCACGATGATCTCATCGGATGAACCACAATGTTGGGGATTCAATCAATCCCGTATACAATTCCCTTTGTCTACCGGTACGACACTTGCCCGAGATTCGATCGTCGGTATCCCGATACCTTGTTCAATATCATTACCGACAAGTCTCTTTACTTGTTCCATAACACATCATCTCGTGGCTAACTCCTTAGTCACATTGAGCTCATTATGATGATGCCTTACCGAGTGGGCCCAGAGATACCTCTCTGTCACACGGAGTGACAAATCTCAGTCTCAATTCGTGCCAACCGGACAGACACTGTCGGAGATACCCATAGTGCACCTTTATAGCCACCCAGTTAGGTTGTGATGTTTGGCACACCCAAAGCATTCCTACGGTATCTGGGAGTTGCACAATCTCATGGTCTAAGGAAATGATACTTGACATTAGAAAAGCTTTAGCAAACGAACTACGCGATCTTGTGCTATGCTTAGGATTGGGTCTTGTCCATCACATCATTCTCCTAATGATGTGATCCCGTTATCAAATGACATCTCATGTCCATGGCTAGGAAACCTTAACCATCCTTTGATCAACGAGCTGGTCCATTAGAGGCATACTAGGGACATGGTTTTGTCTATGTATCCACACATGCATTTAAGTCTCCGATCAATACAATTATAGCTTGGATAATAAACGATTGTCATCAACAAGGAAATATGATAATAACTAATTTATTATTGCCTCTAGGGCATATTTCCAACAGTCTCCCACTTGCACTAGAGTCAATAATCTAGTTCACATCACCATGTGATTCGCATAGTTATGAATCTAACACCCAATGAGTTCTGGGGCTCGATCATGCTTTGCATGTGAGAGAGGTCTTATAGTCAACGGGTCTACGATATTCAGATCCGTGTGTACTTTGCAAATCTCTATGTCAAACCGTAAACACTGCTACCACACTTCACTTGGTACTATTTCCAAATGGCTGCTCCACTATACGTATCCAGATTGCTACTACTAGTCATCCGGATAGGTGTTAAAGCTTGCATCGACGTAACTCTTTACGACGAACTCTTTATCACCTCCATGATCAAGAAACATTTCCTTAGTCCTCTGGTTACTAAGGATAATTCCGACCGCTGTCTAGTGATCCACTCCTGCACCACACTTGTACACCTTGACAGACTCATGGCAAGGCACACACAGGTGCGGTACACAACATGGCATACTATACAGATCCTATGGCTAAGGCATAGGGGACGACGTTCGTCCTTTCTCTTCCTTCTGCTGTGGTCGAGCTTTGAGTCTCACTCAACTTCACACCTTACAAATCAGACGAGAACTATTTCTCTGGCTGATCCATTTTGAACTCTTTCAAAATTTTATCAAGGTATGCACTCATTGAAAGTCTCATCAAGCATCTTGATCTATCTCTATAGATTTTGATGCTCAACAATTAGGTAGCTTTATCCAGGTCTTCCTTTGAAAAACACTTTTCAAACAACCTTTTATGCCTTCCAGAAATTCTACATTATTTCCGATCAACAATATGTCAACCACATATACTTATCAGAAACTCTACAGTGCTCCCACTCACTTTATTGCAAATACAAGTTTCTCGTTAACTTTGTATAAACTACAGAAACTTTGATCACCTCATCACAGTGTATATTCCTACTCCGAGATGCTTGCTTCAGTCCATAGAAGGATCACTGAAGCTTGCTCATCTTTTAGCATCCTTAGGACTGACAAAACTTTCTGGTTGTATCACATACAACCTTTCCTTAAGTAAACCGTTAAGCAAATGATGTTTTGACATCCATCTGCCAGATTTCATAATTGAAAATGCAGCAACTGCTAACATAATTCCAACAGACTTTTAGCATCGCTACGAGTGAGAAAGCCTCATCGCAGTCAACTCCTTGAACTTGTCACAAACAACTTTGTAACAAGTCGAGCTTTACAAATGGTGACATTCACTATCAGTGTCTGTCTTCATTCTAAAGGTCCATTTGTACTCAAGGACCTGCCGTCTAACGAGCAAGTCTACCAAAGTCTATACTTGGTTTTCATACATGGATCCTATCTCGGATTTCATGGCCTCTAACCATTCGTCGAAATCCGGGCCCATCATCGCTTCTCCATACTCGTAGGTTCATCGTTGTCCAACAACATGACCTCCAAGACAGAGTTGTCGTACTGCTCAGGAGCAGTACACATCCTTGTCGACCTACGAAGTTCGATAGTAACTTGATCCTGAAGCTTCATGATAATCATCATTAACTTCCTCTTCAACTAATGTAGGCTTCACAGAAACATCTTTCTGTGCTGCGCTACTCTCTGGTTGAACAAAGGTTTAATAACCTCATCAAGTTCTATCTTCCTCCCACTCAATTCTTTCGAGAGAAACTTTTTCTCGAGAAAGGACCCAGTTCTAGCAACAAACACTTTGCACTCGGATCTGAGATAGAAGGCATACCCGTCTGTTCTTAAGGTATTCTATGAAGATACATTTGTCCGCTTTGGGTTCTAGCTTATTATGTGAAAACATTTTCCACACAAGCATCGCAGCCCCAAATATTAAGAAATGACAGCTTAGGTTTCTGTCAAACCATAATTCACACGGTGTCATCTCAACGGATTTAGATGGTGCCCTATTTAAAGTGAATGTAGTTGTCTCTAATGCATAACCCCAAAATTATAGTAGTAAAACGATAAGAGACACCATAGCACGCACCATATCCAATAGAGCATAACTATGATGTTCGGACACACCATCACACTATGGTGTTCCAGGTGGCGTTTAGTTGTGAAACAACTTTCACATTGTCTTAAGTTGTATGCCAAACTCGTGACTCAGATATTCACCTCCACGATCATATCGCAGTCATTTTTATCTTCTTGTCACGATGATCTTTAAACTTCACTCTGAATTTGCTTGAACCTTTGAAACGATTCAGACTTGTGTTTCATTAAGTAAATATACACTATATCTACTCAAATCTTCAGTGAAGGTAAGAAAATAACGATATCCGTTGCACGCTACAAGACTCACTAGATTGCATACATCAACATGTATCATTTCCAATGAATCACTTGCCCGCTCCATCCAACGGGGTCCTTTAGTCATCTTGCCCAAGAGGCATGGTTCGCATGTCTCAACCGATTCGAAATCGAATGAGTCCAAATATCCATCACCATGGAGTTTCTTCATGCGCTTTATACCAATATGACATTTTGCGGCAATGCCACAAGTATGTGGTACTATCATTGTTTAACTTTGTATCTTTTGACATCAATGTTATGAACATGTGTATTACTACGATCAAGATTTCAACAAACCATTCTCACTGGGTGCTTGACCATTGAAGGTATTATTCATGTAACCAGAATAACTATTATTCCCTGACTTAAATGAATAACCGTATTGCAACAAACATGATCTAATCATGTTCATGCTAAACGCAAAACACCAAATAACATTTATTTAGGTTCGTCACTAATCCTGAAGGTAGAGAGAGCGTGCGATGTTGATCACATCAACCTTGGCAACATTTCCAACACACATCGTCACCTCACCCTTAGCTAGTTCTCCGTTTATTCCGTAGCTTTTATTTCGAGTTACTAACATTTAGCAACCGAACCGGTATCCAATACCCAGGTGCTACTAGGAGTACTAGCAAGGTACACATTAATAACTCGTATATCAAATATACTTCTGTCGATGTTGCCAGCCTTCTTATCTACCAAGTATCTAGGGTTGTTCCGCTTCAGCGACCTCTCACCTCATAATAGAAGCACTTAGTCTCAGGTTTGAGTTCAACTTTGGGTTGCTTCACTGGAGCAGCAACTGACTTGCTATCCATGAAGTTTCCCTCCTTGCTCTTGCCCTTTTCGAAACTAGTGGTTTGCTTAACCATCAACACTTGACGCTCCTTTTTGATTTCTACCTTCGCGGTGTCAAACATCGCGAACAGCTCAGGGATGAATACTTCTATCCCTGGTGTATTGTAGTTCATCAATAAGTTCTAGTAGCTTTAGTGACAGTGACTTGGAGAACTATATCAATCACTATCTTATCTGAAAGATCAACTCCTACTTGATTCAAGCGATTGTAGTACCCAGACAATCTGAGTACATGCTCAACGATTGAGCTATTCTCCTTCATCTTACAGGCAAAGAATCTTGTTGGAGATCTCATATCTCGCAACACAGGCACGAGCCTGAGATCACAATCTCTGCTCCTAGAACATCTCATATGTTCCGTGACGTTCAAAACGTTTCGGAGCCTCAATTCTAAGCCGTAATGCATGACGCACTAAACTATCAAGTAGTCATCGAAACGTGCCTGTTAGATGTTCACAACATCTATAGACGACGCTAGAGGGGGTGGCGCACCGAGCGGTGCATTAAGGACATAAGCCTTCTGTGCAGCAATGAGGACAATCCTCAGATCACGGACCCAGTCCGCAATATTGCTACCAACATCTTTCAACTCTATTTCTCTAGGAACATATAAAAATTTAAGGCAGCTACAGCGCGAGCTAGTAATCTACAACATAATTTGCAAAGACACTTTGACTATGTTTATGATAATGAGTTCAATTAATCATATTACTTAAGAACTCCCACTCAAATTGACATCCCTCCGATCATTCGAGTGATACATGATCCAAATTCACCAACTCAAGTCCGATCATCATGTGAGTTGAGGTGGCTGCAATGGTGAACATCGTCATGTTGATCATATCTACTATATGACTCATGTTCGACCTTTCGGTCTCTTGTGTTCCGAGGCCATGTCTGTACATGCTAGGCTCGTCAAGTTTAACCCGAGTGTTATGCATGTGCAACACTGGCTTGCACCCATTGTATGTGAACGTAGAGTCTATCACACCCGATCATCACGTGGTGTCTCAACACGACGAACTTTCGCAACGGTGCACACTCGGGGAGAACACAATTTATCTTGAAATTAAGTGAGGGATCACCTTATAATGCTACCATCGTCCTAAGCAAAACAAGGTGCATTGAAAGGATTAACATCACATGCAAATCATAAGTGACATGATATGGCCATGAACTTGTGCTTTTGATCTCCATCTAGAAAGCACCAGCATGATCTCCATCGTCACCGGCATGACACCATGATCTCCATCATCTTGATCTCCATCAACGTGTCGCCATTGGGGTTGTCACGCCCTGCATGCTTCTACTACTATTGCTACCATAGCGATAAAGTAAAGCATTACATAGCGCTTAATGATTGACACGCAGGTCATACAATAATTAAAGACAACCCTATGGCTCCTGCCGGTTGCCGTATTCATCAACATGCAAGTCGTGATAATCTATATATCACATGATCATCTCATATATCACATATATCACATCATGTAATTGGCCATATCACATCACAACATACCCTGCAAAAACAAGTTAGACGTCCTCTAATTGTTGTTGCATATTTTACGTGGCTGCTACGAGTATCTAGCAAGAACGATTCTCACCTACGCATAAACCACAACGGTGGTACACTAGTTTGCTTTTCAACCTTCTCAAGGATCGCCTTTGTCGAATCCGATCCAACTAAAGTGAGAGAAACTGTCACCCACAAGCCATCTAGGCAACAAGTTGCGTCGAGGGAACCGGTCTCTCGTAAGCGTACGAGTAATGTTGGTCCGGGCCGCTTCATCTCACAATCCCGCTGAACCAAAATACGACCAAGGGAGGAAGCAATCTAAGCATCAACGCCCACAAACCTTTTGTGTTCTACTCGAGATCTCATCGAACCATCAACCTAGCTGATGATACCACTGTTGGGGAACGTCACATGGGAAACAAAAAAAATTCCTACGCACACGCAAACCTATCCATGGTGATGAGCATCTACGAGAGGGAGAGTGGATCTACATACCCTTGTAGATCGCTAAGCGGGAAGCATTAAGAAACGCGGTTGGTGTAGTCGAACTTCTTCGCGATCCAAATCACCGAGCTTCCCGCGATCCAATCACGAACCGTCCCGCGAACACATCATGATCCGTCTCGTGAACTCATCACGATCTGTCTCACGATCTTGATCACGATCTGTCCTGCGAACTCATCACGATCCGTTCCGTGATCACATCACGAACCGTCTCGCGATCTCGATCACGGTCCTTCCGATCTAGCGCCGAACGGACGGCACCTCCGCGTTCAGCACACGTGCAGCTTGATGACGATCTCCACCGTCTCGATCCAGCGAGAGGAGGTGGAGAGGAGAGAGAGTTCACCGGCAGCGTGACGACGCTCCGGTGATGGTGGTGGAGCAATTCCGGCAGGGCTTCGACTAAGCGCTGCGGAACTACGATCTAGAGGAGAAACTATGCACCGGTGGAACGGGTAGCACGTGGCCGGAAATTCTGTCCAAAAACCACCCAATCCACTAGTATATATACGAGGAGAGGAGAGGAGAGGAAGCCAAGGCCTTTGGGTCGGCCGAAATAGGAGGTGGGAGCAATCCTACTTCACCTCCAATCCTAGTTGGAGTAGGATTGCCTCCTATTGGCTGATTTTCCACTTTTTGCTTTAGGACTTTCTCTCCTGCGCCATGGGCCTTTGTGGCTGTTTTCCCAGCCCACTAAGGGCTGGTTATTATTATCCCACAGCCCATGGACCTCTTGGGGTCGAAATACCCCTCCCGGAGGTCCCCCGGTACACTACCGGTACTCCCGGTACACTACCGATACTCCCGGTACACTACCGATGAGCCCGAAACTTTTCCGGCGACCAAACTGGAACATCCTATATATGAATCTTTACCTCCGGACCATTCCGGAGCTCCTCTTGACGTCCGGGATCTCATCCGGGACTCCAAACAACCTTCGGTCACCACCATACATAACTCTACACTACCAACACGTCACCGAACCTTAAGTGTGCAGACCCCGCGGGTTCGAGAACTATGTAGACATGACCGAGACACCTCTACGGTCAATAACCAAAGGCGGGACCTGGACGTCCACATTGGTTCCTACATATTCTACGAAGATCTTTATCGGTCGAACCTCTATGTCAAGGATTCAGTTAATCCCGTATAGCGTTCCCTTTGTTCTTCGGTTTGTTACTTGCCCGAGATTCGATCGTCAGTATCTCCATACCTAATTCAACCTCGTTACTGGCAAGTCTCTTTACTCGTTCCGTAATACAAGATCCCGCAACTAACAATTAGTCACATTGCTTGCAAGGCTTATTGTGATGTTGCATTACCGAGTGGGCCCCGAGATACCTCTCCGTTACACGGAGTAACAAATCCCAGTCTCGATCCATGCCAACTCAACAGACACCATCGGAGATACCTGTAGAGCACCTTTATAGTCACCCAGTTACGTTGCGACGTTTGATACACGCAAGGCACTCCTCCGATATCCGTGAGTTGCATGATCTCATGGTCATAGGAACATATACTTGACATGCAGAAAACAGTAGTAATAAACTGACACGATCATATGCTACGTTTGTAGTTTGGGTCTTGTCCATCACATCATTCTCCTAATGATGTGATCCCGTTATCAAATGACATCTCATGTCCATGGCTAGGAAACCTTAACCATCCTTTCATCAACGAGCTAGTCCATTAGAGGCATACTAGGGACATGGTTTTGTCTATGTATCCACACATGCATTTAAGTCTCCGATCAATACAATTATAGCATGGATAATAAACGATTATCATGAACAAGGAAATATGATAATAACTAATTTATTATTGCCTCTAGGGCATATTTCCAACATCCCTCATGACCCGCTTTTGCATGGGCGAAGATAATTGGCTAGCGAGACATGTCCACAACTCTGAAGTACCTAGAACCTCCGAAGTTCGGTATGGCAACGGAAAACCCAAGTGCAACAAGAACAAGCATCGGCACAACAATAGTGGTGCCGACGACACGGCTGTTAACGCCAGCTTCTGCAATTCCCGACCTGGGCAGCGGAAGATGCCTCCTAAAGGCAATCGCGACGAATAAACCACGCTGGAGCAAATCATGGAAAGACCTTGTCAAATCCACGGGACCCAACAGAAGCTTGCCAACCACACACACTGTAACTGTTCGGTGTTCAAATAGGCCAGCAAGCTCCCACCCGATGATCAAGGCAAGAGCCCTCGTAGCGAGGATGAGGATGAGCCTCAATGTCCGATTGGTGGCGGTCAAAAGAAATTCCCTCCAGAAGTCAAAACGGTAAACATGATATATGCCACTCATATACCTAAGAAGGAGAGGAAGCACGCTCTTGAAAAGGTCTACGCGGTAGAGCCCGTGGCCCCGAAGTATAACCCATGGTCGACATATCCGATCACCTTCGATTGGCGTGATCACCCGACTAGTATCCGTCACGGGGGTCGGCTTCCCTCGTCCTTGACCCCATTATAGATGGATACTCAGACACTGTGAAAAAAGATAGGCAAAGATCCGTCAAGGATCAAACCCAGTAACACGACCTTCAAAGGAGGGATTCCAGGCATCGAGGCCGAGTGCACAGGCTCCGTCCGCCTGGAAGTAGTATTCGGCTCGCCCGATAACTTTCGCAGCGAAGACTTGATCTTCGACATTGTGCCCTTCCGCAACGGCTATCACGCTCTGCTCGGCCGGACAACATTCGCTCACTTCAATGTCGTCCCATATTATGCGTACCTCAATCTCAAGATGACCGGCCCCAAGGGGGTCATCACTGTTAGCAGAAACACGGAGCGCTCTCTCCAAACTGAGGAACATGCGCTGGCCTTGGCGGCCAAATTTAACTACAAAGACGATCGACAAGCTCCGACACCCGCCGTAAAAGCCCGCAAAGTTGGGAAGCGAACATGGCTTCAGTCGGATGCTCAGAACCTTCCCCGCCCCTTAAATAGGGACTCGCCCCCCATTGCACAACCCTAGGACCAGCAAAGTACATGCCAAGGAAGCACAACTTTGCGCTCAAAGTTCCATGGACGGCCGTGGGGAAAGAAAAGAGTAAGCGATTCGTCTGGACCGAACAATTACCATTACAATGTCTTCGGACACAATGCAGGCACTATCAACGAGCCTGCTTAAGGCATAAAGCTCATCTGCACTTCGGCAACTTTTCAAAACCTTGTTTGCATGATCCGTTCGTTGAACAACGCCATCCATAAAGGTGCACCAAAATGCAGAAGTACGTAAGCAGTAGGTTATACCGATGACTTAAGATCATCAATTGAAGACCCCTGATACAGTCACTCTTGTAGAATTATTTTTTCGCATAGCTTCAAGCAATTGCTTCGGCAATCGGAACAATAAGAGTAGTTGAGAAAAATACAACATCATTATATATGTTTGTCTTGTTTGGCACATACTTTCCTTTTTCTCCCTCTTTTCATGAAACAGTTTGGAGTGTTACGACGCAACCGGCTAATAGACCCGGGGCTCGAGTTTCAAAGCAAATCGCCTTACATATAACTTATTATGCGTTCGACGTCTTGGAATTCACTTTATATGCATCGGTTCTGAACTATGTCTTGGGTCAATAGTTGGGTTGCCCGGATCTTGTGCTTGCACCTTTACGTTCCGCTCGTTTGGCTAAAAGGGCAAAGGGAGAACCCCTGCGGTTGTGTTTCTCGATAGTCTGGTCAAACACCTCAGGGGAGAAAGCCGAAAACTAACTATCATAGTATGCGTGATCCGGTCTGTGAATCTGAGCTAATACTTAAATCCTCTTCAAAGGATATTCCGTGTTATACGAGGGGTTTGTTCTTCATACAAACCACGTGATGATGGCCTTAGCCGCGGTTCATCCGAACATCACAACACCCCGGGGGCTGGTCATCAGCCCCTCGTAGTCCTTTTCCTGCCCCTATGGGTAAGTGAAAGAAATAAAGCACTATAGTCTGATTGCCTGGTCCTCCGCACTCTACCGCCTTCAAGTCCCGATAACTCGGCTAAGGGATAGAGTGCATTGGCAGAGACACCCCATGTAGTATCTACATGGGTGTTGAAGTCGACGACTCGCATCTTTCAGTTTCAAACGGCCACACAGGAGTTATGAAGGAATGCAAAACATTGAAAGCATGATAAATTATAACATTACAAACTTTAAAATGTCTTCGGACACATTATAACTTATTCATACATGTTATCTTGCGAACACGGTGACGCTATCGCCCGAGCACCTTCCATCACTCCGGCGAACTACAGATCCGGGCGCCTACGTTCCTTCCAAGAGGCGGTGGGGCGGTAGCTATTTTCATCGGATCCAGCCCCAACAATGCACCTTGGCCCATCCGGGCACCTTCGATGCAAGAGGAATGCTTTACAGTGTCGAGGTGGGGCGAAGCGGCGATCAACTTCTGCACCAGGCCAAAGTAGCTGCCTGGCAGCGGCTCGTCGGGCCATAAGCAGATGTAGAGATCCTTCATGGACAGCTCCACCATCCGGTGCAGCTCAATCAGCTGTTTCAGCTGCTCGACAAGAAGAGGAGAGCACTCAGGGGCTTGGAAATGCACCCAAAGTAGACGAGCTTCATCTCCTTCTTCCCACGACACATACAGCTGACTGGCGTCCGATATGATCTTCTGGAGATCGGAGGAGGCGCGTGAGGAACGCCATACTTGGGTAAGCAACTTGAACTTGCTATCCCTGAAGACACACTGCAATAAGTAGGCTTACCACCCGTTATGTCCTTCGCTCGACGGACCTCCTCCTCAAAGAACCGCCTATCCACCCGCTCCTTTTGGAGATCAGCTTTTAGGGTGGATAGTTCGGCAACATGCTCTTTACCTTCGTGCTCAAGGACCTCGCACTTGTGGTTGGCATCCTTGAGCTCTTGCTGGCTCACCTGCACCCGTGCCTCGTGTTTGTCGCTGGTGGCTCTCAAAGCCGAAAGCACGATGGCTGCTTGTCCGGCCGCCGCCTCATCCTTCGCCTGCCGCAGTTCGGCCTTGAGCTTCTCTACCTCTTTTGTCGAGGATGTTTGATCAATTAACACTATGAAAAACTGCATTGAAAATATTCTAACAAAAGTGTTAGGATGTTGATTCAGACTTACCTTGCGCCTCGTCTAGTATTTTGTTTAGAGTGTCAAGCTCGTCTTTGGAGCTTTTGAGCTTTCGATTCAGCTCGTCCAGCTCGACGTCATTCGCATCCACCACCGAGGACGAAGCATGTAACACACAAATCCTCTTCAGGTTACATGGGTTCAGCACTTCCGAACCGTCGTCAATCCGATCATATGTCGGCCCTTTTAGGGACCATTCTAATGTTCCGAACACACAATTTGTATATTGTTCGAAATCAGATCTATAATTGACCCCTAGGTCAGTTTTTTTTCAAAGTCACCTAGGGCTCGGGGGCTGCCATGTATATAATCATAAAAATAAATAAACATTTTGCAAATAAGAGTGTCACATGGCTTACTTGAAAACCCGCCAGGAGACCCTTGAAGGCCTCCTTCACTCCGTTGTCTATGGACTGAATGCTCTGCAATACCGCACCCATAGGGGTGTTGTGCTCCTCGGAGATGGAGGCACTCGACAAAGCCTCCCCCATGACTGGCCACCCATAGGTTGGTGTCACCGGTGGTGAGTGGATAACCCGATCACCAACAGGGGCTCGAACCATTGCCTCCGAAGGCGTTGTGCGCTCTGGAGATGTCCTCGTAGGGGACTGAGCAGCTGCTCGTTCGACCTCCTCATTACTCGGGAGGGGTTCCACCCCCCGGGTCTTCGGCGACCAAGGCATTAGCCTCGGCCATGATGTCATCTCTCCCGCCGCTGGTGTCCGGCTCTATAGGAGCATGTTGGGACGACACCTCCGCGGTGTCCTTAGTGGCGCCCGGAGTGGCGGGATGTGACGTATTCCCGCTTTCCGCCAGTTTGGCGGGCATGGTCTCCCCATCTGAAACTTGGTCGGTGGGGAGCATGCGCGGTGGGCTGCAAAGTTGACAGATACCCGCATGTTATTAAACCATGAACTTACCAATGACAACTAAAGGAGTCCCGAGATTCTCACCTTAGAGTAGAGGACTTGACCCTTAGGCTCCTTCGTGGAACCCTCTCAAATTCATCGGACTCGGTATCCGAGTCTGAACTGTCGTTAGACAGGATTACCTGTGACCGACGCGCTCTCTTCCGGGCGGGAGGGGGTACCGCCTCCGCGGCTACCAATGATGTCGCTCTCTTTCTTGCGAGGGGGGAATCGCCCCCCTCGTCTTCGTCCTTGTCTTGATGCACCTCTCAATTCGAGGAGGCATGGGTTTCTTCGGACACAGCCGCTAGCAGGTCCCTGATGTGATGCCTTCGTGGTCTGGTTTCTTCTTCTTCTCTTTCTTCGCGGGCGCCTCGTAAGGCGCCTCGACGAGCATCTCCGCTAACAGCTCGGACCTGGGGTTTTCAGGCTGAGGCGCCAGGCAGTCGATGCCCATGGCTTTGGTCAGCCATTTCTGCAAAGAGTGATCCGAAAGGGCATTATAAATCTTCTCTATGAAGGACAGAACCAATCAAGCATAATTACACCATACCTTGGAAGCAGGCTTGAAGGCATGTCGACCCCGATCCTCCTCTTCGACTCGCTAGTCCTTCTATGACTTGAAGAGCGCCTTCCACAACTTTTCTCGAGTAGTGCGGAAGACGTGCCAACTCGTGGGCTTTTCATTGAACTGACAAGCCCACACGGGAGTATCCTAGCACTGAAAGGGGAGGATGCAATGCTGATAACCCACAAGTATAGAGGATCGCAACAGTCTTCGAGGGTAGAGTATTCAACCCAAATTTATTGACTCGGCACAAGGGGAGCCAAAGAATATTCTTGAGTATTCGCAGCTGAGTTATCAATTCAACCACACCTGTAAGACTTAATATCTGCAACAAAGTATTCAGTAGCAAAGTAGTATGGAAGTAACGGTAACGGTAGTAAAGTAATAGTAACAGTTTTGTAGTGATTGTAATAGTAACAACGGAGAAGTAACTTAGCAAAGATCAATATGTGGAAAGCTCGTAGGCAATGGATCAGTGAGGGATAATTATGCTCGATGCAATTCATCATGCAATAGTTATAACATAGGGTGACACGGAACTAGCTCCAGTTCATCAATGTAATCTGGGCATTTATTCCATATATAGTCATACGTGCTTATGGAAAAGAACTTGCATGGCATCTTTTGTCCTGCCCTCCTGTGGCAGTGAGGTCCTAATGGAAACTAAGGGATATTAAGGCCTCCTTTTAATAGGGAACCGGACCAAAGCATTAGCACTTAGTGAATACATGAACTCCTAAAACTACGGTAATCACTGGAAAAAATCCCAGTTATTATCACCCTGGGGGATGCGGATCACAAATCGTAATAGGTGTCTACAACTTGCAAGATAGGATCAAGACCACATATATATTCATGAAAACATAATAGGTTTAGATCTGAAATCATGTCACTCAGGCCCTAGTGACAAGCATTAAGCATAGCAAAGTCATAGCAACATCAATCTCACAACATAATGGATACTAGGGATCAAACCCTATCAAACCTAACTCGATTACATGATAAATCTCATCCAACCGATCACCGTCCAGCAAGCCTACGATGGAATTACTCATGAACGACGGAGAGTATCATGGAATTGGTGACGAAGGCGCCGATTTCCCCTCTCCAGAGCCCAAAACGGACCCCAGATCTGGTCTCCCGAGGAAGAACAGGAGGTGGCGGCGGCTCCGTATGGTAAAATGCGATGAACTCTTCTCTCTGATTTTTTCCTCGGCAAATAGGGTTATATGGAGCTAGAGAGGAGGTCGGAGGAGCCACGAGGGCCCCACAAGCCTGCTAGGCGGGGCCAGGGGTTGGCCGCACCTAGCAGGTTTGTGGCCTGCAGGTGACCCCCCTCTGGTTACTTCTTGTCCCAGTATTTTTTTATTAATTCCACAAATATTCTACGTAAATTTTTAGGACGATCCGAGAACTTTTATTTCTGCATAAAATAACACCAAGGCAATTCTGCTGAAAACAGTGCCAGTCCGGGTTAGTTCCATTCAAATCATGCAAATTAGAGTCCAAAGCAAGGGCAAAAGGGTTTGGAAAAGTGGATGCGATGGAGACGTAGCAACTCCCCCAAGCTTAACCCATTGCTTGTCCTCAAGCAATTCAGTTGATAAACTCAAAGTGATAAAGAAAAACTTTTACAAACTCTGTTTGATCTTGTTGTTGTAAATGCGTCTAACTGATGTTTAGATTTTTAGCAAAGATCATGGACCAACCACGTTCACAATAACATTTAAGTCTCACATTTACTCATATCAATGACATAATCAACTAGCGAGCAATAATAATAACTCTCGTATAACAACACTTTTTCAAAACAATCATGATACAATATGGCAAAATGGTATCTCGCTAGCCCTTTCTAAGACCGCAAAACATAAATGCAGAGCACCTCTAAAGAACAAGGACTGACTAGACATTGTAATTCACGGTGAAAGAGATCCAGTCATGCTCATACTCAATATCAATTAACAGTAGACATACAAATGATGGTGATCCTCTCTAACCGGTGCCTTTTATAAGAAGATGATGAGTCGACAATAAAGCAAATGGAGGCCCTTCGCAGAGGGAAGCATTGATTTGCAGAGGTGACAGAGGTCGAGATTTTAAAACAGGGATAAGTAATGATTTTTGAGCGGTATGCTTTCATTGCTCACATAACAACCAAAAGGTTTTCAACATCTTCCATGCTAGATACATTATAGGCGGTTCCCAAACAGAATGATAAAGTTTTTACTCCCCCTCCATCAATCAATCACACTCCACGATGAGCCGAATCCACGGGTACCGTCCATGCAAACACAACCTATGGGTGTTTTGTTTAATTATATTTTTCTTTTATTTCAAGCATGGAACTGGGCATCCCGATTACCGGCCACTTTCTCTTGAATGATAGTGAATCAACACATATCGTGAGAATAACCCACCTAGCATGGAACATACTGACAGCCCCCAGTCACCACATGAGCGATTTGGGCATACAAAACAAAATGTTTATTTGAAGGTTTAGAGTTTGGCACATGCAAATTTACTTAGAACGGTAGGTAAATACCGCATATAGGTAGGTATGGTGGAGTCATATGAAACAACTTTGGGTTTGATGAATTGGATGCACAAGCATGATTCCCGCTTAGTACAAGTGAAGGCTAGCAAAAGACTAGGGAGCGACCAACTAGAGAGCGACATAGTCATCAACATGCTTTGATAATACCAACATTGCATGCAAGCATGTGTAGGATATAAATCACTATGAACATAAATATCGTGGAGGCTATGTTGATTTTGTTTCAACTACATGCATAAACATGTGCCAAGTCGAGCCACTTGACTCGTTCAGAGGAGGATACCATCCCATCATACTACATCACAACCATTTTAATATGCATGTTGGCACCCAAAACAAACCATTATCCACTCTTAGCTAATTAAGCATGGCATGAATAACTATAATCTCCAATTGTCATTGCAAATATGTTTCACCCATGATGAATTGAATTCAGAACGATGAGCTAATCATATTTACAAAAGCAAGATAGGTCGAGTTCATGCCAGCTTTTCTCCATCTCAATCTTTTCATCAAATATCGTCATTATTGCTTTCCACTTGCACGAACGAACGGTGTGGATAATAATAAGAGTGCACGTGCACTGGACTAAGCTAGAATCTTCAAACAATAACTCAAAGGAGAATACAAGGTAACATGGGCTCTCTAATAGGTAAACAATAATGCATATGAGAGCCACTCAACATTTTCATTATGGTCTTCTCCTTACGACCCATATGAAGAACAGTTGGGTATACCTTCTATCTCAGATCCAAGTGCAAAGTGTTTGTTGATAAAACGGGTCCTTTCTCGAGAAAGAGTTTCTCTCGAAAGAACTAAGTGGAAGATAGAACTTGATGATGTTGTTGAATCTTTGTTTCAACCAGAGAGTAGCGCAGCGCAGAAAATTGTTTCTGTGAAGCCTACGTTAGTTGAAGAGCAAGTCAATGATGATGATCATGAAGCTTCAGATCAAGTTACTATCAAACCTTGTAGGTCGACAAGGATGCGTACTGCTCCTAAGTGGTATGGCAACCATGTCTTAGAGGTCATGTTGTTGGACAACGATGAGTCTACGAGCTATGGAGAAGCGGTGATGGGCCCGGATTCCGACAAATCCGAGAAATCTGAGAAAGTATCCCTATTAGAAAACCAAGTATAGACTTTGGTATACTTGCCCGTTGGATGGCAAGTTGTTGAGTACAAATGGACCTTTGAGATGAAGACATGCGCTGATGGTAAATGTCACCATTTATAAAGCTCGACTTGTCGGAAAGAAGTTTCCGCCAAGTACAAGGAGTTGACGACAATGGGAGTTTCTCACCCATTGAGAAGCTAAAGTGTGTTGGAATTATGTTAGCAGTTGCTGCATTTTTCGATTATGAAATCTGGCAGATGGATGTCAAAAACATCGTTTCCTTAACGGTTTCTGTGAGGAAAGGTTGTATTTGATACAACCAGAAGGTTTTGTCAGTACTAAGGGTGCTAAAAGGTGTGCAAGATCCAGTGATCCTTCTATGGACTGGAGCAGGCATCTTGGAGTTGAAATATACGCTTTGATGAGGTGATCAAAGTTTTTGTGTCTATACAAAGTTTATGAGAAACTTGTATTTAGATAAAGTGAGTGGGAGCACTATAGAGTTTCTGATAAGCATATGTGGATGACATATTGTTGATCAGAAATCATGTAGAATTTCTGGAAAGTATAAAAGGTTATTCGAAAAAGAGTTTTCCAAAGGAAAACCTGGAATGAAGCTACTTGATTGTTGGGCATCGAGATCTATAAGAGATAGATCAAGATGCCTGATAAGATTTTTCAATGATTAAATACCTTGACAAGATTTTGAAAGAGTTCAAAATGGATCAGTCAAAGAAAGAGTTCTTGCCTGATTTGTAAGTTGTGAAGTTGAGTAAGACTCAAAGCTTATCCGTAGGTCGTCCCCTATGCTTTATCCGTAGGTTCTGTATAGTATGCCATGTTGTGTACCACACCTGTGTGTGTCTTGCCATGAGTCTGTCAAGGGATACAAGAGTGATCTAGGTGTAGATCACTAGACAGCGATGAAGATTATCCTTAGTAACTGAAGTACCAAGGAAATGTTTCTCGATTATGGAGGTGATAAAGAGTTCATCGTAAAGAGTTACATCAATGCAAGCTTTAACACCAATATGGATGACTCTTAGTAGCAATCCGGACACGTATAGTGGAGCAGCCATTTGAAATAGCTCCAAGTGCAGCATGGTAGCAGTGTCTAAAGTATGACATGGAGATTTGCAATGTACACACGGATCTGAATGTCATAGACCCATTGACTAAAAGAGCTCTCTCACATGCAAAGCATGATCGAGCCGCAGAACTCATTGGGTGTTCGATTCATAACAATGCGAATCACTTGGTGATGTGAACTAGATTATTAACTCTAGTGAAAGAGGGAGACTGTTGGAAATATGCCCTAGAGGCAATAAATTAGTTATTATCATATTTAATTGTTCATGATAATCATTTATTATCCATGCTAGAATTGTATTGATCGGAAACTCAGATACATGTGTGGATACATAGACAACACCATGTCCCTAGTATGCCTCTGATGGACTAGCTCGTTAATCAAAGATGATTATGATTTCCTAGCCATGTACATAAGATGTCATTTGATAAATGGGGTCACATCATTAGGAGAGTTATGTGATGGACAAGACCCAAACTATAAACGTAGCATATGATCGTGTCAGTTTATTGCTACAGTTTTCTGCATGTCAAGTATCTGTTCCTATGACCATGAGATCATGCAACTCACTGACACCAGAGGAGTACCTTGTGCGTATCAAAAGTCACAACATAACTGGGTCACTATAAAGGTGCTCCATAGGTATCTCCGAGGGTGTCTGTAGGGTTGGTATGGATCAAGACTGGGATTTGTTACTCCGTGTGACGGAGAGGTATCTCAAGGCCCATTTGGTAGTACAACATCACTATAAGCCTTGCAAGCAATGTGACTAAAGAGTTAGCCATGGGATCTTGTATTACGGAGCGAGTAAAGAGACTTTTCGGTGACTAGATTGAACTAGGTATGGAGATACCGATGATCGAATCTCGAGCAAGTAACATATCGAAGAACAAAGGGAACATCATATGGGATTAACTGAATCATTGACATAGAGGTTTAACCGATAAAGATCTTAGTAGAATATGTAGGAATCAATATGGGCATCTAGGTCCTCTATTGGTTATTGACCGTAGAGCTGTCTCGTTCATGTCTACATAGTTCTCGAACCCGCAGGGTCTGCACACTTAAGGTTCGTTGACGTTTCGATAGTATAGATTTATGTATGGTGGTGACCGAAGGTTGTTCGGAGTCCCAGATGAGAACATCACGAGGAGCTCCGGAATGGTCCGGAGGTAAAGATTGATATATGGGGTAATAGTGTTTGGTCTCCGAAAGGGTTCCGGAATTCACCAGAAATAGTTTCAGATGTTTCCCGAAATGTTCGGGGTACAAGGACACTTTATTTGGGACAAGGGGTAAAGCCCATGAGGCGTTAGGAAGGTGCAAAAGGTGTTTTGCAGAGGCCAGGGGCCTGGCTTCTGGGGACAAACGCCGAGGACCTTGGCGTCTGGTCCAAGAGTCCGAGAAGGACTCATGCCTTGCGGGCAAACCGACGTTGAGGAGGATTTTTCTCCAAGTTTCGACCCCAGGGCTCAGCATATAAATAAAGGGGCGGGTCTAACACTTGGGACACATCAAGAAACCCTAAGCCACGTGATATCTCTTCTCTAGTTCGTAGTTTCTCCTCTAGATCGGTTTCAACGATGGTTAGGCGAAGCCCTGCTGGAATAGTTCCACCATCATCGCCGCAACGCCGTCGCGCTACCGGAGAACTCGTCTACCTCTCCGCTCCCTCTTGCTAGATCAACAATGTGGAGATCTTCATCAAGATGTACATGTGTTGAACGCGGAGGTGCCATCCGTACGACGATAGATTGGAAGGACCGTGATCCAGATCACGAGACGATTCGTGATTGGATCGCGGGGCGGATTGGGATGTGATCGCGGGACGGATCATGATTGGATCACGGGACGGATCTTGATGGGATCGTGGGACGCTCGGCGATTTGGATCGCGAAGACGTTCGACTACATCAGCCGCGTTTCTTAAAGCTTCCCGCTTAGCGATCTACAAGGGTATGTAGATCCACTCTCCCTCTCGTAGATGCTCATCACAATAGATAGATCTTGCATGTGCGTAGGCAAATTTTTGTTTCCCATGCAATGTTACCCATAAAAAATAAAGCTAGAACTATTTTTTTGTATTTTTCTCAAAGTTAATTAAACACACAAGAAGAAAGCGAAACAAGGAAATAAACTACCATGGATGGTAGAAGGAAAGAGTATGAACATCGACTGCTTAAGAATAAGTGTGTGAACATGAATGTAAAGTCGGTGAGAAATACGTACTCCCCCAAGCATAGGCTTTTGGCCCAAGTTGGTCTAAGGCCATGGCTGGAAAGATCTCCCTCCCGGATACTGAGGAGCGTCCTCATAGTTCCATTGGTTGGCGAACTACTACATCTCCCACTAAAAGACTGGCTCCTGGTAGGGATCAAGGGCTGGTGCAGGCTCTGGAGCTGGTGGTTGCGTCAGACCCCAATATTTGTAGATGTCTCCGGGCTTAATGGTGTACCTGCCTGAGAGAATATCAAACAAAGAAGAAGTAGGCAGAGTAATAATTTCACAAGTACTCTGGGTAAAAACTAAGTTGTAAATCAGCCTCCTATCATCATTTTTCTTAATAACATCATGAGCTAGCATGCGGTCATAATCTAAAAACTTCGCGGGTTGCAACCTCTCATCTTTCTCGTGTAGCCTAATGGGTATCTCAAAATGTTTGGCTAAACGAGATGCATAGATACCACCGAATATGGCCCCCTTATTGTTCAACCGTTGGGCCACCATAGCACCCAAACTAAAGGTTCTATCAGCAAATAAAGCATGGCGCAAAATGGCGAGGTCATGAGCACTAAGACTCCCACTCTCCCAACGACCAACTAAACATCTTCCCACAAATAATGAATAATAACGGAGCACGGGAAAATGTAAACTAGATGTTGTTGCCTTTGCTACACCTCTCTCTTCCCCTACAGTGACTACGGCAATAAAATCTCCCATGTCTCAAGCATGAGGTTCCCTGATGCTGCCCTCATAGGGTATTTTCTAAACTTTGCACAAATCATAAATGTTCATTTTCTTAGGCACATCATATAAGTGAAATTCTACCATAGGAGGGTCTTCACTAGAATGAAAGTGAAAATTTTGCACAAAGGTATTCGTGAGTAAGAGGTACTGGTCACACTTATCGTTTAGGAAATCGGTGATGCCTGCATTCTCGGCCAAATAATAGAAATCTTCATAAATTCCGGATGCCCTCAAGAATGTATCAAGCGGCCATTCACATGGTCGAACTTCCGCTACGCGAGGAAGAATATACTTGGGATTCTCCCTCATTTCATTTTCATCTTCCCTAGAGCTCCGGCTTAAAGAGCCTCTTAATAATCTCTTCAACATTTCTAAAAAATTCTGAAATTTTTAGTGACCCAAAATAAAGATGAACAAAAATCAACAAAATTCATAGCAACTACTCCCTCAAGTGCCTAGAGGCTATATCAAGCAACAAAACTACTTGGGACCATATAAATTTGACATGCAAGCTCAAGAACAAGGTCACCATAGCAGCAAAAATTTGCAACATGTAAAGCACTAGAACAAAAAACTAATTTGGACCATTGGAGGAGTCACATACCGAACAATCTCCCAAAACAGTTTTATGAATGAAGCTTTGAGAAAGGAGATCAAAAATGGCAGCAAAATGAGCTAGAACACGAGTTTGAGAAATGGTGGGATTTTTTCTGGAGGAAGATGAAGTGAAGGGGTGATGGAATAAGTGGAGGGGGCCACGTGGAACCCACAAGCCTGCTAGGCACGACAAGGGGGTGGCCCCGGCTTATGGGCTTGCGGCCCACTGCTGCAGCCCCCTGAAGTGTGCTGAGTGCCAGAAAATTGTAAATATTCCAAAAAAAACATACTCCATTTTCAGGGCATTTGAAGAACTTTTATTTCCAGATCACTTTTTTATTGCACAGGAAACTCAGAAAGGAGAAAAATAATAGCATTTTTACATAATTTCATCTATCTAATAGAAAGTAAAAGTTGGGTATAGAAAGTTGTGCTTTCTAAATTCATCCATCTCATGCTCATCAAAAGGAATCCATCAATAAGGTTGATCAAGTCTTATTAACAAACTTCTTTCGAATAACATGAAACCAAAGAATTTTCCAATAACACTAAGTTATCGCAATGGGGAATGCATGTCCCCAACAATAAGTATATCAAATTTCTTCTTGACACTAGGAAGAGAGAATTCAAAGTCTCCAATAACAATTGTTGGAATTTTTTCAATAGAGTTGATACTGTGAACTTGAGGTTGTTTCTTCAGAAAGTGTATCGTATAATCATTACCATTAATATGAAAAGTGACATTGCTCTTGTTGCAATCAGTAACAGCCCCTGCAATTCTCAAAAATGGTCTACCAAGGATGATCGACATACTTTCGTCCTCGGGAATATCAAGAATAGCAAAGTCCGTCAAGATAGTAGCATTTGCAACTACAACAGGTACATCCTCACAGATATCGATAGGTAGAGCAGTTGATTTATTAGCCAGTTATTTTTTCTTGGATGGTTTAGGAGGAAAGGGCATGGGTTTCTGAACCCATGGTTCTCTTTCTTTACCATGCTTCCTAGCAATAAAATCTCGTTTGCCATATCTTTTATTCTTAGGATGTGGGTTATCAAGATCAACAATAGGTTCAATATCCACATCATTATCATTACTAGGTTGAGTATCAACATGAAAATCATCATTAATATTATCACTAGGCTCAAGTTCATCACCGTATTGTGTCTCAGCATCAGAAACAGAAATAGCATTTGGGTTCTCAAGTGTATCTATAATAGGTTCACTAGTGGTGTGCAAGGTTCTATCATCATCCTTATTCCTCCTATTAATGGAACGACTAGGTGCATCAATATTACCGCTTTGAGAATCTTGTTCAATTCTCTTAGGGTGGCCCTTAGGATATAGAGGTTCCTGAGTCATTCTTCCACCTCTAGTCACAACTTTAACAGAATGATCATTGTTCTTACTATTCATCTCATTAAGAAAATCATTTCGTGCATTAAGTACTTGTTCTACTTGAGTAGTTACCATGGAAGCATGTTTACTTATCAGTTTAAGATCATTGATAGTTCTACTCATATAATTACCTAAGCGATCAAGCATGAAAGCATTATGCTTCAATTGTCTACTAACATAATCATTAAAATTTTCTTGCTTAACAACAAAATTATCAAATTCATCCAAGCATTGGTTAGCAGACTTTTATAAGGAATATCGCTTTCATCAAATCTACAAAGAGAATTTACCACTACTACCTGTGTCGGGTTATCAAGACCATGTATTTCTTCAATAGGTGGTAGATTCTTGACATCTTCAGCTTTAATACCTTTTTCTTTCTTAGATTTCTTTACCTCTTGCATATCTTCAGGACTTAGAAATAGAATGCCTCTTTTCATCGGACTTGGCTTCAGAGGTGGTTCGAGAATAGTCCAATCATTATCATTGCTCAATATATTATTCAATAGTATTTCAGCTTGTTCAACAGTTCGTTCCTTGAAAACACAACCACCACAACTATCTAGGTGGTCCGTAGAAGCATCGGTTAGTCCATTATAATAGATATCAAGTATTTCATTTTTCTTGAGAGGATGATCAGGCAAAGCATTAAGTAATTGGAGAAGCCTCCCCAAGCTTGTGGGAGACTCTCTTCTTCAATTTGCACAAAGATAAAATTTCCTCCAATGCAGCTTGTTTCTTATGGGCAGGACAATATTTTTCAGACAAGTGATATATCATATCCTGGGGACTACGCAAACAACCAGGAGCAAGAGAATTAAACCATATCTTAGCATCACCCTTTAATGAGAAAGGAAACAACTTAAGGATATAGTAGTAACAAAAATTTTCCTCATGAGTAAACAGGGTGGCTATATCATTTAGTTTAGTAAGATGTGCCACAACAGTTTCAGATTCATAGCCACGGAAAGGATCAGATTCAACCAAGGTAATTAAGTCAGGATCAACAGAGAATTCATAATCCTTATCAATAACAAAGATAGCTGAAGTAGAAAACATAGGATCATATTTCATTCTAGCATTCAAAGATTGTTTCTTTCCACTTGCATAGTAACTTCTTAAGATCATCTCTATCATTACAAGCAAGAAAGTCCCTAGCTACCTCTCCTTTCATAACATAACCCTCAGGAATATCAGGCAATTCATATCTAGGAGAGCTAGGTGTAGCAGGTGTCTCATAGTGTTCAATTTCAATAATTTCATCAGTTTCAGAAGTATCATAATTTTCAGCATTGGCTCTAGCAATTTGTTCATCAAGAAATTCACCCAGTGGCACAGTATTATCAAGCAAAGTATCATCATAAGCATCATGCATATCAGAAGTGACATCATCAATTACTTGCGACATATAAGAATTACTAGCAGGTGGTGGTGTCGCAAACTTACTCATAACAGAAGGTGAATCAAGTGCAAAGCTAGAAGGCAGTTCCTTACCTCCCCTCATGGTAGAGGGATAGATCTTGGTTTTTGGATCTTTAAGATTCTTCATAGTGAGCAACAGATATAAATCCCAAGTGACTCAGATAATAGTGCTCTGCTTCCCGGCAACGGTAGCAGAAAAAGGTCTTGATAACCCATAAGTATAGGGGATCGCAATAGTTTTTGAGGGTAGAGTATTCAATCCAAATTTATTGATTCAAGACAAGGGGAGCCAAAGAATATTCTCGAGTATTCGCAGCTGAGTTGTCAATTCAACCACACCTGTAAGACTTAATATCTACAGCAAAGTATTCAGTAGCAAAGTAGTATGGAAGTAACGATAACAGTAACAAAAGTAACAGTAACAGTTTTGTAGTGATTGTAATAGTAACAATGGAGAAGTAACTTAGCAAAGATCAATATGTGTAAAGCTCGTAGGCAATGGATCGGTGATGGATAGTTATGTTGGATGCAATTCATCATGCAACAGTTATAACATAGGGTGACACGGAACTAGCTCCAATTCATCAATGTAATGTAGGAGTGTATTCCGTATATAGTCATACATGCTTATGGAGAAGAACTTGCATGACATCTTTTGTCTTACCCTCCCGTGGCAGCGGGATCCTAATGGAAACTAATGGATATTAAGGCCACCTTTTAGTAGAGAACCAGACCAAAGCATTAGCACTTAGTGAATACATGAACTCCTCAAACTATGGTAAGCACCGGAAAGAATCCCAGTTATTGTCACCCTGGGGGATGTGGATCATAACTCGTAATAGGTGTCTACAACTTGCAAGATAGGATCAAGAACACATATATATTCGTGAAAACAAGGGCAAAAGGGTTTGGAAAAGTTGATACGACGGATACATATCAGACGCCGGAGCATGACCTGGACCACGTTGGTTAGTGTGATGTCATTCTCGATCATGGAGCCGATGCGCCTCTGCAGGTCACTCTTCTCCTTGCTCGACCCCCGGTTGAGGCCCTTTCGGAGCCGACAGGAGGAGAAGTTTAAAAAACTCAGCAAGTCTCAAACATATTGCAAGCAATATGTATGACACTTGGGGGCTAATGTCTATTTGATCTCCTAGATTAAAGGCAGTTCCGGATCATCTTTATCAAGTTAACCCGAAACTTGGGGGCTACATACTGGCTTTTCAGGCTGTTCGGAATGAAAGTCCTGACTCAACTTCGACAAGATTGAGCCGACCCTTGGGGGCTACAATTGGCTCTGTCACCTATTCTCAATAAAGTCCCAACTCAACTTTTGAAAAGATTGAGCCGGCCCTTGGGGGCTACAATTGGCTCTATTACCTATCTTATATAAAGCTCCGGTTCAATGTTATCAACTTTGAGCGGGCCTTTGGGGGCTAAAAACGATGATTTGAGATTACCTCTAAGTAAGTTGAGGCCTACGCGCTAAATATTTCTACTTCTACCAAGATTGAAGAGTTGGATTATCATCAGCCAATGTTAACCTGGCTCTTGGGGGTTATGTAAGGGTATCAGGAGAATAAAGAATACCTCATATTTCTTCTTCATTAAGTTAACAAGCTTGAGCTCCAGATCCCGGCTTGTAGACAGCCGGCTCATATAGCCAACATGAAGTTCATCAGCTATCATCTTCTCAAGGGCGGGGAGCTCAAACTCCAGCTTCTTGGAGGCCTCAGTCGTCTCACTATGCTTTGTCAGAACATGAGGTGGAGGAGAGTGGAAGCCGGTGCCAGTAGTCAGGACGTCTGGAGTAGTGGTGTCATCAGCAGCCTTGGCAGGGCTCGGTGGCTTGGAAGGGTCCTTTTGCGGTCTCTCGAGAATAATATCGTCAGCTGTCGGCTCTGCAGAAGCCGCTAAGGGATTTGCATCTGGCATAGGAACATCCGGTTTGGCAAGCTCTGGTTCTTGAGCAGTAGGGCCAGTGGAGGACTTGTTGGTCTTCCTTCGCTTGGCTTGAGCCCTGGAAAAGCATAAAAGTTAGAGCCCAAGGTTTACAACCGCCAAAGACTCGGATGTAAGGCTTGAAAAACACGTACAGTGGATTAATCTTTGGAGGCAGAAGAGTAGTGGCCGTAGAGTCGCCAGACGAAGGCGATGATCCCTGAAAGGCAGTTCAGATAATGTAAGGCAATGTTGGAATTACAAAGGAAGAGCTAGTAAAGTCAAGCAGAGAAGAAATACATACCTTCGCGGGGCGCTTCTTCTGAGCCGGGGAGTTAGGTAACCCGGACATGAGATCGGTAGAGCCAGTGCTCCGGGTCTGGCATCGGTCGGCTTGCTCTTGCTTTTTCAAAAGAAATTGGGGGTCCAAGTAAGCAAGAGGATGAGAAAGGGGAGCTTTTCGAATGACCCACCGTATCTTCTGTGGTACAAAATATTCTGAGTCAGACGTAACATAAGTTACCCCAGGGGCGTTGGCGTGGCTGGTCTCTGCCTCGTCCTGTGAATGGCTGTTGTCAATAAGGTGAATAAACAAGTGGCAAAAATAGTCAAATTATACCTCTGAGCCGTCTGATTGGCGGCTCAAACCATTCTTCCTGAGGAGTGGTCTTCTTCGTCCTCTTGGCCGCGACCTTCTTCTTGGTTTTCTTCAGAGGAGGAGCATATTTCTTCTTCCAGAACTCGAAGTCAACCTGAAAAGATAAGCTCGCAAGTAGTGAGGAATTTCCAAGACATAGCTAACAAAGAGAAGAGACTATGAAGAGTCTCCTTACATCTGGAGCCGGGTTAGTGACACAGGAAGGTGCCAGCCCAATGGCACTACAAGCTCCTAAAGTTTCATGGACAAGACTCCGGATGACAGTTGTAATATCATCCTTTGTTAATGTTGTCCAGCTGAAGCAGAGGGAATCATCATATTGGCCCGGGTATTCGCAGATAAGGCGATTTTGCCGGCTCAAGGGCATAATCCTCCAAGAGATCCAGCAGCGGATCAAATCCAATCCCGTCAGACCGTTTGCCATAAGGGCTTTAATCTTAGCCTGAGCCGTCTCGTGCTTTACCCGGTCAGCAGTTGACAGCCGGCCAGGAGGCTCATAGGTCGTCTTGAGACGGGATGGGCGGTAACCCGGCAGGGGATTCTCACCATCTGGAGAGGTATCTTTATATTAAAGCCATGTCTTGTTCCAATCTTTCGGATGACTCGGCATCTGAATATCCGGAAAAGTTATGTCCCGGTGCCTCTGAATTGAAATCCCGCTGAGTTCTAAGCTTGGGCCGGCCTTCACTTCGGTCTGGCAATTTGCGTAAAAGAACTCACGAAAGAGGCCAATAGACGGCTCAGTTTGCAAATAGACTTCGCTGAGCACTTGGAAGTTGCATATGTTTTAGACGGAATTGGGGGCAAGGTCTTGAGGGAGCAGCTTGTAAAAGTGAAGGATATCCTGGAAGAATTTTGAGCTGGGGGGTACGAACCCACATTTGACGTGATCTAAAAATACAACTACTTCACCCTCCTGAGGAACGGGCTTCAGTTCATTACCCGGAACCCGCCAATGGATGACATTTTTGGCGGGAAAGGTCCCGCGTGTAAAAAGTCCATCAGGAACTCTTCAGTGATGCAAGAGCCGACCCAATTGCATGAGTTGGACGCACGAGACATGGCAGCGTCTTAAAACTACGCAAGGTAACAATGTACGGCGAGTCAGGGAATGGCAGACGTCTACGGGCAGTTAAAAGCTTAAGATTTTAAGATCGAGCCGCTAGGATCTGGCTGGTGAGAGCCGGAATTACATGGCGGGTCAAGTTTATGAGAAGACAAGGCAAAATTTGGCTAAGTGTAGCAAACAGGTTTCACAAAGTGTCCCTGACATTACGGATCTACAAAACAGAGGGAAATGGTTTTATTTTCAAACATACAGACGAACAGTCAAAACGGCGAAAGTTTGAAAATGGCGGGCGGAGTCGTTACAGATTTGTGAGGTGCTACTATCGATTTCCTACAGAGTGTCGCATTGGGGAAAGGATATAAACGGGTTCGTGTGGACTAAGCATGGCCAGCATTGAAAGAGGCTCGTGTTCTAGGCGGCGGGAGAGCTCCATGAAACCCTATCGGAATGGCTACGGATCTAGGGGAAGAAGGACTCACTGGAGACGACGTGGCGGACGCAGGTAGAATTCTGGTACGAACAGGTTGATGCAGCGGCCTCGACGACGATGGTGTGGGGACGGCACCAGAGCAAAGTGTTCTAGAGTGGTGGCGCTGGAAGGAGGAAGATGAAGAGCGAGCGGGAAGGAAGGCAAATGCCACCCCTTGCGGTCCTATTCAATAGGAAAAGGTGGAAACAGGTGCGAAAATCCAGACGACAAATATCATTTGACCGAGGCGGACGCCGATTCCTGGACCATCCATTTAATAAGGGAAAGATTCATTGCGGACGTTATAGGATCTTTTTGACATATTTGACATGACGTCACGACGGGTCATTATTTTCAGGTGACATAAGGGAGACTCGCCGATGATTGAGAAGGAGGCTGAAGTGAGCAGGCTCAAATCAACCTGGGGCCTAATGTTGGGATATAACCCCACGGTGAGAACATCCCCGGAGGCTCCGGGTCACACCGGGCGGCTCGTACCCCAGCCCAAGAACGGGCCGTGAAGACTCAAGCCCAAGATGTTGGGAGCTTTAACAAGATGGGCCGGTACGTGGCCCAGACGGAGAAAGCATGAAGACCCGGGTGGGTGAGCCGCCCGAAGACAACTTGCTCAAGAAAGTAAGACAACGTAGAGACGGATTTAGATACGTAGAGAGAGTCGGTTACAACTTGTATGACCCGTGGGCTTGACCTCCTATATAAAGGCGAGACCCAGGGCGACTTAGAGATCAGACTATCGAGAACTAGGTCAAGCAATAGCTCCCTTGTAATCGATACACCAAGCAATACAAACACAAGTAGGACGTAGGCTGTTACCTCGACTTGAGGGGCCAAACCTAGGTAAACTCGTGTCCTTCGTCCCAAAAAAACCCTTTGGGCCCGACACCTTAACGATGGCCTCGAATCCAAGTCTGTTCACCCGGACATCTACCGTGATAATACAACGACAATGTTAGTCTGGTGGGGGGACCGGATCCGAATCCAGCTAAGGCAGCTTGACCTTCCTCCCTCGGCTCGGTGATGTAAAACCACTCCTTCTACCATACTTTGATGGTGTCGATGAAGGTGCCAGAGGGACATACGACGCGGGGGAGCTTGCTGATGACAGCCCCACCACAGTTTTCATGTTTGCTAGTGACACACTCTGGCTTGATGTTAAACACCTTGATCTAGAGACCGAAGTGTGGCTTGACCCACAGAAAAGCCTTGCAGATGAGGATGAAGCCTAATATCTGCATAAAGGAGTTCGGCGGGAGGTCATGGAAGTCAAGGCCATAAAAGAACATGAGCCCCTTGACAAAGGGGTGGAGTGGGAAGCTCAATCCCCGGATGAAGTGGGGAATAAAGACAACTCTTTTGTCTGGCTTGGGGGTGGGGATCACCTGGTCCTTCTCCAGCGCACAGTGGAAGATGTTAGCGGGAAGATAACCGACGGCCTTATGGTCTCGGATGTCTTGGTTGGTGACCGTGGAGACCTCCCACTTGCCATTGGAGCTGGAGCCTACCATGGGTTAGCCTGGAGAAGGTGTGGTGGAAGACCTAGATCTGTGTTGTGGAAGCTCAGAAAGACGGGAAGCATATGGTGTGAATGGGGAGCATGGTTAAGCCTTGGGGGTTTTCTTTCCCTTTTATGGGGCTTATCACTATTCGGCCTCCCTCTGATGCGCTATGAATCCGTCCACTTCCCGACACGTGCGTGCCGTTGTGCACGCATGATTGAACGTATCCCGTATAAAATGGGACACGATCTGTGCATTGATAAGGTCGTGTTGATAAAATGGCCTCGAACCGCGAATCAAGGTTTTGTAACTGGCCTAGCATTCGTGGTGGGTTGTGGCCTTTCATTATAAGGTCGTTCGGGAACGTTATTTTACCCCTTGATGGTTGGCCTTTAAGGTCAACCTATTCATGGTGTCCGGACACGCCACTATTCGGAAAACTACACGTCATCTGAGGCCTAACTAAATTCGGCAGGAAGAACTTACCTCACAAGCTGAAGACTCTGATTACACAAAGCAACTGAAGCTAGGACCCTTGGCATTGGAGGCAAGTTCGGGAGCTACTGAGGGAGTCCTGGATTAGGGGGTCCTCGGGAGGCCGGCCTATGTCTTATGGGCCGGACTGTACGTGTCACTTACCGGATATTGGATCAATTGAACGCCCTATCTCCAAGAAAGGAAGCTTCAGGAATCGTGGCTTGTCCTCCACGTTTAATGTAGTGAATGTAACTGACCATGTGTTAACCCTAGGCATAAGACGGAGGGTTTTAGGCTGTAGCCAGAGGACATAGGGTATTACCCATATCATCTAGGGTTAGCTATTCGATCTCGAGGTAGATCAACTCTATAACCCCCATATCATCAATACAATCAAGTAGAACATAGGGTATTACCTCCAGAGGAGGGCCCAAACCTAGATAAAACCTTGTCCCCTTCGTCTCCTGTTACCATTTCTTCTAGTCTCACAGTTCGGGACCCCTACCCGAGATCCGCCAGTTTTGACACCGACAATGGGTAAACAAATTACAGTTGGGCAATTGATAGAAAAGAAAATGGTTATGCGATTTTCACGGAAATGATCATGTGTATATAGGCATCACATCCATAAGGAAATAGGCTGACTCCTGCCTGCACCTATTACTATTACTCCACTCATTGACCGCTATCTAGCATGCATCTAGAGTATTTAGTAAAACAGAGTAATGCTTAGAGAATGATGGCATGATGTAGACAAAGTAAACTCAATCAATAAGAATTAACCCCATCGTTTTATCCTTAGTAGCAGCAACGCAAACACGTATCTGGTCCCCTACTTTGTCGTCGGGATATAGAAACTCGCCAGGTTGAATCTACCACAACGCACCACTCCCATCGAAGAAATATCAATCTAGTTGGCCAAACTATCTCAATAGATCGGAGAGTATTACGAAGCTACATTGATCATGCAAATAAGAATCATTGTAATCGGCTTTGACTCAAAACACTTTTCATGAATAATGTAAACATAAATCCACAATTCATCGGATCCCAACAAACGCACCATACAAAGGGATTACATCGGATAGATCAAGGGAAAGATGCGGTGAACATTGTATTGAAGTTCTAGAGAGAGCAAGAGATTACCATGTAGGTACTACCTACGGACCCGTAGGTATGTGTAAACTACTCACACATCATCATGAAGGTAGCAAGGTTGATGAATAGGCCCTCCGTGATCGATCCTCACTCCTACAGGGTGCTGGAACGGAGCTCTGGATGGGCTCTCGTCAGAACAGAGACTTGCGGCAACGTAAAAAGTGATTTGGGACCTCCTCTAGGGTTTTTGGGATATTAGAGAATTTATAGACCAGCGAGGGGCGTTAGTAGAGCCACGTGGAGGCGACCACATATCAGGGCGCCCCTCCCCCAAGGCTCGCCATGATATGTGGTGGATCCCTCGTGCGGCTCCCGGCCACCTTTCGAAGATTCCATGTCTTCTTTTGGTCTAGAAAAAATCATCAAAAAGTTTCATGGCAATTGGACTTTCTTTGGTAATGTAAACCTGAAAATTAAAAACATGCAGAAAACATCATATTATCATTCTAGGATACTTGTTGGGCATATGTTTACCAGTTTATAATATTTTTGAGCACTAACCTATTGACCCAGTGCCGAGTGCTAGTTGTTGTTTTCTGCGTGATTTTGACTTTTCAGAGTTACAGTACCAAACGAAGTCCAATTGCCACGAAACTTTTTGATGTTTTTATCTGGACCAAAAGAAGACCTCGAAGCTTCTGGACGAGGCCGGCAGAGCCACGAGGGGCGCACAAGCCAACAGGGCATGCCACCAGGGGGCATGCCCTGATGGCTTGTGCCTCCCTCGTGCACTTCCGACGCCCCTCTCCGGCGTATAAATTCTTGTTTACTGTAAAAATATTAGAAATTCTCCCGAAACACTTTTTCGGCCGCCGCAAGTCTCTGTTCCGACGGGAGCCCTTCTAGAGCTCCATTCCATCACCCTGCCGAACCGGGGATCGATCATGGAGGGCCTCTTCACCAACCTTGCTGCCCTCATGATGATGTGTGAGTAGTTCACCACAGACCTACGATTCCATAGGCAGTACCTAGATGGCAATCTCTTTCTCTCTCTCTTGATCTTCAATACAATGTTCATCGCATCTTTGCCTTGATCTATATGATGTAATCCCTTTGTATGGTGCGTTTGTTCGGATCCAATGAATTGTGAGTTTATGTTCAGATTACTCATGGAAAGTATTCGAGTCACCTCTGAATATTATGATTCTTATTTGCATGATCATCATAGCTTCGTAATGCTTTCTGATTTATTGAGATAGTTTGGCCAACTAGATTGATATTTCTTCAATGGGAGTGGTGTGTTGTAGTAGGTTCAATCTGGCGAGTTTCTATATCCCAGTGACTGAAGGGGACAAGTTGCGACTTTGTGTTGCTGCTACTAAGGATAAAATGATGGGTTTATTCATATTTTTTGAGATTACTTTGTCTACATCATGGCATTGTTCTCCAAGCATCACTCTGTTTTCTACATGTTTTTGGCTTTTCAGGTTTAAGGTATCAAACGAAGTCCAATTGCCCTGAAACTTTAATAAGATTTTTTCTTGACGAAAAGAAGACCTCGAAGCTTTGGGAGGAGACCAGAAGCCTCACGAGGGAGGAATGAGACAACAAGGCGCGCCTTGTTGCCTCGTGCCCCCCTCGGGCATTCCCCGGTGCCCGTCTTTGGCCTATAAATTCTCATTAACCCAAAAACCCAAGACTGCCTCCCGAAACACTTTTTCCACCACCGCAAGTCTCTGTTCCATAGTGTGCCCATCTGGAGCCCTATTTTGGTGACGTGTCGAAGGGGGCATCGATCTCAGAGGGCCTCTACATCAACATTGCTACGGGACCTACGGGACCATAGGTAGTACCTACATGGATGTCTCTCTCTCTCTTGATCTTGAATACAATGATCATCACATCTTTGCTTTCATCTATCCTATATAATCCTTTTGTGTGGTGGGTTTGTTGGAATCCGATGAATTCTTGGTTTTCGTTCATATTAGTCACGAAAAATAATTCAGTCTTCTCTGAAATCTATTATGATTCTTATGTGCATGGTAACTATACCTTCGTAAATCTCTCAAGACTATTGATTTGCTTTGGCCAAGTAGATTAATCTTTCTTCGGTGAGAGGGGTGTGTTGTAGTGGGTTCAATCTGACGGATTTCTATATCGCAGTGACAAAAGGGAACGAGATACATCTTTTTATTGTTTCCACTAAGGATAAAATGATGGTGTTAGTTCATATCAATAGAATTCTCTCTGTCTACATCTCGTCATTATTCTCCAAGCATTACTCTGTTTTACTTAATACTCTAGATGCATGCTAGATAGTGGTCGATGCGTGGAGTAATAGTAATAGGTGTAGGTAGGAGTTAGCCTTTTTGCTTATGGAAGTGATGCCAATATACACATGATCATTTTTCGTGAATACCACATAAATATACTCTTTTGTATAAATTGTCCAACAGTAATTTGTTTACCCACCATATGCTTATTTTCGTGAGAGATGCCACTAGAGAAAACTATGACCTCGGGTCTATTCACTTATAAGTTTACAAATGCTACAATACGTTGCTGACATTATTTAATTTTGAATTTTTAAATTATCTATTTCCAACCACACTGTTTACAAGCTTGCAAATAACGAGTCCAAGGGGATAGACAACCCTCTTGCCCATGTTGTTTGCAAGTGTTTGCTCTTTTGTGTGTAGTCGTTTTAGACGGGGGTTGGTTGTTACTCCTATTGGTTTGATAAACCTTGGTTCTCTACTGAGGGAAATACTTACATATATTGTGCTACATTACCCATTCCTCTTCAAGGAAAACTAAGCGTAGATCACAAGTATCAAGAAACAAGTCCTCTTTACTCCCATACGAGACAACCCCCTTACTCAGATTTGTGTTTCAGTCACTAACACAATGCATTATAAAAGAATTATGAACGTATTGCAACACCCTACAACAATAATCCCACACGTTTGCGCAACTCGGAGGGCACTGTAGGACAACACCAAAACAAAAACATACAACTTAATTCGATCCCGATCATCAATCAACCCATAAGGGAAATCTAATCTACTCAGACATCATAGGATGGCAACACATCATTGGATAATAATATGTAGCATTAAGCACCATGTTGTAATAGAGACTATAGTGAGTATAGGAGGTGTTACACTATTGCATAGAGGGGGACAGAGTAGGTGTTGAAGCCGGCGAAGTTTTTGGTGTAGATAACCGTCACGATGTTGCCCCGACGGCGCTATGGCGCAATCGGGAGAGAGTGGGAGATAGACCCCTTCCTTCTTATTATTCTTCCTTGGTATTACCCACCCTAGATGGGAAGAGAGTTTCCCCTATTATCCATGCCATCCGGAGGGCAGGTACCCCTCCAAGATTGGATCTCTCTCTCTCTTTATTCTATTTTGTTTTTGCGTTCTGTTTGCTAGTGTTTCACTGTTTCCTAAATATCCGAAGATCCGTAACTCCGATTGGGCTGAAATTTTGAGGGAATTTTCCTCGGGAAGTATTGTTTCTTGCAACGAAAGAAGAGCTGCGACTGACTTACAAGGGAGTCACAAGGCAAAATGGCACACCCATACCCGTGCGCCGGGTTGCCTTGTGACCACCTCGGGCACCGTCTTGGGTTGATTCTTCTTCCGAAAATTTACATATATTCCACAAGAAATCTACAAACATGCAAAAAATAAGAACATATGTTAGTCCCAACAATAATATAAATTTTGCCAAAAGTATATGAAAGTTGTAGAATATTGGCATGAAACAATAAAAAATTGTAGATACGATGGAGACGTATCAACATCCCCAAGCTGAACTCATTCTTGTCCTCATGTAGGCAAATGATAAGAAGAATTTAGTTGATGTGGAATGCTACCTAACATAATCTTGAACAAATGTCTAATCATGGCATGAATATTAAGATACAAGTAATTCAAGGCAATAGTCTATTGTTTGATATAAAGACATCAATACTCAGGCATACCAACAAACAATCATGTCTTTCAAAATAAAAATGCTAAAGAACGCTATCCCTAAAAAATCATATAGCATGTCATGCTTAGTTCCTAGCATAAAGTATAAATCATGAGCACCCCGGTGTCAAACCAAGCAATTGACTCGTAATTCTAATGTGCTTCAACATTTCCAAGTTCACTCAATATATGAGAGAGAACCATGGATATAGCATATGGGTGGAATAGAGTATGGTGGTATACATCAAAAATAGTCAAAGTGAAAAGAAAATATCGCATCAACTAGGCGGACCAATGGGCTATGGAGATGCCCACCAATCGATATCGATGCGAGGAGTATGGATTGCCAGGTAACGGATCCACTAAGAGATATAAGTTTATGAAAGCTCAAATGAAACTAAGTGAATGTGCATCCAACTTGCTTGCTCATGAATATTTCAGATATTTTAGGAAGCCTGTCATCGAAATATACAAGCCAAGTTCTATAATGAAAATTTCCCACTAGTATATGAAAATGACAACTCGGGAGACTCTCTATATGAAGATCATGGTGCTACTTTGAAGCACAAGTGTGGAAAAATGATAGTAACATTGCCTCTCCTCTCTTTTTCTTATTTTTTTTCTTTCTCTTTTTTTTCTTTCTCTTTTTTTCTTTTTTTTCTTTTTTTCCCCTTTTCCTTGGTTGGCTCATTTCACCTCCTGCATTTTCCTGTTTTCGTCCGGTGTCTCATTCCGACTTGTGGGGGAATTGTAGTCTCCATCATCCTTTTATCACTAGTAAAATT
Source organism: Hordeum marinum (assembly GCA_022496015.1). NCBI lineage: Eukaryota > Viridiplantae > Streptophyta > Magnoliopsida > Poales > Poaceae > Hordeum > Hordeum marinum. Next base: position 502,109,870 of record CM039678.1, on the reverse strand, counting down.
CTCTAATAATTATGATCATCACACTTTTATTTACTTACAAGTCAATACAAAAAACTATACAAGATGACTATATGAATGCCTCTGGCAGTGTACGAGGATGTGCAATAATCTAGCGTAACATGTAGGTAATGATGAACGGTGGCTTTGCCACAAAAACTATGGCAGCTACATGATCATGCTAAGCAATATGATGATGAACACACAATTCATGTGACAAAACGGTGCAAGTTGCATGGCAATATATCTCAGAATGGCTATGGAACTGCAATGATAGGTAGGTATGGTGGATGCTTTGTGGAAGATATAGGGTGGCTAATGTGTGATAAAGCATATCATATCATGAGGTTTGGATGCATCAGGAAAGGCTGCACCGATCCTCGAGGTGAGATTGGGCAATGAACGGTTCCGAAGAGGCTAGAAATTATGGAAAGGTGTATATCCATGGATTCACATTAGTAATAAAGAACTTGCATACTTATTGTAAAGCATATTATCTCTCTTGAACCAAAGTACTACTAGCACCCCTAAGGAGGAGGTCAGTAGGAGTTAACCATCACATGCCTCTGATTATAACAGCACAAAGGGTTTCAATCAAGGATAAATTATTTTCCAACTTCATTGCATGACTAGAGACTATACATGCATGCTTCGGGAATCACAAATCTTAACACCAATACTCTTACCAAACAAGAAATATTCACTTGTAACCCCACATATTACCATCTTAATGTCACAAAACTATTGCAAGAATCAAACATATCATATTCAAATATCTACAAGTTTTATGTATGATTTTATGACTAACCATGTGAATGACCAATTCATGTTAACTCTCTAAATCGGTATACATGAAGCATGAGAGTTTAATTTTTTCTATGAAAGACATGTACATGTTCTAATAAATATATTTCAAGAAAAAGAGCATTCTACAAATAATGGTGTTCAAGATGTAGATAGGCACGCTTCCAAACTTAAAAAGATATAAGTGAAGCACATGAAGCAATATATAAAGCCATACTCAAAAGATATAAGTGAAGTGAATAGATCATTCTATGAATAAACCAGGGACTACCCCATACAAACATGGAGCATTGCTAAATGAAAAATAAAAGGCACATGACGCTCCAAGAATTTACACATATCATGTGAATAAAACAAAAACCAGGACATACCGATAATTGTTGAGGAAGAAAGATGGGATGCCTTCCGGGGCATCCACAATCTTAGACACTTGAGTCTCCTTGAATATTTACTTGGGATTCATGGGGCATCCCCAAACTTGACCTTGTGTATCTCCTTATTCTTCTCGTATTAATACCTCCTCGATCTTTGAACATTTCATCCACAGAAAACTTAACAGAACTTTTATTAGAAAGGTTAGTACATATAACATCAAATCCCATTCTGTACTGCCATATCATTATTGTCTAATTATAATATAACATTACCTATTGTATGCTATCAGAATTCTTAGGCTCCCAAGTCAATGGGGCTCAACACGAATTCAAACATAAGCAAACAAAGAAACTATAAAAACAATCTATGAAAAATGGGATAGTGTGTAAAGATACAGATGAAACATATACTTCTGTAACTCAAAAGGTTCTGAACAATTAAGACGTAGTAACAATTTGTATAGAAGTACTATGTAAAAAAATTAGAAATTTTTGACGTTCCAGTAAAATAGGAAAAATAACACACTACACCCAAAGTTTCTGTTTTTGCACATCACATATCAAACAAGCAATTAAACATCCTAAAGGTAAATCTTAGAAGATTATTTTTATAATAGAATAGATTTTTACAAGGGGGTAATTATTTTTGCGAGAAACTTCCATGAAAAATTCTACATTGTTTCCATGAGCATGATCACAAGTGTACAAGGTCAACCCTCACTTCTCAAATGCATAACTTTCCAATCACTTCTCTTTTTGGAAAACAATAAGTTATCTACTTTATTTAAAAAAAAATTGAACTTTAAATATCACACACATGAAATATATGACTCTCTAAATCTTCCATGTTGTCTCACTGGCAGCACTTTTGTAAAGCCATTAAGCTACGCATATAGTGCTCAAGTTTGATCCACCCGGATCCCAAGGTATTTCAAAGCCAATTTTTATTAACATTGATTTGTAATTTAGTAGTGAGAACAAAGCAACATATATCATGTAACAACCAAGTCTAACTCTCTTCCTATGCATTGCCATGTCATAGAAGAACAATTCATTCACACAAAGTAAATGCTAGCATAAGTAGTTTCTTGCAAATTTATCGTTATCGAAAGATAGATAGGTGAAGATTTGGTTCCTCTCTCGGAGTAATTGCAACTAGGAGGAGCAAGCACATGCATATTATATCCATTAAAATCATCATGTGTAATGGTAAAATGCATCCCATCAATATAAACATTAATAAGTGCAAACTTCTCTTATACAGTGTAGTTGGGAGAATTCAGAAAGATAATAGGACTATCATGTGTGGGCATTTCATGTTTAACATGAGGAACTATAGAAAGTTCATCTCCATAAGAATCATTCATATTGGCATCATGTCTAGAAGCATAGCAAGCACCAAGTTCACAAAAAAGGAATATTTCAAATGAATACAAGGGATCATAGCAATCATCCTTCGATATGTGTGAAGGGAAATAAAACAATCTATGAGTTGAAGAGTAACTATCCTTAGAAGGTGGGCCTAGGTACCTAATCCACTCTTCCTCCTTTTGTTCTTCGCTCTCATCATCATCTTTTTCATCTAATGAGCTCATAGCTTTAGCAATTTCTTCTTCCATAGATTGTTGCAAAATATTAGTCTCTTCGTGGGCAGCGGAGGCTTCCTCAATAAATTTATCAATACAGGAATTGTATTCATAATTATCATACCAATATTTTAGTATAGCATAATTTTCATATTTGTAAACAACATCATCATAGTTATCACACTTTTGAAACAAATATTCAATTTCATAAGCACCCTTAAAAGAAAGAAATTCTTATATTTGTTCCACATCATAGTAATCATATATACGATTAGCATAAGAAGCCAAAATTTCAGTGTCATTAAATTCACATTGAATGGGAAGGTGTGGATCCTTCATCGTATAGCAACAAGTATAATCACATCTCAGGCATAAATTCCAAGCATACCAACAAAACATTTTATTTGATCCCATAAGTGTTTCCCTTTTTCTGTCAAGCGATAATCCCTAAAGTATTCATGTCGATTCAACGTGCATCACATTATCAAGTTGAGTGGGGATTTCTCAGGATTCTCAAAGTAATATTTAATGTTTTCCACATAGCCAACATCGAGGGTTTTGGGAGGTTCCCCATTTCCATGATTAGCAAGTACAACTATTGGTTTTTTGGTATTTCGTGTTCCATAACCATGACTACATATATAAAACAACTTAAAACAGAAAATAAAATCTGCACATTGATAGAAAATAAAATCTACTTAGTGATAAAGCAAACAAGCACACACGAGAGTATTCACCCCACGCTATTGCTCCCCGACAATGGCTCTAGAAAAAGGTCTTGATAACCCACGAGTATAAGGATCGTTTGTAGCCTTTTTTATAAGTAAGAGTGTTGAACCTAACGAGGAGCTAAAGCTAGAATTAATGTTCCCTTTAAGTTCTATCGACTGATAACCCACAAGTATAAGGGGTAGCAACAGTTTTCAGGGGTAGAGTATTCAACCCAAATTTATAGATTCGACACAAGGGAAGCCAAAGGATATTTGAGAGTATTAGCAGTTGATTTGTCAATTCAACCACACCTGGAGATAAATATCTGCAGCAAAGCGATTAGCAGCACAGTCATATGATAGTTTGATAGCAGCGGTAACAATAGTAGTAATAGTTTTGTAGCAAGTGCAATAGTAACAACAAAGGTAGTAACTTAGCAAGATCAATAAGTGGAAAACTTGTAGGCACTGGATCGATGTATTCGTTGGATGATATTCACATATAACAGTTATAACCTAGGGAGACAAAGAACTAGCTCCAGTTCGTCAATGTAATGTAGGCATGTATTCCATATATAGTCATACGTGCTTATGGAAAAGAATTTGCATGACATCTTTTGTCCTACCCTCCTGTGGTAGCAGGGTCCATAAGGAAACTAAGGGATATTAAGGCCTCCTTCTAATAGAGAACCGGAACAAAACATTAACACATAGTGAATATATGAACTCCTCAAACTACGGTCATCACCGTCAAGTATCCCGATTTGTGTCACCTCGGGGTTGACGGATCATAACACATAATAGGTAAATATGACTAGGCAAGATTGGATCAAGAACATCGATATAATGATGATAACATAAACGATTCAGATCCGAAATTGCGGCACTCGGGCCCTAGTGACAAGCATTAAGCAAGGCAAAGTCATAGCGACATCAATCTTAGAACATAGTGGATACTAGGGATCAAGACCTAACAAAACTAACTCGATTACATGAATAATCTCATCCAACTCCTCACTGACCAGCAAGCCTACGAAGGAATGACTCATTCTCGGCGGGGAGCATCATGGAATTGGCGATGGAGAAGGGTTGGTGATGACGAAGACCAAAGCTTCCCTTGTCCGAAGCCCCCAAACGGGCTCCAGGTCTGGCCTCCTGATGAAGAACAGGAGGTGGCGGCGGCTCCGTATCGTGAAACACGATGAAACATTCTCCTCTGTTTTTTCTGGAAAATTAGGATTTTATAGCGCTGGAATTAGGGTCCGGGGTCCCACAAGGTGAGCATGCTCCACCAGGCCGCGCTAGGGGGGCTGCCATGCCCTGGTGGGTGGTGGGCATCCTGGGCCCCCTCTCTGGTTGCTTTTGGCTCCAATATTCTGAAATAATTCTCCAAAAAGTTTCGTTCCATTCCGAGAACTTTTATGTCTGCACAAAAATAACACCATAATAGTTATGCTGAAAACAGCATCAGTACGGGTTAGTTTCATTCAAATCATGCAAATTAGAGTCCAAAACAAGAGCAAAAGTGTTAGGAAAAGTAGATACGTTGGAGACATATCATCGACCACCGATACAACTCTACGCACACTTAACATTCGCTTTACCTAGAACAAGAATAAAACTATGTTCCGGTTATAAGGATAAGTTTGCAAGGATAAAACTAGAAGTACTTAGTGATAGTAAAACTATGAATAATAGGCAAGATAATAGAAGTTAGTTGTTTAGTGGAAAGCTTTTGTAACACAATAGAAGAATTTGTCCCGAGGCAATTGATAACTAGAACGGTAATCATTATTGCAGTTTTATATGAGGGAGAGGCATAAACTAACATACTTTCCGTACTTGGACCATATGCACTTACCATTGGAACTCTAGCAAGCATACGCGACTATTAAAGATCATTAAGGTAAAACCCAACCATAACATTAAGTAACAAGTCGTCTTTACTCCCATACGCAACAACCCCCTTACTTGGATTTGTGTTTCGATAACCAACGCAACCCATTAGAAGAGATTATGAACGTATTGTAACACCCTACGGCGATAATCCCACATGCTTGCACGACATGGAGGACACCATATGACAACACCAAAATAAAAATACAACTCAATCCAATCACGATTATCAATCAACCCATAGGTCAACACAAATCTACTCAAACATCATAGGATGTGAACAGATCATTGGATAATAATATGTAGCATTAAGCACCATGTTTAAATAGAGATTACAGTGCGTAGAATAGGTGTTACAGTGCTGCAAGAGGGGGGTAGTTGATGTTGACGGCGGCGAAGTTGTTGGTTTAGATCACCATCATGATGGTTGCCTCGGCGGTGCTGCGGCATCACCGGGACAGAGGGGGAGAGAGCCCCCTCCATCTTCCAGTTCCTTGGTCGTACCCACCCTTGATGGTAGGATAGTTTCCCCTCTTCTCCATGGCCACCATGGCTCCGGAAGGGAAGGAGCCCCTCCAAGATTGGATCCCTCTCTCTGTTCTCTTCTGTTTTCGCGTTTTGTTTTATGGCATCTCACCGTTTCCTAAACAACAAAAGATCTGTAGGTCCGATTGGGATGAAATTATGAGAGGATTTTTCCTCGGGAAATTATCTTTCCTATGGTGAAAGAAGGTCTCCAGATGACTTGCGAGGGAGATACAAGGCAACGCGGCATGCCCATACCCCTTGGGCGCGTCAGGTTGGCTTGTGACCACCTCGGGCACTGATATGTCCATTTTGCATCATGTTTTACTACTGTTATTTATAATGTTTTTATGCATAATCATTCTTTGGGGAGTAATTCTAATGCATTTTCTCTCACAATTTGCAAAGATTGCATGAAGAGGGAGAATGCCGGCAACTAGAATTCAGCACCGTGAAAAAGCACGTCAAAGATACCTATTCTGCACAACTCCAATGAAGCTGAAAATTGACAAAGATTTTTTATTCAATAAATTAAAAATACTGGAGCTGCAACCTCCCGAAGGGGGGCCACTAGGTGGCCACGGCCCCATCAGGGCGCGGGGGCCACCCTTGGCATGCCCTGGTGGAGCGTGGGCGCCCAGGCCCACCTTCGGTGCTCCCCTTCTAGTATAAAATCCCAAAAAATCCTAAAAAATATAGGGAGAACTTTTGGGACCAAACGCCGCCGCCTTGAGGCAAAACTTGGGCAAGAGCACTTTTGCCCTCCGGCGGAGTGATTCCGCTTGGGGAACTTCCCTCCCGAAGGGGGAAATTGAAGCCATCATCATCACCAACAACCCTCTCATCTTGAGGAGGTCATTCTTCATCAACATCTTCAACATCACCATCTCCTCTCAAACTGTCGTGGTTTTATCATGACAGATGTCTGAAGACTTAGGTTCGAGGCCATCGCTAAGGTGGTGGACTCAAAGGGGTTGGATGGGAGGAAAGACACGGATTTACCCAGGTTTGGCCCCTTGAGATGGGGTAAAATCCTATGTCCTACTTTGTGTGTATTGATTGGAGTATCGATTACAAGGGAGTGTATTCGCTTGACCTAGCTCTCGATCTATTGGATCCTTTTTTAAGCCGCCCCCGGGTCTCGCTTTATATAGGAGGTCAAGACCACGGGTTACACAAATCTCATACCGACTCTTACAATATGTCTGACTCTGTCTCTAAGCCACCTTGTCCACTCTGACAGGCTGTCTCCGGGCGGCTTACGTGCTCGGGTCTTGCATCTTCTTCCTGACTTTGGGCCTCTGTCTCAGCCCATCTAGTGAGCCGCCGTGCAGCCAAATATTCCTCTTCCATACCATACGCTAACGAGCCACCAAGTATGACCTGGCCCCTCCTAGCCGGGTCTTACCACGGGGTTATATCCCCAACATTAGGCCCAGATTGATTTGAGCTTGCTTATGTCAATATCCACCTTTTAACCAGTGGCGAGTCTCACATCGTTGTCACCTGAGAGGGAAAAACACATAACCCACCCTGACGTCACCTTCATTTACTTCGAAAAGATTTCATGACGTATGTCGTAGATCTTGTCATTAGACGGTCGGCCCGAAGAATGAGGCGTCCGTCTCGGTCTGTCATTATTTTTTGCCTTGACTCCCGCGTGCCTGTTTGGCCTTCCATCCCCTTAAATAGGACCGTGAGGGGTCTTTCCATTTTCTCCGCCGCCCTTCTTCTTCTTCCTCTCGATGCCAACGCTCCCGAGCTCCATCGCGCCGGTGGAACCCCGTCACCGTCAACGAACCTGGCCGCTGCATCAACCTGAATGTTTTGAGACTCTCGCCCGTGTCCACCGCATCCTTAAGGTATGTTCTTCATCCTCCCTTAGATCTGTAGCTTAGCACTTGAAACCTGTCGAGTTCATCGGACCCCATTAGCGTGCATGTTCTTCTTCATAATTCCAACTGATGAACAACCCTTTAGATCTTGTGATGTTTGCTTATCCACTAAGGCCACTCGTGCAAAGTCAATAGTAGCCCGACCTAGATCTGTACTTGTTTCCTCTTCTTGCGCTAGACTGCTCGTTCTTCCTCAATTCCCTGTTAGGGTTGAATAAAATGTGATTTCTTCCTTGCCTGTAGATTTTGCGGTTTTAGTATAATATGCAAAACCCGTTTTTATGTCCTTAGGAATTTTTGCATCATGGCCTTGTTCACTTAACCTGCCACCAAATTTCCGGCTCTTCCAATAAACTATACCGGCAGCTTAGTACCATAGTATTTAATTTCATCAGTTGTCTTGGTTGTCTATCACTTTTTGGCCCGCCGCGTACTACTACCTTTAACAACCTTGAACCGACTGCACGGCTTTCAAATCTTTTTGACCTCTGTCTTGACTATATATATGTAGCAGTCTTAATTTCTTTTGACAGCTCTTGCTTTCAGGATAACTCCAGCTTCTGGAAGAAAAAATACACTCCTCCTATGAAGAATAAGTCTCAGGCAGGTAACACCCGTGGCCGCAAACCAAAGATGTCGGCTCAAAACTTGCTTGAGCTTGACGACTCAAAGGTAGAACCTAATTCCCTTGGTCATTTTTTATACAACTTACTGACAATGATTTTACTCAGGAGGAGACAGAAATGAGCCACGCCAATGCCCCTGAGGTAACTTATCTTTCTTCCAACTCAGAAAACTCCCCCCAACCAAAGATTCGGCGGGTCGTCCGAAAATTTCCTTTTTCGCACCCTCTCGCTTACTTAGATCCCAAATTTTCCCTGAAAAACACAACAACACGACTCTCGACGTCACACCCGGAGTACCGGCTCTGGGGACCTCATGGCCGGCTTACCTAACGCCCCGGTGCTGCGGAAATGTCCCGCTGAGGTATTTAACATGAACCCAATATCCATCTTATATTTCTGTAATGCCATCTTATTATTGTATCATACTGATTTGATTTTGTAGGAGTACCCTCCTTCCTCTGGCGACTCAACTGCCTCCAAACTTACTCCCATGAAGGTCAACCCAGAGTAAGTCTTTACCTCTGCCGTGCATATATTACTTGTATCACCTTTATACTATGTGCTGACTCCTTGCTTTTTCAGGGCGCAAGCCAAACGCAGAAAAGCCGGCAGGTCTACCGCTGCTCCAACTGGTCAACAGCCGGATACTGCTGAGCCGTCCCACTCTCCTGTTAAACCTTCTGAAGCTGCCAAAGAAACACCTGACCAATCTTCCCTGCCCTTAGAGATGGCGGGTCATCATTCGGTGGCTTTTGATAGCCCCACGGCTAATCGTAAGCCACCCAATCCTTCCACTGAAGACTCGCCTCTCCCTGATGTCACCATCACTGGGACGGGTTATCAATCTCCCGCATACCATACTCTGATGAAGCAGTCCAGTAAAGTTGCTACTTACTCTCCCGAGAAGCTTGATTTCGAATTCCCCGTATTGGAGAAGATGACTGCAGATGACTTACATGCTGGCTATCTAAACCGCCTGTCTGCCAGTCGCAACATGGAGAGAAAGCTTGTTAGTTTGATGAAAAAGAAATATGAGGTATCTTCCATCTTCTATATTTCTCTTATACCCGTACTTAGCCCCCAAGAACCGGATTAATATTACATATAATACACCGGATCTTCCAAACCTTCAGTTCTGTTATATAGAGCTTAACATGTGACCCCCAAGTACTAGGTTAAATTGCATATAAGCCGGTACTGAGTTATAGATCCAATTGTAGCCCTAAAGTCCGGAGCATTATGATAATGATGACCCGGACCTCTCACATGTAAGAAGCGTTGCCGGGTGTAGCCCCCAAGTCCGGAGCATTATGATAATGACGAGCTCGAACTTTCATCGCAGACTTGAAAATGAAAACATAGACATTAGCCCCAAGTGCCAAGTATATTGCTTGCATTGTGCTTGGGACTTTATAAGAGTTATATCATCATGGCGACTTAAAATCGATAACCTTTCACCTGTGAAATGTAGGAAGCATTGAATACTGCCGAGTCTGAGTGGGCCGACTTGAGGGAAAACATGTCAGCCCAACACACCGCCCGAGCCAAAACAGAAGAGAAGTTGTGGGAGGCTATTGAAAAGCTTGAGAAACTCCAAGCTGAATTCCTTGCATATAAGAAGACTGCCGAAATGGAGCAAGCCACCCTGGTGAAGCATGCGAGCGATGCAGAGGACTGGCTTAACCTTGCATCGGCGGAGCTGAAGACCCTCAAGATGACTGTTGTTATCTTTGGTAAGTGCATACGGCTCAAAAATTATTTTCATTTAAATAAACACCCGTCAGGGGAATTATACCTTCAACTTCTTCTAGCAGGAGAAAGGAGCCGCCAGCTATCTTCTGATAGTCTGATGAAGTTGAAAGCAGTCTACACTTTGACGGAGCAACTATATAGTGTAGCCCTTTGCACCATCAAGGCTATGATAACGGCCAAGTACGTCCCCAAATTTATGAAGGGCGTCCTATAGGTTTTATCAACTTTGCCCAAACAAGTGGAGGAAATAAGGCGACCAGCCGCCAGAAGAGGAGCCATAGCTGCGCTGAGCCGGTCCTTGGCCTTTGCTCCAAAATTAACTGCTGAAGAGATGATGAACGACTTCCCTTCCAAGAAGGATGACGGCTCAGACTTCACTGAAGCTGATTATGCCAAGTGCATTAAGTCCTCCCGGCGGCTTGGCTCCATACTGGTTGATGAGATGGACTTGGTTCCCTACCAGGCCGCTTATGACGAAAACAACCAACGGCTGCGCTGCCCGACTTTTGAAGCCAGAGACTTGGTCCCTACACGTCGTGAGCCGCTCTTTGCCCCTGACGTTGATCCGTCTCCGCGTTTACATGATGTGCAATTTGAAGCCTTACTAAACTGCAACTGGGATGTGGATCGTCTACATGTCGAAGAGCCCGAAGACCCGGCGCAGGATGACCCGACGGCCAGTTAAATTCTTTGTCCTCAACTGATTGTAAACCGGCCAGCTGAGCCGGAACAATTGAAAAAGTTTAAGACCTTCGTCTTTTGAGCTCTTGGATAGCCCCATAATATACTTTGCAATCTTCTGATGCCTTAATCGGCGACTCATCTTTTAGAGATAAACCCTGCAAAAACCGAACAAAAACAGTCTGCAATGTTACCTGGGCGGCTTTGAGAAAAGCATAACCCAGAGATCTTTAATGTAACCTTGCTTCATCTTTCATCTTGCTCTAGCCACAATTATGATATGAATGCAATGTATGATGCAGCTATGATGCAATGTATGATGCAATATGTATGATGCAATATGCGATGTAATGCATGATGGTCTTGCTTTCCCCTTGTTTTTTGTTTTTCGAAAAACTCATATTTTGGCCCTTCTGAAGGGGGACTGTTGCTTTGAACTAATTAACAGTGCAGGGTCTCTAACAAGAGGGGCCGCCAATCTTGCATGGCTAGGGGTATCTAACGACATTAACTGTTAAGGGCGCAACAGACCAGAATTTATAACGGGGTGAGTGCCCCGGGGCCCATAAGCTACTTCTCATGTGACATAAATCCGTCATTTGAACCTTAAACAACGTCACTTGTTAAGAGTACGATGGTCCACTTGGCGGAGAGTACTTAGCAGATGAGAGGGCTTCCCTCGCCTCTGTATGAGGCCCTCGGAGGGGGTGAGTTGACAGCTCGTTGCACCCCTGGACGAGTCACAGCTACATACATGCAGGTACAACCCTACCAAGAGTGGGGGCGGCCTTCACCCACTTTGGCGCCTTGCTCTGGTTCATGACCCGTCTTGCATCATGGTACCTATGTTTGAACGGCTTGCATCCTGGCGGCTCATCCTCTTTGGCTCCCATGGCACCCATGTTTGAACGGCTCGCATCATGGTGGCTCGTCCTCTTGAGCGACTTAGCACCCATGTTTGAACGGCTCGCATCATGGTGGCTCGTCCTCTTGAGTAACCTTAAGTATTTCATCGATAAAATGGTGCACCCATGTTTGAACGGCTCGCAACGTGGCGGCTCATCCTCTTGAGTAACCTGGAAAACTTTCGTCTATAAGGTGGTGCACCCATGTTTGAACGGCTCGCAACGTGGCAGCTCATCCTCTTGGGTGACCTTAAGCCTCTCGCCACCTTGCACGCCATCATCCCATGGGCCACCGTTTTGTAAGCCACCATGTTGTAAGTCATCGCACGATGGTGCTATTTTGGCTGAAGAGCCGGCCAAAAGGGTGAGCAAGCTAAACCCGGCGGTTTGGAAGCCCCCAAGTGACCACATGGAGGTGTTCATCTTTGCACAAATCTATAATGCCAAAGAGAAAAAATGGCAGAGGCCCCATCTTGTAGGGATGCCAACTTTATTATATGAGTATAAATACAAGAAAATATGTATGTACAAAAGTAAGAGTCGATGACTCAAGTATAGTAAGGCCATAGATGAGCGATGTTCCACGACCAGTGAGTTTCCTGCCCAGAGGTATGTGATTCGTCTCACACGTCGATAAGATAATAAGACCCATTGTTCAGATTCCTGCTAATCAAGAAAGGTCCTTCCCATGGTGGTGATAACTTGTGCACATCTGTCTGATGTTGAATCAAACATAATACCAAGTCGCCTTCTTGGAACGTCCGGGTCTTGACCCTGCGGCTATCGTAGCGACGTAGGTCCTATTGATAAATCGCCGACCGAGCCACTGCAAGATCACGTGCTTCATCCAGAGCATCCAATGCATCCTGATGCGCTGCCTCATTGTCACCTTCCACATAAGCCACCACATGTGGTGAATCATGATGTATGTCGCTTGGTAACATGGCCTCCGCACCGTAAACCATGAAGAAGGGGGTGTCACCCATCGACCTGTTAGGCGTAGTATTGACGCTCCAAAGGACGGACGATAGTTCTTCCACCCATCAACCCGGCATTCTTTGTAAAGGAACCATGAGCCGGGGCTTGATACCTCTCAAGACTTCCTGATTTGCCCGTTCTGCCTGACCGTTGGACTGTGGATGAGAAACAGCCGAAACATCGAGCCGGATGTGCTCGCTTTCGCAGAACACCTTCATAGCCCCCTTGAACAAATTTGTGTCATTATTTGTAATGATGTTATGAGGGTATCCAAACCGGTAGATCAATTTCTTGACAAACTGAACCGCCGTGGCTGCATCACCCTTACTGACCGGCTCAGCTTCCACCTACTTGGTGAACTTGTCCACTGCCACCAAAAGGTGGGTCTTTTTATCCTTAGACCGTTTGAAAGGTCCAACCATGTCAAGCCCCTAGACTACAAACGGCCAAGTGATCGGTATCATCTGTAATTCTTGAGCCGGCACATGAGCACGTCTTCCGAACTTCTGGCACCCGTCGCACTTAGCAACCAGATCCTCCAAGTCCTTATGAGCCGTCAACTAGAAGAAGCCATGTCAGAAGGCCTTGGCCACTAAAGATTTTGACCCGGTGTGATGTCCGCAATCACCAGCATGTATTTCATATAAGATTTCCTTGCCTTCCTCTGGCGAGACACAATGCTGGAAGACGCCGGTAACGCTGCACTGGTGTAATTCCCCTCCAATGATGGTCATGGATTTAGAACGCCTCACGATCTGTCGCGCTAGAGTCTCATCTTCAAGCAACTCGCCCCGGGTTAGGTATGCCAGGTATGGCAACGTCCAGTCTGGAATAGCGTGTAAAGCCGCCACTAACTGCCCCTCCGGGTCAGGTACACCCAGATCCTCTTCCGACGGTAGCTTAACAGACAGATGATAAAGTACATCCAAGAAAACATTAAGTGGCATCGGCTTATGCTGAGAGCCCAGCCTTAACAATGCATCCGTCGCCTCGTTCTTGTGAAGTTCGATATGGTTTACCTAATAACCCTTGAAATGACTAGCAATGATATCTACCTCTTGCCGATAAGCCGACATCCGCGGGTCCTTGGAATCCCAAGTGCCTGACACCTATTGTGCCACAAGATCAGAGTCACCAAGGCACCTAACCCGGCTCAGGTTCATCTCCTTGGCCACACGAAACCCGTGAAGCAAAGCTTCATACTCAGCTGCATTGTTCGTGCAAGGAAACATCGGCCTTAATACATAACAAAACATATCAATTTTGGGAGAGGTTAAGAAAACTCCATCTCTGAGCCCTCTAACTGTCTAGACCTGTCAAAGTGAATCGTCTAATACGTGTTGTCTGGCTTTTCCTCCTTCGTGGCCATCAGAGCCGCCAGCTCCTCCATGAGCTCCAGTAGAGCCTGTGTCGGTGCCTTAGGAGGCTCCGCATTAGGGGGAGCCGCTCCAGCCGCCTCTTCGAATATCGCACCATTGGAAGCCGCTGTCGGGCCAATCATGAACATGGCGGCTCGGCTCGGCGGGTCATAACGCTCCGGAATACTGTCTCCATCGGCATAGCTCCTTAACCTGTTGTCATGAGGTTGATAAATCAATTCCCCATCCTCGTTGGAAGATCCTTCATCCGATAAAACCAAGGTCCTGATAAGGAATCTCCACTGTTTTGTGTAAAGCCAATGAAAACACTCTTCCGCACAGGTTGAACACGGGCGGGTGTCGCGCGCCGGGCTGGCTCAATGAGGTTGTGCAGATGTCTAGCCTAGCTATAGATCCATCCAGCTTGCCAATGAACACGTGCATCCTGCCAATGGGAACTCGATAGCCGTACTCGACTGAGCCAGCTTCAGGCCCCCATCCTGAATCGTCGATGTAGAGCTTGTCGTGGCGGATCTTGGTTATCAAGCCGATGGCGTATCCTTCGATCCCTGAGAAAAAGCCCTTTGAGAACTCAACACCACCACACGCTTGCCCCCTGGTGGGCGCCAACTGTCGTGGTTTTATCACGGCAGATGTACAAAGACTTAGGTTCGAGGCCATCGCTAAGGCGATGGACCCAAAGGGGTTGGACGGGACAAAAGACACGGATTTACCCAGGTTCAGCCCCTCGAGATGAGGTAAAAGCCTATGTCTTTGCTTTGTGTGTATTGATTGGACAAGGGAGTGTATTCCCTTGACCTAGCTCTCGATCGATTGGATCCTTTTTTAAGCCGTTCCTGGGTCTCGCCTTTATATAGGAGGTCAGGACCACGGGTTACACAAATCTCATACTGACTCTTACAACATGTCTGACTCTGTCTCTAAGCCGCCTTGACAACTCTGACATGCTGTCTCTAGGCGGCTTACGCGCCCGGGTCTTGCATCTTCTTCCTGACTCTGGGCCTCCATCTTAGCCCATTTGGTGAGCCGCCGTGCAGCCCAATCTTCCTCTTCCAGACCATACGCTAACGAGCCACCAGGTATGACTCGGCCCCTCCTAGGCGGGTCTTACCAAGGGGTTATATCCCCAACACAAACCCTAGTTCATATCTTGTTTTCAATCTTTGTATAGGAACCTCGGATTGGTACCTGTGGGTAACTAGTAGTGTTGATTACCTTGTGTAGTTGATTGCTATATAGTTTATTTGGTGGATGTTCATAAGTTCAGATCCATTATGCTATTTAATGCCCCTCTGATCTTGAGCATGAATATTATTTGGGAGTAGTTACCTTTGTTCTTGAGGTCACGGGAGAAGTGAAGTTGCAAGTAATCATTTGAACTTGATATGTGTTCGATATTTTGATGATATGTATGTTGTGACTCCCTTAGTGGTATCATGTGAATGTCAACTACATGACACTTCACCATCCTTGGGCCTAAGGGAATGCATTGTGGAGTAGTTATAAGATGATGGGTTGCTAGAGTGACAGAAGCTTAAACCCTAGTTTATGCGCTACTTCGTAAGGGGCTGATTTTGGTCCACATGTTTAATTCTATGGTTAGATTTTGCCTTAATACTTCTCTCATAGTTGCGGATGCTCACAAGAGGGTTAATCATAAGTAGGTTGTTAGCTCAAGTAAGAACAGCACCTTAGCACCGGTCCACCCACATATCGAATTATCAAAGTAGCGAACATGAATCAAACCAACATGATGAAAGTGACTAGATGAAATTCCCGTGTACCCTCAAGAACCCTTTGCTCATCATAAGAGATACTTTTGGCCTGTCCTTTGCCACAAAAGGATTAGGCTACCTTTCTGCACATTACCTATTGTTACCATTACTTGCTCATTATGAATTGCATTGCTATCAAAACACTTGCTACATACAATTTTAGTGCTTGCAGAAATTACCTTGCTGAAAAGCGTTTATCATTTCCTTCTGCTCCTCGTTGGGTTCGACCCTCTTACTTATATAAAGGACTACGCTTGATCCCCTATACTTGTGGGTCATCATGACTCTTTTATGGCATTGTTGCCGGGGAGCGAAGCGCTCTTGGTAAGTGGAAATTGGTAAGGAAACACTTATACTACATGCTGAAATTTATTGTCACTTGTTACTATGGAAAGTAATCCTCTGAGGGGTTTGTTCGGGGTATCTACACCTCGACTAGAACCACAATTAGTTCCCCTCAACCTAAAACACCTACTGAAAATGTTGGTTATGAAATTACTTTGGGTATGTTAGAACAACTGCTAGCTAGTCCTTATGCAGGAGATGGAACTGAACATCCTGATATGCATCTAATCCATGTGGAAGAAATTTGTGGACTTTTTCAGCTTGCAGGTTTACCCAGAGATGAAGTTAAGAAGAAGGTTTTCCCTTTATCTTTGAAGGGAAAAGCATTGACATGGTATAGGCTATGTGATGATATTGGATCATGGAATTGGAATCATTTGAAATTGGAATTCGACCAAAAGTTTTATCCTATGCATCTAGTTCATTGTGATCGAAACTTTATATATAATTTTTGGCCTCGTGAAGGAGGAATTATCGCTCTAGCTTGGGGGAGGCTTAAGTCAACGCTATATTCATGCCCCAATCATGATATTCCGAGAGAAGTTATTATTGGAAAAAAAATATGCTCGGCTTTCCCCTAATGATCAAACCATGCTCGATACTTCTTGTATTGGTTCTTTCATGGAGAAGACAATTGAATTCAAGTGGGATTTATTGGACAGAATTAAATGCAACTCTGAAGATTTCTAATTCGATGAAGTTAATGAGTTAGGTATTAAGCTTGAATTTGATTGTGTTAAATCTTTTATGAATACCGATGCTTTCCACAACTTTAGCACTAAATATGGACTTTACTATGAGATAGTAGCCTCATTTTGTGAATCATTTGCTGCTCATGTTGATCTCCCTAAAGAGAAGTTGTTTATATATCATCCCCCTATTAAAGAAGAAATTAAATAACCGATGATAGCTTATGAAGAAGCTATTATTTACAGTGTCGATCCAGTTGTGCCTAGTGCTTACATTGAGAAACCGCCTTTCCCTGTTAGGATAAAGGAACATACTAAGGTATCAACTGTGTTTTGCAAAATTAATATTAGAGCACCTAAGCCCTCTGAAAAATTAAGGTAGAACATAGTGTTGCTATGTTTAAAGATATCTTGGTAGAAAATATTGATGGACATTTCATTTACTTCTGTGATGAAGTTGCTAGAACTGCTAAACCCAATGAAAAAGATAAACATAGACCCGTAGTTGGCTTGCATGTTGTCTCAGTTAAAATAAGAGATCATTGTTATCATGGCTTAAATACTTTTCACCTTATACCAAGAAATCATGAATGACATAGGACCCGCTGAAATACAAGATATTGATGTTACTATTAAACTTGCTAATAGAGACATCATCACACCACTTGGGATTGAAGTCTTGTGTGGGAAAATAAAATATCCTACTGATTTTCTAGTTCTTGGTTCCCCACAAGATGACTTTTGTCCCATTATCTTTGGTAGACCTTTCTTGAACACTTTTAATGCTAAGATAAATTGTCAAAAATAAACCGTCAGTGTTGAGTTTGGTGATGTGTCTCATAAGGTTAATTTTTCAAGCTTAGTAGACAACCTCATGATAGGGAATTACCTAGTAAGAATGAAATAATTGGTCTTGCTTCTATTGCCATTCCTCCTACTGATCCACTAGAACAATATTTGCTAGACCATGAAAATGATATGCACTTTCGTGAAAGAAATGAAATAGATAAAATTTCTTTGAACAACAACCTCTACTGGAACACAATTTGCCTACTAAAACTCTTGGAGGTCCTCCTCCACCTAAAGGTGATCCTATGTTGAACTAAAACATTTGCTTGACACTTTGAAGTATGCTTATCTTGATGAGAAAAACATATATCATGTTATTATCATTGCTAACCTTTCAGAACATGAAGAAGAAAGATTATTGAAAATTCTGAGGAAGCACCGGGCTGCTATTGGATATACTCTTGATGATCTTAAGGGCATTAGTCCCACTCTATGTTAACACAAGATTAATAAGGAACCTGGTGCTAAACCTGTCGTTGATCACCAACGACGATTGAATCCAAAAATGAAAGAAGTGGTAAGAACTGAAATATCAAAGCTTCTGGAAGTAGGTATAGTCTACCCCATAGCTGATAGTAGATGGGTGAGTCTCATTCATTGTGTCCCTAAGAAAGGGTGTATCATTGTTGTTCCTAATGATAAAAATGAGCTTATTCCACAAAGGATTCTTACTAGCTATAGGATGGTAATTGATTTTAGAAAATTAAATAAAGCTACTAGAAAAGATCATTACCCCTTGCCTTTCACTGATCAAATGCATGAAACATTATCTAAGCACACACACTTTTGTGTCCTAGATGGATATTTTGGTTTCTCTCAAATACTTGTGTCACAATCTGATCTAGAGAAAACCACCTTTACTTCTCCTTTTGGAACCTATGCTTATAGATGCATGCCTTTTGGTTTATGCGATGCACTTGCTACCTTTCAAAGATGTATGACTGATATATTCTTTATTTTTTATGAAAAGATTATTGAGGTTTTCATGGATGGTTTTTCCGTTTATGGAATTTCTTTTGATGATTGCTTAAGCAAGCTTGATCGAGTTTTGCAGATATGTGAACCAACTAATCTTGTATTGAATTGGGAGAAGTTCCACTTTATGGTTAATGAAGGTATTGTCTTGGGGCATAAGATCTCCCAACGAGGTATTGAAGTGGATCAAGCTAAAGTTGATGCAATTAAGAAAATGACATGTCTTAAAGATATCAAAGGTATTCGAAGTTGCCTTGGTGATGCTGATTTCTATAGGAGGTTTATTAAAGACTTCTTAAAGATTTCTAGGCCTCTTACTAATATTTTGCGAAAGGATGATCCCTTTGTTTTTGATGATGATTGCATAGAAGCCTTTGAAACACTAAAGAAAGCCTTAACCAGTACACCTATTGTTCAACCACCTGATTGGAACTTGCCTTTTGAAATTATGTGTGATGCTAGTGATTATGCTATTGGTTTGTTCTAGGACAAAGAGTTGATAAGAAATTAAATGTTATCCCTTATGCTAGTAAAACTCTAGACAGTGCCCAAAGAAATTATGCTACTACTGAAAAGGAATTTTTAGTAGTCGTGTTTGCTTGTGATAAATTCAGACCTTACATTGTTGATTCCAAAGTTACTGTTCACATTGATCATGCTGCTGTAAAATATCTTATGACAAAGAAAGATGCTAAACCTAGACTCATTAGGTGGGTTCTCTTGCTTCGGGAATTTGATTTACATATCGTTGATAGGAAGGGAGCTGAGAACCCCGTAGCCGATAACTTGTCTAGGTTAGAAAATATTCTTGATGACCCACTACCTATTGATGATAGTTTCCCTGATGAACAACTAATTGCAATAAATGTCTATCAAAACACTCCATGGTATACTAATTATGCCAATTACATTGTTGCTAAATATATTCCACCTAGTTTCACATACCAACAGAACAAGAAAAATCTTATATGACTTGATACATTACTTTTGGGATGACCCACATCTTTATAAAGGAGTAGATGGTATTATTAGACATTGTGTACCTAAGCACGAACATCAACAAATCCTATGGAAATGTCATTCTAAAGCTTATGGAGGGCATCATGCTGGAGATAGAACTGCTCAGAAGGTATTACAATCTGGTTTTTATTGGCCTACTCTCTTCAAGGATGCCTGTAAGTTTGTCTCATATTGTGATGAATGTCGAAGGATTCTAATATCGGTAAGCATCAAGAAAATCCTATGAATTATTCACTTGTTGTTGAACCATTTGATGTTTGGGGTTTTGATTATATGGGACTTTTTCCTTCCTCAAATGGGTACACTCATATTTTGGTTGTTGTTGATTATGCCACTAAGTGGGTAGAAGGTATTCCAACTAGTAGTGTTGATCATCATACTTCCATTAAAATGCTTAAAGAAGTTATCTTTCTGTGGTTTGGAGTCCCTAGATATTTAATGACCGATGGTGGTTCACACTTTATTCGTGGTGCTTTTCGTAAAATGCTTGCTAAATATGATGTTAACCATAGATTGCATCATCCTATCATCCTCAATATAGTGGTCAAGTAGAACTTAGTAATAGAAATAAAATAGATATTACAAAAAAACTGTAAATTGGTCTCGAAAGAATTGGTCTAAGAAATTAGATAATGCACCTTGGGTTTATAGAAGAGCTTACAAAAATCATATCGGTATGTCTCCATATAAGATGGTATATGGGAAAGCTTGTCATTTGCCTCTAGAGTTAGAACATAAAACATTTTGGGAAATTAAAGAACTAAATTATGACTTCAAACTTGCCAGTGAAAAGAGGTTATTTGATATTAGCTCATTAGATGAATGGACAACCCAAGCTTATGAAAATGCTAAGCTATTTAAAGAAAAGTTTAAAAGATGGCATGACAAAAAAAATCAAAAGCAAGAATTTAAAGTTGGAGAATATGTTCTTTTGTATAATTATCATTTTAGATTTTTTGCAGGAAAACTTCTCTCTAAATGGGAAGGACCCAATGTTATCGAAGAAGTTTATCACTCTGGAGCTATTAAGATTAATAATGCCAAAGGTACCAACCCGAAGGTGGTCAATGGACAAAGAATTAAACACTATATCTCAGATATGCCTATTAATGTTGAAAGCAATGTCATCCAAACCATGACACCCGAGGAACACATAAAAGAAACCTTCCGGAAGACTCGAGAATCGTGAAAATAAAAGAGGTACGTCATACGGTAAGTAAACAGTCTCCAAAAAATCCGCAAAATTATTTTTATCAATTTCGGAATATTTATGAATTTTACGAATTACAAAATAAACTGAAAGGTACCCGAGGAGGGCATGACACACTAGGGCACGGTTGGCATCCTTGGCGCGTCCTGCTGGAGCGTTGCCACCTCGGGAACCTTCCCAACTCCGTTTTTCCCTCATTTGCTTGGTTTCCAAGAATAAAAGTTATCTATATATACCCCCCCGGCTGTTTTGACCACCACATCACGAAATTTTCCTCTATTCTTGTTTCGTGATGTTTTTCTAGCAGATCTGAAAATGTGTCATCCCAAGATTCTGAGGGAGAGAGCTATGTGTACAATTATGTTGCTGATCCAAAGATCTTTGGAGAGATTTACCCCTACTTGTGGACTTCGTAGGAAGAAGAAGACACCGATCTAGAGGAAATAGAAGACGCTGGACCAGATAGTGGCTGAAATGAAGAGGAACCTCCACTACCTCAACTTCAAGATATGCACATGGAGTTCAAGAAGTCAAGCCTCCCTAATGGTAGGAGTACACCCAATGCTCCTTTTATCCCTTCTCGTTTTCTGCAGGAGAGCAAGGCATCTCTATGCAAGAGGATATTGAAACTGGAGCAAGAGAATGATGATTTGAGGGAAGAAAACTTCATTACCACCACCTTCATCATCACCACCACCAAAGGAAACCTGAGTACACGGGTATGGGAACTCCCCTTAGCTTTAGCCAAGCTTGGGGGTAGTTCCCCGGTATCGTATCACCATCACTTTTTACCTTTGCTTTCTATTTCGATCCTTAAAAATTACATGATTTAGTTGAATAAAATTTAGTGTGATGTATTTTTGAGAGTTAGTTTCGTGATCTATATATCTATGTAATCGAGTGAGAGTTATGTAATAAAGTTTAGTGTAAGCCTTTGCCCCTTTACTTTCTTGTTGCAATCATGATAAAAGAAAATAAATGAGAAAATATCATATGCTAATCTTATGGTGAGTAATGACATCACAATAAAGAAAAGTATAAGTAGTAAAATTTGTTGGAGATTGGCAAACATACATTAGACAATGATGTAATTCATGAAAGAATAAATTAGGGAAGAGAAGATTCACATGCAAATACACTATCGTGGCATATTTTATGATTGTGAGCCCCCATTAAATATTATATGCCACAACTATTGACATTGGACAAGGAAGACAACGTAATGATTTATGCTTGTCCGTATTCACATAGAAGTTATATTGTCATAGATCCTTTAACATGTGGTGCTTGCCCAATATCTTTGCTAGCCAAAAATTCCGCACTAAGTAGAGATACTACTTGTGCATCCAAAAACCCAAAACTGAACTCATATTTAAGAGTCCATCACACCTACCTATGGATTGATTAAGATCCTTCAAGTAAGTTGTCATCGGTGCATCCAGGCAATAAAAATTGCTTATAAAAGTGTTGGATCAATTATTGTAAGATAAAATTGGGCGTTGCACGAACTTGTGATGGCAAAGTAATAAAAGCTACAGACTGCACAATAAAGGTGCTATCACAAGAGGCAATGCAACATGACGTTCTTTTGCGCTACGGGATTTGTCAGACAAACTAAAAGCACATGACAACCTATTCTTCCCTCTAAGAATGGCCTATCTTTTACTTTTATGTACTTACTTTTATGCAAGAGTCAAATATTTCTCCTATTCCTCTTTATTTTCTCCTTTGGCAAGCATCATGTGATGAGGAAATATCTAGGCACATATGACGAGTTGGATATGGTTGAGCATGAGTTATTATTGTTGAAATCACCCTTGAGGTGAGTATGTTGGGAGGCAATCTATAAGCCCCTATCTTTCTATGTGTTCGGTTGACACTTTTTGTCCATCGGTATGTTGTGAGTGTTAGCAATCATAGTAGACTAAATGATGGTTGAGTATGTGGACTTGCCAAAAGGCTCCTACATGAGACCCTTCCTGAAAATATGATGAATTGTAGTTGCAAAGTTGAGTGGCAACATAGTTTGTTGGTTTCCAATAAGGTTTATGCTTTATACTTCCACGTTGTGATGAATTGTTACTTGCTCATAAGAAGTTATATGATGTTGTTATGAAATAAAAGTTTTATGAGAAAGTTTTATGTTAGTTTTTGTTGCTGTTATAATAAAAAGCGTGATGCTACTATGTCCGTATGTTGTTTTTATAGACACCTCTCTCTCAAACCATATGGGCATGTTCTTCGATATCGGCTTTCGCTTGAGGACAAGCGAGGTCTAAACTTGGGGGAGTTGATACGTCCATTTTGCATCATGTTTTACTACTATTATTTATAATATTTTTATGCATAATAATGCTTTGGGCAGTCATTCTAATGCCTTTTCTCTCACAATTTGCAAGGATTACATCAAGAGGGAGAATGCCGACAACTGGAATTCAGCACCCTGAAAAAGCACGTGAGATATACCTATTCTACACAACTCCAATGAAGCTAAAAATTTAGGGAGATTTTTTATTCAATAAATGAAAAATACTGGAGTTGGAAACTCCCAGAGGGGGGGCACCAGGTGGCCATGCCCCACCATGGCGCGGGTGCCACCCCTGGTGCGCCCTGGTGGAGCGTGGGCACCCAGGCCAACCTCCGGTGCTCTCCTTATGGTATGAAGTCCCAAAAAACCCTAAAAATTATAGGGAGGACTTTCGGGACGAAGTGCCACCGCCTCGAGGTGGAACTTGGG
This sequence comes from Hordeum marinum, assembly GCA_022496015.1. Taxonomy (NCBI): domain Eukaryota; kingdom Viridiplantae; phylum Streptophyta; class Magnoliopsida; order Poales; family Poaceae; genus Hordeum; species Hordeum marinum. The sequence continues at coordinate 502,086,162 of CM039678.1, read as the reverse complement.
CAGGAGCACTTTTGCCCTCTGAAGGAGCTATTCCGCCAGGGGAACTTCCCTCCCAAAGGGGGAAATTGAAGCCATCGTCATCACCAACAACCCTCTCATCTTGGGGAGGCCATTCTTCATCAACATCTTCAACAACACCATCTCCTCTCAAACCCTAGTTCATCTCTTGTGTTCAATCTTTTTACCAGAACCTCGGATTAGTACCTGTGGGTGACTAGTAGTGTTGATTACCTTGTGTAGTTGATTGCTACATGGTTTATTTGTTGGAAGATCATATGTTCAGATGCATTATGCTATTTAATACCCCTATGATCTGGAGTATGAATATTATTTGTGAGTAGTTACCTTTGTTCTTGAGGTCACAGGACAAGTCATGTTGCAAGTAATCATGTGAACTTGTTATGTATTTGATATTTTGATGATATGTATGTTGTGATCTCTTAGTGGTGTCATGTGAACGTCGACTACATGACACTTAACCATCCTTGGGCCTAAGGGAATGCATTGTGTAGTAGTTATTGGATGATGGGTTTCTTGAGTGACAAAAGCTTAAACCCTACTTTATGCGCTACTTCATAAGGGGCTAATTTGGGTCCACATGTTTAATGCTATGGTTAGACTTTGTCTAAATACTTTTCTCGTAGTTGCAGATGCTTCCGAGGGGGTTAATCATAAGTAAGTTGTTAGTTCAAGTAAGAACAACACCTTAGCACCGGTCCACCCACATATCAAGTTATGAAAGTAGCGAACACGAATCAAACCAACAAGATGAAAGTGACTAGATAAAATTCCTGTGTACCCTCAAGAACACTTTGCTCATCATAAGAGATACTTTCGGTCTGTCCTTTGCCACAAAAGGATTGGGCTACCTTGCTGCACATTACCTATTATTACTATTACTTGCTCGTTACAAATTTCCTTGCTATAAAAACACTTGCTACTTAAAATTTTAGTGCTTGCAGAAATTACCTTGCTGAAAACCGCTTATCATTTCCTTCTGCTCCTCGTTGAGTTCGACACTCTTACTTATCAAAAGGACTACGATTGATCCCCTATACTTGTGGGTCATAAAGAAGCTATCTTGAAGTGGAGTAATAGTAGTAGGTGCAGGCGGGAGTCGGCTTATTTGCTTATGGATATGATGCCTATATACACATGATCATTGTCATGAACATCGCATAATTGTTCACTTTTCTATCAATTGCCCAATAGTAAATTGTTTACCCACCGTATACCTTGCTTATGAGAGATGCCACAAGAGAACTCTACAGCCCCCGGGTCTATTCACTTATAAATTGACAAACTCTACCATTACATTGTTGTTATCTATTACCTTTTATTTTATTTTGCACTTGACTATTATCTACAATTATCTACACAACTCATTTGCTTGCAAATAATGAGATCAAGGGGATTTACAACTCTCTTGCCGACGTTGGGTGCAAGTTGTTCGTTCTTTATTGTGCAGTCGCTGAAGACGGTTGAGGATTGGTATTCCTATTTGTTCGATAAACCTTTGTTTCATAGCTGAGGGAAATACTTACCCACTTTGTGCTGCGATTACCCATTCCTCTTCACAGAAAACCCAACGCAGATCACGAATATCACTTCTCAAGGCAAAATGCTCCTCTGTGCCGAGGCCAGTTGCCCCCAAGCCAAAGTGTGGGTGTGCGCATCCATAGTAAGTCTTTCCAAATAACGGTGTTATGTTTGCAGTCCTCCCGGGAGAAGAACAACAAGCTTACTGCCGATTTTACTGAAACAAAGAATCTTCTAAGCGCTTCGCAGACAAAGGTGAAGCAAGTAAAAGAATTTACCAGGGAAGCACATGGTGAGCACGCCTGGTGTTTTATTGTTCCTGCCATGCCTGTTCGTTTTATTAATGTGTCATCTTTATGAGCAGCAGAGATCACTGGTCAACTGAAGATGGACTTGAGTCGGGCTCTTGAGGGCAATTTACACATTGAATCTCAAAGACAATCTAGCCAACAAGTCTTGACCCAATGGAAGGACCACGTAAAAACCCTACAAGTAAGAAATGACCACCAAGAAAAGGAGATTGAGAGACTGTGTGCTCAATTCGCGGCGGCTCATGGGAAGGACCAACTGTCTCGCGAGACTTTGAGCGGTAAGCAGATTGCCTGTATAGAACAAAACTTGAAAGCAAAATCCAGCTGACTTATGCCATTTGTGTTTGGCTGTGATCCGTAGGTCGTCATGAAGTAGATGCGTGCCCCTTGTCCAAGGACACCCGCCTATTGCTGCCCGAAGAGCATGAAGAATCTCAAAAGGCAATGAAGATTGTTTTCGAAGTGTTATGGCCCAAGGAGGAGAATGTGTCCGAGAGCTTCTCCGAGCTTGTTGAGCACCTAGAGGGTGCTCGACACCGCATAAAGGCATGGAAAATGTCTGCCTGCCGGAAGGGTGCCAGAGAAGCTTGGGCCATGGTCAAGACCCATCATACCAATATAGACACTACGATCTTGGACGAGGTTGGACAAACAATTGGGGAACGTTGCACGGGAAACAAAAAATTTCCTATGCACACGCAAGATCTATCCATGGTGATGAGCATCTACGAGAAGGAGAGTGGATCTACATACCCTTGTAGATCGCTAGGCGGGAAGCGTTTAAGAAACGCGGTTGATGTAGTCGAACATCTTCGACCAGCCCACTAGGGGTTGGTTTACCTCCTCCCACAGCCCATGTAGCCTCTTGGGTCGAGACACCCCTCCCGATGGTCCCTATACCCTCCCGGCACTCCCGGTACACAACCGCTGAGCCCGAAACTTTTTGGGTGACCAAAACAGGACTTCCTATATATAAATCTTTATGTCTAGACCATTCTAGAGATCCTCGTGATGTACGGGATCTCATTAGGGACTCCGAACAACCTTCGGTCACCACCATACATAACTCTATACTACCGAAACGTCACCGAACCTTAACTGTGCAGACCCTGTGGGTTCGAAAACTATGTAGACATGACTGAGACACCTCTACGGTCAATAACCAATAGTGGTTCCTAGATGCCCATATTGGTTCCTACATATTCTATGAAGATCATTATCGGTTGAACCTCTATGTCAATGATTCAATTAATCCCGTATGTTGTTCCCTTTGTTCTTCGGTATGTTACTTGGCCGAGGTTCGATCGTCGGCATCTCATACCTAGTTCAATCTCGTTACTGGCAAGTCTCTTTTACTCATTCTGTAATACAATATCCCGTGGCTAACACTTAGTCACATTGCTTGCAAGGCTTATTGTGATGTTGTATTACCGAGTGGGCCCTGAGATACCTCTCCGTCACACGGAGTAACAAATCCCAGTCTTGATCCATGCCAACCTAACAGACACCCTCAGAGATACCTATAGAGCACCTTTATAGTCACCCAGTTATGTTGCTACATTTGATACACACAGGTTACTCCTCCGGTGTCAGTGAGTCACATGATCTCATGGTCATAGGAACAGATACTTGACATGCAGAAAACTATAGCAATAAATTGACACGATCATATGCTACGTTTATAGTTTGGGTCTTGTCCATCACATCATTCTCCTAATGATGTGATCCCGTTATCAAATGACATCTCATGTCCATGGCTAGGAAACCTTAACCATCTTTGATCAACGAGCTAGTTTACTAGAGGCATACTAGGGACACAGTGTTGTCTATGTATCCACACATGTATCTGAGTTTCTGATCAATACAATTCTAGCATGGATAATAAACAATTATCATGAACAAGTAAATATGATAATAACTAATTTATTATTGCCTCTATGGCATATTTCCAACACTCTCCCACTTGCACTAGAGTCAATAATCTAGTTCACATCACCATGTGATTCGCATTGTTACGAATCTAACACCCAATGAGTTCTGGGGCTCGATCATGCTTTGCATGTGAGAGAGGTCTTTTAGTCAACGGGTCTGCGACATTCAGATCCGTGTGTACTTTGCAAATCTCTATGTCTTACTATAGACACTGCTCCACTATACGTATCCGGATTGCTCCTAAGAGTCATCCGGATTGGTGTTAAAGCTTGCATCGACATAATTCTTTACGATGAACTATTTATCACTTCCATAATCAATAAACATTTCCTTAGTCCTTTAGTTACTAAGGATAATCTTCGTTGTCTAGTGATTCACTTCTAGATCACTTTTGTACCCCTTGACGGACTCATGGCAAGGCACACACCAGGTGCGGTACACAGCATGGCATAATATAGAGCCTATGGTTAAAGCATAGGGGACGACCTTTGTCCTTTCTCTTTCTTTTGCCGTGGTCGAGCTTTGAGTCTCACTCAACTTCACACCTTAGAAATCAGGCAAGAACTCTTTCTTTGACTAATCCATTTTCAACTCTTTCAAAATCTTGTCAAGGTATGTACTCATTGAAAGTCTTATCAGACGTCTTGATCTATCTCTATAGATCTCGACGCCCAACAATTAAGTAGCTTTATCTAGGTATTCCTTTGAAAAACTCTGTTCAAACAACCCTTTTATGCTTTCTAGAAATTCTACATCATTTCTGATCAACAATATGTCATCCACATATGCTTATCAGAAACTCTATAGTGCTCCCACTCACTTTATTGTAAATACAAGTTTCTCTTAAACTTTGTATAGACTCAAAAACTTTGATCACCTCATCAAAGCATATATTCCAACTCCGAGATGCTTGGTTCAGTCCATAGAAGGATAACTGGAGCTTGCACACCTTTTAGCATCCTCAGGACTGACAAAACCTTTCGTTTCTATCACATTCAACCTTTCCTCATGGAAACCGTTAAGGAAACGATGTTTTGACATCCATCTGCCAGATTTCATAATTGAAAAATGCAGCAACTGCTAACATAACTCCAACATACTTTAGCATCGCTACGAGTAAGAAAGTCTTATCGCGGTCAACTCTGTGAACTTGTTGGAAACATCTTTGTGACAAGTCGAGCTTTATAAATGCTAACATTTACCATCATTGTCTGTCTTCATCTTAAAGGTCCATTTATACTCAACGACCTACCGTCCAACAAGCAAGTCTACCATAGTCTATACTTGGTTTCATACATGGGTCCTTTCTCGGATTTCATGGCCTCTAACCATTTGTCGGAATCCGGGCCCATCATCGCTTCTCCATAGTTCGTAGGTTCATCGTTGTCGAACAACATGACCTCTAAAACAGGGTTGTCGTACCACTCAGGAGTAGTACGTGTCCTTGTTGACCTACGAGGTTCGATAGTAACTTGATCCGAAGCTTTATGATCATCATTATTAACTTCCTCTTCAACTGACGTAGGCTCCATAGAAACATCTTTCTGTGTTGCGCTACTCTATGGCTGAAAGAAAGGTTCAACAACCTCATCAAGTTCTATGTTCCTCCCACTCAATTCTTTTGAGGGAAATTCTTTCTCGAGAAAGGACCTATTTTAGCAACAAACATTTTGTGCTCGGATCTGAGATAGAAGGTATACCCAACTGTTCTTAGGGTATTCCACGAAGATGCATTTGTCTAATTTGTGTTCGAGATCATTAGGTGAAAACCCTTTTTCACATAAGCATCGTAGCCCCAAACATTAACAAATGACAGCTTAGGTTTCTATCAAACCATAATTCATAGGGTGTCATCTCAACGGATTTAGATGGTGCCCCATTTAAAGTGAATGTAGTTGTCTCTAATGCATAACCCCAAAACGATAGTGTCAAAACGATAAGAGACATCATAGTATGCACCATATGCAATAGAGCACGACTATGACGTTCGAACACACCATCACACTATGGTGTTCCAATGAGTTGTGAAACAACTTTTACATTGTCTAAAGTTGTATGCCAAACTCGTAACTCAGATATTCACCTCCACGATCATATCATAGACATTTTTATCTTCTTGTCACGATGATCTTAAACTTCACTCTGAATTTGTTTGAACTTTTTCACTTGTGTTTCATTAAGTAAATATACACTATATCTACTCAAATCATCAGTGAAAGTAAGAAAATAACGATATCCACCGCACACTACAACACTCATTGGACCGTATACATCAACATGTATCATTTTCAATAAGTTACTTGCCCCACTCCACCATATTGAAACGGGGTTTTAGTCATCTTGCCCACGAAGCATGGTCGCATGTCTCAACCGATTCGAAATCGAATGAGTCCAAAGATCCATCAGCATGGAGTTTCTTCATGCTCTTTACACCAATATGACATTTAGCCACAGTGCCGCAAGTATGTGGTATTATCATTATTAACTTTGTATCTTTTGGCATCTATGTTATGAACATGTGTATTACTACGATCAAGATTCAGCAAACCATTCTCATTGAGTGCATGACCATTGAAGGTATTATTCATGTAAACAGAATAACCATTATTCTCTAACTTAAATGAATAACCGTATTGCAATAAACACTATCTAATCATGTTCATGCTTAACGCAAACACCAAATAACATTTATTTAGGTTCATCACTAATCCCGAAGGTAGAGAGAGCATGCAATGTTGATCACATCAACCTCGGAGACATTTCCAACACACATCGTCACCTCAACCTTAGCAAGTCTCCGTTTATTTTGTAGCTTTTATTTCGAGTTGCTAACATTTAGCAACCGAACTGGTATCCTATTACCAGGTTTACTAGGAGTACTAGCAAGGTTCACATCAATAACACGTATATCAAACTATACTTCTTTTGACATTGCCAGCCTTCTTATCTACCAAGTATCTAGGGTTGTTCCGCTTTAGCGACCGCTCTCCTCATAATATAAGCACTTAGTCTCGGGTTTGGGTTCAACTTTGGGTTGCTTCACTGGAGCAGTAACTGACTTGCCGTCCATGAAGTTTCCCTCCTTGCCCTTGCCCTTCTCGAAACTAGTGGTTTTACTAACCATCATCACTTGATGCTCCTTCTTGATTTCTACCTTTACGGTGTCAAACATCACGAATAGCTCAGGGATCATCATTTCTATCCCTGGCATTTCATAGCTCATCACGAAGCTCTAGCAGCTTAGTGACAGTGACTTGGAGAACTATATCAATCACTATCTTATCTGGAAGATCAACTCCCAATCGATTCAAGCGATTGTAGTACCCAGACAATCTGAGCACATGCTCAACGAGTGAGCTATTCTCTTTCATCTTGCAGGCAAAGAATCTTGTTGGAGATCTCATATCTCACAACACGGAAATGAGGCTGAGATCCCAATTTCAGCTCTTAGAACATCTCATATGTTCCGTGACGTTCAAAATGTTTTGGAGCCTCAATTCTAAGCCGTAATGCATCACGCACTAAACTATCAAGCAGTCATCGGAACGTGCCTATCAGATGTTCACAACATATACAGACGACGCTAGAGAGGGTGGCACACCGAGCGGTGCATCAAGGACATAAGCCTTCTGTGCAGCAACTGAGGACCATAGACCTAGTCCGCGAAATTGCTGCCATTATCTTTCAACATACTTTTCTCTAGGAACGTATCAATAAAACAGGGGAGCTACACCGCGAGCTATCTACAACATAATTTGAAAAGACGCTTTGACTATGTTCATGATAATGAGTTCAATTAATCATATTACCTAAGAACTCCCACTCAAAATGACATCCCTCCGTTCATTCGAGTGATACATGATCCAAATTCACCAACTCAAGTCCGATTATCATGTGAGTTGAGGTGGTTTCAATGGTAAACATCATCATGTTGATCATATCTACTATATGACTCATGTTAGACCTTTCGGTCTCTTGTGTTCCGAGGCCATGTCTGTACATGCTAGGCTCGTCAATTTTAACATGAGTGTTCTGCATGTGCAACACTGGCTTGCACCCGTTGTATGCGAATGTAGAGTCTATCACACGCGATCATCACGTTGTGTCTCGACACGACGAACTTTCGCAACGGTGCACACTCGGGGAGAACAAAATTGATCTTGAAATTTTAGTGAGGGATCACATTATAATGCTACCGTAGTCCTAAGAAAAAAAGGTGCATAAATGGATTAACATCACAAGCAAATCATAAGTGACATGATATGGACACGAACTTGTGCTTTTGATCTCCATCCTTAAAGCATCAGCATGATCTCTATCGTCACCGGCATGACACCATGATCTCCATCATCTTGATCTCCATCAATGTGTCGCCATCAAGGTTGTGGCGCCCACCATGCTTCTACTACTATTGCTACCGCTTAGTGATAAAGTAAAGCATTACAAGGAGCTTAATGATTGACATGCAGGTCATACAATAATTAAAGACAACCCTATGGCTCCTGCCGGTTGCCGTACTCATCGACATGCAAGTCATGATATTCTATACAATACATGATCATCGCATACATCACATATATCTCATCATGTAATTGGCCATATCACATCACAACATACCCTGCAAAAACAAGTTAGACAACCTCTAATTGTTGTTGCAAGTTTTACATGGCTGCTACGGGTATCTAGCAAGAACAATTCTCACCTACGCAAAAACCACAACAGTGATACATAAATTGCTATTCAACCTTCTCAAGGACCGCCTTTGTCGAATCCGATACAACTAAACTAGGAGAAATAGACACCCGCCAGCCATCTTTGTGCAAAAAAGTTACACGTCAGTCGATGGAACCGGTCTCTTCTAAGCGTACGAGTAAGGTTGGTCCGGGCCGCTTCATCCCACAATACCGCTGAACCAAAACACGACCAAGGGAGGAAGCAATCTAAGCATCAACGCCAATAAACTCCTTTGTGTTCTACTCGAGATCACATGTACACATAGACCTAGCTCATGATGCCACTGTTGGGGAATGTTGCATGGGAAACAAAAAAATCCTACGCACATGCAAGATCTATCCATGGTGATGAGCATCTACGAGAGGGAGAGTGGATCTACATACCCTTCTAGATCGCTAAGCGGGAAGCGTTTAAGAAACGCGGTTGATGTAGTCGAACATATTCACGATCCAAATCGCCGAGTGTCCCATGATCCGTGCCATGATCCAATCATGATCCATCCTGCGATCTCATCACGATCTGTCACACGATCCAATCGCGAATCGTCTTGCGATCTTGATCACGGTCCTTCCGATCTAGCGCTGAACGGATGGCACCTCCGCGTTCAGCACACGTACAACTCAATGAAGATCTCTGCCTTCTTGATCCGGCAAGAGGGAGCGGAGAGGTAGATGAGTTCTCCGACAGTGCGACGGCGTTGCGGCGATGGTGGCGGAGCTTTTCCAGAAGGGCTTTGCCTAAGCACCGCTGAAACCAATCTAGAGGAGAAACTACGATCTAGAGAGGTAGAACGTGGCTGTTTTCGGTGTCCCAAAACCCTCAAAACCTCTAGTATATATAGGAGGGGGGAGGTAGGAGTCTTGGTGCACAAGGGTCCAGCCCTTGGCCTTGGCGCAAGGAGGAGAGGACGAGTCCTCCTCCAATCCTAGTAGGATTAGGACTCCTCCTTCCCACTTGGAAACTATTTCCACCTTGTGTTTTTCCTTCCCAATCCACTCTAGCCACATGAGCCCTTAGAGGAGGATTCGACCAGCCCACCAGGGGCTGGTTTACCTCCTCCCACATCCCATGTATCCTCTTTGGTCGAGACACCCCTCCCGATGGTCCCCGGTACCCTCCCGGCACTCCCGGTACACTACCGATGAGCCCGAAACTTTTCCGGTGACCAAAACAGGACTTCCTATATATCAATCTTTACCTCCGGACCATTTCGGAGCTCATCGTGATGTCAAGGATCACATATGGGACCCCGAACAACCTTCATTCACCATCATACATAACTCTATACAACCGAAACGTCATCGAACCTTAAGTGTGCAGACCCTGCTAGTTCGAGAACTATGTAGACATGACCGAGACACCTCTAAGGTCAATAACCAATAGCGGGACCTGGATGCCCATATTGGTTCCTACATATTCTACGAAGATCTTTGTCGGTTGAACCTCTATGTTAAGGATTCAGTTAATCCCGTATGTTGTTCCCTTTGTTCTTTGGTATGTTACTTGCCCGGGGTTCGATCGTCGGCATCTCATACCTAGTTCAATCTTGTTACTGGCAAGTATCTTTTACTCGTTCCGTAATACAAGATCTCATGGCTAACACTTAGTCACATTGCTTGCAAGGCTTATTGTGATGTTGTATTACCGAGTGGGCTCTGAGATACCTCTTCGTCACACAGAGTAACAAACCCCAGTCTTGATCCATGCCAACATAACAGTGTTGGAAATATGCCCTAGAGGCAATGAATAAAGTGTTTATTATTGTATTCCCTTGTTCATGATAATCATTTATTATCCATGCTATAATTGTATTAATTGGAAACATGGATACATGTGTGGATACATAGACAAACACAATGTCCCTAGTATGCCTCTAGTGAACTAGCTCGTTGATCGAAAGATGGTTAAGGTTTCCGGGTCATGGACAGGAGATGTCATTTGATAACGGGATACCATCATTAGGAGAATGTTGTGATGGACAAGACCCAAACTACAAATGTAGCTTATGATCATGTCAGTTTATTGCTACTGTTCTCTGCATGTCAACTATATGTTCCTATGACCATGAGATCATGCAACTCACAGATATCGGAGGAGTACCTTTTGTGTATCAAACGTCGCAACATAACTGGGTGACTGTAAAGGTGCTCTACAGGTGGCTCCGAGGGTGTCTGTTGAGTTGGCATGGATCAAGACTGGGATTTGTTACTCCGTGTGACGGAGAGGTATCTCAGGGCCCACTCGGTAATACAACATCACAATAAGCCTTACAAGCAATGTGACTAAGTGTTAGTTGCGAGATCTTGTATTACGGAACAAGTAAAGAGACTTGCCAGTAACGAGGTTTAACTAGGTATGGAGATACCGACGATCGAATCTCAGGCAAGTAACATACCGAAGAACAAAGGGAACATCATACGGGATTAACTGAATCCTTGACATAGAGGTTCGACCGATAAAGACCTTCGTAGAATATGTAGGAACCAATGTGGAAATCCAGGTCCCGCCATTGGTTATTGACCATAGAGGTGTCTCGGTCATGTCTACATAGTTCTCGAACCCGCAGGGTCTTCACACTTAAGGTTTGGTGGCGTTTCGGTAGTATAGAGTTATGTATGGTGATGACCGAAGTTTGTTCGGAGTCCGGGATGAGATCTCGAACGTCATGAGGAGCTCCGGAATGGTCTAGAGGTAAAGATTCATATATAGGAAGTCCAATTTTGGTCGCCGAAAAAGTTTCGGGCTCATCGGTAGTGTACCGGGAGTGCCGGTAGTGTACCGGGAGACCTCCGGGAGGAGTATTTCGACCCAAGAGGCTACATGGGTTGTGGGAGAGTGGAAACTAGCCCTTAGTGGGCTGGTCGAACAACCACAAGAGGCCCATGCGGCTGGAAGAAAAAAGCCCAAGAGAAAAGGTGGGCAAAAAGGCAAAATAGGTGAATCCTAGTCCTACTAGGATTGGAGGTGGACTCCACCTCCTCCACCTCCTTTTGGCGGAAGCCCTTGGCTTGGGAAGCCAAGGCTGCCTCCTCTCCTCTCTTCCTCCTATATATACAGGTGGTATAGATGGTTTTTGCACTAGAATTTCAGCCACGTGCTACACGTTCCTCCAGTGCATAGTTTCTTCTCTAGATTGAATTTCTGCAGTGCTTAGGCGAAGCCCTGCTGGAATTGCTCCACCACCCTCGCTGGTGCGCCGTCAGGCTGCCGGAGAACTCTTCTTCCTCTCCACTCCTTCTGGCTGGATCAAGATGGTGGAGATCGTCATCAAGATGTACGTGTGCTGAACGCGGAGGTGCCATCCGTTCGGTGCTAGATCGGAAGGATAGTGATCAAATTCGTGGGACGGATCGTGATCAAGTTCGTGGGACAGATCGTGATCGGATCGCGGGACAGACCGTGATTGGATCGTGGGAAGGATCATGATTGGATCACGGGATGCACAGCGATTTGGATCGTGAAAACGTTCGACTACACCAACCGCGTTTCTTAATGCTTCTCGCTTAGCGATCTACAAGGGTATGTAGACTCACCCTCCCTCTCGTAGATGCTCATCACCATGGATAGATCTGCGTGTGCGTAGGAAAATTTTCGTTTCCCATGCAACGTTCCCCAACAGTGGTATCAGAGCTAGGTCTATGTGTTGATGAGATCTCGAGTAGAACAGAGAAGGTGTAGCGACCCAACCTGAAAGGTCGAATCTCTGGTGTTTTTGTACCATCCCAAGATCATGCCGGTACACACACGATACATCAATGTATATATCAAAGTGAAATCACACAGCTTTAATAATCGAAAAATCTCATATCGAGTCCTTTATTACAATAAGAATTACAATAAAGTGGCTGAAGGCCAACTCATGAGAATAACTAATCTTGCGGAAGCTTCAAAGGTAGTTGAGTCCATCTGACTCCAAGGGCATCTCACCGAGCGTAGAGCATATCCTCACTACTAGTCAGAAAAGTACTCTGCAACATGATATGTTACAGCCATGTAGGTCAGCATATTGAATATGCCGGCAATGTCACAAAAGAGGGGGTAAAGTAATCATCTAGTCTATATGCATATATGGCAGGTGGGGTAGTAAGTTTTTGCATAAAGCCAATTTTTTTCCTACAACAAGAGAGGGTAAAAGCATAATTACTACAATGTCTGTTGATTAATGAGATGGTTCCACCAACCAATTCTCATACCCAAGTTAACATTAATACCCACATCAATGTAATTAATTGTGTTGAGAGTTCTAGATAGTTTCAGTTCCTTTGGATCAAAACTGTCCATGACCGTGGACACGGCTAATCGATTAGGTTTGGGTACTCTGCAGAGTTTTGCACGTGTTCCCCACAAGATTTGATCGCCTCCGTTGGATTTCTCACACTTCAGGGTGTTTGAGAAACGGATGACCAAAACATGGTCTTCTAATGGGTTTCCCCGAGACTCTGTCGGTGCCCATCTTTCCTACCGTTCTTCTACATCTTGTAGCACCGCCTGTCTAGGGTCACCACGATATCCAACCAAGCCAGAGCCCATAATGGCTTGTGGCTGTGCAGGTAAGCCTTGGGTCTTGAAGCATCCATCCATCTCTTTGTGCCTAGGTGGACCTTTCCGCATGAATACTAGCACTTCTCCAACAACATCTAGGCTAACCACTGGTTTCTCCAGGGCGCCATTCAACCATCATCCACCCAGAGGTATGTTGAAAACTCGGAGTCTTGAAGACTTGATCATCTTGTAGGTCTTGAAATTATTAACTCACAACTCTCATGAATCACACAACCAACCCCGTCTACTAATAGCATAGCAAAATTTAAATCAACGTTTCCCGGGGCCAATGTGTCAAAGGGTTGAGGGGTGCCTACCACATGATACTACATCAAGTAACCAAGTTTCCAAATTACCTACTTTGCATGCAATTGGGGAGATGGTAGAACTAATGCAATAAAAACATAGGTATACATGGTCAAAGTGACTTGCCTTGCTGACGATCCTCGTATTCAAGTGACTCTAGATAACAAGCTTCGCACTCTGGATGATCTAACGAATCAAACAAAACACACAATGAGCATAAACACAAATACAATTCATACAACAGCAAGGTAAACAAATACTTCAACAAACAATAGCACAATCAAAAGGAATAATCACTCAAAGTATAAGACTCTAAAATTTTTCGTGTCAAACTCTACTAAGACATGACAAGTCAAAAAATTGTTTTGAACAACTAGGCATTTAGATAACAAAAAACTAAATGTAAAATTTTTATTAGAAAACAGAAAGTATTTCATTATAGAAATTTTGTGCAAAAAGAGTTACTACAAAACACTTCTTCTAAACAATACTAAAGGTGAAAATAAGATGTACCTATTCAAACTAGAGCACAAAACAAATAAAAATATATTTTATTAAAAGAAAATAATACACCTAATGTTGAAACAACAGAACCTAATGAAATCTAAAAACAAAAGTTAAACTAAATCAGGTTCAAACTAAACTAGAATCAAACTAACTAAACTCTATTAAGAACTATACAGATTCTGTTTTTGTTAAAAAGATTAACCAAATTTATCCTAAAAATTCTCCAACTATGTAGGATGATAGGTCTAACTAATACAAAACAGTGGCAAAAAGATTCACTCAAAAATATATTTTTAAACTCTAGTTATACAGATTTTAGTAATTTAAGCAAATTTGGTTAGATTCAAATTTGAAAGTTCAAATTTGAAATATAAGTATACATACATAAACTACAACACATTTGTGACATGCTGCAAAAAGAACCAATCAAAAACTCTAAATATTTTAAAAGATATAATAAAAACAAGAACAGAATACATTCTGTTTTCTAAAACAGAAAAGAAAAGAAAAAATCTTATCGAACGGACAGGGTCTACGTGGCATGCTGTGATTGGTTGCGAGAGTGTGCGTGCGGGAGCTAGCGAGCGGACGACCAAAACTTAACGCATACCGATTCGTTTTATAAAACTTCTAATCTAGCGCTTTGGATCTAGATCGAACGGATGCGGGTGGAGATGGCGGCTTATAGAGGAGGGGTCGGGGTTCCGGCGAGGTTTGACGGCGGCCGGACATCGGAGGTGGTCGGAGACGACGGTACGGTGGTTGGGGGCGGCGTCCAAAGTGCTCAGGCGACGGCGGCGAAGATCCGGCGTCGATTGGTGCTGTCGGTCGGGTCTGGGGACGACGGAGGCGACGGCCTCGTGCTCGGGGAGATTCGAGTGGAGGTAGAACTCCGGCGAGGTGGCGTGGTGGCGTTCTGGCGAGGGTAGAGGGGGTTTCGGGGTGGAACGGAGAGCAGAGGGACGGGGGTTCTTATAGGGGTGGTGCGGTGGTCGGGGAGGGAGAGAGGAGCGAGATCTGTGGGGAGGGATCGTCGGCGACGTCGGAGGCGCGGTGAAGGAGACGAGTGTGCTGTCGCCGCGGTCGGACGGTGGGTCCCGCGCGTCAGTGAGGGTGGGACGCGGTGTCTGCGCATCGGTGGTCGACCCGGATTGATTTTGGGTCTTGAAGGCTGTGGGCTAGCCCGTTTCTGTTTAATTTCTTTCCTTATTTATTTACAGAGCTTTTAAAACATCTTTAATGCATTCAAATCATTTCTAAACATAGGAAATGTACATATCTAAATGAGCAGGGGATTAAATGCTATTTAATGAACATTTTTCCTCTGTCATATTGAATATCTTCTTAAAATTTATTTTCAGAAAAATGCCTAATTGATTTTAAATCCTTTTGATATAAACTTTCAAATAACCCCCTGGTTTTATTGCTCAAATATTTCACCAAGATGCCCCAGGTGTGGAGTGCCATGTTACTCCCCTCTTTCTATGAACATTACCAAAAGTTTTCAAATAGGTGAAACAAATACATGGAAAAATTGAAATGGCCTTTCAGAATTTCAAAGGAAGCACTTCAAACATTCATTTCATTCAAACAAAGTGATGATGATGCATAGCTATATTTCATAACATTCCAAAATGAAATTTTGGGATGTTACAAACCTACCCACCTTAAGATGAATCTCGCCCTCGAGATTCGGGTTGGCTAGAAAATTGGTGCGGGTGGTCTCTACGAAGATCTTCTTTGCGTTCCCAGGTGGCTTCTTCCTCGGTGTGGTGACTCCATAGAACCTTACAGAGCTTGATGGTCTTGCTTCGGGTAACTCTGTTGGTAGTCTCAAGGATTCTGATAGGCTTATCCTCGTAGGTCAGGTCACTGTCAAGTTGTATGGCCTCTAGGGGCACTGTGTCTCTCAAAGGAATATCAGCCATCTCAGCATGGCATTTCTTCAGCTAGGAAAAATGGAAAACATCATGAACTCCAGATAGTCCTTCTAGCAATTCCAGCTTGTATGCAACTTCGCCTCTACGTTCAAGAATTTTGTAGGGGCCTATGAATCTAGGTGCTAATTTTCCTTTAACACCAAATCTCTTGATTCCTCGAAGTGGGGACACACGAAGATATGCTCGATCTCCCACTTCATATGTCACCTCCTTGCGTTTGTTATTAGAATAGCTCTTCTGCCTGGATTGAGCTATCTTGAGTCGGTCTCGAATCAGTTTGACCTTTTCTTCAGAATCTCGGATAAGATCGGGACCAAAGAGGTTTCGGTCTCCAACACCATCCCACATCAATGGTGTTCTGCACCTCCTTCCGTATAAAGCTTCAAAAGGGGCCATCTTCAGACTAGTCTGATAACTGTTGTTGTACGAGAACTCTGCGTAAGGTAAGTTGTCATCCCAACTGGACCTATAGTCTAGCGCACAAGCTCTCAACATGTCCTCCAGAATCTGATTGACTCTCTCAGTCCGTACATCGGTCTGCAGATGAAAAGCTGTACTGAACTTTAGCCTTGTACCCAAAGTTTCATGTAGCTGATGCCAAAACTTTGAGGTAAATTGTGTTCCTCTATCTGACACGATACTCCTCGGAACTCCATGCAGACATACGATCCTGGTCATATATATCTTGGCTAACTTAGCACAGGTATAGGTGGTCTTCACTGGAATGAAATGAGTCACCTTGGTCAAGCGATCGACCACTACCCAGATGGAATCATAACCTGAACGGGTCCTAGGTAATCCTATGATGAAGTCCATACCAAGCTTATCCCATTTCCACTTGGGTATCGGCAAAGGTTGGAGTAACCCTGCTGGTTTCTGATGTTCCGCCTTTACTCGCTGACAAACATCACATACCGCAACATGTTCGGCAATATCCTTCTTCATACCTGTCCACCAGTAACTTTCCTTCAAATTCAGGTACATCTTGGTGTTGCCTGGGTGTATCGAGTATGGTGAATTGTGGGCTTCTTGAAGTATCAACTTCCTGAGCTCTGGGTCATTGGGCACATAGATTCGGTTCTCAAACCATAGAGTACCTTGTTCATCTTCACGAAAGTCTTTAGCCTTTCCTTCCTTCATTCTCTGCTTTATCTCAGCTATCTCCTTGTCCGATTTCTGGGCTTCACGAATTCTTTCGTTCAAGGTGGACTGAATCTCTAGTGTGGCAACATATCCTTTTGGAACTATCTCTAACCGAAGCTCTCTGAGATCATCTGTTAACTCCAGGGCTAATCCTCCGGCTATGAGTGTGTTCACATAAATCTTCTGACTCAAAGCATCTGCCACAACATTTGCCTTTCCTCGAAGGTAATGCAGTCTCATGTCATAGTCCTTGATTGACTCTAACCATCTCCTCTGTCTGAAGTTCAACTCCTTCTGTGTGAAGATATACTTCAGGCTTTTATGATCAGTGTAAACATCACAACTATTTCCGATAAGGAAATGTCTCCAGGTCTTGAGTGCGTGCACTACGGCTGCTAGTTCCAAATCATGGGTGGCATAATTCAACTCATGGGGTCGTAGCTGTCTGGATGCATAGGCTACAACTTTTCCCTCCTGCATGAGTACTCCTCCAAGTCCTTGACGTGATGCATCACAATAAACCTGGAAGTCCTTCCGAATGTTTGGCAATATCAATACTGGGGCTGTGACCAAACATTTCTTCAACTCCTGGAAACTGGCCTCACATTCCTCAGTCCAGATATACTTAGACTCTTTCTTCAACAACTCTGTCATGGGCTTCGCAATCTTTGAGAAATTCTCAATGAACCTCCGGTAATATCCGGCAAGTCCAAGAAAACTGCGGATCTCCTTAACTGAGGTGGGTGACTTCCACTCAGTGACTGCTTCAACCTTAGCGGGGTCTACTGCTATTCCTTCTCCGGAAATAATATGTCCAAGTAATCCGACTTCCTTCAGCCAAAATTCACATTTACTGAACTTGGCATATAACTGATGCTCTCTAAGCTTCTCCAGAACTAAACACAAGTGTTCCTTGTGTTCTTCCTCGCTCTTGGAGAATATCAAAATGTCATCAATGAACACCATGACAAACTTGTCCAAATATTCCATAAACACTCTGTTCATCATATTCATGAAGTAGGCAGGAGCATTAGTCAAACCAAAAGACATGACTGTATACTCATATAAGCCATACCTTGTGGTGAAGGCTGTTTTGGGTATATCCTGTTCACGGATCTTTAGTTGGTGATACCCTGATCGAAGATCGATCTTGGAGAATACTTTGGCGCCTACTAGCTGATCAAACAGGTCATTAATCATCGGCAGAGGGTACTTATTCTTGATAGTTACCTCGTTCAATGCACGATAATCGACCACCATCCTCAACGTTTTATCTTTCTTCTCCACCAAAAGAACTGGGGCTCCCCAAGGTGAAGAACTTGGGCGAATATATCCCTTATCCAATAGCTCCTTAATCAGCTTCTTGATTTCTACTAAATCATTTGTGGGCATCCGATAGGGTCTCTTGGAAATTGGGGTGGTTCCTGGTAGCAGCTCTATCAGAAACTCAATCTCCCTATCTGGTGGCATGCCTGGTAATTCCTCCGGGAATACATCTGGAAAGTCTTGTACAACCGGCACTTCCTCCTGAACAACTCCTGTGAGGGAATTTAACTGAGCAATCATCTGTGTGCGTCGGGATACATACTTAATCCTCTTGTTCTCCGGAGTGGTGAGTGAAATAGACTTGCTGGGGCAATCAAGGTTTCCGTCATACTTGGTCATCCAATCCATGCCTAGGATTACATCCAATCCCTGGGATTCTAAGACGATGAGGTCGGTAGGAAAAACATGGTTTCCTATGTGGAGTTTCAAGGCGTGGCATCCTATCCCTGCCATCATCATTCCTCCTGGGGAATTAACCTTAATGGGCTGACTAAGGGTTCTGGTGGGTAAACCATACTTTTCCACAACTACCCTTGATATGAATGAATGAGTTGCACCAGAATCAAAAAGTACCATAACTGGACGTGAATGCAATAAAAACTTACCAACCACAGTCTTGGTCTGATCATAGACTTCTTCCACATCAAGGTGGTTCACCTGAGCACGAGGAAAAGTATTTGTCTTCTTAGCTGCGGAGTTGTCGTTGTTGTTGCCGTTTCCATTTCCTTGCTTGTTCTGAGGGTATTCAGTGGCATAGTGCCCTGTCTTCTGGCACTTAAAACAGGTGATATGGTTCAGATCCTTCTGAGCTGGAGCAGAGCGGTGTTGGTTTCCATTTCCACTTCCATTACCATTCTTGAAGTTGCCATTGTTGGGATGATTATTCCCATTTCCTCCATGGTTATGGCCTCCATGGTTGTGCACGGGATGAGTGTGTCCTCCATACTTACCGGTCCCTAATCCGGTATTTCGTGAGTACGAGGAGTAGCGGGGCTTTTGTTGAGCTCCAAAGTGAGACTTCCCAAGTCCATACTTCCTCTTGTGGTTTTCGATTTGCTGTTACTTCCCCTCCAAGATGAGGGCCTTGTCTACCAGCTCCTGGTAGTTGCTGAAAGTAGCCACCATCAGCTGCATGCTCAACTCATCATTGAGTCCTTCCAAGAACTTCTCCTATTTGGCTGCATCATCGGCCACATCTCCTGGTGCATAACGAGCCAACATGCTGAAATCATCCACATACTGGGCCACGGAACGGTTCCCCTGGCGTAAGTTGCAAAACTCATGCTTCTTCAAACTCATGGCTCCAGCTGAGACATGAGTAGTGCGGAAAGCTAGCTTGAACTGCTCCCAAGTCACACCAGCAATGGGGTACGTGGTGGTGTAGTTCTCCCACCATGAAGCTGCTAGTCCCTCCAGTTGATGGGCGGCAAAGCGCACCTTTTCAGCCTCAGTGCATCCAGCGGTGGTGAGTTCTCTCTCCATCTTGCGGAGCCAATCATCTGCCACAATGGGCTCGGTGCTGCTGGAGAAAGTTGGTGGATTCAGCCTCAGAAAACGGGTGAGGTTGTCGCCTTGAGGTGGAGGGTGGTTGTTGGTCTGATTCTGAATCAACAGCTGCATCAGGGCGTTCTGCTGCTGGAGAAGTTGTGTGAGTTCCGACGGGAAAGTGAAGTCGGATTCACATCGCGGAGGCATCTTGTTGTTTTCAGAGGGGTGAGAATTAGAATAGAACAAGGACCTAAAAGGAAATTCACTACCCATATGCAATGCAACAAACATATCACACCAAACACTCATTCATTTATTCAACTCAAGGTTCAAACATCGAGATACAAATCTCCAAATCAAACTAAGCATCGACCTATGCTTTAACAACGAAAATAAAGATACATGGGGGCATAACTAAAGTTCTCCCCAAAAGTACAT
Source organism: Hordeum marinum (assembly GCA_022496015.1). Taxonomy (NCBI): domain Eukaryota; kingdom Viridiplantae; phylum Streptophyta; class Magnoliopsida; order Poales; family Poaceae; genus Hordeum; species Hordeum marinum. The sequence continues at coordinate 502,065,956 of CM039678.1, read as the reverse complement.
GGTGAAGTGGCCTCCTCCGGTGACGCTCTCCTCATAGTCATCATCGTTGCTGATCAAGGGAGCCATGTCTCCTTCTGGAAGTCCATCTGTTCCTGCAGAGTTGCAATGCGAGTGTTCAGCTTATTGATCCTCTCTAAGAGATCCTTCACTTCATACTCATGCTCGTACTTGGCTTCCCGTAGGTCAGCTTCGAGGTCAATCTCGCGGTTCATCAGCCTCTTGATCGTCTTCGTGTCGGCACGTACCCGAAGCTCCAAGGTCCTGATGTGTGTCTCCAAAGTCTGGATATAGGAAATGGTGGTGTCTTCAGTGGGAATGGTTATGATATTTCCATTGGCATCCCTCTGACAAACCACGCTGAGTCCTGGTGAAATGGGTCCACTCCTGTATTTCTCCTGAGTACGTCCAAGGGCACGGTGAATTGCCATGTCTCTCCCAAGTATCCAGCTGGGTGCCACAAACTTGAAGTCGATGGGTTCCTTACGATTTCCAAAGGTCTTCCCGGGAATGTGCACCTCTATCCTGTAGCGTCCGTCTTGTGGAAAACACATGATAGGAGTCCCGGTGATGCTTGGCAAGGCAATCCTTACGTCCCCGATGATCCTCATCAGCTCCTTGCCAAAGGGCATCGTCGCGTCAGGCTGACAAAATTCCGTGATCAAAACTGGGATGAAGGTGGCCATCTATAAATTTTGAAATAAATCGGAGGGAAGTCAGAAACGAGTAGATGAGAGTATAAGAATTTTAAAGACAAAAGAGAAATAAATCCTAAGGCTTTTCCAATCCTAGAGGTTATGTCCTACGGTCAGCGTGTGCTCTGATACCATTTCTGTAGCGACCCGACCTGAAAGGTCGAATCTCCGGTGTTTCTGTACTATCCCAAGATCATGCTGGTACACACACACGGTACATCAAAGTGAAATCACACAGCTTTAATAATCAAAAAATCTCATATCGAGTCCTTTATTACAATAAAAATTACAATAAAGTGGCTGAAGGCCAACTCATGAGAATAACTAATCTTGTGGAAGCTTCAAAGGTAGTTGAGTCCATCTGACTTCAAGGGCATCTCACCGAGCATAGAGCATATCCTCACTCCTGGTCGGAAAAGTACTCCGCAACATGATATGTTGCAGCCATGTAGGTCAGCATATTGAATATGCCGGCAATGTCACAAAAGAGGGGGTAAAGTAATCATCTAGTCTATATGCATATATGGCAGGTGGGGTAGTAAGTTTTTGCATAAAGCCAATTTTTTTTCCTACAACAAGAGAGGGCAAAAGCATAATTACTACAATGTTGGTTGATTAATGAGATGGTTCCACCACCAATTCTCATACCCAAGTTAACATTAATACCCACATCAATGTAATTAATTGTGTTGAGAGTTCCAGATAGTTTCAGTTCCTTTGGATCAAAACTGTCCATGACCGTGGACATGGCTAATCGATTAGGTTTGGGTACTCTGCAGAGTTTTGCACACGTTCCCCACAAGATTTGATCGCCTCCGTTGGATTTCTCGCACTTCAGGGTGTTTGAGAAACGGATGACCAAAACATGGTCTTCTAAAGGGTTTCCCCGAGACTCTGTCGGTGCCCATCCTTTCCTACCGTTCTTCTACATCTTGTAGCACCGCCTGTCTAGGGTCACCACGATATCCAACCAAGCCAGAGCCCATAATGGCTTGTGGCTGTGCAGGTTAGCCTTGGGTCTTGAAGCATCCATCCATCTCTTTGTGCCTGGGTGGACCTTTCCGCATGAATACTGGCACTTCTCCAGCAACATCTAGGCTAACCACTGGTTTCTCCAGGGCGTCGTTTAACCATCATCCACCCAGAGGTATGTTAAAAACTCGGAGTCTTGAAGCCTTGATCATCTTGTAGGTCTTGAAATTATTAACTCACAACTCTCATGAATCACACAACCAACCTCGCCTACCAATAGCATAGCAAAATTTAAATCAACGTTTCCCGGGGCCAATGTGTCAAAAGGTTGAGGGGTGCCTACCACATGATACTACATCAAGTAACCAAGTTTCCAAATTACCTACTTTGCATGCAATTGGGGAGATGGTATAACTAATGCAATAAAAACATAGGTATACATGGTCAAAGTGACTTGCCTTGCTGACGATCCTCGTATTCAAGTGACTATAGATAACAAGCTTCGCACTCCGGATGATCTAACGAATCAAACAAAACACACAATGAGCATAAACACAAATACAATTCATACAACAGCAAGGTAAACAAATACTTCATCAAACAATAGCACAATCAAAAGGAATAATCACTCAAAGTATAAGACTCTAAAAATTTTGGTATCAAAACTCTACTAAGACATGACAAGTCAAAAATTTGTTTTGAACAACTAGGCATTTAGATGACATAAAAGTAAATATAAAAATTTTATTAGAAAACAGAAAGTATTTCATTATAGAAATTTTGTGCAAAAAGTGTTACTACAAAACCCTTTTTCTAAACAATACTAAAGGTGAAAATAAGATGTACCTATTCAAACTAGAGCACAAAACAAATAAAAATATATTTTATTAACAGAAAATAATACACCTAATGTTGAAACAACAGAACCTAATGAAATCTAAAAACAAAAGTTAAACTAAATCAGGTTCAAACTAAACTAAAATCAAACTAAATAAACTCTATTAAGAACTATACAGATTCTTATTTTGTTAACAAGATTAACCAAATTTATCCTAAAATTTCTCAAACTATGTGGGATGATAGGTCTAACTAATACAAACAGTGGCAAAAAGATTCACTCAAAAAAATATTTTTAAACTCTAGTTATACAGATTTTAGTAATTTAAGCAAATTTGGTTAGATTCAAATTTAAAAGTTCGAATTTTAAATATAAGTATACATACATAAACTACAACAAATTTGTGACATGCTGAAAAAGAATCAATCAAAAACTCTAAATATTTTAAAAGATATAATAAAAACAAGAACAGAATACATTCTGTTTTCTAAAACAGAAAAGAAAAGAAAAAAATCTTATCGAACGGAGAGGGTGTACGTGGCATGCTGTGATTGGTTGCGAGAGTGTGCATGCGGGAGCTAGCAAGCGGACGACCGAAACTGAACGCATACCGATTCGTTTTATAAAACTTCTAATCTAGCGTGTTGGATCTAGATCGAACGGATGTGGGTGGAGATGGCGGCTTACAGAGGAGGGGTCGGGGTTCCGGCGAGGTTTGACGGTGGCCGGACGTCAGAGGTGGTCGGAGACGACGGTACGGTGGTCGGGGGCGGCATCCGAAGTGCTCAGGCAACGGCAGCGAATCTCCGGCATCGATTGGTGGCGTAAGCCAGGTCTGGGGACGACGGAGGGGACGGCCTCGTGCTCGGGGAGATTCGGGTGGAGGTAGAACTCCAGCTAGGTGGCGTGGTGGCATTCTGGCGAGGGTAGAGGGGGTTTCGGGGTGGAACGGAGAGCGGAGGGACGGGGGTTCTTATAGGGGTGGTGCGGTGGTCGGGGAGGGAGAGAGGAGCGTGATCTGTGGGGAGGGATCGCCGGCGACGTCGGAGGCGCGGTGAAGGAGACGAGCGCGCTGTCGCCGCGGTCGGATGGTGGGTCCCGCGCGTCAATGAGGGTGGGACGCGGTGTCTGCGCGTCGGTGGCCGACCCGGATTGATTTCGGGTCTTAAAGGCTATGGGCCGGCCCGTTTCTGTTTAATTCGTTTCGTTATTTATTTACAAAGCATTTAAAACATCTTTAATGCATTAAAATCATTTCCAAACATAGGAAATGTATATATTAAAATGATCAGGGGATTAAATGCTATTTAATGAACATTTTTCCTCTATCATATTGAATATCTTTTTTAAAATTTATTTTTAGAAAAATGCCTAATTGATTTTAAATCCTTTTGATATAAACTTTCAAATAACCCCATGGTTTTATTGCTCAAATATTTCACCAAGATGCCCCTGGTGTGGAGTGTCATGTTACTCCCCTCTTTCTTTGAACATTACCAAAAAATTTCAAATAGGTGAAACAAATACATGGAAAAATTGAAATGGCCTTTCAGAATTTCAAAGGAAGCACTTCAACCATTCATTTCATTCAAACAAAGTGATGATGATGCATAGCTATATTTCATAACATTCCAAAATGAAATTTTGGGATGTTACAAAAGGTTTGTGGGCGTTGATGCCTAGATTGCTTCCTCCCTTGGTCGGATTTTGGTTCAGCGGTATTGTGAGATGAAGCGGCCCGGACCAACATTACTCATACGCTTACGAGAGACCGGTTCCCTCGATGCAACGTGTTCCCTAGGTGGCTTGCGGGTGGCAGTTTCTCTCACTTTAGTTGGATCGGATTCGACAAAGGCGGTCCTTGAGAAGGTTGAAAAGCAAATTATGTATCACCGTTGTGGTTTATGTGTGGGTGAGAATCGTTCTTGCTAGAAACCCGTAGCAGCCACGTAAAACATGCAACAACAATTAGAGGACGTCTAACTTGTTTTTGAAGGGTATGTTGTGATGTGATATGGCTAATTACATGATGTGATATATGTGATGTATGAGATGATCATGTGATGTATAGAATTTCACGACTTGCATGTCAATGAGTACGGCAACCGGCAAGAGCCATATGGTTGTCTTTTATTATTGTATGACCTGCATGTCAATCATTAAGCGCTATGTAATGCTTTACTTTATCGCTAAACAGTAGCAATAGTAGTAGAAGCATGTTGGGCGCGACAACCCCAATGGCGACACGTTGATGGAGATCATGGTGTCTTGCCAGTGACGATGGAGATCATGCCGGTGCTTTCAAGATGGAGATCTAAAGCACAAGTTCATGGCCATATCATGTCACTTATCAATTGCATGTGATGTTAATCCTTTTATGCACCTTGTTTTGCTTAGTACGACGGTAGCATTATAAGGTGATCCCTCACTTAAATTTCAAGATAAATTGTGTTCTCCCCGAGTGTGCACCGTTGCGAAATACCCCTGAGTGGTACGGCAACCCTGTCTTGGAGGTCATGTTGTTGGACAACAATGAACCTACAAGCTATGGAGGAGCAGTGATGGGCCCGGATTCCGAGAAATGGTTAGAGGCCATGAAATCCGAGATGGGATCCATGTATGAAAACAAAGTATGGACTTTGGAAGTATTACCTGAAGGGAGAAAGGCCATTCAGAACAAATGGATCTTTAAGAAGAAGACAGACGCGAACGATAATGTCACCGTCTATAAAGCTCGACTTGTGGCAAAGGGTTTTTCACAAGTTCAAGGAGTTGACTACGATGAGACTTTCTCACCCATAGCGATGCTTAAGTCTATCGGAATCATCTTAGCAATAGCTACTTATTTCGACTATGAAATTTGGCAGATGGATGTCAAAACAGCGTTCCTCAACGGTTTCCTTGAGGAAGAGTTGTATATGATGCAACCCGAAGGTTTTGTCGATCCAGAGAATGCTGACAAAGTTTGCAAACTCCAGCGATCCATTTATGGACTGGTGCAAGCATCTTGGAGTTGGAATAAGCGCTTTGATGAGGTGATCAAAGCGTTTGAGTTTATTCAAGTTTACGGAGAAGCTTGTATTTACAAGAAAGTGAGTGGGAGCTCTATAGCGTTTTTAGTATTATATGTGGATGACATATTGCTGATTGGAAACAATATAGAAATGCTGGAAAGTGTGAAGGAATATTTGAACAAGAGTTTTTCAATGAAGGGCCTAGGAGAAGCTGCTTTCATATTAGGCATTAAGATCTATAGAGATAGATCGAGACGCTTAATAGCACTTTCACAGAGCACATACCTTGATAAAGTTTTGAAGAAGTTCAAAATGGAACAGTCCAAGAAGGGGTTCTTGCCTGTGTTACAAGGTGTGAAGTTGAGTAAGACTCAATGCCCAGTAACTACAGAAGATAGAGAAAAGATGAGTGTCATCCCTTATGCTTCAGCCATAGGCTCTATCATGTATGCAATACTGTGCACAAGACCCGATGTCAGCCTTGACATAAGTATGGCCGGAAGGTTTCAAAGTGATCCTGGAATGGAGCACTGGCAAGCGGTCAAGAATATCCTTAAGTACCTGAAAAGAACTAAGGAAATGTTTCTCGTTTATGGAGGTGATGAAGAGCTCGTCGTAAATGGTTATGTCGATGCAAGCTTTGACACTGATCCAGACGACTCTAAGTCGCAAACTGGATACGTATTTATTCTTAACGGGGGAGCGGTAAGCTGGTGCAGTTCCAAGCAAAGCGTGGTAGCTGATTCTATGTGCGAAGTGGAATACATCGCAGCCTCGGAGGCGGCAAAGGAAGGTGTCTGGATGAAGCAGTTCATGACAGATCTTGGAGTAGTGTCTAGTGCACTGAATCCAATGAACATGTTCTGTGACAACACTGGTGCCATTGCTCTGGCCAAGGAACCAAGGTTTCACAAGAGGACCACACACATAAAGCAACGCTTTAACTCCATCCGCGATTACATCATGGAGAAACACATAAATATTTGCAAAGTGCACACGGATCTGAATGTTGCAGACCCGTTGACTAAACCTCTTCCAAGGTCTAAACATGATCAACACCAGAACTGCATGGGTGTTCAATTCATTACAATGCAAATCACATAGTGATGTGAACTAGATTACTGACTCTAGTGCAAGTGGGAGACTGTTGGAAATATGCCCTAGAGGCAATGAATAAAGTGTTTATTATTGTATTTCCTTGTTCATGATAATCGTTTATTATCCATGCTATAATTGCATTAATTGGAAACATGGATACATGTGTGGATACATAGACAAACACAATGTCCTTAGTATGTGTCTAGTGAACTAGCTCGTTGATCGAAAGATGGTTAAGGTTTCCTGGCCATGGACATGAGATATCATTTGATAACAGGATCACATCATTAGGAGAATGATGTGATGGGAAAGACCCAAACTACAAACGTAGCTTATGATCGTGTTAGTTTATTGCTACTGTTTTCTGCATGTCAAGTATATGTTCCTATGACCATGAGATCATGCAACTCACAGATATCGGAGGAGTACCTTTTGTGTATCAAACGTCGCAACGTAACTGGGTCACTATAAAGGTGCTCTACAGGTATCTCCGAGGGTGTCTGTTGAGTTGGCATGGATCAAGACTGAGATTTGTTACTCCGTCTGACGGAGAGGTATCTCCGGGCCCACTCGGTAATACAACATCACAAAATGCCTTGCAAGCAATGTGACTAAGTGTTAGTTGCGAGATCTTGTATTACGGAACAAGTAAAGAGACTTGCCAGTAATGAGGTTGAACTAGGTATGGAGATACCGACGATCGACTCTCGGGCAAGTAACATACCGAAGAACAAAGGGAACATCATACGGGATTAACTGAATCCTTGACATAGAGGTTCGACCGATAAAGATTTCGTAGAATATGTAGGAACTAATGTGGACATCTAGGTCCCGCCATTGGTTATTGACCATAGAGGTGTCTCGGTCATGTCTACATAGTTCTCGAACCCGCAGGGTCTGCACACTTAAGGTTTGGTGACGTTTCGGTAGTATAGAGTTATGTATGGTGGTGACCGAAGTTTGTTCAGAGTCCTGGATGAGATCCCGGATGTCATGAGGAGCTCCAGAATGGTCCGGAGGTAAAGATTCATATATAGGAAGTCCTGTTTTGGTCGCCGGAAAAGTTTCGGGCTCATCGGTACTGTACCGGGAGTGCCGGTAGTGTATCGGGAGACCTCCGGGGGGGGTATTTCGACCCAAGAGCCTACATGGGTTGTCGGAGAGTGGAAACCAGCCCTTAGTGGGCTGGTGGAACAACCATAAGAGGCCCATGCGGCTGGAAGAAAAAAGCCCAAGAGAAAAGGTGGGAAAAAAGGCAAAATAGGTGAATCCTAGTCCTACTAGGATTGGAGGTGGACTCCACCTCCTGCACCTCCTTTCGGACGAAGCCCTTGGCTTGGGAAGCCAAGGCTGCCTCCGCTCCTCTCTTCCTCCTATATATACTGGTGGTATAGAGGGTTTTTTCACTAGAATTTCAGCCACGTGCTACCCGTTCCTCCAGTGCATAGTTTCTCCTCTAGATTGGATTTCTGCGGTGCTTAGGCGAAGCCCTACCAGAATTGCTCCACCACCATCGCCGGAGCGCTGTTAGGCTGCCGGAGAACTCTTCTTACTCTCAACTCCTTCTTGCAGGATCAAGACGGTGGAGATCGTCATCAAGCCGTACGTGTGCTGAACGCGGAGGTGTCGTCCGTTCGGGGCTAGATCAGAAGGATCGTGATCAAGTTCGTGGGACGGATCGTGATCAAGTTCGTGGGATGAATCATGATCGGATCGCAGGATGGACCGTGATTGGATCGCGGGACGGATCGTGATTGGATCATGGGACGCACAGCGATTTAGATCGCGAAGACGTTCAACTACACCAATCGCGTTTCTTAACGCTTCCCGCTTAGCGATCTACAAGGGTATGTAGATTCACTCTCCCTCTCGTAGATGCTCATCACCATGGATAGATCTGCGTGTGCGTAGGAAAATTTTCATTTCCCATGCAACGTTCCCCAACAAACAGACACCCTCGGAGATACCTGTAGAGCACCTTTATAGTCACCTAGTTACGTTACGACATTTGATACACACAAGGTACTCCTCCGGTGTTAGTGAGTTGCATGATCTCATGGTCATAGGAACAGATACTTGACATGCAGAAAACGGTAGCAATAAATTGACACGATCATATGCTACGTTTATAGTTTGGGTCTTGTCCATCACATCATTGTCCTAATGATGAGATCCCATTATCAAATGACATAACATGTCCATGGCTAGGAAACCTTAACCATCTTTGATCAACGAGCTAGTCCATCAGAGGCATACTAGGGACATGGTGTTGTCTATGTATCCACACATGTATGTGAGTTTCCGATCAATAAAATTCTAGCATGAATAATAAACAATTATCATGAACAAGGAAATATGATAATAACTAATTTATTATTGCCTCTAGGGCATATTTCCAACACAAACTAGTCCAGATGGGAAGGAAATCCCCACTTCCCTATGGCATGAAGATGTGGTGCCTTTCGCCCACTTTTCCCAGTGGTATTGTAAACTAAAGGAGTTGATATACGACCTAGAGAAATATTAGATAGGTGTGTATCTATATGCACTTTTGTTGTTTTAGCAATGCATTCGTAGTGTCAAACTATGTAGGCCAGCCTTCGGCTTCAGCCTCGTGAGTTAGTGACCGAGGAGTGCTTCTTACTTTGGTTCGAGTGGGCGGGCCATGTATTTCAGATAGCGAGGCAATCCGGATATGTGGCTTGAATTAGTGGCGGAGTCAGCTCGTCCAGCAAGCCAGGGCAAAGCACACGGAGCTGCTGTTTGTCAGTTGTCTTCCCCTAAAAATTGGTAGTTAGCTCTCCATTTACTACCATTATTCAAACGTGATTGCATGGCTAAGCCCGGGCAGCTGGCCCGGCTAGCCGGGAGGTGGTTCCGCCACTCGCTTGAATAACAAGGTGACACAGAGCTTATGTTATATCACGTCTATGCGTAAGAAACATCTTCCATGGAAAATATTTTTGCTAACGGTTCCTTTCAAGGGTGATCAAATAGGATCATAACAATCTTCATGATGAGGGCGAATAATATGCATCTAAGGTCAGCGTGAAGCCCCACAGTTGCTTGATCAGGCTGGATAATATGCCGAGGTGGGAAAGAGAGCCCTTTGTTACTGTGATTCTTCCATCGTTGCCGACAAACTGATATCTGAAGAACACTAGCTTTCGTCTTTACCCGTCTGAGGCACCTGTCTAGTTAACCCGGTGGCAGCAATCGGAGAGGGGCTCCCTTTATCCCCTAGACGAACAATCGGGAACGTGGGGGGTAAACACAGGAGCCACGCATCTGTTACTCTCCAATGTATCAATAATTCATGCAGTCTTCATGCCATATTTACCTATGTTTACAATATTTTTATATGGTTTTGATGCAATATATATGATTTAATTGGAACTAACCCGGACTCACGCTATTTCCAACAGAATTACTGTTGTTTTCTTTATTGCATAAAATAAAAGTTCTTAGAATTACCCAAAACTTTTAAATGTTTTTTCTGGAAGAATAAGAAATATTGGAGTGTAGAACCACCGGAGAAGGTCCACGTGGTTCCCCAAGCCATCAGGGTGCAGCCACCCCCCTAGGCATGCCCAAATAGCTTGGGACCACCTCGGTGGCTGCATTTGACGTGATTCTAACACTGAAAAATCCTATATATTGGGAAACCCCCAGAATTTAACTGAGAACTTCCGCTCCCCCGCTGCAAGCCTCTATACCAAATAAAACTCATCTGAAGCCCTGTTTCGGCAACCCGCCGAAGGGGCCAATCATCACCGGAGGCTATCTTCATCATCCCGGCGGTATCCATGACAAGGAGGGAGTAATTCACCCTCGGGGTTGAGGGTATGTACAAGTAACAATGCGTTTGATCTCTCTCTCTATCTATCTATCTATCTTTCTCTCCTGTTCTTGAGATGTCACGATCTTGATGTATCATGGGCGTTGTTAATATAGTTGGATCATATGGTGTTTGTCCCTTGCTATGTTGATGTGATGAATTGAATCTTTTCCTTAAGATTTTGTATGTCGGATTGAATATTGGCTTTGAGACCACTTGATGTCTGTATTGCATGTGGATATTTGTGGTGACAATGGTGTGTTATATGATTCACTTGATATATGTTTTGATACTCAACTTGTGGATTCCCGAGGTGACATTGGGGTAATCTATGCATATGGATTGATACACGTTCTTGTCGTACTTTCTCCGATTGAAATCTTGGGGAACTCTTTTAAGTTTGTTGTGTTTAATTGAATATGGTGAATCTTAAATTGTTTGATGCATGCCAAATAATTAATCCACGGATACTTGAGGTGACATTGGAGTATCTAGGTGATATTAAGGTCGATTGATATGCATTATAGGTGTTATTATAGTACAAATCTAGGGTTGTTTGTGACACTTATAGGAATAGCTCAATAGATTGATCGAAAAGAATAGCTTTGAGGTGGTTCTACTACCTACAACAATTTCATTTTATGTTCTCCGCTACTTATGAACTTTAGAGTGATTCTTTGTCACGCGTTGAGGGATGATCATACGATTCTATTATGTTAGCAGTATTGAGAGGTTGCACTACTGCAAGTATGAACCCTATGCCTTATTTCCAAGCATTTCAACACCGTTTATGCTCACTTTTATTACTTCTTATGTCGTGGTTTCGTCACGGCAGATGCCATAGGTAGGCTTATCGAGAGGGGTCGAAGAACGCCGGCGGGCTCCGGGAGAGGGATTAGGCACAAGCGGTGGCTGACACACGATGTACCCAGGTTCGGGGCCCTCCGTGGGAGGTAATACCCCTAGTCCTACTAGGTTTAATTGAGACAACGGTTGGGTTACAATGGTGCTCCTTGAGCTATATGGAACGAGGAGGAAGAAGGAGCTAGCCTACTCTTCTGCCTCTCTACGTGTGTGTGTGCATGGTGGATGTGGAGGGAACTCCCAGAGAGCAACTGATCGATCTCCCCTGCATGGGGGTGGCCCGGGGGGGTTCATAGACCAACCCCCCGGAATGCAATACAAGTAGAAGGCCAAAGGGGGCCCTAGCCGGCAGCCTCTCTAGCCGGTTGCATGGGCCCGGCCGGGGGGACTTGTCACCGGTAGGTCCCGCCGGCTGAAGAGTCCCGTCAGGAACCGGCGGGGCCCATGAGGCGGGCTCTGACACCGGTCACATCGCGGCACGGGCCGCGCCTTGTGGCGTCGTCTTGCAGTGGCGGCCGGGGTCAGCGGTATGGCCGGCCACCCTGTAGCCACGCTGGGGCAGGTAACAGAGTGGTTGAAGGTGTGCCGACACTATTGGAAGCCCGGTCTCCATCCATCGGGGTCAAAGGCCCTGACGCCTTCGCTGTAGCCATGTCGGCGCTGACCCTCGACGGGATGGGGGCCACTGTTGCCACGCACGCCCTACAGATGGTATCCAATGCCCAGCCGGCTGGGCGCAGCCGGCGGACCACCTCCGACAGGGTGTAGCCGGACTGCAGGGGGAGGCGGCCCACCCTTTAGTCACGTTAGGAGACGGGGGAAAAGGGGCGCTTGAGGCTACCCCGGGGTCGTCCCCCCGCCAGTAGTCCCCGAAGTCGGGGAGGACCCGCCGGCGGGCCACGGCGGTCCTCGCCGGCTTGAAGATCGTCCTTGTGCCGCAGGCGGCCTTGAGAGTCGAGTTGAACTGGAAAGCGATGACCGGCTCCGCAGCCGGCCGATGCTTCGCGTGCCGCCTCGGGCTCCCCGCCTGGTTGGGGAGACGCGCCACGCGGCGGAAAAGACCGGGCAGCGGGGCGGGGCCTCCCGCGGCCGCAGCCTCGGCCCGCGCACAGGGATCCTTTACGGCGTGGGGCGGACGGTTGGCATTCCCGAGCGCCACGATGTCCACCCCGCGCACCACGGGAATCGTGGGGGTCGTGCACAGTGAATCCGGCCCCCACGATCGCTCGCGCAGGGTATAAATGTCGAGAATGGGGAGGCAGAACGGCCCATTCGCTCCCCCTCCTGCCACCGCATCGCCTTCATCACCAACCTCCCCCCGCCGCGAGAGAGAGAGGGAGACCGAAGCACGAGGACAAGCCACGCCGCCGCGCGCCGCCGAAGAGAGCCCGAACCGCCACCGAACACCCGCGCCCGTCGACGCGACCGCACGTCCCCTCGGCGGCCATGGCGGGCAAGGGCGCCTGGGACGGCAGTGACGTGGACGAGTCCTTCATCGAGCACCTCCGCCACCGCTGCAAGCTCCCGGTGGAGGAGCACCTGGTGGCGTGCCCGGCCGGGCCAGAGAACTCCCCGGCCCCGCAGGAGGGCAAAGTGGTCGTCCTCTCCGACCACTTCCTTCGCGGGCTCGGGCTGCCGGCGAGCGCTTACTTCCGCCGCTTTCTGACGCGGTTCGGCCTGCAGCCGCACCACCTCGCCCCCAACGCCGTCCTGCAGCTGGCGGCGTTCGTCACCCTTTACGAGGGATACTTGGGAGTCGCACCGAGGCTTGACCTCTGGTGCCGGCTCTTCTTCCTTAAAAGGCAGACGGCGAAGGACCCAGCGACGAAGCAGATGGTTATGACCGCCTGCGGAGGCGCCCTGATCCACATTCGCAAGGGAACCGGCTTCCCGAAGCTCCCGCTACACGAGTCGGTGAAGCGATGGCAGCGAGGGTTCTTCTACGTGAAGAACACGAAGCCGGAGGAGGACTACATCAACCTGCCCGACTTCGCCAACCACCCGCCGACCGCGATGCTAAACTGGCAAGCGGCCGCATCTCCAGCGCTCGAGACGGCGGACCGGCTCTGCGAGCGCCTGCTCGCGATGACCGGGTTGGAGGGGCTGAAGGCCACGGACCTGCTGGCCACGATGGTGGCGCGCAGGGTGCAGCCGCTGCAGAGCCGGCCGCACCTCATCTGCCAGATGGGAGGACACCACGACCCCTGCCGGCTCTCCACCAAGGAGATGAAGCCGGCCTATGTGGCGAGGAGGGTGAACGCCATTTCGATGGCTAATATGGCGCATGGAGAATGGCAATGGGGGAAAACCCCATACAGCCAGAGCCGTCCGGCACCACGGGTAAGTGACAAGCCGGTTCCTCCCCCCCCCCCCCCAGTCTCTTATTTCTTCGTGACCAGGGATGAGCGCGCCCTGGGGAGGACACCGGGAGGCGGGACAGAGAGGGTGGCGCCGCCGACGGCGGCCGAGGAGAGAGAGCGCTAGGCATGGCTTGACTTCGAGGCGGCCGAGCGGGAGCGGCGTGTCCAGGAGCTCCGCCCCTGGGAGGAGGCGGCGAAGAGGCAAGGGGGAGCCAACGGGGAGGCCGCTGGCAGAGCGTGGGAGCCGTTCCCCCTCCTCCAAGGAAACGGCGGACAGACCGCGGGCGGGGCTTGGGAGCCCTTCCCTCGCGGCCAGGAGAAGAGGTCGAAGAGCCACCATGGCTCCCGGCGAAGGGCGGAGGCGAGCACGACGCCACCCGGACGATCGCGGGCGACGTGCCGCCGAGGCCGGAGCTACCGGCTCCGGAGGCACCACCACCGGACGTGTCGGCTTCTGAGGCGCCGGCTTCGGAGGCGCAGGCGTCAAAGGAGAGTCAGCCCGGAGCAGCCGGAGGTGGGGTGCCGGAGGGGGGAGCCGTGATGGCCGTGAAAATGGCTGTCGCGAGTGCGTCGACGGCGGCCCCCTGCGTGGCGGCGACAGGAGGGGTCGGTTGCATCGAGGTCTCCGATAAGGGAGAACCCGCAGACGGGGGCCGGCCGCAGCAGACCTGGGCAGCGGCCAAGAGCCCGTCTTGTGGCGGGCCATCGAGCGCCCTCGAAGCGGCGGTGGCCGCCGCTGTGGAAGCGTTTGCGGCGGCCCGCGCCCAGGCGACGCAAGATGCTCGGGCCGCCAGCGACCGGCTGGTGAGTTTGGAGCGAGCGATCGCGGTGAGTCTTCTTTCCTTCTTCCCTTTACTTGCATTATTCCGCCTTTTCCAGTGGGGACACGCCGGCGCACCCACTGGGTGTAGCCCTCGAGGCTCGAGCCGCCTGAGACGCAGGCAGGTCGGGCCTAAAGTTCTTGTTTTGCAGGCAGCGCACGACCGCCGGGTGGCAGCGTACAACACCCTATTGGGGTTGTACCAGGGAGCTGAGAACCGGCTCGCCGTCGTATCCGCGGACCTGCGAGGTACGTTGCCCTTGCGAGCGTCTTGCGATATTCCAGTGGGAGCATGCAAGCGCACCCAATGGGTGTAGCCCTCTGGAATCAGGCCGACTGCCCCGGAGGCGGGCTGAATCCTTTCTGACTCCCATGTCTTATGCAGCCACCCATGCCAAGATGGTCTACCTCCGGCGCCAGGTGGTGCGTCTTTACGAGGAGCGGGAACTCCTGACGACGGAGGGTGACCGGCTTCATGGGGAGGCGGACCGGGCGAAGGCAGAGCGGGAGGGCCGCGAGGCGGCCCATCGTCGAGCGCTAGCGGACCAAGAGGCGGCCCTCCGTCGGGAGGCGGAGGGGCGGGAGAAGGCGCTCCGCGAGGAGCTAGAAGCCAAGGACGCCGCCTTAGCCAAGGCGACCGAGGACACGCAGGCGGCCCGGGACGAGCACGAGCGCCAGCGCCAGGAGTGGTCTGCCAGGAAGGTGCGGTTGCAGGAGCAGGGGCACGAGGTGGACCAAATGCTGCACAGTAAGTTTCCGCCGCCTTGCTCTTCCTTCTTGGTTTTCTGGTTTGCCTCCCCGCTCATCCCCCATCCTCCTCTTAGGGCTCTTCCCTGGCACGCGGGAGGTCACGGAGGCGGCCGTTGAAGCCGACCGTGAGGCCCGGCGGGTGCAAGGAGAGGCCGTCGGGCCGCTGGCCCCCTGGACCCTGGACGAGGTGGGGATCGCCGCCAAGGCGCGCCTGTCGGAGGTGGTATGCGCCCTGAAGCGGCTCCAAGCGGTCGGCATGACGCTAGTCCGCACGCTCTGGCCCGGCGCGATGGAGCCGATCTCCATGAACCGGCTGTCGAGGTGGTTGGAGTTCGGGACGGCACGGGTGAACGCCTGGAGGGCCTCCGCGGCACGAGCCGGCGCGGGCATGGCGCTCCGCATTGCCAAATCGTGGTACCCCGAGCTGGACTTGGGCTTGCTCATGGCCCAGCGCGCTGGCGCCGAGCCGGGGCTGGAGGCGATGGCCAACGAGATGCTGGTGAGGGCGAGCGATCTTGTGTCCTTCACCGCGTGGGACGAGTACGTCCCGGAGCGCGGGGCGGACGGCGTGGTGGTCCCGGAGGACCAGTATGGGCTCGCCCTGGACGACCCGGATGGGAGCTCCACCGAGACGGCCGATGAAGGCTTCGATACCGACGAGTACGCCGAGTCTGGGCCGACTCCAGCTGCGGGGGCTTCTACCTCGGCCGCCCCAGAGGTGCCGGCCTCGAAGGCGCCAGCGCCGTCGGCTCCCAATGCGTGAGCATCGTCGGCTCCAGCGGCGTTAGTACTTGGAGGAAGGTCGGCCCGATGCTGCCATAGCTTAGGACTTTTCTTTCCTGCATTTCTATTTTTAGACTGGAATTCCACCCACTGGGGGTGTACATGTAATGAACTCGTGGCCGTGGGCCTTTTATATGTAATGAACTTGTGATATTTGTCTTAGAAAGAACGTGTGTGCCGGCTCTTCTTTCACCCTTTGCCTTTTGACTTGTGTTTGCGCGCCAGGATTCCTTTCGGCTTCCACCCCACCTGCCGGCCAGCCGGGAGCTGGTCTGGGACACGGACGGGGCTTCACCCTTAGGAAAAAATAGCGGGCTCCTAGAGTCAACCGGCTAGGGCTAGGTTGAGCCGGCAGAGGCTGGTTACTAAGATTAACATAGCTCGGTTGGGCCGGTCCGGCTGCCGCGCACGTCGGCTGACCTTCGTGTGAGAAGTTCCTTCGTACCCCGTGGTCCCTTCAGCCGGACAGCCGGGAGCCGGTCTGTAGCTGGTTAGGGAAGGGGAGGCGAAGGGCTGCTTGCTCACAATATTTGTCCGCCTCTGTGGGGAGCCGGGTGAGCCCCCGGGCCCGGGAGCCGGACCCGGTTGACCTGCCTTTAGACAACAGAACTTTGTAGGAATCGAAAATGGCGTGCCCCCAGCATCGGCTTGGGGACCGCCGTCGCGTTTATGAGCCCAAAAGAGGGAGGATACATACAATGGTTTTCAGCAATAGAATGGGCAGAGGAGCGCCGCGTTCCACGGGCGCTCCGTCTCCTCGCCGGAGGCATCTCTCTTGCGTTTCTACGGCTTCTGGGCGTCTATTAGATAGTACGCATTGTTGCGCAGCGCCCGGCTGACGATGAACGGGCCCTCCCATGGAGAGGACAGCTTGTGCTGGCCGGCGGTTCGCTGGATCCACATGAGCACCAAGTCTCCTTCGCGAAAGGAGAGCGGACGGATCCGCTTGCTGTGATAATGCCGGAGCTTCTGCTGGTAGATGGCCATCCGGCTCAAGGCCAGCTCGCGGGCCTCCTCGAGGAGATAGACGTCGTCTTCCCTTGCCTCCTTCGCATCCTTTTCGGTGTACAGGGTGACCCTAGGCGAATCGAATTCGATATCCGTGGCGATGATCGCCTCGGACCCGTAAACGAGAAAGAACGGAGTGAAGCCGGTCGACCGGTTGGGCGTGGTCTAGAGGCTCCAAAGGACAGCCGGCAGCTCCTCGACCCAACAGCCGGCCGACCGGACCAGTGGTGTCACGAGCCGGGGCTTGATGTCGGATAGGAGTAGGCCGTTTGCCCTCTCAACCTAGTCGTTTGACTGTGGGTGGGCGACGGACGCCAGGTCGAGCCGGATGCCCTGCCTCGAGCAGAAACGCGCCAGGGCGCCTTTGGCGAAGTTCGTGTCGTTATCGGTGATGATGCTGTGGGGGACGCCGTAATGTACCGTGATGTCATCGATGAACCGAACGGCCGTGGGGCCGTCCAGTTTCTTTATTGGCCGGGCCTCGATCCATTTGGTAAACTTGTCGACGGCGACGAGCAAATGTGGCATGCCGCCTCGTGCGGTTTTGAAAGGTCCCACCATGTCCAGACCCCAGACGGCGAATGGCCACGAAAGGGGGATGGTCTGGAGAGCGCTAGCCGGAAGATGGCTCTGCGTGCTGAAGCGCTGGCAGCCCTCGCACTTGTCAACGAGTTCCTTGGCCGCCTCCAGAGCAGTCGGCCAGTAGAAACCATGATGGGATGCTTTGGCCACCAGGGACCTGGAGGCGGCGTGATGCCCGCACTCGCCCTAGTGGATGTCGAGGAGGATTTCCTGTCCTTTCTCCGGCTCGACGCAGCGTTGGAAGACACCGGTGGTGCTGCGATGAACCAGCTCGTGGTTGATGATGTCGTAGGATGGGGCCCGGCGCTGAATTTGCCTTGCCATGGCCTCATCGGAGGGGAGCTCGCCATGCTGGAGGAACGCCAGGATAGGCCGCGCCCACGAGGGAGCCAAGACGGGGGCCGGCCCAGCCCCCGAGACCGGCTCGCCAGCCCCCGGGAGTGAGGCGGTGGTGGAAGCATTGACCGTTGTCATGACGGCGGCGAGGCTGGTGCCAGCGTGCGTAGGCGCGACCGGCTCAATTTCCGTAGCGGACGGTGCCGGACTGGCGGCTGGTGGTGGTGGAGCCGGCGGGGCCGGTTGGGCAGCCGGTTCCGCCGAGGTGCTGGCCACGTTTGCTGGCACAAAGATGGACTCCGACTCGGAAGAAGGCTTGATCGACGGCTTCATCAGCCGCTCGAGGGAGACACCAGCTGGGATGGCTTGCCGGGTGGAGCCAATCTTGGCCAGTGCGTCGGCTGCCTCATTGTCCGCACGGGGGATGTGGTGGAACTCACAGCCCTCGAAGGAGCCGGTGAGCTGCTGGACGAGGAAGCGATAGCTGGCCATGTTGGCATCCCTAGCGTCCCACTCGCCAGAGACCTGTTGCACCACAAGGTCCGAGTCGCCGAAGCAAATGATGTGCTGGATGCCGATCTCTTTGGTGAGCCGGAGGCCATGGACGAGGGCCTCGTATTCGGCCACGTTGTTGGAGGCGGCGAAGTGGATCTGGAGGGCGTAGAGGAGATGATCTCCACTGAGGGACGACAGGACGATGCCGGCTCCCAGGCCGGCTCGCATCTTCGAGCCGTCGAAGTGCATGCGCCAATGCGTGGAGTCGGGCGGAGGCGGCACGAACTGGGTTTCGACCCAATCGATGAGGAAGTCGGCCATTGCCTGGGACTTGATGGCGGTGCGTGGCTCGTACCGTATTTCGTAGTCGGCCAAGGCGATGGCCCATTTGGCTATCCGGGCGGTGGCGTCCCGGCCGGCCATGATTTCGCCCAGCGGCGCTGTGCTCACGATGGTGATGACGTGCTCCTGGAAGTACGGCATCAGCTTCTGGGCGGCAAAGCATACGCCATAGCACATCTTCTGGTAGTGGGGGTAGTTTTGCTTGGAGGCGGAGAGGACCTCGCTGAGGTAGTAGACAGGACGCTGCGTCGGTAGTGCTTTGCCTTCCTCCGGCCGCTCTACCACCAGGAAGACGCTGACGACGCGCATGGTCGCCGGAATGTAGGCGAGCAGAGGCTCCTTATCAGCTGGCGCGGCCAGGATGGGCGCGCTGGTGAGAGCTCGCTTGAGGTCGCGGAACGCCGTGTCCGCCTCGTCGGGCCAGTCGAACAGGACCGGCTTCTTTGAGAGGTCTCAGCCCGGCTCGACCAGGGCCAACTTGCGTAGGAGCCCATAGAGGGGCAAGGCCTTCTCGCCCAGCCGGCTGACGAACCGGCTGAGGGAAGCGAGGCAGCCGGTGAACTTCTGGACGTCACGGAGCTGGACCGGCTTGGGCATGCGCTCAATCGCCCGGATCTTCTCGGGGTTAGCTTCGATGCCGCGAGCGGACACGAAGAAACCCAGGAGCTGGCCGGCTGGGACGCCGAAGACACACTTCTCTGGGTTGAGCTTGATCTTGTATTCGCGCAAGTTGGCGAACATCTCCCGGAGATCGTCGAGGAGGCTAAAGTGCTTCTTGGATTTGATGACGATGTCGTCCACGTAGACGTGGACGTTCCTGCCTATCTAAGGCAGGAGGCACTTCTGCATGCAGCGTTGGAAGGTAGCGCTTGCGTTCTTCAGGCCGAAGGACATGGTGATGTAGCAGTAAGCCCCGTAGGAGTGAAGAAGGAGGTCTTGAGCCGATCGGCCGGGTCTAGCTTTATCTGGTGGTAGCCGGAGTAGGCGTCCAGGAAAGACAGCAGGTCGCAGCCGGCCGTGGAGTCGATGACTTGATCGTTCCGCGGCAGGGCGAACGGGTCCTTGGGGCATGCCTTGTTCAGGCTCGTGTAGTCGATACACATGCACCAAGTCTTGTTTTTCTTCAGCACCAGGACTGGGTTGGCCAGCCAGTATGGGTGGAACACCTCCATGATGAAGCCGGCTCCGAGCAGCCAGGCGATTTCTTCTCCTATAGTATGCCGCTTATCCTCGAAGAAACGGCGCAGGGGTTGCTTGACCGGCTTCGCATCCAGTCGTATGTGCAGCTTGTGCTCGGCGAACTTCCTCGGAACACCCGGCATGTCCTTGGGGGACCATGCAAAGATGTCCCGATTCTCACAGAGGAAGTCGACGAGCTCGCCTTCCTATTTGTTGTCGAGGTAGGAGCCGATGGTCACGCACTGGGTGGGGTCGGCCGGATCGAGTGGCACCTGCTTGGTGTCCTTGGACGGCTGGAACGAGCCTTCGCCGACTGACTGGGACGGAGGTGCCAGTACGGCCGGCTGGGCAGAGGCGAGGGCCACCAGCCGGTCGAGCTGCCGCTTCTCTTCGGCTATCTCCAGGGCCTCAGTCAGCCGGCTGCCATCTCGCACGCACGCCATTGACATCTGGTACTTGCCGGCGATGGTGATGATGCCCTTGGGTCCTGGCATCTTGAGCTTGATCTTGACGAGTGATAATGCCCTTGGGTCCCGGTAGGCATAGTGGGGGATCGCCATGAACTTGACGAGAGCGGGCCTGCCGAGCAATGCGTGGTAGGGACTGTCGAGGACCACTACCTTGAACAAAACCGGCACGTGGCGGAAATGACCGGCGTCGCCGAAGAGGACGTCGAGCTTGATCTTGCCGACGGGGGTACAGGACTTTCCCGGCACGATGCCGTGAAAAACGGTCCGACTCGTTTTCAGGTCCTCCACCTTGAGCCCTAGCTTGAGCAGGGTGTCGAGGTAGAGGATGTTGATGCTGATGCCTCCATCAATCAAAACCCACGAGAAGCGGCACGAGCGCTTCTCGGAGGCGATGGTGGGATCGAGGACGAGGGCGTAGCTGCCGGGGTTCAGCATCACGGCCGGGTGGTCCGCCTGGCTCCAGGTGATCGGCTTCTCGGACCAATGCATGAACTGGGGAGTCATGGGCATAGTGGCATTCACCTCGTGGTAGAGCCGGCGCTGGGCATGCTTGTCCATCTCTTTGCTAGTGAAGACGACGTAGCAGTCGTCGTGTTCGGGGAACCGGTCGTGCAGCCGGCCGTCGCCCCGAGCCGAGGCCGGGTCCGTCTGAGCCGGACCGGGGGCCGGGGCCCGAGCCGGGGCTAACGCCGGGGCGGGGGCTGGCTGCGCGGGGGGAGCCGGGAGGCCATCCCCCCGGGCCAATCGCTGCGAGAAGCTGCACTGCCGGAGCGTGTGCGTGGCCGGTTTGGCGCCGGAGTGGTTTTTGCAGGGGAGGTCAAGCATTTGCTCGAAAGTCAGCTTGGGCTGCCAGGCGGCCTTGCCGGTGCGCTAGCGCTGACTGGAGATCTGGCCAGTCGGCTGCTCCCCCTCGATGGAGGCGACCTGCCGGCTCCCATAGCGGGAATCGGGCTGGTCGTTCTTGTGCTTGTCATTCTGCGGCTACTGGTTGTCGACCACCGCCCGCGGCGTGGTGGGGGGCGTAGCCGGCTTTGCCGGTGCCTTAGCCTTCATCCTCATCGAGGAGTCGGCCGTGGCGTATTTGTCCCCATTGGACATCAGGTCCGCCAGGGAGGTTGGCTCGCAGCACAGGAGCTTGTGCTTGAGGGGGTGCCATCGTAGCAGCCCTCGATGAAGTACTGCATGGCTTGTACCTCATGTACTCCTTCGCAGGAGTTGCAGAGCTCGGTCGAGCGCGTGAGGTAGTCACGGAGGGGCTCGTCCGGCCCCTGGACGCACATAGCCAGCTCGCAGGGCCGGCCAGGCCGTTTGTAGGTGCCGGTGAAGTTGCGGACGAAGGCCTCCTTGAAGTCCGTCCAGGTGTTGACGCTGCTAGCGGCCAGGCTGTTCAGCCAGGTGCGGGCCGAGCCGATCAACATGAGGGGGATGTAGCGGACGGCTACGCGCTTGTTCCCCCTGGTGATGCCGACGGCGGTGGTGTAGTCGATCAGCCAGTCCTCCGGCTTGGCGGCCCCGGTATACTTCGGGGTGTCACGGGGGAGCGTAAAGCCGGGTGGAAAAGGCTCTTTGCGGATTTGTGGACCGAAGCAGGCCGGACCAATCGAGCCCTCTTCCTCGAGGAGAGCCGACTGCACCAGCCGGTCAAGACGGAGCCGCGCGTTGTTGTTGCTATGGGGGACGCGGGGCCCGAGCCGGGCGGCGAGCTCAGGGCGTACGGCTGGTGGGATGGACTGTGCGGGTTCCTGCCGCAGGGGCGGAGTATGCCCGCGGGTGCGCCGACTGCCGCCAGCCGGCGCCTCATCGCGGTGGTGGCTGCCAGCCGGATTGTTGCTGCGCCGGCTGTTCACAGCCGGCTGCTCGTTTCCGCGTGATGGGGCGCATTGAGCGTTGCTCCCCCGGGCGTTCCGGCCGGAGGGACGAGGGGTGCTGGAGTGGTGAGCCAGCCGGCGGTCAACGGCCCCAGTGTCCTCGCCCTCAGGACGGGGAAACTCGGAGACGGCCCCGCTAGGGGTGAAGACGACCTGTTGTGCGTTGGCGGTGTTGATGAGGTCCTTGATGTGCCGCTCGCGTGCGGCCTGCTCCTCACCCTCGAAGGTTGTCAAATCCTCATGGGCAACCTTGGCGGCGCGTAGGTTGGCCGCCGGGGTGTCATAGACGGGGAAGCGGCCGCCGAGGATTTCTGCAACCACGCGGCCGCGTTCTCGCACAGCACCACACCGGCTGGGATCGGGGCCAGCCGGGGTGAAACCATACACGGAGTTGTATTCCCGCTACGTGGCCTCCATCCGGCGCTGCTCGGCAACGAGGGTGCTAGCGTCTTCGAACAGCAGATGATGGGCCGCCTCCAGCTCGGCTTTGGCGGCGACCGGGTCCGCCGTTGTAGCGATAGGAGTGCCCAGACCCCAGAGGGTGGCGGCGAGTGGGTCGGAGGTGCCGGCGCAAGCGGCGGCTGCATCGGCCTCGGCCGCTCGCACACGGCCCGAAGTGGTGGAGGAGACGGTGACCATCACTCCCATGCGGGTGTGGGGGGCGATGGCCTCGCCCGTGGCGAGCGTGCCCACGGACGAGGGCGGGTCGATGCAGTCGAACACCCAACTAGGGTACTCGTCGGCCTCCAGTTCTTCAGCGAGGCTCAGCTTGCCGAACCGCCCGGCGAGCGCGGCGACGTCGAGCGCTAGGTTGCGGCCGTGGCACTCGTCAAAGATGCCGGCCATGTTGCCCGCAAGGCTCGCCGGAGCAAGCCCCACGAGCACGCGGTTCTGCCCGAACGCAAGGCAGTCGGGGGAGGTGGTGAAGGGTCCTGCCTGGAGCGTGACTCCGGTCGGTGCCACGGACGGCCCCACGGTGGGCACCAACTGTCGTGGTTTCGTCAGGGCAGATGCCATAGGTAGGCTTATCAAGAGGGGTCGAAGGACGCCGGCGGGCTCCGGGAGCGGGATTAGGCACAAGCGATGGCTGACACACGATGTACCCAGGTTCGGGGCCCTCCGTGGGACGTAATACCCCTAGTCCTGCTCGGTTTAGTTGAGACAACGATCGGGTTACAATGGTGCTCCTTGAGCTATATGGAACGAGGAGGAAGAAGGAGCTAGCCTGCTCTTCTGCCTCTCTACGTGTGTGTGTGTGTGCGTGGTGGATGTGGAGGGAACTCCCAGAGAGCAGCTGATCGATCTCCCCTGCATGGGGGTGGCCCGGGGGGTTTTATAGACCAACCCCCCGGAATGCAATACGAGTAGAAGGCCAAAGGGGGCCCCATCCGGCAGCCTCTCTGGCCGGCTGCGTGGGCCCAGCCGGGGGGACTTGTGACCGGTAGGTCCCACCGGCTGAAGAGTCCCGTCAGGAACCGGCAGGGCCCGTGAGGCGGGCTCTGACGCCGGTCACATCGCAGCATGGGCCGCGCCTTGTGGCGTCGTCTTGCGGTGGCCGGCCGGGGTCAGCAGTATGGCCGGCCACCCTGTAGCCACGCTGGGGCAGGTAACGGAGTGGTTGAAGGCGTGCCGGCACTGTTGGAAGCCCAGTCACCATCCGTCGGGGTCAGAGGCCCTGACGCCTTCGCTGTAGCCATGTCGGCGTTGACCCTCGACGGGATGGGGGCCACTGTTGCCACGCAAGCCCTGCAGACGGTATCCAATGCCCAGCCGGCTGGGCGTAGCCGGCGGACCACCTCCGACAGGGCGTAGCCGGACTGCAGGGGGAGGCGGCCCGCCCTTTAGTCGCGTTAGGAGGCGGGGGAAAAGGGGCGCTTGAGGCTACCCCGGTGTCGTCCCCCCGTCATCTTACCTTTCTATTTTTTATATTTTCATATTACAAAAACCTATATCTAGTATCCATACTGCACTTGTATCACCATCTCTTCGCCGAACTAGTGCACCTATACAATTTACCATTGTACTGGGTGTGTTTGGGACACAAGATATTTTTTGTATTTGATTGTAGGGTTGTTTTACAGAGACCATCTTCATCCTACGCCTGCCACGGATTGATAAACCTTAGGTCATTCACTTGAGGGAAAATTGCTACTGTCCTATAAAACTTTGCGCTTGGACACCCAACAGAGTGTACAAGAATAAAGTTGTGTAGTAGACATATGCAACCCAACTTGGTCAAAACTTAAGTCAAGTTGATGCATATGTGAGGCAAGAAATAAGAATGCGAAGGTGATAAGGAATATGCAATGCCTTAGGTATAAATGGCTTCGAAGAGCTGAAAACACAATATGTGTCGTACGTGTAGTATGTGCCTGAAGGACTAAGAGAACCTCGGATCGATTGACCATATTAATTAAGAAGATGGGAAACGAAGACAGCTTAAGGCTGAAAGGAATGTAAGGTCTATTCTAGGAAAAGTAGGGTGGGAGTGGTGGTGTCTAATAGTAAAAAATGTCGTCGGTGGTTAGCATTCCAGGGGTTTGACTCTAGTCTGTTATCTGTAGGATCTCAAATACGATACGCACCTTTCGTCGTTTTCTCACGACAGATGCCATGGGTAGGCTTATCGAGAGTGGTTGGGGCCGAAAGGACGCCGACGGGTTCCGGGAGCGGGATTAGGCACACGCGGTGACGGAGACGCGATGTACCCAGGTTTGGATCCCTTCATGGGAGGTAGCACCCCTAGTCCTGCTCGGTCTAGTTAGGACGATGATGAGGTTACAACGGTGCTCCTAGAGCTGGATGGCTAGAGGAAGAAGGAGGGGCTAGGCTGCCTCCGTCATCTCTCTACGTGTGAGTGGGGAGTGTGGGCTGGTTGATCATCCCCATGCATGGGGGGCTCCGGGGGGGTTTATAGGCCAACCCCCCAGATAACAATACGAATAGAAGGCTACGGGGGGGCCCAGCTGGTAGCCTCCCTAGACGGTTGTGGGGGCCCCCGGTCGAGAGGTCTTATCGCTGGTAGGACCCGCCAGCTGTGGGGTCCCGTCAGGAGCTGGAGAGGCCCGCGGGTGGGTCCCCGCTCTGGTCACTTCGCGGCACGGGCCGTCCTTCGGGGCATCATCTTGCGGTAGCCGGCCGTGGTCAGCGGTACGACCGGCCGCGCTATATCCATCCTGGGGCAGGTAATGGAGTGGTTGAGGGCATGTCGGCACTGTTCCGACGCCCGGTCGCAGTCGGCCAGAGTCAGAGCCACTATGGCCTCCACTATGGCCATGCGGGCGCTGACCCCCGATGGGATGGGGGGTTACTATAGCCACGCGTACCTTGACCGCGGCATCCAATGCACGGACGGCTAGGGAGCCGAAAGGCCCTACCACTAGCCAGTCGGCTCGTCACAGCCGGCAGCATGGAGTTGGACAACAGGGGGAGGCGGCTCGTCCTGTAGTCGTTTTAGGAAATTGGTGTAGAGGGTTGTTTGAGGCTACCCTGGGGTTATCCCCCTGATAGCACCTCCGGTGAGAACTTGGTCGATGATGAACGGTCCATCCCATTGTGGATGAAGCTTGAGTTTCTTATTTTCAGGATTGTTTGGAGAGTTGTTGCGGGCATATAACTTCTGTTTACAAAAACCTAACAACCCTAGCAGTGTTCAACCAAGGATTTGGTGTCCTCCTTGGTGGTAGGCCAGTAAAATTCAGCATGGAAGGCCTTAGCGACTATGGATCGGGCTGCTGCATGATGGCATGTCATGCCAAAGTGGACTTTGGCCAGAAGCGTGCCTCCATCCTCCTTGGATATACACCTCTAGAGGACGCATGTGACGTTGCGTTGTTACAATTCACCCTGGTGAACACGACATTCTTTAGATCGGCGTATTATTCTATGCGCTTCAGCCTGGTCTTCAGGCAGCTCGTTCTGGAGTAAATATTTGAGAAAGTGCTCGGTCCATGGTGCAATCACATCCATGATCTCATGAGCCAAGGTCGTTTCAGAAAGAGACGACCCTCCAATTGTTCCATTATCATCCTCGGCCTTCGAGGGGTTAACCTGTCCGGTGTCTTGGGGGCTTGCGACGTTAGTTTCGTGTTGCTAGACCCCGTACGGCTTGAAAAGTCGTTCCAGGAATGTATTTTTTGGAACCGGGTCGCATTTGGCGCCTAGTCTCATGAGTGTGCAACGGCCTGTTTGGTATCCAATGTGATGTGATGGAACTCCAATCCCTCGAATCTTCCTAATATTGTTAAGACGACATTGCGATATGTGATCATCTTTGGGTCCTTTGCATCGAATTTGCCGTTTACTTGAGAGATGGCGAGATTAGAATCACCTCGAACCTGAAGGCAATGAAGGCCCATGGACATTGCTTTCCGGAGTCCGTGCAGCAAACCCTCGTATTCGGTTGCGTTATTGGAGTTGGCATACATGATTTGTAAGACGTATCGTATGTTGTCGCATGTGGGGAGGCAAGGACGACCCCGTCTCCCAGCCGTGTTAGCATTTTGGAGCCGTCAAAATATATAGTCCAATGTGAGTATGTATTATACTCTCGAGGGAATTCAGCTTCTGTCTATTCGGCTACGAAATCTGCCAATACCTGAGATTGAATAGCTCGTCTTGGTCGGATGATTATTTTAAAAGGAAGGAGCTCCATTGCCCATTTGGCGATGCTCCCGGTAGCGTCTATGTTGTTGATTATATCCCCTGAGGGTACTTTAGATGCCACGGTAATGGATCACTCTTGAAAGTAGTGTTGCAGCTTCTGAGATGCCATAAAGACTGCATAGGCAATCTTCTCTTAATGAGGGTATCTGGTTTTGCATGGGGATAATACCTCCGATATGTAGTACACTAGCTTTTGCACCTGAAACTTGTGGCCTTCGGCGTCGCATTCGACCACTAGGACCACGCTGACGACCTGATTTTTTGTGGATATGTATAGTAGCATTGGCTCGCATAGTCCAAGTTCTGCAAGGATTGGGTTGGTGGCGAGGATATTTTTTATGTCTTGCAGGGGCATCGCCTGCCTCGCTCCTCCATGTGAAATTATTTCTTTGCTTCAAGAGCTTATATAATGCCAGAGCCTTAACCTCGAGATGAGATATAAATAAGATGAGGGCGGGTATGCAGTCGGTCAGTTTTTGGACATTCCTGAGTTTGTGGGTATTGCCAATGCCGACAGGGCTCAGCATTTCGCTACATTAGACTTAATTCCTCTATGGGAAACTATGAAGCCGAGCAATTTCACTGCTGGTACCCTGAAGGCATATTTCTTTGGGTTGAGCTTAATATGGTAGACCCGAAGACTGGCGAAGGTTTCGCCGAGGTCATTTACCAGCTGACGGACGTCTTCGGTTTTGACAACTACGTCATCTATGTAGGTTTTGGCTGTTTTGTCGGTGTGACCTTTCAGGCACGTCTAAATCATGCGCTGGTATGGGGTGCCTGCATTTTTTAGCCCAAATGGCATTGTGTTGAAACAAAATGGCCCATAGGGCATGATCAATGCATTTTCCTCTTGATCGGATTCTTTCATTCTTATCTGACAATATCCCAAGTATGCATGCAGGAAACAAAGGGAATCATGCCCTGCTGTAGCGTCAATGATCTGGTCTATGCGTGGTAATGGAAAGGGATCCTTGGGGCAAGCTTTGTTAATGTCTTTAAAATTGACGCATACCCGCTAGGATTTGTCTTTCTTCGGTACCTTTACCAGATTAGCCAGCCAGTCGGGGTGTTTGACATCTCGAATGAATCAGGCCTCCAATAATTTGTCCAGCTCTTCGCCCATAGCCTGAGGCTTGGTCTTGGAGAATCGCTGTAATGCCTGTTTGACTGGTTTGAATTCCTTTATTGGGTTTAGGTTGTGCTCGGCAAGGTTAGTTGGGATTCCTCGCATATCCAAAGGGTGCCAGGCAAAAATATCCCAATTGTCTCGAAGGAAGTTCCAGGGGGCCTCATCAATCTCTGGATCTAGTTTTTCACCGATGGTCGCTATTTTATTTGGATCTGTTGGGTGTACTTGGAATTTTACGATTTCGTCCGCCAGTTTGAATGAGGTTGATTTTATGCATTTGTCGATAATCACATCATCCAGGTCAACCGTGGCCCGAAGTTCCATTAGCCCTTCGGCTGCATAGGCTTCGTCCAATGACTCTAACGCCAGGGAGACCGTTTGGGTTAATTGCAACTGTGCTTACTCCATTAGGGTCTAGCATTTTTACCTTCATATAGCCATAGTGAGGTATGGCGTGAAAGTTTGCAAATGCATCTCGTTCGAGGAGGGCATGATAGCCACTTCAGAAAGGTACAACATGGAATGTTAACTCCTCAGAATGATAGTTCTCAGGGATACTAAAGACCACATCAAGGATAATTTCTCCCATGCATCGTGCTTCTTTCCTGGGGACGATCCCATGGAAAGTAGTGGAGCTCTATCAAATGTGATTTGTATCAAACACCATTTATTGAGTGTGCTCTCATAAATGAGGTTTAGGCTGCCACCTCCGTCCATCGGGACTTTTCGTAGGCGGCATCCGTCTATTATGGGGTTGAGGACCAGGGCAGCTGGGCATCGGCTTAGGTCATCAGTCAGCAGATCTTTGCTCAAATGTGGTCAGCGTGTCTAAACACGTGACCGATGGTGCTTCAACTCTTGTAGGGCCAAGGTCCCGTAGAGCCCGTTTTCGCCGGTTGCCCGATCTGTATGTTTGATAGATCATCATTACTTCTTTGTCGTCCGAACTGCCAGTCTGGCGGATGCTAATGTTATTACTAGTGAGGAGGGGTTCGACATACTTGGCTACCTACCTGACGACCCAGCTAGCTCGAAGGTTGTGACTAGGGTTGGGGTTCAGCGGCGTGTTGGGGAACGTTGCATGGGAAACAAAAAAATTCCTACGCACACGCAAGATCTATCCATGGTGATGAGCATCTACGAGAGGGAGAGTGGATCTACATACCCTTGTAGATCGCTAAGTGGGAAGCGTTAAGAAACGCGGTTGGTGTAGTCGAATATCTTCACGATCCAAATCGCTGAGCGTCCCACGATCTCATCACAATCCATCCCGCGATCCAATCATGATCCGTCCCGCAAACTCATCATGATCCGTCCCGCGATCTCATCACGATCTGTCTCGCGATCTTGATCACGGTCCTTCTGATCTAGCACCGAATGGACGGCACCTCCGCGTTCAGCACACGTACAGCTCGATGATGATCTCCGCCTTCTTGATCAAGCAAGAGGGAGCGGAGAGGTAGATGACTTCTCTGGCAGCATGACGGTGTTGCAGTGATGGTGGTGGAACTATTCTAGCAGGGCTTCGCCTAAGCACCGCTGAAAACCGATCTAGAGGAGAAACTACGATCTAGAGGAGAGGCAACATGTGGCTGTTTTTCTGTGTCTCAAAACCCTCAAAACCTCTACTATATATAGGAGGAGAGAGGGAGGAGGCTGGCGCACAAGGGCCAGCCCTTTGGCCTCTTGCACAAGGAGGAGAGAAGGAATCCTC
Source organism: Hordeum marinum (assembly GCA_022496015.1). Taxonomy (NCBI): domain Eukaryota; kingdom Viridiplantae; phylum Streptophyta; class Magnoliopsida; order Poales; family Poaceae; genus Hordeum; species Hordeum marinum. The sequence continues at coordinate 502,036,136 of CM039678.1, read as the reverse complement.
CTCCAATCCTAATAGGACTAGGACTCCTTCCTTATTTAGCCCTTTTGCCTTTTTCCACCTTTTTCTCTTTGGGCTTTTCTTCCCAGACGCATGGGCCTTGTGTGGGACTTCCACCAGCCCACTAAGGGCTGGTATTCATCCTCCCACAGCCCATGTAGCCTCTCGGGTCAAAATACCCCTCCCGATGGTCCCCTAGTACACTACCGGCACTCCCTGTACACTACCGATGAGCCCGAAACTTTTCCGGCAACCAAAACAGGACTTCCTATATATCAATCTTTACCTCCGGACCATTACGGAGCTCCTCGTGACATCTAGGATCTCATCTGGGACTCCGAGCAACCTTCGGTCACCACCATGTATAACTCTATACTACCGAAACGTCACCGAACCTTAAGTGTGCAGACCCAGTGGGTTCGAGAACTATATAGACATGACCGAGACACCTCTACGGTCAATAACCAATAGCGGGACCTGGATGTCCATATTGGTTCCTATATATTCTACGAAGATCTTGTTGGGGAACGTCGCATGGGAAACAAAAATTTTCCTACGCACACGCAAACCTATCCATGGTGATGAGCATCTACGAGAGGGAGAGTGGATCTACGTACCCTTGTAGATCGCTAAGCGGGAAGCGTTAAGAAACGCGGTTGGTGTAGTCGAACTTCTTCGCGATCCAAATCGCCGAGCGTCCCGCGATCCAATCACGAACCGTCCCGCGAACACATCATGATCCGTCCCGTGAACTCATCACGATCCGTCTCACGATCTTGATCACGATCTGTCCCACGAACTCATCATGATCCGTTCCGTGATCACATCACGAACCGTCTCGCGATCTCGATCACGGTCCTTCCGATCTAGCGCCGAACGGACGGCACCTCCGCGTTCAGCACACGTGCAGCTTGATGACGATCTCCACCGTCTCGATCCAGCGAGAGGAGGTGGAGAGGATAGAGAGTTCACCGGCAGCATGACGGCGCTCTGGTGATGGTGGTGGAGCAATTCCGGCAGGGCTTCGCCTAAGCGCTGCGGAACTACGATCTAGAGGAGAAACTATGCACCGGTGGAATGGGTAGCACGTGGCCGGAAATTCTGTCCAAAAACCACCCAATCCACTAGTATATATAGGAGGAGAGGAGAGGAGAGGCATACAAGGCCCTTGGGTCGGCCGAAATAGGAGGTGGGAGCAATCCTACTTCACCTCCAATCCTAGTTGGAGTAGGATTGCCTCCTATTGGCTGATTTTCCACTTTTTGCTTTAGGACTTTCTCTCCTGCGCCATGGGACTTTGTGGCTGTTTTCCCAGCCCACTAAGGGTTGGTTATTATTCTCCCACAGCACATGGACCTCTTGGGGTCTAAATACCCCTCCCGGAGGTCCCCCGGTACACTACCGGCACTCCCGGTACACTACCGATACTCCCGGTACACTACCGATGAGCCCGAAACTTTTCCGGCGACCAAACTGGGACATCCTATATATGAATCTTTACCTCCGGACCATTTCGGAGCTCCTCGTGATGTCCGAGATCTCATCCGGGACTCCGAACAACCTTCGGTCACCACCATACATAACTCTACACTACCGAAACGTCACTGAACCTTAAGTGTGCAGACCCTGCGGGTTCGAGAACTATGTAGACATGACCGAGACACCTCTATGGTCAATAACCAATGGCGGGACCTGGACGTCCACATTGGTTCCTACATATTCTATGAAGATATTTATCGGTCGAACCTCTATGTCAAGGATTCAGTTAATCCCGTATAACGTTCCCTTTGTTCTTCGGTATGTTACTTGCCCGAGATTCGATCGTTGGTATCTCCATACCTAGTTCAACCTCGTTACTGGCAAGTCTCTTTAATCGTTCCGTAACACAAGATCCCATGACTAACACTTAGCCACATTGCTTGCAAGGCTTGTTGTGATGTTGTATTACCGAGTGGGCCCTGAGATACCTCTCCGTCACACGGAGTAACAAATCCCAGTCTTGATCCATGCCAACTCAACAAACACCATCGGAGATACCTGTAGAGCACCTTTATAGTCACCCAGTTACGTTGCGACGTTTGATACACATAAGGCACTCCTCCGATATCCGTGAGTTGCATGATCTCATGGTCATAGGAACATATACTTGACATGCAGAAAACAGTAGCAATAAACTGACACGATCATATGCTATGTTTGTAGTTTGGGTCTTATCCATCACATCATTCTCCTAATGATGTGATCCCGTTATCAAATGACATCTCATGTCCATGGCTAGGAAACCTTAACCATCCTTTGATCAACGAGCTAGTCCATTAGAGGCATACTAGGGACATGGTTTTGTCTATGTATCCACACATGCATTTAAGTCTCCGATCAATACAATTATAGCATGGATAATAAACGATTATCATGAACAAGGAAATATGATAATAACTAATTTATTATTGCCTCTAGGGCATATTTCCAACAGATCTTTATCGGTCGAACCTCTATGTCAAGGATTCAGTTAATCCCGTATGATGTTCCCTTTGTTCTTTGGTATGTTACTTGCCCGAGATTCGATCGTCGGTATCTCCATACCTAGTTCAACCTCGTTACTGGCAAGTCTCTTTACTCGTTCCGTAATACAAGATTCCATGACTAACACTTAGTCACATTGCTTGCAAGGCTTGTTATGATGTTGTATTACCGAGTGGGCCCTGAGATACCTCTCTGTCACACGGAGTAACAAATCCTAGTCTTGATCCATGCCAATCCAACAGACACCCTCGGAGATACCTGTAGAGTACCTTTATAGTCACCCAGTTACGTTGCGACGTTTGATACACACAAGGTACTCCTCCGGTGTCAGTGAGTTGCATGATCTCATGGTCATAGGAACATATACTTGACATGCAGAAAATAGTAGCAATAAACTGACACGATCATATGCTACGTTTGTAGTTTGGGTCTTGTCCATCACATCATTCTCCTAATGATGTGATCCCGTTACCAAATGACATCTCATGTCCATGACTAGGAAACCATAGCCATCTTTGATCAACGAGCTAGTCTATTAGAGGCATACTAGGGACATGGTGTTGTCTACGTATCCACACATGTATCTGAGTTTTTGATCAACACAATTATAGCATGGATAATAAACGATTATCATGAACAAGGAAATATGATAATAACCAATTTATTATTGCCTCTAGGGCATATTTCCAAGACGGCGTTGAGTGTATATGGCAAGGTTTGTCCAACAGTTTGTCGAGGGTAGTCATGCTTTTGTTTTATTCCTCTTTGGTGATGGTGCAGCGAGGGTAGAGCGTCTAGAAGTGTCTTTCTGTGGCGTTGAGTATGCGGGCTTGTTAGATCTGGCGGGATGCTCGTCTATCAAAGTGTCCTCCATCAAGCAGAATTTGTTCACTAGATCGGAGAGTTCGGTGAATGTTTGTACTCGGCGCCGAGTGAGGGCATTGAGTACCCCCCCCCCCATGTCTCTATAGTTGTGGCAGAAGGCAGTGAGCCGTTCGGAGTCCTGGCAGATGGCTATTTTTTTTCTTGACACGCAAAAATCTTGACCAAAATTGTCGGACGGTCTCCCCCGCTTGTTGTTTTATGTATATCATATCCCAGACATCAGTCGGTCCTGAATTAGCCAAGCAGTATCCGATGTGGGAGGGGAGCAGAAAAAAATCTTAACCCAGTCATGGGGGGCCATATCATGCTCCCATCTTTCTTGTAGGAGAGTTGTATGGGGTTCGGCTCAAAGTCCAGAACATCCATCCTCGTAGGCCATCTAGTCCCAAAGTTTATCCCTTGAAGGAGGGTTCAGATCCGAGATTTCCTCGAAGGGAGAACTATTTGCCGAATTGTACAATGAAGTGTGATGCTCAAGGATGGATTCCAGATCTGTCACCTCTATGAGAGAGTGCGCCTCTAGATCCATTGCTTCTTTGGCTAACCCATCGAAAGAGGTTGTACGAACGTTGAAAGCCTCAAAGGGGTTACGATCGCCAATGGGGGAAGCCATCAATCCTGGTGATCACACAGCAGGCTCTCAATGAAAGCACCAATATCGGTGTCAAAACCGGAAGACCTTGGGGGGCGAGCTGTGAGATAGGATCAAGGATAACAGGAGACAAAGAACACGAGGGATTTTACCAAGGTTCGGGCCCCCTCGATGGAGGTAGAACCCTGCGTCATGCTTTTGGTTGTATTGATGTTGTAGCAATTACAGAGTTGATCTACCGTGAGATCGTGAGATTGTAGGCTAAACCCCAACGGTTGTGATGTTGTGTATGGGTATCCTCTACGGGCTAAACCCCATGGTTTATATAGGCACCGAAGGTATCTAGGCTTACATAAATGTCGGTTATCACCTATAGATTACATGCCAAACAAATCAGCCATTCCTTGAAGTGCATGCCAAGCCTTGATAGAATTCGGAGCATCCACGCTTCGTCATTAGGCTTCCGGGGGTCCTTCTCATTGATTCCCCCCAGCCTGGCCCATGGACTAACCCACCTTGAATGGGACCCAATAGTCCAGGAGTCCCTCACTCCTTGCGTTTCTTTTTTTTCTTGATAAGGACACTTTTATTAACTCAAAATGTAGTATAAATCAGATATAAACCATAATGAGTAACACTCAGCGTCTCCATAACTAGGATGCACAAAGTCAATCGAAGACAGACCGACAAAAAAAACTAACATATTGGCACCAGTAAATTCGTAAAAGACCAACACTATGCCTATGTCTATGGAGATGGTGGACCGATCCGCAGATTATGTTGTCACCCATATTGGATAAAAACCTTCCTAGCCACCCGCTCCAACCACATACACACCACCTTAAACAATGATTGATACTTCATTCGGTATAGTATAGACCATGTACGAAGCCGGTCCGTACAATGAAAAACTACCTCCAAAGGGGTAGAATTTTTGCCACTGAAAAGCAAATCATTTCTACATAGGCACAAAGATTATAATAAGGCATACACTCCCACCCTTATTACCTTGCTAACCCTATTTGAAATACCGTCCAACATATAACCAAAAATATTAGTAACACATGTGAACGGATACAAATTGAATGTTATTTGGATTAGTGACCTTGAAGAAAATGCAAGCTTGCACTAGAAAAGAAGCGTTTAATTGTCTCATCGTGTGTATAAAAATTGCACTTCTTGCTTTCTTGTCGGTTGTAACAATGAGGTTGCCTTTCGTTAGCACAACTTTCCTCCGAAGATACCACATGAGAATGTTCGCTTTTAGTGGAATTTTCGACTTTGATTATTTTATGTTCACTAGGACCTTCGATTTCATAAATGCATGGTATATAGAGTCCATAGTGAAGAACCCAAATGTAACGAGGTTCCAGCGAAAATCATCCTGCCCTCGTCTCTGATTAATTGAAACCGAACGGGATAGCAGATTTAGCCATATGTATAACATAAGACGGGGGCCAATTTAATTTCACCCTAAAGAAATCTCCAAGAAAAAAAAAACTATGAGCACCTGCATAAAAATACCATTCTTATCATGAATCATGAACAATTAGGTAAAAAATGAATATTGTTTTTGAAGGCTGGCATCGCCTAGCCAGCGAATCCCTACGTTCCGTTCAAGGATACCGCATCGATCGTCCCGAACTCAAATTAGTACTACAACCTGTCCCAAAACACAGATCAGCGTACTAGTCCAGCTCAGAGTGTTCGGAGACGCGGGCCTTGTCGGCCGGCGTGGGCGAAAGCCGAAACGGGCGCCGATGCCGAAAAGATCGATCTGTGTGGCCCTTGAGGTCGCTTGCGAGCTGTTCTTGACACCGACCTCGTCTGCAAATTAGAGCGCCGTCGATCATCCAACCATATCAATCAGATTTAGCTACTCTCCAAGCAAAAAATAAAAAATAAAAAAATAGATTTAGCTACCCCCGGCTATGCTCCTCGTCGCTGCCCTGTGTTAATTTGTTCTTACTCTGGTGTATCTTAGAGATCTTGTTGCTTCCTTCCCATGTCGTGTCACGCCGCCTAATCTGGCTTTCTTTCCTTCTTTCTTCACGTCCTGTCCCCGTTTAGAACGAAAGAGACGGGCAACAACGAGCGCCATGTGTTATCACATGGCGGCACAATACACAAACTGATCGCGGATTAACGAGACGATCTGACATAAAGTCCTGCCATCCGGATCTTTGTAGGGCGAGCCTGAGCTGTGGAGTGACAGTGCACTAACTAACGTAACAACAACAGGGATGATCCGATGTTTCCCTAGGAGCATATAGGGGGGTCAACGGGACAAAAGCGTAACGGAAAAACAGTCCCCTAACAGACGTCTCATCGACGTGACTGTTACTAGCTAGTTCCCATGATTAGCGCAGCCAAGTGCGTAGGTCCAAGTCCAACAATGAAATCAAAGCTGAAGTTTTGCCACTGTGAATACTTAATAATTATACTGTGTGGCGGGCTATCAACTGAAAGTGTTTAACATTAGTTATCTTCCAAAACGAGCTACTCATCACTGGTACTCTGGGTCTCTGATGGCCAGAGGAAAAGCCAAGCAGTTGGACCAGGGACAGAGATGAGAGGGCTTCTGTGCCCGTCGTTCTAGTGTATTTTTTTTATTGTGCGCCGTACACCCAACCTTATCTATGGCTGCGCAGGGGCCTGTTGTGTGTAGTGTAGCCCATGTGCCGTGTCATTGCTGGCCCACCGGTGAGTTTCAGTTAACAAGGAAAATAATAATGTACTAGTGAAGAAGACAGTAATGGGACACCGATGAGACCATAAGGATGCGTTTGCTTGCACCGATGGACAAAGGACAGGGCCGTCCAGATTTTGTGGACGCCTTGTTTAAAAAATTGTTCGATTAATCAGTTAAATGGCTGATGAAGCCCTATCATAGAGTTATTGAGTAGCCGATGAACTGATAAGTTGAACAATTAATTTATTAGCTGGTTGATTAACTTATTGATTAGCTTACTAATATTTTATTCGCCAGCCAACCGACCAACTATTAGTTAACGATTTCATCAACAACGTGTGAACAAGACGAGAGGGCCAGTTTAAATCACTGCTTGGTGCCTTGGTGGTATAAGTGGGATGAGCTCATTTTCTGAACTGGCGATTAAATTTCAGTCACTCCTTCCGCTAATCAATCATCTTGATTTATTTACTTAAAATTCCATTTTAACTTAATTACCAAATATTTATTTACACAATCAAGAGCGGGGTTTTCTAAATATTTATTTATACAATTATATTAATATGGACAGATGAATCGTGAGCTAACATACTGGAATATTTATATGCGGGCATTGTCTTCGTGTAAATATAGATTGAGAGTGACTATCAAAATTGTAACATATTTTTGCCCTCAAATCAAGATATTTCTAGAAATATTTTATTACATGTGGAATTGTAGGTACGGCCTGTTTTTATGCAGACATGGAAAGGAAAAGGTATATATCTGAGTCGATGATCTAGTCTTTTGTTTTTTGTCCAATGAAAATAATTATGTAGCCATACATTTTTAAGATTATGTGCAACTTTAAGTTCAGAAATGTACAAGTCTAATCCTAAAAAAAAATTGGCTAAAACTATGGCTTTGCCAATTTACTGCCTTTGTGAATTAAAATAAGATGTTTTTTGACAGTGCCATGGACTCTAAAAATGTACTATAAAAATTAGAAAGGAAGTATTAGTTAAATCTCGATATCGAGAATCATCCAAATTATGATCCATGCATTATTTATTTATTTTCCTAGATTTGAAACAAACACTACAAAAACAGTATTGGATGAATATATATTTTATAACACGGTGAACAGTTTTTACATGTGATATATGACCAAATATGTTAAACCGACCAAGTTTTACGTTTCCAATGTGATATATGAACACAGTTTTTGATTATCACTTTACTAAACGCTAGTCACTCCCATTTAGAATAACAATTTGACAGTAGTTTTATTAGGACATGCAGTAAGAGAGCGGACTTTGGCTCTCGACCTCCATGGAGGCCATTTTTTGAAGAAAAAAAATCAAAATTCAAACTTTTCTGTTTCAAAAAATCTGAAAACAATTGTGCAAGTAAATAAGGATATTATGTGTATGTGTGTAAAATTTCAGGATGAACAACATTGAAATACGACCCGTACAAAAAAAATCATGACCTCTAACGATGAATAGTATCATGTGTTAAAAACCCTCAGGTTTGTCTTTTTTGCACAGCCCACATTTCAACGTAATTTGTCCTGAAAAATTACACACATGTGTGTTATGCCTTTATGTATATCTGTATTTTTTTAGAAATTTTTGTAACATGGAAAATACGAAATTTTACGTAAGTCAAATATTTCAAAACCGAGCTACATGGAGCTCGGCCTTCAAAGACAATATTCGCATGCAATAAGCTAAACCTACCGAGTTGATCAGGATCCATGCATGCTCCCAATCTAGCACTAGCAGGCAGGGAGGAGTTGCACAAATCTGAACTTCCATCTAGAGACTGTTGCCTCTACCACATCCATCCATAACCTGACCAGCTGCCTGCACGCGACCGATCTCACCGCAACTCTAACGAACGAACTGGCACCAGCCGATGAGATGGAACTGCATGGCACCGCTCAGACTTTTCCTGATGCAAGCTGCTGGGCTGCCCCGGTGGCGGCGACTGGACAAGCTATGTCCGAACCTGACATGACACGCATGAGGCCATGAGGGTGACTGGCCGCATGCAGCAGCTAGCTAGGGAGTATAGCCGTTCGATCCGGCCTCTGGCGACCGGTGTGGTATGCACAGGACAAAAGCCGTCGTCATGGATCGTGGCACTCCCATGTTTTGTTTGTCCGAGAGAGAAAAGAAGCACGACGAGAAAAGAGCAGTTGTGGTTGTAGGCTAGTGTGGGTGGGTGCAGACGCATGCAATAACGGGGTTCTGTTACGGTATGGGGATAAACTGGTCAGGGCCCTCCATTATGCTCTTTGTCATGCCGCCTTGTCCGTCCCATGAAATCTCAGCCTTGCACTGCAGATCCTACTTCTGTTTGTGTAGGCACATATAACAGTACGGTCTACGGTAATGCCCTTGTGGTACTACCTGTCATCCATGCATGCATGCACATTAGCAGAATTTTATCTGCCGAAAGACGGGAACCTGTTACAAACAATTGGACTTGGACGGCCATGTTGGTGACAATGCCAATATTTAACCGTGAAGATGCGGACGCGGTAAAAAAAGAAAAAAAGAGGAGACTGCATTGCAGCCGGTCAAGGATAACTTTCAAGAATCCCGGCAGAAAAAACTATAGGAGCGACTAGTCAAGGATAAGCTAAGCAGCAGAGTGGTATAGAGTGACGGATTGACGAGACTCGACTCGACCACGGCGCGATCTCTGAAACCCACTCGTTGCCCCATCAGTCAAAACCCACCCGATCACATGCAGAACATGCATGCATGCCTGGCTGTAAGTTACCAGATCCCATGTGCCCCGTCAGCCCAGCCGGCGTCGCAGCTGCTGCTGCATGCTGCCGATCGATCCATCGGTGGAGGAGGAAAAGACGTGTACTGCCACTACTGCTACCGCCGTAGTGCAGCGTAGCGGCCATGCATGCCCCGGCCGGCCACCCTAGCCGGTAGATGAGCTACATGGGACACAGGGATAGCATGGCAAACAGTCTCCATAGACATGGCCCCTGCCCCTGTATCCATCTAGCTAGCCAGCCACTGTCACTGTTCCGGGCAGGCCAAGTCTTGTCACGGACCCAGCGGTTAGTTATTGGCATGGCGGGCTGCCGCCGCGTGCCGTGCATGCATACATGCCTACTCTACTTGGGCTGGCCTAGGCCGCCTTTTCCAGCGTAGAAACGTGGTGTTCCTGAGAAGTGTACTGTGCTGCGTGGTGGCCGGAGCATCCATGCATGTGTGGTGTGCGAGAAGCCGAGAACGGCGCCGGCGATGGCCGGACAGACGGACGGATGGACGTCTTCTTCTTTTAACGTGCCTCTGGTGGCCTATGATTTGTCACGTCGGATGTAGGTTTCCATAGCATGCAGAGGCGGATCGCGCCTGGATCCGGTCGATCTTTTCACTCCACGTGATCGCCCGCACCGCCTGCCGTCTCATTTCGGGTGAAAGATGGTAGACCCACCGATCAGAAATCTATCACGTCGTGGTAAGTAAAGTAGCCAGAGTACTACTACTAGCACTAAGGGTGGTTTTAATGGACTAGTGCTTAGAGCAAGTCCAGTTGTTTTTCTAAAATTTCTTCCTTATATCTCAAAACAGGAGACTTCATTAAAAAGATTCTTTCCTAAAAATTGTTTAACTCCAGCGGTTTCTCTAAACATCTCTCTTATTCTATATTTTAAAAATATTTCATAACTACCAACGGCTAGTTCTAACGGCTAGTTTTTCAACGGCTAGTTTTCAGCTCTGTAAATACATGATCATTCCTCATATCTCTCATAATCCTGATCCTGCCTCCTCTTTTACTTCTCTTTCGCCATCTCTCTGTCATCTCTGCACAACGAAATGAGTCACCGTCGAAGCTTGGCCCGGCAATTTTGCGAAGATTCCTCCTCCAAAGATGAGGAACTCATGATGGTTGCAATCGTAGCAGAGGAAGAACAAGCCCGGTTGGATGCTCCACGACACGGAGGTTCACAACCGGGACGTCAATCTCCTCAGCGCGATTTTGCGGAACGCTTTCAGAACCTTCACAAGGACTGTTTTGCACAGAATTGTACCTTCAATGCAAGGATGTTTCACAATAGGTATGAAACTGGTGCATCTGTTTCGTTTTCACCATAGTAGTCGCTCTTCATGTCTCATTTAAGTTTTTCTTCACGGGTATAGAATGCATCGTCCTCTTTTTCTGCGCATAGCAAGTGCTTTAGAGGCACATGATAGCTATTTTTCCCTAAGAAGAAATTGTGCTGGTGTTCCTGGTTTACATCCTTATCAAAAGTTGACCTCAGTATTTCGAATCCTAGCTTATGGGATAGCAGCTGATCTTACTGATGAGTATTGTCGGCTAGCAAAGTCCACCGCTTTAGATAATCTTAGAAGATTTGTGCGTGCTGTGATCGAGGTCTTTGGAGGGCAGTACCTGAGATGTCCAAATGCTGAAGATACTGCTAGATTACTTGCAATTGGAGAGAAAGGGGGTTTCCGGGTATGCTCGGAAGCATCGACTGCATGCATGGAAGTGGAAAAATTGCCCTACTGCACACAAAGGGTTTTTTGTTGGCCATAAGGGTGTACCGACAGTCGTTCTTGAAGCCGTTGCTTCACAAGACCTTTGGATTTGGCATTTTTTCTTTGGTATACCAGGATCTCATAATGATATAAATGTTCTTCACCGTTCACCCGTGTTTGCAAATCTAGTTGAAGGGCATGCTCCGAAAGTGAATTATACCATCAATGGTCACAACTACAACATGGGGTATTACCTTGCAGATGGCATATATCCGCAATGGGAAACATTTGTGAAGACAATTCCACATCCAAAAGGTGAAAAGAATAAAAATGTCTCCAGGTTTCAAGAAGCATGTCGGAAGGATGTCGAAAGAGCCTTTGGTGTTCTGCAAGATACCACCAAATGACTCCATGGCATTACTATTATCTGTAGTGGAAGAACTATGAGTCCGTCGTGCTGCTTCTTTAGCCTTCTTGTTTCCAAGGATGATGTCTTTTATTTTTTCTGAGGCCGAGATTTCCACTTCTCGGTGTCTTCCAACTTGTTAAAGCAGTGCATCAATCCAAATGATTTATTTGCCTTGTCTCCATTGGCATACAGAACAAGCGCTTGACATAGTTACATTAATACATATGCATCAGTACAACAAACATATGAACATAACACGAACCATGCAAAGCATATGTGTTACCTTATTATCACGCGTCATCCCACTTTGCTTCCTATTCAGGACCTGAGTATAACATGCACAAAACCTATTCATTTGTTCTTGAATAATAGCCCAACGATGTTGAAGAGAACCTTGTGTGCGACCATGGTCTTCAGATTGATTGGCATGGAAGAAAGCATCGATTCTTTTCCAATAACAATCACAAGATTGGTCGACTCCTATGATTGGATCTTGAGTTATCTCAAGGTATGCATCCACCAAAGTTAAGTCTTCAGCCTTGCTGAAATTCTTTTGCCTCTTCGAAGCGCTTGCTTTCGAAGCACTCGGTTTCTTCGCCTTTGCTTTCGAAGACCTTGCTTTCACATGAGGGGTATGTTCTTCAGGCCCTTTGACATCAGTTTGTTGTTCTTCATGCCCTTCCAGATCAATATGTTCTTCTTCACGCCCTTCAAGATCGACATGTTGTTCTTCGGTCCAACGCAAATCATTCAATCCGACACCACTTTGCAAAAGATCAAAATAACTCTGATTATCATCTTCCATTATCAATATCTGAAACAAGAACAAAGGTACATTTAGAATAAATAGCAGCAGCACAAAAATTCTGAACATCATACATCAGTACCACCTGGCTGTTATATGTTCTCTTCTGCTGCTCCTCAATCAGTTAGCAGCAGCACTAGCAATTCATCAGTGCATAAATAGCAGCAGCACCAGCGATTCATCAGTACATAAATAGCAGCACCACCAGCGATTCATCAGGCACAAAAATTTCTAACTCATACATCAGTACCACCAGCGATGTAGTACTGATGAACCAGCACCAGCAGCGATCCATCAGCGATGTAGTACTGATTCAATCAGTACCACTAGCGATACATGAATCGCTGATGCACCAATTCATCTCCTACCAGTGGCCTTTGCAAGCACGCGCTCCTCCCCCACCCCCCGTATCCACTGATGCCGCGCCCTCCCCGCCGAATCCACTGCCCGACGGCGGCTGCGCACCTCCCCTTGTCCGTTCTTCAGCAGCGGCAGCGGCGTCCCTCCCCCAGACGAGCCACGGCAGCGGCGCCCCTCCCCCAGCCACGACAGCCACGGCATCCATGGCAGCCGAGCGCCTCCTCCCGATCTGCTCTGTACCCCGAGCAACAGCTCTTCCCTTCGAGCCAAGCCAGCCACGACGGCCGCGGCCGTCACCTCTCCACTGCCCGGCGGCTCTTCGAGCGCCTCCTCACCTTCAGCCATGCGCGCCCACGCCTGTCCCCCTCTAGCCACTCCCCGGCGGTGCCCTCTCTCCGTCCCTAGAGTTGCCACTTCGCTCAGATCCGAGAAAAATTCAGTGAAGGAACGGACCTGGGATGCAGTGGCGGCGCCAGCGTGGTGGCGGGAGGGAGCTTTCCGCACGCGGCCGTTGCCTCCTCCAGCGAGTCGGGGAGGGGATCGGGGAGGTCGCCATTCCCCTACATACAGGGGAGAGAGAGTCTGTTTTCGGGGAGGGAGAAAAACAGGGGAGAGGCTAGGGGAACTGCTGGAGACAGGTTTTTTACGTTTCTCCCCTGTAATAGCGATGAGGGATGGTTTCAGGGAGCTGCTGGAGTTGCTCTTAGAGTGGATGCTAACTGTATTAAAAACCTTAGCAACTAATTTTCCTAATGCATAGGTGTTTAGCTTTTGTTGCTAAGCTTTCCTCATGAAATTGTTTAATAGTTAAATTTTTTCATGCATTGGTTGCTAATCATTTTACATAGATTCACGTGTTTAGAACCGATTTTTTTTAGATCACCATAATGCTCTTTCTTCTCTTTAATTGCTTTATCACATTACTTTTATGCCTATATGACATCCTTAGCACCAATGCATTGAAACCGGCCTAAATAACAAGAAGATATCCATACCCACCCATGTGCTGCGAGACAAACTCACATGTTTGTCAGGTCGATTCGCCGCGAAAAATGAAAAATCTGATCAACGAACAGCCGTGGGAATCTACTTCTAGTTAGGGCACGTTTATCCTGTTTATACTAGTACTCCCTAGGCTTCCCTGCCACCGGCCGCCGGCCGATCTGTAACCGTGTAACGGATCGAGAAACCTGTACTACGTTGCGGGATCGAAGCTCGCTGTTACGGGCATATACATACAGTAACAGTAGGGCTCGTCAAACCACTGCTGTGGAATCAATCTAAGCAGCAGCAGCAGCAGCAACCAAGCTAGCTGCAGTGCCCGTCGATGATGGTGGTAGTTAATTGGAGAACAGTCAACAGTGATGTGCAAGGCAACAGGACAAGGATTGGCGGCCGTGCCTACGCATCGGGACCGGCCCAGCCACACAGGCCGTTCCAATTATTCCCGGCCGGTTAAAGCTCACTCCCTGCGTCTTTGAATCATCAGCGCTGTGTTGTTTGGCGCCATTTGCTGGTTAGCAGCGGCAGGATAGACGTGGTGAAGAGGGTAAGAGCAAGGGCCGTGCATTTGTCGTTTTTTTCGTTTGGGTCGGCCGTCCGTCCGACGTCCGTCCAGTTTTGTATTTGGATTGACAGTGTGTCCAACGCGCCGACCCATTTTATGTCTGCATTCAACTTCTTTTTTTAAAAAGGCCCACAGCCGATCATGCCAGCGGCCATGTCTCATGCCGGCACCATGCCAGCGCCGGCATACAATGTCGGCTTCAGAAAATATCATCATAGTTCATGCTGGCGCACTCGCCAGTCGGCCGGCATACATGGCAACACACAAAAAAGGATGAGACTTGAGTTCAACCACGCCATCGCAGCTCCCGTGGTCATGCTAGCACACCTGTTGGCATACAAAAAAGATGGCGCTCATCGCCATAGATCACTCGTCGTTGAACTTGAGCATGTCGGCCTGCATCTTCTCGAACCACGGCCTCTTCCTTGACGACACGGTGTTGAGATCCACCTTCATGATCTCCACCCCGGTCATCATGCTCGCGAGAGCCACTTCTTTCGCCTTGGTCTTGGCGTTGGCGGCCTCGATCTCTAGCATCTTGGCTTGCTTCTCCGCCTCTAGCTCGAACATCTTGGCTTGTTTCTCGGCCTCCATCTCAAGCCTCCTCATTTGGATCTCCATGAAAGCGTCCATTTGCTCCACCTTGAAACGCGGCGCTCCTCCTCCCTTGAGTCCTTCTTATTCATCATGCCCTCCACACTTGCGATCAAGGCGTTGGACGCCGCATCCCGCTTGTCCTCCTTCTTGGAATTGATCTTCCCCCGCGGCCGTGCCGGCTCGCCCTCCCCAACTTCCTCCACGGCTTGCTTCCCCCCACGCGACTTGAGTGCGGCATATTACGTCTTGAACTTCTCCTCTTCCTTGATGACCAGAAAGCAATGGGAGAGGTTGAAGCACTTGCCATTGTGTTGAACCTTGAATGCCTCCAAAGCTTGAAAGCCTACAAATGTTTCCATGCAAGCATATGGGCAAATGATATGCAAATGAACACGCAAAGGATGAACTTGATGACACAAAAGAGGACGGCTTGCTATCATACCATGTCTGGAATGCCGATGCCGCTCATGGGGCGGGCCTTGACGCTGTCAAGAGTGGCGCAAAACTTGTTGCACTCTTGTTGGATCACCCTCCATCGCTTGGAAATGGAGACCCACCCACGCGTGCTCACAAATTGGTATGGCGGAAACTTCTTGCGCTCATGAAACTCTCGGTGGACACGAATCCAAAAGGTAGAATGCTTTTGCTCGGCGCCCGTCTTGGGGTCTTGTCCAATGTCTCTCCAACACTCGGAAAGAAGCTTGTCCTCGGCCGCCGTGTATGCCTTTGTGCACTTGCTCTTGCGCTTCGGCTTAGGACCGGTGGCTTGGTTGGCGAGCTCGTCCTCAAACAAAGGCTCCGCTTCGATGTCGCACTCGTCCTCGTCCTCTAGCCGTAGTCGTCCGGGAACTCGTGGTAGAGTGGGAAGCCGTCCAGGTCGAAGCTGACCTGATCACGCATGAAGGCCGCCTGATCGGGATCATAGCCAGCGGGTGGCGTGAATGCCCCGCGGCCGTCCTGGCTTTGTGTCTCATCGGGATCGTAGCCAGCGGCCGGCGCACCACCCTTGAAGATGAGGTTCTGCATGTAGTCCTCGTCGACGGCGGACGGCATTCCCTCGAACAGGTTGCGGGCGTCCGGGAGTTCGCCAGCCGACGTCTACCTTGTGCGTTTCCTCGCGTCACCGGATGACGAGCCACCTGCCACCGGGGTGGCATTGAGGTTGATGGGTGCGGGCACGGGCGTGGAAGGCGCGACCACGCTCACGTCTGGCATGCACTCCCCGGAGAGACGGGAGGCCTGCGGGTAGACGTGAAAGCCGGGGATCGGGTTGCAAGCCGATGCACGGGGCGAGTCGGGCAGCACCATCCGAGGAAACGTCGACGAGATGGTGCTGGCCGCGGCGACGACGGCTTGGACGAGGCCGTGCTAGCTAGGGTTTAACCCTATCATGTAGAGTGCCTCCCTCGTTGCCGCGACGACGCGGGCGTTGGTGACCTCCTGCTGCGCGACGGCAACGACGGCGGCCTGCACGGCGGCCTCAGCCCTCGCGTCCGCGGCGTGCCTCTGGTCCTTCCTCTTGGCCGAATCCCTTGCCCGTTGTTCGGGAGTCAGCGCCTTCTTTGGCTTGGTCGCGGCGACGGTCTTGCGTGGGGCACGAGGCTTGCCTTTCCTGGACGAGGCGAGGGAGGCAAGGCCGCCGGCGGCGGCGAGGTCGATTGCTTCGTCCATGATGGGTGTGCGGCGGGAGCGCGCGGACGGGAGGGTTTTTGGTGGAAATGGGGGGAATGAGGATGGCCGCCACCGACCGGCGGGCCCGAGGAGAGGAGTAGGCGCGTGCGCGTCCGTCTCGTGTCCGCGCCGACGCAAATCTGGCTCAAAATTGGGCCGGGAATGGGTCGCCATGCGGACGCAAAGCGGACGTGCGTCCTTTTGGGTCAGCACGTTGGGCCGCCTTTTGTGTCTGTGCCAACCCAAACGAACGGCTGCAGACAAAATGGGCCGTCCCATTGGAGTTGCTCTAAAGTCGTATTTGATTGCTTGGGTGCGTGGAGTCAGGCTGAGTGAAGACAGGTCGAGCGAATACGGTGTAAAAAATAACGTTTACACGTTGTTTGGTTGTCTGTACGAGGAATCTTGTATCGAAAATAAATATCTATTCGATGTTTGATAGCCTAGCTCATATGATGATTAAGAGTTAACGACTGTACTTATATCGCGGCACCTGGGCCAACAGCGTACGATGGGATTTGCCAAGTCAGGGATCGAATCGAAGATGGCATTGTGGGAGATATTGATGATGCTCATTGCCGGGGAGTCGCACGGTTTGTCCGGCAAGCTGCCGTTGAGCTCGTTTAGTGAGGCGGAGAAGCGGTAAATGGTGCGAATCAGGCGATGCTCTAAGGTATCGCGTCGGAGAAGCTATTGTTGTCAACTTGAACCTGCTCCAGCCGAGACATGCCGCCAGGGAACTCGGGCAGCCGTTCAGAGAAGCGGTTGTTCTTGTCGTGGATGACCTGCAAGTCTGGCAGCGACCGGAGGCCCACGGGGAGCTCCTCGATGAAGGCATTGCCCTGCACCTCGAACCTCTACAACATCACACATTTGTCGACGCTGGTGGGGAATGGCCCGGAGAAGCCATTACGGGACAAATCCAGAGACATCAGCTTCTGAAACTTGAGGCCGGACCCCGGAGGAATGACTCCGATCCCAACACGTCAACCCATTTCGTCCGTTCGCGTTCGTTTGGATCGTCGCGGACAGAAAAGATGGCCCAATGCGCCGACCCAAACAGACGCGCGTCCGTTTTTTGTCCGCTCGCGACCCATTCGTGACCCAAATTTGGGCCACATTTGCGTCGACACGGGCACGAGGCAGACGCGCGCGTCGTCTGCCCTTCTCCTCCCCCTGGCCCGCATGTCGGCCGCACAAGGGCCATTTCCTCTGTCCTCTCGCCCGCCACTTGGCATCCTCCGCCTCTTGCCACCGTCGTCCATTTTTCGCCAACGCCGCCGGCCATCCATCCATAGTTAGGTCATCCCAATGGTCGCCCCTCCTCCCCACGCCGCCACCCCATTCCGCTGACCCCGATAGTCTCCTGACATCGACGCCGCCACCGTCCCCTTCGCCGGCACTCGAGCGCATTATCCTCTCTCCCGGACGCCAGCACGCCCACAGGACGCCGACGTGCTCGCTAGTAGGCGGCAGAGCTTCTGCCTTGTCTCGATGTCGCGCGGGGCTCGTCATCGGTCGACTCCTTCCACGACGCCCGCAAGCTATTCGACAGTTTGCCCCAAGGTACAAATGGACTCCGATGACGAGTTCTTTTTCTACAATGTTCTTATGGACTCGGATGATTCTTCATTTGACGACGAGGTGATTGTGGCAGCTACCTTGGTCATCCATGACCACCTCGGTAGGCAGCGGCCTATGTTCAGGGGCTCTATACTGGGGCATATGCCGGCGTTGAATCGCAACCGGGAGAGTCGACATATCCTACTTTGGAATGACTACTTCGAGACCCCGAGCCCCCTTTACAAACATCACATGTTCCGACGTCGTTTTCGTATGGCTAGGCATGTGTTCAACCGTATTCGGGAGGGGGTGGTGGAGTATGACAAATATTTCGAGTGCAAGACAGATGCATTTGGAAAGCTTGGTTTCTCCTCTTACGAGAAATGCATTGCTGCCATTCGGATGCTTGCATACGGAGTTCCCGGTGATCTCATTGATGAGTATGTCCGGATGAGTGAGTCCACCTGCCTTGAGTCCATGTACCGTTTCCGCAAGGTTGTCGTAGTTGTGTTTGGCTCGGAGTACTTGAGAGAGCCAAATGCTGTTCATACAGAACGGTTGTTGGCTATGAATGCCAACAGGGGGTTTCCTCACATGCGTGGTAGCATAGACTGTATGCACTGACAGTGGAAGAACTGCCCTTCTGCTTGGCAGGGGCAGTACAAAGGTCATGTCCTAAAATACATTGTGATACTTGAGGCCGTTGCTTCACAAGATCTCTGGATTTGACACTCTTTTTTCGGCATGGCTGGATCTCACAATGATATCAATGTGCTCCAGTGCTCTCCAGTGTTTTCTAGGATGGCAGACGGCAATGCCCCGCAGGTCGTTATTGATATCAATGGCCACCACTACGACAAGGGATATTATCTAGCTGACCATATCTATCCACAGTGGACAAATCTTGTCAAGACAATGTCCAACCCCCAAGGAGAGAAGAAAAAGAGATTTGCCCAAGAGCAACAGAATGCTAGGAAGGATGTGGAGCGTGCCTTCGGTGTTCTGCAATCTCGATGGGGCATTTTCTGACATCCTGCAAGAACTTGCAGCACACAGAAGCTTTGAGAGGTGATGACTGCTTGTGTGATGATGCACAACATGATCGTAGAGGATGAGCGCCCAAAGCGCCTCTGCAACCAGGGGTTTCAATATCGGGGTATCAATGTTGAGCCTCAGCATGTCGACCCAACAACGTTTGCATAGTTCATGGAGTTTCATCATCAGAGGCAGCTACAAGATGATTTGTTGGAGCACATGTGGGCTCATGTTGGCGACCAAAAGAATTATCGGACTTTTATTCTTTGAAATGCAATTTGAAACAATTTAATGTTCATTTGGTTTGTAATAACTATGCCATATTTCTGTGGTTTTGCAATTATTTATTAGAACTATGTTTTTATTTGTCTTACTCTATACGTTTGCCGGCCACTGGCATGTTGCCGGCGCGAACTCTACCTTGGATGGCATGGCCGCTCGCATGATCGATGGCCGCGGGCCCTTTTTATTTGAATAACTGAAAATTCCAGACGAAAAATGTGTCGGCGCGTTGGGCGACCGGCCGACCCATTTAGAAAAGGAGGGGACATGCCGACCCAAACGGACAAAAGGCGGACAAACAACGTGTCCATTTGGGTCGGCCGGTTGGAGTTGCTCTCAAGTTGTTCATTGACAGATCGAGAGCCTCTAGCTTCTCCAGCCGGGGATGGCATGGGGATCAAAGTGATAGGAGGCGAGCGCGATGGGAATGGCATGGTCGACGTCAGGGACGAGGAGGTCAAAGTGGTAGACGAGGTTGTCGGACGACCCCGCCCCACCGCGCTCATGCGGGCACTCGAGGTGCCTGACCATAGAGACGAGCGCAATGGGGGGAGTCCGAGAGGTCATGCACCGTGATGGACCACCCCTTGCACTCCGGATCATCGTCGGACTCGAACACGAACCACGGGTCAGGCTCCGCACGGACAGTGAGGCTGAACTCCGCAACGATAGACGCACGCTCCCCTCCATCGCCGCACCTCCCGATTGAAATACAACCATTGTGCAGCAAGGCAGACTTAGCCTCGGCGCTCTTGAGAACCAACGAGATGGTGGCCTTCCTGAGCAGCCGCCTCGAAGTGGCCCCCTTGCGGCCGGCGTAGACGGAGACCTTGAGTGTGGCGGCCCCGCGGGAAGGGGAGAAGAGTGAAGGCTTGCGGGCAGACCACTCTAGATCGGCCTTGGAGAGGTGGAAGGCTGCGACAAGGGCGTCGAACCAGGGTTGCTTGTTGACGATGGATATCACGAGCAGGGTAGAAGCGGCCTTAGAGAGGTGGAAGGGTGGACGAGGTCCACGACAAGCGAAGGAGTCGAGGCGAGGTCCAAGGCGAGCAAAGATAAGGTGGACCGAGGGGAGGGTTAATGATGTGATTACGTCGAAACATATATAACGAGAGCCACCCATGTGCACTTCAGAGCATCACTCGGGCCTGGCTCGCGAGAAACTATCGATTTGACAGTTTCCAACGATGCAGGCCCGAGGATGCTTTAAGAAGCATGCTATGTAGGTCCAACAGTGCATGCATGTAACCAAATAGCCTCTATCCGAAAAGATGCCGCAAATGACGGGCCTAGTTGAACTTATGTGGGCAACCAAAAGCGCCATAAGAGCATCTACAACCAGGTATCACAAATATGACCCACGTATCACAAATATGACCCTCAAACCAGGTATCACGAGTCCGCGGGAAGTGGCATGGCATGCCTTAAATTAGCACAACTACATCCGGACATCTCATACTAGATTCTTATATCCATACAAAATCGTGCAAACTAAAACCCTATGTACTACGTAGATCACCTAGCTACTCCTCGTTTGAGATGTCGACTATCTCCGTGCCTTCCGGCGGATACATGCGTGGTAGCTGCATCTCCGCCCCCTTCGGCTGCTCCGCTCCGGCCTGCTCCTCCATGTCCGCCTCAAGTTCGGCGAAGAGCGTGTCGGCCTCCGTCTGCTTCTGCCGGAGGAACTACCGGTTGGCATCTACATCGACCTCATCTTGAATGGACTCCACGATGGCCTGCTACTTTGCCATCTCCTCGTCTTGGGCGATGGCGAACTCCGCCTTCGCCATGTTCAACCTTGGAGTAGGCTACTCCGCCCTGTCCTTCTCCGGATCCGCCACATTCATCGACTCCGGTAGCTGCTCTCACTCCTCCTCCTCTTCCCCCCTTCCTCTGATTGCTGCTCCTCCTTCTCCTTCGGCCCCGGTGAGTCCGAAGGCAGCCCGACAACGATGTGGGTAGCGCACATAGCCTGGATCTTTGCCTCGATCTGCATCTGGCGCTGCAGCGTGAGCATCACGTAGGTGGTGATCTTCCGCCGGACCATGGCGACACCGAATAGCATGAGAGAGCGGGGGAGAGGAGGCCGACGGGCTCGGGTGGCGACGCGGAGAGGGAGGAGGTGTTTGTGCTAGGGCTGGGGGACGCCGACCGGCTTAGAGCATCTTAAGCCACGACTTGCAAATTCGGACCCTCAAACGCCCGCGGACACACCCGGTCACTGACCGGGCGTGTTCGTTTTGAACTCCTACTTTTTCGTTCGTGCAGCCGCATCTCTCATATTTTTCCTCATATGTTCGGTCACTTGCACGTGATTGGTGGAGAAGAAGAGAGAGAAAGAAAAGAATGAATAAAGAAAGAGAAAATGTGGTCCGGAATGGGGTCGCGTCCTACATGGTGGACTGATCGGGCGTGTCCGGACGCGGCCGCGACCCCTCATATCGTCCTCATATTTGAGATGAATATGAGGGATGCCGGTCAGTCCGGGCATTTGAGATGGGTATGAGGGGTCCGCCTGGATCAATTTTTCGTGACCGGTCAGTGTCCGGACGTTTGAAGAGAGTATGAGGGGTCCGGATGTAGATGCTCTTAAATAGCCGGATCTGACCTCGGGCGATGAGCAGAAGCGGCGCCACGCGGTGTCCACACCATGGTGATAGAGGAGGCGTCCGTCAGACCATCGATTTTCCTGGCGAGTCCGTGTGGGAACCCATCGTCAGTCCTACACGAGGGGTGTGCCATGGCATACTCTGATGCCCCATATGTGTTTCATATTTGGACTGGATATGACGGGTGCCGGTCAATCCGGTTGTTTAAGGAACGTTTGAGATGCCAGGCCATGCCAAAATATCGTGACCAGTCAGTGACTAGACGGCTTGACCGGAGGTATGATATGGGTTTGAAGCGTCATGCTCAAAGAATCACTCGTTGGCAGGGCACGTCATTTTGCTCTCCTGGTGGAAGGAGATCAAGGGAGCGGCCGGGCGTGGTGACCACGCGCATGCACGGGAAGGTGTGGGCGCGGGCGAGCAGAGCGCGTGCGCGCGCGCGAGTGGGGCGCATTGGGAGCTGGCGGCCGTTTGTCTGTTTGACCGTGGTCGCGCCAATGGCGCAGATGCCGTCGCCCGTCGGCTAGCCGTGACATCCAGGGTCATGTATGCATGCAGGGGGTGATTGATGGACCACGGACCAGGATGCTACTAGGCAGCGCGTCGGGACGCCGAAGCGTGCGTACATGGTCCCGACCGTGGACGCCGTGGAGGCGGAGCACGTCGTGTGGGCGTGTGGCCACGCATGCAACGAAACGATCGACGGCGACACGAATTTTGATCATCTTGTCGTAGTGGTGATGAACGATACACAATCTCGGACAAAAGGCGACCACCGTTGTGGCCCAACAACATCTGCGCATGGATCTGCGCGGGCGCAGGCTCGAGCCCACGCTCCACACGTTGCACCACGTTTTCATTCTCTGATGAAACCCGGCCCTACGCCGTAACTCCGAACGATTGGCCTGCACATCCACAACAGTGTTCTTCCGTGACCCCGTGCGTTCTCGGCCGTCCGTTACCATCACGCACGCCGACACACGTGCTGCTAGGACACACACACACGGCTGTCAGGTTAACTGGGGCGAACATAGCAACAGCATGGCCCAGCAAGCAATGTGCATGTACAGTTTCAGAGAAAGAAAGTGTAAGTGTACTGTGTACATGAGACCATCACCATTAAAAAAAAAGCACAGTGATGGTGGGTTACCAGGGCCTAGCTCACAAGCGATGCACACACTTGCTGCTACTTCCTCCGTATCAATGCATTAGGTATCTTAGATAATGCATCACGATTAAAATGAAAAGAAAAACGATTTTTTTATGTTTACTAGGTTAAATGGGGCGAACATAGCAACAACATGGCCCAGCAAGCAATGTGCATGTACAGTTTCAAAGAAAGAAAATGTAAGTGTACCGTGTACATGAGACCATCACCATTAAAAAAAAAAGCACAGTGATGGTGGGTTACCAGGGCCTAGCTCACAAGCGATGCACACACTTGCTGCTACTTCCTCCGTATCAATGCATTAGGTATCTTAGATAATGCATCGCGATTAAAATGAAAAGAAAAACGAATTTTTTTTATGTTTACTAGGTTAACTGGGGCGAACATAGCCCAGCAAGCAATGTGCATGTACAGTTTCAGAGAAAGAAAGTGTAAGTGTACCGTGTACATGAGACCATCACCATTAAAAAAAAAGCACAGTGATGGTGGGTTACCAGGGCCTAGCTCACAAGCGATGCACACACTTGCTACTACTTCCTCCGTATCAATGCATTAGGTATCTTAGATAATGCATCCCGATTAAAATGAAAAGAAAAACGATTTTTTTTTTATGTTTACTAGGGTATCTCCAGCGATAACCTGTAAATTTTCTCCCGTATCTGTCTACAGGCAATGAGAGACCAGTCCACGGACATGAACGAGGAAGGACGCCATCCAATTGTAGCCGCATACATTTTGAGAACAACTTAAACTAACGGGACGAAATTCGTCCAAACACTGTCGGATTTCATGCAAACACGATGGAATTCATATACACTCGACGGATTTCACTACATTTACATCTTAGTCCGGCTCTAGAGGTATAACTAATAGCTAATATAATTGTCACCGTCGGCGCCCGTTTTCCGTGTCCGGTCGTGAACCCTGAGAACTGAAATTTCATCTTCTCCAGCTCTGCTTCGGCGCTCTTCAACTCCACCTTCGTAATCTCCTCCTTCAGAGACTAGGCAAGCGCAGATGTCTACCTCCACGTCGTCGCCAAGTGACTAACCGACCGACGTTGTTCAGCCCACCAAGCTTGGAGTCGACGGGAGGGGAGGAGCGGTGGCCTTCCTTGGCCCAGAGCGATGACGACCTGCCGTGCACTACTCTTCTTCGCTGTCGGCGGCACTCACGGAAGAACCGGCTTCGTTGGGCGTGGCCTCGGTGTTGTCCTCCTCCTTGTCGTCAGTGTCGCCGATCAGCGGCATGCCCTCCTCCTCGACGTTGTCCTTGGCTGCGGCCGTCACCACTGCCACCAGCTGCCTGTATTGCCATCGTGCGAGGTGAATCTCACGCACGGAGAAGTAGGACTCCAGGAGTGCCTCCTGCTGAGGGAGTCCTGGTTTGAGGGGTCCTTGGATGGCCGACCTGTTTCTCATGGGCCGGATTATGTGGGCCGCTGGCTGAGCATTGGATGATCAAAGGCCCCGGCACCGGGGTGGAAGCTTCAAGGAGACGTGGCGTGCCCTCCAAGTTTTCGACAGTAGATAGGCATGTTTTTTCCTTCGATGTGCAACCGACCATGTATAAACCCTAGTACCCCCCGGCGTCTATATAAGCCGGAGGGTTTTAGATTGTAAGGCAGAGAACAACTCATCTAGGTTTTAGCTATTCGATCTCGAGGTAGATAAACTCTGTAACCTTCATATTATCAATATAATCAAGAAGGATGTAGGGTTTTACCTCCATAGGAGGGCCCAAACCTGGGTAAACATCGTCTCCTTCGTCCCTTGTTACCATCGATCCTAGTCTCACAGCTTGGGACCCCCTACCCGAGATCCACCGGTTTTGACACCGACATTGGTGCTTTTATTGAGAGTTCCCCTGTGATCGCCAAAGGAATTGATGGCTCGCCTTGTCACAAGCAACAAGATCTGCAGCCATGATATTCTCATCCCTGATCAGATGTTCACAAGCGGCGACGTCTTGTCGCACGCTGACCCAACCGGCCACCTTGGCCAGATTAGAAGCTTTTCCCCCAATCAAGGGATCAGATTCGGAAGCCTAGAGTTCATCGCTGATTCACGGGGAGAACTTGTCTTGATAGGACCCTCAACTCTTATGGAGGAGCCCGCAGATCCCGACGCCTCAACGCCGAAGACATCAGGCCCCACCTCTAAGGAGGCCGCCACCCTCGGGCTGTCTGGAATGCCCAATCCGACCGTTGTGACCAGATCCACTATGGACGAACACGACCCGGATCCGCTTTCATGCGACTCCGGAACCGCGACGCCGCATATCGACCCCACTCACTTCAGTGACACGCATCCTACCGCGCCTCGTTTCTAAATGAGCTATTTGATAGGATTCAGACCATGCGTATGACTGACGAACAGACCCTGGTCTACGACCGGCTCGGGCTTAAACCCGACGATAGGGAGATTCTCATCCCCACGGTCGCTCACTTAGTCGCCACCATCAGTGTCCGGCTGGAGGCTCGTCCCCCTAATGACCGGAGTTAAAACAGTTTATACCCCAATCTCCAATCATCGAGACCTCGCTTGTAACCCAGACCCTGGAGTTCGCTCCGGAGACAGACCGGTATCGGTCCCTGATCTAGCACATAATTCGAAGCCCGCAATATCGGACTCACATCGTGGCGAGGAGTCAAAACTTTTCCCACCCACCACCCAAGCCGATCACTCAAGCATCGTAGCAGAGTCCAAGTCTTCGGACTTACGGGATGTTAAATAGTTACCAGAGAGTCGGTTCATCATTTTTGGGCTAGACTCCTCCTCGCTAGAAACAAAATATGAGGTCTTAGTGATCGAGAGATAATGACAACCTTCAATCGCAATTGCCATGACGAAGGGATTCTCAACGCCCTGGCTCGTCGGCACATTCGTGACTTCACCGAGCTGTCGGACTTGGTATAAAAATATTGTGCCATGGAAAGCGCCTGACAAGCCGAACCGCTATTTTTGGAACCAACCTTTACCGAGTACCCTAGAGGAGATCGGAAAAACAAGATACCTCTGAAGCGGCCAGCCAAACTCGAACTTGCTGAAAAGAGAAATAGGCCCCTTAGAGGGGTCAGTACTGTCCTTGATGGGCTATTGGATAAACCATGCCCTATACATTCTGTATTGCTGAACACAAGCCCTACTCACAGCCTTAGAGCTTGCTGAGTCGTCAGGCAGGTCGCAAAAAGCGGTGAAGCCATTCTTGAGGCACTACTGCCAAATAGGCGCTCCACATCGCCACCAGAATACAACGCCGAAGTCCTGACAATCTACGAAATGTTTCCCTCAAGGAACAGGAGGAAAAGAGCTCTTAGAGAACTCGAACATGTCTATCATGTGGCAGCAACAAGTGCATGGGCAGACATACCCATTATCTTTGAAGATACTGACCAACCAGCCATTCGTCTCGGTCATACACCGGCCACACTGGTCCTAAACCCCAGCGTCGATGGCTTCAGGTTACACAAAGTGCTAATGGATGGCGGCAGTGGTTTAAACCTTATCTACGAATATACCCTAGAAAAAATGCAGTTCGGTCGATCTCGCATCGAGCATAGCAACACGACATTCTGGGGGATCATTCCAAGGAAAGAGGCGCGTTGTTCAGGCCGTATTGCCCTGGACGTAGTGTTTGACACGCCCGGAAACTACCGATCCGAAGAACTTCTCTTCCATATCATGCCCTTCTCCAACGGCTACCACGCCCTGCCGGGACGCGACGCCTTCACAAAATTACAGGCTATACCACATTACGGGTATATGAAACTCAAGATGCTAGGACTAAATGGGGTGATCACAATCGCCAGTGATCCGAATATAGCCCTTCGAGCCGAAAACAAAACAACATCGCTCGCCCTCGAGGCACTAGCTAAGACCTTTGTTGTAGAAGAACTGGCCACACTTCGGTCAACAGTAGACAAGGACGATGTGATCCTTAGCAAAAGGCCCAAACCCACGTCTTTTAAACCTGCAGATCAAATCGTTAAATTTCAGGTACACCTGACAAACCCCAATAAGACATCGTCCATCGGATCTCAGCCGGACCCCATAGAGGACGAAGCACTGCGAGCATTCTTACGAGAAAACTGGGACATCTTCGCCTGGCATCCTTCCGATATGCCTGGAATCCCACGGCGGCTAGCAGAACATAGTCTGAACATCATCGCAGGCTTTAAGCCCGTTAAGCATACTTTGCACCGCTTTTCCGAGCCCAAACGACAAGCTATGTGTGAAGAATTAGCCAAACTGCTAAAGGCCGGATTCATTCGGGAGATTAAGCACCCCGAATGGTTGGCAAACCTGGTGATGGCACCAAACAAAGACAAATCCTGGCGGTTGTGCGTCGACTTTAAAGACCTCAACAAGGCCTGTCCTAAGGACCCTTTCCCCTTACCATGTATAGATCAGATTATTGACGCCGTAGCCGGACACGACTCGTTGTGTTTCCTCGATGCTTATTCCGTATATCATCAGATTAAAATGAAGGAATACGATCAAGCTGCAATTGCATTCATCACCCCTTATGGGCCATTCTACTACAACATGATGCCCTTCGGGCTAAAAAACGTTGGGGCTATGTACCAGCGTATGATCCAGACTTGTCTCACAAAACAAGTCGGTAAAATAGTCGAGGCATACGTGGACGATGTGGTAATCAAAACCAAACACGTCAGCCAGCTAATCGATGACCTAAGGCAAACCTTTGCCATCCTACGTGAGTACGATATACGACTCAATCTGAAGAAATGTGTATTCGGAGTTCCCGCTAGTAAACTTCTCGGATTCCTCGTTTCCCATAGAGGAATAGAAGCAAATGCGGCTAAGATTCGCGCCCTGTCAGAACTTGCAGTTCTCATAGAGCTAAAGCGTGTCTAGAGGTTGGCTGGTTGCATGGCGGCGCTAAGCCGCTTTATCTCCCACCTCGGGGAAAAGGCTTTACCGATCTACAGACTGCTGAAACGAACCAACAATTTCGAATGGACCAATGAAGCGGCGACTGCGTTAGAAGAAATTAAAACACTGCTGGCAAGCAATCCCATACTCACAGCACCAGGCGCTGGTGAACCCATCTTATTATACATATCGGCTACCAACCAAGTCGTTAGCGCAGTGCTCGTGGTCGAACGAGAGGAGGAGGGACACAAATTCTGGATACAAAAGCCGGTCTATTACGTGTCAAAAGTACTAACGTAGTGCAAGTCTAGATACCCGCATTACCAGAAGATAGCCTATACGGTATTTATGGCATCACGGGAACTTAAACACTACTTTCAAGAGTGTTCGGTTATGGGGGCATCCGAAGTACCCCTGAACGATATAATCAACAACAGGGACGCCACTGGCCATATAGCCAAATGGACTATTGAGCTCCTTCCCTTTGAAATTGCCTACAAGCCACGACTAGTTATCAAATCTCAAGTGTTGGCAGATTTCCTCGCCGAATGGACAGAGGTCGATCTCCCCAGGGAATATAGTACATACTCCCATTGGACGATGTACTTCGATGGATCCAAAACTTTGGCCGGACTGGGGGCTGGAGTTATTCTCACATCCCCCACAGGCGACAATGTTCGATACGTGTTGCAGATCATGTATGCCAATTCCAGCAATGCAGCCGAATATGAAGCACTCTTGCACGGTCTTAGGAGGGCAGCATCAATGGGCATATGATAGATGGAGGTACGGGGAGACTCCAACTTATCCATGTCCCAAATTAACGGCGAATTCGATGACAATAACCCGAAGATGGCGGCATACAGAAACATTGTCCTCAAGATATCCGCATGGTTCGAGGGGCTAGAATTTCAACACGTCGCTAGAGACAACAACCAAGCCACTGACGTACTGGCCTCCATGGGGGACAAATGCGACCCTGTCCCAAAAAACACTTTCCTGGAACAGCTCTTTAAGCCATCAGTGGTTTGGCAGGACGATCATAAGGGTGCCGGTCTCACCAGCACGGAAGAGGTTGTTCCCCCTATAAATGAACCAGACGACCAAATCATCGATGACTCCGTAATGGATGAAACACCTTCGGCTCATGAGGTCATGGCAGTAATTGCGCCATGGATCGAGCCCTTCCTCGCCTACCTTCTTCGCAAAGAACTCCCCGATGATCAGACGAAGGGGCGACACATAATTCGGCGATCCAAAGCCTATAAAGTTCATGAGGGTGAGTTATACAAGAAAAGCACCACCGGAATACTACAATGGTGCATATCTGAGGAAGAAGGACGACAACTCTTAGCCGGAGTCCACGCAGGGATGAGCGGCCATCATGCCGCAGCAAGAGCCTTAGTTGGCAAGGCCTTCCGGGCTGGTTTCTTTTGGACCACTGCTCGAGCGGACACCTAGTCACTTGTCAAACACTGCGTGGGGTGTCAACTTTTTGCAAATCAAAGTCACATGCCCCCAATAGCTCTTCGGACTATTCCGATTACCTGGCCCTTTGCGGTTTGGGGCCTGGATATGGTCGGGCACTTAAAGGGGGGACCAAGAAGAATAAATACCTACTGGTCATGATTGACAAGTTCACCAAATGGATAGAGGCAAAACCTGTCAAATCAGACAAGTCCGGACCAGTAATCGACTTTATATCCGGCGTGGTACACCGTTACGTCGTCCCGCACAGTATAATAATGGACAATGGATCCAACTTCATAGCCCAAGAGGTCAAAGACTGGTGCGCAAAAATGGACATCAAGCTCGATTACGCATCAGTGTATCATCCACAGACCAATGGACAAGTCGAACGAGCAAACGGCCTCATCATGAGTGGCATTAAACCATGTTTGGTTCGATCTCTTCATGAGTCTGACTGTCATTGGGTAGAGGAGCTTGATTCCATTCTATGGGGCCTGCGCAGCACCCCAAACAGATCAACGGGATACACACCGGTCTTCATGGTCTATGGGGCAGAAGCAGTCCTCCCTTGTGACATTATTCACGACGCACCAAGGGTGCGCATGCACGAGGAAAAGGAGGCTGAGTTAGATCGGCAGGACGACCTAGATGACTTAGAAGGAGAGCGCGACATAGCTCGGGCTCGCTCTACTTTTTATCAACAGCAGGCCCGACGTTACCAGAGTAGGGAGGTCAGGGCAAAAGCGTATAAAGTGGGTGAACTCGTCTTACGGCTCCTGGAGAAGCAGAAGCATA
This sequence comes from Hordeum marinum, assembly GCA_022496015.1. NCBI lineage: Eukaryota > Viridiplantae > Streptophyta > Magnoliopsida > Poales > Poaceae > Hordeum > Hordeum marinum. The sequence continues at coordinate 502,005,719 of CM039678.1, read as the reverse complement.
AACTCAACCCCAAATGGGAGGGGGCCTTCATAAGCGACGAAGTACTCGCGGGAGGGGCTTACCGTCTTCGAAACCCGTCGGATACCCGCCTTGAACCAAACCCATGGAACGCAGCTCGTCTTCGGCGCTTCTACAGAGAAACCGGTGTCGTCATACTCTTTACCCTTTACCTTCTTTTTCTTTACTTTTTCCTTTCCCTTCCATCTTGATTTTTGGGAGGTTTGATTTTTTTTCCTTTTCCTCCCAAGTCTATGTTCGGTTCAACCGATCTTGTATTAAGATTTTCGGCATACATCCTTAATTGTTAAATCCGAACACATCACCTGGGGGCTTCTTCCCGAAGCCAATGATTTTATACTCTATGCATCTATCCACATTTACTGTGTATGCATGTTTCCCTTGTCGATTTTAAGCCATTATATGCATCAATTCGAACTAAGATTTTTACCAAGCTGGGTTGCCTCGCTCATGTGCTTACCCTCTACATTCCTGATTGTTCAGCTAGAGGGTAAAGGGAGCACCTCTGCGATTGTTATGACCGGGTCATCCGGATACGTACCTCTTATGGGTGAAGCCAAAAGCTAGCTATCTTTAGCAGAAATTTGGTTGGCTACGACGAAAGCAACAAAAAAGATTATGGTCGTTGTCACCAGTCCTCGGGCTTCTTTTCTCACGAAAGTCATTAGTCGCATACTAGCAGTATACGACCTTACTATCTACGATTTATGTAGCAGCCTGAAGAAAGGTATCGATAGAGATACTATTTTTCGGAAAATGTTCTGACGCTAAGTAGTAATATAACATATTTCCCTATGTGTTTTTTGTTTGTTTGCACCAAATGGCCGGATCGCCTGGTTCCCGAACATAATTCACTCTTCTTGAGTGATATTTTATAAGGAACACTCCCAAGCTCTTAGCACGGGAGGTCGAAGCCAATGGCCGGTTAAGACAAAATTTACAACATAGACAGAGCAATTTCTTGATTATCAGTACATAGTTACATATAATCATACATCTGGTTGCTGGTCGAGATTGTCTATTAAGGCGTCCAGTGAGCAATCTTCTTGCGAGAGACAAGAGGCGGGCATTACTCGGCCATACATCAAATGAAGCGGCACTTCTTGCCCATACGACCCTACCGGCCCAACCCGAGCCATATGCTCGGGGTTAAGGCCGGTATAACGGGTCTTGATCATCACCCACGCCTCCCGTGCTCCCTCTCAGCATGCAGATGTCTTCCATAGCTTGAATCGACTTCGGGCTCCCATGAATCGATAAACCAGTTCGGTCATCTCCTCCGGAGGTTGCTCGGTAGGCCATAGCGCTTTTATCATGCTCTTCATGATCCCGCTCATCAAGGGCGGACAATTCCTTCAGAAGGCTTCCCTGGCAGGATCCGATCTCTTCTTCGGGCCGCCCGGATAAGAGACCTATACATGAGTCAAGGCATGTCCATTATACTTCATATATAAGATGTATTGTCCGATGTTAGAATAACACCTACCGAACATGTCCCTCTGTAATTTCTGGTTCTCTTCTTGGGCCTGGGCCAATTGAGCCTTTAAGTTCTCAATTTTTTCGGCCTGTTGTTTGTTTTCTGCCTGGAGGCGGTTCTTCTCCTCAAGATTTTGTTGCAATGAATGACAGTCGGCCTCATGCTGGGACTCAGCGTACCTCTGAGATTCTCGCGCTGCATCTAAATCCTTTTACAATTGCCCTATTGATTCAACTGCTACAAAGTACCCCTGTGTCAGCATGGGATTATATACTAAGATCAGCAGAACAGATATACTCACCATGCATCTCTCGGGTAAAATTCCTCACTTGCTCAAGTTTGCCCTTCACGGTCTCCACCTATGTTTGGCTCGCCTCCAGTTCCTTGGACAGTTGCTCGTTCTGCTGCCAGGAGGCCTGCATCATCGGTGAAGCGTTACGCGGACCCTTAAATTCGGTCGTTCCGACCAATTCAAGTCTCGGGGGCTACTGGGTTTACAAGTGTGCTCGGATTCTTATAACCGATCACTCACCTGCAGGCTGGACGATATCAGTTTCATGGCCTTCCCGAACCCAACTCGGGCAGCTCCGATGTATGCATGAGCCGAGCGTAGGGCATTGAACTCTTGTTCGGAGAACGCTGGATGGCGCAGGGCTTCTCATCGCCGCCGGTGACCTATCGCGCTCTCTGCCTTAGATTTACTAACTGATACCGCGTCCCCGGAGTCTTCAGGGGCCTGATTGACCACAGGGACCTCCGCAGCGGGTTCAGCATGAGCCGAAGATCTAGAGTCGTGAGCATTGCTGGACACCTTGGCAACGTCCTCGACATGAGATGGCTGAACTCGTTGCCTAAGTATTTCGACATAATATCTCCTGTGAGGTCCTATCAATTGTAATGATAAATTAAGCAGCCAAACAAAGTACCTTTGAGCTGAGTGAGTGGTCGGGCCTGTCCCCACGACCGGCTCATTTGACGGACCCCTGTTGCTTTTCGGCTCATTTGACCGATGATGCTTGGGAGCAGGAGCCGGTGCGTTTGGGTCATTGGAGGATACTTGCCTTTTGCGAGATGGATTTTTCTTCTTCTTGCCTGTAGTAGGGGAAGGAAATGATCCGGGGTAATCGGCTATGATAGCCACCTTGGAGCGGTCAAGGCTCTCTTGGTAGAAGACCCCGTCTTCGAACTCGATTGACAAATCTGGGTCGTCATGAAATCCCGGATCGTCGTCGCGAGAATAGTTCTCGAGTTGGGGGCCGGACAGTTGATTGTCTCGGCAAAGCTCCTCAATCCCTGTATATACAGATTAAAGGCTTCGATCAGAAAGGGATAAATGTAAAATCGGAAGTCGGGTCATAGAGTTGAAAGGATCACCTGTTCGATGGGGTTGTGACTTGAGCATCCCTCCTTGGTCGGTAGCCGAACAAAGTCTTCTTTCTCCCCTTTGTATAGGTCGGCAATTGCGCCTGCTAATGCTGCTTGATTGTCGGGTCCCAGTCGTCGGGAGCGAGTGGAGTCGCTTGTCCCGTTGTAACCCCACAAAGGGTGTATTCTTTGCTAAAGGGGCTGGACACATCGGGTGATGGCGGCGGCCATCACATCTATCTTGGTCAACTTATGATGAGCTAGCAGTCTCACGTGGGCAGCCAAGCATTGCACTTCGGCGTCGTCCTCTTGGGATGAGCTTTTTGGTCGCCAGTTGTACCTTTTCTTCAAAGGATACCCCTTCGAGCTGGATCGAATAGGGGAACGTCCTCGATGTAGAACCATTCCGAAGACCATTCTTCGGACTCCTTCGGTGTTCCCACTGGATACCCCGTCCCCGCTATGCGGCATATTTCGGCTCCTTCGACCTCTAAAATTGTCTTATCCCGATTGTGAGGGACGAGGCAGAAGTACTCCCTCCACAATTCAAAGTGTGCATCGCAGCCCAGGAACATCTCGCAAAGGGCAACGAAGCCCGAGATATGCAGAATGGACCCTGGGGTGAGATGATGGAGCTGGATCCCATAGAACTCCAATAATTCCCTCAGGAATGGATGAATGAGGAACCCGAGACCCCGCAAAAGGAAGGGCACGAAACATACACGCTCCCCCTTTCGAGGATTGGGGAAGTTTTCCGCGAAGACTTCACCATTGAATGAAGTCAAAACGGCACAGGTAACCGCTAGATCCGAGGAAGGAAGATACCCTTGGGTCTCGAGGTTGCGTAGTCGAAGGAGGGATACAGAGCAACTTGTCCAATCCCCGGGACGGGAGCCGTAAGGGCACGAGGAAGAGCTGGGGGAGCTCGCCATGATCTTGTGGTGATCTCTTGCTGAAGTTTTTTCGATGAGGAGGAAGAAGAGGATGTGGCATAGACCACAATTCAGTTTGTTTAAATGGGAGGGGCAGTCTTGTAAAAAGCCGCTAAACCGCTCGTCTCTCCTCGGCGCGCGAGGATCGAGAAGCGTTGACAGTTATTACAATGGACCCTACAAGTTCATGACGCTTGGGATTTCGCCGATAACAGGATGGTTGCCAAACAAGAAAGGATAGAGGGGCTTGCCTCACAAGCCGAAGACTTCGATGCGCAAGATTGTACGGATATACCTCGGCGTTGGAGGCTAGTCCGGGGGCTACCGAGGGAGTCCTAGTTTGAGGGGTCCTCGGATGGCCGACCTCTTTCTCATGGGCCGGACTATGTGGGCCGCTGGCTGAGCATTGGATGATCAAAGGCCCTGTCGCCGAGGTGGAAGCTTCAAGGAGACGTGGCATGTCCTCCAAGTTTTCGACAGTAGATAGGCATGTTTTTCCTTCGATGTGCAACCGACCATGTGTAAACCCTAGTACTCCCCGACGTCTATATGAGTCGAAGGGTTTTAGATTGTAAGGCAGAGAACAACTCATCTAGGGTTTAGCTATTCGATCTCGAGGTAGATCAACTCTATAACCTTCATATTATCAATATAATCAAGCAGGACGTATTGTTTTACCTCCATAGGAGGGCCCGAACCTGGGTAAACATCGTCTCCTTCGTCCCTTGTTACCATCAATCCTAGTCTCACAGCTCGGGACCCCCTACCCGAGATCCTCCGGTTTTGACACCGACACCTACTCTGCCAGGTTCGCTTCGGGTGCGACCGCCCTGCCGGCAACGAGCTGCTCCTCCGCCTGTAGATGCTCCTAGAGGAGGTGATGGTTGTAGACGGCGTCGACCTGTGACTTTTGCAACCGCTCCTCCCGCACCATGTGCATGTAATGAGGACGGGCCTCACTGGTGGTCATGGTGCAGTGCACCAGCGAGGGAGGTACGACGGGGGAGGAGGGTGGCACGGCAGAGGAGGAAGATGAGGGTAGCGTCGGGTCGTTGTCAGTCGGGGCCTCCATTGGGATGTCCACGTCGTCCAGCGGTCTGTCGTCCCACCAGCGGGAAGCAATGGCAGCCATCTCCTTTTTCTACTCTAGCGTGAGCCCGTTCCAGAGAATCGGGCCAAGTAGCGGTCCGGACTCCCTCAACCCCCCCTCCCCCCACATGTTTGTCTCCGATTTACGGGAGAAATCATGCCTGGACCGCTCCGTGGACCGATACAGGACCGCATTGGATGGCTTATGCGGTCCGAACCGCACGGTCTGGACCATTGCGGAAGGTTTGCGAGTTTTTCTTGAAGATGTCCTTAGCTAATTAATACCCCTCCGTTTTAAAATTCTTATCTTAAATTTGTCTAGATACATTCATTTTTAGACAAACCTAAGACAAGAATTTTGAGACAGAAGGAGTATGTTACATGCAAAAAACTAACCACTACATTGTCGGGTTCGGTAGTCTTAAGTCATCGAAGGCACACACGTCCACATCTCTTATTGGTCCTTTAGTTTTTTATATGGCAAGAAACAGAAAAGAAGATGCATAGTTAGTGAATCGTGTCTAAGTGTTTTGAAATTATTCGGGTTTTTTAACGTGCCTAAAACGCCGGTACGAAGCGAGTAGAAGAAAAGGTAGCACACACAAGCTTTTCCCGCAGGGGAGAGCGGAAAGAAAACAAGCGACACACACATTTGTAGCTAAACCTATGTCGGAGCAGCTTCGGCTTTGGATTCCTGCATGGCTGCATGCCGATCATGGACAGGCAGCTGCAACGAGACCCGGCCCGGCCTGGCCTGCGGCAAGGATGAGTGGTGTGGAATGGCACCGTTCTTGGTTCGTTTCTCCAACGATTGACGTGTTGTGTCGCGGGATCGCATGCAAGCCGAGCCCAGCAGCTCCCTGCTCCTGTGTCGTGACCCCTGACCTGACCTGAAACCTGCGGAATCTATCTATCGCGAGCAGTGGCATTGGCACCGCACCGCACCTCGATCCCGTGGACTGGACGGTCTCGTCCGTCCGTCCGTCCAACCCCGGCCCGGCCGCTTTTGCCTATGCGTCCCGTGTCAGCTTTACCGCAACAGTCAAGGGCAGTGGAACCCAACACCACATGCACACTCCAGAGCCGTAAGGCTTGGATAGAAAACCTCTGTACAGAATTACAGTGATATTACTTAATGTGGATGGTGATCGCATGAGTTGCTAGGTTCAGTAAGAATACCGTGAGACAACCGTTGATCTTTCGTGCACAAGCATTCAGACAAGTGCGGCAGAAAATAGTTGTTAGTCAAGAGAACTCGGCTCCTCTGGCCGCTCCCGCGGGCGGCCCGGGAGCCAACCCTAGCCGTCGTCAATGAGCTTGCCCCTCCCCCCCCCTCTCCTTTCCTTGCCGCCGTCGGCGCGTCGCCGGGTGAAGCCCGTGCAGCTCGGCGGCGGCGGGACCCTTCCCTCCTCCAGCTTGGGCGGGTGCGGTGCGGGCCGTCCGCTTCGATTGGAGCTCGCCACGGCGCTCGTGCGGGAGCACGGCTGCGTTCGGGGCGGCGCGGGTGGGCGCACGGCGTGGGGCGCGACTCAGGAACGTCGGGCTTCGGCGCGGGGCGTGGCCCGGGTGCGCGGGATTTCCGGCAGCATGGATCTGGCGTCTGTGGGAGCTCGCGATGGGGAGGTTGACCTCCTTGCGCGGCACTGCAGTTCCGGCGAGTGGGGCTCCAAGGCTGCGTCTTCGTCGGGTGGCAGCCGCGGTGGCGTCGTCGGCAAGATCTGGGGCTACGGCCCGGCGGCTCCTGCCCGGCGAGTGGGGGTGGGGTGGCGCCCCCTCTTTCCATGTCTTGGGGCCCTTCGTCTACGCGTGGGTCAGCTTCTTGCTGACTCACGAGGGTTGCTGCGGTGATGCGGGGGGATGGTGCCAGATCCGGTTGCTTTTTGGCCGGTTTCGGCTCGTCTACGGCTGCCGATGTTTTGGGTTGGTGGTGGCGCGACGATGGTTTGTGGTGGCTCTCGCGTGCTGTCGGTGCAGCGGCTTCGCGGGAGGTGTGCGGGCTAGCGGAGGTGCGGCGCATGGGGGTGTGGTGTTGGTCGATGCTCCAGGCGAAAGCTTGCTGGCCGGCAGCGTCGGCGTCCGTGGACGTCGTTACACCTCCTTGGAGGCGCCGCCGAGGAGTCCATCCCCTGCACACCCTCGGTCTCAGGTCTTCGGGTGAAAACCTAAAGCCCGGTCGGGCTAGGCGTCGGCGTCGACATCGTTGCTTCCCCCTTTGGGGCGTCATCTTGAAGGCCATGGGATCCGGTTCGCGCTGTTCATGGGCTAGACGCTCATGGCGCTGCAGTCGGCAGGTGCCCGACTGGTAGTGTGGATGTTCTGGCGTCGCGACTTGTGTGGCGATGATGATGGTGGCAAGATGTGCAGGGTTATGGCTGGTCTTTGTTCCTCGACAGTCGGGCTGCTCCTGAGCGTGAAGTCGGAGTTGCGGCGTCGCGGGGCAACTCAGTGGCAACGATGCCAGGTGATGGGCATTTCGGACTCTGTCAGCGTCAGACGTGCTCCTATTCCCCTGTGATGCTCGTCTTAAGGGTCGGAGTTGCCTGGTCTTCGTTGTCGCCGTCCGATTCTTTGGCATTGGCCAACATGGTTGTCGCGTGCTGCTTGTTCGGTGGGGCCTTGATGGGTCGTCCGTGCTGAAGTCGAAGTCGCTTTGCTCGGGGAGAGGTGATGACGATGACACTGCTGGCAATCTCGATGGTGTCCTCGCCTCGACGGTGTGTGTGGGTCTTGTTGGTGCCAGGTCAGCCGGGGTGCCCTTCTAGTGGGCGTGTTGTAACGATTTTAGCTCGGTTTTCCGTAAATTAACTCGGCAACTCTCTTTTACTTTTTTAAGAAATCGAGATCCTCAGGGGCCGAGTTTAAAAAAAATTCATAAGCAAGTATCATCAACATTCAGACAAGCATTCATACCGCAGTGCCACGGCTGGTCCGGTCACCCCTTCCACGCATCCGGACCGTCTGTCTCGTGATATCTGTCTTATATAGTACAACTTATGTCTTGTCTATTTTGGCTACCCACGGTGACAATATATAGTAGGGATAGTCATGGGTTACATGTGTACAACTCAAAACACCTAACCCATTGTTAATTACAAGTCTATATAAGTGTAGCACAACTCATGCACCTAATATTCGACACATATTTTGATAGAGTAATTTCTATCCACTCGGGACACCATCCATAGCCTATGGAGGGCTAGTTGGATTGACGGGGTTTATATCCCGGGTAGGCCAAGGCGACGGGGTCCTCCCCATTCCGCTTCGAAGAAAAACCAATCAGCCGGCTGGACGAGGCCGGCTGGGGACACGCCACACGAGCCGTCTCTGGCTGGCGTTTTGCCCGGCTGGCCTAGCGGTCGGGCGTGCTCCCGCCCGACTGACCAAGCCGCCGGCTGCCCACGGGCCGGGTAGCCCTTTGACTTGGGGACTGACACGCCCTGTCCTGTCTTCCTGTCCGCAGGTACGGCCGTGCAACGTGACTGGCGGGGCGACCGACCCTGTGGCCACAGTGGTCGTTGACGCGCCGTCCCGCATGGCTACAGTCCATCCGTCTGCCTCGCTGACCTCCGTGAGCGTGACCGGACGGGGAACAGTTCCAGCACGCCTGCGCCACTCGAGTGCCTGCCCCAGCGTGGCTACAGTGCCGCCGGCCGTACCGTCGACCTCGGCCGACTGGTGCTAAGCGACGCCTCCCCGGGCGGCCCGTGCCGAGGCAGGTGGGGAAGGGCCAATCGTGGCGCCCGTCGGCGGGTCCTAGCAGGGATGGAACCGCTCGGCCAGCGGGCCCCGCCCACGACGAGACAATACAAGCCGCAGGACCCCCTGGCCAGGCGGAGAGGCTACCAGCCGGGTCCCTCCACCCACGTACCGAAATCATATTGTAAGAGCCGGGGGGTTGGCCTATAAAACCCCCCGAGCCCCCCATGCAACGGGAACGGAACCCCCGATCAAGAACACACACATAGGGAGCTCTCATACCCTTCCCAGTAGCAGAGGGAGACGAGCCGGCTTCTCCTTTCTTCCTCCTTCGAACACAGCTCTAGGAGCACCTCTGTATACTTATCCATCCATCCAACGAATCCAAGCAGGACTAGGGGCATTACCTCCCACGGAGGGCCTGGAACCTGGGTACATTGCGTGTCTCCACCTTCTTGTACTCAATCTCTCACCCGGAGCCCATCGGCGTCCAATGGGCCCAACACCACCGATAAGCCATCCTATGGCATCTGCCGTGAGAAAACGACGACAGTTGGCGCCCACCGTGGGGCCATCCGCGGCGCCGTTCGGGTTCATGCTCCGGGCGGGACCTCTCGCCATTCCCCGCCGCCGCCGCTCGGCCCGGCGAAACCGTGGGAGGCTCGTGGGGCTTGATGCGGCACGCCCTGCAGGCGACTCCGACGGCCTAGCGGTCGACATCGACGTGCTCACCGAGCGCTTCGGCAGGCTTGCCAAGGCTCCGGCCGCGGCTGAGTACCCCGCGGGGGTACTCGTCTACGTCGGCCCGCCCACGGCCGTGGAAGTACTCGCTGCGGCCTGCCCCAGCGGGTCCCGCGACCGTGAGGGGGTGATGGACATCACCTCCTCCACCGCCTCCAGACGGGCGCGGGTAACGGCCACCGCCGCTGCCGCCCGCGTCGGCACGTCCGACCCGGTCGGTGCGGCCCTCCGGGGCTTGAGCACCCCGATTGCCCTGACGGCAAACCCCGATACCGCCGCGGCCGACCTCGAGGCGGCTCGTTGCATCCTCTTCGAGGATGCCATCACGCTCGCCGCCACGCGCCGCCGCATGGAAGCGGCGCAAGGGGAATACGCCTCCGCTTATGGCCTTACGCCGGCTGGCGTCGAGCCTAGCCGGCATGGGGTCGTGCGGGACCGCGGCCGCGTGGTCGCCGAAATCCTCGGCGGCAAAATGCCCGTCTACGATACCCACACAACTAACCTGCGGGCCCTAAAGGTGGCCTATGAGGAACTGGACACCTTGGAGAGCGAAGAGCGTGCCGCCCACGAGCGCCACATCAAGGAGCTTATCGATGCTGCTAACGCACAGCAGCATCAGCTCGCGCCAGGCGGCACCGCCGCTGAAGGCCCCCGGCCCGAGCGCGAGGGCACGGGAACTGCCGGCCGCCAGGCGGCGCAGTACTCCTGTTCCCCTCGTGTCTCCGGTCATCGGATCGAGACGCACGACCCCCGGCCCTCTTAGCCACCGAGGAGTGAGCAGCCGGCTGTTAGCAGCCAGCGCACCAACGAGCCGCCTCGTAGCGGCCGCTACCGTGAAGCGCCGGCATCCGGCAGCTGGTGCACCCGGGGGCACACACCACCCCCGCAACGCGGGTCGCGGCAATCGACGCTGCCCACCATCCGCCCCGAGCTTTCAGCCTGGCTCGGGCCACGCGTCCCCCGTAGCAAGGACGATGCTTGCAACCGCATGAACCAACTCGAGCAATCCTCCCTCCTCGAGGAGGAGGGCTTGATCGGCCCGGCTTGCTTCGGCCCCCGGATCCACACCGAGCCATTCCCGAAGGGCTTGACGCTCCCTAGGGACACCCCGAAGTACAACGGGACCGCCAAGCCAGAAGACTAGCTAATCGATTACACCACCACAGTGGGCATCGCCAGGGGAAACAAATGCGTGGCCGTCCGCTACGCCCCCCTCATGCTCATCGGCTCGGCCCGCACCTGGCTCAACAGCCTGGCGGCCAGCAGCATCAACACGTGGACGGACTTCGAGGAGGCCTTCGTTCGCAACTTCACCGGCACCTACAAGCGGCCCGACCGGCCCCGTGAACTCGCTATGTGCGTTTAGGGGTCGGATGAATCCCTCCGCGACTACCTCACCCGGTGGACCGAGCTCCACAACTCCTGCGAGGGAGTGCACGAGGTGCAAGCCGTGCAATACTTCATCGAGGGTTGCCGGGATGGCACCCCTTTCAAGCACAAGCTTCTGTGCTCCGAGCCGACCACGCTGGCCGAACTCACGACCAAGGCGGACAAATACGCCACGGCCGACTCGGCCATCCGGGTCAAGATGACCCCACCGGCCAAGGCGACAACGACGCCGGCCGTGGCCCGGCCGGCTGCCAACAACCGGCAGCCGCAGAGCAACAAGCGCAAGAACGACCAGCCGGATCCCCGCTACGGGAGCCAGCAGGTCAACACTGTCGAGGATCAGGAGCCGGCTGCCCAGCCTTCCAGCCAGCGCCAGCGCACCGGCAAGGCTGCCTGGTAGCCAAAGCTCACCTTCGAGCAAATGCTCGATCTTCCATGCAAGAATCACTCGGGGGCCAAACCCTCCACGCACACGCTCCGGCAATGCAGCTTCTCATAGCGATTGGTCCAGGGGGATGGCCTTCCGGCTCCTCCCACGCCGCCAGCCCGTGCGCCGGCCCCAAACGACGGTTGCCTAGTCGACCAGTACCCCAACCAAGACGGTCGCTATGTCGTCTTCACCAGTGAAGAGACGGGCAAGCACGCGGAGCGCCGGCTCCGGCGTGAAGTGAACGCCACCATACCGGCAACTCCCCAGTTCATGCACTGGTCGGAGAAGCCGGTCACGTGGAGCCAGGCCGACCATCCCGCGGTGATGCTGCATCCCGGCAGCTACGCCTTGGTCCTCGACCCCACCATCGCCACCAAGGATTGAGCCTGCCGCTTTACGCGGGTGCTGATAGATGGTGGCAGCAGCATCAATATCCTCTACCTCGACACGATGCACAAGCTGGGGCTAAAGATAGAAGACCTGCAGGCGAGCCGGACGGTTTTCCACGGCATCGTGCCTGGAAGGTCTTGCTTCCCTGTAGGCAAGATCATGCTTGACGTCCTCTTCGGCGGACCCGGCCATTTCCGCCGCGAGCCAGTACTGTTCGAGGTCGTGGACCTCGCAAGCCCCTACCACGCGCTGTTGGGTTGGCCAGCTCTAGTCAGCTTCATGGCGGTCCCGCACTACGCCTACCTCAAGCTCAAGATGCCGGGCCCCAAGGGAATCATTACCGTCAAGGGCGACTACAAGATGTCGCTCGAATGCGCTCGAGACGGTAGCTGGCTGGCCGAGGCCCTGGAAATCACCGAGGAGAAGCGGCAGCTCGACCGGCTCGTGGCCCTCGCCGCCAGCCAGCTGGCCGTGCCGGATCCTCCCTCGTAATCCACCGGCGAGGCCTCCTTCCAGCCGTCCAAGGACACCAAGCAAATCCCGCTCGACCCGGCCAACCCGTCTCAGTGCGTCACGATCGGCTCCTGCCTCAACAGCAAATAGGAAGGCGGGCTCATCGACTTCCTCCGTGAGAATCGGGACATCTTCGCGCGGTCCCCCAAGGACATGTCGGGTGTTCCGAGGAAGTTCGCCGAGCACAAACTACACGTTCGGCCGGACGTCAAGCCGGTCAAGTAGCCCCTATGCCGCTTCTCCGAGGAGAAGCAGCGCACTATAGGAGAAGAGATCGCCCGGCTGCTCGCGGCCGGGTTCATCATGGAAGTGTTCCACCCAGACTGGCTGGCCAACCCAGTCCTGGTGCTGAAGAAAAACAAGACCTGGCGCATGTGTATCGACTACACCAGCCTAAACAAGGCATGTCCGAAGGACCCATTCGCCCTGCCACGGATCGATCAAGTGATCGATTCCACGGACGACTGCGACTTGCTGTCCTTCTTGGATGCCTATTCTGGCTACCACCAAATCAAGCTAGACCCGAAAGACCGGCTCAAGACCTCCTTCATCACGCCCTTTGGGGCGTACTGCTACATCACTATGTCCTTCGGCCTGAAGAACGCAGGCGCCACCTTCCAACGGTGCATGCAAAAGTGCCTCCTGCCTCATATAGGCAGGAACGTCCACGTCTATGTCGACGACATCGTCGTCAAAACCAATAAGCACTTCAGCCTCCTCGACGACCTCCGGGAGACCTTCGCGAACTTGCGCAAATACAAGGTCAAGCTCAACTTGGAGAAATGTGTCTTCGGCATTCCCACCGGTCAACTCTTGGGTTTCTTCGTGTCTGCCCGCGGCATCAAAGCTAATCCCGAGAAGATCCGCATGATCGAGCGCATGCAAAGACGACCTGGCTCCGTGACGTCCAGAAGTTCACCGGCTGCCTTGCCTCGCTCAGCCGGTTCATCAGACGGCTGGGGGAGAAGGCTCTGCCCCTCTACGGGCTCCTTCGCAAGATGGCTTTCATCAAGCCGGGTCAAACCAAGAAGCCGGACACCTTCCACTAGCCTGACGAGGCGGACGAGGCCTTCCACGGCCTCAAGAAGGCTCTCACCCATGCGCCAATCTTGGTTGCGCCGGCTGAGAAGGAACCACTGCTCGCGTACATCGCCGCGACGGCCCAGGTCATTAGCGTCGTGCTGGTGGTCGAACGGCCAGAGGAGGGCAAGGCCCCGCCGGTCCAGCGGCCCGTCTACTACCTCAGCGAGGTCCTCTCCGCATCCAAGCAGAACTACCTCCACTACCAGAAGATGTGTTACGACATATACTTTGCTGCCAAGAAGGTCAAACAATACTTCCAAGAGCACACCATCACCATGGTGAGCACGGCCCCTCTCGGCGAGATCATGACCGGCCGGGACTCCACCGACCGGATTGCCAAGTGGGTGATCGCCCTTGCCGATCACGAGATCCGGTACGAGCCAAGAACTGCTGTCAAGTCGCAAGCATTGGCAGATTTCCTCGTCGACCGGGCGGAGACAGAGTTCGTCTCGCTTCCCCCGGACTCCACGCATTGTTGAATGCACTTCGACGACTCGAAGATGAGGACCGGCCTGGGTGTCGGCATAGTCCTCTCCTCTCCGAAAGGTGATCAACTCAAGTACGCCCTCTAGATCCACTTCACCGCGTCCAAAAACGTGGCGGAGTACGAGGCCATCGTCCATGGCCTCTGGCTCGCCAAGGAGATCGGCATCAGGCGCATCCTCTGCTTCGGCGACTCCGACCTCGTGGTGCAGCAAGTTTCTGGCGAATGAGACACCAGGGATGCCAACATGGCCAACTATCGTTTCCTCATGCAACAAATCACCGGCTCCTTCGAGGGCTGCGAGTTCCACCATATCCCCCGAGTGGATAACGAGGCGGCAGACGCGTTGGCAAAAATCGGCTCCACCCGACAGGCCATCCTAGCCGGCGTCTCTCTCGAGCGGCTGCTCAAGCCGTCGGTCAAGCCCTCCCTAGAGTCGAAGTCAATCTTCGTGCCGGCAAGTGCCGCCGGCCCATCAACGGCGCCGGCCGCCTCCCCAGCAACTCCGTTGTCGGCTCTCAAACCACCGGTTGCCCGGTCGGCCCCAGTCGAACCGGCGGCACCCGGAGTGGACGGACCCGACGAGGCGGTCGTCATGATGGTCATCAACTAGCCAGCTCCAGGGGCCGGCGAGCCAGGCCCGGGGGCTGACCAACCTGCCTCGGGGGCTCCCGAGCAGGTCCCGAGGGCTGGTGAGCCGGTCCCGGGGGCTGATCAACCAGCCCCGGGAGTTCTCCAGCCGGCTGCCGTCACAGCCCCCTCATGGGCCCAACCCATCTCGGCGTTCCTTTTACAAGGCGAGCTGCCTCCGGACGAGGCTCTGGCTAGGCAGATCCAGCGTCGGGCCTCGGCTTACAGCATCATCAACAACGAGGTCGTCCACCGCAGCACCACCGGCGTCTTCCAGCGGTGTGTCGAGCCGGAAAAAGGCCAAGAGATCCTCCTCGACATCCACCAGGGCGAGTGCGGGCACCACGCCGCCTCTCGGACCCTGGTGGCCAAGTCTTTCCTCCACGGCTTCTATTGGCCCACGTCTCTCGTGGCGGCCAAGAAATTGGTCGACGAGTGCGAGGGCTGCCAACGCTTCAGCACGCAAAGCCACCTGCCGGCAACAGCCCTCCAAACCATCCCCCTCTTGTGGCCCTTTGCCGTTTGGGGCTGGACATGGTGGGCCCCTTCAAAACTGCTCGAGACAGCATGACGCACTTGCTGGTGGCCATGGACAAATTCACCAAGTGGACCGAAGCACGGCCCATCAAGAAGCTGGACGGCCCCACGGCCGTCCGGTTCATTGATGACATTATAGTACGCTATGGCGTCCCCCACAACATCATCACCGACAACGGCACCAACTTTGCCAAAGGCGCGCTCACGCGTTTCTGCTCCAAGCAAGGGACCCGGCTCGACCTGGCCTCCGTCGCTCATCCGCAATCAAATGGCCAGGTCGAGAGGGCAAACGGCCTCATCCTATCCGGCATCAAGCCCTGGCTCGTGACTCCGTTGGTCAGGTCGGCCGGTTGCTGGATCGATGAGCTGCCGGCCGTCCTTTGGAGTCTCAAGACCACCCCTAACCGTTCAACCGGCTACACCCCGTTCTTTCTAGTGTGTGGGTCCGAGGCGATCATCCCCACCGACATCGAATTCGACTCGCCTCGGGTCGCCCTATACACGGAGAAGGACGCCAAGGAAGCAAGAGAAGACGACGTCGACCTACTCGAGGAGGCTCGCGAGCTAGCCTTGAGCCGGACGGCAATCTACCAACAGAAGCTCTGGCATTATCACAGCAAGAGGATCCGGGCGCTCTCATTCCGCGAGGGGGACCTGGTCCTCAGACGGATCCAACGAACTGCCGGTCAGCACAAGCTGTCCTTCCCGTGGGAGGGCCCGTTCATCATCAGCAAGGCGCTACACAACAATGCATACTATCTAATAGACGCCCAGAAGCCACAGAAGCGCAAGAGAGACGCCTCCGGCGAAGAAACGGAGCGTCCATGGAACGCGGCACTCCTACGCCCGTTTTACTGCTAAGGAAAAACCAACGTATGTATGTATGCCCGTCCTTTTGGGCTTATGAAAGCAATGGACATCCCAAGCCGGCTCTTGGGGCGCGCCCCGTTTCTTTTATCTCAAAGCTTTCCACACTCACCGGCTCCCCGGTCCGGCTCCCGGGCCCGAGGGCTAGTTGGCTGGACCTAGAAGTGTCTCTCCGCAGATAAGACTAAGTAAATGTGAGCCGGCCAAGCCTCCCCACCCTTACTAGCTACAGACCGGCACCCGGCTGTCCGGCCGATGGGGCCTCGGGGCGGCAAGGTTCAGCTCGCACCAAAGGTCGAAACAGGAAGGGGTCTTTTCTAGGCCCAGCCGGACCCTTGCCGCGTCTCTAGTCGCTTCACTTACCCCGAAAAAACCCTCCACGATTCCTAAGTTTTGAAACGGCTCCCTCGAGGCAGACGCCCCGACCCAGCCACAGACCGGCTCCCGTCTGTCGGGCTGGCAAGGCCGAGGCCAAAGGGGAAACGGAGTAGAAATGCAAAGGGTCGTGGCGGGTGAAAAAGGGGCAAGGTGGAGGCGGCAAGATTCATAAGGCATAAAACACAAAGTATTCATAACGTAAAACAAAACGGCCCACGACTGGCATTCAATTCATTACATACACACCCTCAGTGGGTGGATCGAATCCAAGTTCAAAGTGCAGGAAACAAGAAAAAGAAAAGAGCAAAACAGGAAGATGCCCGGGGGCTCAAGCCACCGGCGTGTCGCCAGTCGACACGTCGAGAGGCGGCTCGGTCCTCGTCCCGGAGGTGCTCGCGGCCTTCGGGTCGGCCGCCTTGCCCTTCGCAGTGGCCTCCTCGGTCTCCGTCGCCTCGCCGCTCGAGTCGGTGCTCTCGTCGGCAACTTTGGCATCGTCCGGGCCCTGGGGGATGCCGAAGGAGTCCTCGGGCAGTGGCTCGCCATCTTCTCCAAGGGGTGGCAGGAACTCATCCGCGTCGACATACGATGCGAGCCCGTTCGCCCGCAAGACAAGGGCCGGCTCGTGGGCCTCCCGCTCCACGGTCGGCACGTCCCGCATCGTCGCTAGCCGGGCAAGGTCCACCCTCGGTACCATGAAGTGACGAACCGAAGTGCCATCTGCGCTTTAGCTCAGGAAGCCGAGGCTTTCCAGGCCTCGAGGCGGGAGACGGCGTGCTCAAGCCACAGCGTCACGTGATGCGTCGGAGCTCCTCCGCGGCCCGGCCACAACGCGGCAATGACCTCCTTATCGGCGGTCTTGAGATGCTCCATGCTCCGCTCGATATGGGTCATCCGCATCTCGACGGCGAGCCCGATCTCATCCACATCCCACGGGGCATGCTCATCAATGGAGCAGCCGTACCCCCGGAGGTGCTCCTCAACGGCCCGCGCGGCGCGGCGGTGGGTCTCCAGGAACCGCACTAAGGGGAAGAAGGGAAGAAGAGAAGGAAAACCAAATGAAGCACAAAGAGGCGACAAGCAGAAGGCAACCAATCAAAAAAGAAAGAAACAATCGCTTACCTTCGATAGCATCATCCACACTGATGGCGAAGTTGAGCGCCGCCGCCCGCTCGGCCGCCCAAGCCGCTTCCGAGGCGGCAAGAGAGCCCTTGGCCTTCTCGAGCGACTTCTCGAGGCGGGTCATCTCACCTTGGAGGGCGGCAGTCCTCAAGACGGCATCAGCTGCATCCTTGACGCCCGCCTCCCGGGCCGCCACCTCCTTCGCCGCCTCGGCCTTGAGCCGATCGCGAGCCGCCTCGCTGTCAACTAGCAGCGCGGCCAGCCGGTCCATCTCCTGCGCAGCCGCCTGGACATCCCGTGCTAGCCGGTTCCGCTCAGCGGCGAGCCCGGTCTTTTCCTCTCGAAGGGCGGCCAGCTCGCATGCGTAACAACGATAACATCAGTAAAACAGACGTAAAGCCGCCGACTCCCGGGGGCTACACGCCTCCACCCGCAAAATCCAACTCACCTTGCACACGAGCCAGCTCCTCCTCCAGACGGTAGAAGCTGTACTTGCCGTGGTCGTGGATGGCGACCGCCTTCGCGAACAGCTTCTTCCACAGGGAGGCTCCCTCCTGTTGCAAAAGGGGAGAACATCAAAAACGCGCTCGAAGGAGATCCGGCTCGGCTTCCCGTCAGCCGATCAGCCGACCCGCATCTCGGGGGCTACACCGAGTGGGTGCGCTTGCGTGCCCTCACTAAGAATACTAAGGACGGAAGGAGAAGCTTACCTCAGCATGCCGAAGGGCGGTGTCCGCTGCCTCTGCGAACCGGGCCAGCTCCTGCCGGCACCGGTCCAAGACACTCCCCAGATCCCCAAAGGAGGGGACTGGGCCGCCCGCCGGAGGCGTCAGTAGGGCCGGCACGTTCGCCAACGCCTCCCAGTCCCGGATGACCTCCTGCATCGACGGCAGGATTTGTCGAGCACGGCTGCCGCTACCGCCCGGGCTCGCCGTGGCTCCGGCCGTTGGGGGCGGGTTGATAACGGCGAGGAACCGGGAGTCGCCTCCCGCCGGCCCCTCGCCGGGCGCCGTCGCCGCCTCACTTGCCGGCCGCTCTGGCGCGTCGGTCGCGCCGGAGGGCCACTCCACCTTCACAACGACCGCCTCTGACGTCGCCTCTGGAGCCGGCGGGAACACCTCCTCCCGGGCCGGCTCGGGGGCTGGCGGGGGCACCTTCCGCACTTCATGCCGAGCCGCCTTGGGGGCCGGCTCCATCACCGTCTCTCGCGCGGGCGGGGGCGACGGCAGACCCATGGCCGTGTCTCGCGGCTCGCTGGAGGGGGGGGTCTTGACATACGGGTGGACTCTGCCGCTGAGTCCGAAGCTCATGGCGGCTCGGTCGCCCCTCTGCGCTGCCGGCCGCTTGAAGTTCTGGAGCATGCGGCCCCTCCCCGCGTGCCAGACCAGTAGGCTCGCAGCTCCGCGAGCCTTCTCTTCTCCTCCCTCTGGGTGGCCGCATGCTCGCGGGGCAGCCGGCTGGCGGCGTCCGTCTGCCCATCGGGCGCCCCCTCCTCTTGGAGCTCGATGGGGTCACTACGGCATCCAAGCCCCGGTCATCAACCAACTCGTAAGAAGAAAACAAAAAAAACAAGGAAAGAAGCGCAGAGGACTTACGCGACGACGAGGGGCAGGGCCCGCTTGGCGTGAGGCGGCGGCTTCCGCGCAACCACCTTGACCTGCTTCGGGTCGGGTGATGGAGCCGTCGACCCCTCCTAGGCCGTCCTTTTTCCCCTGCCGGCCGGCTCGGCAGCCGGGCCTCGAGGCGGGCGCTCCTCGCTCCTCCGGTCCGGGCGCGCTGCAGGAGGAGGTCCATCGAGGATCATCAGTTCATCATCGTCGTCGTCGTCGTCGTCCGTCCAATCGCGGATGGTGGGACCAAGAGGGAACTCACCCGCTCCGCCGGGTCCCCCGGCTGCTCCGGATCCTCCGGCTCCGCCGGGAGCACCGCCTCACAGCCCCGCCGGCTCGTCGGCCTCCCTAGAGGAGTCCACACCCTCTCCGCAGGACCCCCCGTCAGGAAGTCCCGGGAGTCGGAGTCCGCCCGCTCCACCTTGAAGATTTGTGGATGCGGGCCGTCTGGGGTGTTCTGTCGCACTAGCCGCTGCGGTCAGCACCCCATCATAAGTTCTCTCGCCGGCTGCCGGTTGGGGATATCAAGCAAAAGACAAACCTCTACAAGAAGACTTACCAAGGCGGGCCGGTTGATGCGGTCATACGGCTCCATGCTGAACGACCACGAAGCGGGCTTTAGCTTGAACGTCGTGAGGGCGTTCACCCGCTTCGCACCCTGAGCCGGCATCAGCTCTACGGTGGACTGCCGGCAGGGGTTGTGCCGGCCTGACATATCGCAGATCCGGTGCACCCTCATCTGAAGAGGCGACTCCCGGCACGATATGAAGGCCGCCACCAGGTCGGAGGCAACCAGCCCTTCGGAGCTCTTCAACTCTCCGAGTCGGCCTAGCTCCTCCAGAGCGACGCCACGCGGGGCCGATGCCGACCAGTTCTGTTGGGACGACTGGCGGTCCTTGAACGGCGGCAACCCGATGTAGTCCGTCGCCGGGTCGACATTCCGCACGTAGAAGAATGTGCAGTGCCACCCCTTGACGGAGTCAATCAAAGAAAGGGGAGGGAAGCGGGCAACACCGCGGCAACACACTACGATGCCCCCGCACACGTTGTTGATCAACGGCTTGAGATAGAAAAGCGCGTTGAAGAGGCCAAGAAAAGGAAGAACTCCCAGATACCCCTCACACAACGCCACGAAGGCAGAGAGATACAAGATGGCGTTGGGACCAAGATTGTGGGGTTGAAGGTCGAGGGTTTCAAGGAAGAGGCGGAAGAAGTTGCTCACCGGGAGCGCGAAGCCCCGGGAGAAGTGCCAGAGGAACACTACCTGTTCCCCTGGCTGCGGCGCCGGCACCAGCTCGCCGCCCGGCGCACGGGCGACCACCCGCTCAGGCGGCGGCAGCATCCGCGCCTTGCGCAGCTCCTCGATATCGGCATCGGTGACGAAGGATCCTTCCCAACTGGCGCCACGTCCGTCGGCCATCTCAGCGGTGGGGCGGCATGCGCGCGTGGGCTCGAGCGCGGCAGCACGAGGGGAGACGAGGTCAAGAAGCAAGGAGCAATGGATAGAAGGGCTGCAAGGAGGCAAGTGGGGCACGGGTACCTCCGCCCCCTGCCCTTCCCTCCCCTTTTATAGGACAGGACACGGTCGGGAACATGGGATCGTCTGCGCCCACGTTCCCCGGAAATCCCGCACGAAGTGGGTCGCCTCGGGCCGTAACGGCCGTATCGGGGCACAGAGGACCCGGCCCCGGCCCCGAGGCCTACCGGGCTACGCCTAGGCCCTACCGGACTAGGCCTGGGCGACGTCCCGTCTCCCCGCGTGCCCGGGGCCCAGCGCATCATTACGCACCACGTGGCAAGTCATGTGCCGGCGCGTGCCCCGGAGCGACGCGACAGAACCCGAGGCGTCGGGTCCTGTAGATGGCCCGGCTGCCCCTTCGCCTTCGGGCCGGAGGCGGGCTAGGCTGGGGGGAAGCCGCCGGCGCCCCACCGTCCACCGGACGTGGGCCCTCGCCGGCTTCGGGGGCTACTGACGGGTTTTATATCCCGGGGTAAGCCAAGGCGACGGGGTCCTCCCCACTCCGCTTCGAAGAAAAACCAATCGGCCGGCTGGCTGAGGCCGGCTGGGGACACGCCACACGAGCCGTCTCCGGCGCGTTTCGCCCGGCTGGCCTAGCGATCAGGCGTGCTCCCGCCCGGCTGGCCAAGACGCCGGCTGCCCATGCGCCGGGCAGCCCTTTGACTTGGGGACGGACACACCCTGTCCCGTCTCCCTGTCCACAGGTACGGCCGTGCAACGTGACTGGCGGGGCGAGCGACCCTGTGGCCACAGTCCCGCATGGCTACAGTCCATCCGTTCGGCCCGCTGACCTCCATGAGCGTGACCGGACGGGGAACAGTTCCAGCACGCCTCCGCCACTCGAGTGCCTGCCCCCGCGTGGCTACAATGCCGCCGGCCGTACCGACGACCTCGGCCGGCTGGCGCTAGGCGACGCCTCCCCGGACGGCCCGTGCCGGGGCAGGTGGGGGAGGGCCAATCGCGGCGCCCATCGGCGGGTCCCAACAGGGATGGAACCGCTCGGCCGGCAGGCCCCGCCCACGACGAGACAATACAAGCCGCGGAACCCCCTGGCCAGGCGAAGAGGCTGCCAGCTGGGTCCCTCCACCCACGTACCTAAATCATATTGTAAGAGCCGAGGGGTTGGTCTATAAAACCCCCGAGCCCCCCATGCAACGGGGACGGAACCCCCGATCAAGAACACACACATAGGGAGCTCTCATACCCTTCCCAGTAGCAGAGGGAGACGAGCCGGCTGCTCCTTTCTTCCTCCTCCGAACACAACTCTAGGAGCACCTCTGTATACTTATCTATCCATCCAACGAATTCAAGCAGGACTAGGGGCATTACCTCCCACGGAGGGCTCCGAACCTGGGTACATCGCCTGTCTCCACCTTCTTGTACCCAATCTCGCATCCGGAGCCCATCGACGTCCAATGACCCCAACACCATCGATAAGCCACCCTATGGCATCTGCCGTGAGAAAACGACGACATGGATGATCTTGCCGCAACTTGGCCTGAAAACAAGCAGGCCTTGCAGTTTGCAGTGCAGCTAGTGAAATGCACAGCTCCATAGCTGTTTGGCTGTCTGATGCAAGTTTTTACTGGAGGATAGAAATAGAACTGCTCCTCTTTATCTCTCTCTCTGTTTATGTCTCCCTCTCTATCTCTCATCCGGTCACCCCACTACGTGGTGAGGAGAGTAGAGGACCACGGCGCGCTGCAGGTCGCTGGTGGGTGCGGCGTGGGGACTGGCGAGCAGAGCGACGAAAGAAAATAATGGAGCCATGCATGGAGGGAGAGCCATGCATGGAGTGATTGACTAGTGAATCCCCGACCGGACTCGTCTTGGACCATGGTGGCGGTGGTGGTTTTTGGAGCGCGGCTGGCCATGCATGTCTCCCCTTGCCACACCCACCTGCGCCCGCGCGCGCCCAACTGGGTTTGGAATGGAATTCTGCCGCCCCAATCGATCGTGCTCTTGACCGACCGTGCATGGTTTTGCCTTAGCTACGAGGATGCAGACATGAGATCCTACCATGACAGTACACCGTATCCGCATGCTGCATGCAACACACGAGAATCATGCATGTTTACATATAGTAAACCGCATGCCACTTCACTAATTAAGGAGAAGCTTTGCTGTTTCTTCTTCTTTCTCGAAGAAGAGAACACCGTCGGGTCAGGCCGAGTCCAAGTCATGGACATGGAGAGGAGGACCGCCATGACCATGACGAAGCAGCTGGAGAAAGGCCCAATAATGAACGTCGGGACTCGACAGACGACCAAGGGGACACAAGGAAGTGGTCCAATGGGCTTTGGGATGGCGATGGCGATGGCGATGGCAATGGCTGCGCCGGTGCGCCCCCACGAGCCGCGACGATGGACGGACGGACGGGCAGCTGCCGCCTCCTCTCCTGCCTGCTCTTTCTTGTCCTGCAGGGGAAAGGGAGACAAGCGCGCCAGCCCACTTTGGGCACTCACCTTCATCATCTCAACCCCATTTTCCCCCATCACCTTGACCGTTGGTCCCTCCCCCGTACCACCATTGACCATCCATGATCAATCCATGGGGCTATCAGTGTCTGTGATCCATGGGGCTAGATTAGTGTCTGATCATACGTTTGCAGCCAAGTGGCGATGTACTCCACTCCATTCGTGGTGTCTCTGAGTGCACGTAATGAAACCAATCCTGGCTCGCTCCTCCTAGGTGGCCATTCGAAAAGTCGGGAGGCCTCAGGGGGACGGGGACCCCCGACTTCTACCGTTGCCCTTGATGCTCGGCAGTCGGCAGTCGGCACTGCGCCCCGCCCGGCCGGCTGGATCCTCCTTCCCTCTTGACGTGCGCTTGCGGTCACGTTCCCGTCCCACGGGTACTGCCCGCTCCTTGGGCTGTCACTTGAGCGGGAGACACGCATCCCGTTGCCAACTGGTGCACACATGAAGTCTGGACATAAAATTACACTTCCAGCATGAGTACAAGACATAAATGTTTAAACTAAAATGTTAATATTACTCTGCCCTCTAGTCTGGTGGTTCCTTGCCATTAGCTCCAAAGACCTGCCAAATCTCATGGATACAAGAACATGAAGACCAAAGCTCCAAGATGGTGAAACCCATTTAGAGCGTTTCATACGGACTCAAACTTCGAACTTCTGGCCAACATTATGAGATGGCATAGCCAAAACGTGCAACGAGGCAAACCTCATGCTCAATTGGATATTAGGTAATGATCCGGATGGTATTAGGTATTCCCGACTGAAAAAAATGACGATATAGTATTGACAGTCATGCACCAGTTACGTTTCATAAGTAAATACTAGCAAACATGCCTGTCGTTGCAACGGTTGAAAACAGTCCCCACATGCCCTTACTCGCTCTATGCAAGGCTAAAAACATCACCAATACCCCATCTTCATGTCCACATACTAACATAATAAACATCTGCTTGTCCTCTTTGTCGTTCTCATTGTCGGTGATTGCAATACCAGTTGTCACTAATCAAGGTTGTCCATGTCCAATAGCTGGATCACTAAGTCTCCTCCGTGTCCGACGAGATCAAGATCGTTAAGAAAAGATATATTTTATCATCCAGCTAATATAATAGGTCAAATCATAATATATGTCTGTATTATCATGTAAATTAAATAATTTGTGTCACATACACCATGAAATTTTAGTTGGACTCCTCATGCATTGAGACGACTGTCACTGGGCTGAATGAGGCCGGTCGTGCGTGAAGACGCGATGAAGAAAAAGATTCCTTTCATATCCCTAATTTAATAATTAACTAAAAAAAATGCATGCGCGAGCATATTTTAAAAATTCACCCAGTTTAATTAGTAGGTGTAAATAAAAAAATAGCTACAGTACCTCTCACTTTTCCAAAATTGTTAATGTTTTGAAAATATGTTGTTCTTTCTAATTCAAAGTTAAAAAAATATTTATGTTGTTAAAAAATGTTCATAAATTTGGAAAAATAACTTTCACTATATTACCTACTAGTTATCGGAAGTTTCCATGTTTAAATAAATAGTCAGGTTTAAAAAACGATTTTTTTAAATGTCTGATTTTATATTCTTTGTTCACAAATTTGCAAAAATATTCATGCTCTAAAATATATTCTTTTTTCCAAAAAAACTCATTTTGCTCTTAGTATGTGGTGTGGCTTAATTTAATAAGTCGACTTGCTATTTCATCACAAGGTTGTCTATTGTGTGTTGGCTAGCAGTCGTCGGAGATGAACGTGAGTGCCTGAATTCGATTACTGTCTTGGTCATTATTTTCGATCTTTTTCCTCGGCGCTAATGGGCCGGCCCATCTTGGCTCTGTACTTCGCACGGTTTTTTATAGCAGAAAACAAATCGGGAAAGCGTGGGTATAAACGGACCAAAAATCTAATGGCTCCCACCATGAACGAAAATTAATATTAGGTAAAGAGGTAGAGATATGTATAGATAAATTACCGTGACGGAACGTGCATGAACGTGAAAATCAACAAAGGAGAGTACGTAAAAAAAATATCTAAACGAGACAAAACCAAGAATACCACCTCACTTTATTAATAGGTATAGAGACGAAAATGTCTTTTGGAGCTCGGCCTCCATGGAGGACAGTTTTTGAAAAACCCAAAAATCATGAAAATTCATAATTTTATATTTCAAAAAAATCTAAAAAAAAATACAGATACATATGGAGGCATAACACATATATGTGTAAATTTTTAGGACGAAATACATTGAAACGAAAGCTGTGCAAAAAAATAAATAAATCTGAGACTTTTTAACACATGATATTATTCGTTCTCAGAGTCCAGAAATTTGTCTTTTTTGTACATATCACATTTCAAAGTATTTCATCTTGAATTTTTACACACACATACATTTCATCCTTGTATAGTTGCATAATATTTTTTCAGAATTTTTTAAAGTCGAAAAGTTTGAATTTTGATTTTTTTTAAAAATAAAGGGTTCCATGGAGCTCGGTCACCAAAACGCCCTACTCGTATAGAGGTATAGATATAGATGAGTTTCTTGGGTGTTATAACCAGTCTGCCACTGCAAGTTCTTGGTAGTACACAAGAACTTCAAGCCCAACTAAGTGCAAACACAACTGAAGGATCTGAAATAGCTGCAACGCTTTGATATGTGTCAAACAAACATCATATGCAGCATTAGTACCACCGCAGTTGCAATGTATCTTCTTTCTGGGGTATTGCAACTTACACTCTATACGATTCATCTATCTAACTAAATTAAGTAAAGGGACACACGCGACAGGCATAGAAAGAATGGAACAAAAGAAAATGGAGTTGGGGAAGCCATATGATGCTTTGTCACTAACCATTTCACTACCAGGCACTAGATAGCCAGTTAAAACTAGCTAAACTTCATTAGGTCTGTGCTCAATGTTAAGTTGCATGGCATCCATCTTCTCAATCACGCACTCCAGCTTTTTGCAATAAATCTAGATAGTGATCCTTGCACTGTAGTCGCACTTCTCAAATGGACGATATTCACAAGCACTTTTTATTTCCTCACGCAATGTAGTTTGAATTTCCTGCTCCAGACACAATATGCAGTTAATTTATCATCTGTGATTCATGGTGAATATATTGTGTCTAACAAAATATCAAAACCGATGAAGTCGTAGGAATGCCATGGATCAATCAGGTCATATATCTGGCAAGTATTTAGGTGGAAGGTATGTATCGGTCGGAGCAGAATGTTACACGACACTCTTAACAATCAGTTTACAAACAATCCTGATTTTGCGACAACCAAAGGAGGAGTGCAAACAAGCAGACAACACTAGATACAAGAAAATTACTATCTCACATCAGAAGAAATTGTTTCAGTCAGCAAAGGTTTTGGATTTTCATGCAATATACAGGCATGGAAAATAATGGTTGAGCATGTCAAACAATATGGAGCAATGTTTTCATGTAACTAAAAGAAGAATTATCCAATGGAACTAGTAACTGATTGCAGTTCAGAACACTAGCACTCTAGCAACTACTAGAAGGCAATAAGTTCAATTAAAAGGAATATGGGGAACAAACAAGAATAACAATGCAACATGTGCAGTACTTCTATCTGTATCAGCAGCAGGATAACTCACAAAGCATGTCATGCTCCCATTGATAATGGAGAGTAATCAATTAGCAAACAATCTACAGAAAACTCCTCACACCTAGTCAGGCATGTTTTGCTAGTAGACCACCGAGATGCTTGTCAAGTGCGTAAAGAGCTAGTAAGCTACAATAAAACATAATTTCACATATGAAACCAGTGACATGGCTTCAATCTGCTGAATCTTCTTTCCGAACCCCTAATCAAATTTCTGTTTGTCCAAGGTTCAAGCTTAAAAAATCCATCCCTTATGGCCTTATCACATGAAAATCAAATACAGGAAAAACCTACAGATTAGTGCAACAGGCGGTTCCTTCTGAAGATGAAGCAGTCTATGAACTGCTGCATATGGAGATGTTCTTGTGTGACCACGCTTAAGACTTTCGACATGACTCAAGTGACCGCGACCAGTCCTGGAGCTAGAGTAACAATTTTGTACAACCTCCTAGATCAATCACTGAAGTCAAACATTACAGTTTCCAGAGTATATTGAACACAGCATTGCGCAGTTGCGCCCAGGCTAAGTAAAAGCGTAAATTAACACATTATGGTTTCCTAGTCTGGTAATTGCTTGCTAGGCTCCTAAGTCATGTCAAATCTGCCAATGAATAGTGCAAAGAAGAACATGAAGAGCAAAGCTTGAAGATAGTCAAACTTCAAAGTTCCACCCATTATAAAATGGCATAGCCAAAACGTGCAACGAGGCAACCCTCATGGCTCAATTGGCCGTTGGGTAATGACCCGGATGGCAAACCAACACAATGGGGGTTTATCTCTATTTAGGTATGCCTTGGAAGTTATAGCCAATCTGACACTGCAAGGGTGTCAATGGTACGGAAGAACTTTGAAATCAAACACGATTGAAGGATCTAAAATAGTTGTAATGCTGTGATTTGTATGAAACAAACAGCATATGCAGCAGTAGTTGAAATACATCTTCTTTCTGAGATATTGCACCTTATACTCTACATAATTCATTCACTACATTAAGTCATGGGATGCATGTGATATGTATAGCAAAAATGTAACATAAGATCCTGGAGTTGGGGAAGCCACATGATGCTTTGGCACTAACCATTTCACTACCAGGCACTAGATAGCCAATTAAACTGGCTAAACTTCATTAGTGTTGTGCTCAATGTTCAGTTGCATGGCATCCATCTTCTCAATCACACACTCCAGCTTTTTGCAACAGATCTCGTTAGCAATCCTTGCACTGTAGTCACACTTCTCAAATGGCCGGTATTCACAAGCACTTTTTATTTCCTCACGCATTGTATTTTGAATTTCCTGCTCCAGCCACAATATAGATTAATTTATAATGCATGATTCATGGTGAATATAACGTGTCAAACAAAATTCAGTACTGAGAAAGTCATATGAATGCCATGGATTAATCGGATCACACAAAGCAAGTATTTTGTTGGAGAGAATGTATCTTTGGCTCAGATCAGAATTTTACATGAGACCCTTAACGATCAGTTCCCAAAAAATCTTGATTTTATACAACAACCAAAGGAGGGTGCAGACAGGCAGACAATATTAAATTCAAGAAAATTTCTAGTTGACATCAGAAGCACTTGTTTCAGTGAGCAAAGGTTGTGCAATACACAGGCATGAAAAATAATGGTTAAGCATGTCAACCAATATGGGACAGTGTGCTTCATGGAAACTAAATGATGAATCGTCTAATGGAACTAACCGATTGCGGTTCAGGACACTAGCACTCCAGCAATCAGAAGGCAATAAGCTCATATCAAAATGAATAGGGTGGACACACAAAAATAACAGTGCATCATGTATAATATTCCTATCTCTATCTATGTCGGCGGCAGGATACCTCACAAAGCATAGCATTCCCCTTTGATAAGTAACAGCAATCCATGAGCAAGCAAATTAAAGCAAAACTCCTGAAACGGTAGTCACACATGTTCTGCTACCATACCACCGAGATGCTTGCAGCGACAAGTGCGTAAAGAGCTACGCTAAAACACAATTTCACATTTTTACAAATCCATCCATTCCCCCTGGTTTACAAGCCAGGAGCATGGCACAAAAAGAGCTGCGGGCGGGGATGGTGGATGGATGAGGGGTACCCTCATGTAGAGCATGAACTCGCGGCAGTATTCGACGACGGCCTCGGCGCGGGGACCCTGCGAGTTTCCCAGCTCCTCCATGACCGCCCCCGCCAGCTCCAGCGCCCGCACTATCCGCTGCACAGGAACAAACGAACGCGGAGTCGCGTCAAGATTCAAGAACCCAATCGACAACCCAGAGAGAGAGAGGGACCGGGCGACCAAAGTGGTAAGGCGCGAGTGGGGGTGAGCCGCTGACCTTCTCGACGTGGTGGAGGCGCTCGAGCGAGCTGCTCTGGACCAGGGAAGACATCGCCGCAGGCGAGGATGGAGGCGGCGGGCTGGTCGGGTGTGGTGGCGCCGGCCGACGGTGGGGAAGTCTGAGGTTTGGATCAGGACGAGGGTTTTTTCTTCTGTGGAGAGCAGATGAGTGAGATGGGCCGCCGGCGTGTTGGGCCGGCCTGTCTGTTTATTCAGACGGAACCAAGTCCCACAAAATCATTTTTTATTAAGTTTATAATAATAATCTATTTATTAAAAAACAAGAAGAGAAATATAGAAACAAGGTAAAATTGTTTTCATATATATATAGAAAGTCTATTCATCACCCAGGGTCTAGAATAAGTTATTCTTCAACCGAGGTAATATTACGATCGTTTCATAAATAAATTATATTTCAAATGCAAATAATTACATATATATTGATTTACTACGTAAAGTTTGACATAAAAAAATAAAAATATAAGTCATAAGACCAGAAAAATCACATTTTATGTATATTTTACACTATGTTTTTATGTTTGTAAATTTACATGACATAAGTATTTTTTACGATGACTATATTTTTTTACGGTTTCGAATACGATAAAATTTACAGAACATAAAATTACGATGTAGAGGGAATGAAGAATAACTATTCCTCACCCAGCGTGACGAATAGTATATATAGCTAATAGAAGGCCCGTACATCGTAACTTCTTTTTCGAGCGGTCCGATACGTCGCTACTAATAAGCTTCGATAAAATTCTTATATGTATCCTGCGGGCGTCGAGAAAAAATCATGCAACATGAGGAACGATCGTTAGGCTTTGGGCCTTATATGCATGTTTATTTTCTGATGATGTGGGCCTTGCAATCATGTGGTCCATCATGCTGAAGAAAATAGAAGATTTTTATCCGGGGATTATCCCGGGTAGGTTCAAGTAAACGACTCAACATTTTAAAACATCGAGGGACCCATCTTCGGTATGCGAATCCCCACGAAGCAACAAGACAAACGAAGAAATGAGCTCACGATACTGTAGCTGACGACACTGTAGCCGTCCGGCTCGGCAGCCTCCATCCCGTCCGGCTCGGCAGCCTCCACCCCGCCCAGCTCGGCGGCCTCCACCTGTCCGACTCCCCCTGTCCGGCTCCTCCTGTCCGACTCCTCCTGTCCGGCCGCGGCCTGACGAAGTCAGCTCCCGACGTCCCATCGGACACGCGCGGACCAGATGGCCATATCTCATGGCAGTGCGCTATTGGCAAGCAGGAGCACACTGTACGCACGTCATGTAGTACTCTTTACAGTGTAACCTGCCCCCTGAGCACTGATTTATAAAGTGCACCAGGGAACAGACCTAGCTTAGTCCACAAGCTATATGTGGCTTGATATGTAAGCTATCCATGGTAGCTTACACCTTAATCTGCTTGGGATGTAAGCTAGCCGCTATGGCTTACATCCCAAGCTATCCATCCATGCCTATATAAAGGCCCCCTCTCACTCTCTCAAAGAGGTTGGACTCCCACTCTCACATGCTCACACACATATATGAGGCAAGAAGCCCCATGGCTCTCTTCTCCCAAACAACTCTAGGAGCAACTATGTACCAAATATACCTCAGTTATACAGATATGCAGGAGTAGGGGGTATTATCTCCCCGGAGAGCCCTAAACCTGGGTAAACCGCTGCGTGCTATTCGCATACCCGTCCCGGATCATCCACGACAACCTTGCCCTCACCTCGATAAGACACCCCATGGCATTTGCCGTCTCGCGTGACCCCCCGTGAGAAAACGACGACTGTTGGTGCCCACCGTGGGGCTCGCTGCTGCTGGAACCGCGGTCCGGGCGTCGCCGCTTTGTAATCACCACCGCGGCATCGCTGCTATCTTCCGGGGCCTCGACATCAACACGCCCCCAGGACAAACGCGCGCGAAGCCACATCCTCGCTGCCGGTCTCGTCATCACCGCTGCGACGTCGCCGCCGTCCGCCGACGTCGTTGCTCTCGTGTTCCCTCGCTCGCTTCATCCACGACGCGCTCGTCTCATCGACCTTCGTCCTCAAGCTCCACTACGATGCCCTCGAGGGCGCCATCCTCGACGGGCTTGGCATCCTCGCGTGCCTTGCTGCCCGAGGACCTATGCATCGTGGCCTCGTCTGCTCAAGCCGCTGCCTGCTGCTACTGTCGTCGCTCGCCCCCCTGGCGCGTCCAGGCTGCGCAGCTCCTGCACCCGCGCATCGTGTCGCTCGGCCGCCGCTCCCGCGCGGCTCCGCCATTTCCTGCACTGGCCGGCTCCGTCTGCGGTGTGCATAGCCGCACACACACGCACACGGCCGACTGCTTAGCTACTTGGCCACTTGGACACATGCGTACATACGTGCATGGACGACTACTTGGCCACATGCATACGTACGTGCATGGTCAACTCCTTGGCCACAGCCCACATGCATGACCACACGCCTAGCTGGTTGCCCCGCTGCGTTTGGCCACCCCTGCTCTGCCCTACGCTCGCTTCTCGCGTCGGTCAACGGCTCCTCGCCCCGCATCGGCTCCGCCCGGCCGCCTGTGAACCCCGCCTCCCTACGCGCCGACTGCCGGCGGCTTCGCCGGTCGGCCTCCCAAGCCAGGCTGCCGGCTCCAGCTCCACCATGTCGTAACTCCACCAGGCGGGGCTGCCAGCTCCGGTTCACGCCCCCGCTCCTGCCCGCGGCAGCCGGCTCGCCCTCGCCGGCTGCTGCCTAGCCCCGCCGACCGGCCTCCCAAGCCAGGCTGTCAGCTCCAGCTCCACCACGCCGCAACTCCACCAGGCGGGGCTGCCAGCTCCGGCTCGCGGCCCCGCTCCTGCCCACGACAGCCTGCTACATGTCGGCTCGCCCGCGCCCTCACACGTCGTCCAGCCTCGCCCGTGCCGGCCGCCGGCTCGCCTGCGCCGGCTTCCGCCCAGCTCCGCCGCCCGGCCTCCCATGTCCCGGCCGGCTCTAGCTTGACCTCCCCGCTGCTCTACCTGCTATCGTTTCCCCGAGCCGGCCCTCGCGCTCGCCCGGCTGGCCGCCTTGCATCGGCCCCTCCTCCCACGAGCACCGGCTCGCTGCCCCGGGCCAGCTCCTCCGCCTTGCCGCACCCGGCCGTGCTGGTTCCGCGTCGCGACCCAAGCTCCGCTTCTTTGCGCCGTCGGCTAGCCTCTGCCCGTGGCTTCCCATGTCTCCGCTGTCGGCTCCCGCATCGTGTGCCACGGGCGGCTGCACTGGCGCTCTCTAGTTGGCTCCGGCTGCCCGGTCGCCCATGATCGGTTGCCCGTGCCGGCTGGAAAGGGAAGGTGGGCCGGCTGCCCAAAAAAAGAGGCAGGTTCGGCTATCCAGAGAATGAAAAGAAAAAGAGTAAAATAAGGACGTGCATGTATGCACATGGTACATGCATGGCCAGCTGCGCTACTCATGTACGTGCCTGGCCGGTTGGCTACCTTGCGTGTGCGTGCCTGGCCGGCCGGCTGCACTGCGTGTGGGCGAGTGCGTCTGGCCGGCTGCATGGTCGTGGACGACTGCACTATGCGCGTGCGTTTGGCTGTCTGGCCGACCGCGCGCCTGGCCGGCGACACAAAGGCTATCACGCGCGTGAAGCTCATCCGGCCGACAGTGTCAGGCTTCATCTACCGCCGCGCCTCTGCTTTCAAAGCTGTTAGTAGTTCTTCAACGTCACCTGCGACTCCAAGATCCTCTCCATCAAGCGTCCGCCCCGCTACCCTGACTTGGTCGTCCGCCTCGTCGGCCTCCCGGACGGTGGCGGCTACATCCGTGTCAAGTACCAGCTACCACGGCAAGGACCACGACCCGGTACACCCAGCGGGTGTGCTGGCGCGCTCCGCGAGCGCCAAGCTGCGCCAGCTGTCGTCGTCAACAACCACCTCGTCAACGTCAAAAAAGCAATGAACTTCCTCGCTCGGAGGCTACTTCCAGCAGCGCCACACGCACACCAGCCAGCGGACCGTGCATCCGTGCCTGGTAGCGCCTCGCGCTCATCAGCTGGCGGACCCTGGGTCTGCGCCCGGCAGGGCCCCGCACCCATCAGCCGATGGACTCCTCGTCTGCGCCCGACAGTGCCCCGCGCTCGACAGCTGGTGGACCCCGCATCTACGCACGGCAGGGCTCCACACTCATCATCCGGCGGACTCCGCGTCCGAGCCCGGCAGCACCTCGCGCTCGACAGCCGGCGGACTCCGCGTCCGTGCCCGGCAGCGCCTCGCGCCCATCAGCCGGCGGACCCCAAGTTTGCCCGGTAGTGCCTCCCGTGCGTCAACAGGACCACGTCAGCTACAAACTACGTTAGCCGACATCGACAAAACCGCCTCGCCGGCACCCAAAAGCAATGTGAGGTCTTCACGTGCATACCCTTGTACCGTGCACACAAAACAAATAACCCCGAGCGGCCGTCGGGGGCCATCCCCGCATTTATTCTGCTACTTTACTATTTGCCCTGGCGCCAGCTATTCTCCGCCCGGGGCTGGCCGCTTGGCCCGATACGTTCGTTCCCACGGGATGGCTTAATAGCGTGCACAGGACCAAAGGCCCACTCTTTGTCTCAGCTATAGACCGCACTGCGGCTGTCCGACTAACGAGAGCAAAAGCTGGAGGTCACCACACGTGAAAAGTGTCCAGGGAGAAAACGGCTTGGGCGACCCGATCGTTTCATTTATGTGTATCTGCTCGGTCAAGTCTGCTCCCAGAGTCCGAGTACTGTATGCTCCATTCCGCGGCCCACTCTTCGTCTCAGCTACAGACCGGTTCCCGGTTGTCTGGCTAGCAAGAGAAAAAAGGCAAAGAGCGGAGAGAACATGAAAAAGACTTAAGGGGACTCGGACGAAACCGTGTCGGCACCCTCTGCACCAACTTGCACTGCCAAAATCAAATATTTGATATATCTGTGCCGACTTAACCTTGTTTTTTGCACGATCATTACCATGAGGAACCTCCTCGCCCAGAGGCTACTCCTGGCAGGGCACCGCGCTCGACAGCCGGCGGATCCCGCGTACGTCTGCGGCAGGGCTCCACGCCTACCGGCCGGCGGACCCTGCGTCCATGCCCGGCAGCGCCTTGCGCCCGACAGCCGACGGACCCCGCGTCCGCCTTCGGCAGGGCTCTACGCCCACCAACCGGCGGACCCTGCGTCCACGCCCGGCAGTGCCTTGCACCCGACAGCCGGCGGACCCCGCGCCTGCCTTCGGCAGGGCTCCACGCCCATCAGCCGACGGACCCTGCGTCTACGCCTGACAGCGCCTCGCGCTCGACAGCCGGCAGACCCCGCATCCGCCTTCGGCAGGGCTCCATGCCTACCAGCCAGCGGACCCTCCGCTCGCGCCCGGCAGCACCTCGCACTCGACAGCCGACGAACCCCGCGTCCGCCCTCGGCAGGGCTCCACGCCCATCAGCCGGCGGCCCCCGTGCCTACGCCCAACATCTCCGACACCATCGCCTGCCTCAGCAACAACAAAGACCCTCAGCCCGACTCCTTGAGTCGCCCGGAGGCTCGGAGGCTACACCTAGCGGGTGTGCTGGCGCGCCCCCGCTGGAAACCACTAGCCAGCAAACCCCCCGTCCGCACCCAGCATCCTGGACGCCACCGTCTACTTCAACAATAGCAAAGACCCTCCGCCCGACTCTTCGAGTCGCCCGGAGGCTACACCCAGCGAGTGCACTGGCGCGGCCCCGCTGCAGGCAAGTTGCGTCGTCCCCGACCCGCGATCGACCGTCATCAACAACTTCTGTGACAAACAACTCCATCGGCATAAACCCTCGCCCGACTCTCCTAGTCGCCCGGAGGCTCGAAGGCTACTGTCGGGGGGATTACCCCCTGGTAGGCTCAAGGAGATGACTCAACATTTTAAAACATTGGGGGACCCACCCCCGGTATGCGAAGCCCCACGAATCAACAAGACAAACGAAGAAGTGAGCTAACGGCACTGCAGATGACGACACTGTAGCTGTCCGGCTCGGCAGCCTCCACCCCGTCCGGCTCGGCAGCCTCCATCCCGTCCGGCTCGGCAGCCTCCACCCCGTCCGGCTCGGCAGCCTCCATCCCGTCCGGCTCGGCAGCCTCCATCCCGTCCGGCTCGGCAGCCTCCATCCCGTCCGGCTCGGCAGCCTCCACCCCGTCCGGCTCGGCAGCCTCCACCCCGTCCGGCTCGGCAGCCTCCATCCCGTCCGGCTCGGCAGCCTCCACCCCGTCCGGCTCAGCAGCCTCCAACCCGTCCGGCTCGACATCCTCCACCTGTCCGACTCCCCCTGTGCGGCTCCTCCTGTCCGGCTCCTCCTATCCGGCTCCTCCCGTCCGACTCCTCCAGTCCGGCTCCTCCTGTCTAGCTGCGGCCTGACGAAGTCAGCTCCCGACGTCCCATCGGACACGCGCAGACCAGATGGCCATATCTCATGGCAGTGCGCTATTGGCGAGTAGGAGCACACTGTACGCACGTCATGTAGTACTCTTTACAGTGTAACCTGCCCCCTGGGCACTGATTTATAAAGTGCACGAGAGACAGACCTAGCATATTCCACAAGCTACATGTGGCTTGATATGTAAGCTATCCATGGTAGCTTACACCTCAATCTGCTTGGGATGTAAGCTACCCGCTATGGCTTACATACCAAGCTACCCATCCATGCCTATATAAAGGCCCCCTCTCACTCTCTCAAGGGGGTTGGACTCCCACTCTCATATGCTCACACACATATATGAGGCAAGAAGCCCCATGGCTCTCCTTTCCCAAACAGCTCTAGGAGCAACCATGTACCAAATATACCTCAGTTATACAGATATGCAGGAGTAGGGGTATTATCTCTCCGGAGAGCCCCGAACCCGGGTAAACCACTACGTGCTATTCGCATACCCGTCCCGGATCATTCACGAAAACCTTGCCCTCACCTCGATAAGGCACCCCATGGCATCTGCCGTCTCGCGTGACCCCTCGTGAGAAAACGATGACAATTTTAATCTCACATCATTTATTTACACCTAATCTCATCAACTCATATGCGTAACCACTGATGATTCAACAAGCCACAACAGAAATAATTACAAGAAGTGTAGAGGATGAGGCAAATGTAAAAATTAAATCCATGCCAAAGAAACAGGCGTCCACCGAGGAGGATCAGTCGGCGGCGAGGTTAAAGCACTTGCCCCAACCCAGAATCCGGCCAAACCGTCGAATCGCCTCATGACCATCACTTCTCCCTGAATTAAAGCGGGAGAACAATCAGATTGATTTGAGGACACTAGATCAACAATTTAAGAGTGCAAGAGATGGCCCCAGACACCACGAATCACAAAGAACATGCAAGACCTGCCTACGGAAGAGCGTCCATAATTAATGGGAGAGGGGAGACCTGGCAATCTCTTCCTAACGACGACGCGAGGTGGTTGAGGCTTGGCAAAAGTTCCGGCGAAAGTCATAGACGTGATGGCGGTAGTTCTAAGATACATGGGGCGGCGCCATTGTTGTGGTGGAGCTACTATTTCCTTGGGAAGAAGAAGCGCGGGGAGTTCCTCCTGCAGATCGCCGTCGGGGGTTGACCCACTCGTGTTCGAGCTTGCCAGAGATGGCCTCCTAGGAGCTTGCCTACTTCGTGGATGAGGGTGCGAGGAGCCGGTTAGGCGTGGTGGGGGATCTTGGAGGAGGGGCTTCACTTGAGATGGGGTGGTTTGCTCGACCCACTCGGGTTTGAGCTGGAAGAAGGGAGTGGTGGGATCTAGGAGAGGTGGGCTTCTCCTGAGATGGGGAATTTCTGATCTAGGAGGAGCGGTGAGCACACGCGTCCACTACCGGGTCCCACACACTACTACCAAATCATTCTTCTGGTCCAGTCGTTTCTTTACATCGATCCGCACACGCGACCTGATCTCACCGAAGTGACACACACTACTAAGGGCATCTCCAATAGTCTGTATGTAGTCTTGTTGGTAAAATTGTCTATGTCATCAACCAACAAGGGATCATACAACTACTCCAATGGTTGCATCTATATTATCCAATGGGAGAAAAGACAATAAATGAAATTGTTCTCTATTTAACCTTGGAGCTTGTGCAAGAGCTGTTGGTTATTTTACATACAACTTTCCTATCTCTCATCATTTATTTATTGCCACATCATCATATATCCTAGGTGGCAAAGTTTACCAACACCTATCTTACAACCACCTCCAATAGTCTGTATGTAGTCTTGTTAATAAAATTGTCCATGTCATCAACCAACAAGGGATCATACAACTACTCTAATGGTTGCATCCATATTATCCAATGGGAGAAGAGGCAATAAATGCAATTGATCTCTATTTAACCTTGGAGCTTGTGCAAGAGCTGTTGGTTATTCTACATACAACTTTCCTCTCTCTCCTCATTTATTTATTGCCACATCATCATATATCCTAGGTGGCAAAGTTTACCAACAACTATCTTACAACCATTGAAGATGCCCTAAGAAATAGC
The DNA here is from genome assembly GCA_022496015.1 of Hordeum marinum. NCBI lineage: Eukaryota > Viridiplantae > Streptophyta > Magnoliopsida > Poales > Poaceae > Hordeum > Hordeum marinum. The sequence continues at coordinate 501,968,529 of CM039678.1, read as the reverse complement.
TTATGGATAGAACATTACTAGTAGCATGGGCCAAGCACAACACACTACTATTAAATAGTAGTAGCGTCGGCTACTAAAGCGCGCTACTAGTAAACTATAGCAGTAGCGCTTGTTCGCACATGTGGCACTACTAATATGTGAGCTCCACCATACGCCCACGGGCTGGCCACAGTAACATCGCTTTTCCTAAACCACTGCTACTGCTAACACAATTAACAGTAGCACGGGTCTTGGCCCACTTCTACTGTTGTGTCCAGCCCAGGCACACAACCCTTGCTCCCACTTAGCAGTAGCGCGTTTTTAGCCCGCACACTACTGCTAACCAACCTTATCCAGTGATCTTCATCCCCACACTGCCCCCCTCACACCTAGTAGAAAACAAGGCTTTGATCTGGGCCAGATCAGATCATTAGTTCTGGTTCTATTACAAACTAGGACCAATGGGTGCATCAGTCCTGGTTTGAGCGGCGAGGGCGTGGGCCAGGCCTCAACAGGAACCAGTCCCGGTTCGTTTAACCCCTTTAGTCTTGGTTCTAGACACGAACCAGGACTAAAGGGCCTCGCTTCTGGCGCAACCCCTTTAGTCTCAGTTCGTGTTTGGAACTGGGGCTAAAGAGGCTCCTTTAGTCCCGGTGCTAGCCACCAACCGAGACTTACACAATGCCTATATATATGCTCGCCACTGCCCGCTCACTCCTCTGTTTTTTGGTCGGTCGACGTGTGGGAGGTGTGCTGCTCTCTGTTCTCACCTCCTATGCACATGAGGTGTTTGATGAAATGCCGAAGCCACACTTAAGCTTTCTCCTCTCCAAGGTCGACCTCCAAGCTACATTTCCCCCTAGAATTTTCTAGGTTTGGCGGTGCACGAACTACACAAGTGTTCTAAAAGGTTAACAACTTCATCATTTCATCTCTCACTGCTAGTTTAACTCATCTCAAATACTCTAGAAGTAGAGTTGTTTGTGGGTTTTAGTGGAGAAGTGTATGTGGGAGTTCTTTTGATTTAGATGCACAATTATAGCTGAAGTTAACTTCTTAGATTTTGCATGTGTGTATGGTGCCGTCCCCGTCCCCGTCCTCGCCGTCGTCGATCACCCGCGCCGATCTCGTCATCGGCACCACCGTTGTGAGCCTCTTGTTCTTATCTTCTTTTTAAAAGAAAAAAATTCTTACCTGTATGATTTAGATATATAATTGTATAATTTTCTTACTTTTATTATTGTTTGTTACTATATAGTGGCATGGTTTTGGTATCCTCCCCCGTGGGCCCTCGTCCGGTCTATGATTCAGATGTGGTACATTTTCTTTTATAACTATTTGTTTCATTTAGTATTTATGACACTTATGTCGACCAACGTGACATAGATGTTTTTATCTAGGAGGTATATGAACCGGAAATGCCAACCGACCCTATCGTCGAGAGGTTAAATTTGGTTGAAAAAGAAAACAATTACTTGAAAGAAAAATTAAAAAGAGTTGAAGGGGAGAAGATGAAATTGGAGTTGCATGTTGCCGATGTCGTCGACGATCACACGATCAAGCAATAAGCTTGAATATTAGAAAGATTAGAAAATATGCCATTAATAAGGATGCATGGTATCATTATGATGTTGGATCAATCGTTACCTTAGTTGTGATTATGATCGCATTTGTTGTTGCATTTAAATGTTTTACATAGTTGTATGTTAGTTTCAATTTATATTTTAATTAGATGCTCTAGAGAGTTGCATGTTGTTCTATGAGAACCATGTATGCACTTTATGTATTTATTGTTTCAGTAATAACAATTGATCTCTACTATACTTTGGTTTTAATTTGATGACGAACTTGTATTAATCGCGGTATGCGGGGAGACTGATTGGAAAAGACACGTTAGGAGCGAAATCAATAATATATAGGGACGGGCATTCTTGGTAGTGGAGGGCAAGACAGACACGTTTGAATATTACGAAAAGTTTCATGAAATTCCTCCTTTCAAAGTGAAGGCTCACCCAAGCATCCTGTTAAAAGACTGTCGTCGTTTTCTCACGACAGATGCCATGGGTAAGCTTATCGTAGGTGGTTGGGGCCGAAGGACGCCGACGGGCTCCGGGTGCGAGATTGGGCGCAAGCGGTGGTGACACGCGATGTACCCATGTTCAGGGCCCTCCGTGGGAGGTAATACCCCTAGTCCTGCTTGGTCTAGTTGGATAGGTAGTTGTGTTTACAGGGATGCTCCTGGAGCTGTGTCTAGAGGAGGAAGAAGGAGCGGCCGGATCGTCCTCCTCCATTGCTAGAGATGGTACGAGAAGAAAGCTCTATGTCGGTGTAAGAGAATGATCGTCCGTCCCCATTGGATGGGGGGGGGGGGCTCGGGCGGTTTTATAGGCCAACCCCTCGGCTCTATAATATGTTCTAAAGTAAAGGGGTGGAGGGACCTGGCTGGCAGTCTCTCCGGCTGGCCATGGGGTCCCGCCCTTCGTGCCGTCTCGTCGTTGGTAGGGTCCATCGGCTGAGCGGTCCCGTCTCCCGCTGGGGCCCGCCAGCCGGCTCTGCGATTGGCCCTCGCCCACCTGCCTTGGCACGGGTCGCTTGGGAGGCGTCGTCTAGCGCTAGCCGTCCGAAGTCTCTGGTAGGGCCGGCTGCATTGTAGCCATGCCGGGGCAGGTAATCGAGTGGGCGAGGGCATGCCGGCACTGTTTCCCCGCCCGGTCATATTCGCCAAGGTCAGCGGCCTGGACGGCCAGACTATAGCCATGCGCTCCAATGCATCAGCGGCCACTGTGGCCATAGGGCCGCCTGTCATGGCGGTCATGTCATGTCGTCGTACCTGCGCGCAGGGGGATGGGATGTCGCGCGTCCGCTCCAGGGTCAACGGAGGAGGCGGCCCAGAAGGCAGCCGACCGCGCCCCAGCCGGCCGGGGGCCGAGCCGGTGCACGACCAGTCATCTGTGTCGCCAGCCGGCGGCACCTCGAGCCAGCCGTCCTCCAGCCGGCCATGGGCAGTCGGCCGCGTAGTTTTCTTTTGAAGCGAAAGGGGGGAGAACCCCGCTGCTTTGGCCTATCTAGGGGTAATAACCCCGTAGTCCCCGAAGCCCGCGGGGGCTCGCGTCCAGCAAACGGAGGGGAGCCGGCGGCTTTGCCCCAGCGGTACCCGCCTCCGGTGTGAGGCCAAAGGGGCAGCAGGATCGGCCGTTGGACGCGACGCCTCGGGCACCGGCGCGTTGCCCTGGGACCCAAGCCGGCCCGCCACGCGCCGCACGGCGAGTAATGATGCGGCGGGCCCCATGCACATGGGGAGACGCGACGTCGGCCTGGGCCTAGCCCGCTAGGCCCCAGGCATAGCCCAGTAGGCCTAGGGGCATAGTTTGAGATCCTCTGCGCCCCGAAGTGTCCGTCACGGTCCGGGGCCACCCATGCGCGTGCGGAGTTTCCGGGGGAGTGGGCGCAATTAATCCCACGTCCCCCGGTCGTGGCCTCCTGTAGGACCGAAAGTATGTCTAGAGGAGGGGTGTGTGTGTGATTAGACTACTTGACCAAATTAAAGTTTTGCCTATACCAAGTTTTAGGGTTGACAGTTTTTAGCATTTCATGGCAAGTCAAGTACACCCTACACATGCAATTCTAAGAGTATATAGCAGCGGAAAGTAACAACAAGCATGTATAGAAGGGATAGGGTAGGAAGATCAAACGCAGTTGTAGACACGATGCTTTTTCCCGTGGTTCCAATAGGTGGCACTATCGTACATCCACGTTTATGGAGTCTTCAACCCACGGAGGGTAACGGTCGCAAGAGTCCATGGAGGGCTCCACCCAAAAGGGTCCATGAAGTAGCAACCTTGACTATTCCATAACGGCTTCCATCCATGAAGGACTAGCCTCACTATGGGTAGATCTTCACGAAGTAGGTGATATCCTTGCCCTTACAAACTTCTTGGTTCACTCCACAACACGAAGTAGGAGGCTCCCAAGCGACACCTAACCAATCTAGGAGGCACCACCCTCCAAAAGGTAATAGGCTCGGTAATGACGATGAACTCCTTGCTCTCGTGCTTCAAGATGATAGACTGCTCAGCACCCAATCACTCTCTCACAGATTTGGCATGTTGGAAGAGATGGGATTGGTGGAAAACTACGTGGGGAGGCTAGAGATCAAGATCCATATAATTGGAGTGGAATATCTTGACCTCAACACAAGGGTAGGTGGTTCTCTCTCAGAAAACTAGATGGGGCAAGTGTGGAATAGTTCTGAGTGCTTCTCTTTCGAGTAGGTGGTGGTGAAGGGGTATATATAGGCATCCCCAAAAATCCAACCGTTACACACAAAATGACCAACTCGGTGACACCGATGTGTTAATCTCGGTGGTACCGAAGTGACCAAAAGGTGGCAACTTTTGAATCTCGGTGAGACCGATATAGGAAACTTGGTTGCATCGATAAGGTGACCAACGGTCAGATTTCCAATCTTGATGACACCGATCCAACATTCTCGATGGGACCGAAAATGTGAATTTGCGTAACAAAAAGTTGGCAACCTAAACTCGGTGGCACCGGTATGGAATCGGTTGCACCAAAGTGGTTAGGGTTTGGCTGAGTCTGTCTAGGTTCTGGAATCGGTGGCATCGGTATGGGAATGTTGGTTGCACCGATTTTGAGTGTTATCTATAGAACAAACTTTGGTGGGCGAGTTTGTGGATGTTTTTGGCGACTATCACTTGTGCACGTTTGAGCATATTGTTCACCAACAAAACCTTACCCCCTTTTAATAGTATTGGCTTTCCTATGGACTCAAAGTGATTTCTCACAATTATAAAAAGTAGAGTCCTTTTGCTTGAAGCTTGGCCAACCTATTTCCTTGCATCTTGGGGTATGTCCACAATCTCCTTTTGCCAATCCTATCATTGAACATTTCCTGAAATATACTTGGTGGAAACATTAGTTCAATGACTTATATGTTGTTATTAATTACCAAAACCACCAAGGGAGCAAATGTGCTTTTAGTCTCCCCCTTTTTGGTAATTGATGACAACATATAGATCAAAGCTTCGACATATGCTGAAATCAATGAATATAATCGTCGCTTTGAGAGGTATGTGATAAGCAAGAGCCCCCCTAAATTTGTGCATTATTTTGAATTTGCGTTTGGATGCAAATGCACAACCGATTAGGTATATGGGGCACTTCTTCCATGTCACATACAACTTGGTGGTGTTGCGAGAATAATTAGAATGAATAACAAAGCACAACAAATCAAGCAAAGGTGAATGATCATCTCATAAGCATTAAGATGATAGGAAATAGTTGCATCACACATAAAGCGTAAAATAGTAGCATAACACACATGATCATACGCTCAACACAAGTAACCAAAAGACCAAATGTTTTGAAAAGCAACAAACACCAAAACGCTCTCTCGCTCAAAGCCTAAAGATCTATATACACTTCTCCCACTTTGGCAACAAGTTACCAAAAAATTCAAAGGCACACATATAAACGTTCTTGGTCTGATCTCCTCCGGTTGTTGATGAAGGAGTCGAGAGAACAACGTCGGGGAAGATCTCTGCATATATCGTGGATGGAGTTGGAGTGGCAGCTGGAGGAACTGGAACATATGGAGTAGGAGCTGAGGTGACAGTAGTAGGAGCTGATGAACAGGGCCTCAAGTCTGGAACTGGCACAGTGACTGATCTGGCCTGGGTATGAAACTGTGTGCCTGTCCTGAGAGGTGATTCATCCTCCTCCTCCTCCTCCTCCTCATCATCATCTGAAGAAGTAGTCTGAGGAAGAGGCACTGAGTCAACTTCCTTTTTGAGCTCATTGACTGTCTTAGTCAGCCCATCCACCTTATCACTAAGGGTCTTGATCCTATTTTCAAAGATCCTCACAAGACTGTTGTGGTTGTCCAGAATCCCCTTAATGTCCTTCTGTATACCCTGAACTGATGATATCAACAGATCCATTTGCTCATTTCTAGATCTAGGGACTTGAGCACTAGTGGCTCTAATTGCCTCTGCCTCTGCCTGAGCTATAGCAGATGTGGGATGTTCAACATCCATCACCACAACATTGTCCTCGAGATCTGGCTGTAGGGGTAAATGTGGATGATCTAGAGCAAAAATGTGCTTCTCCAATTTTGAATTGATAAGCATCTGGATGTAGGGTGCATCACAGTAAGAGCGCTTCTGGTCAGCAGCAACCCTCTTGATTGTCTCAACAGTCAAATCCATGACTCTGATCCTGGTGTGCCTGTCAAGGTGGATCAACATATTGATGGAGTGGCCTCGGATCATCTTGTCATCTCCTGACTTGGGCATCAAAGTGTGCCTCAGGATGGTGTTCGTGCGGAGGCCAGCCTGAAGAAAGTAGATAGATCCTAGCCTGTGAGACTTCACATTGGTAGCTAGGATATCCTTGTACATATTTGCCATAGCATTGTGGCTCTCCTTGGATTCTGAGTATACATCCAAGTCACCATCCTGTGCTTCAGGAACTCCTAAGATAGCAGTCCATTCTTCAACAGTTGATTCATACCTTGCACCTTCAGTCATCCATACAATTCTACCATCTCCATAGAAATGTGCAGTGGAGTAGAATTGCATGATCATCTCATCATTCCAAGCAGTGAATTCTCTGCCAACAAACTCATCCAAACGTATGCAGTGGAAATTGTCTTGGACACTTGGAAAGCAATCCTCATTCTCCTTAATGAATTTCCAGTCAACACACCGCATATCACTCACAGCTGGACTCTTGTCAAAAATCATAGTCTCATAGAAATCCTGTTGCTCCTTGGTATAAAATTTGTAGTCCACAACTATCTTCTTCCTCTGGGCATATGGATCTATAGCTCTCCAAGCTCTCAATCCTGAATCCTTTCTCTTCTTCATATCTCTAGCTAGTGGGTAGCTGGCATTGTGTACCGGAAGGTGTGGTCCGAGCTTCATCAAATTTGTTAAGTCATCATCATCTTCAACTCTGGAAGCAGTCCCTTTGTTCTTCTCAGAAGCTGGAATCTACCCGGATGTCCTCTTAGGCTTCTCAGCAGAAGCCTTCTTGGATGTGGTAGTCTTTGTCATAGCATCAACCATAAGCTTCTTTTGCTTTTTCTTGGGAGGGGCCTTCTCAATATGCTCTTCCTCCTCTTCAACATCAGCACCAGCAGCTTCTTCTTGATCCTCAAACATGGAGGTTCTTCTGCCAATAACATGAATAACCCTCTTTCTTGCTTTCTTCTGTCCTGCCTTCTTAGGCATAGCTTTCATGGGGACCTCAACTGAAATAATTGCTCTGGCAGTATCATGAGCCTTGAAGGTTGAAACAGGTGCATAGATCTTGCTGACAACTCTCCTGGAAGAAGTGGCTTCAGTAGCAGACTTCTTAGCAGCTTTCTCTTGCTTCTTAGCAAGAATCTCTTCTGGAACGGAGTCTGAATTTTCTTCATCAGAATTCAGCTTCTTTCTGGTCCTTGTAGTAGCTTTGGGCAACCCATGGGAGCTGGGGGTGCCTGGATCTGAAAATGAACTGGACTCTAGGCTTGTGCCTGAAATCATGTCAACACCCTGCTCTGGCAAGTTCTGACTGTCCTCTGCATCTGACATAATGACCCTATGACTGGAATATAGATGAGCAGAAGTAGATGAGTCATCACAAAATTATCAGCTGGTTTTTGAAATTTGGAACAAATGATTTTCAAAAAAATTCATTCTATCAGAAACAAATTGGTAAGGCCGAAGCAAAATTTTTGGTGACACCGAGACTGACTGTCCCTTTTAACAGAAACTTGGCACCCTTTTCGGTGAGACCAAAAAGGAGTGCTCGGTTTCACTGAGACAATTCTTAGCAACACAGAAACGAAAATCGGTGGTACTGATTTTCTTGATTCGGTTCTACCGAGTTGCGTCAGGCGGGAGGCAAAACCCTAGAAAATCAATGGTTCGCTAGCCTATGGGATTTTGTGTGGATAGGAATACGTGCAATGGGTGGCTTATAGATAAAATCAAATCCAATGCGCAAGAATCAGAAGGGAGCGCACAGGAGGTCGAATCCGTACCCTAACTTGGTGCGGATCCGCTATAGCAACGACGATGGAGCAGATTTCGTCGACGGCGGCGATTCCCAGCGGCGGAGGAGCGCAGGAAGACAAGGGCAATGACCAGGGGTGTCGAAGCGGCAGCTTAGGGTTCTGAGGCGTGACGGTTCTGAGGATGAATTTCAAAATGTCGGGGACCATGGTATATATACCCTCCACTGTCGGTGATACCGATTTTATGTTTTCGGTGTCACCGGGTTCCACAACTGTCAGCTGACAGGGAAACTCGGTGTAACCGAGAATATGAAATCGGCAGTACCGAGATTGAAAAACAGATCAACCATAGGCATTCGGTGAGACTGAGATTGTGGGGTTGGTTCCACCGAGATGCACTTGGGAGGTTTTAATGGTCAGTCCTTGTCGATACGGAACTCCGAGTGCTCCACACACAGAGGTATCGAAAAGCACTTGTTCAAATTTTGTGATGCAGCATGAATGGAATATGAGGTGAGAAAGCATAGATAGCTAAAGAGTGGTCCTAGGCATTCTTGTCCATCCAATTGGCAAAAGAGAAAATCAATAACCAAATAGCAACAATTGGATGTCCTTGAATGAGAAAATAAATGCAAACCAACATTCTCACACAATAAGATGTCAAAAAAAATCATGACAAACATGCACAAACAAACTAGCACCTAACAATCACTTGGGCGATGACGAAATCATCTATATATGAGTATTTGACTTAGGAGCCAAGTAAGAGTACTTGATCATAGGTCATACTCATCGTTTAAGCACAAGTGGGGTTACCACTTTTACATAAAGCATTTAATGTTGTCACATACTAAGAGATGCTTTGACTCAAGTCTTAGAGTAAAGCCCCCCCTTAATGTGACATCCCCCCATAAGAGGGATAAACTAACCTTGGGTTTTGTCAATGAAGACTTCATGTTGGTGAGGTAGTTGTGGATGCTCAATGTTGATGAAGATCACCAAGAGTTGGGAGCATCCTTGTTGTTTCCTTACTCCTCTCACCTACATGGGTTAGTCCCAACTCACAAGAGACAAATACAAAGATATATATGGACATGGAGTGCAAAGCATATGGTTATGATGTCCATTGATTAGTTGATTAGCTTGTCCCTTGCTTACCTTTGAGGAATGTATGACTCCTTGAACTATTGCATTGAGTTGATGTTGAGTGCAAAAAGTCCTTGCCAATAATGAATGTGGGTGAATTTCATTGGCGGAGTCACCCCTCAAGAACTTACTAGTTCTTCTTCTTGGGGACCCATATCAAGTTGATGGGGATCCTTGGTGTTGAAGTGGCCTTTGTAGTAGTTGAGCTTGTAGTAGCCTTGGGAACCCACTCCACCAAAGCTAGGGGTTCATCTTCATATGAGTCGATGTCCTCTTGAAGCTTGTTCTAGCCCTTGAGCTTGTGGTCTTGTGGTGGAAGGTCATCTTGAGTGTTTGTCCCCTTGGGAAGAGTATTTTCATACTTCTCCTTTTGAGGAACAAAGTTGGGCTTGGGATATTGACCTTCTTCCCACTCAAATCCATTAGCGTTGAAGTAACCAACACCATTCTTCCGGTATCCTCCATGCTTGCGTACAATTTCCTCAAATTGCTTACATCCGGCAAGAATCTTGTAGATACCTTTTTCTATAATTCCTTTCAATAAAGCATTTTCTTGCTCAAGTGTAACTTGGCTAAGAGCATCATCATTAGTGGAATCAATAGAACTACTAGAAACAACATCATTGGGTTTAGCATTTTTATTGTTGCTACTAGATGAAGAACCTTTCTTGCCTTTGTTACTAGATTGCTTAGTTTTAACTTGAGGCATGAAAGTAGACAAGAGTAGTCGTTTGGCTGATAAGATGAAGTCTTCTTTCGGAGATCGTCATTGATAGCTTTGAGAAACTCATGCTCTTGCTCCAAGTTGAGCTTCTCGAAGCGTAGCTTCTCATGAGTTCTCATAAGCTCTCTATGATCTTCGAGAGTAGATTCATGAGCTATCTTAAGAGTGTTTAGTTCTTTAGTTAGTTGTTCTATTTTCATCTTATCATCATCAAATGACTCATCTTGACTAGCATGAGAATTATCAAGTTCATTTTGATCAACATCACTAGTTTTATCACAAAGCAAGTTATCATCACATAGCAAATTATCTTCACAAAGCAAATCATCTTCATCACTATTAAAATCAAGATACTCGGGGTGTGATACCTTGGGTCCTTTAGCCATGAAGCAACTTCCACTCCCTTCGTTTGGTGAATCAAATAGATCGTAGGAGTTGGTAGTCACTAGAGCAATTCCGGCAACACCATCATCTTGACTATAGTCGGAATCAGAGTGATAGCTTCTCTCAGAGTTGTTGTCGGAGTCGGATCCGGAAACCCATTCACCAACATGAGCTTGACGTTTTATTCTTGTGTAGCTCTTGGTGTACTTGTCCTTCTTCTCCGAATCTCTACTTCTCCTTGAGTGTCTTCGTTCATAACGATCATCTCTACTCCTTCTCTTTCTTTGTGGTGATTCATTCCTTGAGCTTCGTCTTCGAGGTGACTCTAATCTTCTTTTGTAGGGAGCTGTGCACTCATTTGAGTAGTGTCCGGGCTTCCCACAATTGTAGCAACTGCGGTCACGACTTGACGGATGCTTTTCTTCATATCTTGAGTTGGAGTTTCTTTCTTTGCCTCTATTCTTGTAGAACTTGATGAATTTCTTGACCATGAGGCTTATCTCTTCATTGGTGACAAGGTTGTTGCTTGAAGTTGCGGGAGCATCACTTGTGGCTTTGTAAGCACCACTAGACTTGTGATGAAGGTCTTCCTTATCTTTGAGTGTCATCTCATGAGCAACAATCCTTCCAATGACTTCCGTAGGCTTGAGATCTTTGTAGTTTGGCATCATTTGGATCAATGTGCACACGGTGTCGTATCTCTCATCCAAAGCTCTAAGTATCTTCTTGATGATGAATTTGCCAGTCATTTCTTCGCTTCCTAAGCCGGCAATCTCATTGGTGATGAGAGCTAGCCTAGAGTACATCTCTTCGACTCCTTCACCATCCTTCATGTTGAACTTGTCAAGCTGACCTTGAAGAACATCTAACTTGGATTCTCTCATGGACTTGGTTCCTTCGTGCATATCAACCAAAGTATCCCAAATCTCTTTTGCATTCTCAAGACGGCTGATTTTGTTGAATTCTTCGTGGCATAAGCAGTTGAAGAGAATGTCGCATGCTTGAGCATTGAGTTGCAACATCTTCAACTCATCCGCGTTCGCTTCACGATCCGGTTCCCGTCCATCCGCAAAGAACTCACCTTGCAAGCCAACATGAACAACAGCCCAAAGGGCGGGGTTATGACCAAGAATATGCATTTTCATTTTGTGCTTCCAACTAGCAAAATTAGTGCCATCAAAGTACGGACCTCTACGGTGATAACTTCCCTCACTAGACGCCATACTCTCCTAGGTTGTGAGACCTAAGCAATGGAGACCAAAGCTCTGATACCACTTGTAGGACCGAAAGTATGTCTAGTGGGGGGGGGGAGGGTGATTAGACTACTTGACCAAATAAAGTTTTGCCTATACCAAGTTTTAGGGTTGACAGTTTTTAGCATTTCATGGCAAGTCAAGTACACCCCACACATGCAAGTCTAAGAGTATATAGCAGCGGAAAGTAACAACAAGCATGTATAGAAGGGATAGGGTAGGAAGATCAAACACAATTGTAGACATGATGATTTTTTCCGTGGTTCCGATAGGTGGCGCTATCGTACATCCACATTTATGGAGTCTTCAACCCATGGAGGGTAATGGTCACGAGAGTCCACGGAGGGCTCCACCCAACAGGGTCCACGAAGTAGCAACCTTGACTATTCCATAACGGCTTCCATCCACGAAGGACTAGCCTCACTATGGGTAGATCTTCACGAAGTAGGCGATCTCCTTGCCCTTACAAACTTCTTGCTTCACTCCACAACACGAAGTAGGAGGCTCCCAAGCGACACCTAACCAATCTAGGAGGCACCACCCTCCAAAAGGTAATAGGCTCGGTAATGACAATGAACTCCTTGCTCTTGTGCTTCAAGATGATAGACTCATCAGCACCCAATCACTCTCTCACAGATTTGGCATGTTGGAAGAGATGGGATTGGTGGAAAACTGCTTGGGGAGGCTAGAGATCAAGATCCATATAATTGGAGTGGAATATCTTGACCTCAACACAAGGGTAGGTGGTTCTCTCTCAGAAAACTAGATGGGGCAAGTGTGGAATAGTTCTGAGTGCTTCTCTTTCAAGTAGGTGGTGGTGAAGGGGTATATATAGGCATCCCCAAAGATCCAACCGTTACACACAAAATGACCAACTCGGTGGCATCGATGTGTTAATCTTGGTGGTACCGAAGTGACCAAAAGGTGGCAACTTTTGAATATCGGTGAGACCGATATAGGAAACTCGGTTGCATCGATAAGGTGACCAACGGTCAGATTTCCAATCTCGATGACGCAGATCCAACATTCTCGGTGGGACCAAAAATGTGAATTTGTGTAACAAAAAGTTGGTAACCTAAACTCGGTGGCACCGGTATGGAATCGGTTGCACCAAAGTGGCTAGGGTTTGGTTGAGTCTATCTAGGTTCTGGAATCAGTGGCACCGGTATGGGAAAGTTGGTTGCATCGATTTTGAGTGTTAGCTATAGAATAGACTTTGGTGGGAGAGTTTGTGGATGTTTTTGGCGACTATCACTTGTGCACGTTTGAGCATATTGTTCACCAACAAAACCTTACCCCCTTTTAATAGTATTGGCTTTCCTATGGACTCAAAGTGATTTCTCACAAATATAAAATGTAGAGTCCTTTTGCTTGAAGCTTGGCCAACCTATTTCCTTGCATCTTGGGGTATGTCCACAATCTCCTTTTGCCAATCCTATCATTGAACATTTCTTGAAATATACTTGGTGGAAACATTAGTTCAATGACTTATATGTTGTTATTAATTACCAAAACCACCCAGGGAGCAAATGTGCTTTCACCTCCCCTATAAAAGGGGAGGAAGGGTAGGGGGAGGAGATACTCGCATCCCACTCGCCCCCTTGCTGCCTCGCCTTCTTGCCTTCTTCGCGCTCCTTGTGCAACACCGCGCCCGAACCCGCAACCACGCTCGCACACCGCCCAGCCCGCGTTATGACCGACGGGCACGGATGGAGCTGGACCGGTTCCATCATCGTCGAGGCAGACATTGCGGAGCTTTGCTGCACGTGTATGCTACCGCCGGCGGAGCGGGTGGTCGCACGCATGCCGGGCGACGAGGTGGCACCGGCGCCGCAGCCGGGGGAACATGTCGTGTTTCTCTGGCATTCCTCCCACGGCTTCGGGCTCCCGATGAACCACTTCTTTTGCCTGCTCCTCGACACCTTCGACCTCCAGCCACACCATCTTGGCCCCAACGCGATCCTATACCTCTCCGACTTCATGATGCTGTGCGAGGGGTATCTCGGGGTCCTTCCTTTCCTCGACTTCTTCAACGCCTTCTTCTATCTCAAGCCGCTGAAGAGCAGCGCCTGCGGGGGCACGGTGGTGTGTTGCCGCGGCACCGCATGCTTCCCGCCCCTCTCACTCATCGATTCCGTCAAGGGGTGGTACCGGACGTTCTTCTACGTGAAGAACGCCGACCCGAACTTGGACTTCATCTGGCTGCCACCGTTCGTCGACACGCAGTCCACCCAGGTGAACTGGCTGGGGGCCACCCCACACGGCGTGGCCCTAGCGGAGCTCGGTCGGCTCGCGCAGCTGAAGAGCTCCGAGGGGTTGGTCGCCGCCAATCTGGTGGCGGCTTTCATCTCATGCCGGGTTTTGCCTCTCCAGCTGAGGCCGCATCGGATCTGCGACATGTCCGACCGCCGTGACCCCTACCGGCTGTCCACCGTCGACCTGACGCCAGCTCAGGTGGCGAAGCGGGTGAATGCCCTCAAGACGTTCAAGCTGAAGCCCGAGTCGTGCTCTTCCGGCATCGAGCCGTACGACCGCACCAACCGTCCCCCCGGTAAGTCTTTTGATGAGACGACTTTTCTTCATTTGATTCTTTCCTGCTGGTAGCCAAATGCGGACCTTACTTTGCCATGCTGACCGCAGCTGTTGGTGCGACAGAACACGTCGGACGGCCCGCACCCCCAAATCTTTGAGGCGAAGCGCAACAGTCCGACTCCGAAGACTACGAGCGGGGAGGCCTGCTGGAGGAGTGGGTGGACTCCTTGGGAGGAGTCGACGAGCCGGCAGACCCGCGAGCTGGCGACCCCAGCGGAGCCCAGCAGAGCTGGTGAGTTCCTTCTTGCCCCCATGATCAGGGACTGGACGGACGACGATGATGATGACGATGTAATGATTCTGAATGAGCCTCCTCCCTCAACACGTCAGGGTCGACGGAGCGAGGAGCGGCTGGCTCAAGCCCCGGCGGCCGAAGCTGCCGGTCGAGCGAAGAGGCCGGCTCAGGAGGGGCCGGAGGCCCCGCCACCAGTCCCAAAGCGGGTGAAGGTGGCCACGCGAAAGCCGCCGACGCGCGCCAAATGGGCCTTGCCCCTCGTCGCCGGGTAAGTTCCTTATCAGTGTTTTGCGTGCGTTATCCTCCGGGCTGCGAGCCGCTGAGTGACCGGCATTTGTGTGCTGCAGGGACTCCATCAAGCTTCACGAGGGGGAGCCGGCGGGGGACCCGACGGATGCCACCAGCCAGCTGGCCCGCGAGCACGGGGCCACCCAGCGGGAGGAGAAGAGGAGGTTTGCAGAGCTGCGAGCCTCAAAGTCCGAGGCATGAGGTGGGACCTCGCCCTCCGGAACTTCGAGCAGCGGGAGGCAGTGGAGAGCCGCGGATCTGGCGCGGGCATCGGACTGGGCGGCGGAATCGATTCGCCAGTCGAGGCCCCCGTCGAGCGAGCCATGAGGGGCGGCCAAGGAGTCGTTCGCGCCTCCATCCGCGGAGGAGACGGCCCAAGCGGAGGCAGCGGTCGCAGAATCGGCCCCCGAGGCGACCCGGCTGGAGGTGCCGGTCGCGACGCCGCCCGCGGCCGAGCCGGCCCGGGCCGTCGTGTCGGAGGCCCCGATGGCCCTGGAGGCGGCGTCAGAGGTGGCGCCAGAGGTGGCGGCCATGAAGACAGAGACGTCGTCCATCGCAATTGTCGCGTCGGAGCGGCAGGAGGTGGAGATAACGATGGCGTCAGGCGAAGGGCCAGTGGGGGCGGCTCCCTAACCCTCACCGTCATCAACCCGCCCCCGGCAGCCGGCATGTGGCGAGCCCGGGCGGCAACGGCGGCCGGGCCTGGAGGACCTTGCGGACCATGCAGGAGGTGCTCCGGGACTAGGAGGCGCTGGCGCGCGTGCCAGCCCTACCGGCTCTCCTGGCGGGCGGCCAGGTCCCCTCGCTCGGGGAGCTAGGGAGTGTCTTGGACCGGTGCTGCCAGGAGCTGGCCCGATTTGTGGAGGCGGCAGACGCCACCTTGCAGCGCGCAGAGGTAAGCATGGTTGCCCTCGCTTTAGGATTTTCGGTGGGGGTGCGCAAGCGCACCCACTGGGTGTAGCCCCCGAGATGTGGGCCGGCTATCCGACTGACAGGCAGGCGGGTCGGATCTCCTTGAGCATGTCTTGACTTCGTCTTGATTTTTGGCTCTACGTGACAGGAGGGGAACTCCCTGCGGCAGAAGCTGTTCGAGGAGGCGGTCGCCATCCATGACCGTGGCAAACATGGCTTCTACCGCCTGGAGGAGGAGCTAACGCGTGTACAAGGTAAGTTGAGTTTCGTGGGAGGGGTATGTAGCCACCGAGAGCCGGCTGACGCTTGCCTTGTCTTGCAGGTGATCTGACCACCCTCTGGGGCGACAAAACCGGGCTCGTCTCCGAGCGGGACCGGCTGATGCCAGATGTCCAGGCGACACGTTGGAGAAAGACCGGCTGGCCGCGCTACTGGCGGGCGAGGAGGCGGCCCAGGATCGCCTCAAGGCCGTCGTGGCAAAGGAGGTGGCGGCCAAGGAGACGACCGTCAAGGAGGCGGCTGACACCGCCCGGAGGACCGCCGCCCTCCAAGACGAGGTGACCCGTCTCGAGAGGTCGCTCGAGGAGGTCAGGGCACCCTCACCGCCTCGGAGGCGGTGCTGGTGTCGGAGCGGAAGGCGTGGCTCAATTTCGCCATCGGGGTGGACGATGCCATCGAAGGTAGGTGTCCATTTTTCCTTTCTTTAGTCGGTTGGTTTTTCCGTTGCTGGTTCTTGTGTTTGATTTGCCATTCTTTCCCCTTCTTCCCTTCTTCCCTCAGGGCGCTTCCCGGAGACTCAGCGCTGTGCTGAGCGCATCGTCGAGGAGCACCAGGAGTACCTTCGAAAGCACATGCACTCCATCGAGGAGGACGCCGCGCGGGATGTGGACGAGCTTGGGCTCGCCATTGAAAACTGGATGATCCACCTCGAGCGGAGCGTGGAGCGGCTGAAGATGGCCGAAAAGGAAGTCATCGCCGCACTATGGCCGGGCCATGTGGGAGCTCTAGCGAACCATGTGGCCTTGTGGTTGGAGTAGGCCGTGGCCTAGCTTGAGGCCTCGAAGGTGTCAGCAGCTCGAGCCGACGTACAGATGGCGCTCCGATTTGTCCCGTCGTGGTATCGCGGCATGGACTTGGGCCGGCTGGCCACCATGCGGGACGAGTCGACCGAGGAGCAGGAGGCTCGTGAGCCAGCCCTTGTCCTTCGGGCCAACGAGCCCGCGTCGTACGTCGATGCGGACGAGTTCCTGCCGGCCCTTGGTGAGGACGACGAGCCGGTGCCAGAAGACTCTTTTGTCATCCCCGAAGGCCTAGCGGATGAGAAGATGGCCGACGAGAGCACCGACTCGAGTGGTGAGACGACTGGGACCGCGGAGACCGCCTTGAAGGCCAAGGGGGGCGACTTGAAGGCCGCAGCCACCTCCGGGATGAGCGTCGAGCCACCCAATGATGAGCCGGCTAGAGGCGCGCCGGCTGGCGACGCGCCGGTGGCCTGAGCCCCTGGGCGTCTTTATCTTTCTTTTTCTTTCCTGCAAGTTAGGCTCTAGTCCACCCACTAGGGGTGTTATGTAATGAATCGTGCTGGCCGTGGACCACTTTTGTCTTAACATTTGTGCTTGTAAATACTTAGTGTGTTTGCCTTATTGCTCGTGCCAGCTTGTCCTTATCCTTTTTCGCCCTCTTGGTTCTTTCCAAACTTCCCCTTCTCCCATTTGGTTTCGGCCTCGCCAGCCCGACAGCCGGGGGCCGATCTGTAGCTGGGTCGGGGCGTCTGCCTTGAGGGAGCCGGTTTGGAACTTAGGAACCATGAGAGCCTTTCTGGATAAGTAGAGTGGCAGAGGCGAGGCGGTGGTCCGGCTGGACCTAGGCAGTGTCTCCTTTTGATTGAACTTTCGTGTGGGCTAAGCTTTGCCGCCCCGAGGCCCCATTAGCCGGATAGCCAGGAGCCGGATCTGTAGTCGGGAGGGGTGGGAGGGCTTGCTCAGCTCACACTACTTAGCCAATTTTTGAAAGAGGCGACCTAGGGTCAGCCGGCGAGCCTCCAGGCCCGAGGGACGGGCCTGGGAGCCGGTGAGCGAGGAAACTTTTGAGGGAAGCAAAACAGGGTGTGCCCCAAGAGCCGGCCCATTGCATTCATAAGCCCAAAAGGGTAGGGATACATACATACATTGGCCTTTTCAGCAGTAGGCATCTCTTTTGCACTTCTACGGCTTCTGGGTGTCTATTAGGTAGTATGCATTGTTGTGTAGCGCCTTGCTGATGATGAACCCGCCTGAGGACAATTTGTGTTGTCCGGCCATCCGCTGGACCCGCCTGAGGACCAGGTCGCCTTCACGAAAGGAGAGCGGTTGGATCCGCTTGCTGTGGTAGTGTCGGAGCTTCTGCTGGTAGATCGCCGTCCGGCTCAAGGCCAGCTCACAGGCCTCCTCGAGTAGATCGACGCCGTCTTCTCTTGCCTCCTTTGCGTCCTTCTCCGTGTATAGGGCGACCCGAGGTGAGTTGAACTCGATGTCGGTGGGGATGATCGCCTCGGACCTGTACACAAGGAAGAAGGGAGTGTAGCCAGTTGATCAGTTGGGGGTGGTCCTAAGACTCCAAAGGACGGCTGGCAGCTCGTCGATCCAGCAGCCGGCCGACCTTACCAGTGGCGTCACGAGCCGGGGCTTGATGCCGGATAGGATGAGGCCGTTTGCCCTCTCGACCTGGCCGTTTGACTGTGGATGAGCGATGAAGGCCAGGTCGAGCCAGATTCCTTTCTTGGAGCAGTAACGTGCGAGTGCGCCCTTGGCAAAGTTTGTGCCATTGTCGGTGATGATGCTGTGGGGGACGCCGTAGCGAACCGTGATGTCGTCGATGAACTGGACGGCCGTGGGGCCGTCCAGCTTCTTGATTGGTCGTGCCTCGATCCACTTGGTGAATTTGTCAATAGCCACCAGCAAGTGCGTCATGCCGCCTCGTGCGGTCTTGAAGGGGCCCACCATGTCCAGCCCCCAGATGGTGAAGGGCCATGAGAGGGGGATGGTTTGGAGGGCTGATGCCGGCAGGTGGCTCTACGTGCTAAAGTGCTGACAACCTTCGCACTCGTCGACCAATTTCTTGGCCGCCTCGAGAGAAGTGGGCCAATAGAAGCCATGGCGGAAGGCCTTGGCCACCAGGGTCCTAGAGGCGGCATGATGCCCGCACTCACCCTGGTGGATGTCGAGGAGGATCTCCAGGCCCTTTTCCGGCTCGACGCATCACTGGAAGATGCCGGTGGTGCTGTGATGGACGAGCTCGTTGTTGATGATGCTATATGCCGGGGCCCGACGTTGGATTTGCCTTGCCGAGGCCTCGTCTGGGGGGAGCTCGCCTTGTAGAAGGAACGCTAGGATAGGTTGGGTCCATGAGGGAGCCAATACGGGGGCCGACTCGGGAGCCCTCGGGACTGGATGATCAGCCCCCGGGACCGGCTTTCCAGTCCCCGAGGCCGGCTGGTCGATTGTCATCATGACAACCGCGTCGTTGGAGCCGGCGGCCGCTGGTGCAACCGACTCGACTAGTGCCGGCAAGTTGGCCAAAGTTGTGGGAGCCGGTGGCAAAGATGCCGAAGGGACAGCCGGAGCCACCGATGGGCCGGCTGTGTCCGTCGGCACGAAGATTGATTCCGATTTGAGGGAAGGCTTGATCGACGGCTTGAGCAGCCGCTCAAGGGAGACGTCGGCTGGGATGGCCTGCCGGGTGGAGCCGATCTTTGCCAGCGCGTTGTCCGCCTCGTTGTCCGCTCCTGGGACGTGGTGAAACTCGCAGCCCTCGAAGGAGCCGGTGAGTTGTTGTACGAGGAAGCGGTAGCTGGCCATGTTGGCGTCCCTGGCGTCCCATTCGCCAGAGACTTGCTACACCATGAGGTCGGAGTCACCGAAGCATAGGATACGCCTGATGCCGATCTCTTTGGCGAGCCGGAGGCCATGAACGATGGCCTCGTACTCGGCCACGTTGTTGGAGGAGGCGAAGTGGATCTGAAGGGCGTACTTGAGCTGGTCACCTTTCGGGGAGGAGAGGACTATGCCGAAACCCAGGCTAGTCCTCATTTTTGAGCTGTCGAAATGCATATGCCAATGCGTGGAGTCTAGGGGAGGTGGCACGAACTCCATCTCTGCCCAGTCGACGAGGAAGTCAGCCAACGCCTGTGACTTGATGGCGGTGCTTGACTCGTACCGGATCTCATGATCGGCGAGGGCGATGACCCATTTGGTGATCCGGCTGGTGGAATCCTGGCCGCTCATGATCTCGCTGAGCGGGGCCATGCTCACCACGGTGATGGTATGCTCGTGGAAGTATTGCTTGACCTTCTTGGCGGTGAATTATATGCTGTAGCACATCTTTTGGTAGTGGGGGTAGTTCTGCTTGGATGCGGAGAGGACCTCGCTGAGGTAGTAGACAGGCCGCTGGACCGGCAAGGACTTGCCCTCCTCTGGCCGCTCGACCACCAGGACGACGCTGATGACGCGGTTGGTCGCCGTGATGTAGGCGAGCAGTGGTTCCTTCTCAGCCGGCGTGGCTAGGATGGGCGCGCGGGTGAGAGCCTTCTTGAGGCCGCGGAAGGCCTCGTCCGCCTCGTTGGGCCAATCAAACATGCCAGACTTCTTGGTGTGACCCAACTCGATTAGAGCCGTCTTGCGAAGGAGCCCATAGAGGGGCAGGGCCTTCTCCCCTAGCCGGCTGATGAACCGGCTGAGGCGAGGCAAGGCAGCCGGTGAATTTCTGGACGTCGTGGAGCCGGGTTGACCTGGGCATGCGCTCGATCACGCTGATCTTCTCGGGGTTAGCTTCGATGCCGCGAGCGGAGATGGAGAAACCCAGGAGTTGGCCGGCTGGGACGCCGAAGACACACTTCTCCAGGTTGAGCTTGATCTTGTACTCGCGCAGGTTCACAAAGGTCTCCTGGAGATTGTCGAGGAGGGTGAAGTGCTTCTTGGTTTTGACGATGATGTCGTCGACGTAGACGTGGGCGTTCCTACCTATCTGAGGCAGGAGGCACCTCTACATGCACTACTGGAAGGTGGCGCCTGCGTTCTTCAGGCCGAAGGACATGGTGATTTAGCAGTAGGCCCCAAAGGGCGTGATGAAGGAGGTCTTGAGCCAGTCTTTTGGGTCCAGCTTGATCTGGTGGTAGCTGGAGTAGGCGTCCAGGAAGGACATCAAGTCACAGCCGACTGTGGAGTCGATGACTTGATCGATCCGCGGCAGGGTGAGTGGGTCCTTGGGACACGCCTTGTTCAGGATAGTTTAGTCGATGCACATGCGCCAGGTCTTGTTCTTCTTCAGTACCAGGACTGGGTTGGCCAGCCAGTCCGGGTGGAACACTTCCACGATGAACCCGGCTGCAAGCAGCCGGGCGATCTCTTCGCCTATGGTATGCCGCTTCTCCTCGGAGAAGCGGCACAGGGTTGCTTGACCGTCTTGACGTTCGGCCGGACATGTAGTTTGTGCTCGATGAACTTCCTCAAAACACCCGACATGTCCTTGGGGGACCATGCGAAGATGTCCCGATTCTCACGGAGGAAGTCGACAAGCTCGCCTTCCTATTTGCTATCGAGGCAGGAGCCGATGGTGACGCACTGAGCCGGGTTGGCCGGGTCGAGCGGGATTTGCTTGGTGTCTTTGGACGGCTGGAAGGAGGCCTCGCTGGCGGACTGCGAGGGGGGAGCCAGCACGACCGACTGGCTAGCGGCAAGGGCCACGAGCCGGTCGAGCTGCCGCTTCGCTTTGGCGATTTCCAGGGCCTTGGCCAACCGTCTGCCGTCTCGAGCGCACTCGATTGACATCTTGTAGTCGCCCGTGATGGTGATGATTCCCTTGGGGCCCGGCATCTTGAGCTTGAGGTAGGCGTAACGGGGAACCGCCATGAATTTGACAAGGGCTGGCCGGCCTATCAGTGCGTGGTAGGGGCTTGTGAGGTCCACAACCTCGAACAACATTGGCTCACGGCAGAAGTGGCCAGGTGCGCCAAAGAGGACATCGAGCATGATCTTGCCGATAGGGGAGCAGGACTTTCCAGGCACGATGCCATGGAAGACTGTCCGGCTCGCCTGTAGGTCTTCTATCTTCAACCCAAGATTGTGCATCATGTTGAGGTACAGGATGTTGATGCTGCTGCCACCATCAACCAACACCCGTGAGAAGCGGCAGGTGCGCTTCTCGGTGGCGATGATGGGGTCGAGTACCAGGGCATAACCGCTGGGACTTGGCATTACGGCGGGATGATCCGCCCTACTCTAGGTGACCGGCCTCTCTGACCAGTGCATGAACTGGGGAGTTGCTGGCATGGTGGCGTTCACCTCACGGTGGAGCCGGCGCTGAGCGTGTTTGCTCGTCTCTTCACTGGTGAAGACGACGTAACAGCCGTCTTGGTTAGGGAGCCGGTCAATCAGACGACCGTCATTTTGGGCCGGAGCCGAAGCCGACGCCGGGGTGGCAGCTTGGGTCGGGGCCGGCGCATGGGCAGGCGGCACGCGAGGAGCCAGGAGTTCGTCCCCCCGGGCCAATCGCTGTGAGAAGCTGCACTACCGGAGTGTGTGCGTAGAGGGTTTCGCTCCCGAGTGGTTCTTGCAGGGAAGGTCGAGCATCTGCTCGAAGGTGAGCTTCGACTGCCAGGCAGCCTTGCCAGTGCGCTGGCGCTGACTGGAAGGCTAGGCAGACGGCTCCTACTCCTCAATGGTGTTGACCTGCCGGCTCCCGTAGAGGGGATCCGGCAGTTCGTACTTGCGCTTGTTGTTCTGCGGCTGCCGGTTGTCGGTAGCCGACCGGGACGTTGCCGGTGTTGTCGTTGCCTTGGCGGGCAGGGTCGTCTTGACCCGGATCGTTGAATTAGCCGTAGTGTACTTGTCCGCCTTGGTCATGAGCTCGACAAGCATGGCCAGCTCGGTGTACTGAAGCTTGTACTTGAGGGGGGTGCCGTCTCGACAGCCTTCGATGAAGTACTGTACGGCTTTCACCTCGTGCACCCCCTCGTAGGAGTTACGGAGTTCGGTCCACCGGGTGAGGTAGTCAAGGGGGCGGCCGGGCCGCTTGTAGGTGCCGATGAAGTTGCAGACAAAGGCTTCCTCGAAGTCCGTCTAGGTGTTCATGCTGCCGGCCGCCAGGCTGTTGAGCCAGGTGTGGGCCAAGCTGATCAACATGAGGGGGGCATAGCAAACGGCTATGCGCTTGTTCCCCCTAGCAATGTCGATCGCGGTGCTGTAGTCGTTCAACCAGTCCTCGGACTTGGCGGCCCCGTTATTCTTAGGGGTGTCTCGGGGGAGAGTGAAGCCGGCTGGGAACGGCTCGTTGCGGATCCAAGGGCCGAAATAGGCCGGGCCAATCGAGCCCTCCTCTTTGAGGAGGGCCGACTGCGTGAGGTGGTCGATGCGGTTGCGAGCGTCGTTCTCACTGCGAGGGACACGCGACTCGATCCGGACCGAGAGCTCGGGGCGGATGATGGGCGGAACCGACCGCCCCAACTCGCGCCTCAGGGGCAGAGTGTGCCTACGGCTGCGTCGGCTGCCGGCCGCCGGCGCTTCGTGGTGGCGGCTACTGCGAGGCGGGTCGTTGGTGTGCTGGCTGCTCGCTCCCCGGGAGCTGAGAGGGTCGGGGGTTGTTTGTTTCGGCCTGGCGACCGGAGACGCGAGGGGAAGAGGAGTGCTGAGCCGGCTGACGGCCCGCAGTCCTCGTGCCCTCGTGCTCAAGCCGGGGGCTTCTGGAGGCGGCGACGCCCGATGCGAGCAAATGCTGTTGCGCATCAGCGGCGTCAATGAGCTCCTTGATGTGACGCTCGTGGGCAGCACGTTCTTCGCCCTCTAAGGTAGCCAAGTCCTCGTAGGCTACCTTGAGGGCCCAGAGGTTGGCTGAGGGGTTGTTGTAGACGGGCATCTTGCCGCCTAGGATTTCGGCGACCATGCGGCCGCAGTCGTGCACAACCCCACGCCGACTAAGCTCGGTGCTAGCCGGGGTGAGACCGTAGGCGGAAGCGTATTCCCGTTGGGCAGCCTCCACGCGGCGTCGCGTGGCCGCGAGGGCGGTGGCATCCTCAAACAGGACGCGACGAACCTCCTCGAGGTTAGCCACGGCGGCTTCGGGGTTCGCTGTCGGGGCGATGGGAGTGCTCAAGCCCCGAAGGGCCGCATTGAGCAGGTCGGAGGCCGATGGGGTCGCCCGCAGGGCGTGCCAGAGCAAGCCCCATGATCCCACGGTTTTCGCCTGGACGTACGGCAGCAGGGGGAATGGCGAGGGGTCCCACCGGAGCATGAATTCGGCCGGCACCGCGTACGACCCCATGGTGGGCGCCAAGTGTCATTGTTTTCTCACGACAGATGCCATGGGTAGGCTTATCGAAGGTGGTTGGGGCCGAAGGACGCCGGCGGGCTTCGGGTGTGAGATTGGGCACAAGCGGTGGTGACACACGATGTACCCATGTCCAGGGCCCTCCGGGGGAGGTAATACCCCTAGTCCTGCTTGGTCTAGTTGGATAGGTAGTTGTGTTTACAGGGATGCTCCTGGAGCTGTGTCTAGAGGAGGAAGAAGGAGCGGCTGGCTCGTCCTCCTCCATTGCTAGAGATGGTATGAGGAGAAAGCTCTATGTGGGTGTAAGCGAATGATCGTCTGTCCCCGTTGCATGGGGGGCTCGGGTTTTTTTATAGGCCAACCCCCCGGCTCTATAATATGTTCTAAAGTATAGGGGGGATCCGGCTGGCAGTCTCTCCGGCTGGCCATGGGGTCCTGCCCTCGTGCCGTCTTGTCGTCGGTAGGGTCCACCGACTGAGTGGTCCCGTCCCCCGCTGGGGCCCGCCAGCCGGCTCTGCGATTGTCCCTCACCCACCTGCCGCGACATGGGTCGCCCAGTAGGCGTCGTCTAGCGCCAGCCGGACGAAGTCTCCGGTATGGCCGGCTGCACTGTAGCCACGCCGGGGCAGGTAATCGAGTGGGCGAGGGAGTGCCGGCACTGTTTCCCCGCCTGTTCACGCTCGCCAAGGTCAGCGGCCTGCACGGCCGGACTATAGCCATGCACTCCAATGCGTCAGCAGCCATTGTGGCCATAGGGCCGCCCGTCGTGGTGGTCATGTCATGTCGTCATACCTACGCGCAGGGGGATGGGACGTCACGCGTCCGCCCCAGGGTCAACGGAGGAGGCGGCCCGGAAGGCAGCCGGCCGCGCCCTAGCCGGCCGAGGGCCGAGCCGGTGCATGACCAGCCGTCTGTGCCGCCAGCCGGCGGCACCTCGAGCCGGCTATCCTCCAGCCGGCCATGGGGAGCCGACCACGTAGTTTTCTTTCAAAGCGGAAGGGGGGAGAACCTAGTTGGTTTGGCCTACCGAGGGGTAATAACCCTGTCAACGATGAATATCCATAGTTACGGTGCAATAAGCAAGGGACACACGCGAAGAAAAAGTGAAGACTTTCTCTCCACAACTATTCTGATGAGGGCTTTCATCTAGAATATCACTACAGTTACATGTAAAGAAATGAAATTCCTTTTGTAATAGACGAGTTTTCGTTCGAAACCCTGATACTTCGAAAGAGATTGTTCAGTTTATACACGAAGTGCATCCAGTTTTTCTCGTAACCCTCTCAACTTTTTAGCACATGCTATGTGGGTGAAATTATGATACCATGCCAACTTTCAATCATTTCAGAGTTTGTTTGCCGTGCTTTTCAATTTTAGGGTCATTTTAGCTCAAAATAAATCATGAAATGCATGAAAAATAGCAAATGAAGTCACAAAAGGGTTAAAAAGTGATGATGTGACTTTGAATGGTGCATATTGAATGCAGAAAAAGTCTAGTGTTAAAATATGTTTTGAAAAATGAAATCCCTTTGTAATAGATGAGTTTTCGTCCAAAACTGCGATACTTCGAAGGAGATTGTCCAGTTTTTACACGAAGTGCGTCCAGTTTTTCCCGTAACCCTGTCAACTTTTTAGCACATGCTATTTGGGTGAAATTATGATACCATGCCAACTTTCAACCATTTCAGAGTTCACTTGTAGAGTTTTTCAATTTCAGGGTCATTTTAGCTCAAAGAATGAACTAATAGCAAAAAGAATCAACTAAAAAGCTTTTATCAAACTCTAATAGCAAAAATAATGAACTAAAAAGCTTTTATAAAACTCTAATAGGAAAAATAATGAACTAAAAAGAATCAATTAAATATAATATTCTACAATAGCAAAAAGAATCAACTAAAAGAATCAAAATAATATTAACTAAAATTATCAAATTATTTATTTGTTAAAAACTTTGATAGTAAAAAGAATTTTCATAAAGTATATTTTGTTACAAGCTTTAATAGCAAAAGAATCAACTAAAATAATATTAACTAAAAAGCTTTTAGAAAACTCTAATAGCAAAAGAATCAATTAAAAAGAATCAATAAAAAATAAAACTTATGCAACGAAGATTATATAACTAAAAATAACATATGCAAAAAATAATATTAAAAATTTAAAAATATAATATATGCAAATAAATAAATAAATAAGGCCCGCCTACTAGCCACCACAACCTGCATACGACTAGAAACCCTAGAAATGGGCAACATGTAGGCCCGCAATGCTAGGAGGTCCAACAGGGCGTGAGATAGGCATGTACTGCTTGCATTAGAGAGGAGCTCGAGAGGGAAGTGGCAGCAACGATTATAAACCACTCGAAGCCCCCTCGACTAGCGAGGTGGGACTAAACTTTTGGCTGCGGGAAGCACAACCCTTTAGTCCCGGTTGGTGGCGCCAAGCAGGACTAATGCCCCCCTTTAGTCCCTGTTGGAGCCACCAACCGGGACTAAAGGTTTGTGCTTCTCGCCCTTTGCGCTCTGCTTCCCGCCCTTTGGGATGCTGAAAATTGACAGTTAGTCTCGGTTGGTGGCACGAATCGGGACTAAAGGGGGCCCTTTAGTCCCGGTTGGTGCCACCAACCGGGACTAAAGTGGGGGCAATATAAGCGGGACTTAGCAGTTTTTGCAATCCCCATCAGTTTCTTCTCTCCTCTCCCTCGACGGCGTCGACGACGACCTCGATGCCGCCAGGCTGCCGGATTTTGCCGTCGCCCTTGCCGACGCCCTGCCGTCCCCGATCCTGCCAACCGTCGCCGGTGCCGGACCTCATCGCATGCCCTCCTCCTTGTCGCAGCTTGGCCCCAAGCCGGCCCGTTCCTCGTCGCCGGTCTTCAGCTCCATCACCACGCCCCTAGTGAGCTCCCCTTTCCCAAGGCCTCCGCCACCCCTGCCCTGCGCTACCGCTGCTGCCGCCACCGCCTCTGCCCTGTGCTGCCACCGCCGCCCTGCATTTTTTTATGTTTATGTATATGTATGTATGTTCATGTATGTACATATATGTTCATGTATGTATGGCTTTATATTTTTTATGTTCACCAAATTTTCATATGTTGATGGTGATCTATTGTGTGCACTTGGGCTTATGTATGTCATTATATTTTGTATATGTTCATGTATGTATGTTCATGTATGTATAGATGTATGTATGTATGTATGTGTTGGAGATATGCCCTAGAGCCAATCGTGTATGATGATATTTATTATGTGTTTATGAATAAAGATAGTCCTTGGACATTATCAGTGATGTGTATTAATAAGTACATGACTTGTTTGTGAGACTATGCATTGTATAATAACTGTCCTAAATGGTCCCTAGTCGAAAGGGTTGTGTGGACGCGCCACTAATCAGACTAGCATATGACACGGTGGATGGTTTGGTCTCACTAACCATGTAGCATTGGATGCTAGCCGGATAATATGAACTCAGGAAGGTCTGGTCGGATTTGACATAGTCAGATCCGAGTCGAGATAAGATTTGAGTTGGACAGACCTAACTATGAGACACAACGATAGGTCATCTGTGAGTCTATAGTACAACATACGTTCTATGTCCTAAGACTCGAGCTGGCGCATGTACTCGGGATGGTGACAGACTTGCTTGGGCCG
Organism: Hordeum marinum; assembly: GCA_022496015.1. Lineage (NCBI taxonomy): Eukaryota > Viridiplantae > Streptophyta > Magnoliopsida > Poales > Poaceae > Hordeum > Hordeum marinum. Next base: position 501,941,048 of record CM039678.1, on the reverse strand, counting down.
ACCAAATGCTACTCCATGACTAGGTAGTTACAAAGGTAGGTTTTGAGCTTGTCTAGACCCATGCTGCGAGACATGGTCGGGCAAGATGGGATTTGCCCCTCCGAACAGGAGAGATATACTCTGGGCCCCTCGAGTGATCCGACCTAGATAAGCATGGCCATGCGATGAGGATTATGAGATAATCCGAAGTGTTGGTAGGATTCACCGGAATGAGAAAGAGGTCGTGCTGCAACAAGGATGACCATGTCGCCTTGTGCACGACAACATATATCGTGTGGCAAAGGGAACGGAAGTGTGAAGTACAAGTTCACCTAACCAGCTTCATCGGACACTTGGAGTCGACACGTCTTGCTAGAGGCCGCTACCGACCGGTCGAGTCAGATGTGATCTGACTCACGACCAAGTGGACGAGAACCTAAAGGGTCGCGCGCTTAAGGGAAGGAACACGTGGGATTTAGGATCCGTGCGAGGCCCAAGAGTTGAGCCTGCGCCGGATGCCTATATATAGTGGAGGTGCGGCACAACAAACGGGTTGATCGCTTCGATGCCGTCATTAGGGCTTTGCATGAGTTGCAACTAGCCACTTCCACTCGCCACCGCTGGCCGTGTGATCGGACCTAGCAGTCCGCCACACGGGTGTTCCTCCTACATGCGCGGATACCGTTAGAGGCGGTGCACTTGCACCGCTCCAACAAACCTATACGTGGGATCCGGCGACCGGCTATTCGAGGGAGATTGGAACGGCTATTCGAGGGAGATCGGACGAGGAGGAGACGGAGCACACGAACGCTCTGCCCTAACTCTACTTCTGCTACACAGCACTGCGCGTCCAGTGGTAACAATCTCTGATCCATCTTCGTAGCATGTTCTTGGATGTTCTGTGCGTAGGAAAATTTTAATTTGCATGCGATGCACCTACGGTTGAACCCAACAGTGGTATCAGAGCCTCTGTTATAGGATTTGAATTCAGATCGGATCCATATTTGATATGCGGAGGCGGCGGATGAGATCCGTCGTCATTCATGTCATCGGCTATGTGCACGGTTGATGAGATCAACTACACATCGGGATCGTTGAGGCTATGTTTTTTGTCAATCGGAATCTATGAGGTCGTGACACAACCTACCCCTATCGGTCGCTATCCGCCATCGGGGTTAACCGTGAAACATAGATCCGAATCGGGTCCGCGATGATCGATGAGATCGGTCAGATCAGAAAATTCGGCGTGATTGTAGTGCAGATGCGATCTGTGATTTCTGAAAATGTCTAGGGCTGCCCGCACCCGCGAGGGCCCCTGCCCCTTCGAACCCCGCCCGCTAACCGGCTAGCGGGACAGCCGTGTGTGTAGCGCCTTGTATTTCATACATTATCACACAAACAGGTAGAATGCGATTCTATGCATAAGTTTGGTTTGCAGGTTTGATGTGAATAGTATGGCTCATGTGTATGTGATGCATGTGTGTAACTTAACATGACCTGCGTGTCATGATTGTCAGCAGGCAGGAGCCAAAGTGTTGTCATTATATTGTATAATGACCTACGTACCGACTTGTGATTCTCTGTAAATTCATTACTAGTTGTAGTAGTTGGAGGACAGACATCAAGTTCGAGGCTTTGGCGTCCTGGCGAGACAGACAAGATGGAGTTCTGTCCTGGTTATTGGAGTTGGAGCCGATCTGGAAGGATGTCCATGAAGGAGCCATATTATTTCACATATTTATGTTTATATGTGATTGATATTGCTTCTTGTTTCTATCCATGTTATAATGGTAGAAAGATCCCTCATTAATATCAAGTATATTTCCATTTCGGATGTTGCACCTTCCCACGTCAAGTACGTCTAGTGGTGGGCTCATAAAATTGAGTTACTACTAGGTGTCCTTGAACTCGAGGGTTCATGTCGGACACGGACATGCACTACATCGGGTTAGCTTGACAAGGCTATCAAAACAGTTTTGGGCCTTGTGGCAAAGAAGGTTGGGAGCCGAGGTATGAGAGACCTACCCAACCGACATGAGTCGTATAGAGATACGATTAGCAAGATGTTACTTACCGAATAGGCAAGTTGGCTAGAAGTGATGCTAAAGCTCACTAGTCGCTCGCGCTAGACGGGTCCTGAATCACTGAGAGTTTGTGGAGGGATGCCGACTTCAGTGGGAGTAGTTCTGTTTAGGCTTGAATTACTCTACATAAACACATTGCTTAGTGATTGCATATTTTCTATTGTAGATCAATGGCACCACCTGCTCGACCCAACTTTCCATTGAAATCAATTCTGGAAAAGGATAAACTGAATGGAACAAACTTTACCACCTGGTATAGAAATCTGAGAATTGTTCTCAAGCACGATAAAAAGGAACATGTTCTAGAGGATCCACTTCCAGAGGAACCTGCTGAGAATGCTAATGCCACAACCAAGAATGCCTACCAGAAACTCGTTGATGAATCAAACGAGATCAGCTACCTCATGCCGGCTTGTATGGAGCCTGATTTGCAACAACATTTCGAAAACATTCAGGCTTTCGATATGATCGAGAGTTTGAAGAGCATGTTTCACGTACAGGCTAGGATCGAAAGGTTCAATGTTTGGCAGGCCTTGACGGATTGTAAGATGAAGGAGGGTGATCCACTGAGCACGCATGTGATCAAGATGATCGGGTACGTGCAAGCTTTGGATTGCTTAGGCTTCCCACTTGGGGACGAGCTGTCCACGGATGCAATTTTGGGTTCTCTTCCACCTAGCTATGGGACGTTCGTCTCGAACTATCATATGCACGGCATGGATAAGAAGCTCACTGAATTGCATGGGATGCTTAAGGTGGCAGAGCAAGATATTAAGAAAGGCACGCATCAAGTGTTGATGGTGCGTAACTCGGCTAAGTTCAAGAAGAGTTGGTCCAAGAAAAAGGGTAAGGCAAAGGGCACGGAGAAGGCTGACTCCGCCGCTGAGCCAAACTCTGGACCAAACTCAAAGACCATTTGCTTTCACTTCAAGGAAGCTAGTCACTGGAAGAGGAACTATAGCAAGTGGCTTGCTAAGCACGACAAGAAGGCCGGAGATGATTCTTCAGGCAAAGGTACACTTGTTACATATGTTATAAACATTTACCTTGCCAACATACCTAGTAGCTCTTGGATATTTGATACCGGATCGGTTGTTCATATTTGCAACTTGATGCAGGGGCTGGTAAGAACTAGACGTGTGACACAAGGGGAGATTGACATCAGGGTCAACAACAAAGCAAGAGTTCCTGCGTTGGAGGTCGGCACGATGCAGATCAAGCTTCCTTCTGGATTTATTTTGGAATTGAATAATTGTTATTACATTCCCGCACTTAGTTGGAACATTATTTCTGCCTCATGCTTGATGAGTCAAGGTTATGAATTCAATATAAAGGACAATGGTTGTTCATTTTATTTGAATGGAATGTTCCATGGATATGCACCCATAGTAGATGGGCTATTTATTTTAAATCTAGAAACGGAACCAGTCTATAACGTGGATGTCAAGAGGCATAAGCCTAATGAGATAAATCTGACATACTTCTGGCAATTGCCGGCTTGGACACATTAGTCTGAAACACATGAAGAAGCTCCATGATGATGGACTCCTAACCTCGTCCGACTTTGGGTCGTTCGAAACATGCGAATCATGCTTGCTAGGCAAGATGACTCAGTATGTTTTTGCAAAGAGTTGCGAAAGGGCGTCCGAGCCGATGGAGCTTATACACAGTGATGTGTGTGGTCCAATGAGTACAACGGTCAGAGGTGGCTATCAGTACTTCATGACTTTTACCTAAGACTTGAGTAGATATGGATATATCTATTTGATGAGGCACAAGTTGGAAACTTTTGAAAAGTTCAAAGAGTTTCAGAATGAGGTTGAAAATCAGCTCGACAAGACGATAAAACTTCTACGATCAGATCGTGGAGGTGAGTACATGAGCCAGGAGTTTGATAATCATCTGAAAAGCTGAGGTATAGTACCTCGGCTCACACCTCCGGGTACGCCGCAAAGAAACGGTGTGTCAGAACGGAGAAATTGAACCTTGTTGTACATGGTCCAGTCGATGATGAGCAAATTGGATTTACCTTTGTCATTCTGGGGACATGCTCTAGAAACTGCAACTTTCACACTTAATAGGGTACCATCAAAATCCATAGACAAGACACCACATGAGATGTGGACTGGGAAGAGTCCTAGTTTGTCTTTTCTAAAGATTTGGGATTGTGAAGCATTTGTCAAGCGACTCATGTCGGACAAGCTTACACTCAAGTCGGATAAATGCATATTCGTCGGATATCCGAGGGAAACCTTGGGATACTAGTTCTACAACCGAGAAGAGAACAAAGTGTTTGTTGCTTGGAACGGGGTTTTCCTAGAGAAAGAGTTTCTCAATCGGCAGGCCAGTGGGAGAATGGTGCGACTCGAAGAAATTCAAGAGCCACTTGGGGACGACTCGGCTGGTGATGAGATCATACCGGAGTTGATCAGGGAAGCCGTAGTGGAGTCGGCACTGAAGCCATGGAGGTCGGAAAGATTGCGCAGAGTACGCGACATTTTGTTTCTAGAAAGCGACTAGCCGGCCACGTATGCGGAAGCAATGGTGAGCCCAGATACTGAGGCATGGCTCGAGGCCGTGAGATCCAAGTTAAAGTCCATGGATGACAATCAAGTCTGGGACTTGGTTGATCCGCCACCTGTCGTAGTTGCCATTGGTTGCAAATGGGTCTTTAAGAAGAAAACCGATGTGGATGGAAATGTTTAGATCCACAAAGCTCGGCTTGTCGCTAAAGGTTATGGACAAGTTCAAGGTATTGACTATGACGAGACCTACTCGCTGGTAGCGATGCTAAAGTCGGTGAGGATCATACTAGCAATAGCTACATATTTTGATTATGAGATATGGAAGATGGATGTCAAAACGACTTTCCTTCATGGAAATTTAAAAGAGGATGTATACATGATATAGCCCGAAGGTTTTGTCGATCCAACTAACACTGGTAAAATATGCAGGCTCAAGTGATCCATTTATGGATTGAGGCAAGCAGCTCGGAGTTGGAACATTTGCTTTGATGAAGTCATCGTTGACCTTGGTTTCATCAAGAACGAAGAGGACTATTGTTTATACAAGAAGTCTAGTGGGAGCTCGGTAGTATTTTTGATCTTGTATATGGATGACATACTGCTGATCGGAAATGATGTTTCGATGCTGAACTCAGTCAAGGAATCATTGAATGACAAGTTTTCAATGAAAGACCTTAGAGAGGCAGTGTACATTTTAGGCATCAAGATCTATAGAGATAGATCGAGGAGGCTACTCGGCTTAAGCCAGAGCACGTACATAGACAAAGTATTGAAGAGGTTCAACATGAGTGAGGCCAAGAAAGGGTTCTTGCCCATCTCACATGGTATAAGGCTAAGCAAGACTCAGAGTCCTACGACTTCTGATGAGCGAAACTGGATGAGTAGGATTCCATATGCCTCGGCAATTGGATCCATCATGTATGCCATGCTATGTCCACGGCCTGATGTTTCCTATGCAATAAGCTTAACAAGCAGATACCAGGCCGACCCAGGTGAGAGTCACTGGGCAGCGGTGAAAACTATCTTGAAGTACCTGAAAAGGACTAAAGAGATGTTCCTAGTTTATGGAGGTGAGGAACAGCTCTGCGTAAAGGGTTACGCTGATGCTAGTTTCCAAACCGATAGGGATGATTATCGATCGCAAACTGGATTCATGTATGTCATGAATGAAGGAGCAGTGAGCTGGAGGAGTTCCAAGCAAGATACGGTGGTCGACTCCACAACAGATGCCGAATACATTGCGGCTTGTGAAGCCGCAAAGGAAGGTGTTTGGATTTGGAAGTTCCTAGAAGATGTTGGTGTGTTCCCAGGCTGGTCAAAACCATTGGACCTTTATTGTGAATATTCAGGTGCCATCGCACAGGCCAAGGAGCCAAGACAACACCACAAGACCAGGCACATAGACCGAAAATATCATTTGATACGAAAGCTCGTACAGAAAGGTGATACCAATTTGTGCAAAATTCATACGGATGCAAATGTTGCAGATCCGTTGACTAAGCTGCTTCCACAACCCAAGTAGGAGGGGCACGTTAGAGCTATAGGCATTCGATGTCTATTTGATTGACTCTAGTGCAAGTGGGAGACTGTTGGAGATATGCCCTAGAGGCAATCATGTATGATGATATTTCCTATGTGTTTATGAATAAAGATAGTCCTTGGACATTATCAGTGATGTGTATTAATAAGTACGTGACTTGTTTGTGAGACTATGCATTGTATAATAACTGTCCTCAATGGTCCCTAGTCGAAAGGGTTGTGTGGACGCACAACTAATCAGACTAGCATATGAAACAGTGGATGGTTCGGTCTCACTGACCATGTAGCATTGAATGCTAGCCGGATAATATGAAATCAGGAAGGTCTGGTCGGATTCGACATAGTCGGATCTGAGTCGAGATCAGGTCTCAGTTGGACAAACCCAACTATGAGACGCAGCGATAGGTCACCTGTGAGTCTCCAGTACAACATACATTCTATGTCCTAAGACCTGAGCTGGCGCATGTACTCGGGATGGTGACAGACTTGCTTTGGGCCGACCAAATGCTACTCCGTGACTGGTCCGTTACAAAGGTAGGTTTCGGGCATGTCCAGACCCATGCTGCGAGACATGGTCGAGCAAGATGGGATTTGCCCCTCCGAATAGGAGAGATATACTCTAGGCCCCTCGGGTGATCCGACCTGGATAAGCATGGCCATGCGATGAGGATTATGAGATAATCCGAAGTGTTGATCCGATTCACGGGAACGAGATAGAGGTCGTGCTACAACAAGGATGACCATGTCGCCTTGTGCACGACAACAGATATCATGTGGCAAAGGGAACAGAAGTGTGAAGTACAGGTTCGCCTAACCAGCTTCATCGAACACTTGGAGTCGACACGTATTGCTAGAGGCCGCTACCGACCGGTCGAGTCGGATGTGATCCGACTCGCGACCAAGTGGGCGAGGACCTGAAGGGTCGCGCACTTAAGGGAAGGAACACGTGGGCTTTAGGATCCGTGCGAGGCCCAAGAGTTGAGCCCGCGCCGGATGCCTATATATAGTGGATGTGCAGCACACCCAACCGGGTTGATCGCTTCGGCACCGTCATTAGGGCTTTGCATGAGTTGCAACTAGCCACCTCCACTCGCCTCTGCCGACCGTGTGATGGGACCTAGCAGTCCGCCGCATGGGTGTTCCTCCTGCACGCGCGGATACCATTAGAGGCGGTGCACTTGTGCCACTCCGGCGAACCTGTACGTGGGATCCGGCGACCGGCTGTTCGAGGGAGATCGAGCGAGTAGGAGACGGACCACACGAACGTGCTGCCCCAACTCTACTTCCGCTGCACGACACTACGCGTCTAGTGGTAGCAATCTGTGATCCATCTCCGTAGCATATTCTTGGATGTTCTGCGCGTAGGAAAATTTTAATTTGCATGCCATGCACCTACGGTAGAACCCAATAGTATATATGTATGTATGTATGTATTGATTGATGTATATAGGGATGGGGTTGCATTTGGGTCATCAAATTGATAGAGAAATTCATAGACCTTGGTATGATAAGCTAATTTATAAACTATTCACAACCAAGATGCATTGGGGAACGTTGCATGGGAAACAAAAAAATTCCTTCGCACACACAAGATCTATCCATGGTGATGAGCATCTATGAGAGGGACAGTGGATCTACATACCCTTGTAGATTGCTAAGTGGGAAGCGTTAAGAAACGTGGTTGATGTAGTCGAACGTCTTCGCGATCCAAATTGCCGTGCGTCCTGTGATCCCATCATGATCCTTCTCATGATCCAATCATGATCCATCCCGTGATCAAATCACGAATCGTCTCGCAATCCTGATCATTGTCCTTCCGATCGAGCGCCGAACGGACAACGCCTCCACGTTCAGCACACGTACAGCTCGATGACGATCTCTGCCTTCTTGATCCAGCAAGAGGGAGCAGGGAGGTAGATGAGTTCTCCGACAGCGCAACGGCGTGGCGGCGATGGTGGTGGAACTAGTCCGGTGGGGCTTCGCCTAAGCACAACCGAAATTGAACTATAGGAGAAAACGATCTAGAGGAAGTAGAGGCAGCACGTGGCAATTAGGGTTAGCTTTACCCTCTAAATCCTCTAGTATATATAGGAGGGAGGGATGGGAAGAGGCAGTCTCAAACCCTCAAGAGTTGGCCGAAATTGGAGGTGGAGGAGTCCTATTCCAGTCCAATTAGGAGTAGGATTCGTCCTTTTCACTTGGAAAATCTTTCCACCTCTCCACCTTTGGGTTTTTCCCACCCCTAGCCGCATGGGCCTGAGTGGGGGGGGGGCTCAGAAAGCCCCACTAAGGGATGGCTTGACTCCTCCCACATCCCATGAAGCCCTTTGGGTCGAGACGCCCCCCCGATGGTCCCCGGTACCCCTCAGTACTGGAATTCAATTATTTGCCGTCCGCCAGGCCTTTGCCGTCGGCTGACACATGGCAAAGATGCTCTTTGCCGTCCGCTGTCACAAAGCAGATGGCAAAGAACTGACACATGGCAAAGGCACAGTTTGCCATGTGCCTGTTCTTTGCCGTCAGCCCCTAGACGGCAAAGAGAGCCAGGGCAGACGACAAAGAGCTAGGGTGGGTCCCACCGGACCTTGGCCCTGGCCAGGTCCAATCAGATGGGGTCTTTGCCGTCCGGTCCCCTCTGCCGTCTGTCCTGGCTGTCTTTGCCGTCTGGGGGCGGACGACAAAGCGAATGTCCTACTAACGGCCGTCCCCTCACTCCTCTCTCTCACTCCTCTCCCTCTCACTCTCTCCTCCCTCACTCCCAGCGACCGCCGCCGCCAGCCCCCACGTCGGCCCTCCCTCGGCCACCCCTCCCCACGCCCTCGGCCGCCCCTCCCCCATGCCCCCGGCCGCCCCTCCCCCACGCCTCCGGCCGCCGCCCCCTCCCACCTGCTCCCTCCGCCCGCGGCCCTCCTCCCACCTCCCTCTCGGCGGCCGCCCCAGCCCCACCTCCCTCCCAGCCGCCTGCGCCGCCGCCCCCTCCCACCTGCTCCCTCCGGCCGCCGCCCCCTCCCACCTGCTCCCTCCGGCCGCCGCCCCCCTCCCACCTGCTCCCTCTGGCCGCCTCCCTCCTCCCACCTCCCTCCCGCCCGTCGCCCCAGCCCCACCTCCCTCCCGGCCGACGCCCCCTTCCACCTCCATCCCGGCCGCCGCCCTCCTCCCACCTTCCTCCCGGATGCCTCCCTCCTCCCACCCCCTCTCGGTCCCCTCCCCCTCCCACCTGCTCCCTCCGACCGCCGCCCCCTCCCACCTGCTCCCTCCGGCCGCCGCCCTCCTTTGCACCCTGCCGCCCCGGCACCCCAGCGCCCTCCGGTATGTTTTTTGTTTTTGTTTTTGTTTTGTTTTCTTCTTTTTTGCTGTTTAATTGTTAGATTATATTATGTATGTAGTTTAGTACTAGGTTTAGTGTTAGATAAGATTAGGTTAGTGCTAGGTTTAGTGCTAGATTAGTTTAGTGCTAGGTTTAGTGCTAGGAAGAATAAGTAGAAGGAGGAAGAAGAAGATGAAGGAGAAGAAGAAAAAGTAGAATAAGTAGTGGCCGACCCCCGACGCCACTGACCCCCGACCCCCGACCCCCGACGCCACTGACCCTCGACCCCCGACTCACTGACCCTCGACCCCTGACGCTACTGACCCCTGACCCCCGACCCCCGACGCCACTGACCCTCGACCCTCGACCCCCGACCCCCTACCCCCGACCCCCGACGCCACTGACCCCCAACCCCCGGCCCCCGACACCTCTTCGGGATCTTGTTGACCGAAAAGACCCCCGACCCCCGACGCCAGTGACCCTCGAACCCCAACGACGCCGACACCCGACTAACGACGCCACCAACCCTCGACCCTCGACCCTCGATCTCCGATGCCACTAACGCTCGACTCCCGACCCCGACGCCCAAGACCACTGACCCCCGACCGCCGACCCTCGACTACACTAACCCCCGACCCCCGACGCCCGACGCCATTGACCCTTGACTCCAGACGCCACTGACCCTCGACCCCCGACTCCCGACGCCCAACGCAACTGACCCTCGACTCCCCACGCCATTGACCCTCGATCCCTGACCCCCGACGCCACTCACTCTCGACCCCCGACCCCCTACCCCCGACCTCCGATGCCACTGACCCCCAACCCCCGACCCCGACCCCTGACGCCAGTGACCCTCGACCCCCGACGACACTGACCCCCGACCACCGACACAACTAACCCCCGACCCCCGACGCCACCGACACCCGACACCACCGACCATCGACGCCACCGACACCCGACACCACCGACCATCGATGCCACTAAGCCGACGCGGTCATAGTTTTGTAAATTATGAGTTAGGTCACATATTTTCCGATTATGTTAATTATAAAAACATCATATTTGTGTTGATCGGGTGAATTTCAATGTGCAGTTATTCGACGACCTCTGCGAGCTCCGCCCCTACGTTTGTTGGTGAGCACAAAAGACTTCTCTTCCTACCCCCTTAATTTGCTCTATTCCGGTCTTCGTGCCGATGAAACTTGCTAGCTATAGGTTTCTTCAATCATGAGTATGCGTGACCAGTATGCGTCTCCCGTTCGAAAGGGCGGCATCTATAAATATGCATGTCTTTGCATATTTATAACAGCCATCCTTTCGAATTGTCCAACGTTATCCATGGACAGCCCGAGTATGTGTAGATTGGGTTTGTTTTCCCATATGCTGTGCTCCAGATCCGATGTGGAATTTCGTCAGTGCCTCCCTGTTGTTCTCCGGGTACAAATCTTCTCTACTTATTGCCGAGACGTGTATCAGGAGAACAGCGGGGAGGTGCTGCCGAAATTCTGCATCGCATCTGGAGCAGAGCATGGGAAAACGAACCCAATCTACACATACTCGGGTGGGATTAGGACCTATCTTTACCTATTAGCGTGTAGGTTGCATGGACGTAATAAAACTAACAAACTTGATTAGCGGATGAATATAGGTGATGAATTATATATTAATTTATTTCTTGTGCACCCATAGGTAGCTAGGCAACATGAGTGATCGTGCTTGGATGTACACTGGTCACCCTAGTCAGAAAGACATGACCAATGAATGGTTAACAAAAACCAGGGGGTTTGTGAGAGTTGCATTTGCAAATGGCCAGCAAAAAACATGGTGCCCCTGTCCCAACTGCGACAACTGGAAAAAGCAGATAGAGTTTGAAATGGGTAAACACCTACAGAAGTGGGGTTTTACGCCTAATTATACGGTGTGGACTTTTCATGGTGAGTCTGACCAACGTGCCAGAGCTGAGGTGATTCGTCGTAGCACCGACGAGCATGGTACGGGGATCGAAGACATGGTGCAAGACTTTGATGATGCTCGAGATTCAGACGATGAGATGGAGGAATCTGCAAAGGCCTTCTAAGAAACACGTATGTCCAAGAAACGTTTCAAGAACCGCTCTACTTCATGACCGATTACATAATGGTGGCCTTCCACATGTTCTTCCTGATAGTGATGATGATGATGCATTTATTGATGATAGTGATGATCATGATGCATTTATTGACCCCGAAGCATATATAGACGAGCACGATTAGTTCATGTCAGGTATTCAACTATTACTATATATAAATTTTGAGTTCATGTTAGTCATTCAATTTTTATTAGTCATGTTGGTATTTATGACGATGATACACTTAAATTATATACATTTTATTACTCATGTTGGTATTTATGTTGTACTAATTTCATTTACTCTTTGTCATGACAAGTGTTGAAAGATGGTGGGAAAGGGTCGAAAGCACTCCGCGGCTCCTTCTTCGTCGGCGGGTCGTGGGATGGGTACTTCCATTCCTGACTTGCCTCTTTGGAGAGCGTTGCTCTCTACTCTGCATGGAGTGGCCGCTTCTTCGACTCTCACGGCCCCCGTGAGAGGAGGTCGACTCCCCGCGAAGGCGAGAGGTACTAAAGGTATTACTCATGTTGGTATTTATGTTGTACTCATGTTGGTATTTATGTTGTAGTCATGTTGGTATTTATATACATTTTATTACTCATGTTGGTATTTATGTTGTACTAAAGGTACACGTGCCCGCGAGAGAGGTAGGGCGGTGGCTGCCACGCCTTCCTCGCCGCCACCCCAAGCTGATTCACCTGAGCATAGGACTTCTAGGGTGGACGAGCCTCAGGTCGACGAGCCTCAGGTCGATACGAGGAGGACGCGGCAAAGGTTATCGATACCGAATGTCGCCGCCTACTTCAAAACTTTCGGCATGAGGCTCGGGTGCAGGCTGTTTGAGACTACTAAGCCTCGCGGCGTATTAGGAAGGACAAGGCGAAGTGCCGCGATTCTAAGATGGAGAAGGAGCATTACATGAAGGTAATTACATATTATTAAGGCTTTGTAGTTAGTTTCCTTGATTTGGTTCTTACGCGCTCAAATTTCTCTTTATTAACTTAGGTGCCCCCAAGATGGTGTGTGGATAAGTTGGATTGTTGGGAGGCCTTGGTGGATCAGTGGTGCTCCGAAACGTGGGAGGCCAGCCACAACAACGCCAAGGAGAGGCGTGGAAAAATGGTTGGTGTGCCACACCGTCAAGGGAGCGTCAACTTAATCCAATTTGGCGAGAACTGGGTATGTGGTTTGCTTCATGCCTCATGAAATTCATTCTTAATGCTATCTTGAGCCCTTTACTAATACAATTTTCCTCTCTCTCTCTCTCTCTCCTAGGCGCATCTAAATAAGACGGAGGTGCCACAAATGTACGACCTGTATACGATGGCCCATACTGCCTCGTACAAGAAGGTCAAGGCATTCTCTGAGTTTGACCTCGAGCATCCAGAAAACTTCACCAACATCTCCTCCCACCACAAGCTCGTGAAGTATAGAGATCACGGGAAGGCGAGGAAAGGGGAGGACTTTAACCCGAGCGAGGGGCCTATTGATCCAGAGCTGGTGATGATAGCTGGCAACGGGAGGCCCCATGGCTCAATAGCCATTGGAGACGGTCTTATACGTTGTCCTAGCACTCTCCAATAGACAAAGGCACGCCAAACGAGCTCCTGTCCTGAGATAACACCTCGTCCATGGCCAGTCAAGCTTGCCATCGAGGTTAGTTTAATGGACTCAACTATCTTTCTGCATTATGTTGTGCGTGGGAACCAATATGATTACAATGCTAACAATGAGTTCTGTTGCAGGCTGCTATTCTAAAGGAGAGAGATGCAATGCAGGCGGCTTTGGCGGAGAAGGATAAGGAGATGAAGGAGCTGGAGGAGAGGACGACTGCATTGCTGGAGGCGGAGAGGGCACATAATGATGCGTCTAACAGGGCCATGTACGAGCTCTTCGTGGTGAGTTTCTTCTTCATATTATTTCAAATCTTGCATTTTAATGTCCGTTTCATTAATAACTAAAAAGTTTGACTTGTCAAAACCAAATGTACAGTCTATGTGCGAGAAGACCGGCCAAGTCTCTCCGGCGATGCCAGTCATTAACATGGCGGGGACGGTGAGTTTCATTTCAATGCATTGATCTTAAGAGTGTCATCATGCTAACGAAACATTGCAAATGATGTTTGGTGCAGAATATCTCCCGAAACGCATTGCACGACCCTTCTACAGTGGAGCGTTCTTCAGGGCAGCCTTCTCCAGGTGAAACAAGCCAGAGCCACCGTGCTTCACCGTCGTGATGACGATAATGGTATGTTTGGTGAGAAGAAGGAGAAGAAGAGAAGAAGGAGAATAAGGAGAAGAAGGAAGAGAGAAGCTCCTTCTCCTCCTTCTTCTCCTTCTTCTTTTCTTCTTCTTCTCCTCTTCCTTATCCTTCTCCTCCTCTTCCTTCTCCTTCTCCTTCTTCTCCTCCTCCTCCTCCTCCTTCTTATTTTTCTTCTCCTTCTTCTCCTTCTTCTTCTCCTTCTTCTTCTCCTTCTTGCTTCTTGTCTTTCTTCTTCTATGTAGCTTATTTTCCCCAAAAAAGACATAGTTAGCTAATTATCCTCCAAAATGACATAATTAGCTTAGTTAGTTAAACATCATAAGAACCCTGGTTAGCTCATTGAAATGACTAATTTAGATCCAAAATGACATAATAAGCTCAAAATGGATTAATAATCATCCAAAATGACATAATTAGCTCCAAAAAGGCATAATTAGCTAATTTAGCTCGAAGAAGAGGATGAGAGGAGAAGAAAGAGGAAAAATGAAAAGAAGGAAGAAGAAGAAGAAGAGAAGAAGAAGAGAAGAAGAAGGAGAAGGAGAAGGAGTAAGAAGGAGAAGGAGGAGAGAAGCTACTTCTCCTTCTTCTCCTTCTTCTTGTCCTTCTTCTTTTCTTCTTCTTCTCCTCTTCCTTATCCTTCTCCTTCTCCTTCTCCTTCTCCTCCTCCTCCTCCTTCTTCTTTTATTTGTCCTTCTTCTTCTCTTCTTGCTTCTTCTCTTTCTCTTCTTCTACGTAGATTAGACTCATCCAACAAAGACTAAATTGGCTAATTATCCAACAAAATGACATAATTAGCTTAGTTAGGTGAAAACATCATAAGAACCTTGGTTAGCTCATTAAAATGACTAATTTAGCTCGAGAATGAAATAATAAGCTCAAAATGGCATAAGAACCTTGGTTAGCTCATGAATATTATATACTTAGCTTGGCTTCCACCTAAATGACATAATTAGCCAATTTAACTCCAAAATGCCTTAATAATCATAGTTGGCTCCAAAATGACATATTTTACCCAAGTTAGCTCTAGAATGGCCTATACTTAGCTTGGCTTCCACCTAAATGACAGAATTAGCTTAGTTAGCTCCAAAATGGCCTATTTAATAATAAATGACCTATACTTAGCTATTTATCCTCCAAAATGAAATAATTAGCTCCAAAAAGGCATAATTAGCTAATTTAGCCCGAAGAAGAGGACAAGAGGAGAAGAAAGAGGAAAAATGAAAAAAAGGAAGAAGAAGAAGAAGAGAAGAAGAAGGAGAAGGAGAAGGAGGAAGAAGAAGGAGAACAAGGAGAACAAGGAGGAGAGAAGCTTCTTGTCCTTCTTCTTGTCCTTCTTCTTTTCTTCTTCTTCTCCTCTTCCTTCTCCTTCTCCTTCTCCTTCTCCTTCTCCTCCTCCTACTTCTTTTACTTCTCCTTCTTCTTCTCTTCTTGCTTCTTCTCTTTCTCTTCTTCTACGTAGCTTAGACTCATCCAACAAAGACTAAATTGGCTAATTATCCAACAAAATGACATAATTAGCTTAGTTAGCTCCAAAATGGCCTATTTAATAAAAAATGACCTATACTTAGCTAATTATCCTCCAAAATGACATAATTAGCTCCAAAAAGGCATAATTAGCTAATTTAGCCCGAAGGAGGGGACAATAGGAGAAGAAAGAGGAAAAATGAAAACAAGGAAGAAGAAGAAGAAGAAGATAAGAAGAAGGAGAAGGAGAAGGAGGAAGAAGAAGGAGAAGAAGGAGAAGGAGGAGAGAAGCTCCTTCTCCTTCTTCTCCTTATTCTTGAATTTCTTCTTTTCTTCTTCTTCTCCTCTTCCTTCTCCTTCTCCTTCTTCTTCTCCTTCTTCTTCTCTTGTTGCTTCTTCTCTTGTTGCTTCTTCTCTTCTTGCTTCTTATCTTTCTTCTTCTACGTAGGTTATTTTCCCCAACAAAGACATACTTAGCTAATTATCCTCCAAAATGACATAATTAGCATAGTTAGGTAAAAACATCATAAGAACCTTGGTTAGCTCATTAAAATGACTAATTTAGCTCCAAAATGACATAATAAGGTCAAGATGGATTTAATAATCATAGTTGGCTACAAAATGACATATTTTATCCAAGTTAGCTCTAGAATGACCTATACCTAGCTAAGTTCTCTCCTAAATGACATAGTAAGGCTATGTAGCTCCAAGATAACCTATTCCACCTAACTTAGCTATTAAATGGCCTATACTTAGCTAAGTTCTCTCCGAAATAACCTATATATACTTCTCTTCTTCATCTAGTATTCTTCTTCTAACTTTCTTATTTGTCATTTTGCACATTACATTCACTTCAGGGGAAGCTTGGATTATATTGATGGAATGCTTGAATATGATTTCTTGTACCATGGCTTCATGGAAGATTGTATTGAAACTATCATAGTATATGGATATATATGAAACTTTGTATGCATATGGATGAAACTGGTGTAATATATGGTTTGGTACGGATGCAACTTGAATAATATGTATGTACTATGGATGAAAGTTATTTTAATATGGTTATGAGTACGAAAACAAATTTATTTCTGTCATATATATATATATATATCCTGATTATTGTGAAAATTGCTGGATATAATAGAAAATAAAATAGCTGAGGGGGCTGTTTTGAGCCTTTGCCATGAGGGGGCAGACGGCAAAGGGGTGAGGGCAGACGGCAAAGGGGTGAGGGAGAAAGGCTGGGTGCCCCCTTTGCCATGAGGGGGCAGACGGCAAAGGGGTGAGGGCAGACGGCAAAGGGGTGAGGGAGAAAGGCTGGGTGCCCGCTTTGCCATGAGGGGGCAGAGGGCAAAGGGGTGAGGGCAGACAACAAAGGGGTGAGGGAGAGGGGCTGGGTGCCCCCTTTGCCATGAGGGGGTAGACGGCAAAGGGGGCTAAGGGCAGACGACAAAGAGGAGAAGCCTATCGTTAGCACTTAACGGGACAGCCTGTTGATCTGCCGTCCCATTTTATTTGCCGTCTGCCCCCTCATGGCAAAGATTCTTTGCCGTCCGCCGTACAAAAAGCAGACGACAAATAACCTCTTCACCGGATATTTTTTTCCCGTCTAGTTTGCCGTCAGCTGACTGATGGCAAAGCCTTTGCCGTCCATGTTTCCCCCCTTTGCCGTCAGCCATAGCAGACGGCAAATTCTCAGATTCCTGTAGTGCCTCCCGGCACTCCCAGTACACTACCGATGAGCCCGAAACTTTTCTGGTGACCAAAACAGGACTTCTTATATATCAATCTTTACCTCCGGACCATTCCGGAGCTCCTCGTGACGACCAGGATCTCATCCGGGACTCCGAACAACCTTTGGTCACCACCGTACATAACTCTATACTACCGAAATGTAACCGAACCTTAAGTGTGCAGACCCTGCGGGTTCGAGAACTATGTAGACATGACCGAGACACCTCTACGGTCAATAACCAATAGCGGGACCTTGATGCTTATATTGGTTCCTAGATATTCTATGAAGATCTTTATCAGTTGAACATCTATGTCACGGATTCAGTTAATCCCGTATGCAGTTCCCTTTGTTCTTTGGTATGTTACTTGCCCGAGATTCGATCGTAGGTATCTCTATACCTGGTTCAATCTCGTTACTTGCAAGTCTCTTTACTCGTTCCGTAATACAATATCTCATGGCTAATACTTAGTCACATTGCTTGGAAGGCTTGTTGTGATGTTGTATTACCGAGTGGGCCCCGAGTTACCTCTCCGTCACACGGAGTAACAAATCCCAGTCTTGATCCATGCCAACTCAATAGACACCCTCGGAGATACCTGTAGATCACCTTTATAGTCACCTAGTTACGTTGCAATGTTTGATACACACAAGGTACTCCTCCAGTGTTAGTGAGTTGTATGATCTCATGGTCATAGGAACAGATACTTGACATGCAGAAAACTATAACAATAAACTGGCACAATCATATGCTATGTTTATAGTTTGGGTCTTGTCCATCACATTATTCTCCTAGTGATGTGATCCCATTATCAAATGACATCGCATGTCCATGGCTAGGAAACCTTGACCATCTTTGATCAACGAGCTAGTCTACTAGAGGCATGCTAGGGATATATTGTTGTCTATATACCCACATATGTATTTAGTTTCCAATCAATACAATTATAGCATGGATAATAAACGATTATCACAAACTAGGAAATATAATAATAACCAATTTATTATTGCCTCTAGGGCATATTTCCAAAAGTTTCCCACTTGTACTAGAGTCAATAATCTAGTTCACATCACCATGTGATTTACATTGTTATGAATCTAACACCCAATGAGTTATGGGGTTCGAACATGCTTTGCATGTGAGATAGGTCTTTAGTCAATGGGTCTGCGACATTCAGATCCATGTGTACTTTGCAAATCTTTATGTCATACTATAGACACTGCTACCACACTCCACTTGGAGCTATTCCAAATGACTTCTCCACTATACGTATCTGGATTGCTACTAAGAGTCATCCAGATTGGTGTCAAAGCTTGCATCGACGTAAACCTTTACGACAAACTCTTTATCACCTCCATAATCGAGAAATATTTCCTTAGTCCTCTAGTTACTAAGGATGATCTTGAGCGCTGTCTAGTGATGCACTCCTGGATCACTCTTGTACCCCTTGACAGACTCATGGCAAGGCAAACACAGGTGCAGTACACAGCATGGCATACTATACAGAGCCTATGGATAAGGCATAGGGCACGACCTTCGTCCTTTCTCTTTCTTCTGCCGTGGTCGAGCTTTGAGTCTCACTCAACTCCACACCTCACAAATCAGGCAAGAACTCCTTTGACTGACCCGTTTTGAACTCTTTCAAAATCTTGTCTAGGTATTTACTCATCGAAAGTCTCATCAAGCATCTTGATCTATCTCTATAGATCTTGATGCCCAACAATTAGGTAGCTTTATCCAGGTCTTCCTTTGAAAAACTGTTTTCAAACAACTGTTTATGCTTTCCAGAAATTCTACATCATTTCCGATCAATAAGATGTCAACCACATATACTTATCAGAAGTTCTATAGTGCTCCCACTCACTTTCTTGTAAATACAAGTTTCTCGTAAACTTTGTATAAACCCAAAAACTTTGATCACCTCATCAAAGCGTATATTACAACTCCGAGATGCTTGCTCCAGCCCATAGAAGGATTGTTGGAGCTTGCACACCTGTTAGCATCCTTAGGACTGACAAAACTTTCTGGTTGTACCACATACAAACTTTCCTCAAGTAAACCGTTGAGGAAACGATGTTTTGTCATCCATCTGCCAGATTTCATAATTGAAAATTGCAGCAACTGCTAACATAATTCCAACAGACTTTAGCATCGCTATGGGTGAGAAAGTCTCATCGCATTCAACTCCTTGAACTTATCGGAAACTTCTTTGTGACAAGTCGAGCTTTATAAATGGTGACATTCACCATCAGCGTTTGTCTTCATCTTAAAGGTCCATTTTTACTCAATGACCTACCGTTCAACGGGCAAGTCTACCAAAGTCCATACTTGATTTTCACACGTGGATCCTTTCTCGGATTTCATGGCTCCTAGACATTTGTCAGAATCCAGGCCCATCGTTGCTTCTCCACAGCTCGTAGGCTCATCATTGTCTAACAACATGACCTCTAAGACAGGGTTATCGTACCACTAAAGAGCAATACGTGCCCTTGTCAACCTACGAGGTTTGATAGTAACTTTGATCCGAAGCTTCGTGATCATCACCATTAACTTCCTCTCTTCAACTAAAATAGGCTCCACAGCAACAAGTTTCTGCGCTACGCTACTCTTTGGTTGAAACAAAGGTTCAACAACCTCATCAAGTTCTATCTTCCTCCCACTCAATTATTTCGAGAGAAACTCTTCGAGAAAGGACCCGTTTTTAGCAACAAACACTTTGCACTCGGATCTGAGATAGAAGGTATACCCAACTGTTCTTAGGGTATCCTATGAAGTTGCACTTTCCCACTTTGGGTTTGAGCTTATTAGACATAAGTGTCGCATTCCCAAACTCCGATTAATGACAGCTTAGGTTTCTATCAAACCTTAATTCATACGGTGTCATCCCAATTGTTTTAGATGGTGCCCTATTTAAAGTGAATGTACTTGTCTCTAATGCATAATCCCAAAACGATAGTGGCAAAACGATAAGAGGCATCATAGTACGCACCATATCCAATAGAGCATGACTATGACGTTCAGACATACCATCACACTATGGTGTTCCAGGTGGCGTGAGTTGTGAAACAACTTTCACATTCTCTTAACTTGTGTACCACACTCGTAACTCAGATATTCACCTCCACGATCATATCATAGACATTTTTTATCTTCTTTCCACGATGATTTAAACTTCACTCTGAATTTATTTGAACTTTTCAAACTTCCAGACTTGTGTTTCATTAAGTAAATATACTAATATATACTCAAATCATTAGTGAAGGTAAGAAAATAACGACATCCACTTCACGCTACAACACTCATTGGACCGCATACATCAACATGTATTATTTCCAATAAGTTACTAGCCCGCTCCATCATAACGAAAACGGGGTCTTTAGTCAACTTGCCCATGAGGCATGGTCCGCATGTCTCAAACGATTCGAAATCGAATGAGTTCAAAGATCCATTAGTATGGAGTTTCTTCATGCGATTTATACCAATATGACATTTAGTGGCACTGCCACAAGTATGTGGTACTATCATTATTAACTTTGTATCTTTTGGCATCAATGTTATGAACATGTGTATTACTACGATGAAGATTCAATAAACCATTCTCATTGGGCGAAAGACCATTGGAGGTATTATTCATGTAAACAGAATAACCATAATTCTCTAACTTAAATGAATAACTCTCTTGCAATAAACACGATCTAATCACGTTCATGATCAACGCAAACACCAAATAACATTTATTTAGGTTCATCACCAATCGTGAGGGTAGAGAGAGCATGCGATGGTGATCACATCACCCTTGGAAAACACGTCCAACACACATAGTCACCTCACCCTTAGGTAGCCTCTGTTTATTCCGTAGCTTGTATTTCGAGTTACTAACCTTTAGGGACCAAACAAGTATCCAATACCCAGGTGCTAGTAGGAGTACTAGCAAGGTACACATCAACAACACGTATATCAAATATACTTATGTCGATGTTGCTAGCCTTCTTATCTACCAAGTATCTAGGGTTGTTTCGCTTCAGTGACCGTTTTCCTCATAATAGAGACACTTAGTCTCGAGTGTGGGTTCAACCTTGGGTTGCTTTACTAGAGCAGCAACTGACTTGCCATCCATGAAGTTTCCCTCCTAGCCCTTGCCCTTCTCGAAACTAGTGGTTTCACTAACCATCAACACTTGATGATCCTTCTTGATTTCTACCTTCGTGGTGTCAAACATCATGAATAGCTCAAGGAGCATTAATTCCATCCCTGATAGGTTTATAGTTCATCCATGAAGCTCTAGCAGCTTGGTGACAGTGACTTGGAGAACTATATCAATCACTATCTTATTTGGAAGATCAATTCCCACTCGATTCAAGCGATTGGCGTACCCAGACAATCTGCGCACATGCTCACCGATTGAACTATTCTCCTTCATCTTGCAGGCAAAGAATCTTGTTGGAGCTCCTATACCTCTCAACACGGGCATGAGCCTGAAATCCAATTTCAGCTCTTGGAACATCACATATGCTCTGTGACATTCAAAACGTATTTGGAGCCTCAATTCTAAGCCATAATGCATGACGCACTAAACTATCAAGTAGTCATCAGAACGTGCCTGTCAGATGTTCACAACATCTACAGACGACGCTTGAGGGGGTGGCACACCGAGCTGTGCATTAAGGACATAAGCCTTCTATGCAACAATGAGGACAATCCTTCAATCACGGACCCGGTATGCATTATTGCTACCATCATCTTTCAACTCTATTTCTAGGAACATATAAAAAATTCAAGGGAGCTACAACGTGAGCTAATAATCTACAGCATAATTTGCAAAGACATTTTGACTATGTTCATGATAATGAGTTTAGTTAATCGTACTACTTAAAAACTCCCACTCAAATTGACATCCCTCTGGTCATTCGAGTGTCACATGATCCAAATCCACCAACTCAAGTCCGATCGTCACGTGAGTTGAGGTGGTTTTAATGGTGAACATCTTCATGTTGATCATATCTACTATATGACTCATGTTCGACCTTTCGGTCTCTTGTGTTCCAAGTCCATGTATGTACATGCTAGGCTCGTCAAGTTTAACCTGAGTGTTCCGCATGTGCAACACTGGCTTGCACCCATTATATTCTAATGTAGAGTCTATCACGCCCGATCATCAGGTGGTGTCTCGAAACGACGAACTTTCGTAACGGTGCACACTCACGGAGAACACAATTTTACATTGAAAATTTAAGTGAGGGATCACCTTATAATGCTACCGACGTCCTAAGCAAAACAAGTAAAAGGATTAACATCACATGCAAATCATAAGTGACATGATATGTGTTGGTAATATGCCCTAGAGGCAATAATAAATTAGTTATTATCATATTTCCTTGTTCATGATAATCGTTTATTATCCATGCTATAATTGTATTGATTGGAAACTAAATACATGTGTGGGTATATAGACAACACTGTGTCCCTAATATGCCTCTAGTAAACTAGCTCGTTGATCAAAGATGGTCAAGGTTTGCTAGCCATTGACATAAGATGTCATTTGATAACGAGATCACATCATTAGGAGAATGATGTGATGGACAAGACCCAAACTATAAACATAGCATATGATCGTATCAGTTTATTGCTAAAGTTTTCTACATGTCAAGTATCTGTTCCTATGACCATGAGATCGTGCAACTCAGTAACACCGGAGGAGTACCTTGTGTGTATCAAACGTCGCAACGTAACTAGGTGACTATAAAGGTGCTCTACATGTATCTCCAAGGGTGTCTATTGAGTTGGCATGGATCAAGACTGGGATTTGTTACTCTATGTGACGGAGAGGTATCTTAGGTCCCACTCGGTAATATAGCATCACAACAAGCCTTGCAAGCAATGTGACTAAAGTGTTAGTCATGGGATCTTGTATTACAGAACGAGTAAAGAGACTTGCCGGTAACGAGGTTGAACTAGGTGTGGAGATACCGACGATCGAATCTCGGGCAAGTAACATACCGAAGAACAAAGGGAACATTATACGGGATTGACTGAATCCTTGACATAGAGGTTCGACCGATAAAGATCTTCTTATAATATGTAGGAACCAATATGGGCATCTAGGTCCCACTATTGGTTATTGACCGTAGAGGTGTCTCGGTCATGTCTACATAGTTCTCGAACCGGCAGGGTCTGCACACTTAAGTTTCAGTGACGTTTCAGTAGTATACAATTATGTATGGTGGTGATCGAAGGTTGTTTGGAGTCCCAGATGAGATCCCGTACGTCATGAGGAGCTCCGAAATGGTCCGGAGGAAAAGATTGATATATGGGATAATAGTGTTTGGTCGTCTGAAGGGTTTCGGAATTCACCGGAAATAGCTTCGGATGTTCCCGAAATGTTTGGAGTACAAGGACACTTTATTTGGTCCAAGGGGTAAATCCCATGAGGCTTTAGGAAGGTGCAAAAGATGTTTTGCGGAGGCCAGGGGGCAGACGCCAGGGACCCTGGTGTCTGGGGCCAGACGCCGAGGACCTTGGTGTCTGATCCTAGAGTCCAAGAAGGACTCTTGCCTTGCGGGCAAACCAACCTTGAGGAGGAGTTTTCTCCAAGTTTCGACCCCAAGGCTCAGCATATAAATAAAGGGGTGGGGCTAGCACTTGGAACACATCAAGAAACCCTAAGCCACGTGCTGCCTCTCCTTTAGTTCGTAGTTTCTCCTCTAGATCGGTTTCAGCGGTGCTTAGGCGAAGCCCTGCTGGAATTGCTCCACCACTATCGCAGCAATGCTGTTGCGCTGCCGGAGAAATCGTCTACCTCTATGCTCCCTCTTGCTGGATCAACAAGGCGGAGATCGTCATTGAGCTGTACGTGTGCTGAATGCGGAGGTGTCATTCGTTCGGTGCTAGATCGGAAGGACCGTGATCAAGATCGCGAGACGATTCGTGATTGGATCGCGGGACGGACCGTGATGAGAAAGCGGGGCGGATATTGATCGGATCGCGGGACGGATCATGATGGGATCGTGGGACGCTCGGCGATTTGGATTGCGAAGACGTTCGACTACATCAACCGCGTTTCTTAATGCTTCCGCTTAGCGATCTACAAGGGTATGTAGATCCACTCTCCCTCTCGTAGATGCTCATCAGCATGGATAGATATTGCGTGTGTGTAGGAATTTTTTTGTTTCCCATGCAACGTTCCCCAATAGTGGCATCATGAGCTAGGTCTATGTGTAGATGAGATCTCGAGTAGAAGACAAAGAGTTTGTGGGCGTTGATGCTTAGATTGCTTCCTCCCTTGGTCGTGCTTTGGTTCAGTGGTATTGTGGGATGAAGCAGCCTGGACCAACCTTACTCGTACGCTTATGAGAGACCGGTTCCATCGACTGACGTGTAACCTTGTTGCACAAAGATGGCTGGCGGGTGTCTGTTTCTCCGACTTTAGTTGGATCGGATTCAACCAAGGCGGTCCTGGAGAAGGTTGAAAAGCAATTTATGTATCACTTTTGTGGTTTTGCGTAGGTGAGAATTGTTCTTGCTAGATACCTGTAGCAGCCACGTAAAACCTGCAACAACAATTAGAGGACGTCTAACTTGTTTTTGCAGGGTATGTTGTGATGTGATATGGCCAATTATATGATGAGATATATGTGATGTATGCGATGATCATTTTTTGTATAGAATATCACGACTTGCATGTCGATGAGTACGACAACCGACAGGAGCCATAGGGTTGTCTTTAATTATTGTATGACCTGCGGTCAATCATTAAGCGCTATGTAATGCTTTAGTTTTTCACTAAACGGTAGCAATAGTAGTATGAGCATGGTGGGGGCAACAACCCCGATGGAGATACAATGATGGAGATCATGATGATGGATATCATGGTGTTATGCCGGTGATGATGGAGCTCATGACGGTGCTTTCAAGATGGAGATCAAAAGCACAAGTCCATGGCCATATCATGTCACTTATGATTTGCATGTGATTTTAATCCTTTTCTGCACCTTGTTTTGCTTAGGACGACGGTAGCATTATAAGGTGATCCCTCACTAAAATTTCAAGATAAATTGTGTTCTCCCCGAGTGTGAACCATTGCGAAAGTTCATCGTGTCGAGACACCACGTGATGATCGGGTGTGATAGACTCTACATTCACATACAACGGGTGCAAGCTAGTGTTCCACATGCGGAACACTTGGGTTAAACTTGACGAGCCTAGCATGTACAGACATGGACTCGGAACACAAGAGACCGAAAGGTCGAACATGAGTCATATAGTAGATATGATTAACATGATGATGTTCAGCATTGAAACCACCTAAACTCACGTGATGATCGGACTTGAGTTGGTGAATTTGGAGCATGTATCACTCGAATGACAAGAGGGATGTCAATTTGAGTGTGAGTTCTTAAGTAATATGATTAATTGAACTCATTAGCATGAACATAGTTAGTAGTGTCTTTGCAAATTATTTTGTAGCTCACGTTGTAGCTCCCTTGATTTTTTATATGTTCCTAGAGAAATAGAGTGGAAAGATGTTGGTAGCAATATTGCGGACTGGGTCCGTGATCTGAGGATTGTACTCATTGCTGCACAGAAGGCTTATGTCCTTAATGCACTGCTCGGTGTGCCACCCACTCTAGCGTTGTCTGTAGATGTTGTGAACATCTGATAGGCACGTTCCGATGACTACTTGATAGTTTAGTGCGTCATGCATTACGGCTTAGAATTGAGGCTCCAAGATGTTTTGAACGTCACGGAACATATGAGATGTTCTAAGAGCTGAAATTAGGATCTCAGGCTCGTGCCCGTGTTGTGAGATATGAGATCTCCAACAAGATTCTTTGCCTGCAAGATGAAGGAGAATAGCTCAATCGTTGAGCATGTGCTCAGATTGTCTGGGTGCTGCAATCACTTGAATCGAGTGGGAGTTGATATTCCAGATAAGATAGTGATTGATATAGTTCTCCAAGTCACTATCACTAAGCTACTAGAAATTGGTGATGAACTATAAAATGCCAGGGATGGAAATAATGATCCCTGAGCTATTCGCGATGTTTGGCACCGCGAAGGTAGAAATTAAGAAGGAGCATCAACTATTGATGGTTAGTAAAACCATTAGTTTCGAGAAGGGCAAGGGCAAGGAGGGAAACTTCATGGATGGCAAGTTAGTTGCTGCTCCAGTGAAGCAATTCAAAGTTGAACCCAAACCCGAGACTAAGTGCTTCTATTATGAGGTGAGCGGTCGTTGAAGTGGAACAACCCTAGATACTTGGTAGATAAGAAGGCTGGCAACATCCACATAAGTATATTTGATATACATGTTATTGATGTGAACCTTGCTAGTACTCCTAGTAGCACCTGGGTATTGGATACCGGTTCGGTTGCTAAATGTTAGTAACTCAAAGTAAAAGCTATGGAATAAACGGAGACTGGCTAAGTGTGAGGTGACAATGTGTGTTGGAAATGTTTCCAAGGTTGATGTGATCAACATCGCACGCTCTCTCTACCGTCGGGATTAGTGACAAACCTAAATAAATGTTATTTGGTGTTTGCGTTAAGCATTAACATGGTTAGATCGTGTTTATTGCAACACGGTTATTCATTTAAGTTAGAGAATAATGGTTATTCTGTTTACATGAATAATACCTTCAATGGTCATGCACCCAATGAATGGTTTGTTGAATCCTGATCGTAGTAGTACACATGTTCATACCATAGATGCCAAAAGATACAAAATTAATAATGATAGTACCACATACTTGTGGCACTACCGCTAAATGTCATATTGGTGTAAAGCGCATGAAGAAACTCCATGCTGACGGATCTTTGGACTCATTCGATTTTGAATCGGTTGAGACATGCGGACCATGCCTCTTGGGCAAGATGACTAAGGACCCCGTTTTCCGGTTTGATGGAGCGGGCAAGTGATTCATTGGAAATGATACATGTTGATGTATGCAATCTTGTGAGTCTTGTAGCGTGCAGTGGATATTGTTATTTTCTTACCTTCACTGATGATTTGAGTAGATAATAGTGTATATTTACTTAATGAAACACAAGTCTGAATCATTTGAAACGTTCAAGAAAATTCAGAGTGAAGTTTAAGATCATCGTGACAAGAAGATAAAAATGTCTGCGATATGATCGTGGAGGTGAATATCTGAGTTACGAGTTTGGCATACAACTTTAGACAATGTGAAAGTTGTTTCACAACTCACGCCACCTGGAACACTATAGTGTGATGGTGTGTTCGAACGTCATAGTCGTGCTCTATTGGATATGGTGCATACTATGATGTCTCTTATCATTTTTCCACTATCGTTTTGGGGTTATGCATTAGAGACAACTACATTCACTTTAAATAGGGCACCATCTAAATCCGTTGAGATGACACCGTATGAATTATGGTTTGATAGAAACCTAATCTATCATTTCTTAATGTTTGGGGCTGCGACGCCTATGTGAAAAAGGTTTTCACTTAATAAGCTCGAACCCAAAGCGGATAAATGCATCTTCATGGAATACCCTAAGAATAGGCGTATACCTTCTATCTCAGATCCGATCACAAAGTGTTTGTTGCTAAAAACAGGTACTTTCTCGAGAAAGAGTTTCTCTCGAAAGAATTGAGTGGGAGGAAGATAGAGCTTGATGAGGTTGTTGAACCTTTGTTCCAACTAGAAAGTAGCGCAACACAAAAAGATGTTTCTGTGGAGCCTACATTAGTTGAAGAGGAAGTTAATGATGATGATCATGAAACTTTGTGTCAAGTTACTATCAAACCTCGTAGGTCGACAAGGACGTGTACTGCTCCTGAGAAGCGATGATGGGCCCGGATTCCGAGAAATGGCTAGAGGCCATGAAATCCGAGAAAGGATCCATGTATGAAAACCAAGTATAGACTTTGGTAGACTTGCTCATTGGACGGCAGGCCGTCGAGTACGAATGGACCTTGAAGATGAAGACAGACGCTGATGGTAAATGTCACCATTTATAAAGCTCGACTTGTCGCAAAGAAGTTTCCGACAAGTTCAAGGAGTTGACTGCGATGAGACTTTCTCACTCGTAGTGATGCTAAAGTCTGTTGGAATTATGTTAGCAGTTGCTGCATTTTTCAATTTTGAAATCTGGCAGATGGATGTCAAAACATCATTTCCTTAACAGTTTACTTGAGGAAAGGTTGTATGTGATACAACCAGAAGGTTTTTGTCAGTCCTAAGGATCCTAAAAGGTGTGCGAGCTCCAGCAATCCTTCTATGGGCTGGAGCAAGCATCTCGGAGTTGGAATATACGCTTTGATGAGGTGATGAATGTTTTTGAGTCTATACAAAGTTTATGAGAAACTTGTATTTACAATAAAGTGACTGAGAACACTATAGAGTTTCTGATAAGCATATGTGGATGACATATTGTTGCTCGAAAATGATATAGAATTTCTGGAAAGAATAAATGGTTGTTTGAAAAGTGTTTTTCGAAGGAAGATCTGGATAAAGCTACCTAATTGTTGAGCATCAAGATCGACAGAGATAGATCAAGATGCTTGATGAGAATTTCAATGAGTACATACATTGACAAGATTTTGAAAGAGTTCAAAATGGATCAGACAGAGAAAAAGTTCTTGCCTGATTTGTAAGGTGTGAAGTTGAGTAGGACTGAAAGCTCAACCACAGCAGAAGAAAGAGAAAGGACGAAGGTCGTCCCCTATGCTTTAGCCATAGGCTCTATATAGTATGCCATGCTGTGTACCGCACCTGTGTGTGCTTTGCCATGAGTCCGTTAAGGGGTACAAGAGTGATTCAGGAGTGGATCACTGGATAACGGTCAAGATTATCCTTAGTAACTAAAATACTAAGGAAATGTTTCTCGATTATGGAGGTGATAAAGGGTTCGTCATAAAGAGTTACGTCGATGCAAGCTTTAACACCATTCTGGATGACTCTTAGTAGCAATCCGGATATGTATAGTGGAGCAGCAATTTGGAATAGTTCCAAGTGGAGTGTGGTAGCAGTGTCTACAAGATAACATAGAGATTTGCAAAGTACACATAGATCTGAATGTCGTAGACCCGTTGACTAAAAGACCTCTCTCACATGCAAAGCATGATCGAGCCCCAGAACTCATTGGGTGTTAGATTCATAACAATGCCCTAGAGGCAATAATAAATTAGTTATTATCATATTTCCTTGTTCATGATAATCGTTTAGTATCCATGCTATAATTGTATTGATTTGAAACTAAATACATGTGTGGGTATATAGACAACACTGTGTCCCTAATATGCCTGTAGTAAACTAGTTCGTTGATCAAAGATGGTCAAGGTTTCCTAGCCATTGACATGAGATGTCATTTGATAACGGGATCACATCATTAGGAGAATGATGTGATGGACAAGACCCAAACTATAAACATAGCATATGATCGTGTCAGTTTATTGCTATAGTTTTTTGCATGTCAAGTATCTATTCCTATGACCATGAGATCATGCAACTCACTAACACCGGAGGAGTACCTTGTGTGTATCAAATGTCACAACGTAATTGGGTGACTATAAAGGTGCTCTACAGGTATATTCGAGGGTGTCTGTTGAGTTGGCATGGATCAAGACTGTGATTTGTTACTCTGTGTGATGGAGAGGTATCTCAGGGCCCACTCGGTAATATAGCATCACAACAAGCCTTGCAAGCAATGTGACTAAAGTGTTAGTCACGGGATCTTCTATTATGGAACGAGTAAAGAGACTTGCCGGTAACGAGGTTGAACTAGGTATGGAGATACCGACGATCGAATCTCGGGCAAGTAACATACCGAAGAACAAAGGGAACATTATACGGGATTGACTGAATCCTTGACATAGAGGTTCGACCGATAAAGATCTTGTTAGAATATGTAGGAACCAATACGGGCATCCAGGTCCCACTATTTGTTATTGATCGTAGAGGTGTCTCGGTCATGTCTA
Source organism: Hordeum marinum (assembly GCA_022496015.1). NCBI lineage: Eukaryota > Viridiplantae > Streptophyta > Magnoliopsida > Poales > Poaceae > Hordeum > Hordeum marinum. The sequence goes on along the minus strand of CM039678.1, from coordinate 501,911,105 downwards.
CATAGTTCTCGAACCCGCAGGGTCTGCACACTTAAGTTTCAGTGACGTTTCAGTAGTATAGAGTTATGTATGGTGGTGACCGAAGGTTGTTCGGAGTCCCGGATGAGATCCCGGACGTCATGAGGAGCTCTGGAATGGTCCGGAGGTAAAGATTGATATATGGGATAATAGTGTTTGCTCTCCGGAAGGGTTCCAAAATTCACCTGAAATAGTTTCGGATGTTTCCCGAAATGTTCGGGGTACAAGGACACTTTATTTGGGCCAAGGGGTAAATCCCATGAGGCTTTAGGAAGGTGCAAAATATGTTTTGCGGAGGCCAGGGGCCAGACGTCAAGGACCCTGGCGTCTGGGGCCAGACGCCGAGGACCTTGGTGTGTGGTCCTAGAGTCCGAGAAGGACTCTTGCCTTGCGGGCAAACCAACCTGGAGGAGGAGTTTTCTCCAAGTTTCGACCCCAAGGCTCAACATATAAATAAAGGGGTGGGGCTAGCACTTGGAACACATCAAGAAACCCTAAGCCACGTGTTGCATCTCCTCTAGTTCGTAGTTTCTCCTCTAGATCGGTTTCAACGGTGCTTAGGCGAAGCCCTGCTGGAATTGCTCCACCACCATCGCCGCAACGCCGTTGCGCTGCTGGAGAACTCATCTACCTCTCAGCTCCCTCTTGCTGGATCAAGAAGGCGGAGATCTTCATCGAGCTGTACGTGTGCTGAACACGGAGGTGTCGTTCGTCCGGCGCTAGATCGGAAGGACCGTGATCAAGATCGTGAGACGATTCGTGATTGGATCAGAGGATGGACCGTGATGAGATCGCGGGACGGATCATGATTGGATCGCGGGATGGATCGTGATGGGATCGCGGGACGCTCGGCGATTTGGTTCGTGAAGACGTTCTACTACATCAACCGTGTTTATTAACGCTTCCCGCTTAGCGATCTACAAGGGTATGTAGATCCACTCTCCCTCTCGTAGATGCTCATCATCATGGATAGATCTTGCATGTGCATAGGAATTTTTTTCCCATGCAAAGTTCCCCAACAATATGGCCATGCACTTGTGCTTTTTATCTCCATCTTGAAAGCACCGGCATGATCTCCATCGTCACCGACAAAACACCATGATCTCCATCATCATGATCTCCATCATTGTGTCGCCATCGAGGTTGTCGCGCCAACCATGCTTCTACTACTATTGCTACTGCTTAGCAATAAAGTAAAGCATTACATAGCGCTTAATGATTGACACGCATGTCATACAATAATTAAAGACAACCCTATGTCTCTCGTCGGTTGTCGTACTCATCGACATGCAAGTCGTGATATTCTATACAATACATGATTATCTCATAGATCACATATATCTCATCATGTAATTGGCCATATCACATCACAACATACCGTGCAAAAACAAGTTTGATGTCTTTTAATTGTTGTTGCATGTTTTACTTGTCTGCTATGGGTATCTAGCAAGAACAATTCTCACCTACGCAAAAACCACAACGGTGATACATAAATTGCTATTCAACCTTCTGAAGGACCGCCTTTGTCGAATCCGATCGAACTAAAGTAGGAGAGACAGACACCCGCCAGCCATCTTTGTGCAACAAAGTTACACGTCAGTCGATGGAACTGGTTTCTCGTAAGCATATGAGTAAGGTTGATCCGGGCTGCTTCATCCCACAATATTGCTGAAACAAAACACGACCAAGGGAGGAAGCAATCTAAGCATCAACGCCCACAAACTCCTTTGTGTTCTACTCGTGATCTCATCTACATATAGACCTATCTCATGATGCCACTGTTCGGGAACGTTGCACGGGAAATAAAAAATTCCTACGCACATGCAAGATCTATCCATGGTGATGAGCATCACCGAGAGGGAGAGTGGATCTATAGACCCTTGTAGATCGCTAAGAGGGAAGCGTTAAGAAACGCGGTTGATGTAGTCAAACGTCTTCACGATACAAATCACCAAATGTCCCGCGATACCATCACGATCCTTCTCGTGATCCAATCACGATCCGTCCTGTGATCAAATCATGAATCGTCTCGCGATCCTGATCACGGTCCTTCCGATGAAGCGCCGAACGGACGACACCTTCGCGTTCAGCACACATACAGCTCGATGATGATCACTGCCTTCTTAATCCAGCAAGAGGGAGTGGAGAGGTAGATGAGTTCTCCGACAATGCGGCGGTGTGGCGGCGATGGTGGTGGAACTATTCCGGCAGGGCTTCGCCTAAGCACAACCGAAATTAGACTAGAGGAGAAAACGATCTAGAGGAAGTAGAGGCAGCACGTGGCAATTAGGGTTAGCTTTCCCCTCTAAATCCTCTAGTATATATAGGAGGGAGGGAGGGGAGGAGGCATCCTCAAACCCTCAATAGTTGGCCGAAATTGGAGGTGGAGGAGTCCTACTCCAATCCTATTAGGAGTAGGATTCCTCCTTTTCACTTGGAAACTCTTTCCACCTCTCCACCTTTGGGGTTTTCCCACCCCCAACCGCATGGGCCTTAGTGGAGGGCTCGGCCATCCCCACTAAGGGCTGTCTTGACTCCTCTCACAGCCCATGAGGCCCTTTGGATCGAGACACCCCCCTGATGGTCCCCGATACCCCTCCCGACACTCCCGGTACACTACCGATGAGTCCGAAACTTTTCCGATGACTAAAATATGACTTCCTATATATCAATCTTTACCTCAGGACCATTCCGGATCTCCTCACGATGTCCGGTATCTCATCCGGGACTCAGAACAACCTTCGGTTACCATCATACATAACTCTATACTACTAAAACGTCACCGAACCTTTAGTGTGTAGACCCTGTGGGTTCGAGAACTATGTAGACATGACCGAGACACCTCTCTAGTCAATAACAAATAGCGGGACCTAGATGCCCATATTGGTTCCTATATATTCTACGAAGATCTTAATCGGTTGAACTTCTATGTCAAGGATTCATTTAATCCCGTATGCAATTCCCTTTGTTCTTTTGTATGTTAATTGCCCGAGATTTGATCGTCGGTATCTCTATACCTACTTCAATCTCATTACTGGCAAGTCTCTTTACTCGCTCTGTAATACAATATCCCATGGCTAACACTTAGTCACATTGGTTGCAAGGCTTGTTGTGATCTTGTATTACTGAGTGGGCCCTGAGATACCTCTCCGTCACATGGAGTAACAAATCCCAGTCTTGATCCATGCCAACTCAATAGACACCCTCGGAGATACCTGTAGAGCACCTTTATAGTCCCCCAGTTACGTGGCGACGTTTGATACACACAAGGTACTCCTCCGGTGTCAGTGAATTGTATGATCTCATGGTCATAGGAACATATACTTGACATGCAGAAAACTATAGCAATAAACTGACACAATCATATGCTATGTTTATTGTTTGGGTCTTGTCCATCACATCATTCTCCTAATGATGTGACACAGTTATCAAATGACATCTCGTGTCCATGGCTAGGAAACCTTGACCATCGTTGATCAACGAGCTAGTCTACTAGTGGCATACTAGGGACATAGTGTTGTCTATATACCCACACATGTATTTAGTTTCCAATCAATACAAATATAGCATTGATAATAAACGATTATCACGAACAAGGAAATATAATAATAACCAATTTATTATTGCCTCTAGGGTATATTTCCAACAAGATGGCATCGTCAGCCAAGATGACCAAGATGACATCGACAACCAAGATGAAGATGAGGACATCCAAGGTGAATATGAGGACAACCAAGATGAAGAGGAGGACATCGAAGATGAAGATGATGGTCCAATCCTTTCTGCAATTTTTTCTCAAAGGATGAAGAAGCTTACGCAGGATGATAAAGCTAGTGTGAAAGAAATGTTGCCATCCTCTTTGGCGTTCTTGCAGAAGCCCTTTGTGCATCGTCTAACAAAAACAAACATGGTCAAAAAAGTTATGGTGAGATGTCTTATATTCTTTCATCTCTTTTTGGTCATAACCAAGTATGGTGAGATGTCTATCATTCTGTGCTCTCTATTTTCTCTTAATGATGGGGTCTTCAGAAGCTACCTTTGAAGATGTTTTCCGGAGTGGACATCCCCACCGCCGGCACTGCTGGAGTAATCCATGGACCAAGAGGGCCTGTCATGAACGTCCAATACAAGAAAGATCCCGACAGGCGCATATCATTCCACAAGGCCGGCTAGCAGGAGTTCATCAAAGGAAAGAGATAACTAAGGATGGACACCGTTGTGGTAATCACTATAAGGAAGAGCAACACCAAGGACTATCACATGATGGTTGTTGTTGACCATTTAGAACTAAGTCATGAATATATTAATGTGTATTACACAACCTTATTCTTGTAGACTCGTGTTGGGCCTCCAAGCGCAGAGTTTTGTCGGACAGTAGCAAGTTTCCCTCAAGTGGATGACCTAAGGGTTATCAATCCGCAGGAGGCGTAGGATGAAGATGGTCTCTCTCAAACAACCCTGCAACCAAATAACAAAGAGTCTCTTGTGTCCCCAACACACCCAATAAATTGGCAAATTGTATAGGTGCACTAGTTTGCCGAAGAGATGGTGATACAAGTGTAATATGGATGGTAGATATAGGTTTTTGTAATCTGAAAATATAAAAACAGCAAGGTAGCAAGTAACAAAAGTGAGCACAAACGGTATTGCAATGCTTGAAAACGGTTATCAATCTTATGAGCTATCCCTATAAGTGTCACGAACAGCCCTAGAGTTCATACTAAAATAACACCTTAAGATACACATCAACCAAAACCCTAATGTCACCTAGATACTCCAATGTCACCATGAGTACCCATGGGCTTTATTATACGATATGCATCACACAATTTCAGATTCATCATATTCAATCCAACACAAAGAACTTGAAAGAGTGCCCCAAAGTTTCTACCGGAGAGTCAAGACGAAAACGTCTGCCAACCCCTATGCATAGATTCCCAAGGTCACGGAACACGCAAGTTGATCACCAAAACATACATCTAGTGGATCAATAGAACATCCCATTTTCACCACGGATATCCCATCGCAAAACATACAGCAAGTGTTCTCAAGTCCTTAAAGACTCAATACGATAAGAAAACTTCAAAGGGAAAACTCAATTCATCACAAGAATATAGAGAGGGGAAAACTCCATATGATTCATCTATATCAATAATGCTCGCGGTACATCAAGATCGTGTCATCTCAAGAACATGAGAGAGAGATCCAACACATAGCTACTGGTACATACCCTTTCCCTCGAGGGTGAACTACTCCCTCCTCGTCATGGAGACTGCCCGGATGATGAAGATGGCCTGTAGTGATGGTTTCCCCCTCCGGTAGGGTGTCGGAACGGGCTCCTGATTGGTTTTTCGTGGCTACAAAGGCTTGCGGCGACAGAACTCCTCATCTAGGTTTCTTTCTGGGGGTTTTGGTATTTATAGGAATTTTTGGTGTCGGTCTCACATCAAGGGGGTGCTCGAGGAGTCCACAAGCCACACGGGCGCGACCTAGGGGGCGCCCAGCAAGCTGGTGGCCTCCTCACCCACTTCTTGGCCCAGCTCTTGTGCTTAGGGGGTCTCTTTTGGTCCATAAAAAATCATCGTAAATTTTCAGCCCATTCCGAGACTTTTATTTCTTCACAAAAAACGACACCACGGTAGTTCTCCTGAAAACAATGTCAGTTCGGGTTAGTTCTAATAAAATCATACCAAAATCATATAGAATTATTCTAAACATGGCATGTATACTTCATGAATTATAGATACGTTGGAGACGTATCATCATCCCGAAGCTTAATTCCTGCTCGTCCTCGAGTAGGTAAATGATAAAAGAAATAACTTATGAAGTGTGAATGTTAGCAAGTGCACAACTTTGATCAATGATAATTCCAATCACTTTTTCTAGCATTATTATATATCATAAACAGTAGCTCATCTCATAAAACTTCTCATGATGAAGTAACAAGCTATTCACATGTTAAAGTATAGACCATAAAGTTTCTTGAAAACTAACAAACTATGCTTTCAGTCACCAAACAATTGCAATTCATCTTATTTTCAGGAAGGGTCTATGTAAGAGCTTTGATTTAGAAAATTCCACATACTCAACTATCATATAGTCTTCCATGATTGCTAACGCTCAAAAGCATATTTTTAGAGCAAATGGCATCCGTCGAACACGGAGAAAGATAGGGGCTTAATGTTTCACCTCCCAACTTAATTATCATATAAATAATTGTCAACCATAATAAATCATGATTAAATATATTTGAATGGCCATGTATGCTTGGATCTTTCCCCACCACATGACGCTTGCAAACTAATTGAAGTAGGTTGGAATAAGAAGTTGACTCAACATGAAAAGTAAATTAAATGAAAGTAAATAGATTGTCCCTTCATGAAGGGAAGCAGGGATTTGCATCTGTGCCAGAGCTCATTGTTTAAAACAGAGATGAATATAATTTTGGGAGGTGCACCCTTCCTGTCAACATTATGACCAAGAGTTATCAATATCTTCCATGTTAAACACATTAGCGGCAGTAACAAAAACACTCCACGGCTAGCCAAATCCACGGGTACCGTCCATACCAACAACATTCCTGGGGGAGTATCGTTTAACTATTTGCATTTTTTTCTTCGGGACTGGGAATCCCTATTAGTGCCCCTCTCGTGCAAGGACGAGTAAATAAACAATCGTCATGAGAATAATCCTCTTAATCATGGAAGATACCGACCGCCCCCTGTTGCTCCATGAGCAGTCCAGGCACACAAAACAGATGCTCGTTTGAAATTTCGGAGCTGGCACATAAAAATTTACTTGGAACGGTACGGTAATACCGCATATAGGTGGATATAATGGACTCTCATGGAAATAAACTGGGTTTAAGGGTTTTTGGATGCACAAGTAGTATCTCTACTTAGTATGAATTGTTGGCTAGCAAAAGGTTCTAAACAAGCACCACATGTTGGAGGATTCATAACAATATAACTTCTATACAAATATACCCAAGCATAACTTCTTACGTTGTCTTCCTTGTCCAACTTCAACTAATTTGCTCAAGTTTGAAAATAATTAATGGGGCTCACAATCATAGAAGATGTCCAAGATAGTATATTTATATGTGAATTCTCTCTTCCTTCAATATTCTTTCATGAATTGTTCAAGTGACCAATGCGGTGTATGCTAACTTTCAATAAATATTACCTCCTATACTTCTTATATGTGAAGTCATTACTCCCCACGGGATAAGCATATAAAACATATATAATTTCATATTTATGATATTCAATTCATGCAACCATTTACTCATAGGATATAAGTGAAGCACAAGAGTAAACTTTCAAACAACTCCCAAAAGATATAAGTGAAGATCAATGAGTAGTCAAACAATTAAGTAGATATGTGAGGAATCTCTCTCTCTCTCTCAATGAAAATTTTCAAATCTGATATAATTTTATTTAAACAGAAAGCAAAACAAAAATATCACTCCAAGAATAGCACGCATCATGTGAACGAACTAAAATTTAGGGTCAACATAGGCTAACCGATAATTGTTGATGAAGAGAGGTGGGATGTGTAGCATCCCCAATATTAGATGCTTGATACTTCTTGAAATATTTATTTGGGGTGCCTTGGGCATCTACAAGCTTGAGATTTTGTATCTCGTTCAATCCTCTCATATCATGGTTTCACCTATTCCCAAAAACTTCATCCACACAAAACTCGAAAAGAACTCGTGAGATAGGTTAGTACACATAATAATAAATCTTTATGTACTTCCAAGACAAGTTGCACAATAATATTCAAACATTAGGTACTGTATACTATCATTTCCACAATTTATATCTACCAATATAGGCTATGGGAACTATAGGATAAGTAGATAACAAAACTATGACAACAATCTGTCCAAACAGAACAGTCTGTAGAAATCTATTAAACCAGTGTACTTCTATAAATCAAAATATTATGAAAGTTTAGGAAACGCTAAATAATTTTTATGCAACTACTGTGTAAACATTTCAGAAACTTTCCACGTTCCAGTAAAATATGAACATTCAAGCACTAAAGCAAAAGTTTCTGTTTTTTACAAGCACACATCAAACATGCAATGCAAGCATCCTAAGGAAAATTTTGGAAATTTTTAGTGAAAATAAAGATTATAAATAACACCTAACATATAAAAACAAAATAAAATGATGCTCCAAGCAAAACTCATATTATGTGATGAATAAAAATATAGCTCTAAGTAAGATATACCGATAATGTTGAAGACGAAAGAGGGGATGCCTCCCAGGGTATCCCCAAGCTTATGCGCTTGAGAATTCCTTGGATATTACATTGGGGGTACCTTGGGCATCCCCAAGATTAGGTTATTTTCACTCCTTGTTCTCCTCATATCGGTATCTCACCCAAAACTTGAAAACTTCAATCACACAAAACTTAATGGAACTTTGTGAGCAGGGTTAGTGTAATTAAGATAGTTCATTCACTTAGGTACTGTCAAGACAAGATTCATATTATTATCACATAATACCTACTGTATTCTATCATTCCCATAATTTATACCTCTGAATATAAGCTATGGGAACACTAAAACAAGCAAACTATGTATGCAAAACAGATTCTGTGAAAAACAGAATAGTCTGTGAAGATCTGTAGTATAACCATATTTTCCTGTCTCTAAAAATTCTTAAAAATTAGGAATTTCTGAAGAATTTTTATATCAAGACTTTGTAAAAAATTCAGATCATTATCACGCTCCAGTAAAAAATGAATATTCCTATACTGGAGTCAAAAGTTTCTATTTTGGTTCAGCACCAATTCTACTCATCTTGTGAGTCATCCCGAAGGATTTACTTGGAACTTTATTGAAATAGAACACACAAAACAAGATTACTACCGTAGCTTAATCATGTGAACACACAAAAACATAAAGGAAAAGAGTTGGGTTTTCTCCCAAAAGGCGCTTTTCTCTAAAGCCTTTTAGCTAGGCATGATGATTTCAAGGATGCTCAATAATAATTATGACATGCAAAAGAGCATCATGAATCTCACGACAAGCACATTTAAGTCTATCCCACTTCCTATGCATAGGTATTTTTTGAGCAAAAAATTCATGGGAACAAGAATCATCTAGCATAGGAAGGCAAAACAAGTGCAACTTCAAAACTTTGAACGCATAGAGAGCAAACTTGATATTATTGCAATTCCTACAAGCATAATTTCGTTCCTCATAATAATTTTCAGTAGAATCATGACGGAATTCAAAAATATAACCAGCACATGAAACATTCTTTTCATGATCTACAAGCATATAAAATTTACCACTCTCCACATAAGCAAACTTCTTCTCATTCATAATAGTGGGAGCCAACTCAACGAAATAACTATTATGAGATATTGATTGACATAACCACTTTGAATATTAAAATCATGATGACAAGTTTCATGGTTACTATCACTCTTTATAGCATACATGTCATCATCCTAATCAGCATATATAGGAGGCATCCCATAATCATAATAAACTTGCTCATCAAAACTTGGGGGACTAAAAATATCATCTTCATCAAACTTAGCATCCCCAAGCTTGTGTCTTTGCATATCATTAGCATCATGGATATTCATAGGATTCATACTAATGACATTGAAATCATTCTCATCACTCAAATATTTAGTGCCAAACATTTTAATAACTTCTTCTTCTAACACTTGAGCACAATTTTCCTTTCCATCATTTTCACGAAAGACATCAAAAACATGAAGCATATCAGGCAACCTCAATTACATTTTTTTGTAGTTTTATTTTACAAAACCAAACTTATAAAAAACAAGAAACTAAAATATATGATTGCAAGATCTAAAGATATACCATCAAGCACTCACCTCCCTGGCAACGGCGCCAAAAAAGAGCTTGATGTCTACTACTCAACCTTCTGCTTGTAGACTCGTGTTGGGTGTCCAAGCATATAGTTTTGTAGGACAGTAGCAAGTTTCCCTCAAGTGGATGACCTAAGATTTATCAATCCATGAGAGGCGTAGTATGAATATTATCTCTCGAAAATAACCCTACAACCAAATAACAAAGAGTCTCTTGTGTCCCCAACACACCCACTACAATGGTAAATTGTATAGGTGCACTAGTTCGACGAAGAGATGGTGATACAAGTGTAATATGGATGGTAGATATATGTTTTTGTAATATGAAAATATAAAAACATCAAGATAGCAAGTAAGAAAAGTGAGCACAAACGGCATTGCAATGCTTGAAAACAAGGCCTAGGGTCCGTACTATCGCAAGTGCAATCTCTCAACAATACTGACATAGTTGAATCATATGTAAGTCCCTCTTGTGCGACAAAGAGTTCACTCCAAAGTCACAAATAATGAAGAACAAATGAAGAAATTATTGTAGGGTAAGAAACCACCTCAAAGTTATCTTTTCCGATCAATCTTATGAGCTATCCCTATAAGTGTCACGAACAGCCCTAGAGTTTGTACTAACATAACACCTTAAGCTACACATCAACCAAAACCCTAATGTGACCTAGACACTCCATTGTCACCACAAGTACCCATGGGCTTGATTATATGATATGGATCACACAATTTCAGATTAATCATATTCAATCCAACACAAAGAACTTCAAAGAGTTTCCCAAAGTTTCTACCAGAGAGTCAAGAAAAAAACGTCTGCCAACCCCTATGCGTATATTCCCAAGGTCACGGAACCCGCAAGTTGATCCCCAAAACATACATCAAGTGGATCACTAGAACATCCCATTGTCACCATGGATATCCCATCGAAAAACATACATCAAGTGTTCTCAATTCCTTAAAGACTCGATAAGAAAACTTCAAAGGGAAAACTCAATTCATCCCAAGAAGATAGAGAGGGGAAAACTCCATATGATTCATCTATATCAATAAAGCTCACGGTACATCAAGATCATGTCGTCTCAAGAACACGAGAGAGAGAGAGAGAGAGATCCAACAGATAGCTACTGGTACATACCCTCTGCCTCGAGGGTGAACTACTCTCTCCTCGTCATGGAGACCACCGGGATGATGAAGATGGCCTCCGGTGATGGTTTCCCCCTCCGACAGGGTGACGGAATGGGTTGCCGATTGGTTTTTGTGGCTACAGAGGTTTGCGGTGGCGGAACTCCTAGTCTAGGTTTCTTTCTGGGGTTTTGGTATTTATAGGAATTTTTGGCATCGATATCACGTCCATGGGGTGCTCGAGGAGTGCACAAGCCACAAGGGCGCGGCCTAGTGGGGGGGCGCCCAGCAAGCTTGTGGCCTCCTCCTCCACTTCCTGGCCCAGCTCTTGTGCTTCGGGGTCTCTTTTGGTCCATAAAAAATCACCGTAAATTTTGAGACCATTCCGAGAACTTTTATTTCTGCACAAAAAATGACACCATGGTAGTTCTTTATAAATTATTGTAAACGTGGCATGAATACTTTATAAATTATAGATATGTTGGAGACGTATCATATATCAGCTGGAGAACTGTTAGTTAATTAATTAGTATGTTAAGATGAATGTGATACATTGATGTTTGTTTCTTAAGTTGAACAACTTTCAAGTGATACTGATGGTTCTTTCTATTTATTGATCATGACGATGTTGTGTAATGGTTCTTTCATTGCTATATGTAGTAGCTAGCGTCGAGTTGAATGAAAATCATAAATTAAAATGGTAAACACAAAAGTAAAAGGGGGAAACACAATATGAAAACCCCTAAACCCCTCCTTTAAAAAAAACAGAGCCTTTTAGTCCCGATCGGTGTTACCAACCGGGACTAAAGGTCCTCCTGCCAGGCTCACCACGACAGCCACGTGGAGATCCTTTAGTCCTTGTTCATAAGCCAACCAGGACTAAAGGTGATGGGCATTAGTCCCGATCGTTTTGTCCCGGCTGCAGAACTGGGACTAAAGGCCCTGTGGAACCGGGACGGATGGCCCGTTTTCTACTAGCGTCATTCTCTCCTCACTCTCCGCCTCCTCACTCGCTCCTCTCGCCAACGCTCCTGCAACCAGGTCGGCACTTCCCCATCCATGCCGACCCTCCCCATGCGGTGCCCCTCCACCCATGCCCATTGCCCTCCACCCATGCCCGATGTCGTCGCCTGCCACCGACGCCTGACGAGGTAGCACCTCCCTCCTTCCTCCACTTCCCTCCCTTCCTCCTCCCTCCCTACTCCCTCTACAATACAATGTGTTGGAATAAAATAGATGTTATAGTTTTTTAATACAATAGCATATAGAAAATTTGAGGTATAGAAATGTATTGGAATGGTATGTGAAAAAAAATTAGTACTTGTTTTTTCAATATAGAAATGTATTGGAATAGTATGTGAGAAATTTTTAGTCTGTTGGAGTACATATTTTTCAACATAGAAATTTTTAGAAATGTATTGGACAATTCTTTTTGTCATTATCACTTTGTCAACATAAAAAATAGGTCTAGAGTTTTTTCGTAGAAAAATTAGGTACTTTCAGTCTGTCGGAGCTCCTTGTATGATTTTCATGTTTGTTCTTGATGGAGGAATCCCGACTGTTGTCATGGGGGTCGTTTCCGCTTCCTCTTCTCGTGATATATACCTTGGTATAATGCGTGACAGAGGGAGAGAAAGTGACCACCACCAACGGTCAAAATATCAGAGGAAGAATCCCGACTGTTGTCGCGGAGTCGTTTCCCTCTTCTTCTTATCGCGATATATACCTTGGTATGTTGCGCGAGCAGAGAAGGGGAAGCGACCAGCACCGACGGTCCAAATATTTATGTGAGGGACTGTCCACCAACAAACACCACCATATCAGTGTGAGAGAATGCGCACCATACACACCATGAGATATGAGATGTATGTAAGGAAAGCCTCGAGAGACCGAAAGTCAACCCATTTTGAATTATGTCTATTTGGACATGTGTCTATGTTATTGCAGGGAACACCTCCTAGTGCTTATGTTTTGTCGGAATGTTGATTCATTTCCATTCTGGCAAATTTCACGCGCTCAATATGTCCTATTTTAGCAATGATCATGTGATGTATACTACACAACTTTATTCTTGTAGACTCGTGTTGGGCCTCCAAGCGCAGAGTTTTGTAGGACAGTAGCAATTTTCCCTCAAGTGGATGACCTAAGGTTTATCAATCCGTGGGAGGTGTAGGATGAAGATGGTCTCTTTCAAGCAACCTTGCAATCAAATACAAGAAATCTCTTGTGTCCCCAACTCACCCAATACAATGTTACATTGTATAGGTGCACTAGTTCAGCGAAGGGAGAGTGGTACAAATGCAATATGGATGGTAGATATGGATTTTTGTAATCTAAAAATATAAAAACATCAAGGCAGCAAGTGGCAAACAGCAAGCAAAACATTGTATTAATGCTTTTAAATAAGGCCTAGGGTACATAGTTTCACTAATGCAATCTCTCAACAATGCTAACATAGTTGAATCATATGATCATCCTTAACGTGCAACAAAAGAATCACTCCAAAGTTCCTATCTAGTGTAGAACAATAAGATGAAATTGGTGTAGGTGGTAGAACCACCTCAAAGTTATCCTTTCCGATCGATCTATTCAAGAGTTCGTACTAAGATAACATGAAGTTATCTTTTCCATTCGATCTTTTGAGCTATTCCTATGATTGCCACAAAGAGCCCTAGGGTTTGTACTAGACTAACACCAATGATACATATCAATTGACCATAATGTCACCTAGATACTCCAATGTCACCTCAAGTATCCATGGGTAAATTATGCGACATGCATCAAAAAAATTCAGAGCTATCATATTTAATCCAACACAAAGAACTTGCAAGGAGCACCCCCAAGATTTCCATGGGAGAACATGGTATGAAAACATGCAATAAACCCCTATGCATATATCCCCAAGGTCACCGGAATCCGCAAATTCATGCCTCAACATATATCAAGTGAATCAATAGAATACCCCAACATCACTACGGGTATCCCACGCAAGACGTACATCAAGTGTTGTCATACCAATATGCTCAATCCAACATAACGAGATCTTAAAGTGAAAGATTCAATTCATCACAACTAGATAGTAAGGGAAGTACATCATATGATCCGACTATATTAACAAGCCCGTGATACATCAAGATCGTGTCATCTCAAGAATATGAGAGAGAGAGAGAGAGCGAGAGAGAGAGAGAGAGATCGAACAAATAGCTACTGGTACATACCGTCAGGCGCCCCGAGGGTGAACTACTCCCTCCTCATCATGGATACCATAGGGATGATGAAGATGGCCACCGGTGATGATTTTCCCTCTTCGACAGGGTATTGGAATCGCTCCAGATTGGTTTTTAGTGATACAGAGAGTTGAGGCGGCGGAGCGAAAGGTTTTATAGGATTTATAGGATTTTTCAGCATTGGAATCACGCGCAATGAAGCTACATGGGCCCCACAAGATATCTGGTCGCACCCTAGGGGGGTGGCCAGATGTGTGGTGGCCTCCTGGCAGAGCCCCTCCGAAGGTTCTTTGTTCTAGTATTTCTTATTTACTCTAGAAACAAATATAAAAAAGTTTTGAGCGATTCCGAGAACTTCCATTTTCTGCACACAAAAAACAACACCACTGTAATTCTGCTGAAAACAACGTCAATCCATGTTAGTTCTAAATAAATCATAGAAAGTTCATCAAAAACATATAAAAGTAATGTAAACATAGGTGAATATGACATGAATACTTCATAAATTATAGATACGTTGGAGACGTATCAGCATCCCCAAGCTTAATTCCTTCTTGTCCCCGAGTAGGTAAATGATAGAAGAAATAATTTATGAAGTGTGAATGGTAGCATGATGTATAATGTTGATCAAGGATATTTTCAGCCATTTTTCTATCATCATAACCAACAAGTATTTCTCATAAAGCTTCTCATGATCAAGTAGCAAGTTATTCACATGTTAAAAGTATAGACCATAAACTTTCTTGAAAAATAGCAAACTATGTTTTCGGTCATCAAACAATTGCAATTCGTCTTATTTTCAGGAAGGGACTATGAAAGAGCTTTTGTTCAGCAAATTCCACATACTCAACTATCATTTAGTCTTCCATGATTGCTGACACTCAAAGCATATTTTTAGAACAAACAGTTTCAGTCAAACACAAGCAAGATAGAGGCTTAAAGTTTCACCTCCCAACTCATTTATATAGGGGATAATGTCAACAAATAATGAATCATCATCACCTATATTCAATTGGATATATGTGTCAGGATCTTTCCCCACCACATGATGCTTACCAACTAAGGAATTAATAGATTGGAACAAGAAGTTGACTCAACATGAAAAGTAAAATATAGGCCCTTTGCAGAGGTTGTCATGCGCTTTTTTTGGATGTGTGATTTCTTAATGAAAAGGAACGTCACTTTATATTGCCCCTTGTGATGGTAAACTTTATTATGCAGTCCGTCACTTTTATTTCTTCACCATCTCAAGTTCGTACGAAGCTTATTTTCCCTTCCAATAAAAGATCATACATATTTAGGAGCAATTTTTATTGCTTTTTTGCATCGATGACAACTTACTTGAAGGATCTTATTCAATGCATAGGTAGATTTGGTGGAATCTCATGGCAAAAAAACTTGGTTCAAGGATTTGGATGCACAAGTAGTATCTCTACTTAGTGCGAAGTTTTGGCTCGCAAAAGGTTCTAAACAAGAACCACATGTTAGAGGATCCATGACAATATAACTGCTATGTGAATATAAACAATCATAACCATTAAGTTGTCTTCCTTGTCCAACGTCAACTACTTGATCAAGTTTGAAAATAATTAATGGGGCTCAAATCATAGAAGATGTCCAAGATAGTATATCAATATTTGAAACCTCTCTTCCTTCAATGTTCTTTCATGAATAGTTTAAATGACCAATGTTATGTTTGCTAACTTCCAATTTTTTTTACCACTTATACTCCTAGTATGTGAAGTCACTACTCCCCATGGGATAAGAGTATGAAGCAAATATATAATTTCACATTTATGATATTCAATTCGTTCAATGTTTTACTCTTAGGATATAAGTGAAGCACAAGAGTAAACATCAAACTACTCTCAAAAGATATAAGTGAAGATCAATGAGTAGTCAAACAATTAAGTAGCTATGTGAGGACTCTCTCTCTCAATAAAGATTTTTCTGATCTTGATATTGTATTCAAACAGCAAAGAAAACAAAAATGACACTCCAAGAATAGTACATATCATGTGAACGAATATAAATTTAGGCACAACATAGGCTAACCGATAGTTGACGAAGAGAGGTGGGATTCATATTATCCCCAAGCTTAGATGCTTGAGACTTCATGTAATACGGTCTTGGTGTGCCTTGGGCATCCCCAAGTTTAGATGCTTGAGACTTCATGTAATACGGTCTTGGTGTGCCTTGGGCATCCCCAAGCTTGAGCTTTTGTATCTCATTCAATTACCTCATGTGCTGGTTTCACCTATGTCTCAAAAACTGCATCCACACAAAACTTGAAAAGAACTCGTGAGATAGGTTAGTACACATAAGAATAAATCAACACTTCATGTACTGCCAAGACAAGTTACATAATAATTTTCAAACATTAGGTACTGTATACTATCATTTCAACAATTTATATCTACCAATATAAGTCATGAAAACTATAAGAGAAGTAGATAACAAAACTATGATAGCAATCTGTCTACACATTATAGTTTGTAGCAATCTATTAAACCAGTGTACTTATGTAACTCAAAAAATTATGAAAATGTAGGAAATGCTAAATAGTTTATATGAAAACACTATGTAACAATATTAGAAACTTTTCATGTTCTAATAAATTGTGAAAATTTAAACACTACAGCAACCGTTTTTGTTTTTATACAGTACATAGCAAAACATGCAAAACAAATGACACCTAACATGTGATGAATTATAATGACGCTCCAAGAAAAACACATATCGTGTGACGAATAAAAATATAGCTCCAAGTAAGATGTACGGATAATGTCGGAGAAGAAAGAGGGGATGCCTTCCAGGGCATCCCCAAGCTTAGACGTTTGAGTCTTCCTTGATTATTACCTCGGGGGTGCCTTGGGCATCCCAAAGCTTAGGGTCTCACCACTCCTTACTCTCCTCATATCGGTATCTCACCCAAAACTTGAAAACTTCAATCACACAAAACTTAACGAAAATTCGTGAGATGGGTTAGTATAATAGATCATTCACTTACATACTGTTAAGACAAGATTAATAATTTTTTCCACATGATACCTACTATATTATATCATTCCCATAATTTATATCACTCAATATAAGCTATAGAAACACTAAAACGAGTAAACTATGCATGCAAAACAAAATCTGTCAAAAACAGAACAGTCTGTGAAGATCTGAGTGATAACTATACTTCCCTAGCTCTAAAAATTCTAAACAATTGGGACAACACAGATAATTTCATATAAAAATTGTGTTAACTTTTTAGAATTGTTTTCCTTTCTAGTAAAATCACAAAAATTCTGCACTGGACACAAATTTGCTTTTGCACAGATTCAAATCAACAAGTACTCACACTATCCCAAAGGCTTTACTTGGCACTTTGCTGAAATAAAATACATAAAACATGATTACTACAATAGCTTAATCACGTGAACACACAAAAACAGAAAGGAAAAGTGTTGGGTTATCTTCCAACAAGCGCTTTTCTTTAAAGCATTTTAGCTAGGCATGATGATTTAAATGATGCTCACATAAAAATATTGAATTGAAACACAATGGGAGCATCATGAAGCATATGACAAGCACATTTAAGTTTTACCCTCTTCCTATGCATAGGGATTTTGTTAGCAAACAATTTGTGGGAGCAAGAGTCGACTAGCATAGGAAGGCAAAACAAGCATAACCTGAAGATTTTCAACACACAGGGAGGAAACTTGATATTATTGCAGTTCCTAAAAGCATATGTTCCTCCCTCATAATAATTTTCAGTAGCACCATGACAGAATTCAACAATATAACTATCACATAAAGCATTGTTTTCATGCTCTACAGGCATAGAAAATTTATTAATCTCCACGTAAGCATTTTTCTTCTCATCCATTGTAGTGGGAGCAAACTCAACAAATAACAATCATGAGACACTTGGTTGACATAACCACTTTGAATATTAAAATTATGATAACAATTTTCATGGTTACTATCACTCTTTGTATCATACATGTCACCATCATAATCATCATAGGTAGGAGGCATGCAATCATCCTAATAGTTTTGCTCATCAAAACTTGGGGGACTAAAAATATCTTACTCATCAAACATAGCATCCCCAAGCTTGTGGCTTTGCATATCATTAGCATCATGGATATTCAGAGAATTCATACCAACAACATTGCAACCATACTCATCATTCAAGGAATTATCATTAATCACTTTGTAAATTTCTTCTAGCATTTCATCATAATTTTTAGATTCATAATTTTCAAGCAATATCTCATAAAGATAATCTAGTGCACTCTAACTAGCAATTGGTTCAACATAATCAGGTCTTGTGAAAAGATAACTAAGTGGATGAGGATCCATTTTTTTAATAAAAAAACTAGTGAAAAAAATAAAGTAAAAGATTTAATTGCAAGATCTAAAGATATACCTTCAAGCACTCACCTCTCTGGCAACGACGCCATAAAATTGCTTGGTGTCTACTACACAACTATATTCTTGTAGACTCGTGTTGGGCCTCCAAGCGCAGAGTTTTGTAGGACAGTAGGAATTTTCCCTCAAGTGGATGACCTAAGGTTTATCAATCCACGGGAGGTGTAGGATGAATATGGTCCCTCTCAAGCAACCCTGCAATCAAATACAAGAAATCTCTTGTGTCCCCAACACACCCAATACAATGGTAAATTGTATAGGTGCACTAGTTTGGCGAAGAGATGGTGATACAAGTGAAATATGGATGGTAGATATGGATTTTTGTAATCTGAAAATATAAAACAGCAAGGCAACAAGTGGAAAACAGTGAGCATAACATTGTATTAATGCTTGGAAATAAGGCCTAGGGTACATACTTTCACTATTGCAATCTCTCAACAATGCTAACATAGGTCAATCATATGATCATCCCTTAACGTGCAATAAAGAATCACTCCAAAGTTCCTATCTAGCGGAGAACAATAAGATGAAATTGGTGTAGGTGGTAGAACCACCTCAAAGGTATTCTTTCCGATCGATCTATTCAAGAGTTCGTACTAAGATAACATCAAGTTATCTTTTCCGTTCGATCTTTTGAGCTATTCCTATAATTGCCACAAAGAGCCATAGAGTTCATACTAGAATAACACCAATGATACATCTCAATTGACCCTATTTTCACCTAGATACTCCAATGTCACCTCAAGTATCCGTGGGTAAATTATGCGACATGCATCAAACAATTTCAAAGCTATCATATTCAATCCAACACAAAGAACTTGCAAGGAGCGCCCCAAGATTTCTATCGGAGAACATGGTATGAAAACGTGCAATCAACCCCTATGCATAGATCCCCAAGGTCACCAGAATCCGCAAGTTGATGCCTCAACATATATTAAGTGAATTAATAGAATACCCTAATTTCACTACAGGTATCCCACGCAAGATGTACATCAAGTGTTGTCATACCAATATGCTCAATCCAACATAATGAGATCTTGAAGTGAAAGACTCAATTCATCACAACTAGATGGTAAGGGAAATACATCATATGATCCGACTATATTAACAAGCCCGTGATACATCAAGATCATGTCATCTCAAGAACACGAGAGAGATAGATTGAACACATAGCTATTGGTACATACCCTCAGCCCCGAGGGTAAACTACTCCCTGCGCATCATGGAGACCATAGGGATGATGAAGATGACCACCGGTGATGGTTTTCCCTATCCGGGAGGGTACTGGAGTCGCTCCAGATTGGTTTTTCGGCGATACAGAGCGTTAAGGCGACGAAGCGGAAGTTCCCTCTTTATTTCTAGGGTTTATGGGATTTATAAGATTTTTTAGCATTGGAATCACGCACAATGAAGCTACGTGGGCCACACAAGCAATCTGGTCGTGCCATTGGAGGGGTGCGGCCAGATGTGTGGTGGCCTCCTGGCACACCCCCTCTGTTGGTTCTTCATTCCATTATTTCTTATTTCCTCCAGAAAAAATCATAATAATGTTTCAGGCGATTCCGAGAACTTTCATTTTCTACACACATAAAAACAACACCACGGTAATTTTGCTCAAAACAACGTCAGTCCGGGTTAGTTCTAAATAAATCATATAAAGTGCATCAAAACCATATAAAAGTATTGTAAACATAGGTGAATATGGCATGAATAGTTCTTAAATTATATATACGTTGGAGATGGATCATCATGCTAAAACTATTTGTGGTCATGCCAATCTTTTTTTTAATATATTTCATGCGCTCAAAATGTCTGACGATGGTAGGATCCTTGAGTTTGATCTCTGCGGCGAAGATCGGGGTATGTACGACAGGCCTCACCTGCAAGACGATAGGTTCTTCACCATCAAGATGGACGAGACCTTCGATGTTTCTACGGTACACAACGATGACAAGTGTTATTTGTTAATTAATCACGACTTCTGTTTCTTTGCTTCAACATGTAATTTCTATTTTATACAATTAGACTAGTTCATCCCCTGCCATGCAAGACGGTATGTCTTGGAGAAGCTTGGTTTCAAATATGGAGATGAGGAGAGCTAACCTGAGGACTAAACATGGTTACACATTTCTAGTTCAGGTAATGAATGCAGTTAATAATTCATAATTTGGTTGTTAAAATTGGAAAGGACTAGACAAATCATATGAATTTTAGGAGGATACGAAAATAACCTTTGATATTCGTCCTGAAGATCATATTGAAGGTAATATCGACATTTGGGTGGATGTCGATATGCTTCTAGTTTTACCTCCATGTGAGTTTGTCAACCATATTTGTTAAGTAATTTATATTGTTTATTTAAAAATAGTTGGTGTTCATTCCTACTTAACTTGTTTATCTCTAATTGTTAGCTTATTTCTCTTCTTCACCAAATGTTTGAAAGATACAAGATCAGACCTACTACAGTCATGGCTCCGAACTAACTTGGTTGCAGATAGATCATTTGATCGCATTTATTAATGATATTGAGCATTTTAAGATCAATTATGAAGTTATTGGTGAAAGTTTTCCTGAATACGTGCCATTAGTGCACCCGTTGAACCGTGGTAACATTGCTTCAGATAGCAAGGTAAGATTCTTTTTTACTATTCTGTCCTTAATTAGTCCATCTTTTGCATACATAAATTTTTCTTAACCAAAACTAGATTGCTAACTATGTTATTATTATGTTCTTCAACAGAAATTCCCTTTGGAGATTGTGCCTCAACTGATGTTTGTAGAAGGTCATTTGAATGTTATCAGCTTACGATCGCGGATGCCTAAAATATTCCGCAATGCATACTCGATTTCTAAAAGAGACCAAAGACTGAAACCCAAAGGATTTAGCAAATTAATGAAAAATAGTAGACAACCACTTGGCGGAGGCGTGATAAGTCTCCAACTTATCTATAATTTTTGCTTGTTCTATGCTATTATATTATCAATCTTGGATGTTTTACAATCATTTTATAGCAACTTCATATCATTTCTTGGGACTAACCTATTGACATAGTGCCAAAGTGCTAGTTGATATTTTACAATCTTGGATGTTTTACAATCATTTTATAGCAACTTTATATCATTTCTTGGGACTAACCTATTGACATAGTGACAAAGTGCCAGTTGTTGTTTTTCATAGGACACTTTATATCATTTCTTGGGACTAACCTATTGACATAGGCAAAATGATAGTTGTATACCAAACTCGTAACTCGGATATTCACCTCCACGATCATATCGTAGACATTTTATCTTCTTGTCACGATGATCTCAAACTTAAGTTTGAATTTGCTTGAACTTTTCAAACGTTTTAGACTTGTGTTTCATTAAGTATACCAATATCTACTCAAATCATCAGTGAAGGTAAGAAAATAATGATATCCACCACACGCTACAACACTCATTGGGCCGCATACATCAACATGCATCATTTCCAATAAGTCACTTGCCCGCACTATCATACCGGAAAACGGGGTCTTAGTCATATTGACCATGAGGCATGGTCCGCATGTCTCAACCGATTCAAAATCGAGTGAGTCCAAAGATCCATCAGCATGGAGTTTCTTCATGCGCTTAACACCAATATGACCTTTAGTGGCAGTACCACAAGTATGTGGTACTATAATGATTAACTTTGCATCTTTTGGCATCAATACTATGAACATGTGTATCACTACGATCGAGATTCAATAAACCATTCACATTGGGTGCATGTCCATTGAAGCTTTTATTTTTGTAAACAGAATAACTATTATTCTTTGACTTAAATAAATAACTGAATTGCAATAGACATGATCTAATCATGTTCATGATAAATGGAAACACCAAATAACATTTATTTAGGTTTAACACTAATCTCGAAGGTAGAGGGAGTGTGTGATGGTGATCACATCAACCTTGGAAACACTTCCAACACTCATCGTCACCTCACCCTTAGCTAGCCTCCGTTTATGTTGTAGCTTTTATTTCGAGTTACTAACATTAGCAACAAAACTGATATCTAATACCCAGGTGCTACTAGGAGTAATAGTAAGGTACACATCAATAAGACGTATATCAAATATACTTCTGTTGACGTTGCCAACATTCTTATCTACTAAGTATCTAGGGTTGTTCCTCTTGAATGACCGTTCTCCTCATAATACAAGAACTTAGTCTTGGATTTGGGTTCAACCTTGGGTTTCTTCACTAGAGAAGCAACTGGCTTGCCATTCATGAAGTTTCCCTTCTTGCCCTTGCCCTTCTCGAAACTAGTGGTTTTACTAACCATCAACACTTGATGCTCCTTCTTTATTTCTACCTTCGCAGTGTCAAACATCGCGAATAGCTTAGGGATCATTTGTTCCATCCCTGGCATGTTTATAGTTCATCAGGGAACTCTAGTAGCTTAGTGACAGTGACTTGGAGAACTATATCAATCACTATCTTATCTGGAAGATCAACTCGCACTTGATTCAAGCGATTGTATAACCGAGACAATCTGAGCACATGCTCACCGATTGAGCTATTCTCCTTCATCTTGTAGGCAAAGAATCCTGTTGGAGGTTTGATACCTCTCAACATGGGCACGAGCCTGAAATCCAATTTCAGCTCTTGGAAGATCACATATGCTGCGTGACGTTCAAAACGTTTTTGGAGCCTGAATTCTAAGCCATAATGCATGATGCACTGAACTATCAAGTAGTCATCAGAACATGCCTGTTAGATGTTCACAACATCCACAGTCGCCGCTTGAGGGGTGGTGCGCTGAGCGGTGCATTAAGGGGATAAGCCTTCTATGCATCAACTGAGGACAATCCTCTACCATCATCTTTCAACTCTATTTTCTCTAGGAACGTATCAAAAATCACAGGGGAGCTACAGTGCGAGCTATTGATCTACAACATAATTTTGCAAAGTCAACTTAGACTATGTTCATGATAATGAGTTCAATCAATCATATTACTAAAGAAATCCCACTCAAATCAAGATCCCTCTGGTTGTCTAAGTGTGACATGATCCAAATCCACCAACCAAAGTCTGATCATCACGTGAGATGAGGTGGTTTTAATGGTGAACATATCCATGTTGATCATATCTACTATATGACTCATGTTTGACCTTTTGGTCTCTTGTATTTCGAGGCCATGTTTGTACATGCTAGGATCATCAAGTTTTACCCGATTGTTCCGCACGTGCAACACTGGCCTGCACCCATTGTATACGAATGTAGAGTCCATCACACCCGATCATCACGTTGTGTCTCGATACGACAGACTTTCGCAATGGTGCACACTCAGGGAGAACACAATTTTATCTTGAAATTTTAGTGAGGGATCACCTTAAAATTCTACTGTCGTCCTAAGCAAAACAAGGTGCATAAAAGGATTAACATCACATGCGAATCATAAGTGACATGATATGGCCATGAACTTGTGGTTTTGATCTCCATCTCCAATGCACCAACATGATCTCCATCATCACCGACATGACACCATGATCTCCATCAACATGTCGCCATGAGGTTGTCGCGCCAACTGTTGCTTCTACCAGTATTGCTAACTCATAGCGATAAAGTAAAGCAAAAATGGCAAAAATAAATTAAAGACAATCCTATGGTTCCTGTCGGTTGTCGTACTCATCGACATGCAAGTCGTGATATTCTATACAAAATATGATCATCTCATACATCACATATATCTCATCGTGTAATTGGCCATATCATATCACAACATACCCTGCAAAAACAAGTTAGACGTCCTCTAATTGTCGTTGCATGTCTGTACATGCTTAATGCTCGCTTATGTGATTTTTCGTTTCTTGGTTGGATGCTTCCCGATCTATTTGCTAGCCTTCACTTCTACTAAGTAGCAATACTACTTGTGCAACCAAAATCCTTAAACCAGTTTTGCCATATGAGTCCACCATACCTACCTATATGCGATATTTCCATGCCATTCCAAGCAAATTTGTATGTGCGACCTCTAATTTTCAAAACATTTTTCCTTTTTGTGTGCTCTTACCGCTCATGAAACGACAGGGGGTGACCGATATTTTTCCATGCTAGATGTGTTATTCTCAGGATGAGTGTTTATTCACTTGTCATTGCACGAGAGTATGGCGGTAATAGGGATGCCCAGTCCTGAAATGAAAAAGAAAAAAATTACTTTATCTTGTCAGATGAAAAATTCCTTGGAAAGTGTTGGTATGAAAGGCAACCGTGGATTCGGCTAGCCATGGAAAGTGAAAGTATGGTGGAAAAAGGAATAAACTTTATTTCTGTTTGGGAACCGCTTATGATGTATCTAGCATCACAAGATATTGAAATCTCTCGAGCCTTTTAATAGACAGGAAAGCATGCCAACCAAAATATTTTTCTCTATCAATTTCAACCTTGAGCTCTGGCACCTCTACAAATCCCTACTTCCCTCTGCGAAGGGCCTATCTATTTAACTTATACATTTTTTATTTTCAATTTGAGACTCCATCTTCTCTTATAAGGCACCAACTAGGGGGCACTATGATCGTACGTGAGCATTAAGTGTAGCTAATATTTGAGTATGTATTGTGAATGGATCAATGATTGAGCATGATGGGCTAGGGATAACTTGCTTTAGTGTTGATATTTTAAAAGACATGGTTCTTGTTGATACGCTTGAGTATTAAAGTTTTCATGTCAAAACTAGACTATTGCTTTGAACCATCTAAAAGTCCAAATGTCCATGCTACAAAGAAAACAATATATGATCAACATGTTTGGCAGAATTCCACATCAAAAATTCTATTTTTATCATTTACCTACTCGAGGACGAGTAGGAGTTAAGCTTGGGGATACTGATACGTATCCAACGTATCTATAATTTTTGCGTTCAATGCTATTATATTATCAATCTTGGATGTTTTACGATCATTTTATAGCAACTTTGTATCATTTTTTGGGACTAACCTATTGCCGTAGTGTCAAATTGACAGTTGCTGTTTTTGCTTGTTTTTTACTTTGTAGAACATCAGTACCAAACGGAGCCCAAATGCCATGGGAATTTTTGGAGATTTTTATGGACCAGAAGAACCAGGATGGGCCAAACAACCAAAAGAGATGGGGCCTAGGGTGGCCACCCTCCACCAAGGTGCGCCAGAGGCCCCTAGCGCGGCCTGGTGGAGCATGCCCAGCCCGGGACTCCCCTCAACCTACTATTCGCCCTATATATTCCTAAATATTCAGAAAACCCTAGAGGAGTCGACGAAACACAATTCCAGACGCTGCAAGTTCTAGAACTGTGAGATCCAATCTAACAGCATCATGGAGGGGTTCATCTTCTTCATAGGTGCCTCTCCGATGATGCGCGAGTAGTCCACCATAGACCTACAGGTTTGTAGGCAGTAGCTAGATGGCTTCCTCTCTCTCTCTATGTTTCTCAATACAATGGTCTCTTGGATATCTATTTGATGTAACGAGTTTTGCGGTGTGTTTGTTGGGATCCGATAAATTTTGAGTTCATGATCAGTTTCTATCCATGAATATGATTTGAGTCTTCTTTGATCTCTTATTTGCATGATTACTTATAGCCTCATATTTCTTCTTCGAAGCTTTGGTTTAGTTAGGCCAACTAGATCGATTTTTCTTGCCATGGGAAGAGGTGCTTTGTGATGGGTTCGATCTTGTGGTGTTCTTTCCAAGTGACAGAAGGGGTAGCAAGACACGCATGTATTGTTGCCTTTAAGGATAACAAGATGGGGTCTATTCCTACATGAATAGATCTTGTCTACATCATGCCACCGCACTTATTGCATTACTCCATTTGTCCATGAATTCAATACACTAGATGCATGCTGGATAGCGGTCGATGTGTGGAGTAATAGAAGTAGATGCAAAATCGTTTCTGTCTACTTTGTCTTGGACATGATGCCGATATAAAGATCTTTGCCTGGATATTGTCATGATTATTTGATCTTCTATCAATTGCCCAACAGTAATTTGCTCACCCATCTTGCGTTATACTCATCAGAGAAGCCACTAGTGAAACCTACGTCCCTCGGGACTACTTTTCCAACATTTTGCTTTTCGATCTACTATTTGCTTCTTTTCATTTTCAGATCTATAACGCAAAAAAATACCTTGCTGCACTTTTTGTTTACCTATTTTATTTTGTGTTCTTGCAAGATCTATTTGCCAAAACTATCATTACCTAATCTATCTTATTATTGTAGAGAGCTTCACAACGTCTCTTTCGCGTCGGGTTGCAAGTATTTGTTATTTGTGTGCAGGTGCTGTTTACGTGGGTGCGTGATCTTCCTCTATAGATTGATACCTTGGTTTCATAATTGAGGGAAATACTTACAGTCATTGTGCTGCATCATCCCTTCCTCTTTGGGGAAATACCGACGCAGTGTCAAGCCACGTCAAAGCACGAAGGATTTTTCTCAGGCCACGTATCAGAGATTGGTGGATCTCTATTCTTCACAATGGAGGAGTCGAAGCTTGCCTATTATATGCTATTTTACCTAGGAAAGAGTTGTAGGTTCTACCTAGCTAGGAGAGAATAGTATGTGCTAGCTAAGAGCATCTCCAGTCATTCGCCCCCCTGGGGGCCAACTAGAGCTATGATCGGCTTAGGGGGGCTCGGGTTCCCAGCCGCCGCCCCAAGGTCGCCGCAAGCTGGCGATTTCGGCCCAGTATTGATGAAGATTAGGCCCAAATTCGGCACTCTTTCGGCATAAATTCAACAAATTCGACGCTCTTTCGGCATAAATTCAACAAATTCGGTGCTCTTTCGACATAAATTCAACAAAAACTAAATGTTTATGCCAAAGTCATCACAAAAATTAATACAAATGAAATAGTTCAACGAAGCAAGCTCATAATTCCAACATAAATTAAAACAAATCAAACTAGGTGTTGCCCTTGTACCTCCATAGGTGTTCCACCAGATCGTCTTGCAGTTGTTCGTGCACATGTGGGTCTCGGATCTCCTCGCGCATATTGAGGTAGGCAGCCCATGTTGCTGGTACCAGGTGATCAACAACTTCAAGAGGTCCCTACCTGTAATATGTATCAGTGTCCAACACTGGCTCTTCCTACTCGCTCTCAATGATCATGTTGTGCATGAACACACAACAATTCTTGACCTCCCACATCTGCGATTTTAACCAAGTTAGAGCGGGATACCGGACAATAGCAAATCGTGATTGGAGCGCACCAAATGCTCGCTCGACATCTTTTCTGCAAGCGTCTTGACACTTAGCAAAGTGTGCCTTCTTTGGCACCACAGGTTTTGAGATAGTCTTCACAAATGTGGACCATCTCGGATAGATAACATATGCTAGATAGTATCCCTTATCGTAGTGGCGCCCATTGACCTCAAAGTTTCCTGGAGGAGCATGACCTTTGACGGGATTATTGCCCCCAGGTATGCCAAAGCAACGGGGTCATTCCCCTCCAAGCTTCGAAGAAAAACTACGTGGCCGGCTGATCGTGGCCGGCTGGAGGACATCCGGCTCGAGCTAGCGCCGACTGGCGCTCCAGACGGCAGGTCAAGGAGCCGGCTCGACCCTCGGTCGGCTGGGCGCGGCCAGCTGCCTCTGGGCCGCCTCCTCCATTGACCCTGGGATAGACATGCGACGTCTCATCCCTCTGTGTGCGGGTACGACGACACAACGCGACCGGCACGACGGGCGACCCTGTGGCTACAGTGGCCGCTGACACACTGCAGCGCATGGCTATAGTCCGGTTGTCCCGACCACTGACCTCAGTGAGCACGACCGGGCGAGGGAACAGTGCCGGCACGCCCTCGCCCACTCGATTACCTACCTCAACATGGCTACAGCGCGGCCGGCCGTACCGGAGACTTCGGCCGGCTGGCGCTAGACAACGCCCCCCGGGCGACCCATGCTACGGTAGGTGGGCGAGGGCCAATCGTAGAGCCAACTGGCGGGCCCCAACGGGAGATGGGATCGCTCGGTCGGTGGACCCCACCAACGATGAGACGGCACGAATGGCGGGACCCCTTGGCCAGCCGGAGAGACTGCCAGCCGGGGGGTTGCCTATAAAACCCCCCGAGCCCCCCCCCCCCGTGCAACGGGATAGACGAACGATCACTCTCGCACACCCGTAGAACTCCCCAAACCCCTCTAGTAGCAGAGGAAGACGAGCTGGATGCTCCTTGTTCCTCCTCTAGACACAGATCCAGGAGCACCCTTGTACAAGTACCCATCCATCCAACTAAGCTAAGAAGGACTAGGGGTGTTACCTCCCACGGAGGGCCCTGAACCTGGGTACGTCGTGTGTCACCACCGCATGTGCTCAATCCCGCACCAGGAGCCTGTCGGCGTCCTCCGGCCCCAACCACCTACGATAAGCCACCCTATGGCATCTGTCGTGAGAAAACGACAACAGTTGGCGCTCACCATGGGTCCGTACGCGGCGTCGGCCGGATTCATGCTCCGGGCGGGACCCCTCGCCATTCCCTGCTGTCGTTGCACGTCCAGGCGAAACCGTGGTCTCGTGGGGCTTGCTCCGGCACGCCCTGCGGGCGACTCTGTCGACCTCACGGTCGATATCGACGCGCTCAACGAGCACTTCGCCAGGCTCAGCCTCGCCAAGGCTCGACTGCGGACGAGTACCCCGGGCAGGTGCTCGTCTGCGCCGAGCCTCCCACGGCCGTGGGAGCACTAACTGCGACCCAGTCCAGCGGCTCCCACGATCGCCCGGGAGTGTTGGTCGTCGTCTCCTCCACCTCCTCCGGACGCGTGCGGACCGTGGCCGACGCCGCCGCGGCGTGTGTCGGCACCTCCGATCCGCTTGGAGCGGCCCTCCGGGGCCTGAGCAACCCTATCGCACCGACGGCAACCCCCGCCGCCGGTGCCGTGGACCTCGAGGCAGCTCGTCGCATCCTGTTCGAGGACGCCACCTCCCTCGCGGCCACACGACACCGCATGGAGGCCGCCCAGCGGGAATATGCTTCCGCCTATGGTCTCACCCCGGCTGGCATCGGGCCCAGTCGGCATGGGGCCATGCGTGACCGCGGTCGCGTGGTCGCCGAAATCCTTGGCGGCAAGATGCCCGTCTACGACACCCCCACAGCCAACTTGCGGGCCCTCAAGGTGGCCTCCACGGATTTGGCCACCTTGGAGGGTGAAGAGCATGCCGCTCATGAGCGTCACATCGAGGAGCTCATCGACGCTGCCGACACATAGCAACGCATGCTCGTGTTGGGCGGCGCCGCCACCAGAGGCCCCCGGCTCGAGCGCGAGGCCACGGGGACTGCTGGCCGTCAGCCGGCTCAGCATTCCAGCTCCCCTCGCGTCTCTAGCCGCCGGACCGGAACAATACAACCCTCAGCACTCTCAGATGCCGGGGAGCGAGAAGCCGGCTGTTGGCAGCCGGCGCACCAACCACTCGCCTCACAGCGGTCGCCACCAAGAAGCGTCGGCATCCGGCAGATGGCACAGCCACAGGCACACTCTTCCCCTGTGGCGCGAGAGGGAACAGACGGTTCCGCCCGTCGTCCGCCCAGAACTCTCGGCCCGGATCAAGCCGCGTGTCCCCCGCATCGAGAACGACGCCCGCAACCGTAACGACATCCTCACGCAGTCCGCCCTCCTCGAGGTGGAGGGCTAGATTGGTCTGGCCTATTTCGGCCCTCGGATCCGCAACGGGCCATTCTCGACCGGCTTCAGGCTCCCCCGAGACTCTCCGAAGTACAATGGGGCTACCAAGCCTGAGGACTGGTTGATTGACTACACCACCGCGGTCGGCATCGCCAGGGGGAACAAGCGCGCAGCCATTTGCTACGCCCCCCTCATGTTGATCGGCTGGGCCCACACCTGGCTCAACAGCATGGCGGCCGGCAGCATCAACATTTGGACATACTTCGAGGAGGCCTTCGTCCGCAACTTCACCGTCACCTACAAGCGGCCCGGCCGCCCCCACGAACTCGCCATGTGTGTTCAGGGGCCGGATGAATCCCTCCACGACTACCTTACTCGATGGACCGAGCTTCGCAACTCCTGCGAGGGGGTGCACGAAGTACAAGTCATGTAGTACTTCATTGGAGGCTGCCGAGACAGCACCCCCCTCAAGAACAAGCTTATGTGCTCTGAGCCGGCCACGCTTCCCGAGCTCATGACCAAGGCAGACAAGTACGCCACGGCTGATTCGGCCATCCGGGTCAAGATGACCTTGCCTGCCAAGGCGATGACGACACCAGCGACATCCCAGACGGCTGCCGACAACCGGCAGCCGCAAAACAACAAGCACAAGAATGACCAGCCGGATCCTCGCTACGGGAGCCAGCAGGTCAATACCATCGAGGAGCAGGAGCCGACTGCCCAGCCTTCCAGCCAGCGCCAACGCACTGCCAAGGCTGCCTGGCAGCCGAAGCTCACCTTCGAGCAAATGCTTGACCTCCCCTGCAAGAACCACTCAGGGCCAAACACTCTACGCTCATGCTCCAGTAGTGCAACTTCTCACAGCGATTGGACCGGGGGGACGGCCTTCCGGCTCCTCCCACGCCGCGAGCCCACGCACCGGCCCCGGCCCAAGATGCTACCCCGGTGCCGGCTCTGGCTCCGGCCCAGAATGATGGCTGTTTGATCGACCAGTTCCCCAAGCAAGACGGCTGTCATGTCGTCTTCACTAGTGAAGAGACGGGCAAACATGCGCAACGCCAGCTCCGTCGTGAGGTGAACGCCACCATGCTGGCAACTCCCCAGTTCATGCACTAGTCAGAGAAGCCGGTCACTTGGAGCCAGGCCGATCACCCCGTTGTGATGCCGAATCCCGGCAGCTACGTCTTGGTCCTCGACCCCACCATCGCAACCAAGGAACGAACTTGCCGCTTCTCGCGGGTGCTGATAGATGGTGGCAGCAGCATCAACATCCTCTACCTCGACACTATGCACAAGCTGGGGCTGAAGATAGAAGACCTGCAGGCGAGCCGGACGGTCTTCCACGCCATCGTGCCTAGGAAGTCCTGCTCCCCTGTCGGCAAGATCACGCTCGACGTCCTCTTCAGTGGACCCGGCCACTTCCACCGCGAGCCAGTGCTGTTCGAGGTCGTGGACCTCGCAAGTCCCTACCACGCGTTGTTGGGCTGGCCGGCCCTTGTCAGCTTCATGGCGATCCCCCATTATGCCTACCTCAAGATCAAGATGCCAAGCCACAAGGAAATCATCACCATCGCGGGTGACTACAAGATGTTGCTCGAGTGCGCTTGAGACGTCAGCCGGTTGGCTGAGGCCCTGGAGATCGCCGAGGAGAAACGACAGCTCGACCGGCTCGTGGCCCTTGCTGTCAGCTAGCCGGCCATGCCGGCTCCTCCCTCGCAATCTGTCGGCGAGGCCTCCTTCCAGCCGTCCAAAGACACCAAGCAAATCCCACTCGACCCGGCCAACCCGGCTTAGTGCGTCACCATCGACTCCTGCCTCAACAGCAAATAGGAAGTCTAGCTCGTCGACTTCCTCCGTGAGAATCGAGACATCTTCGGATGGTCCCCGAAGGACAGGCCGGGTGTTCTGAGGAAGTTCGCCGAGCACAAACTACACGTCCGGCCGGACATAAACCGGTCAAGCAACCCCTGTGCCGCTTCTCCGAGGAGAAGCGGCGTACTATAGCTGAAGAGATCGCCCGGCTGCTCGTAGCTGGGTTCATCATGGAAGTGTTCCACCCGGACTGGCTGGCCAACCTAGTCCTGGTGCTGAAGAAGAACAAGACTTGGCGCATGTGCATCGACTACACTAGCATGAACAAGGCGTGTCCCAAGGACACATTCGCTCTGCCGCGGATCGACCAAGTCATCGACTCCATGGCCGGTTGCGATTTGCTGTCCTTCCTAGACGCCTACTCAGGCTACCACCAGATCAAGCTGGACCCGAAAGATCGGCTGATGACCTCCTTCATCACGCCCTTCGGGGCCTACTGCTATATCACCATGTCCTTCGGCCTGAAGAACGCAGGTGCCACCTTCCAACGGTGCATGCCGAAGTGCCTCCTGCCTCAGATAGGCAGGAATGTCCACGTCTACGTCGATGACATCGTCATCAAAACCAAGAAGCAATTCAGCCGCCACGATGACCTCCGGGAGACCTTCGTGAACTTGCACGAGTACAAGATCAAGCTCAACCCGGAGAAGTTTGTCTTTGGCGTCCTGGCCGGTCAACTCTTGGGTTTATTCATATCCACCCGCGGTATCAAAGCTAACCTTGAGAAGATCAGCGCAATTGAGCACATGCCCAAGCCGACCCGGCTCCACGACGTCCAGAAGTTCACCAGCTGCCTTGCCTCGCTCAGTCGGTTCATCAACTAACTAGCGGAGAAGGCCTTGCCCCTCTATGGGCTCCTTCGCAAGATGGATCTAATCGAGTCGGGTCAAACCAAGAAGCCGGGCATTTTCGAGTGACCCGACGAGGTGGACGAGGCTTTCCGCGGACTCAAGAAGGCTCTCACCCATGCGCCCATCCTGGCCGCGCTGGTTGAGAAGGAACCCATGCTCGTCTACATCGTGGCGACCACCCACGTCATCAGTGTTGTCCTAGTGGTCGAGCGGCCAGACGAGGGCAAGTCCCTGTCGATCCAACGACCCGTCTACTACCTCAGCGAGGTCCTCACCACATCCAAGCAGAACTACCCCCACTACCAGAAGATGTGTTATGGCATATACTTCACCGCCAAGAAGGTCAAGCAGTACTTTCAGGAGCATACCATTACCATGGTGAGCACGGCCCGCTCGGCGAGATCATGAGCGGCCAGGACTCCACCGGCCGGATCGCCAAATGGGTCATTGCCCTAGCCGATCATGAGATCCGGTACGAGCCAAGAACCGCCATCAAGTCACATGCATTGGCTGACTTCCTCGTCGACTGGGCGAAGACGGAGTTCGTGTCACCTCCCCCAGATTCCACACATTGGTGCATGCATTTCGACGGCTCCAAAATAAGGACCGGCCTGGGTGCCGGCATAGTCCTCTCCTCCCCCAAGGGTTATTAGCTCAAGTACGCCCTCTAGATCCACGTCGTCGCCTCCAACAACGTGGCCGAGTATGAGGCCGTCGTCCACGACCTTCGGCTCGCCAAGGAGATCGGCATCAGGCGCATCCTCTGCTTTGGTGACTCCGACCTCATGGTGAAGCAAGTCTCTAGTGAATGGGACGCCAGGGACGCCAACATGGCCAACTACCGCTTCCTCGTACAACATCTCATCGGCTCCTTCGAGGGTTGTGAGTTTCATCATGTCCCACGGGCGGACAACAAGGCAACGGACGCGCTGGCAAAGATCGGCTCCACCCGGCAGGCCATCCCAGTCAGCGTCTTCCTCGAGCGGCTGCTCAAGCCATTGCTCAAACCTTCCTTAGAATCGGAGTCAATCTCCGTGCCGGCAAGCGCCGCCGGCCCATCAACGGCTCCGGCCGCCTCTCCGGTACCCTCGCTACCAGCTCCCAAACCATCGGTCGCCTTGCTGGCACCCATCGAGCCGACGGCGTCCGAGGCGGACGGCTCCAACGACACGGCCATCATGATGATCGTCGACCAGTCGGCCTCGGGGACTGGCGAACCGGTCCCAGGGACTGATCATCCAGTCCCGAAGGCTCCCGAGCCGGTCCCGGGGGCTGGCGAGCCGGTCCCAGGGGCTGGTCATCCAGCTCCGGGGGCTCCCGAGCCAGCCCCCATCACGGCTGCCTCATGGGCCCAACCCATTCTGGCGTTTCTTCTATGAGGCGAGCTGCCCCCGGACGAGGCCTTGGCAAGGCAGATCCAACGCCGGGCCACGGCATACGACATCATCAACAACGAGCTCATCCACTGTAGCATCACCGGTGTCTTCTAGCCTTCCGTCGAGCCGGAAAAGGGTCTGGAGATCCTCCTCGACATTCATCAGGGCGAGTGCGGGCATCATGTCGCCTCCCGGACCCTGGTGGCCAAGGCTTTCCACCACGGTTTCTTCTGGCTAACGGCTCTCGAGGTGGCCAAGAAGTTGTTCGACGAGTGCGAAGGCTGCCAACGCTTCAGCACGCAAAGCCACCTATCGGCAAAAGCCGTCCAAACCATCCCCCTCTCGTGGCCATTTGTCGTTTGGGGACTGGACATGGTGGGCCCATTAAAGATCGCTCGAGGCGGCATGACACACTTGCTCGTGGCTGTCGACAAATTCACCAAGTGGATCGAGGCGCAACCAATCAAGAAGCTAGACTGCCCCACGACCGTCCGGTTCATTGACGACATCACGGTGCGCTACGGTGTTCCCCACAGCATCATCACCGATAATGGCACGAACTTCGCCAAGGGCGCACTCGTGCGCGTCTGCTCCAAGAAAGGAATCCGGCTCAACCTGGCCTCCATCGGTCATCCGCAGTCAAACGGCCAGGTCGAGAGGGGGAACGGCCTCATCCTGTCTGGCATCAAGCCTTGGCTCGTAACGCCGCTGGTAAGGTTGGCCGGCTGCTGGGTCGACGATCTACCGACCATCCTTTGGAGTCTCAGGACCACCCCAAACCGTTCAACTGGCTACACTCCCTTCTTCCTTGTGTACTGGTCCGAGGCAATCATCCCCACTGACATCGAGTTTGATTCGCCTCGAGTCGCCCTATACATGGAGAAGGACGCAAAGGAGGTAAGAGATGACGGCGTCGACCTACTCGAGGAAGCTCGCGAACTGGCCTTGAGCCGAACGGCAATCCACCAGTATAAGCTCCGGCATTACCATAGCAAGCGGATCCGACCACTCTCCTTTCGCGAAGGGGACCTGGTCCTCAAGCGAATCCAACGAACAGCAGGACAACACAAGTTGTCCTCCCCATGGGAGGGCCCATTCATCGTCAGCAAGGCATTACACAACAACACGTACTACCTGATAGATGCCCAGAAGCCGCAAAAACGCAAGAGAGACGCCTTCGGGGAGGAGACTGAGTGCCCATGGAACGCGGCGCTCCTCCGCCCATTCTACTGCTGAAAAAACCAATGTATGTATCCCTACCATTTTGGGCTTATGAATGCAATGGGTGCCCCAGGCCGGCTCTTGGGGAATGCCCTGTCTCGTTTCCTCCAAAAGATTCCTTGCTCACCGGCTCCCTGACCCGGCTCCCAGGCCCAGGGGCTCGCCTGCTGGTCCTAGGTCGTGTCTCCTAGAAATTGGCTAAGTAGTGTGAGCCGCCCAAACCTCCCCACCCCTACCAGCTACAGAACCGGCTCCCGGCTATCCGGCTGACGGGGCCTCGGGGCGGCAAGGTTTAGCTCACACGAAGAGTCAAACGAAGGGGGATCCTAGCTAGGCCCAGCCGAACAACCGCATCGCCTCTACCACTCTACTTATCCCAAAGAACCCTCGCGGTTCCTAAGTCCCAAACCGGCTCCCTCGAGGCGGACTCCCTGACCCTGCTACAGACCGGGCCCCGGCTGTCGGGCTGGCGGGGCCAAAACCTAAGTGGAAATGGAGAAGGACCCAAAAATACAAGAGGGAGAAAAGGGGTAAGGACGAGTCGGCAGGAGCAATAAGGCAAACACACTAGATTTCATAACACAAACATTAAGACAAAAGTGGCCCACGGCCATCATGGTTCATTACATAAACACCCCCAGTGGGTGGACTTGAGCATAACTTGGAGGAAAGATAAAAGATAGACAAAATCGCCCGGGGGCTCAGGCCACCGGCGCATCGCCAGACGGCATGCCCCCAGCCGACGCGCCGCTGGGCGGCTCGACTCTCGCCTCGGAAGGGTCGCGTCCTTCAAAGAGGCCTCCGTGGTCCCGACCATCTCGCCGCTCGAGTCGGTGCTCTCGTCAATGACCTCCTCGCCCGCTGGGGCTTGAGGGATGTCTAAGGACTCTTCGGGCAGCGGCTCGCCGTCCTCGCCAAGCGCCGGCAGGAACTCGTCCGCGTCGACGTACGGCGCGAGCTCGTTGGCCCGGAGGACGAGGACCGGCTCACGGGCTTCCCACTCTGCGGCCGGCTCGCCACGCATGGTGGCCAGCCGGACTAGATCGACACCTCGGTACCACGAGGTGACAAACCGGAGCGCCATCTGCGCACCGGCCCGGGCCGCCCACGCCTTCCAGGCCTCGAGCCAGGCCATGGCCTGCTCCATCCACAAAGCCACACGGTTCGCCGGAGCTCCCCCGCGGCCCGGCCATAGAGTGGTGATGACCTCCTTTCAAGTCGTCTTGAGATGGTCCACACTTCGTTCGAGATGGGTCAGTCGGTACTTGATGGCGAACCCAATCTCATCCACATCCCACGGGGCCTCCGCCTCAATGGAGCGACCCTGTTCCCGAAGGTACTTCCGGTGCTCCTCGAGGGCGCGTGTAGCGCGATGCTGAGTTTCTGGGAAGCGCCCTAAGGGAAACAAGAAGAAGAAGAAGAAGAAGAAGAAAGAAAGGCAAATCTGTTGGAAATATGCCCTAGAGTCAATAATAAATTAGTTATTATCATATTTCCTTGTTCATGATAATCGTTTATTATCCATGCTATAATTGTATTGATCGGAGACTTAGATACATGTGTGGATACATAGACAAAACCATGTCCCTAGTATGCCTCTACTAGACTAGCTCGTTGATCAAAGATGGTTAAGGTTTCCTAGCCATGGACATGAGATGTCATTTGATAAACGGGATCACATCATTAGGAGAATGGTGTGATGGACAAGACCCAAACTACAAATGTAGCATATGATCGTGTCAGTTTATTGCTACTGTTTTCTGCATGTCAAGTATATGTTCCTATGACCATGAGATCATGCAACTCACGGATACCAGAGGAGTGCCTTGTGTGAATCAAACATCGCAACGTAACTAGGTGACTATAAAGGTACTCTATAGGTATCTCCAAGGGTGTCTGTTGAGTTGGCATGGATCAAGACTGGGATTTTTTACTCCATGTGACGGAGAGGTGTCTCAGGGCCCACTCGGTAATACAACATCACAACAAGCCTTGCAAGCAATGTGACTAAGTGTTAGTCACGGGATCTTGTATTACGGAACGAGTAAAGAGACTTGCCAGTAACGAGGTTGAACTAGGTATAGAGATACCGAAAATCGAATCTCGAGCAAGTAACATACCGAAGAACAAAGGGAACATCTTACAGGATTAACTGAATCCTTGGCATAGAGGTTCGACCAATAAAGATCTTCGTAGAATATGTAGGAACCAATATGGGCATCTAGGTCCCGCTATTGGTTATTGACCGTAGAGGTGTCTCGGGCATGTCTACATAGTTCTCGAACCCGCAGGGTCTGCACACTTAAGGTTCGGTGACGTTTCGGTAGTATAGAGTTATGTATGGTGGTGACCGAAGGTTGTTCTGAGTCCTAGATGAGATCCCGGACATCACGAGGAGTTCCGAAATGGTCCGGAGGTAAAGATTCATATATAGGAAGTCCTGTTTTGGCTGCCAGAAAAGTTGCGGGCTCATCGGTAGTGTATCGGGAGTGCCGGTAGTGTACCGCGAGACCATCGGGAGGGGTATTTAGACCCAAGAGGCTCCATGGGCTGTGGGAGATTTTTTACCAGCCCTTAGTGGGCTGGTGGAAGTCCCACACAGGGCCCATGCGGTTTGGGAAAAAAGGCCCAAAGAGAAAAGGTGGAAAAGCGCAAAAATAGGGTGAATCCTAGTCCTACTAGGATTGGAGGTGGAGTCCACCTCCTCCACCTGGTTCAGCCGACTCCTTGGAGGCTTGGCCCTTGTTCCCAGACTCTTCCTCTCTTCCTCTTATATATACTTGAGGTTTTAGGGTTTTTGCACAGAATTTTTAGCCACGTGCTGCCCGTTCCTCCAGTGCATAGTTTCTCCTCTAGATCGGATTTTTGCAGTGCTTAGGCGAAGCCCTGCCGGAATAGCTCCACCACCATCGCCGGAGCGCCGTCACACTGCCGGAGAACTCTTCTACCTCTCTGCTTCCTCTTGTTGTATCAAGAAGGCGGAGATCGTCATTGAGCTATACGTGTGCTGTACGCGGAGGTGCCGTCCATTCGGCGCTAAATCGGAAGGACCGTGATCAAGATCGCGAGACGGATCGTGATGAGTTCACGGGATGGATCGTGATGAGTTCGTAGGACAAATCGTGATGAGTTCGCGGGACGGATCGTGATCAAGATCGCGAGACGGATCGTGATGAGTTTGCGGGACGGATCGTGATGAGTGCACGGGACGGATCATGATTGGATCGCGGGACGGATCGTGTTGAGATCGCGGGACGCTCGGCGATTTGGATCGCGAAGACGTTCGACTACACCAACCGCGTTTCTTAACGCTTCCTGCTTAGCGATCTACAAGGGTACGTAGATCCACTCTCCCACTCGTAGATGCTCATCACCATGGATAGATCTGCGTGTGCGTAGGAAAATCTTTGTTTCCCATGCAACATTCCCCAACAAAATTAAAACACAAGAACCAGCAAAGGAAAAAAGCGACTAGGTGGAGAAGAGAAAGAAAAGCACTTACCCTCAATGGCGTCGTCTACCCCAAGGGCGAAGTTGAGCGCCGCAGTCCGCTCCATCTCCACAGCCGCCTCCGACGAGGCAAGGGACCCCAGACCTTCTTGAGCGTTCTCTCAAGGCGTGTCACTTCGTCTTGGAGGGCGTCGGTCCTCCGGGGGCATCAGCCACCTCCTTGACGGCCGTCTCCCGGGCTGCCACCTCCTTCGCTGCCTCGCCCTTGAGCCGGTTTCGGGCCGCCTCCCCATCTGCCAGCAGCGCAGTCAACCAGTCCTTCTCCTGCGCGGTCGCCTGGACGTCTTGCGCCAGCCGGTCCCGCTCGGAGACGAGTCGGTCTTCTCGTCCTGAAGGGCGGTGAGTTGACCTGCGAGGCAAAGTTGCAAGCATCAGCCGGCTCCCGGGGGCTGCACTCCCCTCCCATGAAGTTCAACTGACCTCGCACGCACATCAGCTCCTCCTCCAAGCGGTGGAAGCCGTGTTCGCCACGGGCGTGCATGGTGACCGCCTCCTCAAACAGCTTGTGCCACAGGAAGGTTCCCTTCTGTCACAAGGAGGCAAAGATTAGGGCATGCTCAAAAGAGATCCGGCCCGGCTACCCGTCAGCCGGTCAGCCGACCCGCATCTTGGGGGCTACACCTAGTGGGTGCGCTTGCGCGCACCCACTGAATCCTAAGACAATGCAAAACGACCATGCTTACCTCGGCACGCTGCAGAGCGGCGTCTGCTGCCTCCGCGAACCGGGCCAGCTCCTGCCGGCATCGGTCCAAGACGCTCCCCAAATCCCCGAAGGAGGGGACCGGTCTGCCCGCCTGGGGAGCTGACAGAGCCGGCACGCGCGCCAGCGCTTCCCAATCTTGGAGCACCTCCTGCATTGTTCGCAGGGTCCTCCGGGCTCGGCCTCCGTTGCCACTTGGGCTTGCTGTGGCACTGGCCGCCAAGGGCGGTTGATGACGGCAAGGGTCCGGGAGTCGCCTCCTGTTGGCCCTCTGCCCGATGTCTTCATCGCCTCTGCCTCCTGCCGCTCCGGCGCGACGATCGCAACGGAGGGCGCCTCTGCCTCCATGGCCGCCACCTCTAGCGCCACCTCCGACGCCGCCTCCGGGGCCGTCGGGGCCTCCATCACGTCAGCCCGAGCCGGCTTAGTCGCCGGCAGGGTCACGACCGGCACCTCGGTCTGGGCCGCCTCGGGAGACGGCTCCATCTTCGTCGCCCTCGCTTATGCCGCCTTCTCCACGGACGGAGGCACCGGCAGTTCCATGGCCGCCCCTCGTGGCTCGCTCGACGGAGGCCACGACATTCGGGTCGACTCCGCCGCCGAGTCAGACACCCGCGGGGGATCCTCGGACCTCCTTCGCCTCCGGCTACTCAAGGTTCCGGAGTGCGAGGCTCCTCCTCGCGTGCCAGACTTAGAGGCTCACAGCTCCGCGAGCCTCCTCTTGTCCTCCCACTGGGTGGCCGCGTGCTCACGCGCCAGCTGGCTGGCGGTGTCCATCGCATCCCCCGCCGGCTCCCCCTCGTGGAGCTCGATGGGGTCCCTGCAACGCCCAAGGACCGATTACTTACCGGCTCGCGACCCAGAAAAAGAACAAACAAACGGAAGGAAGACTTACCCAGTGACAAGGGGCAAGGCCCACTTGCCGCGCGGCGGCGGCTTCCGCACGGCCACCTTCATCCGCTTGGTGACTAGCGGCGGGGCCTCCGGCCACTCGTGGGCCATCCTCTTCGTTCGGCTGGCTGCTCCGACCGTCAGGTCTTGAGCCGGCCGCTCCTCGCTCCTGTGACCCTAGCGCGCTGAGGGAGGAGGCTCGTTCAGAATCATTATGCCATCTCATCGTCGTCGTCTGTCCAGTCCCTGATCGAAGGGGCAAGAAGGAACTCACCCGCTCCGCTGGGCTCCCCAGCTGTGCCGGATCCTCCGGTTCCGCTGGGGGCACCGGCTCGCAGGTCCGCCGGCTCGTCGGCTCCTCCCGAGGAGTCCACCTCTCCCTCCGGAGGGCCTCCCGTCTCATAGTCTTCAGAGTTGTAGTTTTCACGTTTCGCCTCAAAGAGCTGAGGGTGCGGGCCGTCTGCTGTGTTCTGTCGCACCAGCAGCTGCGGTCAGCATGGCTAAGTAAGTTCTCCAGCCGGCTACCGGCTGGGAAGCATCAAATGAAGGAAGGATCGCCTCGATGAAAAACTTACCAGGGGGGCGGTTGATGCGGTTGTATAGCTCCATGTCGAAGGACCATGATGCGGGCTTCAGCTTGAACGTCGTAAGGGCATTCACCCGCTTCGCCACCTGAGCCGGTGTCAGATGGATGGTGGACAGCCGGCAGGGGTCGTGCCAGCCTGACATGCCGCAGATCCGGTGCGACCTCAGCTGGAAGGGCAACACCCGGCGCTAGATGAACGCCACCACCAGATCGGCGGCGACCAGCCCCTCGGAGCTCTTCAGCAGCGTGATCCGGCCGAGCTCCTCCAGGGCCACACCACATGGGACTGCACATCAATGAACGGTGACAGCCGGATGTAGTCCGTGTTCGGGTTGGCATTCTTCACATAGAAGTATGTTCGGTGCCACCCCTTGACGGAGTCGATGAAAGAAAGAGGGGGGAAGCACGCGACACCGTGGCAGCACACCACTGTGCCCCCACAGGCACTGACTTTCAACGGCTTGAGATAGAAGAGCGCGTTGAATAAATCAATGAAGGGAAGAACACCGAGGTACCCCTCGCACAGCGTCACGAAGGCACAGAGATACAAGATTGCGTTGGGGCCGAGATGATGCGGCTGGAGGTCGAAGGTATCAAGAAAAAGGCGGAATAAGAGACTCACTCGGAGCCCGAAGCCCCGGGAGAAGTGCCAGAGGAACACGACGTGTTCCCCTGGCTGTGGCGTCGGTGCCAGCTCATTGCCTGGCGTGCGCGCCACCATCTGCTCTGCCGATGGCAGCTTGCGCGTGCGGCGGAGCTTCGCAATATCTTCCTCTCCGATGAAGAGCCGACCCAGCTCCCTTCGCGTCCATCAGCCATCTCGGCGGCAGGGCGGCACGCGGGCACGAATGCGGGCTCGGGCACGGTGACACGCAAGGGGGCGAGGAGGACGTAGAAAAGCAAGAAGATGAACAGCAAGAGAGCAAGCGGGACGCGGGTGTCTCCGCCCGCTTCCCTCCCTCCCCTTTTTATAGGGGTGGCCACAACCAGGGGGCGTGGGATTAGCTGTGCACACTCCCCCGGAAACTCCGCGCGCGTGGATGGCCCCGCACAGTAACGGCCGCTTCGGGGTGCAGAGGATCCCAACATGCGCCCCGAGGCTTACTGGGCTACGCCCGGGACCTAGCGGGCTAGGCCCAGGATGATGTCCCATATCACCGCGTGCGCGGCGCCCGCCTCATCATTACTTGCCGCGTGGCGCGCAGCGAGCCGACTCGGGTCCCGGGGCGACGCACCGATACTCGAGGCGTTGGATCCAATGGCCGATCTGGCTGCCCTTTCGGCTTCGCGCCGGAGGCTGGTATCGCTAGGGGGAAGCCGCCGGCTCCCCTCCGTCCACCGGACGCGGGCTCCCCACGGCTTCAGGGACTACTGACGGGGTTATTACCCCCAGGTATGCCAAAGCAACGGGGTCATTCCCCTCCAAACTTTGAAGAAAAACTACGCGGTCGGCTGATCGTGGCCGGCTCGAGGGCGTCCGGCTCGAGCTAGCGCCGGTTGTCGCTCCGGACGGCTAGTCAAGGAGCCGGCTCGACCCTCGGCCGGCTGGGCATCGCCGGCTGCCTCTGGGCTGCCTCCTCCGTTGACTCTTGGATGGACATCCGACATCCCATCCCTCTGCGCGGGGGTACGACGACACGACGCGACCGGCACGACGGGCGACCCTGTGGCTACAGTGGCCGCTGACGCACTGCAACGCATGGCTACAGTCCGGTTGTCCCGGCCGCTGACCTCAGCGAGCGCGATCGGGCGAGGGAATAGTGCCGGTACACCCTCGCCCACTCGATTACATGCCTCGGTGTAGCTACAACGCGGCCGGCCGTACCGAAGACTTCGGCCGGCTGGCGCTGGACGACACCCCCCTGGGCGACCCGTCCCGCGGTAGGTGGGCGAGGTCCAATCGCAGAGCCGGCTGGTGGGCCCCAGCGGGAGATGGGACTGCTTAGCCGGTGGACCCCACCAACGACAAGACGGCACGAATGGCGGGACCCCCTAGCCAGTCGGAGAGACTGCCAGCCAGGTCGCCCCGCCCCTGTACTTAGAACGTATTATAAGATCCGGGGGGTTGGCCTATAAAACCCCTCGATACCCCCCCCCCAACGGGACAAACGAACGATCAGTCTCGCACACCCGCAGAACTCCCAAAACCCCTCTAGTACTAGAGGAAGACGATTCGGCTGCTCCTTCTTCCTCCTCTAGATACAGCTCCAGGAACACCCTTGTACACATACCCATCCATCCAACTAAGCTAAGAAGGACTAGGGGTGTTACCAACCACGGAGGGCCCTGAACCTGGGTACGTCGTGTGTCACCACCGCTTGTGCCCAATCCCGCACCCGAAGCCCGTCGGCGTCCTCCGGCCCCAACCACCTATGATAAGCCACCCTATGGCATTTGTCGTGAGAAAACAACGACAACCTACAACAAGCTTGGTGAAGACATTCGAGCACTGCAATACGTTGATGTCATTATGAGTTCCTGGCATACCAAAGGAGTGCCAAATCCATAGGTCATGCATGGCTACTGCCTCAAGTACCACACTACA
Organism: Hordeum marinum; assembly: GCA_022496015.1. Classification (NCBI taxonomy): domain Eukaryota; kingdom Viridiplantae; phylum Streptophyta; class Magnoliopsida; order Poales; family Poaceae; genus Hordeum; species Hordeum marinum. The sequence continues at coordinate 501,867,272 of CM039678.1, read as the reverse complement.
ACCTCCTTTGGCGCCTTTGTACATCCCCTGCCAAACAAACGGGCACTTTTTCATGACCAATGCATGCAGTCGATGCTTCCAAGCATCCCAGGAAATCCTCTTGCTGCATTCTATGCTAGGATCATAGTAGTGTCTTCAGCATTGGGTGATCGCAAATATTGTGGTCCAAACACTGCCACCACTACCCTGCAGAACTTGTAAAGACACTCAATGGTGGTGGACTTGGCCATTCTTCCATAGTCTTCTTATATATCGGTGGGAGCTCCATATGCAAGCATCCTCATAGTTGTGGTGCACTTCTGGAGTGAGGAAAATCAAACTGTGCTCGTGCAATCCTTTTGCAAACAAAATAGCTATCGAACTCCCGGATGGAATTAACAATCCTGCGGAAGAGCTTCCGGTTCATCCGGTAACGACGCTGAATACTTTATCATCATGTAGAGGAGAGTCGGCATAGAGCATGCAATAGCCCTACATCTGATGCCTCTCCTTACTCTTGCATCGGCCCGACGCCGAGCCACTTTGTTGAGGCTTGTCATTATTCACGAGCAAGCCCGACAGCGAGGCGAGGATCATGAGGTGTTCCTCGTCGGCGGTGTCGGTCTCGGCTTCCTCCTCCAATAGATCCGAGAACGCCTCCTCCTCGTCAGAGTCCATTGTCGAATAGGCAAAACGCCAAACACTTTGTGGGCGTGGTGGGCGGGCAGCCGCCGGTGTCCTGCCGGCGTGGTCGCTGTCGAAGAGCGGGTATGGGTGGGGATGGGGGTGGAGAAGCGAATCCGGTGGGGAAATGGAGAGGCGCGAGGAAACATCCTTTTTCTAGCGGTGGCGCAGCGCCCGTACACAGGCGGGAGGCGTCAGAATCGGCATGGTGGAGGGCATGAGATTCGCCTAACAGTGGTGTCCCACGTGCACCTTTAGTTTCCGCCAGAGCCCCCAAGTGCCCCCAGCATGCTGGGGCCGGCCTGGGTTCGCCGACCCAAAAATTGGCCCAACCGGCAAAAAACGGCACCCTGGGGCATGTCTAGGGCGATTTTTCGACACCGACGGTTAAAAAGTCGCCCGGGTTGTGTTGGGGAACATTGCATGGGAAACAAAAAATTTCCTACGCACAAGCAAGACATATCCATGGTGATGAGCATCTACAAGAGGGAGAGTGGATCTACATACCCTTGTAGATCGCTAAGCGGGAAGCGTTAAGAAACACGGTTGATGTAGCGAACGTCTTCACGATCCAAATCACCGAGCGTCCCGTGACCCCATCATGATCCTTCTTGAAATCTAGTGACGATCCATCCCGCGATCCCATCACGATCCGTCCTGCAATCAAATCACGAATCGTCTCGCGATCCTAATCACGATCCTTCCGATCTAGCGCCAAACGGATGGCGCCTCCACGTTCAGCACACGTACACCTCAATGTTGATCTCCACCTTCTTGATCCAGAAAGAGGGAGCAAGAGATAGATGAGTTATCCGGTAGAGCGACAGCATGGCGGCGATGGTGGTGGAACTATTCCGGCAGGGCTTCGCCTAAGCACCACCGAACTGGACTAGAGGAGAAAACGATCTAGATGAAGTAGAGGAAGCACGTGGAAATTAGGATTAGCTCTCCCCTCTAAATCCTCTAGTATATATAGGAGGGAGGTAGGGGCGGAGGCAGCCTCAAACCCTCAAGGGTTGGCCGAAATTGGAGGTGGAGGAGTCCAACTCCAATCCTACTAGGAGTAGGATTCCTCCTCTCCACTTGGAAACCCTTTCTATCTTACCACCTTCCGGTTTTTCCCACCCCCAGCTGCATGGGACTTATTTGGGGGGGGGGTTCAGCCAGCCCACTAGCGGCTGGTTCGACTCCTCCCACAGACCATGAGGTCATTTGGGTTGAGACACCCTTCCTGATGGCCCCCGGTACCCTCCCGGCACTCCAGTACACTACCGAAGTACCCGCAACTTTTCCGGTGACCAAAACAGCACTTCCTATATATCAATCTTTACCTCCGGACCATTTTGGAGCTCCTCGTGACGTCCAGGATTTCATCCGGGACTCCGAACAACCTTCAGTCACCACCATACATAACTCTACTATATTGAAACGTCACCGAACCTTAAGTGTGCAGACCTTGCGGGTTCGAGAACTATGTAGACATGACCGAGACACCTCCATGGTCAATAACTAATAGCGGGACCTGGATGCCCATATTGGTTCCTACATATTCTACGAAGATATTTATCTGTTGAAACCCTATGTCAAGGATTCAGTTAATCCCGTACGCTATTCCCTTTGTTCTTCGGTATGTTACTTGCTCGAGATTCGATTGTCAGTATCTCTATACCTAGTTCAATCACGTTACGGGCAAGTATCTTTACTCGTTTCATAATACAAAATCCTGTGGCTAAAACTTTAGTCACATTGCTTGCAAGGCTTGTTTGTGATGTTGTATTACCGAGTGGGCCCTGAGATACCTCTCCATCACACGGAGTAACAAATCCCAATCTTGATCCATGCCCACTCAACAGATACCCTCGGAGATACCTGCAGAGCATCTTTATAGTCACCCAGTTACGTTGTGACATTTGATACACACAAGGTATTCCTCCGGCGTCAGTGCTATGCATGCTCTCATGGTCATAGGAATAGATACTTCACATGCAGAAAACTATAGCAATAAACTGACATGATAATATGCTATGTTTATAGTTTGGGTCTTGTCCATCACATCATTCTCCTAATTATGTGATCCCTTTATCAAATGACATCTCATGTCTATGGCCGGGAAACCTTGACCATCTTTGTTCAATGAACTACTTAGCTAGAGGCATACCAGGGACACAGTCTTGTCTATCTACCCACACATGTATTTGAGTTTCCAATCAATACAGTTATAGAATGGATAATAAACGATTATCATGAACAAGGAAATATAATAATAATCAGTTTATTATTGCCTCTAGGGCATATTTCCAACATGGGGGGCTGTTGGGGGTGCGGCTGGAGATGCTTTGGGAAAAAGGACCTTTTCTAGTTTATGACATTGTGTAGTTGTTGGGGAAGGTTGCATCGGAAACAAAAAAATTCCTACGCTCATGCAAGACCTATCCATGGTGATGAGCATCTACGAGAGGGAGAGTGGATCAACATACCCTTGTAGATCGCTAAGCGGGAAGCATTGAGAAACGCGGTTGGTTTAGTCGAACGTCTTCGCGATCCAAATCGCCGAGCGTCCCGCGATCCAATCACGATCCGTCCCGATGAAGCACCGAACGGACGGCACCTCCGCGTTCAGCAGACGTACAACTTGATGACGATCTCCGCCTTCTTGATCCAGCAAGAGGGGACAGAGAGGTAGACGAGTTCTCCGGCAGCATGATGGCGCCGCGGCGATGGTGGTGGAGCAATTTTGGCAGGGCTTCGCCTAAGCATTGCAGAAAACCGATCTAGAGGAGAAACTGTGCACTAGAGGAACGGGTAGCATGTGGCTAAAAATCTAGTGCGAAAACCCTAAAACCTCTAGTGTATATAACAGGAAGAGAGGAGGAGGCTTGGCCCAAGGGCCAAGCCACCTAGGCTTCGGCCGAACCAAGAGGACAGGAGGATTCCACCTCCAATCCTAGTAGGACTAGGACTCCTCCTTATTTTGGGCTTTTTGCCTTTTTCCACCTTTTTCTCTTTGGGCTTTTCTTACCAGCCGCATGGGCCTTGTGTGGGACTTCCACCAGCCCACTAAGGGCTAGTATTCACTCTCCCACAGCCCATGTAGCCTCTTGGGTCGAAATGCCCCTCCCGATGGTCTCCCGGTACACTACCGGCACTCCCGGTACACTATCGATGGGCCCGAAAAAAATTCGGTGACCAAAATAGGACTTCCTATATATGAATCTTTACCACCAAACCATTCCGAAGATCCTCGTGACATCCGGGATCTCATCCGGAGTCTAGGAAACCTTGACCATCACATGTCAATGGCTAGGAAACCTTGACCATCTTTGACCAATGAGCTAGTTCACTAGAGGCATACTAGGGACAAAGTGTTGTCTATTTACCCACACATGTAATGTGTTTCCAATCAATACAATTCTAGCATGGATAATAAACGATTATCATGAACAAGGAAATATAATAATAAACACTTTATTTATTGCCTCTAGGGCATATTTCCAATAGCCTCCCACTTGCACTAGAGTCAATAATCTAGTTCACATCACCATGTGATCCGCATTGTCTAACACCCAATGAGTTCTGGGGCTCGATCATGCTTTGCATGTGAGAGAGGTCTTTTAGTCAATGGGTCTGCGACATTCAGATCTATGTGTACTTTAGAAACCTCTATGTTAAATTGTAAACACTACTACTACACTCCACTTGGTACTATTCCAAATGGCTGCTCCACTATACGTATCCAGATTGCTACTCCGAGTCATCCGGATTGGTGTTAAAGCTGTCATCAACGTGACTCTTTACAAAGAACTCTTTATCACCTCCATAATCGAGAAACACCTCCTTAGTCCTTTGGTTACTAAGGATATTTTTGACCATTGTCCAGTGATCCACTCCTATACCACTCTTGTACCCCTTGACAGACTCATGGCAAGGCACACACAGGTGCGGTACACAGCATGGCACAATATAGAGAGCCTATGGCTAAGGCAAAGGGGACGACGTTCGTCCTTTATCTTTCTTCTGCCATGGTCGAGCTTTGAGTCTCACTCAACTTCACACCTTACAAATCACGCAAGAACTCTTTCTCTGACTGATCCATTTTGAACTCTTTCAAAATCTTGTCAAGGTATGTACTCATTGAAAGTCTCATCAAACATCTTGAGCTATCTCTATAGATATTTATTCTCAACAATTAGGTAGCTTTATCCAGGTCTTCCTTTGAAAATCACTTTTCAAACAACCATTTATGCTTTCCAGAAATTCTACATTATTTCCGAACAGCAATACGTCATCCACATATACTTATCAGAAACTCTATAGTGCTCCCACTCACTTTATTGGAAATACAAGTTTCTCATAAACTTTGTATAGACTCAAAAACTTTGATCACCTCATCAAAGTGTATATTCCAACTCCGAGATGCTTTCTTAAGTCCGTAAAAGGATCACTAAAGCTTGCTCACCTTTTACCATCCTTAGGACTCACAAAACCTTCTGGTTGTATCACATACAACTTTTCCTCAAGTAAACTGTTAAGGAAATGATGTTTTGTCATCCATCTGCTAGATTTCATAATTGTAAAATGCAGCAACTGCTAACATAATTCCAACAGACTTTAGCATCGCTACGAGTGAGAAAGTCTCATCGCAATCAACTCTTTGAACTTGTCGGAAACTTCTTTGTGACAAGTCGAGCTTTATAAATGGTGACATTTACCATCAGCGTATGTCTTCATTTCAAAGGTCCATTTGTACTCGACGACTTGCCGTCCAATGAGCAAGTCTACCTAAGTCTATACTTGGTTTTCATACATGGATCCTTTCTCGGATTTCATGGCCTCTAACCATTTGTCGCAATCCGGGCCCATCATCGCTTCTCCATATCTCGTAGGTTCATCGTTAGCCAACAACATGACCTCCAAGACAGGGTTGTCGTACCACTCAGGAGCTGTACGCATCCTTGTCAACCTACGAGGTTCGATGGTAACTTGATCCGAAGCTTCATCATCATCATCATTTACTTCCTCTTCAACTGATGTCGGTTCCACAGAAACATCTTTCTATGTTGCGCTACTCTATGGTTGAAACAAAGGTTTAACAACCTCGTCAAGTTCTATCTTCCTCCCACTCAATTCTTTCAAGAGAAACTTTTTCTCGGGAAAGGACCCATTTTAGCAACAAACACTTTATGCTTGGATCTGAGATAGAAGGTTCACCCAACTATTCTTAGGGTAATCTATGAAGATGCATTTGTCCGCTTTGGGTTCGAGCTCATTAGGTGAAAACATTTTTCCACACAAGCGTCGCAGCCCCAAACATTAAGAAATGACAGCTTAGGTTTCTATCAAACCATAATTCACATGGTGTCATCTCAACGGATTTATATGGTGCCCTATTTAAAGTGAATGTAGTAGCAAAACGATAAGAGACATCATAGCACGCACCATATCCAATAGAGCACGACTATGATGTTCAGACACACCATCACACTATGGTGTTCTAGGTGGCGTGAGTTGTGAAACAACTTTCACATCGTCTAAAGTTTTATGCCAAACTCGTAACTCAGACATTCACCTCCACGATCATATCACGGACATTTTTATCTTCTTGTCACGATGATCTTTAAACTTCACTCTGAATTTGCTTGAACCTTTCAAATGATTTAGACTTGTGTTTCATTAACTAAATATACACTATATCAACTCAAATCATCAGTGAAGGTAAGAAAATAACGATTTCCACCGCACGTTACAAGACTTATTGGATTGCATACATCAACATGTATCATTTCCAATAAATCACTAGCCCGCTCCATCAATCCAGAAAATGGGGTCCTTAGTCATCTTGCCTAAGAGGCATGGTTCAAATGTCTCAACCGATTCGAAATCGAATGAGTCCAAAGATCCATCAACATGGAGTTTCTTCATGCGCTTTATACTAATATGACATTGAGCGGCAGTGCCACAAGTATGTGGTACTATCATTATTAACTTTGTATCTTTTGGCATCAATGTTCTGAACATGTGTATTACTACGATCAAGATTCAACAAACCATTCTCACTGGGTGCATGACCATTGAAGGTATTATCCATGTAAACAGAATAACCATTATTCTCTAACTTAAATGAATAACCATGTTGCAATAAACACGATCTAATCACATTCATGCTCAACGCAAAACACCAAATAACATTTATTTAGGTTCGTCACTAATCCCGAAGGTAGAGAGAGCGTGCAATGTTGATCACATCAACCTTGGAAACATTTCCAACACACATCGTCACCTCACCCTTAGCTAGTTCTCCGTTTATTCCGTAGCTTTTATTTCGAGCTACTAACATTTAGCAACTGAACCGGTATCCAATACCCAGGTGCTACTAGTAGTACTAGCAAGGTACACATCAATAACACGTATATCAAATATACTTCTCTCGATGCTGCCAGCCTTCTTATGTACCAAGTATCTAGGGTTGTCCCGCTTCAGTGTCCGCTCTCCTCATAATCGAAGCACTTAGTCTCGGGTTTGGGTTCAACTTTGGGTTGCTTCACTCGAGCAACAACTGACTTGCCATCCATGAAGTTTTCCCTCCATGCCATTTCCCTTCTTGAAACTAATAATTTTACTAACCATCAGCACTTGATGCACCTTCTTGATTTCTACCTTCGCGGTGTCAAACATCGCGAATAGCTCAGGGATCATTATTTCTATCCCCGGCATTTTATAGTTCATCGCCAAGTTCTAGTAGCTTAGTAATGGTGACTTGGAGAACTATATCAATCACTATCTTATCTGGAAGATTAACTCCCACTCAATTCAAGCGATTGTAGCACCCAGCCAATCTGAGCACATGCTCAATGATTGAGATATTCTCCTTCATCTTGCAGACAAAGAATCTTGTTGGAGATCTCCTATCTCACAACACGGGCACGAGCCTGAGATCCCAATTTCAGCTCTTAGAACATCTCATATGTTCTGTGATGTTCAAAACGTTTCGGAGCCTCAATTCTAACTCGTAATGCATGACACACTAAACTATCAAGTAGTCATCGGAACTTGCCTGCCAGATGTTCACAACATCTACAAATGACACTAGAGGTGGTGGCGCACCGAGCGGTGCATTAAGGACATAGGCCTTCTGTGTAGCAATGAGGAAAAATCCTCAGATCATGGACCCAGTCCGAAATATTTCTACCATCATCTTTCAACTCTATTTCTCTAGGAACATATAAAAATTCAAGGGAGCTACAGCATGAGCTAGTAATCTACAACATAATTTTGCAAAGACACTACTGATTATGTTCGTGATAATGAGTTCAATTAATCATATTACTTAAGAGCTCCCACTCAAATTGACATCCCTCCGGTCATTCGAGTGATACATGATCCAAATTCACCAACTCAAGTCCGATCATCATGTGAGTTGAGGTGGTTTCAATGGTGAACATCATCATGTTCATCATATCTACTATATGACTCATGTTTGACCTTTCGGTCTGTTGTGTTCTGAGGCCATGTCTATACATGCTAGGCTCGTCAAGTTTAACCCGAGTGTTCTGCATGTGCAGCACTGGCTTGCACCCGTGGTATGTGAACGTAGAGTCTATCACACCCGATCATCACGTGATGTCTCTACACAACGAACTTTCGCAACGGTGCACACTCGGGGAGAACACAATTTATCTTGAAATTAAGTGAGGGGTCACCTTATAATGCTACCGTCATCCTAAGAAAAACAAGGTGCATAAAAGGATTAACATCACATGCAAATAATAAGTGACATGATATGGTCATGAACTTGTGCTTTTGATCTCCATCTTGAAAGCACCGGCATGATCTCCTTCGTCACCGACATGACACCATGATCTCCATCATCTTGATCTCCATCAACGTGTCGCCATCGGGGTTGTCGCGCCCACCATGCTTCTACTACTATTGCTACCGTTTAGCAATAAAGTAAACCATTACATAGCGCTTAATGATTGACATGCAGGTCATGTAATAATTAAAGACAACCCTATGGCTCCTGCCGGTTGCCGTATTCATCGACATGCAAGTCGTGATATTCTATACAACACATGATCATCTCATACATCACATATATCTCATCATGTAATTGGCCATATCACATCACAACATACCCTACAAAAACAAGTTAGACGTCCTCTAATTGTTGTTGCATGTTTTACGTGGCTGCTACGGGTATCTAGCAAGAACAATTATCACCTATGCATAAACCACAACAGTGATACATAAGTTGCTTTTCAACATTCTCAAGGACCGCCTTAGTCGAATTCGATCCAACTAAAGTAGGAGAAACACACACCCGCCGGCCATCTTTGTGCAACGAAGTTACACGTCAGTCGATGGAACCGGTCTCTCGTAAGTATATGAGTAAGGCTGGTCCGGGCCGCTTCATCCCACAATACCGCTGAACCACAACACGACCAAGGGAGGAAGCAATCTAAGCATTAACACCCACAAACTTTTTGTGTTCTACTCGAGATCTCATCTACACATAGACCTAGCTCTAATACCACTGTTGGGGAACATTGCATGGGAAACAAAAAAATTCCTACGCACATGCAAGATCTATCCATGGTGATGAGCATCTACGATAGGGAGAGTGGGTCTACATACCCTTGTAGATCGCTAAGCGGGAAGCGTTAAGAAACGCGGTTGGTGTAGTCGAACGTCTTCGCGATCCAAATCGCCGAGCATCCCACGATCTCATCATGATCCGTCAAGCGATCCAATCATGATCCGTCCCGCGAACTCATCACAATCCGTCCCGCGATCTCATCATGATCCGTCTCACGATCTTGATCATGGTCCTTCCGATCTAGCGCCGAACGGACGGCACCTCCGTGTTCAGCACACGTACAGCTCGATGACGATCTCCACCTTCTTGATCCAGCAAGAGGGAGCGGAGAGGTAGACGAGTTCTCCGGCAGCGTGACGGTGCCGCGGCGATGGTGGTGGAGCAATTCCAGCAGAGCTTCACCTAAGCATTGGAGAAAACCGATCTAGAGGACAAAACTATGCACTAGAGGAACGGGTAGCACGTGGCGGAAAATTTAGTGCAAAAACCCTAAAACCTCTAGTATATATAAGAGGAAGAGAGGAGGAGGCTTGGCCCAAGGGCCAAGCCATCTAGTCTTCGGCCGAACCAAGTGGAGAGGAGGATTCCTCGTCCAATCCTAGTAGGACTAGGACTCCTCCTTATTTGGGGCTTTTTGCCTTTTTCCACCTTTTTCTCTTTGGGATTTTCTTCCCAGCCGCATGGGCCTTCTGTGGGACTTCCACCAGCCCACTAAGGGCTGGTATTCACTCTCCCACAGCCCATGTAGCCTCTTGGGTCAAAATACCCCTCCCGATGGTCTCTCGGTACACTACCGGCACTCCCGGTACACTACCGATGAGCCCAAAAGTTTTCCGACGACCAAAATAGGACTTACTATATATCAATATTTACCTCTGGACCATTCAGGAGCTCCTCGTGACGTCCGGGATCTCATCCGAGATTTCGAACAACCTTCGGTCACCACCATGCATAACTCTATACTACCAAAACGTCACCGAACCTTAAGTGTGCAGACCCTGCGGGTTCGAGAACTATGTAGACATGACCGAGACACCTCTAAGGTCAATAACCAATAGCGGGACCTGGATGCCCATATTGGTTCCTACATATTGTACGAAGATCTTTATCGGTCGAACCTCTATGTCAAGGATTCAGTTAATCCTATATGATGTTCCCTTTGTTCTTCGGTATGTTACTTGCCCGAGATTCGATCGTCGGTATCTTCATACCTAGTTCAACCTCGTTACCGGAAAGTCTCTTTACTCGTTTCGTAATACAAGATCCCGTGATTAACACTTAGTCACATTGCTTGCAAGGCTTGTTGTGATGTTGTATTACCGAGTGGGCCCTGAGATACCTCTCCATCACATGAAGTAACAAATCCCAGTCTTGATCCATGCCAACCCAACAGACACCCTCGAAGATACCTATAGAGCACCTTTATAGTCACCCAGTTACGTTGCGACGTTCGATACACACAAGGCACTCTTCCGGTGTCCGTGAGTTGCATGATCTCATGGTCATAGGACCATATACTTGACATGCAGAAAACAGTAGCAATAAACTGACACGATCATATGCTACGTTTGTAGTTTGGGTCTTGTCCATCACATCATTCTCCTAATGATGTGATCCCGTTATCAAATGACATCAAATGTCAATGGCTAGGAAACCTTGACCATCATTGACCAACGAGCTAGTTCACTAGAGGCATATAGGGACAAAGTGTTGTCTATTTACCCACACATGTAATGTGTTTCCAATCAATACAATTTAGCATGGACAATAAACGATTATCATGAACAAAGAAATATAATAATAATAACTTCATTTATTGCCTCTAGGGCATATTTCCAACACCTTTATAATCACCTAGTTACGTTGTGATGTTTGATACACACAAGGTACTCCTCTGGTGCCAGTGAGTTGCATGATCTCATGGTCATAGGAACAGATACTTGACATGCAGAAAACGATAGAAATTAACTGACATGATCATATGATATGTTTATTGTTTGGGTATTGTCCATCACATCATTCTCCTAATAATTTTATCCCGTTATCCAATGACATCTCATGTCCATGGCCAGGAAACCTTGACCATCTTTGATCAACAAGCTAGTCTATTAGAGGCATACTAGGGACATGGTGTTGTCTGTGTATCCACACATGTATCTAACTCTCCGATCAATACAATTCTAGCATGGATAACAAACAATTATCATGAACAAGGAAATATGATAATAACCAATTTATTATTGCCTCTAGGGCATATTTCCAACAGTCTCCCACTTGCACTAGAGTCAATAATCTAGCTCACATCGCTATGTGATTTGTTATGAATCTCACACCCAATGAGTTCTGGGGTTCGATCATGTTTTGCATGTGAAACAGGTTTTAGTCAATGAGTCTGCGACATTCAGATCCGTGTGTGCTTTGCAAGTCTCTATGTCATGCTATAGACACTACTACCACGCTTCACTTGGAGCGATTCCAAATGGCTACTCCACTATACGTATCCGGGTTGCTACTAAGAGTAATCCGGATTGGTGTTAAGTCTTGCATCGACATAACCCTTTACGACGAACTCTTTATCACCTCCATGATGGAGAAATATTTCCTTAGTCCTCTAGTTACTAAGGATAATTTTGACCGCTGTCTAGTGATCCATTCCTGGATCACTCTTGTACCCCTTGACAGACTCATGGTAAGACACACACAGGTGCAGTACACAGCATGGTGCTACCTCTTGAGCATGCGTTGGTTTTCCCTTTAAGAGGAAAGGGTGATGCACCGAAGTAGATAAGCATTTCCCTTAGTTTTTGAGAACCAAGGTATCAATCCAGTAGGAGGAACAAGCAAGTCACCAATGGATGCACCTATATAAATAATCAAACTCTTGCACCCAATGCTATAAAGGGGTTGTCAATCCCTTCACGTTTATTTGCAAGGATTAGATCTGATAGAGATAGATGTAATGAGTGCGGAAAGTTAAAAGTAAATAAATTGCAGCAAGTATAGATCTGAAAATATATGATGGAAAATAGACCCGGGGTCCATAGGTTTCACTAGAGGCTTCTCTCTTGAAGGCAAATATCATGGTGGGTTAACAAATTACTGTCAAGCAATTGATGGAAAAGCAAATAATCATGTATTATCCAAGGCAATGATCATGCATATAGGCATCACGTCCATGACAACTAGATCAAAACGATTCTACATCTACTACTATTACTCCACACATCGACCGACTGATGCCTGCATCTAGAGTATTAAGTTCATGAAGAACAAAGTAACGCATTAAGAAAGATGACATGATGTAGAGGGATAAACTCAAGCAATATGATGAAAACCCCATATTGTTACCCTTGATGGCAACAATACAATACGTGCCTCACTACCCCTACTTTGTCACTGGGTGAGGACACCGTAAGATTGAACCCAAAACCAAGCACTTATCCCATTGCAAGAATTACCAATCTAGTTGGCCAAACCAAAACAATAACTCAAAGAGACTTGCAAGGATATGAAATCATGCATATAATAAATAAGAGGAGATTCAAATAATATTCATAGATAATCTGAACATAAACTCACAATTCATCAGATCTTGCCAAACACACCACAAAAGAAGATTACATCGGATAGATCTCCATGAAGATCATGAAGAACATGATATTGAAGAGCAAAGAGAGAGAAGAATCCATCTAGATACTAGCTATGGACCCATAGGGCTATGGTGGACTACTCATGCATCATCAGAGGGGAAAGGGAGTGTATGTAGATGCCCTCTGTGATCGATTCCCCCTCCGGCTGATTACCGGAGAAGGCACCAAGATTAGATCTCTCAATGAGGGAGTCCTGGATTAGGGGGTCCCCGGAGGGCCAACCTATTGTTCATGGGCCGGACTGTACGGGCCGCAAGGCGGGCTTCAGATGATCGAAGAGCACCTATGCCAGATGGAAGCTTTGAGGAGCCATGACGTATTCTCCATGTTATTAGCTGTAGTTAGGCATGTTTATCTCTTCGACATGTAACCGACCATGTGTAAACCTAGGGCACCCTCGACGTCTATATAAGCCGGAGGGTTTAGGGGTAGAAGAGGACGAGTCATCTAGGGTTAGCTATACGACCTCGAGGTAGATCAACTCTGTAACCTCTCACATCATCAATACAATCAAGCAGGACGTAGGGTATTACCTCCATAGGAGGGCCCAAACCTGGGTAAACTCGTGTCCCCTTGATCTCCTGTTACCGTCGATTCTAGTCTCATAGTTCGGGACCCCGTACCTGAGATCCGCCGGTTTTGACATCAACATTGGTGCTCTCATTGAGAGTTCCTCTATGAGCGCTGAAGGAATCGATGGCTCACCTCGTCGCAAGTAGCGATATCTGCATCGGAGGGACCCTCGCCCCTGATCAGAGTTTCATCGGCAATGACGTCTTGTCACCTGCCAACCCGATCAGCTGTCACGGTCAGACCGAAAAGTTTCCCCCCAATCAGGGTATTAAGTTCGGAGCCCTAGAGTTCTGGCTGATTCACAGGGAACACTCATTCTAATGGAACCCTCAACCTTTGAAGAAAAGCCTGCAAGTCTGGATGCTTTGACGCCCGAGACATCAGGTCCCATGGCAGAACGGAACACAGATTCGCTTCGGCATAATTCCAAAACCGTCACGCCAGTTGGCGAATCCACTCGTATCAGCGACACGCACCCCGCCATCGCCTTGTTCTTAAACGAGTTGTTTGATCAGATCGAAGCTATGTGTATATCTGATGACCAGGATCCGATCTATGATTGGCTCGGGATCAGACCCGGCGAGAGGGAAATTCACATCCCTCCCGTCACCCACCTTGTCTCTACCATCGAGTGTCTGGCTGCGGATTCCGCCCTACATCCGGAATTAAAAACTATTTATACTCCAGTCCTCAATCACCAGCACCCTGTCAATGAATCAGAGGCGGGGAATCTTTTTAAAGCCGGACAATCACCGGTTCAAAATCCTTCGCACGATTTGGAAAGTGTAGTTCCGAACACTCGTTGTGACAGGGAACCGGATTTTTTCCCACCCACTGCCCAAGACGATCATCCAAGTATCCCACCAGAGCCCGTGTCTCCGCACTTCCGGGATATCAAGCTACTACAAGGAGAATCGGTCCACCACTTTTGGGCAAGACTCCTACTCGCTAGGAGCAGAGTAAAAGGTCTTTTTGACCAAGATATAACAGCAATTTTCATTCGCAATTGCCATGATGAAGGGATTCTTAATGCGCTGGCCCGCCGACGCATAAGCGACTTTTTGGATTTATCGGAATTAGTACAAAAGTACTACGCCGGGGAGAGTGTCTGGCAATCTGAGCGGTTATTCTCGGAACCAATTTTCTCCGAACACCCTAGAGGATCTCAGAAAAAGAGGATACCTTCGAATCGGCCAGTCAGGTATGAACCCATCAAAAAAAGAAATAAGCGTTTTTCAGGGACCGGCACTGTCCTCGATGGACTATTGGATAAACCTTGCCCCATACATTCCATGCTGTTAAACACAAACCCAACTCAAATCCTTCGTGCTTGCTGGGTCATGAGGCAAGTCGCAAGAAGCGGCGAGGCTATCCTTGAAGCACCCCCATCAAGAAGGTGCTCTCCTTCATCGCCTGGATCCAATGCCGAAGTCCTGGCGGTCTATGAGACCTTACCCTCGAGGAACAGGCGTAACAGAGCTCTTAGGGAACTTGAGCGAGTCTACCAGGTGGCAGCCACTAGCCCATGCGCAGACATACCAATTACTTTCGGGGTCACTAACCAGCCGCCCATCCTTCCACCGGCCACACTAGTCTTGAACCCCATCATCAATGTGTACAGGCTACATAAAGTGCTAATGGACGGCGACAGTGGCCTCAACCTCATATACAAGGCCACCCTGGATAAAATGCAGATCGACTGATCTCGCATCGAACATAGGAACACAACCTTCCGGGGAATTATCCCAGGGAAAGAAGCGCGTTTTTCCGGATGTGTCACCCTGGACGTGGTGTTCGGCACTCCCGAAAACTACCGATCCGAAGAACTTCTCTTCCACATCGTCCCCTTCCCAAGTGGCTATCATGCGCTATTGGGATGCAACCCCACTATGGGTACATGAAACTCAAAATGCCAGAACCAAATGGAGTGATCACGATCGCAAGTGATCCGAATATATCCCTTCGGACCGAAAACAAAATAGCAGCACTCGCCCTCGAGGCATTAGCAGAAAATTTTGCTGCCGAAGAGTTGACTGCCTTGCGGTCGACAGTTAACAAGGACGATGTGATCCTTAGCAAAAGGCCCAAGTCCACATCATTCCAACTCGCAAAGGAAATCATCAAATTTCAGGTACATCCAACGGACCCCAATAAAACATCATCCATTGAATCCCAGCTTGATCCTCTCCTGGATGAAGCGCTGTGGAATTTTCTCCATGAGAATTGGGACATTTTTGTCTGGCAACTTTCCGATATGCCTGGAATCCCACATCGGCTCGCCGAGCACAACTTAAACATTATTCCCGGCTTTAAGCCCGTGAAACAGACATTGCGCCGCTTTTCTGAGCCCAAACGGCAAGCCATGGGGGAAGAATTAGCAAAAATGCTCGAGGACGGATTTATTCAGGATATTAAACACCATGATTGGCTAGTAAACCTGGTGATGGTACCCAAGAAAGACAACTCCTGGCGGCTATGTTTCGACTTCAAAGACCTCAACAAGGTCTGCCCCAAGGACCCTTTCCCATTACCACGCATAGACCAGATCATTAATGCCACAGCAGGACACGATCTATTGTGTTTCCTTGACGCTTACTCCGGATACCATCAAATTAAAATGAACGAATCCAATGAAGCGGCTACTGCATTCATCACCCCCATACGGGCCATTCTGCTTCAACACGATGCCTTTCAGACTAAAAATGTTGGGGCCACATACCAGCACATGATCCAAACCTGTCTCGCGACACAGATCAGTAAGACAGTTGAGGCATACGTGGACGATGTGGTAGTCAAAACCA
Source organism: Hordeum marinum (assembly GCA_022496015.1). Lineage (NCBI taxonomy): Eukaryota > Viridiplantae > Streptophyta > Magnoliopsida > Poales > Poaceae > Hordeum > Hordeum marinum. The sequence continues at coordinate 501,850,992 of CM039678.1, read as the reverse complement.
AACACGACGACCAATTGATCGACGACTTACGGTAAACCTTTGCCAGTCTACGCGAATACGATATACGGCTCAATCCGGAAAAATGTGTATTCGGAGTTCCCTCGGGTAAGCTGCTTGGATTCATTGTCTCCCATAGAGGAATACAGGAAAATCCAGCTAAAATCCATGCTCTATTAGAGCTTGCAATTCCCACAGAGCTGAAGCATGTCCAGAGGCTAGCTAGGTGCATGGCGGCGTTAAGCCGCTTCATCTCCCACCTCGGAGAAAAGGCTTCGCCGCTCTATAAACTGCTAAAATGGACCAACAATTTTGAATGGACTGATGAGGCAGCGGCTGCGTTAGAAGAAATCAAAACACTACTAGAACCCAATCCCATACTCACGGCACCGGGCGTCGGTGAGCCCATGTTACTATACATATCGCCCACCAACAAAGTCGTCAGTGCGGCGCTCGTCGTGGAACGAGATGAGGAGGGACATAAATTCCGGACTCAGAAGCCGGTATATTATGTGCCATAAGTGCTAACGCAGTGCAAGTCCAGATACCCACATTACCAAAAAATAGCTTACACAGTGTTCATGGCATCGAGGAAACTCAGACACTACTTCCAGGAGTGCGCGGTAACAGTGGCATCTGCGGTCCCCCTGAATGATATAATTAAAAACAGGGACGCCACCGGCCACATAGCCAAATGGGCCATTGAGCTCCTCCTTTTGAAATAACCTACAAGCCACGTCGCGCCATTAAATCTCAGGTACTCGCGAACTTCCTGGCTGAATGGACAGAGGCCGAACTCCCGAAGGAATATAGTGCATACTCCCATTGGACAATGTACTTTGATGGATCCAAGACCCTGTCCGGACTGGGGGCTGTACATGGTTGGACCCCTTAAAGGGGGAACCAAGAAAAATAAATACCTACTGGTCATGGTTGACAAGTTCACCAAATGGATAAAAGCAAAACCCGTTAAGTCGGCTAAATCCGGACCAGTGATCGACTTTATGTCTAGCGTAGTACACTGCTATAGTGTCCCGCATGGTATAATAACAAACAATGGATCCAACTTCATGGCCCAAGAGGTCAAGGACTGGTGTGCAGAAATGGGCATAAAGCTTGATTATGCATCAGTCTATCATACGCAGACCAATGGGCAGGTCGAGCGAGCAAACGGTCTCATTATGAGCGGCATTAAGCCATGTTTGTTCTGATCTCTTCATGAGTACGACTGTCATTGGGTGGAGGAACTCGACTCTATTTTATGGGGCCTACGTACCACCCTAAACAGGTTAACAGGCTACACACCATTTTTATGGTCTATGGGGCAGAAGCATTCGTCCCTTGCGATATTATTCACGATGCACCAAGAGTGTGCATGTACGAGAAAAAGGAGGCCGAGTTAGATCGGCAGGACGACTTAGACGCCTTGGAGTGAGAGCGTGACATAGCTCTCGCTCGTTCCACCCTTTACCAATAGCAAGCTCAACGTTACCAAAGCAGGGAGGTCAAGGCAAAAGCATAAAACGTAGGTGAACTCGTCCTATGGCTCCTGGAGAAGCAAAAGCATAAATTCAACCCCAAATGGGAGTGCCCTTTCATCATCGATGATGTACTCGCGGGAGGTGCCTACCGTCTTCGGAATCCAACCGATAATAGCCTTGAACCGAACCCTTGGAACATAGCTCGTCTTCGGCGCTTCTACGGATAAACCGGTGTCGTCTAAACTCCCCCACATGTTTTATTTTTGCATCTTGTTATTTTTTGCCTTTTTCTTCTTCTCTTCCCATTTTGATGTTTGACATGGCCAATTTATTTTCTTAACCCTACGTTTGGCTGAACCAATCTTGTATTATGATTATCGGCATAAACCGTCGAGTGTTAAATTCGAACACAGCATGTGGGGGCTTCTTTTAAATAGCCAAACTTTCTATTACAAGTATCCTCTCATAGTTACTGGGTGTGCATGTTTCTTTTGTCATGTTTTAGCCATCATATGCATCAATTCGAACTAAGACTTTTCCAAGCTGGGTTTCCTTGCTCCTGTGATTACTCTCTACGTTCCCAATTGTTCGGCTAGAGAGTAAAGGGAGCACCTCTGCGATTGTTACGACCGGGTAATCTGGACACGTACCTCAGGCGGGCGAAGCCAAAAGCTAGTGATCTTACATAGACAATTGGTCGGCTATGACAGAAACACCTTATACGGCTCCGGCCGTTATCACCGTTGTTTGGGTTTCTTCCCAAAGAACAATTAGCCGCATGCTACAAATATGGGGCCCTATATCTACGATCTTCGTAGAGCCCCGATGAAAGGTATCGATAGGGGTACTATTTTCTTCGGAAGATGTTTCTTACTCCAGTTAGTAATATAACATATCTTTCTGTGTGCTTTCTATCTGTTCGCACCACATGGCCGGATTGCCTGGTTCCCCGAATACAGTTCGCTCTTTTGAAGGGACAAATAAGGAGGAACACTCCCGACCTCTCCGCACAGGGGGAGAAGCCGATGGCCGATTAATACAAAGTTTACAACACATATTGTTTTACAAACATGTACATATAAATTACATGAGCAGCTGCTAATCGAGGTTATCGATTATTGTGTTAAGGGGGCAGTCCGCCGGTGAAAGATGGGCAGCAAGAATTACCTGGTTATATACCAGGTGGAGCGACACTTCTTTTCTGTCCGATCCCACGGGACTAACCCGTGCCATATGCTTGGGGTTAGGTCCGGTGAAACGCGTCTTGATCATTTCCCAGGATTCTCATGCTCCCTCATGACAAGCTGAAGTCTTCCACAGCTCGAACCTATTTCGAGCCCCCTTGAATCGATCCACAAGTGTGGCCAGCCCTTCAGGTGGCTGCTCAGCAGGCCATAGTGCCTTTGCCATTCCCTTCATTGCTTTTTGCACGCGCTTATGGAGGGAGGTCAGCTCCTTCAGAAGGTCCCCCTGGTACGATTGGATATCCTCTTCAGGATGCCTGGACAGGAGGCATGTACACAAGACAATAGCGCACTTACCATTATTCCCTGCATCATAAATATTTACTGATAACGGAATTGTACTTACCGAACACGCTCCCCTGAAACTTTCGGTTCTCTCCTTGAGCTTGGGCCAATTGAATCTTCAAATTCTTTATTTCTTTGGCCTGTTTTTGTACAACAAGGCAGCCAGCCTGGTGTTGGGACTCTGCATACCTCTGAGAGTCCCGGGCTTCTTCCAGCTACCTTTCCATGTGCCCTATTGATTCGGATGCTACACGGAATTCGCATGTTAGGCACGATGACATATAAAGATTAGCAGTAAATGGATACTCACCATGGGCCTCTCGCATGAAGCTCTTTACTTGGGCTAGTTCAGGCTTCATGGATTGTACTTCCGCATGGCTCTCCTCGAGCTCCTTGGCCACTTGTTCAGACTGTTGCTTTGAGGCATGCTTCAGCAGTCAAATAGTGTGGGGATCCTTAATTCGTTTGTTCCAAAACAAATTAAGGCTCAGGGGCTACTAGGCTTGCATAAATATTCGGATTCTATAAAACCCGACCACTTACCTATATGCTGGCCATGATCAGCTTCATAGCTTTGCCGAACTCAGCTCGTGCGGCACCAAGGTGCGCATCCGCTGAGCATAGGGCACCGAACTCCTGTTCGGAGAAAATTGGGTGCCGCAAGGCCTCCCATCGTTGCCGGTGATGCATGGCGCTCTCCACCTCCGATTTGGTGATAGATACACCATCACCGGAATCAGCGGGCGCCGGATTAGTCATGTGGGCTTCTGTAGTAGAAGCCGCACGGGCCGTGGCTCGGGAATTTCGAGCACCTCCAGACACCCGGGTAACCTCTTCAGTAGGAGAAGATGGGGGATTTTGGCCTGAATAATTCGATAAAACAAACTGTTGTGAGGCTCTATTGATCGCAACAATAAGCGGATTACCGAACAATGTACCTTTGGGATGAGCGGGCAGGTGGATCCGTCCCTACGACCGGCTCTGTAGCAGGATCCATGTGGGCCTCCGACTCGGCCGCAGCTTCAGCTGCTGGTGTATGGCATGCACATCGGTGGTGTTTGGGATTCGGGACTAGCATGTCTGGGGCGCTCTTGGTGGCTAGCCTCTTGCGGGAGGAGCCTTTCTTCTTGCCCGCAGCAGGGATGGAGAAAGACCCAGGGTAATCAACTATGATAGCCACAGGGGTTTGGACAATACTATGCTGGAAATAGACTCTATTTTTCGAAGTCAAGAAGAAGATCCGGGTCCTCATTGAAACCCGGATTGTTGTCACGTGAATGGTTCTCGGGCTGAGGAGTTGGACAGTTGACTGTCTCGATGAAGCTCCCCCATTCCTGTTCACACCAGGCCTCGGTCAAATAGAGTGCGGAACAAAAAAACGAACTATTTCATGATTAAAAGAAAAAGGCTTATCCGTTCGATGGGATTGTGAGTCGAATATCCTTGTTTGGTTGAGCGCCGAATAAAGTCTTCTTGCTCTCCTTTGTATAGGTCAGCAACTGCGGCGGCCAACATCATCGGATTGGCGGGACCTAGCCTTCGGGAGCACGTAGTGTCGCTTGTCTCGTTGTATCGCCATAGGGGGTGTACCCTCTGTTGGAGGGGCTGCACACACCGGGAGATGGCAGCGGCCATTACGTCGATCATGGTCAGTTGGTGGTGGACGAGCATCCACACTTGTGCAGCTAGGCACCGCACTTCGACGCTTTCCTCTTGGGATGAGCTCTTGGGTTGCCAGTTATACTCTTCTTTTGGGGAACATCGGAGTATTTGGGAAGGCCTGTCCGAGTTGGCTCGAACAGGGGAACATCTTCAATATAAAACCACTCTGAGGTCCATTCTTCAGATTTCCTCGGTGTGCCGGCCGGATACACCGTTCTCGCTATGCGACATATTTCGGCTCCACCGAGCTCCAAAATCGTCTTGCCCCGAGTTCGGGGGACGAGACATAAATATTCCCTCCACAAATCGAAGTGTGCTTCGCACCCCAAGAACATCTCGTTGAGAGCAACGAACCCTGGGATGTCCAAGATTGACCCTAGAGTGAGATGATAGAGTTGGAGCCCGTAGAACTCTAATAACCCCCTTAGAAACGGGTGGATTGGAAATTCTAGGGCCCGGAGGAGGAAGAGGACAAAGCACATGCGCTCCCCCTTGTTAGGATTGGGGAAGCGCTCGTCGAAAACCTCGTCACCATAAGAGAGCAGACCTGCGCGGATAGCCGCCAGATCTGATGATGGAAGATATCCCCGGGTCTCTAGATTACGGAGCCGCAGGAGTGTGACGGAAACACTAGTCCAGTCCCCTGGTTGCTAGCCGTAGGGACGTGTGATGGAGCTAGCGACGTTAGCCATATTTTGCGTGGAGCTTCCGCTAGGAGTTTCTTGCGACAAGAGGGAGGGGAATGTGGTTTGAGCCATGATTTTGCTTGATTAAATGGGTTAACGCCTCTGTTATGGAAGGGAGAGATTGTAAAAATTGCTAACCACTCGCCTCCCCACGACGCATGAAAATCGAGGAGCATGCGCAGTCATTATAATGAGCACTGCATCCGCGATGCTTGGGATCTTACCAAAGACTGGTCGGTTGCCGAACAAAGAAGGATGAGGGACTCGCCTCGCAAGCCGAAGACGATGACATGAGGAGATCGATCGGATATGTATCGGCGTTGAAGGCTAGTACGGGGGCTACTGAGGGAGTCCTGGATTAGGGGGTCCTCGGAGGGCCGACCTATTGTTCATGGGCCAGACTGTAGGGACCGCAAGGCGGGCATCGGATGATGGAAGACCACCTATGCCAGATGGAAGCTTCAAGGATCCATGACGTATTCTCTAAGTTATTAGCAATAGTTAGACATGTTTATCTCTTCGACATGTAACCGACCATGTGTAAACCTAGGGCACCCTCGGCATCTATATAAGCCGGAGGGTTTAGGGGTAGAAGAGGACGACTCATTTAGGGTTAGCTATACGGTCTCGAGGTAGATCAACTCTGTAACCCCTCACATCATCAATACAACCAAGCAGGACGTAGGGTATTACCTCCATAGGACAGCCCGAACCTGGGTAAACTCGTGTCCCCTTCGTCTCCTGTTATCATCGATTCTAGTCTCACAGTTCGGGACCCCCTACCCGAGATCCACCGGTTTTGACACCGACATTCGAGAATAGAGGCTTTCGGTGGCGGAAAAGTATTTTCGTGGCTCCCCTCGATGTGGGGGGAATATTTGGGAATTTATAGGCCAGAGAATAGGGTTAGGAGACATGCTAGGGCACGACAAGCCTGCTAGGCGTGGCCAGGGGGCCCCGCACCTAGCAGGCTTGTGGCGCCCTGGCACCTCCCCTGACGTGCACTCCAAGCTTGGATGACTTGTTTACTTCTAGAAAAATTCCTTCCAAAGGTTTTATTCCGTTTGGACTCCGTTTAATATTCCATATCTGCAAAACTGAGAAACAAGGAAAAAACAGAAACTCGCACTTGACTCTAGATTAATAGGTTAGTCCCAAAAATAATATAAAATAGTATATTAATGCATATAAAACATCCAAAACAGATACTGTAATAGCATGCCATAATAAAAAATTATAGATACGTTGGAGACGTATCAGCATCCCCAAGCTTAATTCATGCTAGTCCTCGAGTAGGTAAATGATAAAAACAGATTTTTGATGTGGAGTGCTACCTAACATATTTATCCAAGTAATATTGTTTATTGTGGCATGAATATTCAGATCCATAAGAATCAAAACAAAATCTTAATGTTGATATAGAAACAATAACGTTTGAAGCATACTAACAAAGAAGTTGCATCTCTTCAAAATATAATGGCAAAACAAAGTTATCCCTAGAATATTATATGGTCTGGCTATGCTCCATCTTCCCCACACAAAGTATATACATCATGCACAACCCCGATGAAAATTCAAGCAATTGTTTTTACACCCATTTTCTCAAACTTTTTCCACTCTCACGCAATACATGAGCGCGAGCCATGGATATAGTATAGGTGGTATAGAATATGGTGGAGGTTGTCAAGGAAAAGGTAGAAGATAGTCTCACATCAACTAGGCGTATCAACGAGCTATGGGGATGCCCATAAATAGATATCAATGTGAGTGAGTAGGGATTAGCATGATATGGATGCACCAGAGCTATAAGTGTATGAAAGCTCAAAAAGAAACTAAGTCGGGGGTGCATCCAACTTGCTTGCTCATGAATACCTAGGGCAATTTGAGGAAGCCCATCATCGGAATATACAAGCCAAGTTCTATAAAGAACAATTCCCACTAGTAAATGAAAGTGACAAAATAGGAGACTCTCTAACATGAAGATCATGGTGCTACTTTAAAGCACAAGTGTGGCAAAATGTAGTAGCAATGTCCCTTCACTATTTTCTCTCATTTTTTTATTGGGCATCTGAGGCCTCTTTTATTTTTCATAAAGTCCGGACTCTCATCCCTACTAATAAGGGAATCATAGCTTCCATCATCCTTTCCTCACATGGGAATGCTCTATAATGAAAATCATCACACTTTTATTTACTTATAACTCAAAAGGAAAATTACAACTCGATACCTATGACAAAATATGACTGATCTATATGCAATATGGAAGTGATGGTGTACATGTCATAAAAGGAAATGGTGGAAGTTGCATGGAAATATATCTCGCAATGGCCGTGGAAATGCCATAATAGGTAGGTATGGTGGCTGTTTTGAGGAAATATATATGGTGGCTGTTTTGCGGAAGGTTATGGTGGCTATTTTGAGGAAAGTGTTTGTTGCACCGGCGAGAGTTGCGCGGTACTAGGAAGGCTAGCAAAAGTGGAAGGGTGAGAGTGCGTATAATCCATGGACTCAACATTAGTCACAAAGAACTCACATACTTATTGCAAAAGACTATTAGTCATTGAAGCAAAGCATTAAACGCATGCTCCTAGGGGGAGGTTAGTAGGATTTAACCATCGCCCCCCCCCCCCGACCCGGACACAAAGGTCGACAATCTATAAACAAGCCATGCTCCGACTTCCTTACATAGCGGTTCACCACACGTGCATGCTACGGGAATCACAAACCTTTACACAAGTATTTTTACCAAATATCAATTTACTTCCTAACATGTCTCTTAACATTACCATCTATATATCTCAAAACTTTATGCAAGGAATCAAACTTCTCATAAATACTCAATGCACTTAATATGGAAGTTTTTATTATATCCCTTTTGGGTGCCTATCATATTAGGACTAAATTCACAACCTAGACCAATTACCATGCTGTTTTTAGGAACTCTCAAAATAATATAAGTGAGGTACGAGAGTTCAAGTCTTTCTATAAAACGAAAATACCATCGTGCTCTAAAAGATATAGGTGAAGTATATAGAGCAAAATTGCCAAACTCAAAAGATATAAGTGAAGCACATAGAGTATTCTAATAAATTGCCGAATTAGCGTGTATCTCTCAAAAGGTGTGTGCATCAAGGATGATTGTGTCAAACTAAAAAGCAAAGACTCATATCATACAAGGCGCTCCAAGCAAAACACATATCTTGTGGTGAATAAAAATATAGCCTCAAGTAAATTTACCGATGGATTGAAGACGAAAGAGGGGATGCCTTCCGGGGCATCCCCAATCTTAGGCTTTTTGTCATCCTTGAATATGACTTGGGGTGCCTTGGGAATCCCCAAGCTTAGGCTATTGCCACTCCTTATTCCATAATCCATCCAATCTTTACCCAAAACTTGAAAACTTCACAACACAAAACTTGATAGAAAACTCGCGAGATCCGTTAGTATAAGAAAATAAATCACCACTTTAGGTACTTTTGTGAACTAATTATTTATTTATATTGGTGTTATAACTACTGTAATATAACTTCTCCATGGCTTATACCACATGATACAACCCATAGATTCATCAAAATAGGCAAACAACTCAAAGAAAACAAAATCTGCCAAAAACAGAACAGTCTGTAGAAAATTGAAAACTCAGTATACTTATGTAACTCAATAAATTCTAAATAATTAGCACAACCTGGGAAATTTATATACAAATATTTTGAAAAAAATTCAGTTCAATTAAATGCTCTTAAAATATTAGAAAATTCCTGGACCGAGCGCAAAAGTTTTTGTTTTTCAGCAAGATCTAATCAACAACTACCATAGATCACCCTAAAGGTTTTACTTGGCTCAAACGCTAACTAAAACAACAAAAAACAATTACTACAGAAGTAATAATGTGGTAAACACTCAAAAACATGAGCAAAAACATAACACAAAAATAAAATTGGGTTGCCTCCCAACAAGCGATATTGTTTAACGCCCCTAGCTAGGCAAAACGCAATAGATCTAGGTATTGTCATCTTTGGTAAGCAACCCAAACTTGATCAAACCATCAAAATATTTCCTAACAAGATCTATCCTTTCCTTTATTTCGTTCCAATTATAAGAACTTAAATCATGAAAAGGGCTCTGGCTAGTAATTTTAACATTCATAAACCCGTAGTCTAGACCATCGCCATGGATATCATCATATAACACATGTATCTTATTTCTAACGGGTTCCTTAACCATATTTTCAATAAAATCATGCTTATACCCTTCCAAAATTCCCTTAGTAATCCAATCAAATTCCTTATAGCTTTCGTGATATAAGGCGCGAGTGACTTCTGCGTAGGGAGCTCTCTTACTAAGATTTTCACTATAAGATTGATAGTCTCTAGATTCTAGGCTACGCAAGGTTTCTTTATCATGGAGAATTTCTTCAATAGGAGGGTGTTCAACATGTTTATCATAGAAGGAAAAAATCTCCCTAGCTTCTTGTATGATGAAATCAAATTCTCACATAAGGATGATAGTAGCAATCTTTTTAGCATTAGGATGATTAATATTCGGAAGTTCATAAAATACTTTTCGCAAAGCGGGATGAATGTGCACAAATTTCCTTTCCAAATTTTCAATGAGCATGACAATAGCGTCTGCATAACTATTCGTGCTAAGAAGAATAGATATCTTACTCATAGGTATCGTTCCCGTACAATCAAAGAACTCTTGAATAACACTCTTACCAACAATATTTCCATCTCCAACTTGAAAAGTTTTAGTTTTAAGAAGATATTCAGTTTCATGATCTAGAGAGCAAGATTCAAATTTTTCCTTAATATTAGTACTAGCACTACCCCCCAGATTTTCAGTGATAAACTCCCCTACTTTAGACATGGTGGCAAAGCAAGCAATCAAGCACACAAGCAAAAGAAAGGCAAATGAAAGAAGGGCTAATAAAAAGGAAAATCTTTTTGGAAAATTGTTTTAGAAGTGGGGGAGAGGAAAACGAGAGGCAAATGGCAAATAAAGTAAATGCAAGAGATGAGTTTGTGATGTGTACTTGGTAGGCTTGATGTGTATCCTCCCCGACAACGGCGCTAGAAATCCTTCTTGCTACCTCTAGAGCATGCGTTGGTTTTCCCTTGAAGACGAAAGGGTGATGCAGCAAAGTAGATAAGTATTTCCCTTAGTTTATGAGACCCAAGGTATCAATCTAGTAGGAGTAACAAGCAAGTCACCAATGGATGCACCTACACAAATAATCAAACTCTTGCACCCAACGCTATAAAGGGGTTGTCAATCCCTTCACGGTTATTTGCAAGGATTAGATCTGATAGATATAGATGTAATGAGTGCGGAAAGTAAAAAGTAAATAAATTGCAGCAAGTATAGATATGAAAATATATGATGGAAAATAGACCAGGGGGCATAGGTTTCACTAGAGGATTCTCTCTTGAAGGCAATTATCATGGTGGGTAAACAAATTACTGTCAAGCAATTGATAGAAAAGCAAATAATCATGAAGTTATCCAAGGCAATGATCATTCATATAGGCATCATGTCCGTGACAAGTATATTGAAATGACTCTGCATCTACTACTATTACTCCACACATTGACCGACTCTTGCCTACATCTAGAGTATAAAGTTCATGAAGAACAGAGTAACGCATTAAGAAAGATGACATGATGTAGAGGGGTAAACTCAAGCAATATGATGAAAACCCCATCTCGTTACCCTAGATGGCAACAATACAATACGTGCCTCGCTACCCCTACTTTGTCACTAGGTGAGGACACCGCAAGATTGAACCCAAAACCAAGCACTTCTCACGTTGCAAGAATTACCAATCTAGTTGGCCAAACCAAACCAATAACTCGAAGAGACATGCAAGTATATGAAATCATGCATATAAGAAATCAGAGGAGATTCAAATAAGATTCATGGATAATCTAAACATAAACTCACAATTCATCGGATCTTGACAAACACACCACAAAACAAGATTACATCGGATAGATCTCCATGAAGATCATGAAGAACATGGTATTGAGGAGCAAAGAGAGAGAGAAGAAGCCATCTAGCTACTATCTATGGACATGTAGGTCTGTGGTGGACTACTCACGCATCATCGGAGGGGCAAGGGAGTTGATGTAGATGCCCTCCGTGATCGATTCCCCCTCCGGCAGGTTACCGGAGAAGGCGCCAAGATGAGATCTCTCGGGAATAGAGGCTTCCGACAGTGAAAAAGTATTTTCGTGGCTCCCCTCCATGTTGGGGGAATATTTGGGAATTTATAGGCTAGAGAATAGGGTTAGGAGACCTGCCAGGGCACGACAAGCTTGCTAGGCACGGTCAGGGGGACGCCTAGCAGGCTTGTGGCACCCTGGCACCTCCCATGACGTGCACTCCAAGCTTAGATGACTTGCTTCCTTCCAGAAAAATTCCTTCCAAAGGTTTTATTCTGTTTGGACTTCGTTTAATATTCCATATCTGCAAAACTCAGAAACAAGGAAAAAACAGAAACTGGCACTTGGCTCTAGATTAATAGGTTAGTCCCAAAAATAATATAGAATAGCATATTAATGCATATAAAACATCCAAAACAGATAATATAATATTAGGTCATCATCAAAAATTATAGATACGTTGTATACGTATCACATGGCATACAATATAGAGCCTATGGATAAAGCATAGGGGACAACCTTCATCCTTTCTCTTTCTTCTACTGTGGTCGAGCTTTGAGTCTCACTCAACTCCACACCTTACAAATCAGGCAGAACTCCTTCTTTGACTGATCCATTCTAAACTTTTTCAAAATCTTGTCTAGGTATGTACTCATTCAATGTCTCATCAAGCATCTTGATCTATCTCTATAGATCTTGATGCCCAACAATTAGGTAGCTTTATCTTGATGCCCAACAACCGTTTGTGCTTTCCAGAAATTCTATATCATTTCCAATCAATAATATGTCAACCACATATACCTATCAGAAATTCTATAGTGCTCCCACTCACTTTCTTGTAAATACAAGTTTCTCGTAAACTTTTTATAAACCAAAAAACTTTGATCACCTCATCAAAGCGTATATTCCAACTCTGAGATGCTTGCTCCAACCCATAGAAGGATTGTTGGAGCTTGCACACCTTTTAGCATCCTTAGGACTGACAAAACCTTCTGGTTGTATCACATACAACCTTTCCTCAAGTAAATGATGTTTTGACATCCATGTGCCAGATTTCATAATTGAAAAAATGCAGCAACTGCTAACCTAATTCCAACATACTTTTAGCATCGCTACAGGTGAGAAAGTCTCATCGTAGTCAATCTTCAACTTGGCGGAAACTTCTTTGCGACAAGTCGAGCTTTATAAATGGGGACATTCACCATCAGCATCTATCTTCATCTTAAATGTCCATTTGTACTCAACGACCTGTCGTTCAATGGGCAAGTCTACCAAAGTCCATACTTGGTTTTCATACATGGATCCTTTCTCGGATTTCATGGCCTCTAACCATTTGTTGGAATTCGGGCCCATCATCGCTTCTCCATAGTTCGTAGGTTCATCGTAGTCCAACAACATGACCTGTAACACAGGGTTGTCATACCACTCAGGAGCAGTACATGTCCTTGTCGACCTAGGAGGTTCGATGGTAACTTGATCCAAAGCTTCATGATCATCATCATTAACTTCCTCTTCAACTAACGTAGGCTCCACATAAACATCTTTCTGCACCGTGCTACTCTCTGGTTGAAACAAAGGTTCAACAACCTCATCAAGTTCTACCTTCCTCCCACTCAATTATTTCGAGAGAAACCCTTTCTTAAGAAAGGACCCGTTTTTACCAAAAAAACATTTTCCCTCTGGACCTGAGGTAGAATGTGTACCCAACCATTTCTATTGGGTATCCTATGAAGATGCACCTTTCCGCTTTGGGTTCGAGCTCATCAGACATAAGCCTCGCACTCCCAAACTCTGATTAATGATAGCTTAGGTTTCTGCAAAACCATAATTCATATGGTGTCATCTCAACGGATTTAGATGGTGCCCTATTTTAAGTGAACATAGTTATCTCTAGTGCATAACCCAAAACGATAGTGGCAAAACAATAAGAGACATCATAGTACGCACCATATCCAATAGAGCACGACTACGACGTTTGGACACACCATCACACTATCGTGTTCCAGGTGGCGTGAGTTGTGAAACAACTTCCACATTGTCTCAATTTGTATACCAAACTCGTAACTTAGATATTCACCTCCATGATCATATCATAGACATTTTATCTTCTTGTCACGATGATATTAAACTTCACTCTGAATTTGCTTGAACTATTCAAACGATTCAGACTTGTGTTTCATTAAGTAAATATACTCATATCTACTTAAATCGTCAGTAAAGGTAAGAAAATCACGATATCCACCGCAGGCTACAACACTCATTGGTCCGCATACATCAACATGTATCATTTCCTATAAGTCACTTTCCCGCTCCATCATACTGGAAAACAGGGTCTTAGTCATCTTGCCCAAGAGGCAAGGTACGCATGTCTCAACCGATTCGAGATCGAGTGAGTCCAAAGTTCCATCGGCATAGAGTTTCTTCATGCGCTTTACACCAATATGACATTTAGCGGCAGTGCCACAAGTATGTGGTACTATTATTATTAACTTTGTATCTTTTGGCATCAATGTTTATGAACATGTGTATTACTACGATCAAGATTCAACAAACCATTCTCATTGGGTGCATGACCATTGAAGGTATTATTCATGTAAACAGAATAACCATTATTCTCTAACTTGAATGAATAACCATATTGCAATAAACACGATCTAATAACATTCATGCTCAACGCAAACACCAAATAACATTTAGGTTCATCACTAATCCCGAGGGTAGAGAGAGCATGCGATGCTGATCACATCAACCTTGGAAAAACACTTCCAACACGCATCGTCACCTCACCCTTAGCTAGCCTCCATTTATTTGGTAGCTTTTATTTTGAGTTACTAACATTTAGCAACTGAACCAGTATCCAATACCCAGGTGCTACTAGGAGTACTAGCAAGGTACACATCAATAACACGTATATCAAATATACTTCTGTCGACGTTGCCAGCCTTCTTATCTACCAAGTATCTAGGGTTGTTCCACTTTAGTGACCGTTCTCCTCATAATAGAAGCACTTAGTCTCGGGTTTGGGTTCAACCTTGGGTTTCTTCACTGGAGCAGCAACTGACTTACCATCCATGAAGTTCCCCTCCTAGCCCTTACCCTTCTCGAAACTAGTGGTTTCACTAACCATCAACACTTGATGCTCCTTCTTGATTTCTATCTTCGCGGTGTCAAACATCATGAATAGCTTGGGGATCATTATTTCCATCCCTGGCATTTTATAGTTCTTCATGAAGCTCTAGTAGCTTAGTGACAGTGACTTGGAGAACTATGTCAATCACAATCTTATCTTGAAGATCAACTCCCACTCGATTCAAACAATTGTAGTACCCAGAAAATATGAGCACATGCTCACCGATTGATCTATTCTCCTTCATCTTGCAGGCAAAGAATCTTGTTGGAGGTCTCGTACCTCTCAATACGGACACGAGCCTGAGATCCCAATTTTAGCTGTTAGAACATCTCATATGTTCCATGACGTTCAAAACTTTTTGGAGCCTCAATTCTAAGTCGTAATGCATGACGCACTGAACTATCAAGTAGTCATCACAATGTGCTTGTCAGATGTTCACAACATCCACAGACGATGCTAGAGGGGGTGGCGAACCGAGCGGTGCATCAAGGATATAAGCCTTCTCTGCAGCAACTAAGGACAATCCTCTGATCACGGACCCGGTCCACATAATTGCTACCATCATCTTTCAACTCTATTTTCTCTAGGAACGTATTAAAACACAGGGGAGCTCTAGCGCGAGCTACTGATCTACAACATAACTTTACAAAGACAACTTTAGACTATGTTCATGACAATGAGTTCAATTAATCATATTACTTAAGAACTCCCACTCAAATTGACATCCCCCCGGTCATTCGAGTGATACATGATCCAAATTCACCAACTCAAGTCCGATCATCATGTGAGTTCAGGTGGTTTCAATGGTGAACATCATCATGTTGATCATATCTACTATATGACTCATGTTTGACCTTTCGGTCTCTTGTGTTCCCAGGCCATGTTTGTACATGCTAGGCTCGTCGAGTTTAACTCGAGTGTTCTGCATGTGCAACATTGACTTGCACCCGTTGTATGTGAACTTAGAGCCTATCACAACCGATCATCACGTGGTGTCTCGGCACAACGAACTTTCGCAATGGTGCACACTCGGGGAGAACACAATTTATCTTGAATTTTAAGTGAGGGATCACCTTATAATGCTACCGTCGTCCTAAGCAAAACAAGGTGCATAAAAGGATTAATATCACATGCAAATAATAAGTGACATGATATGTCCATGAACTTGTGCTTTTGATCTCCATCTTCAAAGCACATGCATGATCTCCATCTTCACCGACATGACACCATGATCTCCATCATCTTGATCTCCATCAACATGTCGCCATCGGGGTTGCCACACCGACTATTGCTTCCACGACTATTGCTAACTCATAGCGATAAAGTAAAGAAAAAACGGAAAAAATAATTAAAGACAACCCTATGGCTCCTGCCAGTTGCCATACTCATCGACATGCAAGTCATGATATTCTATACAAAACATGATCATCTCATACATCACATATATCTCATCATGTAATTGGCCACATCACATCACAACATACCCTACAAAAACAAGTTGGACGTCCTCTAATTGTTGTTGCATGTTTTACGTGGCTACTACGGGTATCTAGCAAGAACAATTATCACCTAAGCAAAAAACCACAACGGTGATACACAAATTGCTATCCAACCTTCTCAAGGAATGCCTTTGTCGAATCCGATCCAACTAGAGTAGGAGAGACACACACCCGCCAGCCATCTTTGTGCAACAAAGTTACACGATAGACGATGGAACCGGTCTCTCGTAAGCGTACGAGTAAGGTTGATCCGGGCCGCTTCATCCCACAATACGGCTGAATCAAAACACGACCAAGGGAGGAAGCAATCTGAGCATCAACGCCCACAAACTCCTCTATGTTCTACTCGTGATCTCATCTACACATAGACCTAACCATGATGCCACTATTGGGGAACGTTGCATGGGAAACTAAAATTTTCCTACGCACACGCAAGATCTATCCATGGTGATGAGCATATAGAAGAGGGAGAGTGGATCTACATACCCTTGGATTGCTAAGTGGGAAGCATTAAGAAACGCGGTTGATGTAGTCAAACGTCTTCGCGATCCAAATCAACGAGCGTCCCGTGATCCCATCACGATTCATCTCGCGATCCAATCACGATCCATCCTGCGATCCCATCACAATCCATCTCGCAATCCCATCACGATCCGTCCTGCGGTCCCATCACGATCCTGATCACGGTCCTTTCGATCTAGTGTCGTATGGATGACACCTCCTCGTTCTGCACACGTACATATCGATGATGATCTCCGCCTTCTTGATCCAGCAAGAGGCAGCGGAGAGGTAGATGAGTTCTCTGGCAGTGCAACGATGCAGTGGTGGTGGTGGAGGAACTATTCCGGCAGGGCTTCGCCTACGCACTGCTAAAACAATCTAGAGGAAGAACTACGATTTAGAGGAAAAGGGCAGCACGTGGCTTTTTTCTGTGTCCAAAAACCCTCAAATCCTCTAGTATATATAGGAGGCGGGAGGGAGGCGGCCAGCGCCCCAAGGGCCAGCCCTTGCTTGCGAACGAAGTGGAGAGGAGGAGTCCTCCTCCAATCCTAGTAGGAGTAGGACTCCTTCCCCCACTTGGAAACCTCCTCCACTTTTGGGCTTTCCACCTTTCAGCCGCATGGGCCCTCTTGGGTTGGCCGCCCAGCCCACGAGGGGCTGGTGCGTGAAAGCACACTTGCTCCCTTTGTGGTTTTGGTAATTAATTACAACATATATGTCGTTGAACTAATGTTTCCACTAAGCACATTTCGGGAAAGGTTCAATGATGGGTTGGCAAAAGGATTGTCGAGAGACCCCTAGATGCAAGGACATGGATTGGCAAAGCTTCAAGCAAGAAGACTCTACATTTTACCTTTGCTAGAAATCATTTTGAGTCATAGGAAAGCCAATACTATTAAAAGGGCGTAAGGTATTGTTGGTGAACAAAATGCTCATACATGCACAAGTGATAGTCACCAAAAACATCCACCAGATCCTTCACAAAAGTCCGTCCAAAACCAAATATTCAAAATCGGTGCAACCAACAACTCCCACTCGGTGCAACCGATTCCCATACTCACACAGACCCAACCAAACCCTAGATTCTCAGTATAACTGATTCTAGATCGGTGCAACCGAGATGGGGTGGCAAACCTTCTGATGCTTGTTGCACAAAATCGGAAATTCCGAGTTTTTGCTTCGGTGTCACCGAGTTCTGCCATTCTGACCATTGCCCACCATTTCGGTACAACCGAGAACTCTATATCCGTCTCATCGAGATTCAAAAGTTGCTACCTTTGAGGCAACTCGGTACCACCAAGATTAACACATTGGTTCCACCAAGTCTGACTTATTAGGTGTAACGGTTAGATTTTTGGAGATGCCTATATATACCCCTCCACCACCACCTACTCGAAAGAGAAGCACTCAGAATAGTTCCCCACTCATCCCTACTGATTTTCTGAGAGAGGGCCACCTACTCATGTGTTGAGATCATGTCATTCCATTCCATCCATATGAATCTTGATCTCTAGCCTCCCCAAGTTGCTTTCCACCCAATCAATCTCTTCCACCATAGCCAAATCTATGAGAGAGTGATTGTGTGTTGAGGAGTCTATCATCTTCAAACACAAGATCAAGGAGTTCATCGACATTATCAAGCCTATTACCTTTTGGAGGGTGGTGCCTCCTAGATTGGTTAGGTGTCGCTTGGGAGCCTCCTACTTCGTGTTGTGGAGTGAACCAAGAAGTTTGTAACGGCAAGGAGATCGCCTACTTCGTGAAGATCTACCCATAGTGAGGCTAGTACTTCGTGGATAGAAGTCGTCATGGTATAGTCAAGGTTGCTTCTTCGTGGAACCCTTCGTGGGTAGAGCCCTCCATGGCCTCTCGCAACCGTTACCCTTCGTGGGTTGAAGACTCCATGAACGTGGACGTATGATAGCACCACTTGTCGGAACCCCGAGATAAATCATCGTGTCTCCAAATTGTGTTTGATCTTCCTACCCTTCCTTTACTTACATGCTTGTCTTTACTTTCTGTTGTTATACTCGTAGACATGCATGTGTAGGGTGTACTTGACTTGCTATGAATGCTAAAATCTGCCAACATATAAAATTGGGAAAAATAGACTTTTATTTGGTCAAGTAGTCTAATCACCCCCCTCTAGACCTACTTTCGATCCTAAAAGTGGCATCAGAGCATTGGTCTCCATTGCATTGGTTTCACAACCTAGGAGAGTATGTCGTCTAGTGAGGAAAATTATCACCGTAGAGGTCCGAACTTTGATGGCACTAATTTTGCTAGTTGGAAGCACAAAATGAAAATGCATATTCTTGGTCATAACCCCGCCATTTGGGCTGTTGTTCGTGTTGGATTGCAAGGTGAATTATTTGTGGATGGAAGGGAACCGGATCGTGAAGCGACCGCAGATGAATTGAAGATGTTGCAATACAATGCTCAAGCATGTGACATTCTCTTCAACTACCTATGCCCCGAAGAATTCAACAAAAGTAGCCGTATTGAGAATGCAAAAGAGATTTGGGATACTTTGGGTGATATGGATAAAGGTACCGAATCTGTGAGAGAATCCAAGTTGGATGTTCTTCAAATTCAGCTTGACAAGTTCAAGATGAAGAATGGTGAAGGAGTTGCTGAGATGTACTCTAGGCTAGCTCTCATCACCAATGAGATTGCCGGCTTAGGAAGCAAAGAAATGACTGACAAATTCATCATCAAGAAGATACTTCGAGCTTTGGATGATCGATATGACACCGTATGCACATTGATCCAAATGATGCCCAACTACAAAGATCTCAAGCCAATGGAGTGATTGGAAGGATTGTTGCTCATGAGATGACACTCAAGGAAAAGCAAGAACTTCATCACAAGTCTAGCGGTGCTTACAAAGCCACAAGTGATGCTCCTGCTACCTCAAGCGACAACCTTGTCACATATAAAATTGGAAAAAAGTAGACTTTTATTTGGTCAAGTAGTCTAATCACCCCCTCTAGACCTACTTTCGATCCTACAGTGTGCCGCCCTATAGCCCATCTGGTCCCCTTAGGGGGTGGGCCCACCTGGTGGACCCCCGCAACCCATTCGTCACTCCCGATACACTGCCGGAAATGCCCGAAACTTTTCTGGAGTCTAAACACCAACTTCCTATATATCAATCTTCATCTCCGTACTATTCCGGAACTCCTCATGACATCCAGGATCTCCTAACAAAACTTCGGTCACCAACACACATGACTCAATACTACTGAAATGTCATCGAACCTTAAGTGTGCAGACCCTGCGGGTTCGAGAAGTATGTAGACATGACCGAGACACCTCTATGGTCAATAACCAATAGCGGGACCTGGATGCCCATATTAGTTCCTACATATTCTACGAAAATCTTTATCGGTTGAACCTCTGTGTCAAGGATTCAGTTAATCCCATATGTTGTTCCCCTTTTTCTTCGGTATGTTACATGCCCGAGATTCAATCGTCGGTATCTCCATACCTAGTTCAATCTCGTTACCGGCAAGTCTCTTTACTCGTTCCGTAATACAAGATCCCATGGCTAACACTTTAGTCACTTTGCTTGCAAGGCTTGTTGTGATGTTGTATTATTGAGTGAGCCCTGAGATACCTCTCCATCACATGGAGTAACAAATCCCAGTCTTGATACATGCCAACCCAAGAAGCACCCTCGGAGATACCTGTAGAGCACCTTTATAGTCACCCAGTTATGTTGTGACGTTTGATACACACAAGGTACTCCTCCGATGTGAGTGGGTTGCATGATCTCATAGTCACAGGAATAGAAACTTGACATGCAAAAAACTATAGCAATAAACTGATACGATCAAATGCTATGTTTATAGTTTGGGTCTTGTCCATCACATCATTCTCCCAATGATGTGATCCTATTATCAAATGACATCTCATGTCTATGGCTAGGAAACCTTGACCATCTTTGATCAACGAGCTAGTCTATTAGAGGCATACTAGGGACATGGTGTTCTCTATGTATCCACACATTTATCTAAGTTTCCAATCAATACAATTCTAGCATGGATAATAAACGATTATCAAGAACAAGAAAATATGATAATAACATATTTATTATTGCCTCTAGGGCATATTTCCAACAGATACATCTCCAATGTATTTATAATTTTGATTATTCCATGCTATTATATTATAATTCTTGGATATGTTTTGAGTAATTATTTACCAATTTGTATTATTTTTTAGCATTAACCTATTGACCCAGTACCTAGTGCCAATTGTTGTTTTCTGCGTGTTTTTACTTTTCAGGTTTATAATACCAAACAAAGTCCAACAGACCTATGGGTCCATAGTCAGTACCTAGATGGCTGTCTCTCTCTTTTGATCTTAAATACAATGATCATCACATCTTCGCTTTGATCCATCCAATGTAACTCTTTTGTGCGGCGCGTTTGTTGGGATTCGATGAATTGTGGGTTTATGTTCAGATTATTCATGAAAATTATTTGAGTCTTTTCTGAAATTATTATGATTCTTAATTGCATGATCATTATAGCTTCGTAATTCTCTCTGATCTATTGATTTGCTTTGGGCAAGTAGAATGATCTTTCTTCAGTAAGAGAGGTGTGTTGTAGTTGATTCAACCTGACGAGTTTCTATATACTAGTGATAGAAGGGGACAAGTTGCATCTTTGTGTTGTTGCCACTAAGGATAAAACGATGGGGTTTATTTGTATTGCTTGAGTTTACTTTGTCTATATCATGTCATCGTTCTCCAAGCGTTACTCTATTTGTCATGAACTTAATACATAGAGAGGCAAGTATAGAAGCGCTCTTGAAGTGGAGTAATAGTAATAGGTGCAGGCAGGAGTCGACCAAATTGTGTTAGATGTGATGCATATATACACATGATCATTGTCGTGAACATTGCATAACTATCCGTTTTTTTATCAGTTGCCCAACAGTAATTTGTCTACCCACAATATGCTTATTTTCATGAGAGGTGCCACTAGTGAATACTACGGCCCCCAGGTCTATTGACTTATATATTTACAAACTTATCAATACCTTGTTGTTCTTATTTACCTTTTATTTTATTTTGCAATTTAGAATTATCTACTATTATCTACACAATTCACTTGATTGCAAATAACGAGATCAAGGGGATTGACAACCCTCTTGCCCACATTGGGTGCAAGTTGTTTGCTCTTTTGTGTGCAACCGCTGAAGATAGTTGTGGATTGATATTTCTATTGGTTCAATAAACATTGGCTTCATAACTTAGGGAAATACTTACCCGTATTGTGCTGCAATTACCCGTTTCTCTTCATGGAAAACCCAACGCAGATCACAAGTATCAGACTCCTTCCTGCATCTACTACTATTACTCCACCCATCGACCGCTATCCAGCATGCATCTAGAGTATTAAGTAAAACGGAGTAATGCTTGGAGAACAATGACATGATGTAGACAAAGTAAATCCAATTAATATGAATAAACCCCATCGTTTTATCCTTGGTGGTAACAATACAAATACGAGTCATGTCCCTTCCTGTCATTGAGGTTGAGCACCGCAAGATTGAACCCACTACAATGCACCTCTCATGTTGAAGATAAACCAATCTAGTTGGCCAAACTGAACCGATAGATCAGAGAGAATTACGAAGCTACCATATAATCATGCATATATATAAGGACTAACAAAGAACTCAATATTATTTCATGAACAATCTGAAGATCAACCCACAATTCATTGGATCCCAATGAACGCACCGCACAAAGTGATTACATTGAATAGATCATTATGAAGGTGTGATGAACTTTGTATTGAAGAACATAGAGAGAGAGATACCCATCTAGGTACTAACTATAGACCCGTAGGTTTATGATGAACTACTCACACATCACCATGGGAACGGTGAGGTTGATCTACATGCCCTCCGTGATTGATCCCCCTCCGACAGGACATCAGAACAGGGCTCCAGTGGGGCACACAATGGAACTGAGACTTGCGGCGGCAAAAAAAATGTTTCGGGAGGCCCCTTGGGGTTTTTAGAATACATTGGAATTAATAGTACAAAGAGGGGCGACACGGGCCGAGGGGGCGGCCACAAGCTAACAGGGGGCGACCACACCCTGGACGCGCCCTGTTGGCTTGTGGGTCCTGTCGTGGGAACGAGTCTGACAGTAGAAGATAGGGGTACGAAAGGAGAGGGCATAGTCCTAGCTACGGCGAGGATGTACACACGGATCTATGAGTTCAGGCCCCTCTCGTGGAGGTAACAGCCCTACGTCTCAGTGCTCGGGAGCTTATGTCGTGTGGAGAGTATGAATTACAAAGGTTGCAAAACCTTGTGCCAGAGGGGAGGAGCGGCTTATATAGAGTACAATGCCCCTCATAAGTGCGAGGCATCCAAGCGTTCGATCATGGATATAAAGACGAGCGTTACTGGTAACGTACATCATAATTGCTACTAATGACGACTGGCCTAACGCCTGCCCGTTGGCCTCCGAGGAGTGGCTTCTAGTCTTCTGGCGTCAACTGGATGCAAGGTATTCCGAGTGACAGGAGACTGTCAAGTGGAGGGAGAAGGTACCGAGTGGACTGAATGTCGAGTGACTTGAGCTCCTGGAGAATCCAGTCGGAACCTCTCTTGTAATCTTGAAGTCCTTCAATATAGTGTACTGAGGTAGGGTATGTAGGTCAGGTCCAGGACCCTACCCTAGGTACATATCCTCATCATTAGCCCCCGAATGGATCAGGGTTCGAGTGGTAAAGGGGGATCGATGCCAGTTCAGAAAAAGTCACCATAATTTTGAATGAACTTCCGGGGTTCAATGAAATTTGTGTCGATTGAAATCTTTGGCATTCGCCCGGATCAATTCTGCCTTGAAAGTGTCCGAATGAATTCTCAACGTCAATTCTGTTCCGAGTGACCCAAAGGAATCTTCAGATGCGGCGGGTCGCTCTATTAGGCCCGGATTTTGCGTTATTCGAAAATTTGGGAAGCGCGCGCGTCCGCGATGATTAAGCCACGACTGGGGCAAGTGGAGGCACGACACCTCGATTCACATGCCGCCCATTTATCCACATACTATGCGGCGTCTGTGGTCGAGATATGTGGGGATCTAGCGGGCCCATGAGTCAGCGAAACACTAGAGGGAGTATAAATCTCGGTGCGCCGCAGTCTGGATAGTATTCTTCCCCAGATCTCCTCTCTTCCTCTGCCTCCCCTGCTTCCAGCGCATAGCTCTGCCTCGCCCCGATGAACACCACCGCCGCAATGACGAAGGGGATGACTGAGAAGTTGGAGCGCGCTAAGAAGGGGGCTGCAAAGTGCAAGGCCAAGAAGCCGTCAACTGCGCGGTTCACCGCGCCGCAGGGGTGGATCCAAGGGGATTTTCTCCCATCGACAGTCACCACCACGGACGTCGAGAATCTTGTCGTCGACAGGCTCGTGGCGGAAGGTTCCTAGAGGCTGTCAGAGGGGGAACTCGAGACAGAGCCGCGCGAGGGGGAGCGGGTCCTCCTCCTCACCCACGTCGAGAGAGGTTTCTTCATGCCCCCCATCCATTCTTTTGAGGGTTTCTGAACTTCTTTGGAGCCTAGCTCCATCACTTTCCTCCGAATGCTTGATAATCCCCAAGTGCAAGGAATCATTGTAGCAATTTCCAAAGGTGGAAGTGATAAGTATGGAGTGTCTAACCCGCAAGGAGCTAAAGGTAAGATCAATATTCTCTCAAGTCCTATCTGACACTGATATGACTCTACGTACACCGAACGTTTGCTTCCATCTAGAAACGAGAAATAAAACAACATTGTGGGTATGAAGAGGATAGCTTTGCATGATATCGGAGAACAAAAATTTAAATATAGGTGTTGTTATCATAATACTACAATATACTACAAATAGCGAGTGTGGAATAATGATGAGTCGGTGTGCGGAATTATCCTAGGCAATTGTTAACAAGATTGGAAATCATTATTGCAATTTTATATGAGGGAGAGGCATAAGCTAACATACTTTCTCTACTTGGGTCATATGCACTTATGATTGGAACTCTATCAAGCATCTGTAACTACTAAAGATCATTAAGGTAAAACCCAAACATAGCATTAAAGCATCAAGTCCCCTTTATCCCATACGCAAAAAAACCCTTACTCGGGTTTATGCTTATGTCACTCAAGCAACCCACTATAAGTGAATTATAAACATATTGCAACACCGTACAGCAGGAATCCTTCATGTGTGCCTGGCACGGAAGGCGCCATAGGACAGCACCAAAATAAACATACAACTCAAACCAATCTAGATCATTAATCAACCCTTGAGGCTTGTGGCCTCCTCGGATTTGCTCTCCGGTGACTCTTCGCTCCAGTATTTTTTATATTTTCCAAAAATATTCTCCGTAAATTTTCAGCTCATTCCGAGAACTTCTATTTCTGCACAAAAACAACACCACGGTAGTTCTGCTAAAAACAGCGTCAGACCGGGTTAGTTCTAATAAAATCATACCAAAATCATATAGAATTATTGCAAACATGGCATGAATACTTCATAAATTATAGATACGTTGGAGACGTATCAGCATCCCCAAGCTTAATTCCTGGTCGTACTTGAGTATGTAAATGATAAAAGAGATAATTTATGAAGTGTGAATGCTAACAGCTGCACAAGTTTGATCAATGATAATTCCAATCACTTTTTCTAGCATCATCATAAATAGTATCTCGTCTCATAAAACCTCTCATGATGAAGTAACAAGTTGTTCACATGTTAAAGTATAGACCATAAAATTTCTTGAAAACTAACAACTATGCCTTCAGTCACCAAACAATTGCAATTCATCCTATTTTTAGGAAGGGTTTATCTAAGAGCTTTGATTTAGAAAATTCCACATACTCAATTATCATATAGTCTTCCATGATTGCTAACTCTCAAAGCATATTTTTTAGAGGAAATGGCATCCATCAAACACAGAGAAAGATAGGGGCTTAGAGTTTTGCCTCCCAACTTATTTATCATATAGATAATTGTCAACACTAGTAATTCATGATCAAATAAATTTGAATGGCCATATATGCTTGGATCTTTCCCCACCACATGATGCTTGCCAAGAGAAAAAGGCAAAATATAGGAAGTGGTGAAGATCACCATGACTCTTGTATAAAGGTAAGTACTAGAAAATAAAAGATAGGCCCTTCGTAGAGGGAAGCAGAGGTTGCCATGCACTTTTTGTTTTTAGATGTGCAAACTCTTAATGCAAAGGAATGTCATGTTGTATTGCCCTTTGTGATAGCAACCTTTATTATGCAGGCCGTCATTTTTATTTCTTTGTCATCACAAATTCGTACAATGCTTATTTTCCCTTATAGGAAACTGTCAAGCAATGGCTTCGAAGCATTACTGGTGCCTGCGACAACGCCCAGGGAGCCAAGAGGATCAAGCCTTACTCTGTTGAGAATCCACCGAAGAATCTGGTAGACTTTATCTTATGGACTGTCATATTACTTTATCGAGTGATTGGTTCATATGTCTACTGACTTCATTGTTTGAATCTTGTAGGAGTGGACGCACATGCACTCGCCCATGCCAAACGGGAATCGGCCTGAAGATGGTGGGGAGAGTGAGGGCAGTAACGTGGACACCAACAATGCCAACGACAACGAGGATGACTATGAAAACTCTGATGAGGACGAGGGGGGAGTCGAGTCTCCCCCACGCACGGAGCATCGCTCCAAGCTGCGTTAGGACCCTGCAATTGTCCCAGGCAAGGCATTTGCGTCGAGTGAGAAGAACCTGAAACAGGACCGAATCTGCTGAGTTGAGTGAACGGGACGCAAAGCAGCCCAAACCTCACAAAGCTTTGCCTCGCATGAAGATCGTTGTGCCCGTTGTCTCAACGTAAGTATTTGCTTTCTTCTTTCGCTCTCGAATGTGAATTTAAATTCTTGCAGACCGAGTGGAATTTGATCTACCAGTGCTGCTACCTCAGTGATGTCGCCTTCACGGGACGGAGAGGATCAAATGGACATGGATACTGCCGACGCGGCAACTTCCCAGCTAGGTAAACAAATCTTTGTCCAACTCTGATTCTTTAAAGTGATTCGCCGATTGAATAAGCTAATGTTGTCGATTGATGCTTGCAAAGATAATTCAACTAGAGGATGATGAAGAACTACCTCGGGCTACGGCGGGTGAAGGTATGACCTTAGGCACCCCGCGCGTACGCGCCCGAAGAACACCAACAACGCAAACGCCTCAGCAGTTGACTACTGCATCATCCCAGGGGATAGGCGATTCATCCCGAGCCAGAACTGAGCTTGCGGTTCCATTGTCGAGTGCTCAACTAGCTGGCTCAACCATCATGACGTAGACTCCAATCGCACAACCCCAGACTACCTCAACTACTCCCGCCGCAGCATCAATTCAGCCGATGACTTCCATTCCTATGCACCACGTCCCGGAAGACCAAACCGGAGCTGTGAAGGCAGCCATAATCTAGGCAGAGTAAATAATGTTGCGCACCAAGGATGCGTACGAGGCCAGCAAGCTGGCTTATGATGCCAGCGCGGAGCTTCGTACCAACGTCCGAGTAAGTGGATTTCCAATTGAATTCCTGTCTTCCTTAACTGTACACCCACTGGGTGTTTTCCTTTTGTAGAATACTTGTAGGTTCTCCACTCGAATAGATCAGGTCTTAGTCGAGTAGGTTTCGGTCTAGTGGGGGCATGCTGAGTGCACCAACTGGGTGTAGTCCCCGAGACCTCTGTCGAATGGTGAAGACAATGGAAGGGGTCTTAGAATTATTTTACTAGCCACTCGACAGATCGAGGTGATAGAAGGTCCAGTAGGGGCATGCTGAGTGCACCCACTGGGTGTAGTCCCCGAGACCATCGTCGAGTGCTTGCCCTGGTGGGGATCTGAAACGAGACAATGTTCATATGCTTGTGCACGTTTTTTTTTGCCACTCGACAAATGAGTGTTAGTAGAACCAGTGAGGGCACGCTGAGTGCACCCACTTGGGTAGTCCTCGAGACTGCCGTCGAGTGCTTGCACTAACAGGGGTCTTATAGAGACCATCTTGTGCTTGGACAAGGCAGACCCTGTCGAGTGACTTAGGAACCAGTGAGGGCACACTGAGTGCACCCACTGGGTGTAGTCCCCGAGATTAATGTTGATCGTTGACGATGAATATTAATCTTAAGAACTTGAACTCAGGGTTATCTGTCGTACGTGGAGTATGCTTGCCACTCGACCTGTCGAGTGAACTCTTAGATTTTGTGGTACCACTCCGAAGCTACCTAGTAGGTTTCATGGATATCATTGCCATCAACCATGATATGACGCATGTTTCATGGACATAATTTCATCAACCATGATATGATACTATTTCAAGAGTGTGGGGTGGGGCGGCGGGCCGCCCTTTAGTCGACCCTTTCCACTCAGGAGTGAAGGAATTTTTTGTTAACTGAATTGTATATTTTTGTTGATTTCAGAAAGCTTGTGAACTTGGCAACCGGTACAAGGACTTGGAGGAGGAAAGGAACCAGCTGTGATTGGATCTGGAGGTCTCCAAGAACGGCCTGGAACGTGCGCGGACCGAGCTGAAGACTCTAGGAGGTAATCTTTGTCAACCTAATGCATTCTTACTCCCACTTTCCATCCTTTGAACCGAGCGCTCTCACTCAAGCAGACGTGCGTGACGAAAATCGTCGACTCCAAGAGCGACTCAACAATGTTGTTTCTTTAGATACCATGAAGAACGCACTGGAGGACAAGCACAAGGCACTTGCTGACGCCCAAAAGGTGGCGAGGGAAAAAACTGATGCCGTCGAGAAGAAACTGGCCGCTGTCAAGAAGATAGAGGAGGAAAACTCCAAGCGGAAGCTGTAACGGAGTAAACTCATCAGGAAGACCGAGCAGCTGACCAAGAGAAGCAATGGCCTGGAGAAGCACTTGGGAGAATTCGCGAGGAAGATGTTCATCATGATCGATGGTAACTACATTTGTCGAATGAATTTCCTCAATTCTCACAGGCTAGAAATGTAACCATCTTCCCATTCCTTCTTCCATATAGAATTCTGCCAAGATTTCGAAGAAGAGACCGAAGAAATCGAGCCCAATCTGGATCCCACTAAGTCGCCTGTTGGAGATGTCGTGGCCATGAACATGTTCTGACTCAATGTTCGACTCGATGGCATTCAAGCATATATTCTCTGACTGAAGGTTGCGCTGGAGAAGATCGACAAGAAACTGTGGCCTGAAGATACCCTTTAGACTGATCTTACATCCATGATTGCTCGTCTCAATGATATCCCCAGTCGAGTGCAAGCTTGGAAGAAGTCAGTTGCCTGCGCGGAGCCGATGTGGCGCTATCCCTTGTTAGAGTCCATTGGAAGGAAGCAAGAGAGGACAAGCTGAAGGACCTCCAAGTGATGAACATGAAGAAACTTCAGTTTGAAGACTTCATGGAGACCTTCATCAAAGCAGCCACTCAGATCGCAGACGGGATCGACTTGGACACCTTCGTCGAGCCAGCAAGTTCATCTGGTGCTTAAGAACTTTATTCGCAGTAAAAAACTTTATTTGCCTCGAAATGCAGAGTGGAACTATATCGGTCGTAAAACTTCATTCGGGCCTTAAGCCTGAGCACCTTTGCTTGTGCGCGACACCTTTATCCGTGCTAAAACTTTCGAATGTATCCGTATTTTTTTTCAATCGCTTGCTCAATTGAGTTTGTTTTTAACTTAGGTGAAAGTTGGTTCGCAGCTAAGCCCCCCGAGTGTGAGGATTGCTCAACACTCGGAGAAGTTTTGGGCTTAGACAAAGACTAGTTCGTAGCTAAGTTTCCGAGTGAATAGAATGCTATCCACTCGACAGGGTTTTTAACTTAGGCGAAAGCATGTTTGCATCTAAGACCCCGAGTGTGAGGATTGCTCAACACTCGGAGAAGTTTTGAACTTAGATAAAGACTGGTTCATAACTATGTCACCGAGTGAATGGACTATTATCCACTCGGCAAGGTTTTTAACTTAGGCGAAATCATGTTTGCAGCTAAGCCCCCGAGTGTGAGGATTGCTCAACACTCGGAGAAGTTCTGAACTTAGACAAATACTGGTTCGTAACTAAGTCGCCGAGTGAATGGACTATTATCCACTTGGCAAGATTTTTAACTTAGCCGAAAGCATGTTCGCAGCTAAGCCCCCGAGTGTGAGGATTCCTCGGCACTCGGAGAAGTTTTGAACTTAGACGAAGACTGGTTCGTAGCTAAGTCACCAAGTGAATGGACTGGTATCCACTCGACAGGGTTTTTAACTTAGGCGAAAGCATGTTCGCAGCTAAGCCCCCGAGTGTGAGGATTGCTCAACACTCGGAGTGTTCCCAAGTGTGAAATTGCATGATCAGAATCGACAAAAGATTGCGGAAGTCATACTCGCATAAATGACATTGTTTGAAATACTTTTATTACATCAACACAACTATGTTTTTAGGTGTAGAAACGCCGAAGCAGATCTGCATTCCAGGCTCACAGCTCGTCAATCTTCTTCTTGAGGTTGTAGAGGTGATAGGCTCTGTTGTTTAACACCTTGGTGACGACAAAGGACCCTCCCATGCCGAAGTGAGCTTGTGGGGTCGCTGTTGATCCACTCGGAGCACCAAGCCACCCTCACGAAACGACCGACTCCTGACGTGCTTCGCATGGGAGCATCACAGATCTTGCTGTTAAGTAGTCGTCCGAATCAAAGCCATTTCTCGTTCCTCTTCTAGGAGATCTATGCCATCCCGTCTTGCTTGTTTAGCTTCAGCTTCAGAATAAAGATCCACTCCGGGAGAATTATGGAACAAGACACTCGGCAGGACGGCTTCGGCTCCGTAGACCAGGAAAAAAGGAGTTCGTTCGGTCGACCGATTAGGAGTAGTTCTCAAGCCCCATAAAACAGATGGAAAGTCAGACACCCAAGCTCTAGAGGCATGTTCTAAATATCGCATGAGACGAGGCTTCAAACCTTGCAAAATGAGACCATTGGCTCGCTCAGCTTGACCATTGGTTTGGGGGTGTGCAACGGAGGCATAATCCACTTGAGTGCCTTGAGAGAAGCAGAGGTGTCTGAACTCTTTTGAGTCAAAGTTTGAGCCATTATCTGTGATGATGTTGTGGGGAACTCCATACCGGTAGATTATCTCTCTCATGAATTTGACTGCAGTATGAGAGTTCAATTTCTTTATTGGCTTGGCCTCAATCCACTTCGTAAACTTGTCGACTCCAACAAGCAAATGAGTAAATCCACTCTATCCAGTCCGAAAGGGACCAACCATATCCAGACCCCAGACATCGAACGGCCAAGCGAGGGGAA
Source organism: Hordeum marinum (assembly GCA_022496015.1). Taxonomy (NCBI): domain Eukaryota; kingdom Viridiplantae; phylum Streptophyta; class Magnoliopsida; order Poales; family Poaceae; genus Hordeum; species Hordeum marinum. The sequence goes on along the minus strand of CM039678.1, from coordinate 501,820,001 downwards.
TGGTCTTCAGAGCAGACGCAGGTTTGTGAGACAAGTTTGCATAGAACTGACACCCTTCACAGTGATCCACAATGTCCTTGGCCATCTCATTGGCACGCGGCCAAAATAAACTAGCTCGATACACTTTAGCGACAATTGTCCGAGAGGACGCATGATGACTGCAAGTTCTCGGGTGAATTTCTTCCAGGATCATTCGACCTTCTTCAGGGGAAATACATCACTACATCACACCAGATACACTTTCTCTGTACAACTGATCATCCATCACAGTAAAAGCTTTGGATCTGCGCATGATCTATCGGGCTTCAGTCTCATATTTAGGGAGTTCTTGCCTCAGAATATACGCAATATAAGGCACTGTCCAGTCGGGAATGATGACCAAAACCTCCATGACCAAATCGATAATAGCAGGGACATCAACTTCATTCGGATCAGAGGAGCTCATAGCTTGCGAGGGCTCTTCGGTGAAGGGATCCTCCTGTATCAAAGGAGTGTGAAGATGCTCCAAGAATACATTGCTGGGGATAGGTCGTCGAGTGGATCCAATCTTTGCCAGCTCATCGGTCGCTTGATTCTTCACTCGGGGAACATGATGGAGTTCCAGACCTTCAAACCTCTTCTCGAGTTTTCTGACAGCATTACAGTATCCAAACATAGCGGGGTTCCGAACATCCCACTCTTTCATCACTTGATTGACCACCAAATCTGAGTTGCCATAAACCATCAGGCGCTTGGCGCCGAATGAAATAGCCATGCGCAACCCATACAAGAGTGCTTCATATTCCGCTTCATTGTTGGAGGAATCGAAGTGAATCTGTAGGACATAACTGAGTTTGTCGCCTTTTGGGGACACCAAAACCACGCCAGCACCGGATCCATTCAACATTTTAGAGCCATCAAAGAACATGGTCCAGTGTGCCAAGTGAATCTGGATTGGCTGCTGCTGTTCAATCCACTCGTCCATGATATCAGCAAGTGCCTGAGACTTGATCGCTTTCTTGGCTTCGAACTTGATGTCAAAGTATAGGAGTTCAATCGCCCATTTTGCTAGTCGACAAGTCACGTCTCGATTGTTGAGAATCTCAAATAATGGAGCATCACTGACGACTGAGATTGAGTGGTTTTGGAAATAGTGTGCCACCTTCTTTGCTGACAGATATATGCCATAAACAAGCTTCTGGTAATGCAGGTACCTTTGTTTCGAAGGGGTTAACACTTTAGAAATATAGTAGACTGGGTGTTGGACTTTGTAGGCCTTGCCTTCCTCTTCCCGCTCAACAGTCAAAATGTACTGACGACATGATTAGTGGTCGTGATTTACAGGAGCAAGGGCCCTTTGCTGCGTGGAGCGGCAAGCACCGGCTGGGTGGAAAGCAGGGCTTTGAGCTCAAAAACACTGCTTTAGCCTCTAGAGTCCACTCGAATGTGTCAGATTTCTTCATCGGTCCCTATAAAGGCAATGCCTTCTCACCGGGACGAGAAATGAATCGACTCAATGCTGCCAAGCAACCTGTGAGCTTCTGAACATCATGCACTCGCACGGGACTCTTCATTCGGGTAATGGTGCTGATTTTCTCAGGATTGATGTCGATCCCTCGTTTGGAAACGAGAAAACCGAGTAACTTGCCGCCAGGGACGTCGAAAGTACACTTAGCCGGATTCAGCTTGATATCATACCTCCTCGGATTGGCAAAAGTCTCAGCCAAGTCAGCCAGCGGGTCGGAACCTTTGTGGGACTTGACAACAATATCGTCCATGTACGCCTCAACATTCCGAGGGATCTGGTTGAGTAAACACTTCTGAATCATGCGCATGAAAGTAGTGCTGGCATTCTTCAAACCAAATGGCATGGTGATATAGCAAAAACACCCGAATGGGGTGATGAAGGCTATTTTTACTTCATCCAGACCAAACAGACGGATCTAGTGGTAACCATAGTATGCATCTAGAAACGATAAATGCTCACACCCCGCAGTCGAGTCAACAATCTGATCGATGCGAGGGAGCGGGAAACGATCTTTCGAGCAGACCCAATTGATATGCTTGAAGTTAATACACATGTGGAGTGACTTGTCCTTCTTGGGGACCATGACAACATTTGAGAGCTACTCGGAGTAGTAAATCTCCCGAATGAACTTGGCCTACAAGAGACGAGCCAATTCTTCGTCGATTGCTTTATGCTTCTCTGCTGCCAACCGGCGTAAATGTTCTTTCACCGGTTTGGCCTTTGGATCAACTCTTGGTCGGTGCTTAGCCAGCTCCCTGGGAACCCCTGGCATGTCAACAGGCTTCCATGCGAAGATGTCCCAGTTCTCACAGAGGAACTGGATGAGCTCGGCTTCCTATTTGCTGTCGAGTGTTGATGATATGTTGGTCGGGGAAGTAGTCAAATCTGTTAGGTGAATGTGCACCTTTTTCACTTCCCCTACCAACTGAAAGGCTGACTCAGAAGTAGGCTTCTTAGCATGCAGCAAATCAGCAAGGTTAGCGCTCTTCTTGTACTCTTCTAGCTCGACCATAGCCATCTGATGATCGGCAATTTTGGAGCCCTGCTGGAAGCACTCCTCAGCCCTCTGTCGATTGCCAGTGACTGTGATCACACCCTTGGGCCCAGGCATCTTTAGTTTGAGATACACGTAACATGGACAGGCCATGAAACGAGCATAAGCTGGTCAACCAAGAATGGCATGGTATGCGCTTTGGAAGTCCACGACTTCAAACCTCAATTTCTCCTTGCGAAATTTTTTATTCATCCTGAATGTCACATCCAATGCAATTTGGCTGAGTGACTTGGCCTTCTTCCCTGGGATGACTCCGTGGAACTGCATGTTACTCTCACTGAGTCGGGACATAGGAATGCCCATCCCTTTAAGGGTATCTGCATACAGAATGTTCAAACCGCTTCCACCGTCCATGAGGACCTTGCGGAGTCGAGTGCCTCCCACAATGGGATCAACCACCAAAGCCTGCCGAATGGGAGTGGCCACATGAGCAAGATGATCTGACTGATCAAATGTGATGGCAGTCTGGGACCACTTGAGGTAGGTGGGGGTGATAGGCACGGCCATGTTGACCTCTCTATTTATAACCTTCAATCAACTCTTGCTTTCAACATCAGCAAAAATCATCAGTGTAGCGTTGAAATTGGGAAAAGTTTCTTTGTCTTCATCATCATCCTATTCAGGGGGTTTCTCACTCGACGGGGCCTCCTTGAACTGCTGGATTAACAGACGGCACTGTCGAGTGGTATGCTTGGGCAATATCAGATTGCCTTCTTCATCTTTCCTTGTGTGGATTGCACACGGTAAATACATAACATCAGTTCTCGACTGATTTTTTTTCCTTTCTTGGGGTTGAACTGTCCCTTGGAGTTCCCCTTGTTTTTCCCTTGGGCCGCTAGAGTGGCTGTCTCTGCCTGAACAGGGCCATCAGCCTTCCGCTTCTGTTTTCCGACTAGAATTGCCGTCGGCATCGTTGTCGACTGATTTTCCTTTGCCGCTGTGGAGGCGGTCTTCTTCTTCACCATTGGCATACCGAGTGGCGATTTCCATCATCTTACTCAGCAAAATATCACATGTTCGCCCAAACTTCAAGTAAAGCTCTCTGTATTTCACTCCGGCCTTGAAAGCACAAACAGTCTGGTGCTCGAAAACACTCTCCAATGTATGATGCAAAGTGGACCGGTAATGGATGTAATCTCTCAAAGACTCGTTGGGCTTCTGACCACTGTCGATCATCTCCATGTCCGCGTCGTACGCTTGTTCCTCCACTCTAGGCATTGCAGTGAATAGCGTGCGGGCACCCATCTGTGCCACGGTCGCCAGCTATGCCAGGACGAGTGTGGCGACAAATATTCAGAGAAGAGTGTCTCCACGTTAACATCGACGATGTAAGGCACCGTACCGCCTGGGGTGCCAAGCTTCTTGGCGGCATAGTAGTATGGAGGCTTGTAAGACTCCGGCCACAGTGTCGTCTGCACTTTGCGTGCGCTGGTTTGGCAACGTCCGCCATGGCCACGCTGATTGCCATGACCTCCATGCCCATCGCCACTAGCAGGCCCACCGGCGACCAACCGCTTCTCGATATCCTCCTCCTTTACGCACTTCGCTTTGACACAACGACTTTGACACGTCGCAGAGTTGATCTTTCGGGCGAGCGTGATGCACGGATTCTCCAGCACCTCCACCGGCTCCATCTCCGATAGGTTCTCCAATACCTCCGTGCATTGGCGGTGGAAGGAAGGAGAGGGTGGGAGAAAAGAGTGGGAAGTGGGCGGAGAGCAGCGGCGAATGGAAGAAGAGAAGTGGGGGATTTTGACGCGGAAACAATATGTGATGCTACAAAAGTGTGGGCTCCGCCTTCCTTTTGGATGGGCCGGGGGTAGAGAGCGACGTTTCTCGTGTCCGGAGTCCCGCAAAGCCACCCCTCGTTTGTCTTTGGTCTGTCGAAGAAATCGCGTCTGGACCGCGCCGCGGACCGATACAATACTATGTTGGATGGCTTCTGCGGTCCGGACAGCACGGTCCAAACGGTTGCGGGAGATTTGAGAGTCGACGTTGGAGATGCTCTTAGGGAAGACCCTCAAATCGGACACCGCATCTGTCCACAGACCGGTGTGCACCAGTACGTAGATATTGATGTGGGAGCATCCATCAAACTGAAGTCACATATAATTTAAGGTGTATTTCAACAAACCGAACAAAATTCATGCAAACTGGATGATTTTCATGTAAACTAGACGAAAAATTTACATTTGAGACATATTCCAATTAAACTATAGCAGACTACCTAGTCAATTCTAACCTAGTCTATAGTTGGTCGAGGGAGAATTCCGTTTCACACGACATGCTTCCTAGGGCCGCTGTGAGCCCAGGAGCTAAATGCTTCAACGAGAGAGGAATAATAGCCTCCGCCTCTGCCTCCACAAAGACTGGATCAACTCTTGGTTTTTTGGTGGGGGGAGGCGGTCTCCATGGCTTACGCCCCTGGAAGCGGGCAAGTCATCATCTGTGTAACCGGGCAAGGTGGTGGTGGTTGCCTTTTTGGAACCCAAGCGACGACGACCTCCTATCATCTACTTTTTCTTGTTGTTGGCAGCGGATGCGAACATGTCGACTTCATTATCTTGGCGCCAAGGTGCGGCCGACGCGGAGTTGGCGATTTCGTCATCGATGCCCCCGTAAAATTCCTCTGTGGTCACATCAACCTCCGCAACATGGCTTCTTTCTTCACCTTTTGGACGCGGCTGCCATCGCTCGCGGAAGATTTGGCGGGCAGGCCATCCTGGACGGGTGAGGATGGTCCTTGGTGATGCTGGCTTGAACCGGCGATGGCAGCTTCTCCTCCTTTGCGGTCTTTGCTTTGACACGACAAGTTTGTCGCATAGCCGAGTTGGTCTTCCGGGTGAGCGTGATGTTCGGATCCTACAACACCTCTGTCGTCTCCATCTTTGATAGGTTCTCCAACGGTTCAATGTGTCAACAACGGAAAAAAGTAGAGGGTGAAAGAAAGAGCGGGAATTGAACGGAAAGCGACGGGGATGAAAAAGGAGAGTGAAGGATTTTGAACGGAAACTGTATGGGTTACTACAAAAGTGCGGGGCTCACGTCATCGGACTTCCGCAAAAAAACACATTTCATTTCGGTTTATGAAAGAAAACACATTCAAACCGTTCAACCAATCGATACACACCTATGTCGGTTGAAATTTCCGGTTCACATACCTCCTAGATTAAAAAAATCTATGCCACGTTGGTCGGCATAATTGTCATAAACACTTAATAAAACAAATAGTTATAAAAGATAATATATACCACATCCGAATCATAGACAAAACGAGGGCCGACGGAAGCGGATACCAAAACCATCACATTATATAATAACAAAAAATAATAAAAGTAAGAAAATTACACAAGTATCTATCTAAATCATACAAGTAAGAACTTTTTCCTTTTAGAAATAAGATAAGAAGAAGAGGCTAACCACGGTGGTGCCGGCGCCGAGATCTGCGCGGGAGATCAACGGCGGTGAGGACGGGAACGGGACAGGACGGACCATCAAACCTAGACAAATCTTGAGAAAAATGGAGCTTGGACAAGGATTCGAGAGGAGAAAGCTTAAGTGTGGCTCGGGCATTTCATCGAGCACCTCATGTGCATACAAGTGAGTTAGAGCACCACAAAGCTCTTCCATAGCCGGCTAAAAAACAGAGCAGTGCACTGCTCTGCTCGCAGGCAGGAGGTATATATAGGCTTCTCTTTGGTCCCGATTTGTGGCTGGAACCGGTACTAAAGGACCACATTTGGTCTCGGTTCCAGCCACAAACCGGGACCAATGATTGTGGGTCGGGAGTGAGGCCTATTGGTTTCGATTCGTATCTGGAACCGGGACCAAAAGGGTCAGACGAACCGAGACCAAATGGCTCACGAGGTCGGGCCGACGCCCTGGTTTCACGAACCGGGACCGATACCCCTGTTAGTCTTGGTTCGTGAATGAACCGGTATCAATAGGCTTTTCAGGCCTAGATCAAAACCCTGTTTTTTACTAGTGATTGGATGACTTCCGTGATTTGGACGACATGATTTTGACCAATGCGGACGGTTTACGCCCTTGCGTTCTCTCTTCCTCCGCGACCACCGGCGCATCACATGCGCGCCCAAATGAACATGTGGGTTCCGGGCCGTGGCGGCACGCCACAGCTACTCGATCGATGGTGCCACGTTCGCCCCCGGACATAGGTACCGCGCGCGCCGGCATCCAAATGTGTTGCTTCTTGTCGACCGGCGCCGTGCCGTGTATGGAGCGTCCGCGCTGGACAGACGCTGTATATGGTCAGTGACTACGTGTACGGGCCACGGGACGGACAATCGCGATCAAACAACTGTGCTCTGCAAAGAGCTACAGGTGCAGATAAGAACACGGGTCAGTACTCAGTAGGCATCACAAATAAAATTAGAGAGCAGTACACATCACGGATACAACGTGATACGACCGTATTATTCAGCATCGATCGATTCAACGACGCCATTGATGGGAGCGACTGGACGCACGCACGCACAAGAAAACGGAGCTGATTTGCGACTGCGCATCAGGGGTTACGTATGTAGCCATGTAGGGTTGAGTTGTCGCCGCGACCCGCTCTCGCGGTCCATGCCTTCGGCGCCAAGATTAAGTTCCTCTGGCTAGCTAACCTAAACTAAGATCAGATTCCTTTCTGATAGGTCCAATCCCAATTGATCTAGCCGATGTTTATCCTGCCACATTCCATGAATCACTAACTACACTTTTAAAATCTTAAACAGCAGAGCGGAGGGAGAGCAGATAGGCCGTGGCCACGTGAGAGAAGGCGGCCGGCGGCGGGACGCCGGAGCATGCAGCCAAATGTGTCAACGGCGTGGCTGGGTCGCGTAGCGGCGTCACCACAGACGTCAGAGAGCCCCGGCCCTGCCCTACTCGCTTGACTGCTTCTAGACGTGGCCTACATAATCCGGGGCACATGGTCGCCGCATTATTTACCCGGGAAAGCCGAACGAATCAGCCGACTGAATCGGCGTCATGTGGGCGTGGTTCTTCTTCCCTCCGGAAGATTTTGTGCTTCCAAAAAGTTCCAGGATTCGAGGGCATGCACCTGCTTGTTTCGGAAAGGAGACATTCGAAGATCGGATGACAGTTTTTTGTTTTGCTTTACAGCAGATTGGTGAAATGTTTAACTAGACTAGATAGCTTTCGGTTTCGTGCTGGCTAGCCGGAATAAATTTCAGAATTCTGCGCACAGGGATCGACTGGATGGAGGAGCCATGAGCATATCAACTACCCCCACTGTTTTTAAATATATGTTTTTTTAAAGATTTTAGTATGAACTATATACAGAGTAATTTTTTTTAAGATAAAGTAACATACGAAACAAAATGAATGAATCTATATTCTAAAATACATTTGTATACATCCGTATGTCATATTGAAATTTCTAAAAAGCTTTATACTTAAAAAGGAGGAAGTACATTTTCAACTGGTAGTAACATATCACCTATTTTCTGTACATGATATTCATATAAATGATGTTTCCTTTCAGTGTGTGCCATTGGCAATGTCATATGTGTACAAACTAAAACATGATTTCTCTCTCTCTCTCTCTCTCTCTCTCTCTTTTTGGGGGGGGGGGGCATGTTTTTTCTTAAAGACGTTTTACTTCATTTGCATTTCTCATGGCCGAGCTATATGCATACAGCATACATGAGGTGCTCCTAAAGAAGAGATAGACATCACGTTGAGGACGCTGTAGGCAGACGTAGCCAGGTAGGTCGATTTCTATTTGACCAGTAGTTGCATCAAGCAAGAGACGTGCCCGTTGAAGCAAACAATTGATGGTGGACCTTCTTAGCATGAATGATGCAAATAGCTTCCATAAAAGCGAGACAAACATGTAGCTTACCTTAAGTGTGTTTGAGTAGTACCTTTCAAACTTTAAGACTAATAACTGACATAAAAACAAGATATATGACATGTTGTTTTGGGAAGAAGAATGAGCAAATGATTATAAATGTATGCAACCCTTTATTTTTTTGGTGTGGAGTGAGCTTAGTTCCATTAAAATACCTTAGATTCCGATTCACTATAGGAAATTTATGTGCGGCCGGTGAACGCGACTGACTGGCGAAGAATGCCGCCAAGTCTTGACTCCTATACCAACTGATTCTAGCACGATTGATCAATGTGTGGTTAATCAAGCTGTGTTGTGCACTCTTTCATCTTTTGCATTTCCGTCTTCGTGTAATAAATAAGTAGAGACCATAATATTTTGTTGCCTAGAACCTGGCTTGCCACCCTAGGTACAACATGGATGCTTGTAAACGTTTGTTTTGTGTTTTGGTTTCATCAATAAAGAAGGATCTTGGGAAACCCCTTTCATTGGAAAACTATCATGAATTACGAAACAAGGACAGGGAGAATGTCAAGGATCGTTTTGAGGAACATTCACTAGTCGGTGTGCTAGGAAATCATCTTAAGGAGGGTGGCTAGTGCTTATTAATTTAGTGTCAAGGAATCTATGATTTCTTATGATATCCATTTTTTACAAATTGTGTTTCTTTGATAGTCAGACCAACTGGCCATGTTTCTTTCAATAGTCTGACCAACATCGAGATAATATTGACTACAACGTGAAGTATCTTATTGTTCTCCAATAGACCAAACAGGGTCGGATATTCAAGATTTAGATGTTAAAAACAAATGTATGCTTCGTAAATGGCTTTTTAAACTACTGAGTCTCGATGTGATACAACAATCACTTGTGCAGAAAAATACTCTGGTGGCAGCTTACACCCTATCTTTGGTCAAAGTCAAACTCATAGACTCTCAATTTCGGAAGGCTCTTATGAGGGCCCTCGGAACCTTCTCTATGTTGGCATGTTTCGGGTAAATAATAGAGGATTGGTTTACCATGCGGTGGGTATATGGGGAGCATTGTCCAAATCAAATAGAAAAAAGTGGAGAATGGGTTTGATTTTGGGAAGATAAAGATATCGATACTTAGTGTACTATTTACATATCCATTAATATAACTCCACCTTGAAGTATGTCATACATTTGGGCTTGTGGCTTCATTGGGGGTGGACAAGTGTCTTCGGTCTCTCATGCTTGTAGGGGTAGCAGCAATGTTTTGGTTCATTTTGTTGGGCTGTAAGGATGACGTTGTCTTTGACAAAAACCTAGATTTTTTACATGTTGGGTTTCTTTTGGTAGTCTCACCAACAACGAAATAAATATTGAAGTAAAATAGAGTATCTTACTGTTTCCAATAGACCATAAAGGGTTGGGCATTCAAGATTTAGATGATAAAAATAAATGCCTACTTCATAAGTGGATTTCAAAATAGTTGAATGAGGACGGGATATAACAATCACTTATGTGGAATAAATACTTTGTCGGCATAGCACGCTATCTTTGGTCATAGTTAAACGATGTTCATCCATTTTTAGAAGGGTCATTTTGGAAGAAAATGGATAGTCTATTCGGTTTTGGAAAGATAAAATGGGCCGATTACACCCCACTATTCAACTGATATCTCTGACTTGGTGCAACGTTCACCTAGGCTTCAATAAATGTTAGAAATGGGATGCAACTATAGTTTTATTACTAGAAGTGGCCATTGAATTCTTTCCTGAAAGGGGTTAAACTTGAGCTTTAAAGTGTCTTCTATCTTTTTCAAAAATGGAAGTCGAGACTGATGCTCCTGAATTCAAAAGGCTCTGCCTCAAAGTATGTCACACACTTTTGGCTCATGGCTTCATGAGGGTGGATAAGTCTCTCTCGTCCCGCATACTTGTAGTGTAGTACCTTTTTCGTTCATTTGGTTGTTTCATAATGATGTTTTCTTTGACATATATGTACACAAATGTTGATCTTGTGTATCATAAATTCGTTTTAAATATGGGTTGTACTACAATGAGCAAAGCACAAAGAGTCGGGGAAGTTTATTACTGAAGAAGTTGTATCCCTTGTTTGGATGTTGTGCATGTACTGCTTCACTTATCCCACCTCTCATGCCTTTTCTTGTGTATTTCAAATTTGAATCTATTATATCTTTTAAGCCAAAATTTCAATTTATGTTTCATTTCCACATTCATATTCCTTGCGATGAGAACATTTCAACAATGCCACTTTTGAATACGTTTTGACAACTTTTAAGATTTACCAAGTTTCAAATATTAAATCTTGATTATTGTAATAGTAAGTTCTTCAAAGTTTCTCCAACATTTATTTTTAGGGTTTAAGGTTTCGGGCTTAGAGTTTAGGCCTTAGGGACTAAGGTTTAGGGTGCATGATTTAAGTTTATTATTTGAAACTTATTAAATTTGGCATTCGTATTTGTCAAGTTTTAATAGGCTTTAGGGCTTATTGTTAGGGTGTGGGATGCAGGGTCTAAGCTCTAGTATTTGAAACTTAATTGTTGAATTTACCGTTCATTTTATCAACTTTTAGTGGTTGAAACTTTGTGAAGTTTTTAAAACTTGTCATTCATGAGTGGTCTTGTTTCAAATCCTTCATCGCAAGGAATAGAAATATGGAAACTAAACATAAGTTTGACTTTTGGTTCAAAAGATATAATAGATTCAAATTTGAAGTTCAAAATAGAAACATTGAAGACGAGGTGAGGAGCATGCAGTATCTCTTGAAAGTTGCACACCTTGAACCCTCTAAGATAATTAGGGGTTAAAGCACATGCAAAGAAAAAATGAATTTCGAAATCGTGAATCAATCGAACAATCTAAAGTATGCATGCTCCCACACCTACATGCCACGAATCCTCTCACAATGGTTCTTCCAGAATTGATCTTTAGGTTGTTTATCAAGTTGTGTTATGCACTCCTTCATCTTTTGCATTCATGTTTTCGTGTAATAAATAAGTAGATACGATAATATGTTGCTTCCTGGAACCTGGCTTGCCAACCCAGGTACAACGTGCATGCTTGTGAACATTTGTTACGTGCTTTGGTTTCATCAATAAAGATGTAGCCCGGGGGAAACCCCATTCATTAAAAAACTATCAGAAAATATGAAATAAGGACGGGAAGAATGTGAGAGGTCGTTTTGATAAACCATACACTAGTTGGTATGCTAGGACATCATCTAATGGAGGCTCACTAGTCCTTATTATTCAAGTGTCAAGGAATCTAGAGTTTTTATGACGTCCATTTCTTTGGTAGTCTCACCAACATCTAGATAAATATTGACTAGCAAAATGAAGTATCTTATTGTTCTCCAACACACTAGGGAGGGTTAGGCATTCAAGATTTATATGTTAGAAACAAATGCCTGCTTCGTAAATGGCTTGTTAAAACTACTCATTGATGGTGTGATATAGCAATCACTTGTGCGGAATAAAGACTTTGTCATAGCATTCCCCCTATATTTGGTCAAAGTCACACCGGTAGACTCTTGTTTTTGGAAGGGTCTTATGAGGGGCCCGAGAACTTTCTCTACTTTGTCACATTTCGGGTAGAGAATGGAACGTTCGGCGGGCATGGTGTGCAATCTCTGAATATCAGAATCGAAACGGAGAATGGGTTCACTTTGGGGAAGATTGTGGGGAACATTGCATGGGAAACAAAAAAATTCCTACGCACACGCAAGATCTATCCATGGTGATGAGCATCTATGAGAGGGGGAGTGGATCTACATATCCTTGTAGATCGCTAAGCGGGAAGCGTTAAGAAACACGGTTGATGTAGTCGAACGTCTTCGCGATCCAAATCGCCGAGCGTCCCGCAATCCCATCACGATCCGTCCCACGATCCGATCATGACCCGTCACGCGATCCCATCACGATCCGTCCCGTGATCCAATCACGAATCGTCTTGCGATCTTGATCACGGTCCTTCCGATCTAGCGCCGTACGGACGGCACCTCCGCGTTTAGCACACGTATAGCTCGATGACGATCTCTGCCTTCTTGATCCAGCAAGATGGAGCAGAGAGGTAGATGAGTTCTCCAGCAGTGCGACGGCGTTGCGGTGATGGTGGTGAAGCCATTCAAGCAGGGCTTCGCCTAAGCACCGCTAAAATCGATCTAGAGGAGAAACTACGATCTAGAGGAAAGGTAGCACGCGGTTGTTTTCTGTGTCTCAAAACCCTCAAAACCTCTAGTATATATAGGAGGAGGGAGGGAGGAGCCTTGGCGCACAAGGGACCAACCCTTGTCCTTGGCGCAAGGAGGAGAGGAGGAGTCCTCCTCCAATCCTAGTAGGATTGGGACTCCTCCTTCCCACTTGGAAAGTCTTTCCACCTTGTGTTTTTTCCTTCCCAATCCACTCCAGCCACATGGGCCCTTAGAGGAGGCTTCGGCCAGCCCACCAGGGTCTGGTTTACCTCCTCCTACAGCCCATGTAGCCTCTTGGGTCGAAATACCCCTCCCGATGGTCCCCCGATACCCTCCCGGCACTCACGGTACACTATCGATGAGCCCGAAACTTTTCTGATGACCAAAATAGGACTTCCTATATATCAATATTTACCTCCGGAGCTCCTCATGATGTACGGGATCTCATCCGGGACTCCGAAAAACCTTCGGTCACCACCATACATAACTCTATACTACCGAAACGTCACCGAACCTTAAGTGTGTAGACCATACGGGTTCGAGAACTATGTAGACATGACCGAGACACCTCTACGGTCAATAACCAATAGCGGGACCTGGATGCCCATATTGGTTCCTACATATTCTATGAAGATCTTTATCAGTTGAACCTCTATGTCAAGGATTTATTAATCCCGTATGCTGTTCCCTTTGTTATTCGGTATGTTACTTGCCCAAGATTCAATCGTCGGTATCTCTATACCTAGTTCAATATTGTTACCGGCAAGTATCTTTACTCGTTACGTAATACAAGATCCCGTGGCTAACACTTTACTCACATTGCTTGCAAGGCTTGTTGTGATGTTGTATTATCGAGTGGGCCCTGAGATACCTCTCTGTCACACGGAGTAACAAATCCCAGTCTTGATCCATGCCAACCCAACAGACACCATCGGAGATACCTGTAGAGCACCTTTATAGTCACCCAGTTACATTGTGACATTTGATACACACAAGGTACTCCTCCGGTGTTAGTGATTTGCATGATCTCATGGTCATAGGAACAACTACTTGACATGTAGAAAACTGTAGCAATAAACTGACACGATCATATGCTACGTTTATAGTTTGGGTCTTGTCCATCACATCATTCTCCTAACGATGTGATCCCGTTATCAAATGACATCTCTTGTCCATGGCTAGGAAACCTTAACCATATTTGATCAACGAGCTAGTCCATCAGAGGCATACTAGGGACATGGTGTTGTCTATGTATCCATACATGTATCTGAGTTTCCGATCAATACAATTCTAGCATGGATAATAAACGATTATCATTAACAAGGAAATATGATAATAAATAATTTATTATTGCCTCTAGGGCATATTTCCAACAATCTCCCACTTGCACTAGAGTCAATAATCTAGTTCACATCACCATGTGATTCACATTGTTATGGATCTAACACCCAATAAGTTCTGGGGCTCGAACATGCTTTGCATGTGAGAGAGGTCTTTTAGTCAACGGGTCTGCGACATTCAGATCCAGGTGTACTTTGCAAATCTCTATGTCATACTGTAAACACCGCTACCACACTCCACTTGGAGCTATTCCAAATGGCTACTCCACTATACGTATCCGGGTTGCTACTAAGAGTCATCCGGATTGGTGTTAAAGCTTGCATCAACGTAACCCTTTATGAAGAACTCTTTATCACCTCCATAATCGAGAAATATTTCCTTAGTCCTCTAGTTACTAAGGATAATCTTGACCACTATCTAGTGATCCACTCCTGGATCACTCTTGTACCCCTTGACAGACTCGTGGCAAGGCATACACAGGTGCGGTACACAGCATGGCATATTATATAGAGCCTATGGCTAAGGCATACGGGACGACGTTCGTCCTTTCTCTTTCTTCTGTCGTGGTCGACTTTGAGTCTCACTCAACTTCACACCTTACAAATCAGGCAAGAACTCTTTCTTTGATAGATCCATTTTGAACTCTTTCAAAATCTTTCAAGGTATGTACTCATTGAAAGTCTTATTAGACGTCTTGATCTATCTCTATAGATCTCAATGCCCAATAATTAAGTAGCTTTATCCAGGTCTTCCTTTGAAAACTCTTTTCAAACAACCCTTTATGCTTTCCAGAAATTCTACATCATTTCCAATCAACAATATGTCATCCACGTATGCTTATCAGAAATTCTATAGTGCTCCCACTCACTTTATTGTAAATACAAGTTTCTCATAAACTTTGTATAGACTCAAAAACCTTGATCACCTCATCAAAGCATATATTCCATCTCCGAGATGCTTACTCCATCCCATAGAAGGATTGTTGGAGCTTGCACACCTTTTAGCATCCTTAGGACTGACAAAACCTTCTGGCTGTATCACATACAACCTTTCCTCAAGTAAACCATTAAGTAAACGATGTTTTGACATCCACCTGCCAGATTACATAATTGAAAAATGCAGCAACTGCTGACATAATTCCAACATATTTTAGCATCGCTACGAGTGAGAAAGTCTCATCGTAGTCAACTCCTTGAACTTGGCAGGAACTTCTTTGCGAAAAGTCGAGCTTTATAAATGGTGACATTCACCATCAGCGTTTGTCTTCATCTTAAAGGTCCATTTGTACTCAACAACCTGTCGTCCAATGCGCAAGTCTACCAAAGTCCATACTTGGTGTTCATACATGGATCCTTTCTCGGATTTTATGGCCTCTAACCATTTGTCAGAATCCGGGCCCATCATCACTTCTCTATAGTTCGTAGGTTCATCGTTGTCCAACAACATGACCTCTAAGACAGGGTTGTCGCACCACTCAGGAGTAGTACGCGTCATTGTCGGCCTATGAGGTTTGATAATAACTTGATCCGAAGCTTCATGATCATTATCATTCATTTCCTCTTCAACTGATGTAGGCTCCACAGAAACATCTTCCTGTGCTGCGCTACTCTCTTGTTGAAACAAAGGTTGAACAACCTCATCAAGCTCTATCTTCCTCCCACTCAATTCTTTCAAGAGAAACTCTTTCTCAAGAAAGGACTTGTTTTAGCAAAAAAACACTTTGTGCTCAAAGCTGAGATAGAAGGTATACCCAGTTGTTCTTAGAGTATTCCATGAAGATGCATTTGTCCGCTTTGGGTTCGAGCTCATTAGGTGAAAAACCTTTTTCACATAAGCGTCGCAGCCCCAAACATTAAGAAATGACAGCTTAGGTTTCTATCAAACCATAATTCATACGGTGTCATCTCGACGGATTTAGATGGTACCCTATTTAAAGTGAATGTAGTTGTCTCTAATGCATAACCCCAAAACGATAGTGGAAATCGATAAGAGACATCATAGTTCGCACCATATCCAATAGAGTATGACTACGACGTTCGGACACACCATCACACTATGTTGTTCCAGGTGGCGTGAGTTGTGAAGCAACTTTCACATTGTCTAAAGTTGTATGCCAAACTAGTAACTCAGATATTCACCTCCACGATCATATCGTAGACATTTTTATCTTCTTGTCACGATGATCTTTAAACTTCACTCTGAATTTGTTTGAACTTTTCAAACGTTTCAGACTTGTGTTTTATTAAGAAAATATACTCATATAGACTCAAATCATCAATGAAGGTAAGAAAAATAACGATATCCACTCCATGCTACAACACTCATTGGATCGCATACATCCACATGTATCATTTCCAATAATTTACTTGCCCCGCTCCATTATATTGAAAACGAGGTTTTAGTCATCTTGCCCACGAGGCATGGTCCGCATGTCTCAATCGGTTCGAAATCGAATGAGTCCAAAGATCCATCAGCATGGAGTTTCTTCATGCGCTTTACACCAATATGACATTAGGCGCAGTGCCACAAGTATGTGGTACTATCATTATTAACTTTGTATCTTTTGGCATCTATGTTATGAACAAGTGTATTACTATGATCAAGATTCAACAAACCATTCTTATTGGGTGCATGACCATTGAAGGTATTATTCATGTAAATAGAATAACCATTATTCTCTAACTTAAAGGAATAACCATATTGCAATAAACATGATCTAATCATGTTCATGCTTAACGCAAACACCAAATAACATTTATTTAGGTTTGTCACTAATCCCGAAGGTAGAGAGAGCATGTGATGTTGATCACATCAACCTTGGAAACATTTCCAACACACATCATCACCTCACACTTAGCTAGTCTCAGTTTATTCCGTAGCTTTTATTTCCAGTTACTAACATTTAGCAACCGAACCGGTATCCAATACCCAGGTGCTAGTAGGAGTACTAGCAAGGTACACATCAGTAACACATATATCAAATATACTTCTGTCGACGTTGCCAGCTTTCTTATCTACCAAGTATCTAGCGTTGTTCCACTCCAGCAACCGCTCTCCTCATAATAGAAGCACTTAGTCTTGGGTTTGGGTTCAACTTTGTGTTGCTTCACTGGAGTAGCAACTATCTTGCCATCCATGAAGTTTCCCTCCTTGCCCTTGCCCTTCTCAAAACTAGTGGTTTTACTAACCATCAACACTTGATGCCCCTTCTTGATTTCTACCTTCGCGGTGTCAAACATCGTGAATAGCTCAGGGATCATTCTTTCCATCCCTAGCATTTTATAGTTCATCATGAAGCTCTAGTAGCTTAGTGAGAGTGACTTGGAAAACTATATCAATCACTTTCTTATCTGGAAGATCAACTCCCACTCGATTCAAGTGATTGTAGCACCCAGACAATCTGAGCACATGCTCAACGATTGAGCTATTCTCCTTCATCTTGTAGGCAAAGAATCTTGTTGGAGATCTCATATCTCACAACACGGGCACGAGCCTGAGATCCCAATTTCATCTCTTAGAACATCTCATATGTTCCGTGATGTTCAAAACGTTTTGGAGCCTCAATTCTAAGCCGTAATGCATGACGCACTGAACTATCAAGTAGTCATCGGAACGTGCCTGTCAGATGTTCAAAACATCTACAGACGATGTTAGAGGGGGTGGCGCACCGAGCGGTGCATTAAGGACATAAGCCTTCTGTGCAGCAATGAGGACAATCCTTAGATCATGGACCCAGTCCACAATATTGCTACCATCATCTTTCAACTGTATTTCTCTAGGAACATATAAAAATTCAAGGGAGCTATAGCGTGAACTAGTAATCTACAACATAATTTGCAAAGACACTACTGACTATGTTCATACTAATGAGTTCAATTAATCATATTACTTAAGAACTCCCACTCAAATTGACATCCCTCCGGTCATTTGAGTGATACATGAGCCAAATTCACCAACTCAAGTCTGATCATCACATGAGTTGAGGTGGTTTCAATGGTGAACATCATCATGTTGATCATATCTACTATATGACTCATGTTCAACCTTTCGGTCTCTTGTGTTCCGAGGCCATGTCTATACATGCTAGGCTCGTCAAGTTTAATCCGAGTGTTCTGCACGTGCAACACTGGCTTGCACCCGTTGTATGTGAACGTAGAGTCTATCACACCCAATCATCCCGTGGTGTCTCGACATGACGAACTTTCGCAATAGTGCACACTCGGGGAGAACACGGTTTGTCTTGAAATTTAAGTGAGGGATCACCTTATAATGCTACCGTCGTCCTAAGCAAAACAAGGTGCATAAAAGGGTTAACATCACATGCAAATCATAAGTGACATGATATGGCCATGAACTTGTGCTTTTGATCTCCATCTTGAAAGCACCGGCATGATCTCCATCGTCACCGGCATGACTACATGATCTCCATCAACGTGTCGCCATCGGGGTTGTCACGCCCACCATGCTTCTACTACTATTGCTACCGTTTAGCGATAAAGTAAAGCATTACAACAACGCTTAATGATTGACACGCAGGTCATACAATAATTAAAGACAACCCTATGGCTCCTGCCGGTTGCCGTACTCATCGACATGCAAGTTGTGATATTCTATACAATACATGATCATCTCATACATCACATATATCTCATCATGTAATTGTCCATATCACATCACAACATACCGTGCAAAAACAAGTTAGACGTCGTCTAATTGTTGTTGCATGTTTTACGTGGCTGCTACGGGTATCTAGCAAGAACAATTCTCACCTACGCAAAAATCACAACGGTGATACATAAGTTGCTTTTCAACCTTCTCAAGGACTGCCTTTGTCGAATCCGGTCCAACTAAAGTAGGAGAAACAGACACCCGCCAGCCATCTTTGTGCAACGAAGTTACACATCAGTCGATGCAACCGGTCTCTCATAAGCGTATGAGTAAGGTTGGTCCCGGCCGCTTCATGCCACAATACTGCTGAATCAAAACACGACCAAGGGTGGAAGCAATCTAAGCATCAACGCCCACAAACTCCTTTGTGTTCTACTCGAAATCTCATCTACACATAGACCCAGCTCATGATGCCACTGTGGGGGAACGTTGCATGGGAAACAAAAAAATTCCTATGCACACGCAAGATCTATCCATTGTGATGAGCATCTACGAGAGGGGGAGTGGATCTACATACCCTTATAGATCGCTAAGCGGGAAGCATTAAGAAGCGCGGTTGATGTAGTCGAACGTCTTCGCGATCCAAATTGCCGAGTGTCCCACGATCCCATCATGATCCGTCCCATGATCCGATCACGATCTGTCACGTGATCTCATCATGATCTGTCCCGCGATCCAATCATGAATCGTCTCGCGATCTTGGTCACGGTCCTTCCGATCTAGCGTCGTACGGACTGCACCTCTACGTTCTGCACATGTACAGCTCGATGACGATCTCTGCCTTCTTGATCCAGCAAAATGGAGCGGAGAGGTAGATGAGTTCTCCGGCAGCGCGACGGCGTTGCAGCAATGGTGGTGGAGCTATTCTAGCAGGGCTTCGCCTAAGCACCGTTGAAACTGATCTAGAGGAGAAACTACGATCTAGAGGAGAGGTAGCACGCGGATGTTTTCTGTGCCTCAAAACCCTGAAAACCTCTAGTATATATAGGAGGAGGGAGGGAGGAGCCTTGGAGCACAAGGGACCAGCCCTTGTCCTTGGCGCAAGGAGGAGAGGAGGAGTCCTCCTCCAATCCTAGTAGGATTAGGACTCCTCCTTCCCACTTGGAAACTCTTTCCACCTTGTGTTTTTCCTTCCCAATCCACTCTAGCCGCATGGACCCTTACAGGAAGCTTCGGCCAGCCCAACAGGGGCTGGTTTACCTCCTCCTACAGCCCATGTAGCCTCTTGGGTAGAAATACCCCTCCTGATGGTCCTCCGGTACCCTCCCGGCACTCCCGGTACACTACAGATGAGCCCAAAACTTTTCTAGTGACCAAAACAGGACTTCCTATATATCAATCTTTATCTCTGGACCATTCCAAAGCTCCTCGTGATGTATGGGATCTCATCCAGGACTCAGAACAACCTTCGGTCACCACCATACATAACTCTATACTACCGAAATGTCTTTGAACCTTAAGTGTGCAGACCCTACGGATTCGAGAACTATGTAGACATGACCGAGACACCTCTACGGTCAATAACCAATAGCGAGACCTGTATGCCCATATTGGTTCCTACATATTCTACGAAGATCTTTATCGGTTGAACCTCTATGTCAAGGATTCAGTTAATCCCGTATGTTGTTCCCTTTGTTATTCGGTATGTTACTTGCCCGAGATTCGATCATCGGTATCTCTATACCCAGTTCAATATCATTACCGGCAAGTCTCTTTACTTGTTCTGTAATACAAGATCCCGTGGCCTACACTTTAGTCACATTGCTTGCAAGGTTTGTTGTGATGTTGTATTACCGAGTGGGCCGTGAGATACCTCTCCGTCACACGAAGTAACAAATCCTAGTCTTGTTCCATGCCAACCAACAGACACCCTCGGAGATACCTTTAGAGCACCTCTATAGTCACCCAGTTACGTTGCAATGTTTGATACACACAAGGTACTCCTCCGGTGTCAGTGAGTTGCATGATCTCATGGTCATAGGAACAGATACTTGACATGCAGAAAATTGTAGCAATAAATTGACACAATCATATGCTACATTTATAGTTTGGGTGTTGTCCATCACATCATTCTCCTGACGATGTGATCCCATTATCAAATGACATCTCATGTCCATGGCTAGGAAACCTTAACCATCTTTGATCAACGAGCTAGTCCATCAGAGGCACACTAGGGACATGGTGTTATCTATGTATCCACACATGTATCTGAGTTTCCGATCAATACAATTCTAGCATGGATAATAAATGATTATCATGAACAAGAAAATATGATAATAACTAATTTATTATTGCCTTTAGGGCATATTTCCAACAAAGATAAAATGGCTCGATTACAACCAATTATGTACCAGATATCCGATACTTGCTAGACTGTTCACATATTCACCTGATGGATTTGTGGGGGTGGATAAGCCTCTCTGGTTTCTCATACTTGTAGGTGTAGCATCAGTTTTTTGGTTTATTTGTTGTGTCATAATGATGATGTTGTGCTTGACAGAAAAGACTACATTATTGTTGGGTAATATCTTTTGGTAGTCTAAGGGCATCTCCAAAGGAGACCCTCAAAGCTCCCGTATATGTGCCACCCCCCTGGCCGCGCCTTGCAGGCTTGTCACCGCCTCGTGGAACCCCTTGACATGATTCCAATGCAAAAAATTCCTATAAATATAGAAACCTCCAAAAAAAACCTAGATTGGGAGTTCTGCCGCCACAAGCCTCTATAGCCATGAAAAACCAATCGGGAGCCCGTTCTGGCACCCTGTCGGAGGGGGAAATCATCACCGAAGGCCATCTTCATCATCCCGGCGGTCTCCATGACGAGGAGGGAGTAATTCACCCTTAGGGATGAGGGTATGTACTAGTAGCTATGTGTTTGATCTCTCTCTCTCTCTATCTATCTATCTATCTATCTTGTGTTCTTGAGATGGCACGATCTTGATGTACCGCGAGCTTTATTAATATAGGTGAATCATATGGAGTTTTCCCCTCTCTATCTTCTTGTGATGAATTGTGTTTTCCCTTTGAAGTTTTCTTATCGGATTGAGTCTTTAATGATTTGAGAACACTTGATGTATGTCTTGCGATGGGATATCCGTGGTGACAATGGGATGTTCTATTGATCCACTTGATGTAGGTTTTGGTGATCAACTTGCAGGTTCTGTGACCTTGGGAATCTATGCATAGGGGTTGGCCCATGTTTTCGTCTTGAATCTCCGGTAGAAACTTTGGGGCACTCTTTGAAGTTCTTTCTGTTGGATTGAACATGATGAATCTGAAATTGTGTGATGCATATCATATAATCAAGCCCATGGGTACTTGTGGTGACATTGGAGTATCTAGGTGACATTAGGGTTTTGGTTGATGTGTGTGTTAAGGTGTTATTTTAGTACAAACTCTAGGGCTGTTTGTGACACTTATAGGGATAGCTCATAAGACTGATCGGAAAAGATAACTTTGAGGTGGTTTCGTACCCTACAATAATTTGTTCGTTAGTTCTCCGCTATTTGTGACTTTGGAGTGAACTCTTTGTCGCACGAGAGGTATTTACATATGATTCAACTATGTTAGTATTGTTGAGAGAAATTGCACTACTGAAAGTATGAACCCTAGGCCTTGTTTCTAAGCATTGCAACACCGTTTGTGCTCACGTTTATTATTAGTTGCCTTTCAGTTTTTATATTTTCAGATTACAAAAACATATATCTACCATCCATATTACACTTGTATCACCATCTCTTTGCCGAACTAGTGCACCTATACAATTTACCATTGTATTGGGTGTGTTGGGGACACAAGAGACTCGTTGTTATTTGGTTGCACGGTTGTTTGAGAGAGACCATCTTCATCCTACGCCTCCCACAGATTGATAAACCTTAGGTCATACACTTGAGGGAAATTTGCTACTGTCCTACAAAACATTGCGCTTGGAGGCCCAACACAAGTCTACAAGAAGAAGGTTGCGTAGTAGACATCAAGCTCTTTTTTGGTGCCGTTGCCAGGGAGGTGAGTGCTTGAAGGTATATCTTTAGATCTTGCAATCAAATCTTTCAGTTTATTGTTTTTCACTAGTTTGGTTTTATAAAAGAAAACTACAAAACAATGGAACTGCGGTTGCCTCATATGCTTCATCTTTTTTATTTCTTTCGTGAAAATGATGGAAAGGAAAATTGTGCTCAAGTGTTAGAAGAAGTTATTAATATGTTTGGTACTAAATCCTTGAATGATGAGCATGATTTCAATATTTCTAGTATGAATTCTCTGAATATTCATGATGCTAATGATATGCAAAGCCACAAGCTTGGGGATGCTATGTTTGATGAAGAAGATATTTTTAGTCCCCCAAGTTTTGATGAGCAAAAATATTATGATTATGACATGCCTCCTATCTATGATGGTTATTGTGATGACACATATGCTATAAAGAGTAATGAAAACCATGAAACTTGCCATCATGATTTTAATATTCAAAGTGGTTATGTCAATCAAGTATCTCGTTATAGTTATTTTGTTGAGTTTGCTCCCACTATTATGAATGAAAAGAAAATTGCTTATGTGGAGAGTGACGAAATTTCTATGCTTGTGGATCATGAAGATAATGCTTTATGTGCTGGTTATATTTTGGAATTCCTTCATGATGCTACTGAAAAATTGTTATGAGGGAGGAACATATGCTTGTAGGAATTGCAATAATATCAAGTTTTGAAGTTATTCTTGTTTTGCCTTCCTATGCTAGTTGATTCTTGTTACCATAAATTGCTTGCTCAAAAAATACCTATGCATAGGAAGTGTGTTATACTTGAATGTTCTTGTCATGAGATTCATGATGCTCTCTTGCATGTATCAATTGTTATTCCTATATGAGCATCATTGAAATCATCATGCCTAGCTAAAAGGCATTAAAGAAAAGCGCTTGCTGGGAGATAACCCAACACTTTTACCTTCTGTTTTTATGTTTTAACATGATTAATATACTTTATTAATCATGTTTTGTGTCTTTTATTTCAATAAAGTGCCAAGTAAAGCCTTTGGGATAGTGTGGATACTTGCTTGTTTGATTCTGTGCAAAAACAGAAAGTTTTGCGTCCAGTATATGAATTATATGATTTTACTGGAGCGTCAAAAAAATCTGAAATTTTTACACAACATTTCTATGAAAATTATTTGAGTTTTACTAATTTTTCAGAATTTTTCGAGTCAGTAAAGTATGGTTATGATTCAGATCTTTACAGACTGTTCTGTTTTTGACAGATTCTGTTTTGCATGCATAGTTTGCTTGTTTCAAGTGTTACTATAGCTTATATTGAGTAATTTAAATTGTGGTAATGATGAAATACAGTAGGTATAACATGGTAAAAATTATGAATCTTGTCTTGATAGTACCTAAGTGAATGATTTATCTTTACTACACTAACCCTTCTCACGAAGTTCCGTTAAGTTTTGTGTGATTGAAGTTTTCAAGTTTTGGGTGAGAAAACGATATGAGGAGAACAATAAGTGACAAGTACCTAAGCTTGGGTATTCCCAAGGCACCACCAAGGTAATATTTAAGGAATACTCAAGCGTATAAGCTTGGGGATGCCCCGGAATGCATCCCCTCTTTCATCTTCAACACTACCGGTATATCTTACTTGGAGCTATATTTTTATTCGTCGCGTAATATGATTTTTTCTTGGAGTATTATTTTATTTTGTTTTTATCTTTTAGGTGTTATTTATAATCTTTTTTCAATAAAAAGTTCCAATAATTGCCTTAGGATGCTTGCATTGCATGTTTTGATATGTGCTGGGTAAAAATAGAAACTTCTGTTGTAGTATTAGAATTTTCATATTTTACTGGAACGTGGAAAGTTTCTCAAATTTTTACAAAGTGTTGTTATATAAATGTATATCATGTCCTAAATTTTCATAATTTTTTGATTTACAGAAGTATATTGTTTTCATAAATTGCTACAGACTGTTCTGTTTGGACAGATTGTTGTCATAGTTTTGTTATCTACTTATCCTATAGTTTCCATAGCCTATTTTGGTAAATATAAATTGTGTAAATGATAGTATACAGTACCTAATGTTTGAAAATTATTGTGCAACTTGTCTTGGCATTACATGAAGTATTTATTCTTATGTGTACTAACCTATCTCATGAGTTTTTTTCGAGTTTTGTGTGGATGAAGTTTTCGAGGATAGGTGAAACCATGATATGAGAGGATTGAACGAGATACAAAAGCTCAAGCTTTGGGATGCCCAAGTCACCTCAAGTAAATATTTCAAGAAGTCTCAAGCATCTAAGCTTGGGTATGCTACACATCCCACCTCTCTTCATCAACAATTATCGGTTAGCCTATGTTGAGGCTAATTTTTATTCGTTCACATGATGCATGCTATTCTTGGAGTGCTATTTTTCTTTTGCTTGATGTTGAATAAAATACTCAGATCTGAAATATTTTATTGAGAGTGAGAGAGAGAGATAGAAGTCCTCACATAGCTACTTAATTGTTTGACTACTCATTGATCTTCACTTATATGTTTTGGAGTAGTTTTGTCATTTACTCCCATGATTCACTTATATCCTATGAGTAAATGGTTGAATGAATTGAATATCATAAATCTAAAATTATATATTTTTATATGCTTATCCCATGGGGAGTAATGACTTCACATATAAGAAGTATAGGTGGTAAAATTTATTGGAAGTTAGCAAACACCACATTGGTCACTTGAACAATTCATGAACGAATAATAAAGGAAGAGAGATTTCACATATAAATATATTATCTTGGACATCTTTTTTATGATTGTGAGCCCCCATTAATTATTTTCAAACTTGAGCAAATTAGTTGAAGTTGGACAAGGAAGACAACGTAATGAGTTATGCTTGGGTATATTTGTATAGAAGTTATATCGTTATGGATCCTCCAGCATGTGGTGCTTGCTTCCACCTCATACTAGCCAAAACTTCCGCACCAAGTAGAAATACTACTTGTGCATCCAAACACCCTTAAACCCAAAGTTGTTCCATATGAGCCCACCATACCTACATATATGCGGTATTTACCTACCGTTCCAAGTAAATTTGCATGTGCCAAACTCTAAACCTTCAAATAATATTCTGATTTATATGCCTGAATCACTCATATAATGACTAGGGGCTGTCAGTATCTTCCATGCTAGGTGGGTTATTCTCACAGTATGTGTTGATTCACTATCATTCACGAGAAAGTGGCTGGTAATAGGGATTCCCAGTCCCAAAATCAAAGGAAAAAATGCAAATAATTAAGCAAAACTCCCCCAGGAATGTTGTTGGTATGGACGGTACCCGTGGATTAGGCTCGCCGTGGAGTGTGATTGATTGGTGGAGGGGGAGTAAAAACTTTACCATTCTATTTGGGAACCGCCTATAATGTATCTAGCATGGAAGATACCGAGATCTCTCGGTTGTTATGGTGAGAATGAAAGCATACCGCTCAAAATTATTATTCATCTCTATTTTAAAAGCTCAAGCTTTGGCACATATGCAAATCCCTGCTTACCTCTGCGAAGGGCCTATCTTTTACTTTCATGTATTTACTTTTATGCAAGAGTCAATAGTATTCCTTTTTAGTTCAACCTCGGTTATTCTTTAGTTGGCAATCATCATGTGGTGGGGAAAGATCCAAGCATATATGGCCATTCAAATATATTTGATCATGAATTATTATTGTTGACAATTATCTATATGATAAATAAGTTGGGAGGCGAAACATTAAGCCCCAATCTTTCTCTATGTTCGATGAATGATATTTTTTCTAAAAATATGCTTTGACTGTTAGCAATCATGGAAGACTATATGATAGTTGAGTATGTGGAATTTGCTAAATCAAATCTCTTACATAGACCCTTCCTAAAAATTAGATGAATTGCAATTGCTTGGTGAGTGAAAGCATAGTTTGTTAGTCTATACTTTAACATGTGGATAGCTTGTTATTTCATCATGAGAAGGTTTATGAGATGAGCTACTGTTTATGATATATAATGATGCTAGAAAAAGTGTTTGGAATTATGATTGATCAAATTTATGTACTATGATAGCATTCACACTTCATAAATTATTTCTTTTATCATTTACCTACTCGAGGACGAGCAGGAATTAAGCTTGGGGATGCTGATATGTCTCCAACGTATCTATAATTTATGAAGTATTCATGCCATGTTTACAATAATTCTATATGATTTTGGTATGATTTTATTAGAACTAACCCGGACTGACGCTGTTTTCAGCAGAACTACCATGGTGTCGTTTTTTATGTAGAAATAAAAGTTCTCGGAATGGGCTGAAAATTTAGTATGATTTTTTATGAACCAAAAGAGACCCCCGAAGCATTGGAGTTGGGCCAGAAGAGCCACGAGGAGGTCACAAGCCTGCCAGGCACGGCCACCCCCCTAGTCGCGCCTAGCAGGCTTGTCACCGCCTCGTGGTACCCCTTGACGTGATTCCAACGCAAAAAATCCTTATAAATATAGAAACCTCTGAAAAGAAACCTAAATCGGGAGTTCCACCGCCGCAAGCCTCTGTAGCCACAAAAAAACAATCGGGAGTCCGTTCCAGCACCCTACTGGAGAGGGAAATCATCACCAGAGGCCATCTTCATCATCCCGGCGGTCTCCATGACGAGGAGGGAGTAGTTCACCCTCAGGGCTGAGGGTATGTATCAGTAGCTATGTGTTTGATCTCTCTCTCTCTCATGTTCTTGAGATGGCACGATCTTGATGTACTGCGAGCTTTATTAATATAGATAAATCACATGGAGATTTCCCCTCTCTATCTTCCTGTGATGAATTGAGTTTTCCCTTTGAAGTTTTCTTATCGGATTGAGTCTTTAAGGATTTGAGAACACTTGATGTATGTCTTGCGATGGGATATCTGTGGTGACAATGGGATGTTCTATTGATCCACTTGATGTATGTTTTGGTGATCAACTTACGGGTTCCGTGACCTTGGGAATCTATGCATAGGGGTTGGCACATGTTTTCGTCTTGAATCTCCGGTAGAAACTTTGGGGCACTCGTTGAAGTTATTTGTGTTGGATTAAACATGATGAATCTTAAATTGTGTGATGCATATCGTATCATCAAGCCCATGGGTACTTGTGGTGACATTGGAGTATCTAGGTGACATTAGGGTTTTGGTTGATGTGTGTCTTAAGGTGTTATTTTAGTATGAACTCTAGGGCTGTTCGTGACACTTATAGGGATAGCTCATAAGATTGATCGGAAAAGATAACTTTGAGGTGGTTTCGTACCCTACAATAATTTGTTCGTGATTTGTGACTTTGGAGTGAACTATTTGTCGCACGAGAGGTATTTATATATGATTCATCTATGTTAGTATTGTTGAGAGAAATTGCACTGGTGAAAGTATGAACCCTAGGCCTTGTTTCTAAGCATTGCAATACCGTTTGTGCTCACTTTTATTATTAGTTACCTTTCTATTTTTATATTTTCAGATTACAAAAACATATATCTACCATCCATATTACACTTGTATCACCATCTCTTTGCCGAACTAGTGCACCTATACAATTTACCATTGTATTGGGTGCGTTGGGGATGCAAGAGACTCTTTGTTATTTGGTTGCAGGGTTGTTTGAGAGAGACCATCTTCATCCTACGCCTCCCACGGATTGATAAACCTTAGGTCATCCACTTGAGGGAAATTTGCTACTGTCCTACAAAACTGTGTGCTTGGAGGTCCAACACAAGTCTACAAGAAGAAGGTTGCGTAGTAGACATCAGAGATATACCAATCACTTATGCGGAATAAATACTTTGTCAGCATACCACCTATCTTTGGTCAAAGTCAAACCTATGGACTCCCATTTGCAGAAAGGTCTTGTGGGGGCCAAGGGGAAACTTCTTAGCTTTGGCAAGTTCTAAGTAGAGAATGGAGAGTCTATTCGGTTTTGCGAGTATAAAATGGCCCGATTACACCCTGTTACTTACCAAATATCTTAGACCTTGTGCAATGTTAACCTAGGCCTCAATACATGTTAGAAATGAGATGCAACTGTGGTGTTAGTACTAGAAGTGATCGTGGAATTATTTCATGGATGGAATTAAGCACTTTTGTGTTCATTTGGTTGTGTCGTAATGATGGTGTCTTTGACGTGGAAAAGGTTAACTATATGTGTGCAAATGTTCTTCTTGTGTGTCAATTGGTTGCGACGGAGTGCATTTGAATGATGTACATGTAACATGTTGGTCGCCATTTAGATGTATGGGCGAAAATGTCCTTTGTCACCTTTTTATAAAGCTAATGTCAGTTTTTGCGTGTTAACAGTAATGAATGGTCATAATAGTTTGGCTACATGCATCATATCGGAGTGAGGGTAATAAAGTCTCCACAGAAAAAGTCTCTATTCTGCCCAAAATGTTTTATAGCCCCTTCGTTCCTAAATACTTCATTCGTTTCTAAATATTTGTCTTTTTGAAGATTTCACTACAAACTACATAAGGATATATATAGACATAATTTAGAGTGTAGATTCACTCATTTTGCTTCGCATGTAGTCCATAGTTAAATCTGTAAAAAAATATTTAGAAACGAAGGGAGTATGTTTTAAAAAAATTACTGTAGACTACATACGAAACAAAATAAGTGAATTCATTCTCTAAAGTATGTTCATATACATCCGTGTAGTCCGTAGTGGAATCTTTAAAATATTTAGAAAGGAAGAAAATATTAGTGAACAGAGTAAGTATTGTTTCTGATTTTAAAAGGAAAAATACAGACAGACTGGCAAAAGAGGGCTTTCGCAGACAGGCGAGATTTTACATGATTCTCCGGCTGGTCATTCTCTGAGATAGCTGAACGGCCGAAGCTGAACGGAATGTGACCACGGTCTCCAAGGTGGATACTGACAGCGATCCATCCGTCTCCTCCCAAGGTGAAATGCCGCACGTGCCGAAATTCACGTCGGTTCTTCGCTCCACCCAAAACGGATTCGCCGGCCGTCTCCATCCGCTTCCCAGTTTCCACCGAAGGTTCGCTCGTTCCCGGCAAAGCACCGATCAGACAAAAGTTCCGCCGATCACGACCTCCGGCGCGGCGGAGCTCCGGCGAAGTGGGCCCCGGAGCTGGGTGGAGCCGGGATTACATGCACGTGGCGCGTGAGGGTCCACAGGTTGGTGGGCCGCGACCTAGCAGGGACGACGGATCAACGACGCTTCCTGGAAGGTGGAAAGCGTCTCACGGGGCCGGTTGACGAGCCACCTTCGAGACCGCGACGTGCCGGCCGATCCCAAACGTCCGTCCCGCATCCTCGTCGATCCGACGGCTGGCGGACGATGTGGTGCCCCGCTTCGCTATAAATCGGACGCCGCTCCGCCGGTCTCGAGCTCCTCCTAGCTCCCACGCCGCAAGCAGAGCATAGCAGAGCGCTCTCCTCTGACGGTCCGACCCACTGCCATGGCGATGAGTGACACTGGCTCGAGCTTCGCTAACTGGACCGACGACCTCTACCGCTACGACACTCCCGGTCTGGGCGGCGCGGCGGCGGACTCGACGATCGTCGCCTCCGCGACGCCGACGAGCCCGGCGTCGGCGGGGTCCGGCGACGGGAGCCCGTCCAGGGCGGCGGGCGGGGCCCTGGGCCCGCGGGTGGCGGGCAAGCCGGCGGCGAGGAAGCGGGCCCGCGCGTCGCGCCGCGCGCCCGTGACGCTGCTCAACACGGACGCCAGCAACTTCCGCGCCATGGTGCAGCAGTTCACCGGCGTCCCCTCCGCCCCCGCCGGCCCGTACGGGGGCGCGCCCGTCATCAACTTCGGCGGGGTCTCCGGCTCCGGCTTCGCGCCGCCGCAGCAGCAGCCGGCGGCCGCCGTGTCCTTCGACCACCACCTCCACCCGCAGCGGCAGCAGTACACCGGCGCGGTATTCGGCTACGGGAACCACCTGCAGCAAGATGTGTTCGCGCACGGGCTCGGCGCGGCGGAGGACCGGATGCTCCTCCAGAGCATGCAGGCGGCCCAGATGCCCGCCGCGCGCGCCGCTCACAACGGCGCTAATGGCTTCTTCGCTTGATCGATCAAAGTGATTATTAACTAAGTTACATGCGTCCGTTTGAATTTCTTGGCTTGTTTGTTCATGGTAGTTCATCCATCGCCTGCAGCTGTATGTAAATATTTGAACGGATATTTTGATTTCGCCTGTGATTTTTGTCACTCTCGCGCGTGGCTCGTGCGGATTACGATGCTCATCAATGGGAGAAATCGATGGATGGCTTGCATCCATCGAAGTGATAGGTGGGTGGATGGATGGATTGTTTTACAAGCAAGGTCTCGCGGCCACGGCGTGGGCTACGTTGCCGACGGAATCGATTGGCCGGCGGAGGAGGGCGTGGGTCCCGCCGGCGGTACGGGGACATAATTGCGTGCGTGCGAGCGTGACGAGGTGGTGACGATCAGGGGTCAAAGTCAGACTTGTCATGCTGCGTGCAAAACAAAGTACCATCGTGCTCCAAACACTCTGTATGCTCACATGCTCCAACGATCAAAAACTCAATTTTAAATGTTAAAAAAAAACTCTAAAGGGTCGGGGATGTTCACAAGACATGTCTCCATGTCCTATAAAAGTTCAAATGCAATTTTGAAATACACATAGAGAAACAAAAGGACAAATCCAGGGTGAACAGTGTGGCAAAAGTAAAAAAAAAAAAAAAACTAGTACAAACACCACTGTCTTGAGAACATTCATAAATTTTTCAGTTATTTTCATGTTCAAATTGGATTATTTTTGTTAACACGGGAGCATGTGAAGGTTGGCAACACTAAGATATCCTCCCTAAAATAGGGATAATAGTCTTTTATATTCTTTTCTTTCACGAAAGAAGATACTTCTACCAATTGTACGTGTAGATGTACCCAGTCGACTTTAATTCGGGATGAGGTTGTATAAATTCTATAAGGAATTGGTTGTGAGTGAGGCATTTTGGTGACGTCGCTCCATGGAGCCCGGGTTTAAAAAGAATCAAAAATCAAACCTTTTGATTTTAAAAATAAAAAATAAGTATGCAATTATACAAGGATGAAACGCATATGTGTATAAACATTTAGGATGAAATACCTCAAAATACGACCTGCACAAAAAATTAATTCATGGACTTTGAGGATGAATAGTATCATGTGTTGAAAAGCCCCATATTATTTTTAACACAACCTCCATTTTAACATATTCCTGTTGGAAATATGCACTAGAGGCAATAATAATAAATTGGTTATTATCATATTTCCTTGTTCATGATAATCGTTTATTATCCATGCTATAATTGTGTTGATCGGAAACTCACATACATGTGTGGATACATAGACAACACCATGTTCCTAGTATGCCTCTAATAGACTAGCTCGTTGATCAAAGATGGTTATGGTTTCCTAGTCATGGACATGAGATGTCATTTGGTAACAAGATCACATCATTAGGAGAATGATGTGATGGACAAGACCCAAACTACAAACGTAGCATATGATCGTGTCAGTTTCTTGCTAATGTTTTCTATATGTCAAGTATATGTTCCTATGACCATGAGACCATGCAACTCACTGACACCGGAGGAGTACCTTGTGTGTATCAAACGTCGCAACGTAACTGGGTGACTATAAAGGTGCTCTACAGGTATCTTCGAGGGTGTCTGTTGGGTTGGCATGGATCAAGATTGGAATTTGTTACTCCGTGTGACGGAGAGGTATCTCAGGGTCCACTCGGTAATACAACATCACAATAAGCCTTCCAAGCAATGTGACTAAGTGTTAGTCATGGGATCTTGTATTATGGAATGAGTAAAGATATTTGTCGGTAACGAGGTTGAACTAGGTATGGAGATACCGACGATCAAATCTCGGGCAAGTAACATACCAAAGAACAAAGGGAACATCATACGGGATTAACTGAATCCTTGACATAGAGGTTCGACCGATAAAGATCTTCGTATAATATGTAGGAACCGATATGGGCATCCAGGTCCCGCTATTGGTTATTGACCGTAGAGGTGTCTCGGTCATGTCTACATAGTTCTCGAACCCGCATGGTCTGCACACTTAAGGTTCGTTGACGATTCGGTAGTATAGAGTTATGTATGATGGTGACCGAAGGTTGTTTGGAGTCCCGGATGATATCCCAGACGTCACGAGGAGCTCTGAAATGGTCCGAAGGTAAATATTGATATATAGGAAGTCCTATTTTGGTCACCGGAAAAGTTTCGGGCTCATCGGTAGTGTACCTGGACTGCCGGGAGGGTACCGGTGGACCATCGAGAGGGGTGTCTCGACCGAAGAGGCTACATGGTGCAGCAGCTACTGGTGGGCTGGCCGAAGCCTCCTCTAAGGGCCCATGCGGCTGGAGTGGTTTGAGAAGGAAAAAATCCAAAGGCGGAGAGGTGGAAAGAGTTTCCAAGTGGAAAGAAGGAATCCTACTCCTAATAGGATTGGAGCAAGACTCCTCCACCTACAATTTCGACCAAACCTTGAGGGTTTGAGGCTGCCTCCTCCCCTACCTACCTCCTATATATACTAGAGGATTTAGAGGGAAAAGCTAACCCTAACAGCGACGTGCTACCTCTCCTCTAGATCGCAGTTTCTCCTCTAGATCGGTTTTTAGCGGTGCTTAGGCGAAGCCCTACTGGAATAGCTCCACCACCATCACCGCAATGCCATCGTGCTGCCACAGAACTCATCTACCTCTCTGCTCCCTCTTGCTGTATCAAGAAGGCGGAGATCCCCATCGAGTTGTACGTGTGCTGACCGCGGAGGTGCCGTCCATTCGGCACTAGATCGGAAGGACCGTGATCAAGATCGCGAGACGATTCGTGATTGGATCGCGGGACGGATCGTGAGATCGCGGGACGGATCGTGATTGGATCGCGATATGGATCGTGATGGGATCGCGGGACACTCGGCGATTTGGATCGCGAAGACGTTCGACTACATCAACCGTGTTTCTTAACGCTTCCCGCTTAGCGATCTACAAGGGTATGTAGATCCACTCTCCCTCTCGTAGATGCTCATCACCATGGATAGATCTTGCGTGTGCGTAGGAAATTTTTTGTTTCCCATGCAACGTTCCCCAACAGTGGTATCAGCGCTAGGTCTATGTGTAGATGAGATCTCGAGTAGAACAGAAAGAGTTTGTGGGCGTTGATGCTTAGATTGCTTCCTCCCTTGGTTGTGTTTTGGTTCAGCGGTATTGTGGGAGGAAGCGGCCCGGACCAACCTTCCTCGTATGCTTACGAGAGACCGGTTCCATCGACTGACGTGTAACTTCGTTGCACAAAGATGGCTGGCGGGTGTCTGTTTCTCCTACTTTAGTTGGACCGGATTTGACAAATGCGGTCCTTGAGAAGGTTGAAAAGCAACTTAAGTATCACCGTTGTGGTTTTGCATAGGTGAGAATTGTTCTTGCTAGATACCCGTAGCAGCCACGTAAAACATGAAGTAACATTTAGAGGACGTCTAACTTGTTTTTGCAGGGTATGTTGTGATGTGATATGGCCAATTACATGGTGAGATATATGTGATGTATGAGATGATCATGTGTTGTATAGAATATCACGACTTGCATGTCGATGAGTACGGCAACCGGCAGGAGCCATAGGGTTGTCTTTAATTATTGTATGACCTGCGTGTCAATCATTAAGCGCTATGTAATGATTTACTTTATCGCTAAATGGTAGCAATAGTAGTAGAAGCATGATGGGCGCGACAACCCCGACGGCGACACGTTGATCGAGATCATGGTGTCATGCCGGTGACGATGGAGATCATGCCGGTGCTTTCAAGATGGAGATCAAAAGCACAAGTTCATGGCCATATCATGTCACTTATTATTAGCATGTGATGTTAATCCTTTTATGCACCTTGTTTTTCTTAGGACGACGGTAGCATTATAAGGTGATCCCTCACTTAAATTTCAAGGTAAAAATTGTGTTCTCCCCGAGTGTGTACCATTGCGAAAGTTCGTCGTGTTGAGACACCACGTGATGATCGGGTGTGATAGACTCTACGTTCACATACAATGGGTGCAAGCCAGTGTTGCACATGCGGAACACTCGGGTTAAACTTGACGAGCCTAGCATGTACAGACATGGCCTCGAAACACAACAGATCGAAAGGTCGAACATGAGTCATGTAGTAAATATGATCAACATGATGATGTTCACCATTGAAACCACCTCAACTCACGTGATGATTAGACTTGAGTTGGTGAATTTGGATCATGTATCACTCGAATGACCGGAGGGATGTCAATT
Source organism: Hordeum marinum (assembly GCA_022496015.1). NCBI lineage: Eukaryota > Viridiplantae > Streptophyta > Magnoliopsida > Poales > Poaceae > Hordeum > Hordeum marinum. The sequence continues at coordinate 501,785,123 of CM039678.1, read as the reverse complement.
TGAGTGGGAGTTCTTAAGTAATATGATTAATTGAACTCATTATCATGAACATAGTCAATAGTGTCTTTGCAAATTATGTTGTAGATTACTAGCTCATGTTGTAGCTCCCTTGAATTTTTATATGTTCCTAGAGAAATAGAGTTGAAAAATGATGGTAGCAATATTGCAGACTGGGTCCATGATCTTAGGATTGTCCTCATTGCTGCACAGAAGGCTTATGTCCTTAATGCACCGCTCGGTGCACCACCCCCTCTAGCATCGTCTGTAGATGTTGTGAACATCTTACAGGCACGTTCCGATGACTACTTGACAATTTAGTGTGTCATGCTTTACAGCTTAGAATTGAGGCTCCAAAACATTTTGAACGTCATGAAACATATGAGATGTTCTAAGAGCTGAAATTGGGATCTCAGGCTCATGCTCGTGTTATGAGATGTGAGATCTCCAACAAGATTCTTTGCCTGCAAGATGAAGGAGAATGGCTCAATCGTTGAGCATGTGCTCAGATTGTCTGGGTGCTACAATCGCTTGAATCGAGTGGGAGTTGATCTTCCAGATAAGAAAGTGATTGATATAATTTTCCAAGTCACTGTCACTAAGCTACTAGAGCTTCATGGTGAACTATAAAATGCCAGGGATGGAAATGATGATCCCCGAGCTATTTGTGATGTTTGACACCGCGAAGGTAGAAGTCAAGAAGGAGCATCAAGTGTTGATGGTTAGTAAAACCACTAGTTTCGAGAAGAGCAAGGGCAAGGAGGGAAACTTCATGGATGGCAAGTCAGTTGCTGCTCTAGTGAAGCAACCCAAAGTTGAACCCAAACCCGATACTAAGTGCTTTTATTATGAGGAGAACGGTTGCTGAAGTGGAACAATCCTAGATACTTGGTAGATAAGAAGGCTGGCAACGTCGACATAAGTATATTTGATATGCGTGTTATTGATGTGTACCTTGCTAGTACTCCTAGTAGCACCTGGGTATTGGATACCGGTTCAGTTGCTAAATGTTAGTAACTCGAAATAAAAGCTACGAAATAAACGAAGACTAGCTAAGTGTGAGGTGATGATGTGTTGGAAATGTTTACAAGGTTGATGTGATCAACATCGCACGCTCTCTCTACCTTCGGATTAGTGACGAACCTAAATAAATGTTATTTGGTGTTTGCGTTGAGCATGAACGTGATTAGATCTCGTTTATTGCAATACAGTTATTCATTTAAGTCACAGAATAATGGTTATTCTGTTTACATGAATAATACCTTCAATGGTCGTGCACCCAGTGAGAATGGTTTGTTGAATCTTGATTGTAGTAATATACATGTTCATAACATTGATGCCAAAAGATACAAAGTTAATAATGATAGTACCACATACTTGTGGCATTGCCGCTAAATGTCATGTTGGTATAATGCGCATGAAGAAACTCCATGCTGATGGACCTTTGGAATCATTCGATTTTGAATCGGTTGAGACATGCGAACCATGCCTCTTGGGCAAGATGACTAAGGACCCCGTTTTCCGGTTTGATGGAGCGGGCAAGTGATTTATTTGAAATGATACATGTTGATGTATGCAATCCATTGAGTCTTGTAGCATGCAGTGGATATCGTTATTTTCTTACCTTCACTGATGATTTGAGTAGATATAGTGTATATTTACTTAATGAAACACAAGTCTGAATCGTTTGAAAAGTTCAAGCAAATTCAGAGTGAAGTTTAGGATCATCGTGACAAGAACATAAAAATGTCTGCGATTTGATCGTGGAGGTGAATATCGGAGTTACGAGTTTGGCATACAACTTTAGACAATGTGAAAGTTGTTTCACAACTCAAGCCACCTGGAACACCATAGTGTGATGGTGTGTCCGAACGTCATAGTCGTGCTCTATTGGATATGGTGCGTGCTATGATGTCTCTTATCGTTTTGCTACTATAGTGTTGGGGTTATGCATTAGAGACAACTACATTCACTTTACATAGGGCACCATCTAAATCTGTTGAGATGACACCATATGAATTATGGTTTGATAGAAACCTAAGCTGTCATTTCTTGATGTTTGGGGCTGCGACCCTTATGTGAAAAAATGTTTTCACCTAATTAGCTCGAACCCAAAGCGGACAAATGCAACTTCATAGAACACCCTAAGAACAGTTGGGTAAACCTTCTATCTCAGATCCAAGCATAAAGTGTTTGTCGCTAAAACTGGGTCCTTTCTTGAGAAAAAGTTTCTCTCGAAAGAATTGAGTGGGAGGAAGATAGAACTTGATGAGGTTGTTGAACCTTTGTTTCAACCAGAGAGTAGCGCAGCGCAGAAAGATGTTTCTGTGGAACCTACGTCAATTGAAGAGGAAGTAAATGATGATGATCACGAAGCTTCGAATCAAGTTATTATCGAACCTCGTAGGTCAACAAGGATGCGTACTACTCCTGAGTGGTATGACAACCCTGTCTTGGAGGTCATTTTGTTGGACAACGATGAACCTACGAGCTATGGAGAAGTGATGATGGGCCCGGATTCTGACAAATGGTTAGAGGCCATGAAATCCTAGAAAGGATCCATGTATGAAAACCAAGTATAGAATTTGGTAGACTTGCTCGTTGGATGGCAGGTTGTTGAGTACAAATGGACCTTTGAGATGAAGACATACGCTGATGGTAAATGTCACCATTTTTAGAGCTTGACTTGTCGCAAAGAAATTTTTGACAAGTTCAAGGAGTTGACTGCAATGAGACTTTCTCACTCGTAGCGATGCTAAAGTCTGTTGGAATTATGTTAGCAGTTGCTGCATTTTTCAATTATGAAATCTGGCAGATGGATGTCAAAACATCGTTTCCTTCCTTAAGGAAAGGTTGTATGAGATACAACCAGAAGGTTTTATCAGTCCTAAGGATGCTAAAAGGTGTGCAAGCTTTAGTGATCCTTCTATGAACTGAAGCAAGCATCTCGGAGTTGGAATATATACTTTGATGAGGTGATCAAAGTTTTTGAGTCTATACAAAGTTTATGAGAAACTTGTATTTACAACGTTCCCCAACAGTGGTATCCGAGCTAGGTCTATGTGTAGATGAGGTCTCGAGTAGAACACAAAAGGTTTGTGGACGTTGATGCTTAGATTGCTTCCTCCCTTGGTCGGATTTTGGTTCAGCGGTATTGTGAGATGAAGCGGCCCGAACCAACATTACTCGTACGCTTACGAGAGACCGGTTCCCTCGACGCAACTTGTTGCCTAGATGGCTTGTAGGTGGCAGTTTCTCTCACTTTAGTTGGATCGGATTCGACAAAGGCGGTCCTTGAGAAGGTTGAAAAGAAAATTATGTATCACCGTTGTGGTTTATGCATAGGTGAGAATCGTTCTTGCTGGAAACCCGTAGCAGCCACGTAAAACATGCAACAACAATTAGAGGACGTCTAACTTGTTTTTGCAGGGTATGTTGTGATGTGATATGGCCAATTACATGATGTGATATATGAGATGTATGAGATGATCATGTGATGTATAGAATTTCACGACTTGCATGTCGATGATTACGGCAACCGGCAGGAGCCATAGGGTTGTCTTTAATTATTGTATGACCTGCGTGTCAATCATTAAGCGCTATGTAATGCTTTACTTTATCGCTAAACGGTAGCAATAGTAGTAGAAGCATGCAGGGCGTGACAACCTCGATGGCGACACATTGATGGAGATCAAGATGATGTAGATCATGGTGTCGTGCCGGTGACGATGAAGATCATGCCTGTGCTTTCAAGATGGAGATCTAAAGCACAAGTTCATGGCCATATCATGTCACTTATGAATTGCATGTGATGTTAATCCTTTTATGCACCTTGTTATGCTTAGTACGACGGTAGCATTATAAGGTGATCCCTCACTTAAATTTCAAGATAAAATTATGTTCTCCCTGAGTGTGCACCGTTGCAAAAGTTCGTCGTGTTGAGACACCACGTGATGATCGGGTGTGATAGACTCTACGTTCACATACAACGGGTGCAAGCCAGTGTTGCACGCGCAAAACATTCGGGTTAAACTTGACGAGCCTAGCATGTACAGACATGGCCTCGGAACACAAGAGACCGAAAGGTTCAACATGAGTCATATAGTAGACATGATCAACATAATGATGTTCACCATTGAAGCCACCTCAACTCACATGAGGATCGGACTTGAGTTGGTGGATTTGGATCATGTGACACTCAGATGACCTGCGGGATGTCAATTTGAGTGGGAGCTTTAGTAATCTTATTAACTAAACTCATTATCTTGAACAATAGTCTAAGTGAACTTTGCATATTTATGTTGTAGATCAATGGCTCGCGCAATAGCACCCCTGAATTTTAATGCGTTCCTAGAGAAAGCTAAACTGGAAGATGATGGAAGTAACTTTGTTGACTGGGCCCGTAATCTGAGGATTATCCGCATGGCTTCCCAGAAATCATATGTCCTTGATGCACCGCTTGGGGACCAACCAGAAGACATGACCTCCGAAGACGTTAAGAACGCTTGGGAGGCACGTACTGGAGATTACTCAATAGTTCAGTGTGCAATATTGTATGGCTTAGAACCGGGACTTCAGAGACGTTTTGTCATGGAGCATATGAGATGTTCCAGGAGTTGAAGTTTATCTTTCAGAAGAACGCCCGGATCGAGAGGTATGAAACCTCCGATAAGTTCTATGCTTGCAAGATTGAGGAGAATGGGTTTATCAGTGAACATATACTCAGAATGTCTGGGTATTCAACTCGTCTAGCAGAGTTGGGAATTGCCCTTCCGCCAGAGGCGATCACTGACAGAGTTCTTTAATCACTGCCACCTAGTTACAAGAGCTTTGTGATGAACTATAACATGCACGGGATGAACAAGTCAGTCGCCGAGCTGTTTGCGATGCTAAAAGTCGTTGAGTCTAAAATCTAGAAAGAACATCAAGTGTTGATGGCCAATAAAACCACTAGTTTCAAGAAAAATGGCAAAGTCAAGGGCAAGGGCAAGAAGGGTAAAACCAAGAAGGATGGCAAAGCAGTTGCTGCTCCTGCAAAGAAGCCGAAGCATGGGCCCAAGCCAGAAACCGAGTGCTTTCATTGCAAAGGAACTGGTCACTGGAAGCGTTACTGCCCCAAGTACCTGGCTGACAAGAAGGCGGCCAATGACAAACAAGGTATATATGATATACATGTTATTGATGTGTACCTTACTAGCTCTCGTAGTAGTGCCTGGGTATTTGATATCGGTTCGGTTGCTCACATTTGCAACTCAAAGCAGGAACTACGGAATAAACGAAGGCTGGCAAAGGACGAAGTGACGATGCGCGTGGGAAATGGTTCCAAGGTTGATGTGATTGTCGTGGGCACGCTCTCTCTTCGATTACCATCGGGATTAGTGATGAACCTAAATAATTGTTATTAGTGTCTGCGTTAAGCATGAACATTATATCTGGATCTTGTTTACTGTGAGACGGTTACTCATTTAAATCAGAGAATAAAGGTTGTTCTATTTATATGAGTAATATCTTTTATGGTCATGCACCCAATGTTAGGGGTTTATTCATATTGAATCTTGATAGTGATGACACACATGTTCATAACATTGATGCCAAAAGATGTAGAATTGATAATGATAGTACCACATTCTTGTGGCACTGTCATTTAGGTGGTGTAAAACGCATGAGGAAGCTCCATGTTGATGGACTTTTGGAGTCACTTGATTTTGAATCACTTGACACATGTGAGCCATGCCTCATGGGCAAGATGACTAAAACACCGTTCTCTGGAACAATGGAACGGGCGAGTGACTTATTGGAAATCATACACACTGATGTGTGCGGTCCAATGAATGTTACAACGCATGGTGGATATCATTATTTTCTCACCTTCACTGATGACTTAAGTAGATACGGGTATATTTACTTAATGAAACACAAGTCTGAAACATTTGAAAAGTTCAAGCAATTTCAGAGTGAAGTTGAGAATCATCGTAACAAGAAGATTAAGTTCCTGCGATCTGATCGAGGAGGTGAATATCTGAGTTATGAGTTTGGCAGTCACTTAAGACAGTGTGGAATTGTTTCACAGTTGACACCGCCCGGAACACCACAGCGTAATGGTGTGTCCGAACGTCGTAATCGAACCTTATTAGATATGGTGCGTTCTATGATGTCTCTTGCTGATTTGCCACTATCGTTTTGGGTTTATGCATTAGAGACAGCTGCATTCACTTTAAATAGGGCACCATCAAAATCCGTTGAGACGACGCCATATGAACTGTGGTTTGGCAAGAAGCCAAAGTTGTCGTTTCTTAAAGTTTGGGGATGTGATGCTTATGTCAAAAAGCTTCAGCCTGAAAAGCTGGAACCCATAGCGGAGAAATGTGTCTTCATAGGATACCCGAAAGATACAGTCGGGTATACCTTCTATCTCAGATCCGAAGGCAAAGTGTTTGTCGCTAAAAATGGAACATTTCTTGAGAAAGAGTTTCTCTCGAAAGAATTGAGTGGGAGAAAAATAGAGCTTTATGAGGTTATTGAACCTTTACTTCAACCAGAAAGTAGCGCAGCGCAGAAAGATGTTTCTGTGGAAACTACGACGATAGAAGAGGAAGTTAATGATGATGATCATGAAGCTTCGGATCAAGCAGCTATTGAACCTCGTAGGTCGACAAGGCCGCGTACTACCCCTGAGTGGTACAGCAGCCCTGTCTTGGAGGTCATGTTATTGGACAACAATGAACCTACGAGCTATGGAGGAGCAGTGATGGTCCCGGATTCCGAGAAATGGTTAGAGGCCATGAAATCCGAGATGGGATCCATGTATGAAAACAAAGTATGGACTTTGGAAGTATTACCTGAAGGGTGAAAGGCCATTCAGAACAAATGGATCTTTAAGAAGAAAATAGACGCGGACGGTAATGTCACTGTCTATAAAGCTCGACTTGTGGCGAAGGGTTTTTCACAAGTTCAAGGAGTTGACTATGATGAGACTTTCTCACCCGTAGCGATGCTTAAGTCTGTCAGGATCATGTTAGCAATAGCTGCCTATTTCGACTATGAAATTTGGCAGATGGATGTAAAAACAGCGTTCCTCAACGGGTTCCTTGCGGAAGAGTTGTATATGATGCAACCCGAAGGTTTTGTCGATCCAGAGAATGCTGACAAAGTTTGCAAACTCCAACGATCCATTTATGGACTGGTACAAGCATCTCAGAGTTGGAATAAGCGCTTTGATGAGGTGATCAAAGCGTTTGAGTTAATACAAGTTTACGGAGAAGCTTGTATTTACAAGAAAGTGAGTGGGAGCTCTATAGCGTTTCTAGTATTATATGTGTATGACATATTGCTGATTGGAAACAATATAGAAATGCTGGAAAGCGTGAAGGAATATTTGAACAAGAGTTTTTCAATGAAGGACCTAGGAGAAGCTGCTTTCATATTAGGCATTAAGATCTATAGAGATAGATCGAGACGCTTAATAGCACTTTCACAGAGCACATACCTTGATAAAGTTTTCAAGAAGTTCAAAATGGAACAGTCCAAGAAGGGGTTCTTGCCTGTATTACAAGGTGTGAAGTTGAGTAAGACTCACTGCCCAGTAACTGCAGAAGATAGAGAAAAGATGAGTGTCGTCCCCTATGCTTCATCCATAGGCTCTATCATGTATGCAATGCTGTGCATAAGACCCGATGTCAGCCTTGCCATAAGTATGGCAGGAAGGTTTCAAAGTGATCCTGGAATGGAGCACTGGCAAGCGGTCAAGAATATCCTTAAGTACCTGAAAAGGACTAAGGAAATGTTTCTCGTTTATGGAGGTGATGAAGAGCTCTTCATAAAGGGTTACGTTGATGCAAGCTTTGATACTGATCCGGACGACTCTAAGTCGCAAATTGGATACGTATTTATTCTTAACTGGGGAGCAGTAAGCTGGTGTAGTTCCAAGCAAAGCGTGGTAGCTGATTCTACGTGCGAAGCGGAATACATCGCAGCCTCGGAGGCAGCGAAGGAAGGTGTCTGGATGAAGCAGGTCATGACAGATCTTGGAGTAGTGCCCAGTGCACTGAATCCAATGAACCTGTTCTATGACAACACTGGTGCCATTGCTCTGGCCAAGGAACCAAGGTTTCACAAGAGGACCAGACACATAAAGCGACGCTTCAACTCCATTCGCGATTACATCTTGGAGAAAGACATAAATATTTGAAGAGTACACATGGATCTGAATGTTGCAAACCCGTTGACTAAACCTCTTCCAAGGGCTAAACATGATCAACACCAGAACTATTCATTACAATGTAAATCACATAGTGATGTGAACTAGATTATTGACTCTAGCGCAAGTGGGAGACTGTTGGAAATATGCCCTAGAGGCAATAAATAAAGTGTTTATTATTGTATTTCCTTGTTCATGATAATCGTTTATTATCCATGCTATAATTGTATTAATTGGAAACATGGATACATGTGTGGATACATAGACAAACACAATGTCCCTAGTATGCCTCTAGTGAACTAGCTCGTTGATTGAAAGATGGTTAAGGTTTCCTAGCCATGGACATGAGATGTCATTTGATAATAGGATCACATCATTAGGAGAATGATGTGATGGACAAGACCCAAACTACAAACGTAGCTTATGATCATGTCAGTTTATTGCTACTGTTTTCTGCATGTCAAGTATATGTTCCTATGACCATGAGATCATGCAACTCACAGATATCGGAGGAGTACCTTGTGTGTATCAAACGTCACAACGTAACTGGGTGACTGTAAAGGTGCTCTACAGGTGTCTCCGAGGGTGTTAGTGGAGTTGGCATGGATCAAGACTGGGATTTGTTACTCCGTGTGACGGAGAGGTATCTCAGGGCCCACTCGGTAATACAACATCACAATAAGCCTTGCAAGCAATGTTACTAAGTGTTGGTAATGGGATCTTGTATTACAGAACGAGTAAAGAGACTTGCCAGTAATGAGGTTGAACTAGGTATGGAGATACCGACGATCGAATCTCGGGCAAGTAACATACCGAAGAACAAAGGGAACATCATACGGGATTAACTGAATCCTTGACATAGAGGTTCGACCGATAAAGATCTTCGTAGAATATGTAGGAACCAATGTGGACCTCCAGGTCCCGCCATTGGTTATTGACCGTAAAGGTGTCTCGGTCATGTCTACATAGTTCTCGAACCCGCAGGGTCTGCACACTTAAGGTTTGGTGATGTTTCGGTAGTATAGAGTTATGTATGGTGGTGACCAAAGTTTGTTCGGAGTCCCGGATGAGATCCTGGACGTCACGAGGAGCTCCGGAATGGTTCGGAGGTAAAGATTCATATATAGGAAGTCCTGTTTTGGTCGCCAGAAAAGTTCCGGGCTTATCGATAGTGTACCGGGAGTGCCGGGAGTGTACCGGGAGACCTCCGAGAGGGGTATTTCGACCCAAGAGGCTTCATGGGCTGTGGGAGAGTGAATATCAGCCATTAGTGGGCTGGTGTAAACTCCCACACAAGGCCCATGTAGCTGGAGAAGAAAACCCAAAAGGAAAAAGGTGGAAAAAGGCAAAAAGGAAAAAAAAGGATGAATCCTAATCCTACTAGGAGTGGAGGAGGTGGACTCCTCCTCGCCTAGTTTGGCCGAAGCCTAGGAGGCTTGGAGGCCAAGCTGCCTCCTCTCCTCCTCTCCTCCTATATATACTGGTGGTATTGAGGGTTTTTGCACTAGATTTTCAGCCACGTGCTACCCGTTCCTCCAGTGCATAGTTTCTCCTCTAGATCAGTTTTCTGCAGTGCTTAGGCGAAGCCCTGCCGGAATTGCTCCACCACCATCGCCAGAGCACCGTCAGGCTGCCGGAGAACTCTTCTTCCTCTCCACTCCTTCTTGCTGGATCAAGACGGTGGAGATCGTCATCAAGCTATACGTGTGCTGAACGCGGAGGTGCCGTCCGTTTGGTGCTAGATCGGAAGGATCGTACTCAAGTTCGTGAGATGGATCGTGATCAAGTTTGTGGGATGGATCGTGATCGGATCGCAGGATGGATCGTGATTGGATCGCGGGACAGATCATGATTGGATCGCGGGACGCATGGCGATTTGTATCGCGAAGACGTTCGACTACACCAACCGCGTTTCTTAACGCTTCCCGCTTAGCGATCTACAAGGGTATGTAGATCCACTCTCCCTCTCGGAGATGCTCATCACCATGGATAGATCTTCGTGTGCGTAGGAAATTTTTTGTTTCCCATGCAACGTTCCCTAATAGCTCGACAATGGCACAAGAAAGAGAAAGGATGAACGTCGTCCCCTATGCCTTAGCCATATGCTTTGTATAGTATGCCATGCTGTGTACTACACCTGTGTGTGCCTTGCCATGAGACCGTCAAGGGGTACAAGAGTGATCCAGGAGTGGATCACTGGACAGCGGTCAGGATTATCCTTAGTAACTAAAAGACTAAGGAAATGTTTCTCGATTATGGAGGTAAGAAAGAGTTCGTCGTAAAGAGTTACGTCAATGCAAGCTTTGACACCAATCCGGATGACTCTTAGTAGCAATCCAGATACATATAGTAGAGCGGCCATTTGGAATAGCTCCAAGTGGAGTGTGGTAGAAGTGTAAACGGTTTGACATAGAGATTTGCAAAGTACACACGGATCTGAATGTCGCAGACCCGCTGACTATAAGACCTCTCTCACATGCAAAGCATGATCGAGCCCCAGAACTCATTGGGTGTTAGATTCATAATAATGCGAATCACATGGTGATGTGAACTAGATTATTGACTCTAGCGCAAGTGGGAGACTGTTGGAAATATGCCCTAGAGGCAATAATAATAAATTGGTTATTATCATATTTCCTTGTTCATGATAATCGTTTATTATGCATGCTATAATTGTGTTGATCAGAAACTCAGATACATGTGGGGATACATAGACAACAACATGTCCCTAGTATGCCTCTAATAGACTAGCTCGCTGATCAAAGATGGCTATGGTTTCCTAGTCATGGACATGAGATGTCATTTGATAACGAGATCACCTCATTAGGAGAATGATGTGATGGACAAGACCCAAACTACAAACGTAGCATATGATCGTGTCAGTTTATTGCTACTATTTTCTGCATGTCAAGTATATGTTCCTATGACCATGAGATCATGCAACTCATTGACACCTGAGGAGTACCTTGTGTGTATCAAACATCGCAACGTAACTGGGTGACTATAAAGGTGCTCTACAGGTATCTCCGAGGGTGTCTGTTGGGTTGGCATGGATCAAGACTGCAATTTGTTACTCCATGTGACAAAGAGGTATCTCAGGGCCCACTCGGTAATACAACATCACAATAAGCCTTGCAAGCAATGTGACTAAGTGTTAGTCATGGGATCTTGTATTATGGAACGAGTAAAGATACTTGCCGGTAACGAGGTTGAACTAGGTATGGAGATACCAACGATCAAATCTCGGGCAAGTAACATACCGAAGAACAAAGGGAACATCATACGGGATTAACTGAATCCTTGACATAGAGGTTCGACCAATAAAGATCTTCGTAGAATAGGTAGGAACCAATATGGGCATCCAGGTCCCGCTATTGGTTATTGACTATAGAGGTGTCTCAGTCATGTCTACATAGTTCTCGAACCCGAAGTGACTGCACACTTAAGGTTCATTGACGTTTCGATAGTATAGAGTTATGTATGGTGGTGACCGAAGGTTTTTTGGATTCCTGGATGAGATCCCGGACTTCATGAGGAGCTCCGGAATGGTCCAGAGGTAAATATTGATATATATGAAGTCCTGTTTTGGTCACTGGAAAAGTTTCGGGCTCATCGGTAGTGTACCTGGACTGCCGGGAGGGTACCGGTGGACCATCGGGAGGGGTGTCTCGACCCAAGAGGTTACATGGGTTGTGGGAGGAGGTAAACCAGCCCCTGGTGGGCTGGCCGAAGCCTCCTCTAAGGGCCCATGCGGCTGGAGTGGTTTGAGAAGGAAAAAAATCCAATGGTGGAGAGGTGGAAAGAGTTTCCAAGTGGAAAGGAGGAATCCTACTCCTAATAGGATTGGAGCAGGACTCCTCCACCTCCAATTTCGACCAAACCTTGAGGGTTTGAGGCTGCCTCCTCCCCTCCCACCCTCCTATATATACTAGAGGATTTAGAGGGAAAAGCTAACCCTAATAGCCACATGCTACCTCTCCTCTAGATCGCAGTTTCTCCTCTAGATCGGTTTTCAACGGTGCTTAGGCAAGCCCTGCTGGAATAGCTCCACAACCATCGCCGCAACGCCGTCGTGCTGCCGGAGAACTCATCTACCTCTCCGCTCCCTCTTGCTGGATCAAGAAGGCAGAGATCGTCATTGAGCTGTATGTGTGCTGAACGCGGAGGTGCCGCCCGTTCAGCGCTAGATCGGAAGGACCGTGATCAAGATTGCAAGACGATTCATGATTGGATCGCAGGATGGATCGTGATGAGATCGCGGGATGGATCGTGATGGGATCGCAGGACGCTTGGTGAGTTGGATCGCGAAGACGTTCGACTACATCAACTGTGTTTCTTAACGCTTCCCGCTTAGCGATCTACAAGGGTATGTAGATCCACTCTCCCTCTCGTAGATGCTCATCACCATGGATAGATCTTGCGTGTGCGTTGGAAAAATTCTTGTTTCCCATGCAACGTTCCCCAACAATTCCTTCCTGAAAATTTACACACATGTACACCATGCCTTCATCTATATTTGTATTTATTCAGAATTTTTTAAAATGTAGAAATATGAATTTTGAAAATTGCAAATGGAGGCCTCCATGGAGCTCTACCTTCAAAAGCAGTTCTCGCTTGGTTGTGCTCTTTTTTGAGGATCAGTTGTGCTCTTATTTTTGTGGCACTAGCTACAAGGGAAGGGGCACATTTTTCCCTTGCTAAGAAACAAAAAGTTTCACCTTTGAGTCCTCTTTGTTTACAAAATAAAACATATAAAAGATCAATTTTGCGCCTCCGAAGTATTCAAACTCCATCCAACTATAGAAAGTATTCAAACTTCAAGAACTTTTGTTACTTTCAACTATTACGAGGTTTTTCTTAACATGTTTTCTCTTACCTCCCATTTTCACATGGGAGGTAAGCATTATTAAATAGATCTAAATCGTTGATTGTATTAAGTAGTGGGTTTGATTAACTCTTAAATTCTTACTTCTCATGTGAAAAGAGGGGGTAAGAGGAAGCATGTTAAAATTACTCGTCACTATAAGTACCTTTGTTGCTTGTTTGGTTTGTTTAGCTCACACATGACTTTGAAATTGTACTGAGAACCCTTTTGGTCAACATTGGGTATCCATTAGCAACTCACGGTTGTAATAGTGTAATTTTAACATGCTCCCTCTTACCCTATTTTTTCACATGAGAGGTACGAAGGTAAGAGTAAATCAAACACACTACTTCGTGCAATCAACGGTTCAGATCTATTCTATGCTCTTACCTCTCATGTGAAAATGAGAGGTAAGATGAAACATGCTAAATAGGTAGCTATGTAAAATATTATCTCTCAGTTAAAGATTTCTGATATAAAAATTATATCAAATCACAAACAAAACAAAAAGACGCTACAAGGAAAACACATATCATGTGAAGAATTAAAATATAGACCCGAGTAAGATATACCTATAGTTTTGAAGACGAAGGAGAGGATGATTTTTGGGGCATCCCAGAACTTAGATGCCCGAGTCATCTTTGGATATTACCTTAGGGTACCTTGGACATCCCCAATCATAGGGTCTTCCGCTCCTTATTCTCCTCATATCGGTATCTCACCCAAAACATGAAAATCACACAAAACTTAACGGAACTAATGAGATGTGTTAATATAATAAAATAAATCATTCACATAGGTACTGTCAAGAAAATTTTCGTAATTTTTCTCACATAATTCTTACTATATTCTATCATTTCCACAGTTATATCACTCGATATAAGCTATGAAAATTCCAAGACAAGCAACCAAAGAAAACTAGGAATGATCTGTCAAAAACAAAACAACCTGTAAAGATCAAACTTTTGTAATTCTAAAGATTTAAGGAAACATAGAAAGTTTCCATAGCAGTAAGTACTGTGTAAAAATACCAGGACTTTAATACTTTCCAGTACACAATGTAATTCATATACTGAACGCAAAAGATTCCTTTTTGCACAAAACCAAGTAAACAAGCATTCATATCACCCTAAAGGTTCAACTTGGCACTTTATTGAAATAAAAGACACAAAATATGATTACTACATCAGAACTAATCATGTGAACACACAAAAACATATACGATAAATATTGGGTTGTCTCTGAACAAGCGCTTTTCTTTAAAACCATTTAGTTAGGCATTGATAATTTCAATGATGATCACATAAAATTAAAGAGTTGAAACATAAAGGGAGCATCATGAATAAAATAACAAACACATTTAAGCCCAACCAACTTCCTATGCATGGGAAACATATAAGAAAGCTATTCATTCAAGCACACAACTACTAGCATAAGAAAGCATAACAAGTGCAACATTAAAAAGTTAAAACATATATATTATTGAGATATCTATAAGCATGTATCACTCTCTCATAATAATTTTTAGTAGCATCATGAACAAGTTCAACAATATAGCTATCATGTAAAGCACACTTTCACGATCCAAGCATAAAAAATTTGTTACTCTCCACACAGAAAATTTCTTCTCATTCATAATAGTGGGAGTATCATAGAAAACTTGAGCACTATAAATTTATTCCACATTATAAGAGTAATGTTCAATGGTTGAATATTCATAACTATGAAAGTTTTACAAGAATAATCATCCCTACTATTTATAGCATATGTATCATCGCAATAATCCTCATAAGTAGAAACTTTATTCTCATCATAATCAGTAGAAACCTCTTCCAAAGTAGTGGATTCAACATTAAATAAATTCATGACCTCTCCAAATCCACTTGTATCATTAAAATAAGATTCAACACCATCGAAGATAGTGGGATAATTAATGTTTAGAGTTGACACTCTTCCAACCCACATTCATTATCATTGAAATCATCATAAATAGGAGGCATGCTATCATCATAATAAATTCTCATCAAAAATAGGGGGCTAAAAAGATCATCTTCGTTAAACATAGCATCCCCAAGCTTATGGATTTGCATATCATTAGCGTCATGGATATTCATAGAAAGCATACTAGCAATATTGCAATCATTCTTATCATTCAAGGAACTCACATTAAAAAAATCTTAAATTCTTTTTTTAACAATATAGCACAATTTTAGGATTCCATGTTTTCAGTAAAGACATCATAAAGATGAAACATTTTATGAAACTTCACTTACATTTTTTCGTATTTTTCTATAAATCAAACTAGTGAAAAAAACTAAAATATTCAGTTGCAAGATCTAAAGAATATACCTTTAAGCACTCACCTCCCCGGCAACGGCGCCAGAAATAGCTTGATGTCCACTATGCAACTTTATTCCTGTATACTTGGTTGGGTCTCCAAATGTAGAGTTTTGTAGGACAACAAATTTCCCTCAAGTGGATGACATAAGTTTTATAAATCAATGGAAGGTGTAGGATGAAGACGGTCCCTCTCAAACAACCCTGCAATCAAATACAATCAATCTCTTGTTTTCCCCCAACACACCCAATACAATAGTTCAGCGAAGAGATGATAATACATGTGTAGTATCGATAGTAGATATAGGTTTTGTAATCTTCAATAATAAAAGAAGCATGATAGAAAGTGATAAAAGTGAGCACAAACGGTAATGCAATGCTTTAAAACAAGGCCTAGGGTTCATACTTTCACTAGTGTGATCTGTCAACATCACTAACATATTTGAATCATAAAAAATCCATCAACGAGCGGTAAATAATCACTCCAAAGTTCCTATCTATATCGGAGAACATAAGATGAACTTGTTGTAGGTAGCAAAACCACCTCAAAGTTATCTTTCCAGTCAATCTGTTGAGCCACCCCTAACTGTCACGAATAGCCCTAGAGATCGTAGTACGATAACACCTTACGATACATATCAATCCACTCTATACCTAGAGAACCCCATTGTCACATCAAGTCTTCGTGAGTTAATTATTTGATATGCATCAACCAATCTCAGACCCAAAATATTCAATCCAATACAAAGAACTCCAAATAGCAGGACTCAATTCATCATAACAAAGATAGAGAGGGAAGAACATCATACGATCCAACTATATTAAAAAAGCTCATGGTACACCAAGATCGTGCCCTATCACGATCATGAGGAAGAGAGAGCAAACACACTACTACTAGTACATACCCTCAACCCCGAGGGTGAACTACTCGTTCCTCGTCATGGAGGCAATAAGGATGATGAAGATGGCCTCCTGATGGCTTCCCCCTCTGGCAGGGTGCCGGAAAAGGATTCTAGATGAGATTGCTTCAGAATAGAGGCTTGCGACGGCTGAGTAAAAATTCCAGGTTTCTTTTGGGGGGTTTCTAAATTTATACAAAATTTCAGCATTCGAATCACGCCAAAAGGAGTTACGAGGGGCCCACAAGCTCAGATGGCAGTCCCAACCCCCTAGGGGTGCCATATGAGCTTATGCGTCCCTATGGGTCTTCTGGTCCTTCCCCGAAGTTTCAGGGTCTCTTACATTCCAAAAAATAGCATCGTAATTTTTTTATCGCGTTTGGATTTTTTTAGTATGTTTTTTCTGTCAGACAAAGAAATAGGCAAAAACAGGAACTGGCACTTGGCACTATGTTAATAGTTTAGTCTATTAAAATAATATAAAAGGGCACTAAAACCATGTAGAACTCATGTAAATAGAGCATGAATACTTCATAAATTATAGACATGTTGGAGACGTATCACATACTCATATTAACCATGAACTTCTAGAAACAAGAGAACCCAATACAACAAATGTCATCCCTTTTCAGCTTGAAGTAATCTTCATAGGCCCCGCCACCTTGCATGATGTGAAAAGACATTGGTCATTGCATCTGGAATCATAGTCAGAAATAGAGGTCGAATAACACATCATGACCAAAGTACTCCTCATATAGATCAACGTGCCCTCATGCCCGACCCCGATTTAACACTCGGTATCACGTCATTGAACCCTTGAAGTTGAGATAATGCTCATTTGCACTCTATTGTCATCATCTCCACCATTTTATCCTCACCCTCATCATCCAACGAAGACAAATCCATGAAATATGCATAGAAGTACTCCTCGTCTGAACGAGTTTACTTCAAAGTAAACATTGAGAACACAAAAAATACAATACGGAATTCGTCCGGACACTTGTGGGGCATGGTGTCCGCTATGGACGACGTCTGAAGGGCATATGGTACTTGGGTGGCAACTAAAACCTGAGGAGTACTACATCGGTGTCAGGCAAGGCCTAGGCGGTGGGAGGGGAGGAGGAGTGGTACGATGACGATCTCCATGAGCTAAGATAGAGAGCACAAGAGGAATACATGATTATGAAAATGCGTGGGTTCGAAATGGGTTTTTGGATGGATCCCGGTGTTGGATTTCAACCTAGCACCGTGATGGACATCTGGACTACCCAGAGCTCCACGATTTTGAGCGGTTTGTGGGATTTTGAATGTTTGAACAATTTGAAGTTCAGATGACTCGGTCCAGACATTTAGGACGTGCTTGGTTGCTCGCATCTATTTTGCTTGCATTGCATGATTGTCCCAGTTGGGCCTGGTTGAGGAAAACAAGATAAAACTAACATCTGTGTGTTGTTTGGTTGCGTGCATACCCTCTAGCCTAGCTGCGAAAAATAGAAGGCATGCTATTTGGTTACATACTTATTTAGACAAAAACAGAAGTCAAACTATTTGGTTACATGCAACACATGTTGTCTGGTAATCTCCACGTGGAGGTGGTGAGGTTACCAATACATCAGCAGACATGACAAATGAGAGACACGGGAAATATATAGCACATGAGTCATTTAACTTAGTACGAATCTTAAACAAGCATGGACTAATTTAACTCTAAACATGAAGAAATCAGGCAATAGAGAGCTCTTTGGTTGTTCACAACGAAGGCGTTGTCGTGCTTCTTGCACTTGGTCACCACTTCAATGTCGTTGTCGTTGAACATGATCACCTATAAGGTATCGGGAGTCAGCAGCTTTAAGGTGACCATGTAGTTGATCCTGATAGGATGCACAACAGTGAAGGGGCCCCAACCCTGATAAAGGGTGACCCTCGAGTTCATCACCTCGACCGTTGATACGTCTCCAACGTATCTATAATTTTTTATTGTTCCATGCTATTATATTATCTGTTTTGGATGTTTTTATGCATTAATATGCTATTTTATATTATTTTTGGGACTAACCTATTAATATAGAGCCTAGTGCCAGTTTTTGTTTTTTCCTTGTTTTTGAGTTTCGTAGCTAAGGAATATTAAATGGAGTCCAAATAGAATAAAACCTACGGCATGAATTTTTCTGGAAAATATGGAAGCCACAAGACTTGAGAACCAAGGAAGAGGAGCTGCCACGGGGCCACAAGCCCGCTTGCCGCGGCCAGGGGGGCCACCCGCGCCGGGCAGGCTTGTGGGCCCCTGGAAACTCCCCTAACCCTAATCTTCGGTCTATAAATACCCAAATATTCCATCATTATCAGAACGAGCCATGAAAACACTTTTCCGCCGCCAGAAGCCTCCGTTCCCGAGAGATCCAATCTTGGAGCCTTTTCCGGTAATCTGCCGGGGGGATTCGATCACGGAGAGCATCAATATCAACTCCATTGCCCCTCCGATGATGCGTGAGTAGTTCACCATAGACCTACGGGTCCATAGCTATTAGCTAGATGGCTTCTTCTCTCTCTTTGCTTCTCAATACCATGTTCTTCATGATCTTCATGGAGATCTATCCGATGTAATACTCTTTTGCAGTGTGTTTGTCGAGATCCGAATAATTGTGGGTTTATGTTCAAATTATCCATGAATATTATTTGAGTCTTTCCTGAATTCTTATATGCATGATTTCATATCTTTGCAAGTCTCTTCGAGTTATTGGTTTTGTTTGGCCAACTAGATTGGTAATTCTTGCAATAGGAGAAGTGCTTAGTTTTGGGTTCAATCTTGCGGTGTCCTCACCCAGTGACAAAGTAGGGGTAGTGAGGCACGTATTGTATTGTTGCCATCAAGGGTAAAAAGATGGGGTTTTCATCATATTGCTTGAGTTTATCCCTCTACATCATGTCATCTTACTTAATGCGTTACTCTGTTCTTCATGAACTTAATACTCTAGATGCAGGCAGGAGACAGTCGATGTGTGGAGTAATAGTAGTAGATGCAGAATCGTTTCGGTCTACTTGTCATGGATGTGATTCCTATATGCATAATCATTGCCTTGTATATCTTCATAATCATTCGTTTTTCTATCAATTGCTCGACAGTAATTTGTTCACCCACCGTAATACTTGCCATCATGAGAGAAGCCATCTAGTGAAACCTATGGCCCCCGGGTCTATTTTCCATATTATATTTTCAGATCTAAAATCAAAAACACGAAAAATACTTGCAGCATTATTTTTACTTTTAGTTTTACTTTCCGTTCAAGCACCCTGTTATATTTATCTCTACTAGATCTCATCCTTGCAAATAACCCTGAAGGGATTGACAACCCCTTTATAGCGTTGGGTGCAAGAGTTTGATTCCTTGTGCGGGTATATCTATTGGTGGATTGCTTGTGTCTCCTACTGGATTGATACCTTGGTTCTCAAAAACTAAGGAAAATACTTATCTACTTTGCTGCATCAAACCGTTCCTCTTCACGAGAAACCAACGCATGCTCAAGAAGTAGAAAGAAGGATTTTTGGCGCCGTTGCCGGGGAGATCTACATCAAGCCTACCAAGTACCTATCACAAACCCATCTCTTGCATTTACTTTATTTGCCATTTGCCTCTCGTTTTCCTCTCCCCCACTTCTGAAATGATTTTCAGAAAATACCAAAAAGATTTGCCTTTTTATTCGCCCTTCTTTCGTTTGCCTTTTGTTTGCTTGAGTTGCCATGTGCCTCCTATTTTCTTGCATCTTCGCTTGCTAAAAATCTATTGATATGGATCCTCGTCCACTTGCTAATCTTTTCAAAAGACCAAATTCTGATGAACCAGTTGCTAGTGAATTGAGTGCACTTGATTATCTCTATGAAGTTTTGTTTGAAAATCATGAATCTGAAAATTTTGATGAAGAAGAAAATTATAAAGTGATTCATGATATCTCCTTGAATGAAAAACATGATTGCCATGTTGTTAGTATGAATTCTCTGAATATCCATGATGCTAATGATATGCAAAACCACAAGCTTATGGATTCTATGCTTGATGACGATGATATTTTTTGTTCCCCAAGTTTTGGTGAGGATACATATGCTATAATTGATCATGAAAATAATGCTTTGTGTGATAGTTATATTGTGAGATTCCTTCATGATGTTACTGAAAATTACTATGAGAGAGGAACATATTCTTTTACATATTGCAATAATATCAAGTCTCCTCTCTATGTGTTCAAAGTATGGAAGTTATGCTTGTTTTTCCTTCATATGGTAGTTGATTTTTGTTCCCATAATTTGTTCGCTCACAAAATCCCTATGCATAGGAAGTGGATTAGACTTAAATATACTTGCCATGTGATTCATGATGTTCCTATTATTGCAAATAGGAATTATGTGCTCGTAGGTTTCATGGTTCTTGATATAGAATGCAATCCTACATGTCCTATTATTCTTGGTAGACATTTCCTTAGAACGATTGGTGCAATTATTGATATGAAGGAAGGGAATATTAGATTCCAATTTCCATTAAGGAAGGGCATGCAAAACTTTCCTAGAAAGAAAATTAAATTACCTTATGAATCTATCATGAGATCTACTTATGGATTGCATACCAAAGATGACAATACCTAGATCTAATGCGTTTTGCCTAGCTAGGGGCGTTAAACAATAGTGCTTGTTGGGAGGCAGCCCAATTATATTTTTGTGTTCTGTTTTTGCTTCTGTTTTTTAGTGTTTCCCAACTTATTACTTCTATAGTAATTGTGTTTTCGTGTTTTAATTAGTGTTTGAGCCAGGTAAAACCTTTGGGGTGATCTATGTGTAGCGACCCGACTCAAACGAGTCAAGCCTCTGTGTGTTCTGTGCCATCCCTAGATCAGTATGTTGGCACACACAATACGTCAATGTATATATCAAAGTGCAATCACATGTAATTAATGTAAAACTGATATATACCTTAAAATCTCAGCGGAAATAGTCAACGGGAGTGGAGTCCCAATAAACACCAACGACAGGTTGAGTGTAGACCGTAACCCTGAATCGTACTCTTACCTGCCGTAGAGCTTATCTGCAACATAAGACGTTGCAGCCGTGTAGGTCAGTACATTGAATGTACCGGCAAGATCACCATAGTAAAACAGAAGATAAAAACTATTCTATATGCAGTAAGGCTTTGTGGCTCTGTGTCTGAGTTTTTGCATAAAAGCTGATTTTATTTTATTTTCCTACAACAAAGGAATATCAGAAGTTTTCCACTATAGAGTTACCTAACATGACATGGTTCCGCCAACCGATGTCATAATGCCCACAAGTATCATATGTTGCCCACAATTAATTATCAGTCCAGTGTTGAGAGTTCAGAGATAGATCCAAGTCCAGAGGCTCAAATTGTCCGTAACCGGGGACACGGCTAATCGATTAGGTTTAACTCTGCAGAGTGTTGTGTACTTTACCCACAAGATTTGTTCCCTCCTGGTAAGTCCTCGCACTGCCGGTTGTTTGAGAACAGGATGAACGAAACATGGTCTTTCAGAGTGCTTCTCTGACTACTGTCAGTGCCCATCCAATCCTAACGTCGACTACATCTCGTAGCACTGCCTAGCGAGAGTCACAACAAAGATCAACCAAGCCAGAGACCATAATGACTTGTGGCTACACAGGTAAGTTTCCGGGCATGAAGTATTCATCCGTCTCTTTGAGTCTGGGTGAAGCTTTCCGCAAGATGTCATGGCGCTTCTCCATGCATCCCGGCCATCCACTGGTTACTCCAGGGATGCCCAATCAACCATCCTTCACCCAGTAGTGTGTATTGAAAACTTGTTTCTCGAGTCTTGAAGTCTTGAGGTCTTGAAGATGCAGGACTTGAAGATGCCTTCACGTAGTTGTCGTCTTGACGTAGAGTCCTCCTTCTCACACCACTCACGAACACTCATACCAGACCCCGTCTACTTTAGCATAGCATAGAAATAACTAACGTTCCCGGGGCTTTAGTAACAAGTGGTGGGTTCCTACCTCATGCATTCTACTCAACTACAAGAATTTTCAATAACACGGGAGGGATTTGTTGAATGATGTCACTACATGCAATAAAACATAGGTATGAACAAAATGGTCAAAGTGAACTTGCCTGTACTGTTGATGAAGAAAGAATCGCTGTCAGAAAAGACTTGATAGAACTAATCGTCACTCTCCGGTGAAAATCTATATAGTCAAACATTGCATACATATAAGCAATCATACTAGCAATCAATTCTAACAATCAAAAAGTAACACAAAACCAAAAGCAACAAGGTTGTGATGAAGGAAATACTTAAGACAAAACTCAAAACAACAAAACTCCACCAAATCAACAAAAAATGGTTTTCTCTACAAATCACCTATTTTCAAAAGTAATAAAACCAAAACAAAGCAAAGTATGACAAAAGTATTTTAGTAAATAATTTACTTAGTAAAAGGATTACTTTTGAAGAACAAGTAAGAACTAAGAAAAACAATACTCTAAACAACATAAGTTTTTAACTACTACAACATATCAGCAGGAAAACACTAAGATAATAAAAGAAAACAAACTTTTAAAACAAATAATTAATAGAAAGTATTTTCTCGTAAATCTTTATTGTGTAAAAAGAACTAATTGAACAGCTTTTATAAAAATTCTTCTTTTGATATAAAACAAGGTCATCCTTGGCTTAAACCACAAACAATCTCAACTATAATACAAATTGTTTCTGGTCTAAACTTAGATTAACAAAAAATCAATCTTATAAAACACTTTGTGGAAACTATTTTCAAATAGTAGATCAAACTAGCAATGAAAATCAAATTGCAAGTTATAATTGAACTAGAATTGATTTTCATGCAATCAACTAATAAAATAATATTTGTTTGAAGGGCTACTGTTATCTAACAGAAAACTTTATAAAATCTATCACTAATATAAAAGAAAATAATTTAAAACAATTTAGAACAAAAGGAATATAAATAAACCTAAAAAGACCTAAAACAGAATCTGTTTTGTTAACAAATGCTAATTCAAAATTTTCTAAAAATTCTAAAGTTTTACCTACTGATAACTAAGGTCACTAGTGACAAGTAGCAAAAGGAATCAACTCAAAATAAATTTTTAACTCAAAATATTCAGAAAAAAAGATTTGAATCAAATCTGTTTGAATCCATTTTAAATTATTCAAATTTGGTCAAACTTTATATCTACAGAAACTACATAAAATTTGTGACACAATGTAAAAAGAATCAAATTAAAACAATTAAAAACATAAAAGATATGAAGAAAACAAAATCAGAACTATTCTGTTAGCTGAATTTAAAATAGAAAAAGAAAAATGTTTCTAACGGACAGGGGGTGACGTGGCAGCTTCTGATTGGCTGGAGGTGTGTGCGCGTGGGTGCTAACGAGCGGACGGCCGGGCCTTAGAAGAAAATGTTTCGGTTAAAATAACTAAAAGGGAAAAAATGGCCGGTTTACCGCAATAAACCGAATCGGTATGATAGTTCTAATCCTAGCCCTAGATCTACGATCGGACGGCTAAGAGAGGGAGAGGGAGCTCACAGAGGGAGGGTCACCGGCGATGGAGGATTCCAACGAGGCTCGGCGGTGCACGTGGAGGTGGCTCCGGTGGTCGGGGTCGTGTCGACGGCGGCAGACCTCCGGCGTCCGTTGGTGGCGTCGGTTGAGGCTGGGGACGACGGTGGCGAGCTCCTCGAGCACCTAGAGCTTCGGGTGGAGGCGGAGCTCCGGCGTGGCATCGGCACGGCGTTCCGGAGGGTCTCCGGCGAAGGCGAGGGCATCAGGCGATGGCGGCGAGTCTCCGGTGTTGATGGGCGGGGCCAGAGGAGCGTGGGGGTGACGGTGGTGAGTGGCACGTGCTCAGAGAGCTTCGGTAGTGGCCGGAACTCCGGCGAGGTGGAGCGGTGCCGTTTGCAGGCGAGGGCAGGGGCGTTCGGGGTGGAATAGAGTGCATAGAGGCAGAGCTACTTATAGGCCCGGGGCGGGGTCGGGAGAGGGAGAGAGGAGCGAGATCTGGGGAGAGAAATCTCCGGCGTGGTCGGGGGCGAGGGGAAGGGGACGACCGCGGGGATGGCGCGATCGGTCGGTGGGGCCCGCATGTCAGTGAGAGAGAGGGCGGGGTTAGCGGCGTCGGTGACCGATCCCGAGGGATCTCGGGGTTTAAAGGCTGTGGGCCGGCCGGTTTTCATATTAAAACTCTTAAATTCGTTTCCTTTTCTATTTTCCAGAGCATTAAAAACTCATTTATGATAATCAATACCCTCCCAAAATTGAAGATCTCTATATGGAAATGACCAAGGGAATAAATGCAATTTAATGAACATTTTTCCCCGGCCAAAATAAATACTTTTAAAAAAATTATTTTCAGAAAATGCCTAAATTGATTTTAATTCTTTTGCAATAAATTTTCAAATAACCCCCTGGGTTTTATGGTACAAAAACTTCACAAAATACCCCCTGGTTTGGTGTGTCACATTACTCCTCTCAAATTTTTTCAAGGGGTTTGAATTCTTTCAAACTTCAAATTGGAAATTCAAATATGAAAAGAACTCCATTTCAGAAATTTTCAAATAGTTCTCAAATTCACTTTCCAAATCTTTTTATATTGAAGAAGTCATGTCATCTTCTCTCACTGATTTGAAAAGTATTAAATTTGAAATCAAACACAAAGGGGAAAGTCATTTTATTTCCTCTCATTCAAAAGTTTCAAATTTCACTCAATTCAATCACTCAAGCAAACAAACACTCATTCTAATATTTATTATAACATTCCAAAATTTGGGATGTTACAAACGTACCACACTTAAAATGAATCTCATCCTCGAGATTCAAAAGGGCTAGAGAGAATAGGTTAGGGTTTGGGGTCTTCTAGCAATTCCATTGACCGAAGGGTGTGGGGTCTACCACACTTAAACTAAGAGTTACTGGTCCCTCAAAAGTCATGACAGTCCTCTGGGTGCATCTGTCTCTTCACATTCTTTATGATAGCTCTTTCAATGAGGCTCTTCCGTTATATCAAAATCTTGTGTTCTCATAACAAAATGCACTTTCTCTGATACTGGGTCTTCTTAACTGACAAGTCTCGCGATCATTCTAAAAAACTTATCGAAGAGCTCATGGTGGTCTACCGTTAGTGGTTACCCTGCAGTGAAATGGGTCTTGGCTTCATTCCTCACCGTAAAATTCCTACGTGTGACAGCAATTGTCATGTACAAGAGGTTTCCTTCATACCATTCTAGGGCTTAAACAAAAAGCTTCAAAGAGTGTCGTCTCTTTACTATGGGTAAGTCACTCAGATTTACCAAATCCGAATAGCAAGAGAATGATAAGAGTAAGTCGTCATGGTGGCCAAGCCATGCCGCACTAAAATCATTACCTTGTATAAGGTTCAGTGAATCTCGCATTCTAACACTTGGGCTTCCTCACAAGCGTTGTAGAAATTTCTCTTGTCAACGAACAAAGTTCGGATAAATCCATTGATTCTGCAAGCTAAGCAAAACATCTATCGTTCCTTCACAACTCTCAGGTTTTCGTACACTCCTAAGAAAACGTTTGCTGATCCAATCACAACTTCTTATTTCGTGATCTTGGGGTAACCTTCGTGAAACCATGAGATCCATCCTTGATACACGTTTTATCCCTTGAATATGTTTTCCTTTCCATTGGTCTGTTTAACCTTGGGTATGGTTTCATCACAATCATTCCTTTTCTCAATATTCCAACTTCAAAGACACATTGTCACAAAGGTTATCATCCACATAGTTTGGATATGGTTCCACATTCTCTTCACCTGTATTCACTTATCCAAACTCCTTAACATGAATGGTATTTTCTTCATTCATTTGTCCATGTGGTTGCTACCACACTTAAAATGAAATGCACGCATACCTGCATAGACCATATTTTCTCATATCCTCGAAAGTGGTCCGTGATCTTTGTTCATAGAGTAACAATTCAGATAATTCAACATAGGAGAATCATGACTCCATAAATTCCATTGGTTCATGAATTTTATTACAAGCTCCGAGACTTCCGTTACATAACTTCAAAATGGTAAGAGTGCTACCTATTACATTTATTACTTCCAAAATCCAAAACTCAAACTACTCATGTTTAACCTTCTTCTCTAGGCATTTATTGGCATAGTGGCCTAAATTCTTGCACCAGAAACACATGATCTGACTCAGATCCTTCTTTGGAGAAATTGGGTTGTTCTGAGAACGTCTTCGGTTTCTCTTCCTGGGCTTCTTTGTTCCGATCAAACCTTCAATTTCCTGTGGATCAAACTCCACTTCTTCTGGCGGGAAGTTTCCTAGATACTCTCTTCTTTCCTTCGTACAGTCCTGTGAGAAATGTCCTTCTTCTCCACATGAATAGCAGGCATTGGAGTAAAATCTGGTTAGGCCTTCTCCATTAGGGTCTTCAACATCTTCCTTCATCACAAGTTCTCCTAATATTTTCTCTAAAGGCTTCCTTCATGGCTTCCTTCTGCTGCTTGATGACTTCTTGTACCTTGGGGTACATTTGGCATTGAGCCAGGTAATGCGTAGTTCCTTCACACAAGAAACATGTCACCTGCCTAGTTGGGCATTCCTCAGCAGGGTGATTTTCTTCACAATAAGGACATCCATCCTTGTGTTCTTCCTGGGTGTGTCCTATCTCTCCACATATCTTGCATGCGTAAATCTTCTTCACATATTTGAGACAGGGCTTCTGGGTGTTGGTGACAACATGAGATTTTTGCAGAGTCATCTTGAATTCTTCCCAAGTCATTGTTGCTTGCGTATCATGGGTAGCTTCATGCATCTTCCACCAATGTGTAGCACCTTCTGCAAAGTACCGAAAAACATACTGGACCATCTCGTTCCTTGCAACATGGTTACTCCTTAGATGATCCTCCATGTTCTGAATCCATTCTTCTGTCTCTAATCGAGTCATCGATCCGGAATACACGAGTCCAGCTTCATTCATCATCTATTGGGTTCAATGGTTCTGGGATGAGATACAAGAGAGGGATCGAGAGAGATACACACAATACAAACAATATAGTTTTGAAAATGGTATTTTTTTGTGGCTGTCGAAATTTTTTACACACAAATGACAGCTCACAAATCATCGTATCTAACGTAAGTATACAACAGGGGTTTGGTCTTCTAGGGCATAATATCTTGGAAATTCTTCATGGTCTTCAATTTCTTCGGGTCTTCACAGTCTTCAACTCGTGTAGCTTCAACTCTTATAATGCATGGTGAAATCTTCTTTACTTTGAAGTGACCATCAGTTGTTTCGATATCTTGTCCTTCTCGAAGTGGTCTTAGTTGATCCTTAGTGTGGCCAAAGGGGAAAGGGTATTTTCTAACTATTTGAGGTAAGAGAGATCATTTGATAAAGCTCAATTAAGATGAGAAGTAAAGGGTCTTTTGATATTTTTTTTGAGAAATCGTTTCCTAAGGGCTTTCCAGTTTCTAGGGTCACGTCCTACAGTCAACATGTGCTCTGATACCATCTCTGTAGCGACCCGACTCAAAACGAGTCAAGCCTCTGTGTGTTCTGTGCCATCCCTGGATCAGTATGCTGGCACACACAATACGTCAATGTATATATCAAAGTGCAATCACATGTAATTAACGTAAAACTGATATATACCTTAAAATCTCAGTGGAAACAGTCAACAGGAGTGGAATCCCAATAAACACCAACGGCAGGTTGAGTGTAGACCGTAACCCTGAATCGTACTCTTACCCGTCGTAGAGCTTATCTGCAACATAAGGCATTGCAGCCGTGTAGGTCAGTACATTGAATGTACCGACAAGATCACCATAGTAGAACAGAAGATAAAAACTATTCTATATGCAGTAAGGCTTTGTGGCTCTGTGTCTGAGTTTTTGCATAAAAGCTGATTTTATTTTCTTTTCCTACAACAAAGGAATATCAGAAGTTTTCCACTACAGAGTTACCTAACATGACATGGTTCCGCCAACCGATGTCATAATGCCCACAAGTATCATAAGTTGCCCACAATTAATTATTAGTCCAGTGTTGAGAGTTTAGAGATAGATCCAAGTCTAGAGGTTCAAATTTTCCGTAACCGAGGACATGGCTAATCGATTAGGTTTAACTCTACAGAGTGTTGTGTACTTTACCCACAAGATTCATTCCCTCCTGGTAAGTCCTCGCACTGCCGTTTGTTTGAGAACAGGATGAACGAAACATGGTCTTTCAGAGTGCTTCCCTGACTACTGTCAGTGCCCATCCAATCCTAATGTTAACTACATCTCGTAGCACTGCCCAGCCAGAGTCACAACAAAGATCAACCAAGCCAGAGCCCATAATGACTTGTGGCTACACAGGTAAGCTTCCGGGCATGAAGTATTCATCCGTCTCTTTGAGTCTGGGTGAAGCTTTCCGCAAGATGTCATGGCGCTTCTCCATGCATCCCGGACATCCACTCGTTACTCCAGGTATGCCCAATCAACCATCCTTCACCCAGTAGTGTGTATTGAAAACTTGTTTCTCGAGTCTCAAAGTCTTGAGGCCTTGAAGATGCAGGACTTGAAGATGCCTTCACGTAGTTGTCGTCTTGACGTAGAGTCCTCCTTCTCACACCACTCACGAACACTCATACCAGACCCCGTCTACTTTAGCATAGCATAGAAATAACTAACGTTCCCGGGGCTTTAGTAACAAGTGGTGGGTTCCTACCTCATGCATTCTACTCAACTACAAGAATTTTCAATAACACGTGAGGGATTTGTTGAATGATGTCACTACATGCAATAAAACATAGGTATGAACAAAATGGTCAAAGTGAACTTGCCTGTACTGTTGATGAAGAAAGAATCGCTGTCAGAAAAGACTTGATAGAACTAATCATCACTCTCCAATGAAAATCTATATAGTCAAACATTGCATACATATAAGCAATCATACTAGCAATCAATTCTAACAATCAAAAAGTAACACAAAACCAAAAGCAACAAGGTTGTGGTGAAGGAAATACTTAAGACAAAACTCAAAACAACAAAACTCCACCAAATCAACAAAAAATGGTTTTCTCTACAAATCACCTATTTTCAAAAGTAACAAAACCAAAACAAAGCAAAGTATGACAAAAGTATTTTAGTAAATAATTTACTTAGTAAAGGATTACTTTTGAAGAACAAGTAAGAACTAAGAAAAACAATACTCTAAACAACATATGTTTTTAAGTACTAGAACATATCAGCAGGAAAACACTAAGATAATAAAAGAAAACAATTTTTTAAAACAAATAATTAACAGAAAGTATTTTCTCATAAATCTTTATTTTGTAAAAAGAACTAATTGAAAAGGTTTTATAAAAATTCTTCTTTTGATATAAAACAAGGTCATCCTTGGCTTAAACCACAAACAATCTCAACTATAATACAAATTGTTTCTGGTCTAAACTTAGATTAACAGAAAATCAATCTTATAAAACACTTTGTGGAAACTATTTTCAAATAGTAGATCAAACTAGCAATGAAAATCAAATTGCAAGTTATAATTGAACTAGAATTGATTTTCATGCAAGCAACTAATAAAATAATATTTTTTGAAGGGCTACTGTTATCTAACAGAAAACTTTATAAAATCTATCACTAATATAAAAGAAAATAATTTAAAACAATTTAGAACAAAAGGAATATAAATAAACCTAAAAAGAGCTAAAACAGAATTTGTTTTGTTAACAAATGCTAATTTAAAAATTTCTAAAAATTCTAAAGTTTTACCTACTGATAACTAAGGTCACTAGTGACAAGTAGCAAAAAGAATCAACTCAAAATAAAATTTTAAAATCAAAATATTCAGAAAATAAGATCTGAATCAAATCTGTTTGAATCCATTTTAAATTATTCAAATTTGGTCAAACTTTATATCTACAGAAACTACATAAAATTTGTGACACAATGTAAAAAGAATCAAATTAAAACAATTAAAAACATAAAAGATATGAAGAAAACAAAATCAGAACTATTCTGTTAGCTGAATTTAAAACAGAAAAAGAAAAATGTTTCTAACAGACAGGGGGTGACGTAGCAGCTCCTGATTGGCTGGAGGTGTGTGCGCGTGGGTGCTAACGAGCGGACGGCCGGGCCTTAGAAGAAAATGTTTCGGCTAAAATAACTAAAAGGGAAAAACGGCCGGTTTACCGAAATAAACCGAATTGGTATGGGAGTTCTAATCCTAGCCCTAGATCTACGATCGGACGGCTAAGAGAGGGAGAGGGAGCTCACAGAGGGAGGATCACCGATGATGGAGCATTCCGGCGAGGCAAGGGCTCGGCGGTGCACGTGGAGGTGGCTCCGGTGGTCGGGGACGGTGTCTGAGAGGTCCTGTCAACGGCGGCGGACCTCCGGCGTTCGTTGGTGGCGTCGGTTGAGGCTGGGGACGACAGTGGTGAGCTCCTCGAGCTCCTAGAGCTTCGGGTGGAGGCGGAGCTCCGGCGTGGCGTCGGCACGACATTCCAGAGGGTCTCCGGCGAAGGCGAGGGCATCAGGCGATGGCGGCGAGTCTCCGGTGTTGATGGGCGGGGCCATAGGAGCGTGGGGGTGACGGTGGTGAGTGGCACGTGCTCACAGAGCTTCGGTGGTGGCCGGAACTCCGGCGAGGCGGAGCGATGGCGTTTGCGGGTGAGGGCAGGGGCGTTCGGGGTGGAACAGAGTGCGGAGAGGCGGGGCTACTTATAGGCCCGGTGTGGGGTCGGGAGAGGGAGGAGAAATCTCCGGCGTGGTTGGGGGCGAGGGGAATGGGACGACCGCGGGGATGGCGCGATCGGTCGGTGGGGCCCGCATGTCAGTGAGAGAGAGGGCAGGGTTAGCGGCGTCGGTGACCGATCCAGAGGGATCTCGGGGTTTAAAGGCTGTGGGCCGGCCGGTTTTCATATTAAAACTCTTAAATTCGTTTCCTTTTCTATTTTCCAGAGCATTAAAAACTTATTTATGGTAATCAATACTCTCCCAAAATTGAAGATCTCTATATGGAAATGACCAAGGGAATAAATGCAATTTAATGAACATTTTTCCCCGGCCAAAATAAATACTTTTAAAAAAATTATTTTCAGAAAATGCCTAAATTGACTTTAATTCTTTTGCAATAAATTTTCAAATAACCCCCTGGGTTTTATGGTACAAAAACTTCACAAAATACCCCCTGGTTTGGAGTGTCACATTACTCCTCTCAAATTTTGTCAAGGGGTTTGAATTCTTTCAAACTTCAAATTGGAAATTCAAATATGAAAAGAACTCCATTTCAGAAATTTTCAAATATTTTTCAAATTCACTTTCCAAATCTTGTTTATTTAAGAAGTCATGTCATCTTCTCTCACTGATTTGAAAAGTATTAAATTTGAAATCAAACACAAAGGGGAAAGTCATTTTATTTCCTCTTATTCAAAAGTTTTTTCAAAAGTTTCAAATTTCACTCAATTCAATCACTCAAGCAAACAAACACTCATTCTCATATTTATTATAACATTCCAAAATTTGGGATGTTACACTATGGTAGTTGTTGATTTGATCTTGCTGAAAAACAGAAACATTTTCTCTCGGTACATGAATTTTCTAAAAAAAATCGAACGTCGAATTGATCTGAAATTTTTACACAAGATTGATATACAAATTTACCTGATTTTTCTAATTTTTCAGAATTTTTAGAGTTTTAGAAGTATTATAAGTTTACAGATTGCTACACACTATTCTGTTTTTGACAGATTCTGTTTTCTTTGTGTTGTTTGCTTATTTTGATGTATCTATGGGTCGTATTGGGGGGGGGGGGTATGAGCCATGGAAAATTTAGAATACAGTAGGTATTACACAAATATAAATAAAGAATGAGTTAACAACAATACCTAAAGTGGTGATCTATTTTTCTTATACTAACGGATCTCATGAGTTTTCTATTGAGTTTTGTGTTGTGAAATTTTCAAGTTTTGGGTGAAGATTTGATGGACTATGGAATAAAGAGTGGAAAGAGCCTAATCTTGGGGATGCCCAAGGAACCCCAATTCATATTCAAGGATACCAAAAAGCCTAAGCTTGGGGATGCCCCGAAAGGCATCCCCTCTTTCGTCTTCAATCCATCGATAAATTTACGTGAGGCTATATTTTTATTCACCACATGATATGTGTTTTGCTTGGAGCGTCTTGTATGATATGAGTCGCTGCTTGTTAGTTTGCCACAATCATCCTTTCTACACACATCTTTTGAGAGAGACACGTTGAATCATGAATTTGTTAGAATACTCTATGTGCTTCACTTATATCTTTTGAGCTAGGCAATGTTGTTCTAGTGCTTCACTTATTTATTTATAGAGCATGGTGGTGTTATATTTTATAGAAATTATTGAACTCTCGTTCCTCACTTATATTATTTTAAGAGTTTCTTAAAACAACATGGTAATTTGTTTAGGTTATGAATTTAGTCCTAATATAATGGCATCCAAGAGGGATATAATAAAAACTTTCATATTAAGTGCATTAACAACTATGAGAAGTTGGATTCCTTGCATATAGTTTTGAGATAATAGGGATGATAATTGAGAGTCATGCTAGTGAGTAGTTGTGAATTGAAGAGATACGTGTGTTAAAGATTGTGATTCCCGTTGCATGCACGTATGATGAACCGTTATGTAACGAAGTCGGATCATGGTCTAATGATTGTCGACCTTTGTGTGAGGGTCGAGAGCGCGCGATGGTTAACTCCTACCAACCTCTCCCCTAGGAGCATGCGTCTAATGCTTTGTTTGATAACTAATAGACTTTTTCAATAAGTATGTGAGTTCTTTATGACTAATGTGAGTCCATGGATTATACGCACTCTCACCCTTCCATCTTTGCTAGCCTCTCTAGTACCGCGCAACTTTCGCCGGTACATCAAACTCCCCTTCCTCAAAACAGCCACCATATATTCCTCAAAACTGCCACCATACCTACCTATTACGGCATTTCCATAGCCATTCCGAGATATATTTCCATGCAACTTCCACCATGTAGTTTTTCTATGACTTGCATCATCACTTTATATTGCATATAGAGTTATATCTTGTCATAGGAATCGATTTGTAATTTATTTTTCTTTGAGTTATAAGTAAATAAAAGTGTGATGATTTTTCATTAATAGAGCATTGTCCCATGAGAGAAAAGTATGATGGAGGCTATGACTCCCTCACAAGTTGGGACAAATATCTGGACTTTACAAAAAATAAAAGAGGCCAGCGAAGCCCAAACAAAAAAAGAGAGGCCAAAGAAGCCCACCAAAATAAAAAATGAGAGAAAGAGAGAAGGGACAATTGCTACTATCTTTTTCCACACTTGTGCTTCAAAGTAGCACCATGATCTTCATGATAGAGAGTCTCGTATTTTGTCACTTTCATATAACTAGTGGATATTCATTACGCACGACCACTTAGTTTTCTTTTTTGAGCTTTCATACACTTATAGCTCTAAGTGCATTTGTTGCATGGCAATCCCTACTCACTCACATTGATATCTATTGATGGGCATCTCCATAGCCCGTTGATACGCCTAGTTGATGTGAGACTATCTTCTCCTTTTTCCCTTGCATCCCCACCATATTCTATTCCACCTATAATGCTATATCCATGGTTCACGCTCATGTATTGCGCGAGGGTTGAAAAGGTTTGAGAACATCAAAAGTGTGAATAAACAATTGCTTGACTTGTTCATAGGGGTTGTGCATGATTTAGATACTTTGTGTGGGGAAGATGGAGCATAGCCAGAGCATATGATTTTGTAGGGATGACTTTCTAAGGCCATGTTATTTCGAAAGGACACGACTACCTTGTTGGTGTGCTCGAAGTATTACTGTTTTTATGTCAATATTAGACTATTGTTTTGAATCTTACGGATCTGAATATTCATGCCACAATAAATAATATTACATAGATAAATATGTTGGGCAGCATTCCACATCAAAAAAAATCTGTTTTTATCATTTACCTACTCGACGACGAGCAGGAATTAAGCTTGGGGATGTTGATACATCTCCAACGTATCTGTAATTTTTGATTGTTCCATGCTATTATATTATCTGTTTTGGATGTATTTATGCATTAATATGATATTTTATATTATTTTTGGGACTAACCTATTAATCTAGAGCCTAGCGCCAGTTTCTGTTTTTCCTTGTTTTTGAGTTTTGCAGATAAGGAATATTAAACGGAGTCCAAACGGAATAAAACCTCCGGAATGCTTTTTTCTGGAAAATATGGAAGCCACGAGACTTGAGAACCAAGGCAGAGGAGCTGCCATGGGGCCACAAGCCTGCTTGTCGTGGCCAGGGGGGCCACCAACGCCGGGCAGGCTTGTGGGCCCCTGGCAACTCCCCCAACCCTAATCTTCGGCCTATAAATACTCAGATATTCCATCATTATCAGAACAAGACGTGAAATCACTTTTCTGCCGCCAAAAGCCTCCGTTCCCGAGAGATCCAATCTTGGAGCCTTTTCCGGTAATCTGCCGGAGGGGGATTCGATTACGGAGGGCATCTACATCAACTCCATTGCCCCTCCAATGATGCGTGAGTAGTTCACCATAGACCTACGGGTCCATAGCTAGTAGCTAGATGGCTTCTTCTCTCTCTTTGCTTCTCAATACCATGTTCTTCATGGAGATCTATCCGATGTAATACTCTTTTGCGGTGTGTTTGTCGAGATCCGATGAATTGTGGGTTTATGTTCAGATTATCCATGAATATTATCTGAGTCTTTCCTGAATTCTTATATGCATGATTTCATATCTTTACAAGTCTCTTTGAGTTATTGGTTTGGTTTGGCCAACTAGATTGGTAAATCTTGCAATAGGAGAAGTGCTTAGTTTTGGGTTCAATCTTGCGATGTCCTCACCCAGTGACGAAGTAGGGGTAGCGAGGCACGTATTGTATTATTGCCATAAAGGGTAAAAAGATGGGGTATTCATCATATTGCTTGAGTTTATCCCTCTACATCATGTCATCTTACTTAATGCGTTACTCTGTTCTTCATGAACTTAATACTCTAGATGCAGGCAGGAGTCGGTCGATGTGTGGAGTAATAGTAGTAGATGCAGAATCGTTTTGGTCTACTTGTCATGGACGTGATGCCTATATGCATAATCATTGCCTTGGATATCTTCATAATTATTCGTTTTTCTATCAATTGCTCGACAGTAATTTGTTCACCCACCGTAATACTTGCCATCATGAGAGAAGCCATCTAGTGAAACCGATGGCCCCTGGGTCTATTTTCCATATTATATTTTCAGATCTAAAACCAAAAACACCAAAAATACTTGCTGCATTATTTTTTACTTTTAGTTTTACTTTTCGTTCAAGCACCCTATTATATCTATCTCTACTACTCCCTTCGTCCCATAATGTAAGACGTTTTTTGACACTAGAGTATTAAAAACGTCTTACATTATGGGACGGAGGGAGTAGATCTCATCCTTGCAAATAACCATGAAGGGATTGACAACCCCTTTATAGCGTTGGGTGCAAGAGTTTGATTCCTTGTGCAGGTATATCTATTGGTGGCTCGCTTGTGTCTTCTACTGGATTAATACCTTGGTTCTAAAAAACTGAGGGAAATACTTATCTACTTTGCTGCATCAAACCGCTCCTCTTCACGGGAAACCAACACATGCTCGAGAAGTAGAAACCGTCACCCTCCATGTGCAGCCAATGTTTGTTCCGAGCTTGAATGCCTGAGGGACAATGAAGAAGTGCTTCATGAAGTCCATAGGCATAAGTAAACACTCCAACTTCGGGGCAAGGATCACCATCACCGATAATGGTCCTAGTTCCCCCGCTTGCTGTAGGGGGCTCCTCCACCACCACGTCATCGTCTAAAGGCGACACCACCTCCCGCCCTTCTCGCTGGGCGCCACCACCTTCTTTCCCTTCGTGTTCTTCGTCTCAATCTGCATTATGAATAACACGAAGTTCAAAGGATGAACAACATTAATTCGTATTGTCCAGAGCCCCTATATTTACCCACCCAAAGCCCTGCTACTTATCCACCACCACACTCAATTAAACCTCTTTGTCTCTCACTGTCACTCCTCTTCCACATCTCTGGTTGACCACCTCTCCATCTCCATGAACCCCATCCACAACCCTTAGGGCATTGGATGGAGTGCTTCCTTCCTTGACTGCTCGCTCGGTGACCGCACCAAATTCAAGAACACCATGGAAGTGTGCTCTAACTTCACCATCACCGAGGACATACATAAGAAAGCGGACATTGTGGTATTGAAGGCGAGGAGGGGGAGGAGTTGAAGACGTTGATTCCTGGTCCAGTCAAACACGTTGTGTTGGTGGACATGCTGAGCTGGGCGATGGATCGGTCTGAGTCCGACGATGTTGGTCAGAGAGCCAGACGAGCTAGATGGGCATACCGCAATGAGCGACGTTGCCCACGTGCATCCCGCGGGTCTGATTGTGGAAAAACTGCCGATTTGGAGGCTCTGAATAGGCCTAGCCCCAAGATGCTTTATGTTCCGCGCTATTCAGGCCGAACAGTGAATGCAGACAACCAAATGGGTCATTTTATTTTGACTCGGGCCTGATTGGGTCTATGCGGGCAACCAAATACTGCCGACTCGATCTCAAAAATGCTAAGGATGTGCGTGTGTGTTTATAAGGAGTGTATGCATGTATGTATATACTGTTTAAAAGAAAAACAAGACTGGCGGTCGTTGGGGTCGTTTAACTCTAGTGCTGAGAAGAGGAGAGCATAGGCTTTGCCACGGTGGCTTCATTCGTCTTCCTCTCGCCCACATTACATGGGAGGGGAGAGGCTTACCACGTTGCTCTGACCAACATCCAATCCAACCGTAGCCCCGGATGGCGTTGGCTGGGTGGGTGAGGGCCGCGAGCCTGGCGGCGGTGGCGGTGCGGATGGCGGGGGCGACGGCGCGGCCCGTGCCGACGCCGACCGCGGCGCCGATGATGATGGCGACGCTGCGGGGGGAGGACACGGAGTTCGGGACGGCGTTGTGGTGGGCGTACGCGGCCTTCTCCGCCCTCCTGGTGCTGCTGGCCGGGATCATGTCGGGGCTCACCCTGGGCCTCATGTCGCTCGGCCCCGTGGATCTGGAGATCCTCATGCGCAGCGGCACCGACGCCGAGAAGGCTCAGGCCAGTAAGATCCCCAAACTCTCGCCTTTGTCCGCTCCCGCTCCGTCACAAGAAGGGCTGGGCCGGTCGTCGCCGGAGAGGGCCGGGCTCGTGCCGGCGTGCGAGGAGGTTAGAATCGGATTAGATGGTAGTCAGCTGCCCGGCGGCGGATAATATCATGGGCGGGGCCTACGGCCGAATAGTTGGACCAGACACCCTCCTCTTCCCGTTGTCCATTCCATAATTTCCATTATTCAGTCTCACATTAGGACAAAACTAGAGTCGTCTTAGGTTATTATATTACACATTTCTATCTGAACATCTCAGAGTTCATCTGTCAGGATATACCAAAGCTATTTCTAATGGTAGCAATGATGCCGCTTACTGACTGTTACTACTAGTTAAATGCTGCATCTTTCAGCACCTTAGCTAATGTATGACTGACGCAGATAAATACGGCTCATCCCCTTTACCCGATTGGCATTTTCTGTTGCTGTTCCTGTTTAGGTTAATGATGCATTCTGTTTGCTGCAGCTGCGATCCTTCCGGTTGTAAAGAAGCAGCACCAGCTTCTTGTCACTCTGCTGCTCTGTAATGCTTGCGCCATGGAGGTACGTACATAATTTTGGTCGCATCTCTGTCGCTTACTGCATAGCTTTGCGCCCCATGGATATGGCTGAAACAATGCTAGTTTCATTTCAATTTTCTAGTTCAGATACTTGGAAAGTTATTCACCTTGAACACCTTGTTCGCTTTTGTTGGTATTAAATCACGTTGTTGCATGATTTCTGGTATATGATCATTCTACATGTGGGAGCCAGTATTTGTATGTATTATACTCCATGCTTGCATTCTTTCGAAGAGAAAAGGGATTTTAGTTCTGTGTTAGTGCCTTATGAAGTTTAGATTTTCATGCTTCGCGCCCAGTATAAATTTACTCTGAAGTGATTTACTTGGAATGTACCAAATGGCGTAGCTATGATTTACTTGAGAATGCACCAAAAAGGTGTAGCTAAATTAACATATTACCTAGCTCCTCATTCTAGTTTTTGGAGCAAGAGGACTTTCTTGTAGAGTTTTATTAGGATTGCTATGCTAAGGATCTTCAACATCAATATTTGGTTAGCTCTGCACTAAGGATCTTCAACATCAATATTTGCAAACTTTTCCCCACCTCATGCATGGTACTTTCTCCTAGTTTAGGTGGGGCACGCATGCGTATTTTTTTTTTCCGTACTTCATTTCTGAATTGTTGAGCTCTTTGTAGACAGAGAATCCATTCTTCTCTTGTGTCTTTCTTGTGTTATTGTTTTAACCAGTGGCTCTTCTGCTCACTTATTTGCGGTCCTTTCAGGCTCTCCCTATATTCCTTGACAGGATTTTCAATCCTGTTCTTGCTATTATATTGTCAGTGACATTTGTTCTTGCCTTTGGGGAGGTAATGCATCTTATGTCCAAGCATTTATAATTCTGTTACCATCCCACAGATTATCTGATTGATTATTACATTTCTACAACCAGGTTATACCTCAAGCAATATGTACCAGGTATGGGCTGGCAGTAGGTGCTAGCTTTGTCTGGCTCGTACGCATCGTCATGTTCATTGCCTATCCTATTGCTTACCCGATTGGGAAGGTAAATCAGCAAAGTCACATTACTCAATAAAAAGTTTTAATTCGTATTGTATCAATATCCTTTGAAGCTTATCCAGTGGCCTAGATTTTGAATTCCAATGAATTAGATTATTATTATGAGGCTTGGGCTCACTGCTCCTTGGTGCCATTGTCTATGGACAAGATCATGAAGTGATATTTTGGTTACACCTTTCTGATTAGGAGATTCTGGTAACATGCGTGCGAATGGTTTCTTTTTTCTATTCTTATTTAGCCCTGCCCCTCATAGCTGGTATTCAGATTATCATAGATATCCATGGTTGCTTTACATTCCATTTCAGCAACCTTGTTGCTTTGTATATGCTGAGCTAACACAAACTTTAAATATCTTACGGAAGAACATGTAGTTCTATTTATTTATTGGGTGTTGTATGTTGGGACTTGAACTAGTGCTTCCGGATGTCTCGAGAAAGAAAAACTTAGTTACTAGAAATTGTAGGTATGACCCATGTCTCCGTGGTGCAAAAGAATAATACTAGAAGGTAGTGCTTGTTAGTTATGGTTCTCTACTAAGTAGGGTGGTATTGGTGGGTTTAAGAGTATCCTACAATTTCCAGGCATTTGTTTCCAGTCAGAAAAATGAATCCTTCCGAATTCCATCCTTGTTATAATACTTCAGGTCTTTCTTAATGCCTGGCATTAGTTTGGTGATGCTAATTTTCTTCTGGGAAAGCGATCGTCAACATTTAACCTGTGCGTCCAAGCATATTTAGTGAATGCCCCTTGCTATAGCTGCCTAGCTTGTATCAAGGTTTCTATAGCTAAGAGCCATGCACAATTTGTGCGTACCTTTTTGCTCTACTTCATACAAAAAACATGTAGTGTTCATGTGTGATTGAAAAATTGCACTTAATTTACACAGCTCAGTACAGTAATTGAATAATGTTGTAGATTAATGTAGTACTGTATTTTTTTTAACCTTTTAGTAAACTGACATGGAATAGTATGCAGCCTTATCTGTTCTAATTTTTTGTTCAAAGTTTAACCTTGATATGATTTATATATTGGTGACTGAAGTTGTTGACATTTTATATTGCACGACAGCTCCTAGACTGTGCTCTTGGGCATGAATCTGCGCTTTTCAGGCGTGCTCAATTGAAAGCTCTTGTTTCTATCCATAGCCAAGCGGTAATATGCTTTTAACATGTAACATTATAAGAGGTATGCACTTGTACGATGTTATCTCACAGTTAATTGCCTCCCTCACGGCAGGCTGGTAAGGGTGGAGAGCTTACCCATGATGAGACTACGATCATAAGTGGGGCATTGGACTTAACTGAAAAGGTGTGCAACCTCTTCATAGTTTTGGCCCTAACCTGTTTTTTAT
Source organism: Hordeum marinum (assembly GCA_022496015.1). Taxonomy (NCBI): domain Eukaryota; kingdom Viridiplantae; phylum Streptophyta; class Magnoliopsida; order Poales; family Poaceae; genus Hordeum; species Hordeum marinum. The sequence continues at coordinate 501,744,666 of CM039678.1, read as the reverse complement.
GTTGAAATTGAGGATTTGCCCCATAGTTGAGGTGACTTTGAGAATTTGCTCGGCTCTATATAATCTTTGACATATAAACCTCAGTTTGGGCACTTTTCTTTTTCTCTTCAAGAATGAAGGAGCTAGTTGCTCCCCTCTGCATCTCGCTTGATGCGCTGGCCTAGATCACCTTCCACATATGCTTGTACATTCTTCTTGTTCTCCTCCCCTTATATCAGCCCCCCTGTCTTGCATAGCGCTACTTGTACATACTTATTTGTTTTAACAAAAAAAATCTCGGGGTTTCCTCTACAGTTTTCAGCAAAAAATATTCTGTACTGGGAGATTAATTTGGGGCATAAGATAGAATAGCAATGTAAAGGAAGACAGATCCTCTTAGGCACATCAACTATGCGGCAAATTAATATTTCCTTTTGGTATCACATAGGCATAAACTGAAGTATGATTAATAATTTTGATAAAATTTCAGGCCTTTGATTTTTCACCTTCCCATTTATTTATAGCAACCCAACTACACGACTTGTAGACTTACTCATACATGAAAAGTAGGAGAACGAATCAAGCATGAATATGACTCATCTATGCATCGCATGTAGGCAAGCTTGGATTAGAAACCATGTTTTCAACTCAGAGACAACTACGGAAGTTGTGGATTATTTTCAAAATCTAAATCCAAACTTGTCTACTCCACCAACTTGACCACGACAAGTCTATTTGTCAAGCCAGATTGTTTACCATAATCTCCCCCCTAATTTTGAATTGTTCTCTTTATTGACACAACTCATTATTACATACCAAACTAGCAATCTTGTTGAATACACCATCCGCTCCTTGTGCAGTACATGCTAGTAACCAACTAATCATATAGCCTCACCTAGAGACATGTCATTGAATACACCATCCGCTACTCATTTGAACTTGATCTTCTTGTGACGCAGACGACAGCTAGACTAAGAAAAAATAAGAAATAAACATTATGCATACTCTACTAACATAATTCAAAAAATGCCACAACCCTTAACCTTGGTGTGCATTCACCATCAGAGCAACGCATGTGCATCAACAATGTGCATCTGATTGGGAATTTGGGATTAGCCTCCGCTTTCATCTTCGGTTATTTTTTTGATTGTGGCAATGTCGTTTGATGTTTTCAAACTCCTGATAGTTCCAACATTGCAACGTGGATTTCGCATGACTGTATCCATGTCCTATTGCTATCTACTCTGATCTTGTCATCAGAAGTCTTTCATCATCTTTGTCATTGTCATAGCCCTACTGTCATTCCTCATCAGCCTCCATGATCATCCAAAACTAGTTTAATATATGTGGTAAGGCACTAAGGCTTGAGCAGTCAACAATAGTGTGTTTCTTCTATTGAATTCAGGATTAGGTGCCTCAGTTTCATTTACGAAGCAAACATTTTGGTTACGATTTCACAGTGTAGTGCTTGACTGTGAATCGGAACTCAATTTTATATAGTTGAGTTCGGCTGAGAACTTGTTTTATTGTGTATGTAGACCGCTGAAGAAGCTATGACACCTATTGAATCAACTTTCTCTTTAGATGTGGACTCCAAGTTGGATTGGTAAAAATGCATTTCCATTTGGTAGACCATTATCTCAATGGTGTTCCTTATTACCATTGATCTAATAGTTCTCTTCTTGCGTTTTGCTATTCTTTTCCCAATTCTTTGCTTTCCTCATGCTAGATAAATACCCATGAGTTTCTATGGAGAAACACACGTACTATGTTAGCGTTGCTCCAGATATATTCCTCGTCCTAGGAAAATAATTATGCGCATGTTACCAAGGTCCAAGAACATGTGTATTCGTTATGAGCCTCTATGCCTAAATTTATACACGTAGATGTGTGCTAAATATGTAGAGAACACTTTATACAATTGGGTGATACAAACATGCTAGAACTAGGTAAGCATGCTATGTATACACTATACATAGCTAAAAGTACCTTTTCAAATCAGGGTGAATCAGACACACTTAGTTTGGTCAACTGAAGCAAACTCTGAAAGCACATACTCAAGACTAATAGCTTGATCATGTACTTGTGACTATGTATCAAGCATCGACACTGTCACTGTGATTTTGGTCAGTGTGTGTATGCTTATTGATGGCAGATAACAAAGTTGAATCATATTAGTTTTAGATTCGTTGAAGTACTAAGTCCTTCAGTTGAAAGGTTGCAGTGAGCACTATATATCAGTTGTGATTTGTGAATAGTATATATCGAGAGGACTTCGCTATGCAACTTTTGACATGCTTATTACATACTGTTATTTATAGTGAACCTTCTTTACTTGTATTTTACAGGGAAACAATTGGTACAATTCTTGCCCGGGGCCACAGCCGTGTACCTGTGTATTCAGGAAACCCTAGAAATGTTATAGGTCTCCTGTTGGTAGGTAAAAATTATGCCATGGAGAATAACCCAGTGGTCTTTTTTTATGTACCTTACTAAGTTGGAACCATTTAAATATTATTTAGGTCAAAAGTCTTCTGACAGTTCGTGCTGAAATAGAGACGCCAGTTAGTGCTGTTTCCATTAGGAGGATTCCAAGGTATATACCTCAATTCTATTTAATATAAATTGGAAAACATCTCTTTTAAAATGTGATTCAATTGCTTGAATTTTTTGAGTGTCCATGTTGCTCTATTAGTAGTAGTACAAGTGTATAAACTGTTCTGACATACAATTGGTAAATATTAATCTCTCCCAGGGTTCCTTCGGACATGCCTTTGTATGATATACTGAACGAGTTTCAGAAAGGAGGTAGTCATATGGCTGCTGTTGTGAAGGCAAAGCCTAAGAATGCACCACCTCATGATAAAACTGAACCCGGTATGGAGTCGGCTGGGGCAACACAACTGACTGCACCCTTGCTAGCCAGTACTGATGAAAGGGTGGATACTATTATTGTTGATACTGAAAGACAACAGAACATGCAGGTTAATAGAAATAAAGCCCACTCGATGCAGCCGAATGATACACCGTCAAATGCACTGGCTCAGTTATCAGAGGATATGGATAATAGTAATGTCATTGGTATCATCACACTGGAAGACGTATTTGAAGAACTCTTGCAGGTAAGCTGTAACACACTAAGTTGCTCTTCTTTGGAAGGTAGTGCTGCCATTTTCTGGTGGATGTAAACCATAACAGGCCGGCTGCAGTCTAGGAGTAGAAAAACACAGTACATATGGAGTAAACCGTAACAATAGAGGTTAGGTGCATAAATTTCAGCCTTTGTTTTGCAACCACCAATTTAACAAAAGTGTTCATTGAACAACCAAAGTTTTGTTTCTCAGGGAGAGAGATACGCTGTTTTCGCGATAGTTTACACAATTCAGTTTAATCATTTTGGCAAATTTGAAACAGAAGATCATGTTTGAACTCGTTAAGTAGACATTTCGTTTCTGCATATGGCCAACTTGTGCACGCAACACAAGTAAATATGAACCATGTTCTCTACTTTCTTCCATCGAACATTCTTAACTTTCTCTGTCATGATAATGGAATTAATTGTGTTGCCATGATAATGGAACTTGTTGTGGAAATCGATTTTGCTATGCATATACTCTTCATCTCCTTTGTCCATTTACCTAACACATGGTGTACTAAATATCTCTAACCACATATGTGCTCACAATTCCAGTTTTTTTTATTCTCAAAAAGTTGGAATTGTATATCGACGCTAAGGTGATAAATTGCCCCACGTACCACATAGCCACCTACCAGATCTATAATCAGATTGCCATGTTTGTTTTGATTGTTTCTGAAAAGCTCTAGCCTTGTTACTATAAGTCTGGGCTTTCAACTGGAAGTGTCACATTTGTTAAGTTCTTAGTTTTGATTCAATTCAAACTTCTTTAGTTTCTCACCATTCTGATTTTTGGAGTTCACAGGAGGAGATAGTTGATGAGACGGATGAATATGTTGATGTCCATCAAAGGTAATGTCTCATCCTTCCAGGAGCTACCTGCTCCTCGCATTCTTCACCTTCTGCCAAGTGATACTGTATGCAACTTAAATCCCTCCCTCACAGGATCCGAGTGGCTGCTGCAGTCGCTGCATCAGCAGTTGCAAGGGTTCCATCTTATCGAAAATTATTGAGTCAAAAGGTAAGTTTCCACTTTTATTTATGATGCAAACTGATTAACAAAATATACATCAATATCTTGCATGATATGTATGCTAGCACAGATTTTTCTTGACTCTTAAGTTTGGAGTATGAGTCAATTTTCTTAATTTTGATCGTTAGAGATGATACTATATTTTGTGGATAGAGAGGGTAGGTATGATATGAATACAAATCTTGTTATCTTGATTTCGCTGTTGTTTGTTTGTCCAGTACGGAACTGCTCACAAAATTTAGACAGAAAATCTCCTTCAGTTTTGACTTTTTCGTCGACATGCCCAAACTTCCGATTGAATGGCTTTAACATTTAAAATAAACTTCAATGATAGGCTTCTGGCAAGTTTATGAGCTGTGGTGATTATCTTAAAATCGCTGCCTACATCAACTTGTTTTGCAACAGTTAAACTGTAGTTAGAGGCTTATTAAGAATGTGTACCCTATTACTTAGGTTTAGTGCGATCTTCTGAGCAGATGCTGTCATTCTTGCCTCGCCAGACCAGATGTAATAAAATCCCAAACGTCGAGGCTCGTAGTCGTAGGCCAGTCCAATTCACTGTCTCTTAATTACAAAGATAGACTTGCCCAATGTTGTCTAGAATTCAGTCTCACCCAAACCCGTGCTGCTGTATGTATCTCATCTTTGCTGAAGATGCTGGTTTTAGTCCCATCTGTATTAACAGTGATGTAACCTTTCTGTCTTGTTTTGAAGATTATTATGTTTGTTCCTAAGAACAGTTTTGTCTGTGCTTCCATGAATCTCTGGTGGAAGTCCCTTAGATGTTCAATCTTTTGCATTTGCTTCAGGGTGCACAGGGACAGGGCCAGCCAGGGCAACAGCCTACCGGAATTCTGAAGAAACCTAGTGGTGATTCAAACAAGTCGAAAAATAAAGTGAGCCTTGTTGAGCCTCTTCTATAAAACGGGAGGTAATTTTGTATGTATCACATCAATGTAAAGATGGAAGAACACGGGGTTATTGGGAAACTTTTTTGCCGTTCTTGCAATCTCCGGCAAGCAATAAATACAAGCAAACTTGCTTTGTAAATTTCAAGTACAGCAACATTTGATGACTACTTTTGAAACCACTGGTCTCTGAACCATAAATATAAAACTGATTGGATTGCTGACCGTCGAAACTTGGAATGGGTACATGGTAACATGGAGGGTGAATCCCTTTTTTTTCTTCTTCTGGGATCAGCGAATCCTATTCCGTGCATGCTGCATTTTTTTTGAGACAACCGTGCATGCTGCATGGAACAACGGCCATGGGCAGTGTTGTGCGGAAGTTGGGCCGGCCCATTTGCTGTTAAAGCGTTTTTTTTTGTGATTTCCTTTTCCCTCTGGTAATTCTTACGTTTTCTTCTTTCTGTGTTTTCCTATTTTTCATATATTTTTCCTGGTTTTCTTCTGAAAATTTGCCTTTAAATAAAATTCATGAACATCTGTATGAAGTCATGAACGTTTTTAAACAATTCAGGAACACATTTTAAAATTTGTGGACAATTTATTAACTTGTGAACATATTTTAATACATTCTGACCATTTAAAATGTTCATGTAATTAAGTACTCGGTGAATGTTTTTAAAATATATTATAATTTTATTCCTTTGCGTCCAAGAGACCAAATGGAGGGGACAGAAGGCGAAGGAGGTGGAGGGTACCGGCTTCAAGCTGTGGTACACGGGGACGGTTGCAAACAGAAATGGAGTAGGCATATTGATCAGCAAGAGCCTCAAGGATGGAGTGGTAGACGTCAAGAGACGTGGGGACCGGATTATCCTGGTCAAGCTGGTAGTTGGGGACTTAGTCCTCAACGTTATCAGCGCTTATGCCCCACAAGTAGGCCACAATGAGAACACCAAGAGGGAGTTCTGGGAAGGCCTGGAGGACTTGGTTAGGAGTGTACCGATCAGCGAGAGGCTCTTCATAGGAGGAGACCTCAATGGCCACGTGGGCACAGCTAACACATGTTTTGAAGGGGTGCATGGGGGATTTGGCTATGGCATCAGGAATCAAGAAGGAGAAGATGTCTTAAGCTTTGCGTTAGCCTATGACATGATCGTAGCTAACACCTTCTTTAAGAAGAGAGAATCACATCTAGTGACTTACAGTAGTGGGCAGCACTCTAGCCAGATTGATTTCATCCTCTTGAGAAGAGAAGACAGGCGTGCGTGCCTAGACTGTAAGGTGATACCTGGAGAGAGTGTTGTCCCCCAGCATAAGCTTGTGGTTGCTGACCTCCGTTTTCGGATTCGTGTCCAGCGGGACAAGCGTGCCAAAGTTGCTAGAACGAAGTGGTGGAAGCTCAAGGGGGAGGTAGCTCAGGTGTTCAAGGAGAGGGTCATTAAGGAGGGCCCTTGGGAGGAAGGAGGTGATGCAGACAACATGTGGATGAAGATGGCGACTTGCATTCGTAAGGTGGCCTCAGAGGAGTTTGGAGTGTCCAGGGGAAGTAGAAGAGAAGCTAAAGATACCTGGTGGTGGAATGATGTTGTCCAGAAGGCAATCAAGGAGAAGAAAGATTGTTTCAGACGCCTATATCTGGATAGGAATGCAGACAACATAGAGAAGTACCAGATGGCAAAGAAGGCCGCAAAGCGAGCTGTGAGTGAAGCAAGGGGTCGGGCGTATGAGGACCTCTACCAAAGGTTAGACACGAAGGAAGGCGAAAGGGACATCTATAAGATGGCCAAGAGCCGAGAGAGGAAGACGAGGGATGTTGACCAAATCAAGTGCATCAAGGACGAAGCAGATCAACTCCTGGTGAAGAACGAGGAGATTAAGCATAGATGGCGGGAGTACTTTGACAAGTTGTTCAATGGGGAGAGTGAGAGCTCTACCATTGATCTGGATGACTCCTTTGATGATACTAGCAGGCGTTTTGTGAGGCGAATCCAGGAGTCGGAGGTCAAGGAGGCTTTAAAGAGGATGAAAGGAGGTAAGGCGATGGGCCCCGATTGTATCCCCATTGAGGTGTGGAGAGGCCTCGGGGACATAGCGATAGTATGGCTAACCAAACTTTTCAACCTCATTTTTCGGGCAAACAAGATGCCAGAAGAATGGAGACGGAGTATATTAGTACCAATCTTCAAGAACAAGGGGAATGTTCAGAGTTGTACTAATTACCGTGGAATTAAGCTGATGAGCCATACAATGAAGCTATGGGAGAGAGTCATTGAGCACCGTGTAAGAAGATTGACAAGCGTGACCAAAAATCAGTTTGGTTTCATGCCTGGGAGATCGACCATGGAAGCCATTTTCTTGGTACGACAACTTATGGAGAGATATAGGGAGCAAAAGAAGGACCTGCATATGGTGTTCATTGACTTGGAGAAGGCCTATGATAAGATTCCGCGGAATGTTATGTGGTGGGCCTTGGAGAAACACAAAGTCCCAACAAAGTACATTACCCTCATCAAGGACATGTATGATAATGTTGTGACAAGTGTTCGAACAAGTGAGGGCGACACTAACGACTTCCCAATTAAGATAGGACTGCATCAAGGGTCAGCTTTGAGCCCTTACCTTTTTGCCTTGGTGATGGATGAGGTCACAAGGGATATACAAGGAGATATCCCATGGTGTATGCTCTTTGCGGACGATGTGGTGCTAGTCGATGAGAGCCGGACGGGGGTTAACAGGAAGTTGGAGTTGTGGAGGCAAACCTTGGAATCGAAAGGTTTTAGGCTTAGTAGGACTAAAACCGAGTACATGAGGTGCACTTTCAGTACTACTAGGAACGAGGAGGGGGAGGATGTTAGCCTTGATGGGCAAGTGGTGCCTTAGAAGGACACCTTTCGATATTTGGGGTCAATGTTGCAGAAGGATGGGGATATCGATGAAGATGTGAACCATCGAATTAAAGCCGGATGGATGAAGTGGCGCCAAGCTTCTGGCATTCTTTGTGACAAGAGGGTGCCACAAAAGCTGAAAGGCAAGTTCTATAGGACGGCAGTTCGACCCGCAATGTTGTATGGCGCTGAGTGTTGGCCGACTAAAAGGCGACATGTGCAACAGTTAGGTGTGGCGGAGATGCGCATGTTGAGATGGATGTGTGGTCACACAAGGAATGACCGCATCCGGAATGATGATATACGGGATAAAGTTGGGGTAGCGCCAATTGAAGAGAAGCTTGTCCAACATCGTCTGAGATGGTTTGGGCATATTCAGCGCAGGCCTCCAGAAGCCCCAGTGCACAGCGGACGGCTTAAGCATGCTGATAATGTCAAAAGAGGCCGGGGTAGACCGAACTTGACATGGGAAGAGTCTGTAAAGAGAGATCTGAAGGACTGGAGCATCACCAAAGAACTAGCCATGGACAGGGGTGCGTGGAAGCTTGCTATCCATGTGCCAGAACCATGAGTTGGTCGCGGGATCTTATGGGTTTCACCTCTAGCCTACCCCAACTTGTTTGGGACTAAAGGCTTTGTTGTTGTTGTTGTTGTTGTTGTTGCATGATGAACATTTATATGTCTAAACATGTTCAGTATTTCATTTTCCACAATATGATCTCCCCCTGTTTTAACACTTGCTAACATGAATAAACCTGTGAAATAAGACCATTTATTTTCCATGAAATAGTAAGTCGTAACACACGGAATAGAAGGTCTCAACATGGTGGACTAACACTAATAGGCCGGCACAACAATTTCGTGCCTCCAGGCCGAAACATTTGCGATCCTAGGCCGGATCATATTTCTTTAACCCAACAAATAAACTGAAATCTTTCCTGCTACAAATATGTAAGAATACACTCTGCTTGGTCCAAACTTAAGTCCAGTAAGAACTTGAACTTTCACATAGGTACAACAGTCCAATTCGATCCTGCAAATCAGACACGAGCAAGGTTTCCTCTTGCAAGCAAAGGAGTTGCCGAGGCAACACTTTCTAAGCTAGCTCATGCATGTGAAAAGTAGGAAGGGAAACACTAACTAGCAGTCGTCTGATAGCAGACGTTTGCCAGACCATGCACGGTAGGTTCGTTGATGTCTTTTCATCTCACGGTTAAGATAGCCTCCAAAATCCTTTTATTGGTTTCCAAAATAGCACGATTATCTAGCCAGATCATCACCCATAACTCCTCCCGTAATAATATCACCTGTCATAACTGCTTCTGTCTCCTCCTATCTTCATCGCGAACAGAAGTAGAAAACGACCCATTTGTCCCGGTTCCAGAGGCCCATTAGTCTCGGTTCTGAAACCGGAACTAAAGGGTCGGGACTAAATCCTTAAACTTTTAGTTCCGGTTTGCTTATAAACCGGGACCGAAGGGACTCCACTGGCCTTTGCGGGGAGCCCACGCAGGAGGATCTTTAGTCCCGATTGGTAACACCAACCGGGACCAAAAGACATCCACGCGTCAGCATCTGGCAGTTGATGATTTTTTTTTGAAAGAGGGGGTAGGGTTTTTGGAGGGTTAATTTAGGGGTTTCATATTGTGTTAGCTAGCTAATTAATAAAGAGAAGTGTCTTCTCTTTCTCCGTGCTTGGTCGACGCTAGCTACTATAGAGACAACTCGACACGCTAGCTAGTAAGCAAATGAAGGAACAATTAAGTACATAAGATCGTCATGAACATATACAGAGAGAAGTGATCGACCTCTCTTTCTCTGAGAGATTGATCGAACAACAAGTTTTCGTATATATGTCCGACGCTACTAGCTACATATATACAATATACGATCTCTTACAATTCCTAAGATCCAATCACAAATCCATATAGTATTCTCCATCTTCAGGTATGATGTGGTCAAGAAAGAATCCTGACAATTCCTCTTGAATTGCTCATATGCGATCATGTGCTAATGAACCCAACGTTGAAGATTCCTGCTTTTTTTGCATTCGACGATCTTCAATCTGTATAATATAGTGATGATAATTTTATATATATATATATATATATATATATATATAAAGTCTATTCATCACCCAGGGTACAGAATAAGTTATTCTTCATCCGAGGTAATCTTACGATTGTTTAATAAATAAATTACATTTGAAATGCAAATATTTACATTTATATTGATTCACTGCGTAAAATTTGGCATAAAAACAAAAATATAGGCCATAAAGTTAGAAAAATCGCATTTTATGTATATTTTACACTATATTTTTATGTTTGTAATTTTACATGACATAAAATATTTTTTACGGCGAGTATACGTTTTCTTACAGTCTCTTTTTTAAGTATGAAATAAAACAGAATTACGGAACGTAAAATTACGGTGCATTGATGTGAAAATCGAGGGGGGGTAAAGAATAACTATTCCTCACCCAGGGTGACGAATAGTCGATCCATGTATATATATAGAAAGTCTATTCATCACCCAGGATCTAGAATGTGCATTGATGTGAAAATCGAGGGGGGTAAAGAATAACTATTCCTCACCCAGGGTGACGAATAGTCGATCCATGTATATATATAGAAAGTCTATTCATCACCCAGGATCTAGAATAAGTTATTCTTCATCCGAGGTAATATTACGATCGTTTCGTAAATAAATTATATTTCAAATGCAAATAATTACATTTATATTGATTCACTACGTAAAGTTTGACATAAAAAAAATAAAAATATAAGTCATAAGATTAGAAAAATCATATTTTATGTATATTTTACACTATGTTTTTATGTTTGCAAATTTACATGACATAAATATTTTTTATGGTGACTATATATTTTCTTACGGTCTCCTTTTACATATGGAATACGATAAAATTTACGGAACGTAAAATTACGGTGCATTGATGTGAAAATAGAGGGGGGGGTGAAGAATAACTATTCCTCGTCCAGGTGACGAATAGTCATATATATATATATATATGCAATGAACAAGCTGAGCTAGAGACTTAACTATAGAAGTAATACTTACAGATAGTAGGCAATCATGAGTTTTTTGTCGAGGGCCCATTGATTGTATAACTAAAATAACTTCTCAAATTGAATAGGCAGCATGGGAAGTCCAATGAATTCGTGCTCTGGTTTCACTGCCACATACATAGTGTCTCTCCCAGACTCCCTACAGGTTTTCATGTACCACTCATGCAATTTGTACATCATCGTTGTTAGAGGATGATGATCAGGTTTGACGAGAGACTTCCCATGCACGTATCCGTGTTCTTCTTTGGTAACCTTAGTAATTTCAAAAAGTACATCATCCCCCAAGTAATCACCAAGTTTGGTACCGGGCAGTATCACCAGATGATTAGCAATGTCGCTAGACACCTTGAGCGGAGGGCACGATTGCTTCTCCTGTTCGCTGAGCTGGGGAATTGTTTTCCCATTTTTTCCTTCTTTGACTCGGGCAGCACAAGAGGTACTTCCTGACCGCTGCGCTTCATTATATGTCTTTATAATACAACGGTCATAGTTTGATGGCAGCGAAGGCGGTGATGGTCGCTTCAGGGCATCAAGAGTGCGCTTCGCTTTCATCAGATCTATCGTTTCCTTCTGAGGTGCCTGTTTCCATGCAAAATGGGCTTTCACTTCGGCTTTACTGATCTCAGCGCTTTGTTCGTCAGTCCTCTCATATGGTAACTTTGTAACAGGCTTGAGGCTTGGACCAAATTTGTATTTTTTTCCCGCCTATTGTACTGCTAGCCGTCGAAGCGGCAGCGGCATCTCTCTTCCGTCGTGGCTGAGTGGCCTGACGCGCCGGAGGAGGAGGAGGAGGCGGAGTGGCCTCACGCGACGGAGGAGGCAGACTGCTCCGACGCGCCGGAGTAGGCGAAGGAGGAGGCGGAGTGCGGTCACGCGTCGGAGGAGCCAAAGAAGGAGGCGGAGTGCCCTGATCACTCGTCATCGTCGTCGTCGGAGGAGGAGGTGGAGTGGCGTGAGCGCTAGAGGAGGGGGAGGAGACAGAGGCGTCCAGTTTGGAAGCTTGATGTACTCCTTCGGCCATAGACATGTACTCCTCAGAGCATTAACCAACTTCTTCTCCCCTTCACCAGTATGGTGGTCAAGCCCGAGATCATCAAATCCCTCCATTACTTCATCCACCATCACAACAACATAGCCATGTGGAATCGGAAGGTAGTGAAAAGTTCCATTGGGTTGAGGAGGTGCAATCGAGCCGACAGCCGCCTTGAAAGTGAGGTTCCGGAATTTCGTCCAAAGCTCGCAATTTTGAACCTCCGTGATAGTATCCACAGGGTAGCTAGGAGATGTGAAGTCAGGCTGAACGGGCTCCGTGGAAGCCACACTGCTTCTCCGCTGAGATGGCGGGGTAGCTTCGGGCCGCTGAGATGGTTGGCCGGCAACTCGCTGGCTCTCAGCTTCCTCTAGCTTTTCTAGTCTTGCATTGAGCTTCTGCATTTCGCTCAGCTCCGCTTTCCTCTTTCTCTATCGGCTTCTGTAACCGCCTGCGTCGGGAAACACAACCTTCCACAGAACGGAGCCTGGTATGCCTCGTGTTCGTCCAGGGTGCTCAGCATTCCCTAGGGCCTCAGTCAGCTCGTCCTTCTCTCTGTTGGGAATGAACGTCCCTTCCGGCGCTGCGGTGATATACTTTTGAAGATTCGTGACGGGTATTGCAAGTTGCTCGTTCGTCCAACGACACTTCCCTGTTTCAGGGTTCAAAGTTCCCCCAACCCCGACGAACCAAGTCCTTGAACGGTCTGGCCAGTTATATGTCTGTGGTTGGACCCCTCTAGCAAGCAGGTCATTCTCAGCTTTGTCCCACAACGGCCGGGCTTTGAGGTAGCCACCTGACTCCATGTGATGGTGATACTGCTTCTTTGCAGCATTGATCTTGTTTGTCTCTCACATTTTCTTACTCTTCTTTGATGTCTTGTAGGCCACAAATGCGGGCCAGTGATCTCTTATCTTCTCAAATCGGCCGATGAATTCTGGAGTCTTCCCTTTGTCGTCAAACTTTGATTTCAACTCATTCTTCCACCTCCTGAATAGATCTGCCATATTCTTAAGAGCACACGCCTTGACCAGTGGCTCTATAACTGGCTTATTCAGATCCTCCTCTGGCGGTAGGGTGAAATTTGCCTTCAGCGTGGTCTAAAGATCATCTTTCTGTCTATCGGTGACATAATCACCTTCATGGGTGTCGTCCTTAGGCTTATTCCATTGCTTGATGCTGATCGGGATGTTGTCCCTAACAATAGCTCCGCACTGAGCAACAAATGCGTCCTTGGTCCGCTTTGGTTCAGTCGGTAGGCCATCGTCCGCGAGTTTTGTGATCGTGAACCTTTCTTCCTTGCCCAACCTTCTCTTCGGGCCTCGTCTCGTTACCAAAGTTTGGCTCGATCCGGAGGGCTATATAAAATAAGAAATAAGAGTTAATATATACCAAAACATTAATGCATCAGTTAGCTAGTCAGCACATGCTTAATTAATATATATACCTCGCCGGACTTTGCAACATCTCCCTCCTCCGTTCGGTCACCGGAGCCGTCACCATGGTCTCCTTCTTCCTATGGCATTCGGTGACCGGAGCCATCATGATCATGTCCTTCCTCCTCCATTGTTCGATCACCGGAGCAGTAATGTTTTCCTTCAAGACCATCGGTGTCGTTGAGAAACAACAAGACAACATCAACACCGCCTCGGATTATGTCCCCCAACAACTGTTCTTGTTCCAAGTCTCTTTGATCCATAGTTTCTGCAAATATTAAAACATGGCAATTAATATACTTCTCTATGATTTGGGGTGGCCTCGGCAACGCTTCTAGGGTTAGGGGTGGCCCTCGATGCTTCTAGGGTTTGGTCGGGCGAGAGGGCCGGGATTCTCTTAACCTTTTAGGGATTTAACAAAATGACGCCATTCTGGATGTGCAGAAAATGGTCCATATTTTTCCTGATCTCATCTACCCTTCCATATGTCACGTTGTCTAGTGTCAAAGGATTCAAGAAAACCACGGCTTCATCATTAGCCGGAAGTAACATGCGCATAATGGTATGAAGCTCTCCAAAGTTGTTTTGGAACGGAGTCCCGGATAGGATAATTAGCTTTTTGTTATGAATTTCAACAAGACCTTTGAATATCGCTATTTGGAAGGCCATTGCTGAAATTCGTACCAAAAAGCAAATTATTCTATCCGGAACTCTATTCCAAAATAACTTTGAAGAGCCTCGTAGCATCATACGCCGGTTACTTTCGGCTGATGATGAAGCCATGTATTTCTTCAATACTTTGACACACAACATGACATATAGAAGAATATATATATATATATATATATATATATATATATATATATTACCGAAGTTTTCTATATGGACATTTTACTTTAGTAACTTAGAAAAAGAATGTTATCGGGGAGGGGGTATGTCGAGAACGCTTTTTTATAGGGTTTGGATGGCCTCGAGAGTTGGTCGCCCGGTATATCGAGAGGGGGGGGGTGAACATTTTACCTTAGTAACTAAGGGGGAGTGCGGGGATGTGAGTGGCCTGGCTTGTCGGTCGGTTGACCGAGTCTTCGAGTTTTGATGTTTTAATTAACTAATTAATTAATTAATAGATTTTCTATTTAATTTTACAATTATTTAAATCACGCGGGACCCACATGTCATAGACACAATTATTTAAATCATGCGGGACCCACATGTCATAGGCGGGTTGCATATCGCGTTTGCAGACGAAACAAGGAGCCAGGGGGATCTACGAGCGCGCACGAGCTCAACGGACAGCAGTGCGTGACCAAAAGTTCACCGAAGCTCGCCGGCGACGAGCTCCCGCGGCGATGGGCTCGGCCACGTTGGGGATCGGTGCCAGGGGCCGAATACGACGACGAGAGGAGAGGGGGAACGATGCGGGGCTTACAGCGGCCCTATAGACGTGCAAAGCGTGCGCGGGGGGGGGGGGGGGCTCGACGGCGACAAAATCGACAACGGTGTACGGCGGCGACCCGAGGAGGAAGAAGGCGCGAGGACGGAGATGTAGGGGGCGGCGATGGGCGGGGGCGGCAGCGACGGGGGCGGCGGCCCGAGGAGGAAGAAGGCACGGGGACGACGATGTAGGGGGCGGCGACGGGGGCAGGGGCGACGACGACGCGGGCGGGAATGACAATGACGGTGGGGACGGCGGGCAGCGGCGACGACGGGCTCGGGGATGCGGGCGACAAGGACGGAGGCGACGAGGACGAAGGCGACGACGAGGATGGGGTAGGCGGGCTCGAGATGAAAACTGAAATTTTCTAAGTGCTTCTTATATACAAGAAGCATTGGTCCCGGTTCGTGGCACCAACCGGGACCAATGCCCACCTTTAGTCCCGGTTGGTGCCACCAACCGGGACCAAAGGTCTCTTTTCGTCAGCCCAAAGCAGAGACCTTTGGTCCCGGTTGGTTCCACCAACCGGGAATAAAGGTGGGTATTAGTCCCAGTTGGCGCCACCAACCGGGACCAAAGGTCCCTTTTCTTCAGCCCAAAGGGCGGGAAGTAGAGACCTTTGGTCCCGGTTGGAGCCACCAACCGGGACCAATGGGGGCATTATTTATTTTTTCCAGTGTTTTTATTTTGTTTTTTTCTTTCTTTATTTTTTATTTTTTCCTAGTATTTTTCTTCTGTTATTTTAGTTTATTCTTTTTAACAAATAAATACTTTGATAATTTTAGTTGCATAATTTCCATTATTTTTGTTTTGTTTTTTGCTTTATTTCTTGCTTTATTTATTTCCAGTGTGTTTTATCATTATATTCTTTTTGCTATTAATGTTTTGAAAAAAATACTTTGATAATTTTAGTTGCATAATTTTTATATAATTATAGTTTTAAAAATACTAGAGGTTTATAAAAGGTTTTTAGTTGATTCTTTTTTGAACTCCACCCCCACAATGTTCTGAAAGAAATTAAAAAGCACTTCAAATGAACTCTGAAAAAGGTTGAAAGTTGGCATGTTATCATCATTTCACCCACATGGCATGTGCTAAAAATTTGAGAGGGTTACGACAAAAATCGGAAACACTTCATGTACAAAATGGACAATCTCTTTCGAAGTATCACGGTTTCGAACGAAAACTCATCTGTTACAAAGAGATTTCATTTTTTTGAACTCATTTGAACTCCATACTTTTTTTGTGTTCAAAATGCACCATTCAAAGCCACATAATCAATTTTTAACCCTTTCCGACTTGATCATTTGGTATTTTTCATGTACTTACTGATGTTTTTGAGCTAAATGATCCTGATATTGAAAAACACTTCAAATGAACTCTGAAAAGGTTAAAAGTTGGCATGGTATTATCATTTCACCCACATAGCATGTGCTAAAAAGTTGAGAGGATTACGATAAAAATTGGATGCACTTCATGTACAAAACGAACAATCCCTTTCGAAGTATCACAGTTTCGGACGAAAACTCATCTGTTACAAAGGGATTTCATTTTTGAACTTATTTGAACTCCATACTTTTTGTGTGTTCAAAATACATCATTCAAAGCCACATCATCAATTTTCAACCCTTTCTAACTTGATCATTTGGTATTTTTCATGCACTTACATATCTTTTTGAGCTAAATGACCCTGAAATTAAAAAGCACTTCAAATGAACTATGAAAAGGTTGAAAGTTGGCATGGTATCATCATTTCATCCACATAGCATGTTCTAAAAAGTTGAGAGGGTTACGGCAAAAACTGGATGCACTTCGTGTACAAAATGGATAATCTATTTCGAAGTATCACGGTTTCGGACGAAAACTCATGTGTTACAAAGGGATTTCATTTTTTAAAACTTATTTGAACTCCATACTTTTTGTGTGTTCAAAATGCACCATTCAAAGCCACATCATCAATTTTCAACCCTTTTTGACTTGATCATTTGTTATTTTTCATGCACTTACTGATTTTTTGAGCCAAATAACCCTGAAATTGAAAGGCATTTCAAATGAGCTTTGAAAAGGTTGAAAGTTGGCATGATATCATCATTTCACCCACATAGAATGTTATAAAATGTTGAGAGGGTTACGACAAAAAACTGGATGCACTTCGTGTACAAAACGGACAATCTTTTTCGAAATATCAGGGTTTCGGACGAAAACTCATGTGTACATCCATTGCCGGTTCATCTGCGTGCGTTATATAATAAAGTGTATTAAAAACCATTACAACCTATCTTGAATAGAGAAGTGATCAAATTAACAGAAATTTATCACCACATTAAAGCCAAAGTACAATAGTGACCAAAATAAATATACAGTTAATACATAGTTCTCATTATTGAACGACATATAGCTCTGTAGAGCATTTAATTAAAACATATAGCGAAACTATGTAAAAAATATAATGCAACAACAAATGCGATCATAACCGCTACTAAGTTACCAATTGATCCAACGACATAATGATACCAAGCTTCAGTATGAATGACATATTTTCTAATCTTTCTAATTGTCAAGCGCATTGCATCCATCTTGGTCTTGTGATCGTCGACGACATTGGTAACATGCAACTCCAACTTCATCTTCTCCTCTTCAAGTCTTTGTAATTTTTTTCGAGTCATTGTTTTCTTTTTCAACCAAATTTAACTTCTCGACAAGAGTTGCTATGTGGGTTGGAATTTCCGGTTCAACTACCTCCTCATAGATTAAAAAATTTATGTCACGTTGGTCGGCATAATTGTCATAAATACTAAATAAAACAAATAGTTATAAAAGATAATATATACCACATCCGAATCATAGACAGGACAAGGACCGACGGAGCCTAACCATCGCACTATATATATAATAACAAAAAATAATAAAAGTAAGAAAATTACACAAGTATCTATCTAAATCATACAAGTAAAACATTTTTCCTTTTAGAAAGAAGATAAGAAGAAGAGGCTAACCATGGTGGTGTCGGCATCGAGATGTGCGCGGGCGATCGACGACGGTGAGGACGGGGACGGGACAGGACGGACCGCCAAACCTAGACAAATCTTGAGGAAAATGGAGATTGGACAAGGAGCTTCGAGAGGAGAAATCTTAAGTGTGACTTGGGCATTTCATCAAACACCTCATGTGCATAGGAGGTGAGCTAGAGCACCACAAAGCTCTCCCCTCGCCGGCCAGAAAAACAAAAACAGAGCAATGTGGAGTGCTCTGCTCGCTGGCAAGGGGGTATATATAGGCATCTCATTGGTCCTGGTTCGTGGCTGGAACCGGGACTAAAGGACCCCCTTTGGTCCCGGTTCTAGCCACGAACCGGGACCAATGGTTGTGGGCCAGGAGTGAGGTACATTGATCCCGGTTCGTGTCTGGAACCGGGACCAAAGGGTCCAGACGAACCGGGACCAATGCCCCACGTGGCCCGGCCGCCCCCCTGGCCTCACGAACTAGGACCGTTGCCCCCATTGGTTCCGGTTCATGACTGAACCGGGACTAATGGACTGGCCCGGCTTGGACCAAAGCCCTGTTTTCTACTAGTGAGAGCCAATTTCGTCGTCGCCCCTGTTCTCACCACCATGAATAGACACCCCCGTGCCCGGTGCGACTAGCCACGCCAGTGCGCCGTCTCATCGTGTGGTTGGGCCTGGCATTAGCTACGACGTGCACGATCAGCGAGCTCACAGCTCGGTCATCTACAACTGCTTCGAGCACCACAGCGTACAGTCCACCGCGGAAGAGCTTCGTCTCGGTCAGCGGATTTATCTGTCAGGAGAGGAACATTGCTGGAGTATCCCCCTTTCATCCGCAGGTACCATCCTCATCTCACCTACGTATCGATTATGGGAGATCTTGTTCCTCATGTGCAAGTCGATCTTGTTCGTAGATGAAGGGACCACACATGGCAGGTTGCACGAATCAACCTCCATACCATCCTCATCCAACCTTGGTCTTGATTATCCTCATCCTATAGAAAGTATGTTGAGATTGCATCCATACCATGCTTCCTAGTTCCTACTATCCATGATTCATACATGTAGCACTACATCGTCGGTCCTTACAATTTGCATCATATTTACCATGCCAATGCTTCTACACTGGGTCAGTTTGCTTCATACATACTCCCTCCGTTTCAAAATAAGTGTCGCTCCTCTAGTACAAAATTTATACTAACTTAGTGTTAAATGTGCGACACTTATTTTGGGATGGAGGGAGTATCAAACTTGTGCTTCTACATTGTGTTTATTTTTTCTTCGGCTATGTGCAACGTATGTACCTGTAGGCTTCATGTTTTACTTAGATGCATGTGCCCCCCCCCCCCCCCTTCCTTATCTTAATTCGAACGGTTGTATAGAGATCTTTTGTATCCGTATTATAAATGTGCTTCCACTATGTTGAAGTTATGTTGATTACACAAATATGATGCATCCAACTTTCATGATTCATTCGTATCATGCAAAAAAATCGTATCATGCATGTGTTTATTCAGGGTGGTTTTATTATCTCAACTGTTATCTTGTAAAGAATATTTGCAAGATAAATAAGTAAATAATTGTGCAATTCATTCACTAAACTTCATTAAGTGTACATTGGAAGGTACACACCTCGTTTCTGGTGGCCAATTGATTTTGTCGATGTTTTCTGTACTACTCCCTCCGTCCCATGTTATTACCATGAACCGATATGAAAATCTTGCCACAGCAAAGCTAAAAACAGGGTACAGTAAACCAGAAATTTATGTTATGATGAAAACACGCAAGCCACCCTGGTGAATGATTTTCTCCTCTGTTTTAGATTGTAGCTAGTAATGTGATATATTCAGTTCATGTAATCCCATCCTTATTTTTGGTGTATATAGGATAAACAAAATAACATAATTCGTTACTGGATGCTTAATTTTTTTTCACTTGTAAAAAATGTCTTACAAGCAGGAGAGATGATAGTAGGACCATCAAAAGTGCTCTTCATGGATGAAATATCAACTGGGCTGGACAGTTCTACCACCTTCAAGTTGTTTCTTGCCTCCAACAGCTAGCTAATATTTCAAAGTTTACCATACTGGTCTCACTCCTTCAACCAGCACCAGAGACCTATGAACTTTTTGACGACATTATCTTGATGGCTGAAGGACAAATCGTATACCATGGCCCTAAGAGCAGCATTATGAGTTTCTTTGAATCATGTGGCTTTAAGTGCCCCGAAAGAAAAGGAAGTGCCGACTTCCTTCAAGAGGTATTTAGCAAAATACTAATTTACATACTCTGTTTTTTTATATAGCAATTCTCTTGTACAGACGTGTTTGGAGTTTCAACATTTGTGCGAAGTAAGAGTTACAACTACAGTTTTGGTGTGCATTCAACGAAAGTGAACATTGTTAATATGAAGTAATTTGGTATAGAATATGATAAACCGAGTTTGTCTTGCTTACCATCGTAATGTAGTCCACTCATAAAAACTTATGTATACATAGGTCTTGTCAAGAAAAGATCAACGGCAATACTGAAGCCGTGCCGAAGAAAGATATAATTTTGTTACAGTTGAGCAATTCGGTGATAAGTTCAAAGCATCTCAAACTGGTTAGAATCTTGCCGAGGAGCTTTCAAAGCCGTATGACGAATCAAAAGGACATAAGAATGCCTTGTCCTTCAGTATCTACTCATTATCCAAGTGGGATCTCCTCAAGGCATGTTTTGCGCGCGAGCTCCTTCTTATGAAAAGGAATGCCTTCATCCACGTAACAAAAGCCGCTCAGGTAAGCAAGTCGAAGCTATCGTTTAGAAAAAATATTGTGATTGATGCATGGGGATTTGTGCCTAGTTTTACAGCGCTATCTCGAATGTCACATGCTAAATGTTTATGAGTGAGTCTAAATCGAGTTCTAGTCTGTATGCACCATGTTTAGTATTACCTCCATTCCAAATTACTTGTCCTAGATTTGTGTAGATACGGATGTATGTAACACTAAAACGTGTCTAGATACATCTGTATTTAGAAAAATCTAAGACAAGTAATTTGGGACCGAGGGAGTATTAGTTACGGATAGAAATATAGCAGAAACTAGAAGCAATGTGGTGTGATGAAGTACCTATGTGTTAACTAGCATACTACATGTTTTCACTGCAGCTTGGGTTATTTGGTCTTATTACTGGGACAGTATTTCTGCGGACGCGTATGGGTATTGACAGAATTCATGCCAACTATTATATGGGTTCGCTCTTCTATGCGCTCCTGCTGCTGATAGTGAATGGATTCCCTGACATGGCCATGGCAATCGAAAGGCTGCCGGTCTTCTACAAACATAGAGACAACTACTTCTATCCTGCATGGGCTTATGCAATACCATCATTTATCCTAAAGATTCCATTCTCTTTAGTTGGGTCGGTAGCTTTGACATCGATATCCTACTACTTGATTGGCTATACCCCGGAAGCATCCAGGTAAAGTCACAATTCTGTTGTACAAACTAATTAGTTGGTGGGAAGGAAGCACTAATTTAACTACAGCAACATTTTCTGTCATCATTCAAGAATTATATATATCACATTCTGAGTCACTCAGATGTGGAGTATAATCACCCAAGTGAAAAACAAAAGCTGCAAATGAAAAAAGTATGAAGTAAAAGCATCGTTTATACTGGTATTGCAGTGATCTGGTGTACTGAAGCCAAACATAAATTTTCTTTATCTAAAGACTGCCCGTCAATACTGGTATTGCAGTGATCTGGTGTACTGATAGTTAATGCATTCCCTGACATAGCCATGGCAATCGAAAGACTGCCCGTCTTCTACAAACATAGAGACAACTACCTCTATCCTGCATGGGCTTATGCAATACCATCATTTATCCTGAAGATTCCATTCTCTTTAGTTGGGTCATTAGCTTTGACATCGATATCCTACTACTTGATTGGCTATACCCCATAAGCATCCAGGTAAAGTCATCATTCCGTCGTAGAAACTAGTTAGTTGGTGGGAAGGAAGCACTAATTTAACTACAGCAAAATTTTCTGTCATCATTCAGGAATTATACATCACATTCTGAGTCATTCAGATGTGGAGTATAATCACCCAAGTGAAAAACAAAACCTGCAAATGAAAAAAGTACAAAGTAAAAGCACCGTTTATACTGGTATTGCAGTGATCTGGTGCACTGAAGCCAAACATAAATTTTCTTTATCTAAAACTATATTTACTTCTCCTTTATTATTTCTACAAAACCTAGGTTTTCAGATGCAATCCTTACTTTGTGTTAACACATCCATGATTCTTGTGTTTAGGTTTTTCCGTCAGCTCCTCGTCCTCTTCCTCTGCACACAGTAACAATATCAATGTTCCGTTGTGTCGCCTCATACTGTCAAACACTGGTGGCTGGTTCTGTCGGTGGTACTCTCGCTTTTCTAGTCACCCTTCTATTTGGCGGCTTCTTAATTCCTCGCTGTAAGACACTCTCTTATTTTCATAATCTTCATATTGCTAACAAGTTACAAGTCCTGATTTCTTGCAGACGCATGTCGTGCTCAACTATTAAACAAGCTCCGCTAACATTTTCAGTGCCATACCGCTACAGTATTTCTGCCTAATTGGCTAAAATGAGGATTTTGGCTATCTCCACTGTCTTACGCGGAGATAGGCCTACTGGAAATGAGATTTTGGCACCAGGATGGTCAGAGGTACACTTTGGCATACCAAATACAGTTATTGCAAAAAATGCAATGTCAAACGATACTAAAGTTCCTGCATTGATAGATCACAATATCTGGTGTAACACTCGGAAGGAGGATACTAATGGACCGAGGTCTAGACTTCCCCAGCTACCTCTAGTGGATCTCAATTGGAGCATTGATTGGGTTTATTTTGTTGTTCAAAATAGGCTTTGCCATCTGCTTGACCATTAAAAACCGTAAGTGCGACATGGGTTAAATACTTAAATTACATTAAGATAACTAGCTAAATAATATAAATACTTTCTTCCTAACAGTAATGTGAACTCAATCAAGCATATGCTGGCGGGCGGCAGGGCGAAACCCTAGCCGCCGCCCGCTAGCGCCTCCTCCCCGCCCCCCTCCTCCTCGCCGCCACCGGAGGGTGCCGCCGGGCAAAGCCCGATTGACGGCGGGGGTGGCGGGGCCATCTCCCCTCCTTCACTGGCTCTCTGCGGCGTGGGACGCGGCCGGCCGTGCTGCGGGCGCGGCGGTGTGACGGTGCGGCGGCGGCTGCACGGATCACATGGTGGGACGTGCTAGCGCATGGTGAAGGCGGGACGGCTAGCTTCGGCGACGGCTTCATCAGATCCAGGCGGTTGGCGACGAGGGCTGCGGCGGCACGGGATCGTTGGATGGGGTCACTAGTTTCGGCCAGATCTGGCCGCGGCTGGTGGCTGGACGCGTTCGTGAGATCCGGTGACTGTCCATGGTCACCGGGTTGCAGACGGCGCGGTGGTAGGTGCGGCACGTCGACAACAGTGGCGGATCTTGACGGGCTCTTCAGATCACGTCGGGATCCTGACCTGGGTCCTTGACATCGCGGACAACTCCGGGGGAAACCCTAGGTCCCATTGGGATCGAGCGATGACGGTGCTTTTGCGTCGTAATCCCTCTCGAGGGCATCGTCTTTGGAGCTTGCTCAGGCTGAAGGGACCAGCGACGCCGGCGGCGCACGGCCTGGTGGCGCGACTGCCGACGAAAATCGCGCCGACTCCGGTCATGGCAGACGATGGCGGCGTCTCCAATGTGATTTCCTTGTTGAGGCATCGTCATTGCTGTTTGCGTCATCAGGCTCGGGATGCTCCGGGGGAAACCCTAGATCTGGGTCTCCCGGATCGAATGATGACGAACCTTTGGTGTCGCTCTCCCTCCTAGGGGCGTCGTTTTGTAGCAAGTGCTGGATGGAGAGGACTACAGGAGGAGCGGTATTTCTTCTACCGCAAGGCCAATGGCGGATCCCGGTGGCATGGTGCTGCGTAGGTTCGGCGACGAGCGTGTGTGGACGGATACGTGCAGGATGATGGAGTTGTCTGGCGTCGTGGTGGCGTCGACGACATGCCAGGCAAGGTCAATGGGTCAGTTTTTGCTTTGGAGATGGACTGGTGGAAGACGCCGGTGGCAGCCTCTGAGAGTGCGTCGGTCTGGTATGGGACCCAGTTCCGGTGTGTGGCTGGGCTGGGGCATCTGGCTTTAGATGTTAGGTTTGATATGATGTTTGTTTGGTATAAGGCCCGAATATTCGACACACCTTCATCAAGGGGATATGAGTAGCAACAGGGGTTGCCTAGATGGTGGCTTCAGACTGACTGATGTATTACCTTGTATGGCCTCTGTGAATAATTAATAAAATGACCGTATGCATCATGCTGATGCAGAGGCCGAAGGTCACACTCCTTTCCTAAAAAAATCAAGCATATGTTGAAAAAAATAGCATCGGAAATAGAAAAAAATATACTTCAAATTCAGGACAACACGTTGTTTGCAATTGTTAGATATGCCATCTATTCTAATCTCCTCTGAGCCTCTCGGTTACAACATCTTCTCGTGCTATTATCTCTTGCAATAAGATTACTGCATTTGGTGGAAGATATTAGGAAGTATTAGTATTAGTTTAGGAGTCTTTATTAGTCTATGTTTATTTTTCTTGCACCTTAAGTCTTGTGTAATATATATGTCTCTTGGCTTTTAATAGAGATAAGTTGCTTTTTTAACATGGTATTAGAGCTCAAGTTTAGGCAAACCTGGCCAAACGGGCCGGCCCAGCGGCACGCCGCGCCGGCACGGCACGCGGCCCAGCCGGCACGAGCTAAACAGACCGTGTCAGGCCCGCGGCCTGCCTTGGGCAGTGCCTGGGCCGCCACCACCAGCACGTGGGCCGGCATGGCACAACCGGATTATCTTATTTATTTATTTATTTATACGGCCCAACCAATAAAAATAGATTAAAAATCGCTCAATGCGTCAAATAGCAGGCATATTAGTGGGCCTGGCGTGTCGACGGGTCGGCCCGATTAGCAAACGGGTCGTGCCTGGGCCGCAAGGCTGTGCACGCGGGCCGGCACGGCACGATCCGTATACTAATCGTGTCGAGGCGGGCCGTGTCGTGCCAGGCACGTTTTACGGCGGGCCGGGTCGTGTCATGTCGGGCCGGTCCGTTTGGTCAGGTCTGGGTTTAGATGTCAGGATGCCGCAACTCGTCCTTACGATCACTTTTTTTTTCTTTTTCCGTCACCTCTCGATCGATCTGTTTCTTGATCGATCTCATCCGCTGCCGACCTCCTCCCCTGTCGGGCTAGCTGCTGCTCTTCCAACCGATGTTCGATCTTGTGTTCCTGCTGCCCGATTTGCCCGCTTGCTGGTCGGTGTCGATTCAACCCTCATCGACAGAGGATCCGGCCGCCTGCCCGCCCGATCTGCCCGTCGGTCTGCTGCGTTCACCCGTCAGCCAAGTCTCCCGCGAGTCGGTCCCTGCTGCCAGACTCCAGATCGAGCCATGACAGCTTGTCCAGCAGCCGCCGCCTCTCAGATCGATCTGTGTGGACGTGCCGCCACGGCGAAGCACACCTCCAGGCCGCTGCATGTACGTCCGCTCGTGGGATCCAGAAGCCACATCGTGCAGATCGAGATCGTATTGTGCAGGTCATGCTGCGCTGATGGCCCAGATCGAATCCACCTGGATCAGCATCTCTACACGACCGCCGCCGGTGTTTCTCGACGCTCCCGGCTCCCGCTGCTCGTTGCCTCTGCTGGCCATAGCAGACTACTTCACGGGCCAGCTTCTCCACCGCCCAGGCAGACCCAGGTTGCCGCTCCCGGCATCAGCAGGCCGCATCTCCAGGCCGCTGCTGCTCCGTGCACGCTCTGTCCACCGTGGAATTCTCTAGCTTCACCCATGCCACTGCAAGCCAAGTTTTGGACTGCTACAGTATGTGCGGCTGCTGGCTCCATGTTCTCTGAGGCTTGACACTTTGGTGTTGCTTGATCCGTTTCCAGTAAGGCATCAGCATATATCTTAAAAAACATGTTTCTTTTTCTATTGTCGCCAATTATGATTGTTTTAGTTTTCCATCTTTCCGCTGTGTTCATCAAATCCGTTGATATTTTGTGTTTTTCTTGCCATGCGAGTACACCATACCTTGTCCGTCAGCTTTTCTTCGGCCCTGATCCTTTCTATACAACTTTTGTGGCCTACTTGCCCTTGTTGTTTTCTACAGGATTTTCTGGACTTTTTTTGCATTGTCGGTCTACGTTCATCGTGCCTTAACCGCCGAGCTTCTTTCGTCGCCGGTTGTCGTGGGCTATGATTTTCTATGCAATGCTTTATTATATTTGCATTGTTGATCTAAGCCCATTCTCTTGCCATCGAGGTTTTTTCGCCACCGGTTTTCATGGGCCATGATTTTTTAAGCAATGCTTCATTCTCTTGATGTGTCATTTTCTTTGACAACCCATCTTCTTTTGATACTTCTCTTGTGTCTACTATTGATGTGGTGTCTTCCTTCGATGTGCCATCTCTTCGTTATCCCCTCTGGCGACTCGACAGGCTTTGAAGACTCTTCATACTATAACGACACTCAAAAGACGCGGATTTGGATTTATTTCTAATATTACACTTCTTCAAATGCAATGCTATTGCATACGCTTTGCATTTGAGGGGGAGGGGGGTGTTAGGAAGTATTAGTATTAGTCTAGAAGTCTTTATTAGTCTATGTTTACTTTCCTTGCATATCAAATCTTGTGTAATATATATATGCCCCTTGGGCCTTCAATAGAGATAAGTTGCTTTCCTAACAGAAGAAACCAAGATAAGGATTCGGAAAATGGAAGGTCCAAGTTACACACAGAAACTTCATTGATACCTAATAGCACTGGTTAGTTGAATTTTGAACGATGCAACTAAGCTCAACTCATACTGTTGATTGAATATAATCAAGATTTAACTTATCAATATTAAATCTTGTGCAACAGGGAGGATGGTACTGCCTTTCACACCCCTTACAATATCTTTCCAGGATGTCAACTACTACGTAGACACCCCCGCGGTAATTCTCATGTAGCTCGAACATTTATGAACGCATGACCGGAGAATTAGAGCCATAGCAAGGGCTAATAATTAATAACTAAGTCTTTCCTCATCACAGGAAATGAGGGGGCATGGTTACATGGAAAGGAAACTGCAACTACTCCACAACATCACAGGACCATTTCAGCCAGGGGTTCTCTCGGCGCTCATGGGGGTTACTGGAGCAGGGAAAACGACACTCCTTGATGTTCTTGCTGGAAGGAAAACAGGCGGTGTTCTTGAAGGGAATATAAGAATAGGAGGTTATCCTAAAATTCAGCAAACTTTTGCTAGGATATCAGGCTGTGAACAGACTGATGTTCATTCCCCACAAATCACAGTGGGCGAATCAGTTGCATATTCAGCCTGGTTGCGCCTTCCACCAGAAACTGATTCAGAAGCAAGAAATGTGAGCTATATTTGTTTCTGTAACGAAGCATAAGCTACAAATACGCAAATATATATGAAAAAAAGTAGTGTTCAGGGTTTCCATAATACTATCTAGCTACCAGAAATAGTTGACATATGAAACTCTGAGGTCATCTGTATTCCTTTTTCTGTTGCAGAGATTTGTCAATGAAGTTCTTGAAACAATTGAGTTGGATGAAATTAGAGATTCTTTGGTTGGAATACCAGGGGTAAATGGACTGTCAACAGAGCAACGGAAACGGCTCACTATAGCAGTGGAGCTTGTGTCTAACCCTTCAATCATATTCATGGATGAGCCAACATCAGGCTTGGATGCAAGGGCAGCTGCTATTGTCATGCGTGCAGTCAAGAACGTTGCGGACACAGGCCGAACAGTCGTGTGCACCATTCACCAACCAAGTATCGATATATTTGAGGCATTTGATGAGGTAATTACTTTACATATATAGCCTTCTGACCCTTTTTTTACGATGCTACAATGGGCTTACGCCGTCCCGAACCATTTTCATTATAAATAAGAGAGATGCAAGACAACGGGTACAAGAGATAGCAGCCGACACACCCAAGAAGGAACAAAGAAAAACAGAAAGGAAAACCAGACGCAAGCTACGAACAAAGAACAGAAAGAGAACCAGAAGCAAGCTGCGACAAGCAGCCAACACCAAGAACTTAGCACCCATCACCACCGGCGGACCGAGAAGAGCGGGAACTAGCTTTGCTGGGTTAGTCGAAAGGAGATCCGCTGTCGAAAGATGTAGAGAAGAAGTTGTCTGTTGCTTTGCGTTCACGCGGCACCTTGAAGAGCTAGGAAGTCGCAGCCACTGTCGAAGGGCATCCCACTGCCTAGGAACGCCGTGACAGAGAGAGCCACAGACTGTGCCGAAGGGCAATGATCCGCCGAGACAATCCTGTACCTCCTCTAGGCCACACCATGGCTGCCATCGCAAATAGAGAGAACCAGAGCACTGTGCGAGGCAATCAAACCTCAAATGTCGTCAAAGAGCACCGACCATCGAGACCTCACTACCGTCACGAGCCCTCAAAAGGAGAGGTCAACCATCAGCACATGATGACCAAGGCAATGGTCATCGCCACACAGCACCTCCACCGCCACCGCCCTACAAACCAAGAACCCGAACCAACGCTCCAACCCAGACATCACTAGACCAACCGCGGATCCATGGCTCCTAAAACAACACCCACAAGGGGGAAAACAACATCGAAGATGGCGTCGTCGTCCAATCCAGAGAAGGATCGGAGGCTTTCGCCCAGAGCATAGGAAAAGACGAGAAACGGTAGCTCCAATGATGCCTTCATGAAGGGAAACTACGCCCAAGGACGTTGCCATCATAGTTGCCGACGATGTCGGTAGAAGGCTTTCGCCTGAAGCATCCCAGCCGGCCGCGTGAGCCGTCGCACCAGCGGGATCCAGATCTGGGCATAGAGAAGCCCCCAGATCGGGCATGCAACTCATAGGGACGCCGCGTCACCCGAGCCACCATGCCGCGCTGACCACTAGCTCCGCCCTGCACCACCAGCCCCCGGTCTCGGCCACGGGGGCCGTTGGCGGAGGGAACAAGCCACCGCCCCAAGGGAGCAAGATATGAAGCTAGAGCTCCCCGGAACAGAACAACGCCGAATCCCCGTCCGACCAAGCCGTCCGCGGCTCCGCACCCCCCGCTCCGCCACATCGCACCCCACTGCTTGTGAACGCACACATCTGCGCGTGAGTCCCGTCGCCAGCCGAGCGCCCCCCGTCGCCACGCCTGGACGAGAGGAGGGTGAAATGTCCCCGCCGGCGCCTGCGCTGCGCGGCTTTGCCCGGTGACGCCCTCCAGCGGCGGCGAGAGTAGGAGGAGTGTGTTAGAGTTATAATATAAGTCATGTACCCCTTTGTATTTCTTCCATTGTATAAGGGGTTTCCTGCATATGTTGCATACCTGTACATGTATATATATCGGTCTATGGCCTCATTGGAATACAAGTTGCTTATTCCTAACATGGTATCAGAGCTAAGGTCTTGAGTTCAAGTCCTAACTTTTGCAATCTATTAAAAATTACTTGTAGCCCCCCTTTGTGTCCATGTAGAGGCCTCTTGAGCCATACACGAGTTTCGCGCGTCGTCGCTCTCTTCCGGTTGCACGTGTTGACTTGTCTTCCCCGTCACATGTGAGAGGCGGTGTTACAATATATGTGAATTGCACTAGCCCTTTCCATCAGTTCGGACTTTTGGTTGCGTTGGCTAGTGCATGAAGCTTAACATGGTATTAGAGCTTAGGGTTTTTTTTCTGCACGCGCAACTCGTGCTCCTCCCGATCTAATCTCGTCCTGCGCTGGCGCTGTTTTCTTCTAGCCATCGCTGACCTTTTCGATCTCGTGTCCGAGTCCAGCTCTTCTCCGGCACGACCCGCCCGAGCGCCTCTATTTCTTCTCGTCGCCCGAGCGCCCCGAGTGCCTCTGCTTCTTCAGCCGCCCGGATCGCCCCCGTCGCCCGAGCACCACGAGCGTCCCTCGGAGCGCCCGCGCCCCGCCCAGCGCCTAGATCGCTCTCGCCACGAGCGGTGGTTGCCTCTAGATCGGGCGAGCGGTTGCACGTCCGCCTTCTGCTCCCGCCCGTGGGTCAGCTCTCGCACCAGATCGAGCCTGCGCTTCCGTGCTCCACACCGCCCGGTTCTCGTCTGCAGCCGCCTCCAGTCAGCCATCTCGCCGGATTCTGCTGTCATCTTGCCGGATTCCGCTGCTGCTGTCGCTGGACCTCACTCCCCCGCACGATTTGTTCCTGC
The DNA here is from genome assembly GCA_022496015.1 of Hordeum marinum. NCBI lineage: Eukaryota > Viridiplantae > Streptophyta > Magnoliopsida > Poales > Poaceae > Hordeum > Hordeum marinum. The sequence goes on along the minus strand of CM039678.1, from coordinate 501,714,443 downwards.
GTGCCTCTGTTTGCTGTTAAGTAAAAAAATGTTTGCTGCATCGAGCTATGTTGTTGTCCCTCGCTGTCCGATGATCTTCGATGGCTCTAACTACACCGAGTTCATTGGCTTCATGCGCATTCACATGCGTGGCATCCGTCTCTGGGGTGTTCTTTCTGGAGAGGTATGTTGTCCGCCACGTCCAGTTCCTCCTGTGGTTCCCATTCCGCCGATCCCTTCGGCTCTTCCTGCGGATACTAATTAGGCTGCGAAGGATGCGGTTAAGGTTGCTGATGAGGCCGCTATGCGTACTTATGAGGAGCAGGTTGTTACTTATGAGGAGGCCCTTCAGGCGTATCATGGTGCTCTGTCTGTTTACACCCAGTGGCTTGATGATGATGCTCGTGCTGCCGCTGTTCTTACTGCCAGTGTTCTGTCTTAGTTTGCTTCTGAGTTTCTAGGTCTTCCTACTATCTTTGAGATGTGGACCCGTCTTTGTCAGCGTTATGAGCCCTCTGGTGACGCCTTATACCTCTCTGTGGTCCGTCAGGAGCATGCTCTTCAGTAGGGTGACTCTACAGTTGATGACTTTTATGCACAGAGTTCTGCTATCTCGCACCAGCTTGATTCTCTCCACAGTGCTGGTTGTCGTACCTGCTCCTGTTGCCAGGCTGTCCAGGCTAATTTGGAGTTTCATCGTGTCTACGAGTTCCTGTCTCGGCTCCGTAAGGAGTTTGAGCCCCGGCGTGCTCAGTTGTTTGCTCGTGGCCGTATTTCTCTCATGGAGGCGCTTTATGAGATTTGTGCTGAGGAGACTCGCTTAAGTGGTGCTGGTTTACTGGAGGTTCCTTCTATGCTTGCTACTCGGACTCCTTCTACGCCACTTGCTGCACCGACCCCTTCCCGTTCGAGTGCTCTGCCGCTTTTGCCCACTCCCGCTGGAGGCTCCGGTCGCCCCCGTCCACATTGCGGCTACTGTAACAATGATGGTCATGTTGAGTCCCACTACTACACCAAGAGGAAACATCTGCGCAAGGCCCGATCATCATCTTTAGAGACTTCATCATCTACCTCGACAGCTTTAGCCATCGCTTTGACTGAGCGGGATATTCTGAGACTTAAGCGTCTGCTCGCGGCTTCAGGTTCTTCCTCGACGGGTACTGCTGGTTCTGTGACTGATGCTTCCCGCACTGCGCAACCACCCTCTACACAGTCAGGTACATCCCCATGGGTTCTGGATTCTCTAGCTTCTTTTCATATGTCTTCTCATTCTTCCACTCTGTCCTCTCTTCGATCGCTTGACTCTCCTGTTCAGGTTCTTACTGCTGATGGCACTCCTCTTTCTGTCGTTAGTAGAGGCAATCTTATCACTCCTTCTTATTCTGTTCCAGATGTTGCTCATGTTCCTCGACTTACCATGAATCTCTTTTCTGCTGGTCAACTTACTGATTCTGGTTGTCATGTCATCCTTGACATTGACTCTTGTTCTATCCAGGACCGGCGCACGCTCTGGTTGGAGCTGGCCCTCGCCGCCGTGATTCTCAGGGTCTTTGGGAGTTGGACTGGCTTCATGTTCCTTCTGCTGCCACCACTATCGCCAGTTCCTCCACTTCAGTTGCCTCCACTACCGGTTCCTTCCAGCAGTGGCATCATCGCCTTGGTCATGTGTGTGGTTCTCGTCTGTCGTCGTTAGTTCGTCGAGGTCTTCTGGGGTCTGTCTTAGGAGATGTTGCTTTAGAGTGTCAGGGTTGTCGTCTTGGCAAGCATATTCAGTTACCATATTCCCATAGTGAGTCAGTGTCTACACGTCCTTTTGATTTAGTCCATTCTGATGTCTGGGATCCATCTCCCTTCGATTCGAAAGGTGGTCATAAATACTATATTGTTTTTATAGATGATTTCTCTCGTTACACATGGCTTTATTTCATGACTTCTCGTAGTGAGGTGTTGTCTATTTATAAGCGTTTTGCTTCCATGGTTCATACTCAGTTCTCTTCTCCCATTCATGTGTTTCGTGCTGACTCTGCTGGCGAGTATATCTCTAAGATGTTGCGTGGTGTTCTTGCTGAGCAAGGGACTCTCTCTCAGTTCTCTTGTCCTGGTGCTCATGGTGTAGCTGAGCGCAAGCATTGTCATCTTCTTGAGACGGCTCGTGCTTTGATGATTGCTGCCTCTCTCCCGCCTCACTTTTGGGCTGAGGCCGTCTCCACCTCCACCTATCTCATCAATCTCCAGCCTCCACTGCTCTACAGAGTGGTGTTCCTTTCAAGCATCTTTTTGATCGTTCTCCCGATTATTCGATGCTACGCTTGTTTGGTTGTGTTTGCTATGTTCTTCTTGCCCCTCGCGAACGCACCAAACTGACCGCTCAGTCTGTTGAGTGTGTCTTCTTAGGTTACAGTGATGAGCATAAAGGTTATCGCTGTTGGGATCCTATTGGTCGTCGGATGCGTATCTCTCGAGATGTGACTTTTGATGAGTCTCGTCCCTTCTACCCATGCTCATCTTCCTCGTCCTTTTCAGTGGAGGATATCTCTTTCCTTACTTTTCCTGACTCATCTATCACCCCCGTCGAGCCTTTGTCTACTCGTTCCGCTCCCTCTGCTTCTTCACCTCTCGTCGATTTACCGTCACCATCCTCCCCGGTCTCCTCGTCTAGCATGTCACCGGATTCTACACCTTCATCTCTGGTGACTTCTTCGTCGCCACCCTCCGATTCTACCTTGGTGGTTCCTCCTGCAATTGTTCTGCCTTTTCCTCAGTGTTACACTCGTCGTTCACGTCCTGTGGATGCCTCTGGGGATGTGTCGTCCTCCTTGTCTCAACCTACTTATGGCTTGCGATCTCGTCCTCGTCCGCCTATTGATCATTTTGGATTTCCCACCGCTGGTGCTGCTGTTCTTGAGCCGACTTCCTATCGTCAGGCTATTGTTCATCCTGAATGGCAGTTTGCGATGGCAGAGGAGCTTGCTGCTCTTGAACGCACTGGTACATGGGATCTTGTTTCCCTTCCTCCCGGAGTCCGTCCCATCACTTGTAAGTGGGTATACAAGGTTAAGACTCGCTCCGATGGTTCTCTTGAGCGTCACAAAGCTCGTCTTGTGGCTCGTGGTTTTCAGCAGGAGCATGGTCGTGATTATGATGAGACTTTTGCGCCTGTCGCCCATGTGACCACTGTTCGTACACTTCTTGTCGTGGCCTCTGCACGCCACTGGTCTATATCTCAATTGGATGTTAAGAATGCCTTTCTTAATGGTGAGCTGCGTGAGGAGGTGTACATGCAGCCACCACCTAGCTATTCTGTTCCAGATGGCATGGTATGTCGTCTTCGTCGCTCTCTCTATGGCCTTAAGCAAGCCCCCCGCGCCTGGTTTGAGCGCTTTGCCTCTGTGGTGACTGCCGCTGGTTTTTCAGCAAGTGCTCATGATCCAGCGTTGTTCATTCATCTTTCTCCTCGTGGTCGGACTCTTCTTCTTCTTTATGTTGATGACATGATCATCACTGGAGATGACCCCGAGTATATTGCCTTTGTAAAGGCCCGTCTTAGTGACCAGTTTCTTATGTCTGATCTTGGACCTCTTCATTACTTTCTTGGGATTGAAGTCTCTTCTACCTCTGATGGCTTTTCTATATCCCAGGAAAAGTATATCCAGGATCTTCTTGCTCGTGCTGCTATTACTGACGAGCGCATTGTTGAGACTCCTATGGAGCTCAATGTTCACCTCCCTTCTACTGATGGTGATCCCCTGCCTAACCCGACGCGTTATTGTCATCTTGTTGGCAGCCTTGTCTATCTAGCTGTCACTTGACCGGATATCTCTTATCCGGTTCATATTTTGAGTCAGTTTGTCTCCGCTCGCACATCGGTTCACTATAGTCATCTCCTTCGTGTTCTCCGCTATCTTCGGGGCACGATCTCTCACCGTCTCTTCTTTCCTCGCTCCAGTTCTTTACAACTTCACGCCTATTCGGATGCTACGTGGGCTAGTGATCCTTCAGATCGCCGTTCACTTTCTGCTTACTGTGTTTTTCTTGGTGGTTCTCTCATTGCCTGGAAGACGAAGAAACAGATTGCAGTTTCCCGTTCGAGTGCAGAGGCTGAATTACGAGCGATGGCTCTTTTGACGACAGAGGTGACTTGGTTACGATGGTTACTTCAGGATTTTGGTGTTTCCGTTACTACACCGACTCTGCTCTTATCTGACAGTACAGGTGCTATTAGCATTGCGCGCGATCTTGTGAAGCATGAGCTCACCAAGCATATTGGTGTTGATGCTTTCTATGTGCGCGCGGGTGTGCAGGATCATGTTATTGCTCTTCAGTATGTGTCTTCTGAGTTACAGTTGGCGGATTTCCTGGCGAAGGCCCAGACTAGAGCACAACATGACTTTTATCTCTCCAAACCTAAAACAAATGCATGTATGCTCTGTAATTTTATATCATCCATTTGTATGTGATGTAGGTCAGTTTAAATCTACGATTTACAGTAAACAAACCTAAAAATATTTTGTCTCCATCTTTTACTGTATTTTCAAAACTTATGTTTTGTTTCATAGAAAATTCAGGAGTTATGTATTATTATGAACCCATTATATAGCCCTCATAATTCGAATTCTACGTACCACTTTTTTTTTGAAAAGGAGGATGACACCCGGCCTCTGCATTTGGAAGATGCATCCAACCACTTTTTTAATTATTCAAAGAGATCTTACAAAGCAATACATCAATATGTCTGAAGCCGTCCTCTTGGTAACATCTGTCGCTACTCCTATTCAATGATGAAGGGGTGCAGAAAGTGTGAGCTACATACCCAGACCTCTCACCTCGCCTAACATCTAAAGCCGGATGCCCCGACCGAGCCACATACTGGGTCAGGGGTACAATCCGGTCCGACGCACCCTCATAGGTCGTCACCACCGCCTTCCATCAATCCATCTTCAGAACAGTTACTGACGCATCGACCTTGCAAGGCCTGCCGTCGACGCCCCCACGGCGCCAGACAGCGCCTCCTCCCTACGCGCGCTCATCATCACGCATTCGTCGCTGAGACTTTGCTGCGCCTCGCCACCGAGACTCCACGACGTCGATGTGTCACAAGGAACGCCGCTCCACTATAGATGTCGATCACTGATCCCTCGAGCCCGTGTGTACCTTCATGAATGATGCCCCCAAGGAGGAAACGACACCAGAGCGTCGCCGTCATCCGATCTATTGATCTAGGATTTCCCCAGGAGGTAGAGAGTGGCCTTGAACTTCTCCTCGGTGATGCCTTCAGGAAGGGAACGACGTAGACATCGCCGCCATCGCCGAAGGCAAGCTTTCACCCAGATCTGTTCGAAGAGCCCATCTCTCCTGCACGGGCCACCTCATCCTACAACATCCCCGGGAACGGGATCCCAAGATCCGCCGCCACCGGCGACGCCACAAGGACCCACCACCTGGCCGTCATCCTTGACGAAGGGGATGACGCCCCCACCTTGTTCAGATCCAGCAGCACGCCAACGCCTCCTGCTGCCCCCATGAAGGAGGACAGTCAACGCGCGCGCCACCGCCGGGCAACGCCCGAGCCCGACCACCGAACCGATTTGGGGTGGGGAACCCCAGATCCGCTGCCGTCAGCCCCCGTAGCGCCGTCGGGATCCCATCGGGCCGCCTCGCGAGCGCGCCAGCTCCGCCTCCATGTCGTACGCCCAGGGACGCCATCGCATCTTAGCCAGAGGGTCCCCTCATGAGGAATGGAGGGAGGCCGAGGGCGGCGGCGGCTAGGGCGCTCGAGTCGCCTCCCTGGAGGCGACGCGAGCGAAGGGGTCTACATGTCTCTTACCACATGAAGGGGGTGGGCTATATTAATCCTAATTGCACTCTGTTTTGATCAGAGAAGGCTATACTCAGTTCACGACCAGTCCACTGCCTGACTTTTCATCCAGTTGTTGTGCTTAGGGATGGCAATGGGTACCCATTACCCATATACCCTGCGGGTAAAAACCCTATTAGGATAAGGGTATGAGACAAAAATTTACCCATGGGTATATAAATAGGAAAATCTGAAACCCATCAGGTAGAGCGGATACGGGTATGGGATTATATAACCCATAACCACATACCCATATACCCATATAAAATATATGTAAACACATAATTATCTCTACAATCTACGCTATATCAAGTATTTGAGGACTGAAAGTGTATGCCTATGTGTTGTTGTTTATGACTATATGATGTTGTTCATAACTATGTGTTGTTGTTATAATCTATTTTTGTAAACTGTATGATAGGATGCAGTTTATAAGTATAAGTTGTTCAAATTGATGTTTTGCAAATACGGGTAATTTTATCCGCGGGTACCCATCTATCCTGTCGGGTAACGAGTATAGGGAAAAATTGTACCCGTTGACGGGTATGGGTAAGGGTGATGGGTAAGCTCATATGGGACAGGTAAGGGTATGGGGAGGCCCCACCCGTACCCATACCCTGTGGGTGCAAACTGGTGATATTTTTTTAATTCTTCTAGGCAATACCTGCGATACCCAGAATCAAGGAAAACTACAACCCATCAACATGGATGTTAGAAGTTACTTCTACATCTATGGAAGCTCAAGTGGGAGCAGATTTTGTGCAAATGTACAGGGCATCGTCAATGTGCAAGTAAGTTTCAACGAACCGGATCAGTTAGCAATAGTGCCTAAACATCTGAATTATAATCATTACACGATAAATTATGCAAATTGTGCTTCCAGCCTTCCAAAATATATAAGAAAAATCAAAACAGTTTTGATCAGAACAGAGCATAATCATGGGTCACCATACCATGCTTAACAGATCCGGGAACGAGTGACCTCCATTTCCCGACACAGTTTCCGCAGAAGTTTCGGGAGCAATTCAAAGCTTGTCTCTGGAAGCAGTGCTTGTCATACTGGAGAACCCCTTCCTACAACATGGTGCGATTGGTGTCCATGTTAGGCTTCTGCGTTTTCTTCGGCGCATTGTTCTGGCAGAGAGGCAACATCAACCACATGTATGCAAGCCATCTCTTCATTATGTGTATATCTTAAACCATGCATATATATATAGATGGTGGCAGCATATGATTTGAAGCTGCTGCTTGTTTTGTTTGAGGGTAGAAACGACCAGCGAGGCCTCTTCACCATATTGGGGTGCATGTTTGGGATCACTCTCTTCACCGGCACCAACATTTGTCAGGCAGTTATGCCGTTCGTCTCCATCGAGCGCTCCGTCGTGTACAGGGAGAGGTTTGCAGGGATGTACTCTCCTTAGGCCTACTCTTTTGCGCAGGTACTGTTAATCGCATGAAGATCTTTCAGATAGATTATGCTACTGCTATATATGTGCAGACATTGACTTACTATCATTTTGGGATTTATAGGTTGCCATGGAGATACCTTATGTGCTGGTGCAGGTAGTGATGTTCATGTTGATAGCATATCCGATGATAGGGTATGCGTGGACAGCGGGAAAGTTCTTCTGGTTCATGTACACCATGTCGTGCACGTTGCTCTACTTCGTCTACCTGGGAATGATGATGGTGTCGCTCACCCCTAACATCCAAGTTGCGTTCATACTTACATCTGTGTGCCACGGCCTACAAAACCTCATCTCCGGCTTCCTCATTCCTTCGCCTGTAAGTGAAGCCATCTCAATATATATAAACATATATACATAGATTACCATTACAGAATAAAAGAGTATTGTGCTAACAAAGGATTCTTGAACATATGGCAGCAAATACCAAGATGGTGGATATGGCTCTACTACATCTCCCCAATGTCGTGGTCGCTCAATGTCTTCTTCACCACACAGTTTGGGGATTACAACGACAGGATGACAGTCGTGTTTGGAGAGACCAAATCCGTCACAACGTTAGTGAAGGACTACTATGGTTTTCGACGCGACCTGCTGCCTTTGGTAGCCGTGGTTCTGGCGGCGTTCCCCATCGTTTTTGCTGTCCTCTTCGGTTACAGCATCTCAAAACTCAATTTCCAACGGCGATAGGCACACACATATGTATTCGAAGTAGGAAAATACGGTAGCTGTAACATTCCCCCCCCCCCCCCCCCCCCCCCAAATCAAAATTTTGGAATGATAACTAATTAAATAGAACTGATTGATTTGCTTTGACCTTGTTCCTTTTGAGAGCCTGTTTGGATTCTCCAACAGAGATGGAATAGCATGATTTCCAAGAATTAAGTGGGTCTTCAAAAACATGGTAAAAGGAACATATGTGTTCATAGTGGTAGTAGGATTAGGAAGCAGGTGTGGCGATCTAGTTTTTTTTTCCCTGTTGAAGTTTCACATCTTTTATAAGAGCAGAATCTTGCATTCCAGATTTCCCAAAGTTGAAATTTATGTAGTGTAGAGCTCAAGTTCAGAAGCTGGGTGTCGAATTCAGCTGAAACCTGTGGCTGGATTTTCTTAATAAGCTTGTTTGATGACAGTGCAAATGCTCAATCGATCAGTGTTGATATTCCCTTCTCCCGAAGCTCATCCATCAGTTTGAAGATGTCTAAAATCATAGATGGTCTGGTTCAAACTTGTGAAAGTTTGTGCTAAAATTTTAACATTTATCTTAGTTTTCTTTTATCGAGTTTGTGAGAGAAGAATCAAGATCAAGGAAAGAAGAGAGAAAATAAGCGAAATGGAGGAAAGGGGTGACAACAAGATTTAGCGAAGCTCATCGGTCTCAAAAGATAAACCCTGCACACGTATCTACAACCAATTGCCAATTATCTGCACTCAACTTTCAGAAGAGGCCTCACAAAAAGAAATCCAATTTTATTTTGTTAAGTCCCCACAACTCACATGTGACCCGTTTTTTGGGGGGCTTTTTTGGTAGCCTTACCCCTAGCAAATGGTATTTTCCACCCGCCAGCATGATCCTTCTTCCTTCTTAGTTGTCTGATGTCCATTCTATGCAAGTTAACATGTTTGATATTCATTCTACCTTCATTTCCCCTCTTCCTCCCAATCTGTTAACTTTCATTGTATTTCCCTTTTACCCCGACTAATGCTTGGATCAAGCACATGTGATGGCGAGCAAGCGTCGTTTGATAAGATTAACGAGCAAGCTTCTCCTGCATATTAAACTTCTCAATGTGAATTTACTCACAAGACTTCATTTTCTTTATTAGCATTCGCTTAAATTTCCATATCAATATATTATTATATCCTTGGTCATCAAGTTTGCACTAGTGCATCCCCATATTCCAAATATTTCCGTAGATCGTGACTTGGTATGCAAGTTTAATGACAAGTACCAAGGTAAAATTACATAATTAACTTTGTATGAAAGTTTTACTTATCATGTTGTTCTGAAAAGGATTAAAGCTACTATCAAAAGGATATTCTTTCACAGCATGACTTCCGACAAATCTGCCACACAATCCATATGCATGTTTCAAGATTCTCAGAAATTATGTGAAAGTTTCACTGATCCATCCAATATTCTCCGGATGGACGAAAACAACTACAGGGGACATAATCGTGAGAGGATAACAGTGGCAACATGATCACACGGGAGAACAAAATTTTCAGACAGAAATGGGAGAAGAATTTGGCACATGCACTGGCAATACGGTAGAAAGCGGTATTAGTTGCTTCAAAACAGAATAATATCACAAACATAATACAAATGGACTGCAGAACAATGAAAAATACAAGAGGTATCACTTACTACAACACTCTTACCTATATTCTACATATATCTTAATATTACATACTCCTATATTCTTACGCATAATATTTCCTATGCAAGTGCGCTCACCACTCAGCATGTCAAGTCGCTTTCCTCCTTTATATCTTTGACAAGTGAGTTAGCAACCACATGTGTCATGTGTGTCACTGTCAACTTTCTTGCATATGTTCCTTCTTTACCGATTCAACTTGAACTATTCTTATAGTTGTGTCGATCATTGGTTGATCATCAAGTAGAGGCCTTATTTCAATATGAGTCGGTTCCCTCTTTTTGCCAGAAAAGAAAGAACAGATGCCTGCCTAGCAAACTGATGATGAGTTGCTTTGATTCTTTTGCGTGAATCACTATCACGGATTGGCCAATAGTCAAGCATGCACTCTTTGTTGCCTACCTTCTGCTTAAATTCCTAATTATGCTTCATTTACAGTTATGGTATTCTTTGCAAAACAATATACGTATTTTACATTCAATAACATGATAGTTAACTAACTCAGAAACATCTTTGAGTGTAATTCTCTTTTGATTTCCTGTACAAGAGCATTTTACAGTCAAGTTAATTTTCCACCTTCTGCTATTCGTTTCTTCTGTAAGCTTGCACCATCTTCACGACTAATGTTAGACTTGTAGTAGTATCAATTTCCGTGCGTGCATGTGTTTGTGTTCATGCATATTTTAGGGATTCACTTGAGGGAACAATTCTCACAACTTACAGTTATGTCGGTTATTGTTTTTTATCTTCAACAAGTGAGCGTCGCCGTGATTTCATTGTCAGCCATTTCCTTCTTTTTGCAAGAAAGAAGGAATAGATGCGTGTTGTAACTAATAAGTTGCTTTGATTCCTTCATTGAATTGCTATGACCAATGATTGAGCCTTGTTTGTCGCTTGTCGTTATCCTAAATTTGGCCCTCAAAAGCAAATACAGAGTACATTGTTGTACATTATGCTTGATACAATAATAATTACTTCAAAAAACACGAAGCGGTTAATAGGAAAATAGTACTTTTTTCGGAAAGAGGGTTATACCCTTAGTCACTGCATCAATCAATGCACACAGGACACAGTCTAGCCAAACGTTACTGTGATACACAAATATTCCGGTACCAACAAAATTCGACGTGGTAGCACAGTGCAACATGACAATCACAAATCCGGTTCTCACATCATAGCAAGTCATCATGAGATTTCTTTACATCATTGCAAGTACACTCACACGAAGATTTCGTACCTGATGGTATAGAAAAACAGCGAGTCACTATCATTGACAGTTGCATGAAATGAACCTTTCTAATGGACCAGGACATGAACAACCACCTAAGTCCACCTTAGAAAAATCGTAGGCCTGAAAAAGAAATCAACTTGAGATGTCTAATGTCTTAGAGCATCTCCAATAGAAGATGTAGATGCAAAAATAACTACCTTTTACATCACCGGGGCCCCAAAATGCTGCCCCAACAGGTGATGTAGATGAAAATAATACATCTCCGCCTCCCGGAGATGTATCTTATACCACTTCATGGTGCAAATTCGCATCTTCAACTCCAGGAGATGTAAAATTGCGTCCGCCCGCCAACCGCTCAACCGCCACTTCCTTCCCCTTCCATGTGACCGGCCCCCGCCGCCCGACTCTGCCACCAGCCAAATCCACTTCAAATCGACACAGCCTCCCACCACCCGACGGCCACTAGGCCCGCCGCGACCTCCCCGATCCCTCTCCCCATGGAGTCGCTGATTCTGTTTCCGTCGCCGACGAATCGAAGCTTCTTCGGTGGCTATGGCTGGCCTAAACGCTCAGTGAGGTCTACGATGGGGTAGGCTTCATCCAAGCCTAGACCCCCCCCCCAACGCGCCAGAGTTAGTGGAGGTGCGCCACTCCGCCCGCCTGACGGCCACGAGCATCGACCGTTCTTTCGTCCGTGCAAAACCGCCCGCCAGCCGTGCAGAGCTCTTGACGATGTCTGGCCGTATCTTCTGTTGTCTAGTCTCCGCCACCTGCAACCACCGCCGGCAGCGGCTGCCCAACCCGCAACCGGCCGATTTCGTCCACCCCGCAAACAAGGTGTTCGGCGAAATTCCTGAAGGTAAAAAAACGATGAAACTTAAGGTTTTTTTTGTTGGGGATGGAAAGTAGTATAACGGTGATTTTCCCCATTATAGATGAGCTCGTGTGACTCCTCTTTCGTGGAGGATTCCTCATCGGATGACAAATTTGATTTAAACAAAGAAGAGGACATTGCAATGCTAGTGGCAATGCACATGAGGACGAAGCGAAAGCACGGTGGTTCCCTCTATGGCCTTGCGTTCATTTGGAGAGAACGGAAGGATGCGCACAAGAGGTCGATGCGCAACTACTTCGGTTCACCATCAATTTTTTTTGGAGAAGTACTTTCGACCGGTCACCTCTTTTTGCCAGAGATCCACATATATGAGGTTATGTACACCGTCTCACATTATACTATGGAGAGAGTAAAGGCGCCACAATGCCGACGTCCTATGGCCTGGTCTCCGGGCAGCGCCGACGCCTGGGCGGCTGGTTCACGGCTCTAGCGGAAGGATCCGACGGAGAGGAGTCCGATGAGGATGTTCTCTGCATCGGAGATACACCGGTCATGGCGTTGCTGAATACCTCCGACAAGATCTGTGAGGCCTTCCAAGTAGGTGAGTATGAGGATGTGATCACACATCTCATGGATGGAGTTGTCTCGCAAGATGATCCGGCAAGAGATGGGCTACCGGAGACGGAGAAGCTAGAAGTGGTGCGGCGGCTGGTGCATCGCCGGACGTCGGCGATGGCGATTTGACCTTGGCATGGACCACTACCTAAGGTGTGTCTCCCAAAACTCACTCTTGCTGATTCCATAGATGAATCCTCTTGGAGGGTAGTTGAAAGGAGGAACAAACGAAGAAATCCGGCGGCTCTAGTGTCGCAGTCGGCGACTAATCCGGCTACCGTGATCCGCAATCAGCGGGATGCTCGTTTGAATTGGTTGTTGGGATCTGTTGGACCGGAGCCTCTCGTCGCGGTTGTGGGCTGCCAGAAGGCTGGGTATGTGGCCCAGCCAGCAGTCCCGATGGCTGACGAGGCTGCAATCGAAGGATTACATCGTACGTCGATTACTCCAACCCAAGGCTCGGTTTCGGCAGCTCCTAGGGTTGTAAGATCATAGCACGACTGGGTTTTCCCCAGCTCGGATTGGGGAGAACGGCCAGGGTGTGTTCTCCAGCGGCGGCGTCATCGGCGTCGACGCCTCACTGATTCCTATTGCCGGGCATGGAAACTCAGCAGTGCGTCCGATTCCTCCACCGACAAGGACGAACCAGTAGTAGCAGAACCTGCCGCCGCAAGGAGTGCGGCCTGCGAGGACCGATGAGTGTGGCCTAGGAGCTGGCCGGGGTCGGGATGCCTGCGCTGGAGGACGTGGCTCTGCTGCTCAGAATGAAAATCAAAATTATGCTAGAGGCTATTGGGGGGATGATGGCTACAATGGGTATGGCGAGGGGATACACTGCAGTTCGTCTTCTACCGGCGGTGGTCAGGTTGAGGGAGGTGGCCGGGGGTTTGACGAACCTTTTGGCCCGTTCGTCCAGGGGGCTACAGGCCCGATGAATCGGCATCAAAACTGGTTCCGGTCGAACCGTGGGGGGCGAGGCAGACGCAGCTGGCCTCCTCCGCCCCCTCTGCCTGCTGATCCGCCAACCAGAATCATGGAGGAACCGGTGTCGAGGACGGCACCGTCAGAACCAACCGCGGTGGCGGGGGAGGCTGTACCGGTCCTGTCAGAGGCGGCGGCGGAGGTCGTTAAAGCGCTCGCTGAGGTCCAAGTACCCAAGTCGAAGGGTGCTAATGCACGGGATGTGGCCTCCGATAAAGCCTCTGACAAATCTAATGGGGAAAAATTGACTAAGTGGGCACAAAAGAAAGAGAAGATGTCTTGCTACCGATGCGGCGGACCGAGGCATTTTGCGGCTGAGTGTAAGGTGGAACTATGTGACTTATGTTGGAAACCGAAACATGACATGAGAGAGTGCCCGTTTCTCTTAGGGCCAAAACTGGTGGTTACAATCTATGGAGTTTGCTGTTAGGAATTGATGTTTTTGAGTCTCCCCATTCTTCATTGTCGGCACCCATTCCGGAGAGTTCCCGGACCGGGATTGTGCGTGTTACTCGCGGGAGAATTACCTCTGATCAGGTGGTGCAGCGTCTATGGGATTTGGTACCTACCATCTTCCAGTGGGACCTGGTGAGCCTTGAGGACCAGGTGTTCAGGGTTGATTTTCCTACCAAGTAGGATCTTGGGCGTCTCCCGACTTTTGGGATGAGCAAGGTTCCAAATAGTTCATGAGTGCTTGAGTTTGAACCATGGACATGGCAGGAACTGGAGGGTGCTCCACTACCTCAGCTTTGGGTCCAGTTCACGGGAGCCCCTCAGGTGACCCTTGATGATGTAAGGGTCACTTGAAGCCTTGGTTCTCTTATTTGTAAAACTGAGAAGGTGGACATGCCTTTTACACGATCCAATGGGGTTTCTCGCCTATTTGTTAGCGTCATAAGTATTGAGCATATTCCAGACACGGTCAGATGGACTTATGATGGCAAAAGTTACATGCTCGATATTGAGATTGAGGAGAATGTCGAGTTTCAAGATTTGGCCAGGTAGGTGGACATGGATACTAACGAGGGCAATGATAGAGATGGGCTACTTCGGAAAGAGGTCCCTCAAAGTCATATGCCAAGTAGGGGGGCTGCGCCACTGGCCAAGATGGATGAGACTGCTAATAGCAGCGAGCGGTCCAATGTATCTTCCTCGTCACAATAGTTGCGGTTTGGATCATTTGGCTCTTCATCGTCCCCGAGCAAGCTTTGGGGGTGCTAGGGTGGAGCGTGATGATCAGGAGGAGCATGAGCTACCGCCGCTTTCACCACCGGCATCACCGCTTGTCTCTAGGACATCTCCCTTAAGGGCGAGGGCCTCACCCAGGGAGGCCAAGAGTGTTGAGCGCTCACCTGTCGTCACCCCAACCAGGGACGATGGCCGGAGCGAGGTTTTGGGTCCACTTCTCCGTGACAAGGGTTGACGGGGGTGGTTAATATGTTGGCCAATGGTCAGTTACTAGTTGCACCGATGATGGTGCCGGCTCCTACTGGTGATGCTGCCACACGGGACTCGGGGCATGGCGGTGTTACGTCGGGGACTGGAGCTCGCCATGTAACTGCCAGCGTTCCTGGGTGGGCTCATGCTGTTAAGCCAACGTCAGGTGGTCGTACATTCACCGGCAATGCTGAGGGGCTCCCTTGCGGTGATGCACCGATAACACGAGGTCGACCGATGATTGGCTGCGTTAGGGAGATTCCAAGCGGCGAGGAGCCGGCGACATGAGGTCTGCCGACTTCCATCAGTACTCCTGCTTGCCCGGTTGGCGATGGTGCTGCAATGGGGGCGGGAGGCCTTCCGGTGACTGTCACCGCTTCAGAGTGCCCAGTTGGACGGGGGCAGGAGGCCCCTCTCTGATCGCGCCTTCCACTGAGGAGGTCGTCGCGTACGGAGGCATCCCAGACCCGGCAACCGGAGATAGGCGGACGAGCCGCCGCCTCCAGGACCAGTCGGATGTGGACAATCTGCTGATGGGTCGTTCCATGAGGGCGTCTAAGCTTCGTGACATTAAAGCGACAACAGGTATGGCCGTAGACATGAGTTGCTCTATTTTACATTTTTTGGATGATGAAATTATTTCAAACGCAAACATACTAGGGGTGTCTCTAGGTATCAATGGAAAGGAAGAATCCAAATATATTAATAACCTGTTAGACTTAGAGGCTGAGAGAGCTATGGTTATGTTGCGTAATATTGCGGCCGTAAAACCTATGAACAATGCTGAGATTAATGAACTAGGGATGGGGGCTATGGAACGTCTATCTGAAGATCTTGTGCCATAGTCCCTGGTAACTGAGGAGGATGAGGACATCAGTAAGGAGGGGTATGTGGCACCAACGAAACTGAATGAGTGTTCTCAGACAACCTGTTGTGTGGACCGTGAGGCTGTTCAAGATAGGCCAAAACGATCCTAGAAAAGAAAGGTGTATCCTGTATCGGCAGTGCGCGGGAGTGCTAGATTCAAGACCGCAAAGAAATTTCATGATGACCGATGAAAGGTATAATTTAGAACAGCAGAGGTCTTGGTGACTTGGCTAAAAGGAGATTTCTAGCAGAAGCAACTATCAAGCACAGGCTCAATTTTATAGCGTTAATGGAAACTGGTAGAGATAATTTTACCTCTCAGTTCTAAGCACACTTTCTGGTGGAACTCACTTTGACTGGCATTGCCTACCTCCAAGAGGAAGGTCCGGAGGGATCCTTGGAGTGAGATGCGAGACTCTAGAAGTCTGAAACGTGGTTTTGGGTGACTTTCAGTCAAATTTAGAGTGTGTTCCAAGGAGGATGGGTTCCAATGGGTGCTTGTGGCAGTATATGGTGTGGCTCAGCCGGAGTTCAAGACGGACTTTTTGGCTAACCTCGTTCGGATTTGTGGGAACGAGAGGTTACCAATCTTAGTGGGAGGTGACTTTAACATAATTAGGTGAAGAGATGAAAAGAACAATGATAACTTTGATGGAAGATGGTCATTCATGTTCAATATAATCATCGAAAGCTTGGACTTGCGAGAGATAGAGTTTATGGGCAGAAAATTCACATGGGCCAACACGCTTCCTATTCGAACTTTTGAGAAACTGGATAGGGTTCTGACTAATGTGGAATGGGAGCAGAAATTCCCACGAGTGACAGTACGAGCACTGTCTAGGGTGATTTCTGACCATACCCCATTGTTTGTTGACTCTAGAGAGGCTACCCATGTGGGCAACAAGAATGCTTTCTCTTTTGAGTTGGCCTGGTTTGAAAGAGAAGGTTTCAAGGACCTCATAGCGAGAGAACGGGCAAGGGCCTCCGGGGGAAGATCCAATGTTGATAGATGGCAAAATAAAATTAGACATCTAAGACAGTTCCTTCGAGGTTGGGCGAAGCATGAAAGCGACGCTTACAAGCTGAAGAAACAAAGGCTTATCGAACTTATAGATCATCTAGATATAAAGGTGGAGTCCTTGTTGTTGGATGATAATGAGAGGGCATCCAAAGCGGAGGCAGAACACAATCTTAAACAACTACTCAGAGAAGAGGAGTTGAGATGGGCACTCAGAGCAAAAGTGCGTAGGTGATTGAAGGGGATGACAATGCATAATTTTCCCATCTGATTGCCAATGGAAAACATAGAAAGAAGAAAATTTATCAACTCGAACAGGATGAGGGTACAATCGTTGGGCAGGAAAACCTAAAGTTGTACATCTCGGAATATTACAAGAAACTGTTCGGCGCTCCTGAGGACAATATAGTGTCCATGGATGAGCAGTCGGTCGGTGATATACCTCAGCTCGGGATGGACGAGAATGAGATATTAACTGCACCATTCTTGGAGAAAGAGGTGTTTGAAGAATAATAAGGCACCAGGGCCGGATGGGTTTTCGGCTGAGTTTTATAAGAGATGTTGGCATATTATTAAAGGGGACCTACTTCCGATGTTTCAGAACTTGTTCGATGGGCACTTGCAGTTACACCACCTAAACTTTGGGACTATTACATTGTTTCCAAAGAAGGAGGGGGTGGTGCACATTGAACAGTTCAAACCCATATGCCTTCTTAATGTGGGTTTCAAAATATTTACTAAAGTTTGGACCAATAGATTGACGCAGATTGCTTATGATGTGGTGCAACCTAGTCAATCAGCGTTCATGCCAGGAAGAAATATTCTGGAGGGTGTGGTTGTACTCCATGAAACCCTTCATGAAATTCATTCGAAAAAACTAGATGGGGTTATCTTCAAGGTGGATTTTGAAAAAAACGTATGATAAAGTTAAATGACCATTCCTACAACAAGCATTGCGTATGAAGGGGTTTGACGAGCTATGGAGGAAGCAAGTTGGATCCTTTGTACAAAAGGTAGTGTTGGAATTAAAGTGAATGATGATATTGATCATTTTTTCCAAACTCACAAAGGTCTTCGGCAGGGAGACCCAATGTCCCCTAGCCTATTTACTGTCATTGCAGATATGCTTGCAATACTAATAGGAAGGGTTAAATAGGAAGGCCTGGTAGGTGGATTAGTACCTCATCTAGTTGACGATGGGGTGTCCATTCTACAATATGCTGATGACACCATCCTCTTTATGGAGCATGACACAGCGAAAGCAAGAAACATGAAACTTATCCTCTGCTTATTTGAACAACTGTCGGGTTTAAAAATCAACTTTCACAAGAGTGAATTGTTTTGCTTTGGGAGAGCCAAAGAAGAACAAGAGGATTATAAACAGTTGTTCAGATGTGAATTGGGTAGCCCGCTGTTTAGATACTTGGGTATACCAGTTCACCATCGTAAGCTATCAAACCAAGAGTGGAAGAGAATCGAGGATCGATTCGAGAAGAAGCTGAGCTGCTGGAAGGGCAAGCTTTTGTCTTATGGAGGAAGGTTAATATTGATTAACTCGGTTCTTACGAGTATGCCCATGTTCCTCATGTCCTTCTTTGAGATACCAGTAGGGGTACGCAAAAGATTGGACTTCTATCAATCCCGCTTCTTTTGGAAGAGTGATGAGGTTAAGAAAAAATATAGACTTACTAGATGGGACATAATATGCTGACCCAAGGACCAGGGAGGTCTGGTGATTGAGAACTTAGAAGGTAAGAATATATGTCTGCTCAGCAAGTGGCTGTACAGATTATCTGTTGAGACTGAAGGGATGTGGGTACAAATTTTACGTAATAAGTACTTGCATTCCAAAACACTAGCCTAGGTCTCTGTTCGGCCGACTGATTCTCCATTCTGGAAAGGCCTGATGAAGGTCAAGGCTCAATTTTTCCATAGAACTAAGTTCATCGTTGGAAATGGAGAGACAACTAGATTATGGGAAGATAAATGGTTGGGGGAGACGCCCTTAGCCGTACAGTATCCATCTTTGTATAATATTGTGCAACGTAAAGAGGGATATGTTGCCACAATATTACAGTCCACTCCTCTAAACATTCAGTTTAGGCGCACGTTGATAGGACATCGTTGGGCGGAGTGGATGCACTTAGTCAGAAGGCTCATGGATGTACAACTATCGGAAGAACCCAAAAAGATTACGTGGCAGCTAACTGCTTCTGGCATATATACAGTAAAATCAATGTATCTTGACCTTATTGACACAACGGCTTTGTCCAAGTCAATTCACATTTGGAAGGTCAAGGTTCCTTTAAGAATCAAAGTCTTCATGTGGTTTGTTCACAAGAATGTGATTCTCACTAAGGACAATCTTGCAAAGCGCAATTGGCCAGGGAGTACGCGATGTAGCTTTTGTGATCATCAGGAGACCATCCAACACCTTTTTCTCCATTGTCCGCTAGCGAAACTACTATGGCAAACTGATAGAGTCACTTTTAATATTGATCCTCCAGATAGCATTGACACATTGTTTGGTACGTGGCCAAATGGAGTTGATATAAACACCACTAGACATATACGCATAGGAGTTTGTGCACTTCTCTGGGCTATATGGAATTGCAGGAATGACATGGTTTTTAACAGATAAATACATACACATTTCTTTCAGGTACTACACAAGGCGTCGGCGTTGATCCGTATGTGGTCGTTACTCACTCCTGCGGAAACCACGGAGCCTTTGGTTACTGGGTCTGCCCGGTGGGAGATGATAGCTCGGGATATATTCAACCATTTTGGATGGCGGTCCAGTAATAGGATAGATGGTTAGGCATCTATGCTTATTTTTGCCGGTTGTGACTTTTTCTTGATTTGTTTTTCAAACCATATTATTGTTCCTTTAGAGCTTGGCTGGGACTGCAGACTATTTGTTTTTATTACCATTAATTAAGAGGTTGTATGCATCATGCTGATGCAGAGGCCGGAGGTAACACTCCTTTCCCAAAAAAAACTCTTTTTGCCAAGTTAGCAACTGGAGAAGCACCACCAGTGACCTTTGAAGCAAATGGACGTACATATAACTATGGGTACTATCTTGCGGATGTCATCTACCCTAGGTAGAGTACTTTTGTCAAGCCAATTTCAAAACCCGAATGTAAGAAATAACTCATCTTTCACAAAGCACAAGCGGAAGATAGGAAAGATGTTGAAAGGGATTTTGGGATTTTGCAATCCCAATTTGCTATTGTGCAAGGACCATCTAGATTCTGGGATCAAAAAAATCCTTTGGTATATCATGACTGCTTGCATGATCATGCATAACATGATCATTGAGAATGAGCGTGGACAGTGTTTGGATTACACATTCTATCACTTGATGGGCATACGCATTATGCCCATGAGAAAAGAGGAGTGAATCAAACGCTTCATGAAGGTGTACAATGAAATTAGAGACCCTGATTCAAACAATCAACTTTAGAAGGATTTGATGATGAGTATTGGAAATATCATGGCGAAAGAGCTGCCTAGTTTCATTTATTTGTTTGTGTATTGTGCAAAACTATGTTGTATGTGTGATGCATTTGATGTTCCAGATTTGATGAACTATGTAATAATTTGATATTGTTGACATATGAATTTTTTTATTTGATTATCCGATGTTTTATTTGAATTTGTGCGGTTGTTGAACAGCGGGTGTACAGCGGCTGCATGGCGGCCGGCCGGTTTTGCATCTCCAGTTTACATCACCTATTGGAGCTGTCCATTTACATCACTGTTTTACATCATTTATTGGAGTTAGGTCTTTTTGGAGATGTGGGATGCCCCCATTTTGATCGTACGCTAATCATACATGCAAATGCGTACAACCAAGATTAGGGACTTACTGAAAGATATCACAACACAACTCTAGACACAAATTAAAGCCATACAAGCTTCATATTACAAGTCAAGGGCCTCAAGGACTCGAATACATAAGCTCGAATACAAAGAGTCAGCGGAAGCAAATAATATTTGAGTACAGACACAAGTAAACAAGTTTTCCTTAAGAAGGCTAGCACAAACATAAACTACAGATCGAAAAGGCAAGGCCTCCTGCCTGGGAGGCTTCTATCCTACTACTGGCCAGGGGCAACCACCACATATTAGTAGGCATCGTCGGTGTAGTAGTAGTCGTTGGCGGGAGCAGTTGTCTCTTGAGCTTCGTCATCTGAACGCAGTAATCTTATCGAAGGGGGAAAAGGGAAGGAAAGCAACCGTGAGTACTCATCCAAAGTACTCGCAAGACTTATATCAGATCTATGCTAAGTATGCAACATTATCAAAGGAATGGGGCTATATCTTTGGACTAGCTGCAGAAATGCCATAATAGGGAGGGAAAGCCTAGTCCTATCGAAGACTAGCATCATCAGTGTGTTGCAGCATTAGAAGAGTGCGATTAGCATTTTCATAAGCAGTAAGTTATTTAAGAACCGCTCAGAGATTCTTCCTCGACTCCTTGCGAGAAAGCAATCTTAGAGCTAACACATTCATTTCAAAATCTTCAATTCTAGTTGTAAGATCAGGATACAACTCCGGGTGTCCGTTGCCGTGGACACGACTATTCGAATAGATATACTTCCCTACAGGGGTGCACCAACTTTCCCAACGCGCTTGATTAACTCTGGCCAGACACACTTTCCTAAGTCATGCCCGATCTCAGCTGATTGACACGTCTAGTCCTACCTAGGTTCAACAGTGAGGCCACACGTCGGTCTACATCCAAAATGCAAAGGGGTCATGGGCCAATCTCCCTTCACAATCCTGTGCGTTGCGAGGTTGGGCCAATATTAGTCCTGGCACCTCTTAATACAAAGACGATGCTTATGTGGGCCACCCGGGCGCGTGCTGCTCAACTGTGACATCTGAAGAACTTTCGAGTGAATGCATGGCATAGAGTGCCCATACTGATTCCCAGTGGTGGTTAGTGCAAAGCAGGCCAGAGGCCTTCTCAGATCACATATCTGAACCCACTGATGTTTTGTTAGCTGCGGTGACGATCAATGATCCACGATAAGTTGTCCCATCTCCCCGTCTCGAGGACTTGTGGAAAGGTCTAAGAATGCCCGGTCATGCCTCGTCATTATTACACCAACACCCTCCAGGTCATCTTGACCTCAACATGTAACAATAGTAAAGTCAAAGTATCCGTGTGTCCATAACATCAAGGGGGAAACCCGATGAATCAACCTAGATGGACCCCACCTGATGTAACCATCAAGGTGACCATAGAGGAATCACCTATTGGAAATATGCCCTAGAGGCAATAATAAATTAGTTATTATCATATTTCCTTGTTCATGATGATCGTTTATTATCCATGCTAGAATTGTATTGATCGGAAACTCGAATACATGTGTGGATACATAGACAACACCATGTCCCTAGTATGCCTCTAATAGACTAGCTCGTTGATCAAAGATGGTCAAGGTTTCCTAGACATGGACATGAGATGTCATTTGATAATGGGATCACGTCATTAGGAGAATGATGAGACGGACAAGACCCAAACTATAAACATATCATATGATCGTGTCAGTTTATTGCTATAGTTTTCTGTATGTCAAGTATCTGTTCCGATGACCATGAGATCATGTAACCCACTGACATCGGAGGAGTACCTTGTGTGTATCAAACATCGCAACGTAACCGGGTGACTATAAGGTGCTCTACAGGTATCTCTGAGGGTGTTTGTTGAGTTGGCATGGATCAAGACTGGGATTTGTTACTCCATGTGACGGAGAGGTATCTCAAGGCCCACTCGGTAATACAACATCACAATAAGCCTTGCAAGCAATGTGACTAAGTGTTAGCCACGGTATCTTGTATTACGGAACGAGTAAAGAGACTTGCCAGTAACGACATTGAAGTAGGTATAGAGATACCGATGATCGAATCTCGGGCAAATAACATACCGAAGAACAAGGGGAACAACGTACGGGATTAACTGAATCCTTGACATAGAGATTCAACCGATAAAGATCTTCATAAAATATGTAGGAACCAATATGGGCATCCAGGTCCCGCTATTGGTTATTGATCGTAGAGGTGTCTCGGTCATGTCTACATAGTTCTCGAACCCACAGGGTCTGCACACTTAAGGTTCGGTGACGTTTTGGTAGTATAGAGTTATGTATGGTGGTGACCGAAGGTTGTTCGGAGTCCCGGATGAGATCCCGGACATCATGAGGAGCTCCGGAATGGTCCGGAGGTAAAGACCTATTTTGCTCATCGGAAAAGTTTCGGGGTACTTCGGTAGTGTATCGGGAGTGTCGGGAGGGTACCGGGGGACCATCGAGAGGGGTTTCATGCCCCGAGGGGCCTCATGGGCTGTAGGAGGAGACAAACCAGCCCCTAGTGGGCTGGACGAAGCCTCCACTAAATCCCATGGGGTTTGAGAAGGAAAAAAAACCATGGTGGAAAGAGTTTCCAAGTGGGAAGGAAGAGTCCTAATCCTACTAGGATTGGAGGAGGAGGACTCCTCTCCTCCTTGTGGCCAAGGCAAAGGGGCCAGCCCTAGGGAGTCGTCCTCCCTCCCCTCCTCCTATATATACTAGAGGAAGAGAGGGCAAAACCACTCAATCCAAAAAGTCCATAGTGTAGCTCTCTCTCCCGATAGACTAGTTCCTCTAGTTTTCAGTAGCGCTTAGGCGAAGACCTGCTGAAATAGTTTCACCACCAGCGTCGTCGCGCTGTCATGCTGCCGGAGAACTCTTCTACCTCTTCACCCCCCTTGCTGGATCAAGAAGGCAGAGATCGTCATCAAGCTGTACGTGTGCTGAATGCGAGGGTGTCGTCTGTTCGGCGCTAGATCGGGAGGACCGCAACTGGATCGCGGGATGGATCGTGATGAAATTGCGGGACGGATCATGATTGGATCACGGGACAGATCGTGAGGGGTCATAGGACTGCTTGTGATTTGGATCGCGAAGATGTTCGACTACATCAACCGCGTTTCTTAACGCTTCCTGCTTAGCGATCTACAAGGGTATGTAGATCCACTCTCCCTCCCGTAGATGCTCATCACCATTGATAGATCTTGCGTGTGCATAGGAAATTTTTTGTTTCCCATGGAGAGTTCTCCAACAGTGGTATCAGGGCTAGGTCTATGTGTAGATGAGATCACGATTGGAACACAAAGAAGTTTGTGGGCGTTGATCCTTAGATTGCTTCCTTACTTGGTCGTGTTTTGATTCAGTGATATTGTGGGATGAAGTGGCCAGGACAAACCTTACTTGTATGCTTATGACAGACCGGTTCCATCGACTGACGTGTAACTTTGTTGCACAAAGATAGCTGGCGGGTGTGTGTCTCTCCTACTCTAGTTGGATCAGATTCGACAAAGGCAGTCCTTGAGAAGTTTGAATAGCAATTTGTGTATCACCGTTGTAGTTTTTGCGTAGGTGAGAATTGTTCTTACTAGATACCCGTAGCAGCCACGTAAAACATGCAACAATAATTAGAGGACGTCTAACTTGTTTTTGCAGGGTATGTTGTGATATGATATGGCCAATTACATGATGAGATATATGTGATGTATGACATGATCATGTTTTGTATAGAATATAACAACTTGCATGTCGATCAGTATGGCAACCGGCAGGAGCCATAGGGTTGTCTTTAATTATTGTATGACCTACATGTCAATCATTAAGCGCTATGTAATGCTTTACTTTATCGCTAAGCGATAGCAATACTAGTAGAATCATGGTGGGAGCGACAACCCTGATGGCGACACGTTGATAGAGATCAAGATGATGGAGATCATTGTGTCATGCCGGTGACGATGGAAAATATGTCGTTGCTTTGGAGATAGAGATCAAAAGCACAAGTTCATGGCCATATCATGTCACTTATGATTTGCATGTGATGTTAATCCTTTTATGCACCTTGTTTTGCTTAGGATGATGGTAGCATAATAAGGTGATCCCTCACTTAAATTTCAAGATAAATTGTGTTCTCCCCGAGTGTGCACCGTTGCGAAAGTTCGTCGTTTCGAGACACCACGTGATGATCGGGTGTGATAGTCTCTACGTTCACATGCAACGGATGCAAGCCAATGTTGCACGTGCAGAACACTCGGGTTAAACTTGACGAGCCTAGAATGTACATACATGGCCTCGGAACACAAGAGACCGAAAGGTTATACATGAGTCATATAGTAGATATGATCAACATGAAGATGTTCACGATTGAAACCACCTCAACTCACGTGATGATCAGACTTGAGTTGGTGGATTTGGATCATGTGACACTCGAATGACCAGAGGGATGTCAATTTGAGTGGGAGTTTTTAAGTAATATGATTAACTAAACGCATTATCATGAACATAGTCAAAATGTCTTTGCAAATTATGTTGTAGATTACTAGCTCGCGTTGTAGCTCCCTTGAATTTTTTATATGTTCCTCGAGAAATAGAGTTGAAAGATGATGGTAGCAATAATGCGGACTCGGTCTATGATCTGAGGATTGTCCCCATTGCTGCACAGAAGGCTTATTTCCTTAATGCACCGCTCGGTGTGCCACCCCCTCAAACGGCGACTGTGAATGTTTTGAACATTTGATAGTCACGTTCTAATGACTACTTGATAGTTTAGTGCGTCTTGAATTACGGCTTAGAATTGAGAATCCAAAACGTTTTGAACGTCACGGAACATATGAGATGTTCTAAGAGCTGAAATTGGGATCTAAGGCTCATGCCCGTGTTGAGAGGTGTGAGACCTCCAACAAGATTCTTTGCCTGCAATATGAAGGAGAATAGCTCAATCGCTAAGCATGTACTCAGAATGTCAGTGTACTATGATCACTTGAATCGAGTGGGAGTTGATCTTTTAGATAAGATAGTGATTGATATAGTTCTCCAAGTTACTGTCACTAAGCTACTAGAACTTCGTGATGAACTATAAAATGCCAGGGAAGGAAATAATGATCCCTGAGCTATTCACGATGTTTGACACCGCGAAGGTAGAAAACAAGAAGGAGCATCAAGTGTTGATGGTTAGTGAAACCACTAGTTTTGAGAAGGGTAAGGGCTAGGAGGGAAACTTAATGGATGGCAAGTCAGTTGCTACTCCAATGAAGAAACCCAAGGTTGAACCCAAACCCGAGACTAAGTGCTTCTATTATGAGGAGAACGGTCGCTGAAGCGGAACAACCCTAGATACTTGGTAGATAAGAAGGCTAGCAACGTCAACATAAGTATATTTGATATACGTGTTATTGATGTGTACCTTTCTAGTATTCCTAGTAGCACCTGGGTATTTGATACCGATTCGGTTGCTAAAGGTTAGTAACTCGAAATAAAAGCTACGAAATAAATGGAGGCTAGCTAAGGGTGAGGTGACGATGTGTGTTGGAAGTGTTTTCCAAGGTTGATGTGATCACCATCGCACGCTCTCTCTACCCTCGGGATTAGTGATGAACCTAAATAAATGTTATTTGGTGTTTGCGTTGAGCATGAATGTGATTAGATCGTGTTTATTGAAATACGGTTATTCATTTAAGTTAGATAATAATGGTTATTTTGTTTACATGAATAATACCTTCAATGGTCATGCATCCAATGAGAATGGTTTATTGAATCTTGATCGTAGTAATACACATGTTCATAACATTGATGCCAAAAGATACAAAGTTAATAATGATAGTACCACATACTTGTGGCACTGCCGCTAAATGTCATATTGGTATAAATCGCATGAAGAAACTCCATGCTGATGGATCTTTGGACTCGGTCGATTTCGAATCGGTTGAGACATGCGGACCATGCCTCTTGGGCAAGATGACTAAATACCCCGTTTTCGGTATGATGGAGCGGGCCAGGAACTTATTGGAAATAATACATGTTGATGTATGCGGTCCAATGAGTGTTGTAGCATGCAGTGGATATCGTTATTTTCTTACCTTCACTGATGATTTGAGTATATATGAGTATATTTACTTAATGAAACACAAGTCTGAAACGTTTGAAAAGTTCAAACAAATTCAGAGTGAAGTTTAAGATCATCAGGACAAGAAGATATAAATGTCTACGATATGATCGTGGAGGTGAATATCTGAGTTACGAGTTTGATATACAACTTAAGACAATGTGAAAGTTATTTCACAACTCGCGCCACCTGGAACACCATAGTGTGGTGGTGTGTCCGAACGTCATAGTCGTGCTCTATTGGATATGGTGCGTACCATGATGTCTCTTATCGTTTTGCCACTATCGTTTTGGGGTTATGCATTAGAGACAACTACAATCACTTTAAATAGGGCACCATCTAAATCCGTTGAGATGACACTGCATGAATTATGGTCTGATAGAAACCTAAGCTGTCATTTCTCAGAGTTTGGGAATGCAACACTTATGTCTGATAAGCTCGAACCCAAAGCGGAAAAGTGCAACTTCATAGGATACCCTAAGAACGGTTGGGTATACCTTCTATCTCAGATCCGAGTGCGAAATGTTTGTTGCTAAAAATGGGTCCTTTCTCGAGAAAGAGTTTCTCTCGAAAGAATTGAGTGGGAGGAACATAAAACTTGATGAGGTTGTTGAACCTTTGTTTCAACTAGAGAGTACCGCATCGTAGAAAGATGTTTCTGTGGAACATACGTCAGTTGAAGAGGAAGTTAATGATGATCATGAAGCTTCGGATCAAGTTACTATCGACCCTCGTAGGTCGACAAGGACGCATACTGCTCCTGAGTGGTACGACAACCCTGTCTTGGAGGTCATGTTGTTGGATAACAATGAACCTACGAACTATGGACAAGCGATGATGGGCCCGGATTCCAACAAATGGTTAGAGGCCATGAAATCCGAGAAAGGATCCATGTATGAAAACCAAGTATGGACTTTGGTAGACTTGTCCGTTGAACGGCAGGTCGTTGAGTACAAATGGACCTTTAAAATGAAGACGGACGCTAATGGTGAATGTCACCATTTATAAAGCTCGATTTGTCGGAAAGAAGTTTCTGCCAAGTTCAAGTTGACTACGATGAGACTTTTTCACCTGTAGTGATGCTAAAAGTCTGTTGGAATTATGTTAGCAGTTGCTGCATTTTTCAATTATGAAATCTGGCAGATGGATGTCAAAACATCATTTCCTTAATGGTTTACTTGAGGAAAGGTTGTATGTGATACAACCAGAAGGTTTTGTCAGTCCTAAGGATGCTAAAAGGTGTGCAAGCTCTAGCAATCCTTCTATGGGATGGAGCAAACATCTCAGAGTTGGAATATACACTTTGATGAGGTGATCAAAGTTTTTGGGTTTATACAAAGTTTACGAGAAACTTGTATTTACAAGAAAGTGAGTGGGAGCACTATAGAATTTATGATAAGTATATGTGGTTGACATATTATTGATCGGAAATGATGTAGAATTTCTGGAAAGCATGAACGGTTGTTTGAAAAGAGTTTTTCAAAGGAATACCTGGATAAATCTACCTAATTATTGGGCATCAAGATCTATAAAGATAGATCAAGATGCTTGATGAGACTTTCAATGAGTACATACCTAGACAAGATTTTGAAAGAGTTCAAAATGGACCAGTCAAAGAAGGAGTTCTTGCCTGATTTGTAAGGTGTGGAGTTGAGTGAGACTCAAAGCTCGACCATGACAGAAGAAAGAGAAAGGAGTTGAGTGAGACTCAAAGCTCATCCCCTATGCCTTATCCATAGGCTCTATATAGTATGCCATGTTGTGTATCGCACCTGCGTGTGCCTTTCCATGAGTCTATCAAGGGGTACAAGAGTGATCCGGGAGTGGATCACTAAACAATGGTCAAGATTATCCTTAGTAACTAGAGGACTAAGGAAATATTTCTCGATTATGGAGGTGATAAAGAGTTCGTCGTAAAGGGTTACGTCGATGCAAGCTTTAACACCAATCTGGATGACTCTTAGTAGCAATCCGGATACGTATACTGGAGTAGCCATTTGGAATAGCTCCAAGTGGAGCGTCGTAGTAGTGTCTACAGTATGACATAGAGATTTGCAAAGTACACACAGATCTGAATGTCGCAGACCCGTTGACTAAAACCTCTTTCACATGCAAAACATGATCGAATCCCAGAATTCATTGGGTGTGAGATTCATAACAAATCACATAGCGATGTGAGCTAGATTATTGACTCTAGTGCAAGTGGGAGACTGTTGGAAATATGCCCTAGAGGCAATAATAAATTAGTTATTATCATATTTCCTTGTTCATGATAATCTTTTAATATCCATGCCAGAATTGTATTGATCGGGAACTCACATACATGTGTGGATACATAGACAACACCATGTCCCTAGTATGCCTCTAATAGACTAGCTCGTTGATCAAAGATGGTCAAGGTTTCCTAGCCATGGACATGAGATGTCATTTGATATTATGATCACATCACTAGGAGAATGATGTGATGGACAAGACCCAATCTATAAACATAGCATATGATCGTGTGAGTTTATTGCTATAGTTTTCTGCATGTCAAGTATCTGTTCCTATGACCATGAGATCATGCAACGGGCAACCCATTGACACTGGAGGAGTACCTTGTGTGTATCAAACTTCGCAACGTAACTGGGTGACTATAAAGGTGATCTACAGGTATCTCCAAGGGTGTTTATTGAGTTGGCATGGATCAAGACTGGGATTTGTTACTCCGTGTGACGACGAGGTATCTCAGGGCCCACTCGTAATACAACATCACAATAATCCTTGCAAGAAATGTGACTAAGCGTCAGGCACGGGATCTTGTATTATGGAACGAGTAAAGAGACTTGCCGGTAATGAGATTGAACTAGCTATAGATATACCGACGATCGAATCTCGGGCAAGTAACATGTCGAAGAACAAAGGGAACAGCTTGCGGGATTAACTGAATCCTTGACATGGAGGTTCAACCGATAAAGATCTTCGTAGAATATGTAGGAACCAATATGGGCATCCAGGTCCCGCTATTGGTTATTGACCGTAGAGGTGTCTCGGTCATGTCTACATAGTTCTCGAACACGTAGGGTCTGCGGACTTAAGGTTCGGTGACGTTTCGGTAGTTTAAAGTTATGTATGGTGGTGACCGAAGGTTGTTTGTAGTCTCGAATGAGATCCCAACCGTCATGAGGAGCTTCAGAATGGTCCGGAGGTAAATATTGATATATAAGAAGTCCTGTTTTGGTCACCGGAAAAGTTTCGGGTACTTCGCTAGTGTACCAGGAGTGTCGGGAGGGTATCGAGGGACCATTGGGAGGGGTGTCACGCCCCGAGGGGCCTCATGGGCTATGGGAGGAGACAAACCAGCCCCTAGTGGGCTGGCGAAGCCTCCACTAAAGCCCATGACGTTTGAGAAGGAAAAAACTCAAGGTGGAAAGAGTTTCCAAGTGTGAAGGAGGAGTCATAATCCTACTAGGATTGGAGGACGACTCCTCCTCTCCTCCTTGCGGCCAAGGCAAAGGGCCCAGCCCTAGGGCGCAGCCTCCCTCCCCTCCTCCTATATATATACTGGAGGGAGAGAGGGCAAAAGCACTCAACCCAAAAAGGCCATAGTGCAGCCCTCTCTCCCGATAGACTAGTTCCTCTAGTTTTCAGTAGCGCTTAGGCGAAGCCGTGCTGAAATAGTTTCACCACCATTGCCACCGCGTCATCACGCTGCCAGAGAACTCTTCTACCTCTTCGCCACGCCTTGATGGATCAAGAAGGTGGAGATTGTCATCAAGCTATACGTGTGCTGAACGCGAAGGTGTTGCCCGTTCGGCGCTAGATCGGAAGGACCGCGACTGGATCGCAGGACGGATCGTGATGGGATCGCGGGACGGATCGTGATTGGATCATAGGACGGATCGTGATGGGATTGCGGGACGGCTTGCGATTTGGATCGCGAAGACGTTCGACTACATCAACTGCGTTTTTAACGCTTCCCGCTTAGCGATCTACAAGGGTATGTAGATCCACTCTCCCTCTCGTTGATGATCATCACCATGGATAGATCTTGCGTGTGCGTAGGAAATTTTTTGTTTCCCATGCAGCGTTTCCCAACATCACCCTCGATGGTCTACGCTTGAAGGGTTGCACGACAGAGTCGTCGTCGGGAGTGGTGAAGGAGGAATGACCCTCGATAACCATGACCGACTAGCTACACTACAGAGATAGCATCATGAGTACTTTACATGGTGTCACCCTCGGTACTCGATAGTAGCTCTATAGAGTCGTACAACTAAGGGGGGTGCGATGAATGTGACAGGCATGGCTTGTCGATCAGTTGATAGAGTCTTCGAGTCGTCGATGATGAAGCAGGGGTAGCAGGGACTAAATGGGACCACTAATCAACCTATAATAAGCATTTAATATGCACTAAGGTATAATAGCAGTTTAACAAAAACAAGCTATGCACAGAATAGGAGCTATCTACAATAGTAGCAAAATCTAATGTAAGCATGAGAGGGAAAGAATGGACGATATCATAATGATCAAGGTGAGGGGGTTGCTTGCCTTGTTGCTTTGCTGCAAAAGGTTGATCGTCAGTGGCGTAGTCATACTCGACAGCAGCGTCAGTCTCGGTGTCTACCGGAGAGAAGATGAGGGTGGGAAGAAACAATAAATACAAGCAAGCAGATTCAACATGATGCATGACATGGCAATATGGAATGCTATCGACGAGCTAACGCGGTACTACACGTCGGAGACGGAGTGGGAAAATATCTGACGATATTTTTCGGGTCTTTGGCCATTACCGGACAAATGATCTTAACGTCAAATGTACATGTTCATTATGTTAGGGGCATGTGACAGATGAACGGACAACATTTCGGATTCGTAGGATTTTTCTGATCAACTTTCATATATGAATTATTTTCATCTGACTTACAGATTAATTTATATCAATTTTCATAGTTTTATTAATATTCTAAAATAGATTTATTTTAATTCCAAAAATCCTTTTATTGCATCGACATGACATAACGATGACATCAGCAGTCAGCAGTCAGTTTGACTGGTCAAACTAATCTGTGGGACCCAACTGTCACTAACACAGACTTAATCTAGAGCTTATAATTAACTAAAACAGATTAATTAGCAGGGTCCCACCTGTCATGGATACATTAACCTAAACTAATTATTTGAATTAATTTAACAATGCGAATTAGGGTTAATTAACCTGGGCCCACATGTTAGTGGCCCGGGGTGGCCAACTTCAAGTGACTGGACTGTGCCAGTCAGCCAGTTGACCTTGGTCATCTAGTCAACTGAGGGCCAGTGTCACTAGGGGTGGCCCTGGTCGCGCCAGGTCAGCTCTGAGGATCGGAGTGTCGCTGGCGACCTCTATCCACGGCGGAGGGCTCGGGCGCCGCTCGGAAATCGCCCACAGGGCACCATTTGGCGCGCGCAAAGGCGCGTTCGAAATCTGAGGCGTGCGCGCGTTCTTTCCGACCGTCGGTAGGTGATAAGGTGGTCGGAGCTCGCCGGAATCGAGCTCGCGGCGACGACGCTTTCGGGCGAGAGCAGGGATCGGGCTACGGGGCACGGGGAAGAACATTGCTGCGTGCTTTGGGATACTGGGTCCCCCAGGAGCTCGGCGGTGAGCTCAGGCACGGGATACGGCCTCAGGGTCCACGCCGGCGAGCTCAACCATGGCGACGGAACTACGGCAACAAAGGCGGCTAGCTAGCGAGCTTGTAGGGCACGTACAGAGAGGGGGGCATGAGGTGATGCTCACATCGTTGCAGGGAAGGCCCGAGGGAGATGGCGTGGCAGTGACGTCGACGAATTTGGCGACGGAACTGCGACGGCCGAGGAGGAAGAAGACAACGCAGGCGTCGCGGTGGTGGCTCCGGGCTCGCTCCCGTGGGCGAGTACGAATAATAGGACGTCGAAGATGCTACTGGAGCGGCCCTAGTCGACGGGGAGGTCGGGGAGGCTGCAGGCAGGTGCGGTCATGGCGACGATGGCGTGGGTCCGGGCGGGAGAAGGAAGAAGGCGAGCGTGGGGAGCAGCAAAATGGTACTGGGAGGCGGATAGGGTTTCCACGGCGTCGTGGAGGTCTTGTAGCCGGCGGGGGGTCGTCGGATGGACGCGGCGGCAACGAAAACAGCCGGTGGCGAGCATCCGCTTCCCCACGTCTCCCGTGGTGAATAGGAGGAAGACGATGGGGGGGGCTTAGGTGGGCTGGGCCAGCCGCTGAGCTGGTAGGCCTAAGTGCCCAGGACACTTAGCTCTTTTTTATTTTCTGCCTTTTTATTTCTGTTTTTAAAATAAAAGCCTCTGTTTTATTTAAAAACCACACCAATGTATTTTTTTTAAAATATGGAGTTCGCCCGTTTCTTTCATATGCATTATTAGTCAGTATCAAAAAAAGTTTGGGGACCTTTTGAGTTTATTTGAAATTTACATAAATTAAAAGGGCATTTAATAATTGATTTGGTCTTTGTTTTGATTATTTTAAGACTCAAAAATATTTAAAAAATTCTGGTTAAATTTTTTCAAATTCCATGGGAATAGTTTTAACCCCAACATGATTTTAGTTTTCTGATTTGCAAAAACTATTTAATCCACTTTTAAATGAATTTTGAAAATCATTAGGAAATTCAAATGAAATATGATTCCATTGTGATCAAACATGGTTTAGAAAAAATGAATTAGCATAATCATCATGTTTACTGTAGCTTAAATACAATGATCACTGTAGCATGAATCCAGGGGTGTTACACGATGTAAAAACGATTTTTTTATGATGTAAAATTATACACCACCTACTTTTATATCTTCCAATTTACATTTTTTATTGGAGATGTTCTTAAGCGGGTTTTCCAATGTTTTGTTAAAGACTGAGTCTACCAACCCACCACACTCACGGCGGTAATACCATAAGAAAAAGCTTTTGACTAGTTTAGTCGTCTTCTCCGTTCCAAATTAATTAAATTTATAAGAGTTGTCCGAAGTCAAACTTCATTAGCTTTGACCAAGTCTATAGAAAAATGTACTAAGATGATATGCAAACATCAGATATAAATACTATGGACATATATTAGATAAAAAATCTAATGAAACTACTTTGTTGTTTCTAGATGTTGATATATTTTGATACATGCAACACATATATTCAACATATTTGAATAGACTTGGTCAAGCTAAAGTTTGACTTATAAGAATCCTACTCCAGTTCATTTAGAACGGAGGGAGTAATTTCCTGTACAAGAGGCAAGATCCTTCCACCATCTTGCCTTCAGCTGTCGGTTTCTCATGTACCAAGGTCTTTGCGCGTGTGTGCATGTGTTTGTGTTTGTGCTTGTGTTCCATGCATCTTTTAGGGGTTCAACTTGAAGGAACTATTCTCGAAGTTCTGTCGGTCACTTGTTCGATCTTCGGCAAGCGGGTGACTTCACTGTCAGTCCATCTCTTCTTTTTTTTGCAAGAAAAGAAAGAATAGATGCGCGTTGCAACTAATTTGATTCCTTCACTGGTTGTATTTCTCTGCAAGTCATGGAATATAATTTTATATTGTATTTTTTGGTTTAATGATATTATGGATCTAATGATATTACTGATTTAATTTAGTATTGTGAATGTTGGTAAGCACCATGCTTGGCATAACATTAACTTATACTCCAACAAACATCTTTTGTTATAGCCATCAGCAGCAAAAACACTACTCCTTCTTTTGTGGCAGACAAGTATTCTGGCACCGGCTAAATTCCACGTGGTAGCACAGCACAACATGACAGACACCAACCAGATTATCAGTCTACAAAAACATGTTTATTTTTTGGTCTTTTGAACTTGTTGGCTGTGTGCATCATGTCATGCAGAGGTCGGGCATTCTTTCGATGCGGTTATATCACCTTGATAAATCATTTTCAATGAAATGTCCTTTATAAAAAAAACTGAGTATTACATACTCCTATATTCTTATGCATAACATTTCCTGTGCTAGTGCACTCACCACTCAGCATGTCAAGTTGCTTTCCTTCTTTATATCTTGACAAGTGAGTTAGCAACCAGATGTGTGTCACAATCAACATTCTTGCATATGTTCCTTCTTTACCGATTCAACTTGAACTATTCTCATAGTTGTGTCGATCATTGGTTGATCATCAAGTAGAGGCCTTTTGATATGAGTCAGTTCCCTCTTTTTGCCAGAAAAGAAAGAATAGATGCCTATCTAGCAAATCAATGATTAGTTGCTTTGAGTCTCTTGCTTGAATTACTATCATGGATTGGCCAACAGTTTTGCATGCACTCTTTGTTGCCTACGTTCAGCTTAAATTCCTAATTATGCTTCATTTACAGTTGTGGTGTTCTTTGCAAAAGCAATATACGTATTTTACACCCAATAACATGGTAGTTAACTACTCCATTCGTTCTAAAATGTAAGGTTTATTAGTTTTGAAAAAGTCAAATGTTGTCTACGTTTGACCAACTTTATAGCAAAATATATAAAGATCTATAATACTAAATATGTCAAATATGAAATTATATTGCATGGTGAATCTATGGACAATGATTTGGTATTCTACACATGAATATTTTCTCTATAAACTTGGTCAAAGTTAGAGAAGTTTGACTTTTTTAAAAAAATAATACACCTTATATTTTGGAACGGAGGTAGTACCTCACAAACATCTTTGAGTGTAAATCTCTTTTGATTTTCTGTACAAGAGCATTTTATAGTCAAGTTTGCTGTCCGTTTCTTCTGTAAGCTTGCACCATCTTCACGATTAATGTCTGCATCCATACTTGTAGATTATCATTTTGTGTGTGTGCATGTGTTTGTCTCCATGCATATTTTAAGGATTCAACTTGAGGGAAGAATTCTCATAACTTATAGCTGTGTCGGTTACTGGTTTTATCTTGGACAAGCGAGTGCCGCTGTGATTTCACTGTCAGCCCAGTTCCTTCTTTTTGCAAGAAAGAAAGAATAGATGCATGCGCCTTGCAACTAATAAGTTGCTTTGATTCCTTCATTGAATTACTATGGCCAATGATTGAGCCCTCTATTCACTTGTCATTATCCTAAATTAGGCCTCATTTGCTACCGTGTTAGCTTTTTCAAAGCAAATACAGAGTACATTCTTGTACATTATGCTTGATATAATAATAAATAGTTCAAAAAACATGAAGTGGTTAATGGCAAAATAGTGTCCTTTTTGGAAACAGGGATATACCCTTATCCTCTGCATCGATCAATGCACATAGGACACAGTCTAACCAAACATTAATGTGACACACAAATATTCTGGTACAACAAAATTCGACGTTGTAGCATAGTGCAACATGACAATCACCAGTCCGATTCTTACATCACAGGAAGTCATGCAAGATTTCATACATCATTGCAAGTACACTCGCACGAAGATTCTGTACTGACCAGGTACCGGTGGTATATAGAAAAACAGCGAGTCACTACCATTGACGGTTGCGTGAAATGAACCTTTCTAATGGACCAGGACATGAACAGCCACCTTAGGTCCACCTTAGAAAAATGGGAGGCATGAAAAAGAAATCAGTGAGAGATGTCTCATGTCTTAGGTGGTTTTTCCAACCGTTTTGTCAAAGACTGGAGTCTATCAACCCACCACACTCATGGGCGGTATAACCACCCAAAAACAAGTTTTTGACTAGTGTAGTTGTCTTTCATTATCTCCATTTCAAATTAATTAAAGTTATAGAATTGTCCTAAGTCAAACTTCATTAGCTTGGACCAAGTCTATAGAAAAATGTACTAAGATGATATGCAAACAACATATATAAATAGTACAGACATATATTATATAAAAAAAATCTAATTAAACTATTTTGATGTTTCTAGCTGTGATATATTTGTACAGACTTGGTCAAGCGTAAAGTTTGAGTTATAAGAAACCTAAAACTTCAGTTAATTTAGAACAGAGAGAGTAATTTCATGTACAAGAGGCAAGATCTTTCCACCATCTTGCCTTCAGCTGTCGGTTTCTCATGCATCAAGGCCTTTGCGCGTGTGTGCATGTGTTTGTGTTCCATGCATCTTTTAGGGGTTCAACTTGAAGAAACTATTCTCGCAGTTGTGTCGGTCACTTGTTGGATCTTCGGCAAGCGGGTGATTTCACTGTCAGTCCATCTCTTTTTCTTTTTGCAAGAAAAGAAAGAATAGATACGCAAAGCAACTAATGAGTTGCTTTGATTCCTTCACTGATTGTATTTTTCTGCAAGTTATGGAATATGATTTTATATTGTATTTTTTGGTTTAATGATATTATGGATCTAATGGTATTATTGATTTATCCCGCAAAAAATAATACTATTGATCAAATTTAGTATTGTGAATGTTGGTAAGCACCATGCTTGATATGACAATTGACTTATACTTCAACACACATATTTTAATAGCCATCAGCAGCAAAAACACTACTCCTGCTACTACCTTGGCAGACAAGTATTCTGGTACCGGCTAAATTCCACATCACAACATGACAGTCACCAACCTGATTATCAGTCTATTGTTGAGTGCAATCACAGTAAGCCATGGTAGAATTTCTTTACATCGATCGATCATTGCTAGTACACCGGCACCAAAATGCACTGCTATATAGTGGACTAGTGTCCTTGTGTCTTCGCTTGTGCCATCTCGATCGTCTTCTCTCCTCTCCTTCCCGCTAACTCTGGGGCTGGCTACTCCACTGACACATAACGATCCTCGTCAATGCTAGATAGCTGGAGCATCGATCGGCAACTCAGCATGTCCAACTGCGTCGACGTCTCGGCCACGCCGTCCCCGGAGCCGCCGCTGCCGACGGCGGCGCTGGACTACGACTTGGTGGTGATCCTGGCGGCGATGCTGTGCGCGCTGGTGTGCGCGCTGGGGCTCAACTCCGTGCTCCAGCAGTGCGTGGCGCGGTGCACCCGCCGCGCCGTGGCCGACCCCGTGGGGTGGGTGGCGCACCGCCGCGCCAACGCCGGGCTCAAGCGCGAGGCCCTCGTCGCGCTGCCCGTCGCCACCTACGCCTCGCCGTCGCAGAAACAGCAGCAGCACGCCTCCGCCGGCGGCGCCGGGTGCGCCATCTGCCTGTCGGACTTCGCGGACGGGGAGACCATCCGTGTGCTCCCCGTGTGCGGCCACCGGTTCCACGTGCCCTGCGTCGACAGGTGGCTCGCGTCCCGCTGCTCGTGCCCGACGTGCCGGCGCCGCCTCTCGGCCGATCGCGCAGTCACCGCCGGAGAAGGGCAGCACCGCGACGACTTGCAAGTTCTGAACGCCGTATGATGATGATGATGATCCATCAGTTCGCCTCTTCTCCCTTCGCTTCGGAGTTAAGATGACTGTTCCGGCGTACTGCTTTGTATGTCAGGTTCCGGCCATGGCCGGTCTGATGGTTTGCTTTGCCAGCCATCATGAGAGAGATTTTCATTTTTGCCAATAAACGATCATCATGTGTTTTAACATCACTGTGTATTCTTTGACAAGACATCTATTTTGATTTTGCATTTACTATTCATCACTTGTGTGAAATTCCTGTCCGCGCCGATCGATTTTGGGCGAAGCACCAAGGCCGAGACGGGGACACCTCAATGAGCGTGAACGATGCACGGGGACGCCGGCTAGGCCTAGCCAGGACCGACTTGGGGCCAGGGACGACACGGCAACCGCGACGTCAGTGAAGGGGAGTGCAAAGTTGATGGGTTCGGTGTGGGTTGCAGCGGAGGTCGCCGGTGACGAATATCGTGTCGGGGTTTAGAAGGATGGCCGGGGCGACGGCAGCATGCCAGAGAGGGTGGGGCGACAAGGTGTGTGTACCAGCACTACCGGTCACAGGGACACGGGAGGCGGTTAGCCCAGTGTTCGGGGGAGGGGAGGGGGAAGGGGTTAGATGAACTTGAGAAATGGGCAGCAGTCAGATGTTAATAGTGCGGACCGGAAAATCTATTTAAGCTTGCAACTGACAAACAGATGACCCCTTTTTAGCACGCCAACAAATAACAAGCCCTCGCCAGCACCATCATCGGTCCGCCCCACCTCCGGTGGCCATACGGGACTTGGAGGTGCGGCGGACACTGGTCTATGCCCATCGGGAGGAACCCTATACTTCCTTTACGTAGTTTTAGTGTTTGGTCGGCGTGGCGAGGAGGCTGCAACATTACAGAGTTACAATAATGACCTCCCTGTCTATCCCTGCTTCGGCCAAGGGTGTCTGGCGATGAGTCTTCGATGGATCTTCTTGGATTGATCGGCATTGGTCTCGATGGATCTACTTAGATCCGTCGGCGTCCGTCTTCGACAAATCTATCTGGATCCGCCTGGCCCTTGTTTTCGCTCGTGTATTTGTGGGTATAACCCTTTGCTTCTCATTGTCGACGGCGGTTGCTATGCCGGTGCTTTGGAGCCTCGGAATGACGTTTCCTCACCTGTCTACAACAAAGTTTCTTTTGGCTCCGATGAGAGGGGGACGATGCCGATGGCGTACTTTCAGCTTCCTCAAGTGTATATATTCGTCAATAGTTGATTCATGAACCTAGTTCTAATTTTTGTTACATATGGAAAATCTTTTTGCAGTGTTGTTGCATATTGTTAATAGATTAGAGGACTTCTTTGGAAAATTAACTTTAGTTCTTAGCCATGCATCCATTTTGTGAGTGCACGGGGAATGCGATATTGAGCTACTAGCCAACGTGACAAGCACTGAAGTCACCGTCAGAACAGATGACACGGTAAAGTAGGAGAATTTGGATGTGATTCGCAGGGTTATCTTGGGAGCCGCCGTACGTGATGCCCCTCCACCAGAGTGCGACCCTGCCGGTCACCAGAGTCGTGCAATCGGCATCCAAATTCCTATCATCAGGATCTCCCTGCCGGTCACCGGAGTCGTGCAATCGGCATCCAAATTCCTATCATCAGGATCTGAAATCCGGAACGCCTTTCCTGTATTGCTATCATATCATCTAGGTTGGAAATTCGGATAACTTCCCCTAGATATCAATTGGGGTCCTCTCAACTGCGCGTCAAAGCACAGTAAGCAACATGACATTGCAAAACTTTACACCACAAACAAAAGAGTCATCATCATCATCATCATCATTTCCTATCCTCCCTGAAGGTGGAAACAAAACACGGATGCCACCACAGGGCCAAAGTAACAACACTACTGACTCGACGAGTCGGGGATTGGGTTTATTGTCCACCCACAACGGTTCAATTATGGGGTTTTACAGACCAGCATGAACGTTCTGCAGCTTCAAGTCGACGCCGATTGATTTGATTGTTTTCATCGCACAGAAATATTATTCCAGGATACGAGAATGGCCATCAAAATTGCAGCCTTAATTTTCCTACACTACGCGAGGGGACCTTCTGCACTAAATTGTATCGAAGCATCATCATCAAGCGACAAGAGCCATGTGCCCGATCAGATCCAGGACACGGTTGCTGGAGCAAGAAAACATAACATATTCAGGTACACTGAAGATACGAAATAAATTAAAAGCTTGAACTGGTTAAATGGAAATCTACCTGTAGCCCCACTCGTTGTCGTACCAGGAGACAAGCTTCATGAAAGATGAACTTAGACCCATACCAGCATTGGCATCAAATATGCTCGACCTGCAGTATAGAAAGATTTAGCGACTATCGAGTTCCCAGCAGCTCGTTACAATTCATGGGAACAGATATGACTACTTACCTTGTGTCGCCAACGAAATCGTTTGAAACAACATCCTCATCTGTGTAGCCGAGAATACCTTTAAGCGAACCTTCTGAAGCTTCCCTGGGAAAATGGTTAGGTGTTTTTTTCAGAGTTTGGGTAGGCATATTGTTGGACTGAGAAGTTTTTACGGGATAATGCGAATACAACGTTCAAGAAACAGCTGTACACTCATTCATTCAGGACAACTTGCCCTGTTTCTTTGTTTTTGTAAGCTGTGAGACCTGCTACTCCATTGCATTATCAAAGGGCACACATAGTATGTACATGAATTCGGTTGGTACCAGGGCAGCACACACCATTACATATTTCTCCTCGAGTGCTATTTCACTATTGACCTTCAACATAATGATAACTCTATTGTACTCTCAAAGGAAAAGCTAGTTGTCTACCCTATGCAATTTCTTCTCTGATCACATTGATTAAATCTTCAAACTTTTCATTATAGAGTAACAGGCTACAGAATAAATCCTATAAACAGTTACAGCCAAAAGATTGCATACTATGCCAATAAAGAGAACTTGGAATAATAAAGTTGATGAGAAGTTGACTTGGTCAGAAAGAACAGAGCAACACAGTGATGGAGAAGGGAGTGTAACCAGCAATCAGGAGATAAGAAAGTGTGAGAACAACTATTAGATTGGTGAACATACTTGATAGCTGCTTTCACATCTTCATACGATGCGCTTTTCTCAAGCCGGCAGGTCAGATCAACAACGGATACGTTAGGTGTAGGAACCCGGAAGGCCATGCCGGTGAGCTTCCCATTTAAAGCTGGAAGGACCTTTCCAACAGCCTGATGTGAAAGCAAGAAGTTCAACATAAGAAACCTGCAACAACAAAAACATTTTGCTTTTTCTCATCGACCAAATATACGAAACATAAGAAACCTTTGCTGCACCCGTAGAGCTAGGGATGATGTTTTGACCAGCCCCACGCCCTCCCCTCCAGTCCTTCATTGAAGGACCATCAACAGTCTTTTGTGTGGCTGAACACATCAAACAAAATTATTACATTACAGCCAAATTACAACTTGGTATGAAAGCACACTGATGAACCCCTCTGCCAATGACAAGTATTAAGATGGAGAAAGACAACCTGTTGTGGCATGGACAGTTGTCATTAGGCCTTCAAGAATGCCAAACTCCTCGTGGACAACCTGCAAACAATAAACATAAGAATCATCAATAAGGCAACTGTCAACACTATTTTGCAAGAAATAAAACATATTCTGCGTATAATATAACAAATGAAATGATAAATGGGGTAACCTTGGCAACAGGTGCAAGACAGTTGGTGGTACAACTTGCATTAGAGACAACATCCATGCTAGGCTCGTAATTCTTCTCATTTACACCAACCACAAACATGGGAGCATCTGCTGATGGAGCAGATATGACCACTTTCTTTGCACCTCCCTATTTAAGTGACACAATGGAATCTCAACATTTTTGTTGTATGTAAATGGATTTTTTTTCAGGATATTACACATAGTCCAAAAATGAGAAGGTGAACCTTCAAATGTGCTGAAGCTTTCTCAACTGTTGTAAAAACACCAGATGATTCAACAACGTATTCAGCTCCGAAGTTACCCCAAGGGATATCGGAGGGGTCCCTGGAATAAAAAGCGAAGACACATAAAACACCGTTAGTAAACCAACAAAGCGATAGGGGAGAAACAAATTACATGGGAAAGACAACGTCGCCACAAGATAAAAATACCACAAGCTACACCATAATTTTCCGCCGGTGAGCATCAATCAAAGAAGATATTGCCTATTAATTTTTTTCAATGATTATTATATGTACATGCATGTATGCAATACTACCAAACTGCAGATAAGCACTCTGCCACTTCCATAATGCGTACCAAGCAGCACATATCCTTATTTCCAATTCATAAAGCTTTGACGATACGAAACAGTTTATACTGAGTAAGTAGTGCCCATGTATTCACAATGAAAAGAACACTTGAATACTCGAAATCTTACACTTCTCAGAAATTGGTAACACCTAAAATAAAATTACAGGTAAGTAATTAGAGATGTTTTCTTGTCCAGATCTACCAGCAAAACTGTAAGGACAAAACAATTGATTCAGGAATCATTTATGTATAGAGCAATGCTTACTAGAAATAATAATTACATATTCAGCTGAAACCTGGGACACTCCTATAATCATGTTTGTTACCTTTTGCTTGTAACTGAGACTTTCTTCCCATTAATCTCCAAGGTCGACTCATCCAGAACTGTTATGGTTCCTTTAAATGGACCGTGCGTGGAATCATACTTAAACATATAGGCCTGGAAAAGGAAGAATATAATGAATGAACCAACCCAAATGGGAACCTTCAGATGAAAGATGATGAACCAGTTACAGCTTGAGATTTAAATCTGCTGAATGACAGAAAATAACAAAGGTACAACAAGAACAGTAAACATGACAGTTTTTTCAGTGAGGACAGCAGCTAACAGAATCTACGAGCATGAATGACATAAAGCTGAGTTCCTATTTTTAGGCAAGACACATCCAACATATAATATAGCTCACACCAGATGGCTTGTACAGTCCAAGTTTACATACGCATAAGAAACTAGTGCAACAAATAGAATATCTGAATATGGATGTAATATTTTAAAGTTCCAGCATTTAGTGAAGATCAAAAGATGGATGCTCAGCTCAAGCTTCATATATATACAAGTCAGATGAGATCAAACAAAGCATCTCTTCATTAAAGCAAGAAGCATATAAAATTGCAATTATGCATAATAGTTGTGTACGTCTGTTCTTCCTGTTTCAAGAAATATCTCTAGAGGAAACATAGTTATTCAGAACTACATTTAAGATCATCACGTTCTCATCTAACAGCTCATTAAAAATCATATGGACAATCTGGAAAACTGATCACTGCTTCCTCATGTTCGATATGCATATCATTTCATGAAGAATCAAACAACTGTAAATCAAAAACAATAGTGTGGTCACCCATTATCTAACAAAAGTTGCACAATGTGGATATCTGGCATTTCAAAGCATTTCAGCAGATGTTGTGCAGTCTAAAAATGAATAATTTTGTGCTGATTTCTTACCATGTATTTAGCATCGATAAATGGATCATTGACAGCCACGACTTCAATATCATCTCTATCGATTGCAATTCGCAGAACTAACCTCCCAATCCGCCCAAAACCTGCAACAAAAACACAAGTGTACCATCATAACCAGAGACAAAGAATTTAATCACATACATACAACAATAAAAAACACAAACAATGGTTACAGCATAGCCTAACTATCCAAAGCTAAAATGCACCATTTCTTAGTGTGTCAAGACTAAATTACAGTAGTCTAGTAATGCCATTTCTTTTTCGATCTAAAAAGAACTCACCATTGATGCCGACCTTTGTCTTCTCCCCACTAGAAGATTCTATGGAAAATGAAAAGATAAAACTGTGTCAGACACAACTGCAGGCTGCACCGATCTCTACAGAGTACAGATGTTTCTTGCATTGAACAACTTACGAGGGGTGGCAGGGGGCGCCTGTGTGGCGGTGGCTCTTACCGGCTCAATGCTTCTAGCACTGCAGTTGAAGAAAAATGCACAATGTTACAGGTAATATACAGAAGAAAAGAGTTATTTGACAGATAATATGCAATAACCATGACCATCAACTGTGAGTGCTTAGTGCGGCCAAATCACGAAACAAGCTGAGAACACCAGGAACAAATGTCTCGTTCCTCACATGAAACTCGAAGGTTCCTCCAACTATCATGATCTCAGTCGTCCAATTTTCGCGATCCAAAAAAACAAAGGCCGACGGCTATGTGAACAAGCTGAATGAAAGAAGATAATAAGAAGACGACTCACGGTGAGGAGGTGGCTCCGACGGAAGGGAAGCTGCAGGTAACCTTGCTCCTCACGCAC
The DNA here is from genome assembly GCA_022496015.1 of Hordeum marinum. Lineage (NCBI taxonomy): Eukaryota > Viridiplantae > Streptophyta > Magnoliopsida > Poales > Poaceae > Hordeum > Hordeum marinum. The sequence continues at coordinate 501,670,194 of CM039678.1, read as the reverse complement.
GATGCCTGCACCATATATCAGAAAACAGATCAACAGGGGAAACATTTACGGTGAACGAGTTTAAGTTGCAGAACTGAGCAGGCCTCTATTTGGACAAAAAATAGTTGATAGATCAAGATGAACCAATCTAGAGCTGGATTCAGGATATAGCATGGATACATTCAGGAATCGAGGTACCAGAGTGTGGGGATACGAATATCAACCGATTATTATTATAACAGAAAAAGTTGGCGCAACGGGGAAAAAAATGCAGGCGACCAACTTTCGCCGCACAAACAACAGTCCGGTCGCCCTCGCGCCATGGGTTCCATCAAACGGGACGAGGACAGAGTCCTCGGCGCAATCTATAGATGACACGGGGGAGATCCGGGATTGGGGGTGGGGGTGAACCGTGAACGGGACCTTGATTGGGGCGGCGGCGCGGGATCCGGAGGCGGCCCGGGAGGCGGAGGCGGAGGCGCGGAGGGAGAGGGAGAGCGACGCCATGAGGTGCCGGCGGCGGCGGGGGTGCGAGGCGCGGTTGGACGGAGGGAGGCGGAGAGGGGGAGGGGAGGAGGAGGAGGCGGCGTGGGCGTTGTGCAGCGAGCGATCTCCCTTGCCTCTTCTTCGGGTCTCGGTCTCGGTCCCGAGGGCGGAGTTGTTTATGAGTTTTTATTATTCGATTTGAGGGTCGTTTTATGGAGGGATCCTCTGTCTTTTTTAGCATCCTCCTACCTCTGCTTCTGCTTCTCCTTCACTTGGCCACCTATCATGCAAACTATAATTACAAATTGGACAATCTGGTTTTCATCTGGTTTTTCATGATAAACCGAGGGCTCATTTGGATCTTCTCCTCCTCCCAGCTTCTCCACGCTGGAGACGGCCCGGACACCACAGCTTCGAGAAGCCAGCTTCGCGGAGCCAAGTTCCCTCGCAGTACAAAACCAAGAAGCTAGGGCAACCCCGCTCTCAAAAATCGAAGGAGGCGGAGTTGAAGATAATTACTAAATATGCCACCGCCAAGTGATGTGAGGGCCACGTACCGGGTCGCTCGTCGTGCTTTTCTCCCTGGTATGCTGCTATTCTGATCGAAACCTGGGCTACCTTTCCTTCGTATGGGCCTGAAGGAAGTTTATTGGGCTACCAGCCCAACTAATCAATCAGAAGTGGAGCTGACCTCCCGAACGGTTTCTCTGGAGCCAGATTTTGCACGAGAAGCGGCATTTGGCATGAGAAGGAGAAGCTGGCTATTTGGAGAAGTCTGAGAGGATCCGAACGGGGCCTGAGCAATCTTATTTTTGCTTGGCTTTTCGTAGTTGATTGAACGATTCTTTTTCTTTTTAATGGATGCGGAAATTCTATCATTTCAATTTATTTAATTTTGTAAGTTGGTAGAATAAATAAAGGCGAAGGGAACTTGACCGAATCAGGAAGTTCAGTTGGGTTTAAGGTTATTTTTATGGGCAAGAATTCACGCATCTTTATCTATAGCCACGTTGAGGTTCCGTTTGAGCTCTTCCTCGAAAGAAAGGCATGAGCAATCGACGGGACAGACAAGGAGGAGCCGATGGATGCCGGTCACAATGGTTCTCTTTGCGTTCGACGACCAGCTCGACACCAGAAATGGAGGGAAATCACGGTTCAAAAATTTAAGAAGTATTGTTGATGTTCTTTTTATGTGTTTTTGGTGGCGGTGTCTTGACGACTCATGTGGCACCACGCAGTATAAGAGTGTCATGGTACTATGCCCGTGACCCCGTGGTGTTTTTTGCTCGCATCGATGGTTGACCCTCATCCCGGTTGGTTGTTTTGGACAATGGATCTTTATAGTTTTGTTCTTTTGTGCTCACGGTCTCATGCCTTGCAAAGTCCAGCGCAATGCATAGGGTCTTAGATTTCAATATATTTAGAGAGATCTTAAAAAATCGGTGAATCGCTCGCGGTAGTTTCTTTGATTCAGGGTTGGCATATCCGGCGAACGTTCACCACACAGACTACATTTGCGAACATTCATCTGACAGTTTTAACGTCTCTGAGCAAACTGGATAGATTTTATGCAAAACCGCCATGGCATTTCTTTAATTTTGAGTGTAGAAAGGCCATTGAGTCTACACTGTAGGATCAATATCGTGTGGTAGTTTAGTCGTTCGCTGGCGGTTGTTCCCTGACGAATGTGGGGCATCCAATCAAAATAACGAAACCAGCTTGTTTATCGGGAGACGATGACCAAAAACCGTCCATTGAAGAGCACGTAGGGACAGGACCATTGGTCCAATGCGTGGCACATCAGGGGTTAATGAGTCCAACTAAAATAGTGTTTGATCCCTCAAACAAAAAACTAAAATAGAGTTTTCCATGAATGTTTTCCATTGCTAATTGATGGGTTGGTATCGGTTTTTATGAATGTTTCCCATGACCGATTCACGGATCGGTGTTGCTGACTGCAATAACCAAACATAGCATCTGAAAAAGGCAGCAAATTTGTTGGGTGTTTGTTGTTCTTTTGTTTTGGAAAATGCACAACGACAAACCAATTTATGATTGGATGGTCAGAGCATCTACAACCGGACTTTGCAAATATGACTCCCTAAACGTCCGCAGACACGTCCGGTCAGTGATCAGACGTGTTCATTATTGATCCGTCCGTACAGTATCACTCCCCATTTTCTTACTTATATGTCCGGTCACTTGCACGTCATTGGCGAAGAGGAAGAGAGAGAAAGAAAAGAATGAATATATAAAGAGAAAAGATGGTCTGGCATGGGACGCGTCTTACGTGATGGACTGACCGGCGCGTCCGCGAGCCATCATATTGTCCCTATATTTGTCATTGATATGAAGGTTTCGCAGACAGCCAGACGTATATGGATGATATAAGGGGTCCGGTTAGAGCATTTTTTTCCCTTTTCTCCTGTCCGGTCACTGATTGGACGCGTCCGCAGTCGTAAGAGAGGTCATTTGAGACGTCCAGTTATAGATGCTCTTAGAGGATAGCATTATTACTAGCCCATCAGAGTTAAAGTCCTAGTGCCCGTAATATTTCTAAATTTATTTCAGGACCTTTGGCGATTTGCATTCAATGAAAAAAGATGTTTCTGTTGACGACGAGACACCTATAATAACTTCGTAAATCTCAAGATATATGCTAACTTAGTCTTTTAAAAATGCTTATAGGGATAGAATATGCATATATGTGTTCATAGGTAGATATGAGTACGAGTACTTGCGCCTGTGTTAAAAGAAAAACAAATGCACAGCGATTGATGCTGCTGAGACGTGGCGTGCGTATCTGCGGTTTGTCCGGCTCCGGGCAGATGGAGTGGGCGTTCGTTGGGTTCGTCCGCCCGGAAGCAAGCTGGCCCCAGACTCTCGGAGGAGGCGCGCTCGGCCAAGGCGAATATGCCAACTCGCGTGACCAAGATCCCGGGAATCGGATTCGCGTCAAGGTGGCAAGACGCATTTTGGGTTGCATCTCACCAACCCAGAGTCCCCCAGCCAGCGCGCGCGTGCGTGCGTGCGTGCGTGGCTGCTACCCCGATCCCACCACGTTCCCGTTGCGTCGGATGCAGAAGATCGCCATTGGCCGGACTCCGGCCCGGTGCCGACGTATCCACCCACCCACGAAGCGATAGGTGTGCCAGTTCGGCGTCTTGGGTATCACCATCCTCTTGTGATTTGTGTAAAAAGTGAAAGTGATGGTACGAAGTGTTTGATTCTCATTGCTTGCGACTATTTATACAGGGAGCAGTTACAGAATATGCAGAATATGCAAGAGTCATTCTAACCGCAAGAAACGGTTGTCAATGTGTGAGACAAAGTAGCAACCGCAGGTAGTAGTTGTTAAGATGAGAGAGAGATTAGCAACTGTTAATATTACAATGTCGGTTCACTAATCTGCACATGGTAATTAGTAATTCCCCACGTGATCTAATCCTATTCCTAACACTCCCCCTTGGATCACACATCTTCTAGAAATATCCATCAACGAGAGCTTCATGTATATTCATCATGGAGCTTGAGAATCTTTTATACAATTTGAGAATCTTCCCCAAAAACCCTATGGAAAAAATATGAGGACTAATAGATACACCATTGAAAACTCCTTTAAAACCCCGTGGAAAAAATATAAGAGAAAACGATATGGTATAATTTATATTGCCTCATTAAAAACCTTTTATGAGAAAACTAATGTAAAACTCATAAAGGAAAAGAGTACAATAATTATTATCTGATGATAATTAATGGGTTATGATTCTAGGAGTTTCTCCCCCTGAAATTTGCAAATCTCGAAAACGTCTCATACCAATTTTGTTGGGGATATAATTCTGTGGTATGACCCGCCTAGGAGGGGTCGGGTCACAAGCTGGTGGCTCATACTTGAGGTCCTAAGTGGGCCTGAAGGTTGAAGACAAGCCTAGAATCGGCTTGTCGGGTTAGCTGGATGGAGGCCCAGAGCCGGAAGACGGCGCGAGACCCGGGCGCGTGAGCCGCCCGGAAGATGGCTTGTCAAAGAAGGCAAGACGACTTAGAGACATGATCGGATACTTAGTATAACCCGGTCTGGACTCTTGTAAGCCCGGGGCCCTGGCCTATGTATATAAAGGCGGGTTCCCCGGGCGACTTAGGGTACGAAAACAATCGGTCGAGAACTAGGTCAAGTAAATCCGCTTTCCTGTAATCGATATCCAATCAATACTACACAAAGCATGACGTAGGCTTTTACCTCTTTCTAAGGGGCTGAACCCGGGTAAACTCGAGTCTCTCGTCCCGATCAACCCCTTGGGGCTCACCGCCGTAGGGATGGCCTCGAACCTAAGTCCTCTCGCTAGGACATCTGCCGTGACAAAACCACAACAAATTCCATGAATAGATTTCTGGAATGTTGAATTTGGTAAAGACTTTGTGAACAAATCTGCTAGATTGTCACATGATTTGGTTTGCAAAATATCCATTTCTCCATCCTTTTGTAATGATTGAGGATAGAATAACTTAGGAGAAATGTGTTTTGTGATATTACTTTTCACATAATCCATTTGCATTTGAGCAATGCAAGCTTCATTATCTTCATATATAATAGTTGGTGATCCTAATGAACCAACACCGCATGAAGTTTGAATATGGTTAATCATCCTGTGAAGCCATACACTTTTTTGATGCTTCAAATAATGCAAAAAAATTAGAATGATTAGTGGAAGTTCTTATGAGAGTCTGTTTTGTTGACTTCCATGAAAAAGCAGTTCCACCATATAAGAATACGAAACATGTCTGTAACCTGACGTTGTGAGGATCAGATAGATAGCCAGCGTCAATATATCCTACCATAGTCATATCTTGTTTTTTTTTGATAGAATAAGCCAAGATCTTTTGTGCCATGTAAATATCTAAGGATATTCTTTACTCACGTCCAATGACGTTTTGTTGGAGCAGCGCTATGTCTAGCTAGTAAATTTACCGCAAATGCAATATCAGGCCTGGTGCAATTTGCAAGGTACATTAGCACACCAATAGTACTGAGATACGAGAACTGAAATCCTAATATCTCTTGGTCATCATCCCAAGGTCTAAAAGGATCTTTATTCACATCAAGGGATCTGACAACCATGGGTGTTTTGGTTGGATATGATTTATCCATATTAAAATTTTTCAAAACCTTTTAAATATAAGCAGGTTGGTATACTAAAATTCCTAAGGGAAGGTGCTCAAGCTGTAAGCCTAAGCAGAATTTGGTCGTTCCCAAATCTTTCATCTCAAATTCCGTCATTAGATGATTGTGTGCTTCTTCTATATCAGGTGTACTCCCAATGATATTGAGGTCATCAATCTACACTGAGATGATGTAAAATCCATTTGAGGACTTTTTTATAAATACACAAGGGCAGTCATCATTATTTGAGTAGCCTTTCTGAATAAGGAACTCACTCATTCGATTATACCACATTCTACCCGACTGTTTTAAGCCATATAGTGACTTTTGTAATTTTACACAATATGAGTTGCGTTTTGCTTTTGGATTTGGCATTTTAAGTCGTTCAGGGACTTTCATATATATGTACAATTTGAGTGACCCATATAAGTATGTTGTCACTACATTCATCAACTGCATAGATAAATTCATTTGTACTATCAAAGATATTAAGTATCGAAACGTTATTCCACTCATAACAGGAGAGTATGTATCATTGTAATCGATGTCGGGTCTCAGCGTGAACCCTTATGCTACAAGCCTTGCTTTGCATCTCACCACCTCATTGTTTTTGTTCCTTTTTCAAACAAAAACCCATTTTGCTCCCACAGGAAAGACATTCTGAGGAGTAGGTATTACTGAGGAAAATACCTCTTTTTTGTTGAGCGAGTGTAGTTCTGCCTCAATTGCTTCCTTCCATTTAGGTCAATCAGGATGCTTGAGGCACTCCCTGGCGGTCTTTGGTTCTAGATCCAGTTGAAGGGTTTCAGCAATTTCAGAGGCAAAACCACGACGACGGTTCTGCCGGTGGTTCCTGGTGAAAAAGTGGCGTCGAGGGCCAGTCGTTACACCAAGTCCATGACGGCGGCGTGTAGCATGGTGGTGATGAGTGCGAGGAAAGCGATGGCGACGGCTTTCCCGCTGGATGTAGCGAGCAAAGGTAAAAGCAAGGGATGGCAGGTCCTCTCCTGGTGGCATGTTCTCACCTTTTTCTTCTCGCTCCCGTGATGGCTCTCTTATCTCTTTCGACAAAGCAGTGCTGATAACGTGTAAAAAGTGAAAGTGATTGTACAAAGTGTTTGATTCTCATTGCTTGCGACTATTTCTACAGGGAGCAGTTACACGTATGTGAGAGTCATTTTAACCGCAAGAAGCGGTTGTCAATGTGTGAGGCAAAGTAGCAACCGCAGATAGCAGAAGATGAGAGAGAGATTAGCAACTGCTAATATTACAATGTCGGTTCACTGATCTGCACATGGTAATTAGTAATTCCCCACTTGATCTAATCCTATTCCTAACAATTTGCATCGGACACAAAGAAGACGCCACTGGGAAATTACCAACAAAGAAATAATTCTGCTACTACTGGACGAGCTCTTCTGTGCCATGCATAGGCAACGCCAATACAGTACAGATGGGAACATTGTCGCCGCTTTTTTTATACATTTTTCAAAAATATGTTTAACAGGTTAAAACATATTCTAAAAAACCAATTTAAATCACACAAAAAAGTATATTATGGGAATAAAAATGTCCATGTATATCAATATGAAATATTTATATTTAAAGTAAAATATCCCTCTCCTATTTACAAAATGTTCCTGTGTTCAACGCAAATATTCATGTACTTTTTTCAGAATCATTAATGTGGAAAAAGTCAACTAGTTTGCACAAGAATGGAAAAACATAACAAAAAGGAGTAAATCATGAATTGAAAAATAGAAAGATAAAAGAAAGGGGAGACTGAAATGGTAAAAGGTTAAACCAGCAAAAAAAGGAAATACGGTAAAATGAGCAGGAGTCAACCCCATGGCTATGCATTTGCCCGATATATCAGCCCTATGGGCTAAAGCATTACTTCATACTATAATTAGTTTCTACGTAAATTATGACCGAACTTGAATGAAAACCGTATTTTTTTCTTTTTTGCATCGTCTTTTTAGTTTGAATGGTTGTTGAAATGTATGCGCGCAATGTTGTTGAATGGCCGGCTTCCTCATCCGTGTTTATGGACTGATTTCCTCAGTCATGCCGAGGTAAATTTGCGAATCAACGTTAAAGATGCCTTTATTACTGACGGTATCATCATCCTCTTGCTTTGCATTGGAGATTTTCATATTAATTTTTATAACAAATTTCAGTAATATATGACATAATTCGTAAATTACAGTTATATTACCCTCATGGCCTCCCGTACGCCAAAGAGGAACTCGTCGCTCTCGCTAAGGCCTAAGATCCAGTCTTTGGTTTTCTTTGGACCGAAAAGCTCTTTTCGAATGCAAATGGGACAAAGACTAACGTTATCTTTCTTTCCTGTTTTTTATTTCTTCATATTATTATTATTACTGGCGGTACCACCATCCTCTTGTGATTTGTATCGGGCACAAAAGAAGCCGCTACAGGGAGATTACCAACAAAGAAATAATTTTACTACTGCCAGACGAGTTCTTTCCGCCATGCATAGTCAACGCCCATACAATACAAATGGGAATCGCTTTGTATCGCCGCCACGTTGCTTTTCTATACATTTAAAAATACATATGACATATTTAAAACATATTCTACAGCACCAATTTAAATCATACAAAAACTATGCTATGGAAAATAATAGTTGTTCATGTATCTCAATATAAAATGCTTATATTTGAAATTCTCATATTTGCAAAATGTTCCTGTGTTCAACAAAATATTAATGTATTTTTTTAGAATCATTAATGTTGAAAAACTCATGTAATTTGTACAATAATGGAAAGAAAACATAACAAAAATGAGTAAATCATAAATAAATTAAAAAATGGGAAAAGAAAAGAAAAGAGAAGACTAAAAGGGTAAAAAGCTGAACCAGCGGAAAAAAGAAAAACACGATAAAATGGGTCTGAGCCAACCCCATGGCTATGCATTTGCCGGATATCAGTCCTGTGGGCTAGAGCATTACGTCATATTATAGTTAGTTTTTCTAAGAAATGATGTTACATTTGGTTTTTAACATACACCTACACATACGTAAATAAATTCATCCCTATAAATGCACGCACACGTACCTTATTCTTATGAGCAACTCCGAGAGACTGAGTTGTGCGGCCCACCGTCAGACCATCATGCTCCACCAAGACCACCGGCCACCGAAACCCTACTAGGGGAGACAACCACCAACCGAAAGGAAGACGTCCCACCGCCACCTTACTAGGGGACGCCGGTGATGGCGGCGTAGCTGAGAATGATGGTGATAGGAGTGGCCGATTGCATGACTAGGGTTTCAACCTGTGTCTCGAAAAGGGGCAACACGGGGGAGGCGGAGAGACTTGGCCCAATCCAATATTGTGGAGACTTACTCTTGCCGAGACCATGGAAGATCTTAGGAGCTCCTCTTTAGCGCTTCGAACAGCTGCTAGTGAAACATCACTCGCGCGTGGGCTCATGTGGGCCGTGACTCAAACAATAATTTGCTTACTCATTAGCTAGCTTCCCTAGTTTGTTTTTTACCACTCGCTGGTACGTCTTCAACGTATTTATAATTTTTTATTGTACCATGTTGTTATATTATCAATCTTGGATGTTTTACAATCAGTTTATAGCAACTTTATATTATTTTTGGGGAAAGGGTCAACTTTTAAGTCCGGATAAATGCTTCATATTATTTGGGGAAAAAATGCCCTTTTGAAGCACAAGTGTCTATATTGGTGATCCTTAAAATAACGATTGATGGATTTGAAGATAAATATCTGGGTTTGCCTGTTCCAGAAGGGCGTATGAAGGCGGGTAAGTTTCAATACATCAAAGATAAAGCGCTCAAGCGGGTTGCAGAATAGATTGAAAAATATGCTTCTAGCGGGGTGAAAGAAATCCAGATTAAGTCTATTATCCAAGCTATTCCAGTTTATGCAATGAGTATTTTTAAATTCCCTGCTTCACTGTGTGAGGAGTTGTCCCAGATTATCAGGAACTGTTGGTGGGGCGATGAGGAGAGTAGGAAAACAACACATTGGATGGCCTGGAACAAGATGACGAGACCAAAAAGTGAAGGGGCATGGGCTTTAGGGATCTTAGGCTATTTAATCAAGCACTTCTAGCTAAACAAGCCTGGCGCTTATTGATTTGTCCAGACTTTTTGTATGCTAAGGTGTTGAAAGCTAAATATTATCCTAATGGTCATCTTATTGAAACAGTGTTTCCTCAATCTACCTCTCTTACTTGGCAAGGAATTATGCATGGTCTCGAACTGCTAAAAAAAGCATCATATGGAGAGTGGTCGATGGAACTAGTATTAATATTTGGAGGGATAATTGGATTCCTAGGGATTTCGGCCTTCAAATATCTGCTAGGAAGAACAGAACAAGGATCAAATGGGTGTCCGAGTTATTCTTGAGTGGAGCTAATAGTTGGGATGAAAATCTGATCACGCATATATTTTATAATTATGACGCAGAGGAGATTTTAAAGTTGCGGCCTCTGAGGTTGGGGGAGGGAGATATTATTGCTTGGCACCATGAGAGAAGTGGCTTTTTTTCAGTGAAGAGTGCGTATAGACTGGCAGAAAATCTTAAGGAACCGATTGGTGACTCGGGCAACTTTAGCGATGCAATGAATGGGGAAAGGAGGCTGTGGAAGTTAATTTGGAATGCTAATGTCCCTCAGAAAATCAGGATCTTTGCCTCGAGGGCTGCATCAAATAGTTTGGCGGCTCAAGTTAACAGAGTTAAACATCATCAAGCTATACTAGGTACGTGCTCAATTTGTGGTACTGAAGATGAATGCATTTTTCATGCGTTGATAAGATGCCCGAAGGCTCGCGCATTCCGTATGGCTTTGAGAGATGTATGGAATTTACCGGCGGATAATATGTTGGATAATTCTAGGCCAGACTGGTTGCTTATTCTGTTGGACCAATTAAATTCGCCTATGTGTGAGCAAACTCTATTTATGTTCTGGAGAGCTTGGCACTTGAGGAATGATTTGATCTTTGGTAAGGGAAGGGAATCAATCTCTGCTTCTGTGAGTTTTGTAGAAAATTATTGGGCATCCTTCTCATCTTGTCATGCTAATATGCAGGTGAAGACATGTAGTAAATGTAAAACAGGTGGATGTGGATTCCCAACCAAACATTATCACGGCGGTGTAGGCTACCCCGTGGCAGCCTCCATCCTCGGAGTTTTTCAAGATTAATGTCGATGCTAGTTTTGTGGAGGCCACTAAAACTGCGAGCATGAGGTAGTTGCAAGGAACCATCATGGACATGTTGTCCTTTATTCTTGGGATTATATTGGAGCTTGTTGTAGCGTTGAGGAAGCAGAACTTAGAGCGACTCTTTCTGGCCTATATATTGATATTACTCTAGAGAAGCCTGTCATTTTGGAAACTGATTGTTCCTATGTGACCTCTGTTCTTGGAAGAGAGTGTATGGATAGGTCACCCCTTGTTGACCTAAAGAAAGAGGCGGTTAGTGTCTCAAAGCTGTTGCAAAATTTTCAGATCTGCAAGATCAATAGGAAGGCAAACATGGTGGCACACAAGATTGCGAAGTTTAGTTTTGATAATAAATCTGATGGTCTTCTTTTTAAGTTTGTTCCACCTGGTGTGGAAAATTTTGTAATGAACGATTGTACGAACATGTTGAGTTAATTAATATATGGGATTTTTTTCAAAAAAAGTGCCAGATGTTGTCCTTGCTTGTTTTTTTTACTTCGCAGAATATCAGTACCAAACAGAGTCCAATCAAGACGAAATTTTTTGGAGAATTGTTTTGGACCATAAGAAGGCCAGTGGGCCAAAGAAGTAACCAGGAGGGCGCCCAGGCCGCCCACAATCCACCAGGGCACGCCAAAGGCCCCAGGCCCGCCCTAATGTGTTGTGGCCGCCTCGGGGCCCCCCTCCACTGACTATCAACTCTATAAATTCCTAAAATATTCAGAAAATCCAAGGAGAGTCGGCGAGACACAATTCCAGCCGCCGCAAGTTTCAGAACCACGAGATCCAATTTAACACCATAACGGAGGGGTGCATCGTCTTCATGGATGCCTCTCCAGTGATGTGTGAGTACTCCATCAGAGACCTACGGGTTCGTACGCAGTAGTTAGATGGCTCCCTCTCTCTCTTTTAATTCTCATTACAATGGTCTCTTGGAGATCTATTTGATGTAATATCTTTTTTCCAGTGTGTTTGTTGGGATCCGATGAATTTTGAGTTCATGATCAGTTTCTATCCATGAATATTATTTGAGTCTTCTTTGATCTCTTATATGCATGATTAATTATAGCCTCGTAATTCTTTTTCAAATCTTTGGTTTAATTAGGCCAACTAGATCGATTTTTCTTGCCATGGGAAGAGGTGTTTTGTGATGGGTTCGACCTTGCGGTGCCCTTTCTTAGTTACAGAAGGGGCAGCAAGGTACACATGTATCATTGCTATTAAGGATAACAAGATGAGGTATATTCCTACATGAATAGATCTTGTCTACATCATGTCACCATTCTTATTGCATTACTCCGTTTTTCATTAACTTAATACACTAGATGCATGCTGGATAGCGGTCGATGGGTGGAGTAATAGTAGTAGATGTAGAATCGTTTCGGTCTACTTATCTTGGACGAGATGCCTATATAATGATCATTGTCTTGGATATCGTCATGATTATTTGCTCTTCTATCAATTGGTCAACGGTAATTTGTTCATCCACCGTGTGCTATATGATGGGGAACGTCGCATGGGAAACAAAAAATTTCCTACGCACACGCAGACCTATCCATGGTAATGAGCATCTACGAGAGGGAGAGTGGATCTACATACCCTTGTAGATCGCTAAGCGGGAAGCGTTAAGAAACACGGTTGGTGTAGTCGAACATCTTCGCGATCCAAATCGCCGAGTGTCCCGCGATCTCATCACGATCCGTCCCACGATCCAATCACGATCCGTCCCGTGAACTCATCACGATCCGTCCCGCGATCTCATCACGAACCGTCTCGCGATCTCGATCACGGTCCTTCCGATCTAGCGCCGAACGGACGGCACCTCCGCGTTCAGCACACGTACAGCTTGATGACGATCTCCGCCGTCTTGATCCAGCAAGAGAGAGCGGAGAGGTAGAAGAGTTCGCCGGCAGCGTGACGGCGCTCCGACGATGTTGGTGGAGCTGTTCCGGCAGGGCTTCGCCTAAGCACTGCCGAACTAGTCTAGTTTAGAGGAACTTGATCTAGAGGTAGGGTTTAGACGTGGCTGAAAATCCTTGTCCAAAAAACCCTAAAACCACTCATATATATAGGAGGAGGGGAGAGGAGGCTGCGCCCAAAGGAGGGCTCTCCTTTTGGTTCGGCCGAACTGGTGGAGGGAGAGTCCTCCTCCACCTAAGAGTCCACCTCTCACACGAGAGGTGGAACTTGGGGAGGACTCCACCCCAATTCGGTTTGGGCCTTCTCTTCCTGCGCCTAGGCCACCTTGGCCGACCCCACCAGCCCACTAGGGGCTGGTGGGTCGCCACTTTGGCCCATGGGGTGGGTTGGCCCCACTGGTGGACCCCCGGGACCCATTCGTCACTCCCGGTACGCTACCAAAAGTGCTCGAAATCTTTCCGGAGTCCAAAACATGACTTCCTATATATGAATCTTTACCTCCGGACCATTATGGAGCTCCTCGTGACGTCCGGGATCTCATCCGGGACTCCGAACTACCTTCGGTCACCACCATTCATAACTCTATACTACCGGAACGTCACCAAACCTTAAGTGTGCAGACCCTGCGGGTTCGAGAACTATGTAGACATGACCGAGACACCTCTACGGTAAATAACCAATGGCGGGACCTGGATGTCCACATTGGTTCCTACATATTCTACGAAGATCTTTATCGGTCGAACCTCTATGTCAAGGATTCAGTTAATCCCGTATGATGTTCCCTTTGTTCTTCGGTATGTTACTTGCCCGAGATTCGACCGTCGGTATCTCCATAACTAGTTCAACCTCGTTACCGGCAAGTCTCTTTACTCGTTTCGTAATACAAGATCCTGCAACTAACAATTAGTCACATTGCTTGCAAGGCTCATTGTGATGATGTATTACCGAGTGGGCCTCGAGATACCTCTCCGTCACAGGGAGTAACAAATCGCAGTCTCGATCCATGCCAACTCAACAGACACCATCGGAGATACCTGTAGAGCACCTTTATAGTCACCCAGTTACGTTGCGACGTTTGATACACACAAGGCACTCCTCCGATATCCATGAGTTGCATGATCTCATGGTCATAGGAACATATATTTGACATGCAGAAAACAGTAGCAACAAACTGACACGATCATATGCTACGTCTGTAGTTTGGGTCTTGTCCATCACATCATTCTCCTAATGATGTGATCCCGTTATCAAATGACATCTCATGTCCATGGCTAGGAAACCTTAACCATCTTTTGATCGACGAGCTAGTCTATTAGAGGCATACTAGGGACATCGTTTTGTCTATGTATCCACACATGTATCTAAGTCTCCGATCAATACAATTATAGCATGGATAATAAACGATTATCATGAACAAGGAAATATGATATTAACTAATTTATTATTGCCTCTAGGGCATATTTCCAACACTATACTCATGAGAGAAGCCACTAGTGAAACCTACGACCCCCGGGTCTACTTTTCCAACATATTGCTTTCCGATTTATCTTTTTGTCGCATTTGTTTTCAGATCTATTAATCCAAAAAAACCAAAAATACCTTGCTACACTTTTTATTTACTTCTTTTATTTCGTGTTCTTGTGAGATCTAGTTGCCCAACCTATTACAATCTAATCTATCTTTTTATCGTTGAGAGCTTGACAACCTCTCTTACGCATCGGGTTGCAAGTATTTGTTCTTTGTGTGCAGGTGCCGTTTACATAGTTGCTTGATCTTTCTCTACGGATTGATACCTTGGTTTTTTAACCGAGGGAAATACTTACCGTAGCTGTGTTGCACTATCCCTTCCTCTTTGGGGAAAGACCGAGCAGTGTCAAGCCACGTCAAAGGAATTTCTGGCACCGTTGTCAGGGAGGAAGCGATCTCTTAAGTGTTCCAATCTCTGGCGTCGGGGAGACATCATCAACATCTATCAGGTTCCTAATAACAAATCTCATCTCCTTGCAATTTACATTATTTTCCATTTGCCTCTCATTTTCCTCTCCCCCACTTCACAAATTTGCGGTTTAATTCGCCCTCTTTCTCATTTGACAATTTCCCGTCTGATCTTTTGCTTATTTGTCATCATGAGTGATTTTGGTATGTCAGAAACAGATGATGGAAGGACTCCTAAAATTGGACGTTTCGATAATCTTTATTCTAAAACTTTTGTTTTGGGGCAAGGGAACTTTATAGGAAAAGGAACTATCCAACAATTTTTCAATTGTGTTGGAAATTTGACTCTTGATGATGCTCCTATACTTAAAAGAACTAAAACTTATGCGAAAGCTATTTCAGCACTAGTTCTGAAACTTGAAAATAGGTTTATCCACACACATCCTACCTTGCAAAGATTGTTTTATGAGGTACCCGTTTTAAAGGACCCAAAAGCTAAAAATTTATCTACCCTTGTTCTTATGAATGAATTTGATCACATAGTACGAGAAGCTAGGGAAAGTTTTGATCATTTTGGTAAGAGCCATGAAAAACCGGTAATAGATGAGATCCTTTACGAAAGCGACTACATGTTAAGACATTTTCTTGGGAATAATCAATTTTTTTATGAAAACCTTAAAAAGGAAGTCCCCGTTTTAGATATGATCCAACAAACTTTTAATGATGTTAATCAACAATACTCTTGGATTGTAGACGGTAATCAAAGAGGATACATAGATGGACAACTTGATAGTGCTAAGACTTTTATGGATAATGTATTTCCAGTTATTTTTACAAAACCTCTTGACGAGAATACATCTATGAAGAAAAAGAATAAAGACGACAATACTTGAATCTATGTGTTATGCCTAGCTAGGGGCGTAAATGATAGCGCTTGTTGGGAGGCAACCCAATGAATAAAATTTATCTTATCTTTTTCTTTATGTTTTCAAGTGTTTACACAATTATGCCTCTGTTATGATTGTGTTTTTATGTTTTATTTAGTATTTGTGCCAAGTAGAACCTTTAGGATGATTCCTAAGATGAGTAGAAACAATGCTGAATCTAAAACAGAAACTTTGACTCTAGTGCATGAATTTTCATTTTTTTACTGGAGCGTGATAATGAGATGAAATTTTAACACAGTATTTCTATACAAATTCTTTACGTCTTCCTAATTGTTCATAATTTTAAGAGGTACAAAAGTATGTGTAGACTACAGATTACTACAGATTGTTCTGTTTGAGACACATTCTGTTTTCGTTGCATTGTGTGCTTGTTTTGATGAATCTATGGCTTGTATTGAAGGTACAAGTCATAGTAAAGTTAGAATACAATATATATGATGCAATAATAAAATATGAATGGGTTTGCAATAGTACTTAGAGTGGTAATTTGATTTATTTTACTAACGGATCTCACAAAAATTTTGTTAAGTTTTGTGTGATTAAAGTTTTCCAGTTTTGGGTGAGATCACGATGGATGAAGGAATAAGGAGTAAGAAGAGCCTAATCTTGGGATGCCCATGGCACCCCAAGATAATATCCAAATAGGAACAAGCAACTAAGCTTGGGTATGCCCCGAGTGGCATCCCCTCTTTCTTCTAACAACCATCGATATTTTACTTGGAGCTATATTTTTATTCGTCACATATCATGAGTTTTGCTTGGAGCGTCTTGTATTATTTGATTCTTTGCTTGATTTTCTTTTTATCCTTGCTGGACACACCTATTTTAGAGAGCCAAAATTATGCTATGATTTATTAGAATTGCTCTATATGCTTCACTTAATTTTTTTTGAGCTATGGAATTGCTCTAGTGCTTCACTTATATCTTTTTGAGCATGGCGTGCTTTCACATGTTTGAAGAAATGCTCTCACGCTTCACTTAGATTAATTTGAGAGTTAGTAAAATTTGAAGAAATTCTCTCATGCTTCAGTTATATTATTTTGAGAGATGAAAACTTTTATGCTCATGATCTTCACTTAAATCTATGTGAGTTTGTCAAAAGCAATAACAATATATGAAACTAGTCCTGAAGTGATAGATATTCAAGAGGGATAAAATAAAAACTTTCATGAAGATCATTGGACAAATTAAACTTGATTCTTCATGAAAGTTTTTATTTTATCCCTCTTGAATAATTATGGTGGTGGTGAGTAATTATGCTTAGTAAGAATATGCATGATTCCAGGTGAAGTGCAAAATGTGCTTCCACATGAAGCACGTTTGTGCTTCTGGTTTTGATTTTTCCCTGGTTTCCATTTTACCAGTTTCTAGTTTTTTCGGTTTTCTACTTTCTTGGTTTGTGGTTATTTTTGTTTCTTTTTTTGTTTTAATTTCGTCCAAACCTATACGCACGAGAACTGGTTCCCAAGATCTCAACAAGAGAAAATTGTTCATTGTACATTAAAAAGGTTCACCATACTTTAGAAAGTTTGTTGTATACAAAAAATGTTCACATTATGTTATATTAAAAGAATGGTTATAGTATAGATGACTAAAAGGGGGGATTTTCAGGAAGAAAAATAGAATAAATAAAAGCGGAAATACAAATAAAAATTGAAAATAGGGAACGAGAAACAAAACAAAAAAAACAACAAAAAAAAATATAATACGCAAAAGCCTTATGGATCTTACAATACTTGAATCTATGGGGGCGTCAACTCTATGCTTTGAAGGCCTTCTGGATCCTGAAATACTTGAAGCTATGGCATGTTTGGAAGCTCTTGCGCTAGCAGCCAATTCGAATCTTACTCAAGTACGCATGGTCATTGATTGTCGAGCTACTGTAAATCATTTGAAGGAGAAATTATTTGTCCATGAGCGATGATTATCGACGAGATCAAGACGAGGCTACTAGCTCTTCCTGAAGTTGAGACTGTGCAAGAAGTACATGAAAGCAATTTTGAAGCATATAGATTGTGAAAGCTGCGACCACACTCTCACATGGTTTTCATGTTTTTTTCTAAACACCACGACATTATTTGTATTGATGGCGTTGTTGAATTTTAAATAAACTAGGTGTGCTAATAAAAAGCTAAATGAACCAGGTGATAGATGATATCATGTCATTCTTCAGGCCAAGCGATGATGGTGGGAATGAGGTGAACCGTGTCTTGAATACATATTTTCAAGCATAAGGTCGGTGGATTAATTATGATAAGCCATCCACATATCTTAGCAAGTATTTCCTAGACAATTTTTGAGAGGTAGTTAGAGGCATATTACATGTATCAAATGAATTACTAAACGAGAAGTATTTGGGAATGCCTTCTAATGTTGGTTTATAAAAAAATGGTGCCTTCAAGTATCTCAAAGATTGTTTGTGTAGAAAGGTTCAAGGTTGGATAGAAGATTGTGCCGCTACTAGAAAGGAAGTTTTGGTTATGGCGGCTGCGCAAGCCGTTCCTGTCTACTCCATGTCATGCTTTAAGATTTCCCCTGGCCTCTTCGAACATCTTAATATGCTAATTTCAAAATTTACTAGGAAAGTAAACATGTGCAACAAAACAAAAATGCGTCTCGTGGACAATTATGACACAACCAAAAGAAATGAGAGGCGTCAGTTTAAAAGATCTTGAGCTATTTTTTTATGATTCCCGCTACATTGCTATCAATTTTATACACTCTGGGCATAATTTTTTTATTATCATTTTTTATTGAACATATGTGTTAATCCGACGCCTAGTGACGATTCCTATTTTTGTTGTTTTTGGAATTTCAGGGAAACACGGCAAAAAAGTTCTAAAAGTCATAAAATATAGAGAAGGTGTTTTTGTGTCGAGAGTGGACCAGGGGGGCAAGGCCCAATCGAGGACCTCCCATTGCTTAGGCACCTCTTGTAGGTGCCTTGGGCCCTGACGTGCCAAAGGGAGTGCAAAGGGCCCGTTGGGATCCTTCTGGGTGGTTCCAGTGCCAGAGGGGGGGCTTCGTCTTGAACCTCTACATCAACCCTTGCTACTCCCATTGCGATCTTGTAGTAGTCCACCTTCGGGATTGGGGGTTTGTGGTAGTAGCCATGTACAATGTACCCCTATCTATCATGATTGCCACCACGATTATGATCTTGGGCATTGATGACCAGTTAAATTATAGTATGATGTACCTCTTGTGATTAATACTTTGAAGTATTGAATCTTGTTTATATCATGTTCTTTTTATTCAAGATATTTAATTTCATACATTCAAAAATTAAAACATGATTCCCCATAAAGATATGTACATAAAGGGTATCTTTGGATAATAATGTTGTTCGGACATAAAGTTCGCCTATACAGGGATTAGGCATAAATCCATAATATTTTATTATTCCTTTGAAATTAAAGGAGGAGATAATACCGATTTAAGAGTAGGTCACTACTGTAATTGAAAAATGAAAGGGAATTATATTTAACGGTTCCAATTTGTTCTGAATTTTGCAGCTTATGAATAGAAATCCATTTTTCTTCTTTTTCATCTCAGTAGAAAGAAATGAAAAGTTTTATTATGTTAGCTATGTATATTTTAAGATAGAATCTGTCGAGGAGCATAATCAAAACTGGATCAAAAAAGAAGGAATAGACTTTTTGAAAAAGGTTGGAAAAAAGTAACTAGAATCATATCCAAAATAAAAGAAAAACACTTTTCGTAAGAAAACATGGATCAATATTTGTTGTTACCCAGATTTTTGATCAGATTTTTTGGCGGCATGACCAAGCAGTAAGGCAGGGGACTGCAAATCCTTTATCCACAATTCAAATCTGGGTGTCGCCTAATCAATAAAATACTTAGGTTTTCTAGTACTAACCAAATTCGATCAATTTTTACTTCACATAAGTTCGAGCAAGAGAGTAACTAGGCCTTCCGATACTAGGTTTAGAGAAACCATACCATAGTTCTATCCTCAAACTAGGGTTAGGGTTTTTTTGGTGGTAGTGGCCAAAACGGTTATAAATAGGGGTTGGCTAGTGTTTCCTTATTATTTTATTATATGAATTTGAATTGGTTCTTAATTTATTTGATTTTAGAATTTCAAAATACAAGGATAGGAGTTCAAATCAACCTAACCCTTCACGAGAGAAAACATGTCTTCTCAGATTCCCTTTCCACACCCGTTGAAGGGAATCTAGTCTCAGTCAGCCGTAAATGACGGATTTGTTTATAACTGCCCCATTTATAATATACCACCCAACTAGGCACTCATGGACTTATGCGAGGATTCACTTGTGAACTACAATTCCCATACTTCGTAGTATGATTGGTTGTTCAACTGCCCCTTAAACTTAAACAAAGAGAAGGGCGAAGCATATACTAGTGTTTTGCCAACGACACAAATGGAATCTTGCAAGCCAGCCTAGCCCTACACCTAGATTGATATTCACAAGAGCTACTACGTACATTATTCACAAGAACAATAAGTTGAGAGGAGGATCAATAAAATTGTATGAAAATAGTGGGGAAAAGCGATGCACGGGGGGTGGTAGTATGAAAACCCCGACTCATTTGGATTCCAGATTAGAAGTAGCTCCGACTACGGCCAAAAGGCAATTATCATAATTTTATGATGGATTTTTTGTTCAAAAGTTAGATGATATTACAAAGGAACAGGGCCCGCTAATAAATCTTACCTTATAGGGCACAAAGGTATATTTGCCATATGGGATGTGTGCACCTAGTAAAGGGAATAGAAAGATCTTGGGCACAAGTTCCACTTTTCACGAAATACATAGACTCACCAATGATTGGTTGGACTAAATACTACATTTATTTGCTCAGAAGAAGGAAAGTTGGAAGGAGTTAATTAGATTACATGATGCATATGTCGTATAATCCATGGAGGCACCCCTGGCATATTGACTCATTAGATAAATATTGCATGATAAGATCATATGGTGTTGTCGTAGCATAATTTACGGGGCTGCATGAGGTGACACTGGCGTAACTCAATTGATTAAAATTAGAAAGGAAACTTTAAGGTGGTTGGCTATTGTGCACCTACAAGATCTCATCTGCATTTGATCCAATAAAAAGGAACTTTGTGATGTTACATCATTTATTTTAATGAAGTTATAGTGTTGAGAGTTGACACTAGTGAAACCTAAGAAATGTAGGTCATGTTTTCAACCATTGCAACCTTTTCCGGTTATGTTTACACCTTGGTACATTGTTGTACTATTCAAAAATACAAAAAAAATTGCATCGTTGATATTATCTATGTATCATCAAATTTAGCAATCTCTTCATCAAACTAGTGCAATACAATTGACAACTATTAGGTTTGGGCACACAAGGAACTACTTGTAGCTTATTACAAAATTGGGCATATTTATCACTTTTGGTACCTAACCAACTGAACTATGAATCCAATACCCAACTCTCTAATTTGATTTTTTACCCAAGTGAAGACAACGCGACTGGTTAAAATTTATGCACGGCGAGAGAGCATTCTCTATGCTTTTGTCGATCCTTTTGTAATTCTTAGATAGCCCCTGCGGAATCCAATAAAGTATCACTGCAGAAAGCAATCAAAGTAATTGAATCGATATTTTTTAACACAAAAAAATATATTCCCGTTCCTAGGATATCATGCTTCAAGGTCAATTCTTACATGTTTGGAGTTTAGTCTGGATCCAAGTGCATCAACTATTGGCCTTACATGGCCTGCCATGGGTATTCTTGAGTATAATGAGGGAAAACAACTTGATTGAGAAAAAAGAGGAGTAGATTCGAAAACATAGAACTTAAAAGTCACTTTCAAATTATCAATGAATTCCTGAGCAACTCCAAACCAACATATGCTCCGTATAGGCATAATCTCTGATTAATATTTTCTAGTGTGTGAAGAAAAGGTCTAGAGATAGTATAGACAGAATCTCCTGTTGGGAAACGTTGCATGTGAAATAAAAAAAATCCTACGCACACGCAAGATCTATCCATGGTGATGAGCATCTACGAGAGGGAGAGTGGATCTACGTACCCTTGTAGATCGCTAAGCGGGAAGCGTTAAGAAATGCGGTTGGAGTAGTCGAACGTCTTCGCGATCCAAATCACCGAGCATCCCGCGATCTCATCACGATCTGTCCCATGATCTCATCACAATTTGTCCCGCGATCTAATCATGAATCGTCTCGCGATCTTGATCACGGTCCTTCCGATCTAGCGCCGAACGGACGACACCTCCGCGTTCAGCACACGTATAGCTCGATGGCGATCTCCGCCTTCTTGATACAGCAAGAGGGAGTGGAGAGGTAGACGAGGTCTCTGGTAGCGCGACGGTGTTGTGGCGATGGTGGTGGAGTAATTCAGCAGGGCTTCGCCTAAGCACTGCTGAAACCGATCTAGAGGAGAAACTACGATCTAGAGAAGAGGGCAGCACGTGGCTGTTCCGTGTCTCAAAACCCTCAAAACCTCTAGTATATATAGGAGGAGAGGAGGAGGAGGCTGGCGCACAAGGGCCAACCCTTTGTCCTTTGGCTCAAGGAGGAGAGGTGTCCTCCTCCTCCACTCCTAGTTGGATTAGGACTCCTTCCTTATTTAGCCTTTTTGCCTTTTTCCACCCTTTTCTCCTTGGGCTTTTCTTCCCAGCCGCATGGGCCCTTTGTGGGACTTTCACAAGCCCACTAAGGGCTGGTATTCATCCTCTCACAGCCCATGTAGCCTCTTGGGTCGAAACACCCCTCCCGATGGTCCCCCGGTACCCTACCGGCACTCCCGGTACACTACCGATGAGCCGAAACTTTTCCGGCGACCAAAACAAGACTTCCTATATATGAATCTTTACCTTCGGACCATTCCGGAGATCCTCGTGACATCTGGGATCTCATATGGGACTCCGAACAACCTTCGGTAACCACCATACATAACTCTATACTACTGAAACGTCACCGAACCTTAAGTTTGCAGACTCTGCGGGTTCGAGAACTATGTAGACATGACCGAGACACCTCTACGGTCAATAACCAATAGTGAGACCTGGATTCCCATATTGGTTCCTACATATTCTATGAAGATCTTTATCGGTTGAACCTCTATGTCAAGCATTCAGTTAATCCCGCATGTTATTCCCTTTGTTCTTCGGTATGTTACTTGCCCGAGATTCGATCGTCAGCATCTCCATACCTAGTTCAATATCATTACCGGCAAGTCTATTTACTCGTTCCGTAATACAAGATCCCATGGATAACACTTACTCACATTGCTTGCAAGGCTTATTGTGATGTTGTATTACTGAGCGGGCCCTAAGATACCTCTCCGTCACACGGAGTAACAAATCCCAGTCTTGATCCATGCCAACCCAACAAACACCCTCGGAGATACCTGTAGAGCACCTTTATAGTCACCCAGTTACGTTGCGATGTTTGATACACACAAGGCACTCCTCCGGTGTCAGTGAGTTACATGATCTCATGGTCATAGGAACAGATACTTGACATGCAGAAAACAGTAGCAATAAACTGACACGATCATATGCTACATTTATAGTTTGGGTCTTGTCCATCACATCATTCTCCTAATGACGTGATCCCGTTATCAAATGACATCTCATGTCCATGGCTAGGAAACCTTAACCATCTTTGATCAACGAGCTAGTCCATCAGAGGCATACTAGGAACATGGTGTTGTCTATGTATCCACACATGTATCTGAGTTTCCAATCAATACAATTCTAGCATGGATAATAAACGATTATCATGAACAAAGAAATATGATAATAACTAATTTATTATTGCCTCTAGGACATATTTCCAACAATGGTGGCACTCGCGGGTGCCATTCCCTTATTGGAGGAGCTACCATGGCCTCTCTTTGTGCCCCTTTTCAAGCACTAGGGGAAACCCTTGGTCCGGTTCTTCTAGTCGGATGGCTATGATGTCATGACGTCACTCCCCTTCTGGAAGGCTTTATCTTGCTTACTCGCGGCGTGTCCAATGTTGACTTTGGAGATGTTCGACGTTCTTTTAGCTGTGGTTTCTCCTCTGTTCGGGCTGAACATCCCTTGTCTCTCTACTCCGGGTACCATGCCCATGACTTGCTTTGTATGCATATGTGTCATGTGTTGTACCCTCCTATGTACTCATTCTATTTTCCTCCTATCATAATAAGCAAGCTTCGCGTATTAGAGGAAAATGTCCAGGCTCATAATATAGCCAGGTTCTCTGACTTTAGTTACCTAGTTAGAGTGGCAACACAGAACTGGGAGAAATGACCATAGAAAAAGTATCAAGCATATTGTCCCCCCTCCTTTAAAAAAAGAGAGTATAAGAGCATCTACAGTCGGGCACCCCAAACCCACCTTAGACGCCCGGGCAGACGACCCGGTCACAAAAAAAGCAACCCAGGTGGGCTCCTCAAACGTCCCGACTGACCGACAACCCACATGTACAACCCAAATCTACGTCAGATATGGGGGCGCCCAGGCGCGTCCATCACGTCGGACTGACGATGGGGTCCCATATTGAGTCGCCCGGAAATCCGATGGTATGACGTATGTCCCCTTTGATGGGGGTGTGAATGTCGCGTGGCGCCGCTCCAATTCGTCGTCCGAGACCAAATCCGGCTATGTAAGTCAGCTAGTGTCCATAACCCTAGCCACACCCACCTCCTCCCCCTCTCGACAACCAGCCGAGCCCATCCACCACGTCTCTCCCTCTTCGTTGTTCGTCCCATGCCGTCTGACTTCGTCATGGCCCGCCAGAAGAAGACGACCTACACTATGCTCACGTCGGAGTGTCGCTTCAAGGTCATGGAGCAGATCTGGGTGAGGCACGCCACCAGCATCGTTGTCGGCTAGCCTTCGGACCCGCCGGAGCCGGAGGAGGAGGAGGATCCGGACGAGTAGGAGCAGGATCTTTTGATGGAGGAGGAGGAGAAAGAGCTGGCTCTGGCTCCGAGTTTCAATATGGAGGATACAGAGCCCGAGTTCGCGGGCGCCCAAGCGGCTGAGATGGCGGAGTAGCATGCCATCCTAAAGTCCATCGAGGATGAGGCCTATTTGAAGGCTAGTCGGTAGTTCATCCGACATGAGCGGGCAGCGAGCGACGTGCTTTTCGCTGAACTCGACTCGGAGGCGGAGCAGCCGCAGGAGTCGGAGATGTGGCTATCACCCATGTACCTAGAGCCGGGCACAGATTTAGTGGACATCTCTGAAGAGGACTATGATAGTTTAGGTTACTGTTATCTACATTGTACGTCGTTTACATGGTTTTGTATGTATCTAAGATTCATCGTACAAGGTATCCGCATGCAAAGAAATAAATTTGAAGTTTAACCGGTCACTATCCGCGGAAACGTTTAGACGTGTTCCCAGACGTTTGAGTGGTTGGTTTTGCGTCGGAATGCAGATGCTCTAGCATCTCTACATACACATGAAACACAAGTATGAAACTGTGCCCCAAAACATGAGTTGGACAAGGCAAGTAGGTCTCTATCCCTGTCTTTCTAGGGGATTTTGTTGGAGCATCAATATTCAAGTACTCTACCACCAACCAGCGCTGAGCAAGAAGGATGTCCCAACCAAAACATCCTTTTAGGCTGAAGTATGAACTGAGAAAGAGGACAACAGGCTGAACACTTCACAGTTCCCACCATGCAAGAAGCAACAACCGTGAAATGAACAATGTTCACACATTATTATTCAATTAAAGCGTGACACACGCCTCCGATACACCATTGACTCAGATCTGAGGACCCAATCTGCCAAACGAATCATGTGGCCTGCATTATTTATACTGAGCAGATCTTGTCCAGACTATCCATTAGTCACTTCACTCACCAACCGTTCCGTAGGCGCTCATTCTACATACATATCCAGGACGACCGAGCCAGCAAAGGAGAGTACAGAGTAGCACAGCCGCACAGACATCCACAGAGACGGAGTGATCCCAACAGCAGAAACAATGGCGAGCGAAGGAGACCTGAAGCTGCTGGGCCTGATGGTGAGCCCGTTCGTGACCCGGGTCCGGCTGGCGCTGCACATGAAGGGCGTGGGCTACGAGTATATCGAGACGGACGTGCTGGACAAGGGCGAGCTCCTCCTCCGGTACAACCCGGTCCACAAGAAGGTGCCGGTGCTCATCCACAACGGCGTGCCGCTCTGCGAGTCTCAGGTCATCGTGCAGTACGTCGACGAGGTCTGGCCCGCCGGCGCGCCCATCCTCCCCGCCGACGCCTACGCCCGAGCCACCGCCCGCTTCTGGGCCGCCTACGTCGACGACAAGGTGCGTGCGTGCTTTTCCTCCCTGCTCTGCTCTGCTCTGAAATGTGGGTAGCGCCGGAGTGTGACGGTGCCGGTCGGTGTATTCTTCTTGCTCTGCTGCAGCTGTTCCCCGCCTGGCTGGGCCTCCTCAAGGCCCCGACCGAGGCGGCGAGGGCGGAGAAGGTGGACGCGACGCTCGCCGCGCTCGCGCAGCTAGAGGTGGCCGCGGCCGAGTGCCTGGACGGCGGCAGGAGGCCCTTCTTCGGCGGCGACTCCATCGGGTTCCTCGACCTCGCCGTCGGGTGCAACATGTTCTGGATGGAGGCGCTGCGCAGGATGTTCGGCGTGACGTTCCTCGACGCCGGCAGGACCCCGCTGCTGACCGCGTGGGCGGGGCGGTTCGCGGCCACCGAGGCAGCGAGGGCGGTGGTGCCGGACCCCGACGGCGCGGTGGCGTTCGCCAGGAAGCTTCAGGCCAAATACGGCGTCGCCCCACCTGCCAACTGAATACAGCAACTTGCTTCAGTCCAGTTGACTCCCAAGTCCCAAGTAGTGATACTCATCCTATGGAAAATGTACCGGTGACTCGTGTAGTAAAGCCATGGAGAGAAATCATGGATCATCTTTTTTACTTGACCAGATGGAATTATCGCTCCATGTCCGTTGATCTTGATCCCCAACCACGTCTCCTCAAGATAAGGGCTTATAGTTGTTGACGTCAACGATAAGTTTCCTATCATTGACACCAACAGCGACATGATGTCATTATTGAAGGCTTTTACGACTTTTTTATATGGGTTTAGGTTTTTACTGGAAATGTTAGAGATGCTTTGTGTGTGCATTAGTTAAATTTTATAAAAGTGTCACGTACCATTTTGTTGGAAATATGCCCTAGAGGCAATAATAAAATGGTTATTATTGTATTTCCTTGTTCATGATAATTGTCTATTGTTCATGCTATAATTGTGTTAACCGAAAACCATAATACATGTGTGAATACATAGACCACAACATGTCCCTAGTGAGCCTCTAGTTGACTAGCTCGTTGATCAATAGATGGTCACGTTTTCATGGCCATGGACATTGGATGTCGTTGATAACGGGATCACATCATTAGGAGAATGATGTGATGGACAAGACCCAATCCTAAGCATAGCACAAGATCGTGTAGTTCGTTTGCTAAAGCTTTTCAATGTCAAGTATCGTTTCCTTAGACCATGAGATTGTGCAACTCCCGGATACCGTAGGAATGCTTTGGGTGTGCCAAACGTCACAACGTAACTGGGTGGCTATAAAGGTGCACTACGGGTATCTCCGAAAGTATTTGTTGGGTTGGCACGAATCGAGATTGGGATTTGTCACTCCGTGTGACGGAGAGGTATCTCTGGGCCCACTCGGTAAGACATCATCATAATGAGCTCAATGTGACTAAGGAGTTAGCCACGGGATGATGTATTACGGAACGAGTAAAGAGACTTGCCAGTAACGAGATTGAACAAGGTATAGGGATACCGGCGATCGAATCTCGGGCAAGTACCATACCGATAGACAAAGGGAATTGTATACGGGATTAATTGAATCCCCGACATCGTGGTTCATCCGATGAGATCATCGTGGAGTACATGGGAGCCAACATGGGTATCCAGATCCCGCTGTTGGTTATTGGCCGGAGAAGTGTCTCGGTCATGTCTACGTGTCTCCCGAACCCGTAGGGTCTACACACTTAAGGTTCGATGACGCTAGGGTTATAGGGAAAAGGTATACGTGATTACCGAAGGTTGTTCGGAGTCCCGGATGAGATCCTGGACGTCACGAGGAGCTCCGGAATGGTCCGGAGGTAAAGATTGATATATAGGAAGTCCAGTTTTGGTCACCGGAAAGTTTTCGGGCTCATCGGTAGTGTACCGGGAGTGCCGGGAGGGTGCCGGAGGACCCCCGGGAGGGGTGTGACGACCAAAGGACCACATGGGCTGTTAGATAAAGTGTGCCAGCCCTTATTGGGCTGGGAAAGACTTTTGCTAAAGGCCCATGCGGCTGGAGATAAGGAGATAAGGCAAAAAGGATTTAAAAGGAGGAGATCCACCTCCCTTGTGGGAGGTGGACTCTCCCTTTAATTCGGCCGGCCATCTCCTCTTTGGAGTAGAGGCCAAGCCAGCCCTCCACGTCCCTCCTCCTATATATACTTGAGGTTTTGGATGTTTTGAGACAAGATTTGATCTCTCTCTCTCACGGCAAAGCCCTACCTCTCTTCTTCCTCCTCCGCAGCGCTTAGGCGAAGCCCTGTCGGAATACCTTGCTACTCCACCACCACCACGCCGTCGTGCTGCTGTTGGAGCCCTTCCTCAACCTCTCCTTCCTCCTTGCTGGATCAAGGTGTTGGAGACGTCACCGGGTTGCACGTGTGTTGAACGCGGAGGTGCCGTCCGTTCGGCACTTGATCGGATCTACCGCGATCTGAATCGCTGCGAGTACGACTCCATCAACCGCGTTCTTGTAACGCTTCCGCTTAGCGATCTTCAAAGGTATGAAGATCCACTCTCCCCTTGCTCGTTGCTGGTTTCTCCATAGATGGATCTTGGTGAACGCGTAGGAAAATTTTTGATTTACTACTACGTCTCCC
Source organism: Hordeum marinum (assembly GCA_022496015.1). Classification (NCBI taxonomy): domain Eukaryota; kingdom Viridiplantae; phylum Streptophyta; class Magnoliopsida; order Poales; family Poaceae; genus Hordeum; species Hordeum marinum. The sequence continues at coordinate 501,641,659 of CM039678.1, read as the reverse complement.
AACAGTGGCATCATGAGCTAGGTCTATGCGTAGAATCTATGCACGAGTAGAACACAAAGCAGTTGTGGGCGTCGATTTTGTTAATATGCTTGCTGTTACTAGTCTTATCTTGATTCGACGGTATTGTGGGATGAAGCGGCCCGGACCAACCTTACACGTACGCTTACGTGAGACCGGTTCCACCGCCTGACATGCACTAGTTGCATAAGGTGGCTAGCGGGTGTCTGTCTCTCCCACCTTAGTCGGATTGGATTCGATGAAAAGGGTCCTTATGAAGGGTAAATAGCAATTGGCATATCACGTTGTGGTTTTGACGTAGGTAAGAAACGTTCTTGCTAGAAACCTATAGCAACCACGTAAAAACTTGCAACTACAAATTAGAGGACGTCTAACTTGTTTTTGCAGCATATGCCGTGTGATGTGATATGGCCAAAAGGATGTGATGTGATGCATTGTGATGTATGAGATTGATCATGTTCTTGTAATAGGGTTCACGACTTGCATGTCGATGACTATGACAACCGGCAGGAGCCATAGGAGTTGTCTTATATTATTGTATGACCTGCGTGTCAATCATAAACGCCATGTAATTACTTTACTTTATTGCTAAACATTAGCTGTAGTAGTAGAAGTAATAGTTGGCGAGACAACTTCATGAAGACACAATGATGGAGATCATGATGATGGAGATCATGGTGTCGTGCCGGTGACAGTGATGATCATGGTGCCCCGAAGATGGAGATCAAAGGAGCAAGATGACATTGGCCATATCATGTCACTATATTGATTGCATGTGATGTTTATCATGTTTACATCTTATTTGCATAGAACGACGGTAGTAAATAAGATGATCTCTCAATAAAATTTCAAGAAAGGTGTTCACCCTAACTGTGCACCGTTGCTAAGGATCGTCGTTCCGAAGCACCACGTGATGATCGGGTGTGATAGGTTCTAACGTTCGCATACAACGGGTGTAAGCCAGATTTACACATGCGAAACACTTAGGTTGACTTGACGAGCCTAGCATGTACAGACATGGCCTCGAAACACGGAAGACCGAAAGGTCGAACATGAGTCGTATAGAAGATACGATCAACATAGAGATGTTCACCATGGATGACTAGTCCGTCTCACGTGATGATCGGACACGGGCTAGTTGACATGGATCATGTATCACTTGGAAGACTAGAGAGATGTCTATCTAAGTGGGAGTTCATTAATAATTTGATTAAATGAACTTAATTATCATGAACTTAGTCTAAAAATGTCCTTGCAAATTATGTCGTAGATAGCTCGCGCTGTAGCTCCACGGTTTTATTGATACAATCCTAGAGAAAAGTAAGTTGAAAGTTGATGGTAGCAATAATGCGGACTGAGTCCGTGATCTGAGGATTGTCCTCATTGCTGCACAGAAAGCTTATGTTTTTGATGTACCATTAACTGCACCACTCCCTCAAGCGTTGTCTGTAGATGTTGTGAACATATGACAGGCACTTTTTGGTGACTACATGATAGTTCAATGCGTCATGCATTACGGCTTATAATTGAGGCTCCAAAACGTTTTGAATGTCACGGAACATATGAGATGTTCTAGGAGCTGAGATTGTGATCTCAGGCTCGTGCCTATGTTGAGAGGTATGAGACCTCCAACAAGATTCTTTGTCTGCAAGATAAAGGAGAATAGCTCAATCGCTGAGCGTGTGCTCAGATTGTCTGGGTGCTACAATCACTTGAATCAAGTGGGAGTTAATCTTCCAGATGAGATAGTGATTAATGCAGTTCTCCAAGTCACTGCCACCAAGCTACTAGAGCTTCGTGATGAACTATAACATGCCAGGGATGGATAAGATGATCCCTGAGTTGTTCGTGATGTTTGACACCACGAAGGTAGAAATCAAGAAGGAGCATCAAGTGTTGATGGTTAAGTGAAACCACTAGTTTCAAAAGGGGCAAGGGCAAGAAGGGAAAACTTTAGGAATGGCAAGCCAGTTGTTGCTCTAGTGAAGAAACCCAAGGTTGAGCCCGAACCCGAGACTAAGTGCTTCTGTTATGAGGAGAATGTTCGCTGAAGCGGAAAAACCCTAGATGCTTGGTAGATAAGAAGGCTAGTAATGTCAATGGAATTATATTTGATATACGTGTTAGTGATGTGTACCTTGCTGGTACTCCTAGTAGCACCTGGGTATTGGATACCGGTTCGGTTGCTAAGTGTTAGCAACTCGAAATAAAAGCTACAGAATAAATGGAGACTAGCTAGGTGAAAGGTGACGATGTGTGTTGGAAGTATTTCCAAGATTGATGTGATCACCATCGCACGCTCTCTCTACCTTCGGGATTTGTGATAAACCTAAATAAATGTTATTTGGTGTTTGCGTTGAGCATGAACGTGATTAGATCATGATTAGTGCGATACGGTTATTCATATAAGTTAGAGAATAATGGTTATTCTGTTTACATGGATAATGCCTTCAATGGTCATGCACCCACTCGGAATGGTTTATCGAATCATGATCGTAGTAGTACACATGTTCATAACGTTGGTACCAAAAGATACAAAGTTAATAATGATAGTACCACATGCTTGTGGCACTGCCATGTAATGTCATATTGGTATAAATCGCATGAAGAAACTCCATGATGATGGATTTTTTGACTCACTCGATTTCGAATCGGTTGAGACATGCGAGCCATGCCTCTTGGGCAAGATGACTGAGACCCTGTCATCCAATATGATGGAGCGGGCAAGTGGCTTATTGGAATTAATACATGTTGATGTATGTGGTCCAATGAGTGTTGAAACACACAGTGGATATCGTTGTTTTTCTTTACCTTCACTGATGATTTGAGTAAATATGGGGATATTTACTTAATGAAACACGAATCTGAAATGTTTGAAAGGTTCAAGGAGTTTCAGAGTGAAGTTAAATATCATCGTGACAAGAAGATAAATGTCTATGATATGATCATGGAGGTGAATATCTAAGTTACGAGTTTGGTATGCAATTTTAGACAATGTGGAAATTGTTTCACAGCTCACGCCTCCTGGAACACCATAGTGTGATGGTGTGTTCGAACGTCGTAGTCGTGCTCTATTGGATATAGTGAGTACTATGATGTCTCTTATCGTTTTACCACTATCGTTATGGGGTTATGCATTAAAGACAAATCCATTCACTTTAACAGGGCACCATCTAAGTCTGTTGAGATGACACCGTGAGAATTATGGTTTGACAGAAGCCTAAGCTGTCATTTCTTAATGTTTGGGGCTGCGACGCTTATGTGAAAATGGGTTTTTCACCTAGCGAGCTCGAACCCAAAGCAGACAAATGCATCTTCATAGAATACCCTAATGAGACATTGGGTATACCTTCTATCTCAGATCCAAGCGCAAAAGGTGTTTGTTGCTAAGAACGGGTCCTTTCTTGAGAAAGAGTTTCTCTCGAAAGAATTGAGTGGGAGGAAGATAGAACTTGATGAGGTTGTTGAACCTTTGTTTCAACCAGAGAATAGCGCAACACAGAAAGATGTTTCTGTAGAGCCTACTCAGTTGAAAAGGAAGTTAATGATGATGATCATGAAGCTTCGGATCAAGTCACTATCGAACCTCGTAGGTCGACAAGGACGCGTACTGCTCCTGAGTAGTACGACAACCCTGTCTTGGAAATCATGTTGTTGGACAACGATGAACCTACGAACTATGGAGAAGCGATGGTGGGCCCGGATTCCAACAAATGGCTAGGAGCCATGAAATCCGAGAAAGGATCCATGTATGAAAACCAATTATGGACTTTGGTAGACTTGCCTGTTGAATGGCGGGTCATTGAGTACAAATGGACTTTTGAGATAAACATAGACGCTAATGGTGAAATGTCACCGTTTATAAAGCTCGACTTGTCGCAAAGAAGTTTCCGCCAAGTTCAAGGAGTTGACTGCAATGAGATTGTCTCATCTGTAGCGATGCTAAAAGTCTATTAAAATTTTGTTAGCAGTTGCTGCATTTTTCGATTATGAAATCTGGCAGATGGATGACAAAACAAGGTTTCCGTAATGGTTTCTGTGAGGAAGAGTTGTATGTGATACAACCAGAAGGTTTTGTCAATCCTAAGGATGCTAATAATATGCAAACTCCAGCGATCCTTCTATGGACTGGAGCAAGCATCTCGGAGTTGGAATATATGCTTTGATGAGGTGATCAAAGTGTTTAAGTTTATACAAAGTTTATGAGAAACTTGTATTTGCAAGAAAGCGAGTGGGAGCACTATGGAATTTCTTATAAGAATATGTAGTTGACATATTATTGATCGGAAATGATGTAGAATTTCTGGAAAGCATGAAGGGTTGTTTGAAAAGTTTTTTTTTCAAAGGAAGACCCAGATAAAGCTACTATTTTATTGAGCATCAAGATCTATAGGGATAGATCTATTCGCTTGATAAGTTTTTTTGACGAAGACATACCTTGACAAGTTTTTGAAGGAGTTCAAAATAGATGGGTCAAAGAAGGAGTTCTTGACTGTATTGTAAGGTGTGAAATTGAGTAAGACTCAATACCCGACCACGGCAGAAGATAAAGAAGAGATGAGTGTCATCTCCTATGCTTTAGCCATAGGCTCTATATAGTATGCCATGCTGTGTACCGCACCTGTGTGTGCCTTGCCATGAGTCTGTCAAGGGGTACAAGAGTAATCCAAGAGTGGATCACTGGACAGCGGTCAAAGTTAGCCTTAGTAACTTGAGAACTAAGGAAATATTTCTCGATTATGGAGGTGATAAAGAGTTCATCGTAAAGTGTTACGATGATGCAAGCTTTAAAACCAATCCGGATGACTCTTAGTAGAAATCCAGCTACGTATAGTGGAGCAGCCATTTGGAATAGCTCCAAGTGGAGCATGGGAGTAGTATCTACAAATATGACATGGAAAGTTTGCAAGGTACACACGGATCTAAATGTCGCAGACCCGTTGACTAAAAACCTCTTTCACGAGCAGAACATGAACAAACCCCAGAACTTATTGGGTGTTAATCACATGATGATATGATCATATGGTGATGTAAGTGTTAATCACATGGTGATGTGAACTAGATTATTGACTCTAGTGCAAGTGGGAGACTGTTGGAAATATGCCCTAGAGGCAATAATAAAATGGTTATTATTGTATTTCCTTGTTCATGATAATTGTCTATTGTTCATGCTATAATTGTGTTAACCGAAAACCATAATACATGTGTGAATACATAGACCACAACATGTCCCTAGTGAGCCTCTAGTTGACTAGCTCGTTGATCAATAGATGGTCACGGTTTCATGGCCATGGACATTGGATGTCGTTGATAACGGGATCACATCATTAGGAGAATGATGTGATGGACAAGACCCAATCCTAAGCATAGCACAAGATCGTGTAGTTCGTTTGCTAAAGCTTTTCAATGTCAAGTATCGTTTCCTTAGACCATGAGATTGTGCAACTCCCGGATACCGTAGGAATGCTTTGGGTGTGCCAAACGTCACAACGTAACTGGGTGGCTATAAAGGTGCACTACGGGTATCTCCGAAAGTATTTGTTGGGTTGGCACGAATCGAGATTGGGATTTGTCACTCCGTGTGACGGAGAGGTATCTCTGGGCCCACTCGGTAAGACATCATCATAATGAGCTCAATGTGACTAAGGAGTTAGCCACGGGATGATGTATTACGGAACGAGTAAAGAGACTTGCCAGTAACGAGATTGAACAAGGTATAGGGATACCGGCGATCGAATCTCGGGCAAGTACCATACCGATAGACAAAGGGAATTGTATACGGGATTAATTGAATCCCCGACATCGTGGTTCATCCGATGAGATCATCGTGGAGTACGTGGGAGCCAACATGGGTATCCAGATCCCGCTGTTGGTTATTGGCCGGAGAAGTGTCTCGGTCATGTCTACGTGTCTCCCGAACCCGTAGGGTCTACACACTTAAGGTTCGATGACGCTAGGGTTATAGGGAAAAGGTATACGTGATTACCGAAGGTTGTTCGGAGTCCCGGATGAGATCCCGGACGTCACGAGGAGCTCCGGAATGGTCCGGAGGTAAAGATTGATATATAGGAAGTCCAGTTTTGGTCACCGGAAAGTTTTCGGGCTCATCGGTAGTGTACCGGGAGTGCCGGGAGGGTGCCGGAGGACCCCCGGGAGGGGTCTGACGACCAAAGGACCACATGGGCTGTTAGATAAAGTGTGCCAGCCCTTATTGGGCTGGGAAAGACTTTTGCTAAAGGCCCATGCGGCTGGAGATAAGGAGATAAGGCAAAAAGGATTTAAAAGGAGGAGATCCACCTCCCTTGTGGGAGGTGGACTCTCCCTTTAATTCGGCCGGCCATCTCCTCTTTGGAGTAGAGGCCAAGCCAGCCCTCCACGTCCCTCCTCCTATATATACTTGAGGTTTTGGATGTTTTGAGACAAGATTTGATCTCTCTCTCTCACGGCAAAGCCCTACCTCTCTTCTTCCTCCTCCGCAGCGCTTAGGCGAAGCCCTGTCGGAATACCTTGCTACTCCACCACCACCACGCCGTCGTGCTGCTGTTGGAGCCCTTCCCCAACCTCTCCTTCCTCCTTGCTGGATCAAGGTGTTGGAGACGTCACCGGGCTGCACGTGTGTTGAACGCGGAGGTGCCGTCCGTTCGGCACTTGATCGGATCTACCGCGATCTGAATCGCTGCGAGTACGACTCCATCAACCGCGTTCTTGTAACGCTTCCGCTTAGCGATCTTCAAAGGTATGAAGATCCACTCTCCCCTTGCTCGTTGCTGGTTTCTCCATAGATGGATCTTGATGAACGCGTAGGAAATTTTTTGATTTACTACTACGTCTCCCAACACATTTTCCTCCAACAATAAGAATGTGCCATACAACACAAGAGTCATAGGTTCCCGCGGTACTTACGTACAACGAAAACTTGGACGCCTATATATGTAGTTAGTGTTTTGGATATGACTACAAATTTCTCCCGCGGCTCCTCAAGTGGAGAAAAATTTAAGAAGCGAAATAGGACTACTGATTGTTACAACCATCGTTCCACCCCATATATGGACCGACGGGATGAAGAACAAAATAAAAGGCGCAACAACTTTTTTCAAAAGAAATGCGTTAGAGGAGTCCCCTACTGTGATATTTGTTTGTTTTTAAGAAGAAGAACTCAAATTCACATCCGTGAGGACTTGAACCCAGATGGTTAGAGCATCTCCAGCCGCGCCCCCAGCAGGCCCCTTCCAGACGTTTTTTCCGCGTCGGCGCCCAAAAAACGGCCCAGCTGCGTCCCCAGGAGACCGTTTTTCGCCGGTTTGGGTTGAAACTGGTGCCGGCGGACCCAGGCCGAACCCGGTGCGCTGGGGGCGCCGGGGCGGGCAATTTTGGCGCGAAAAAGGATGGGCCCGTCGAGTCAGCGAGACGCCGCTTCGTCGTCCTCATCGCCTCGGTTCCCACAGGAATCAATGCGAAGGCTGTCGCGCTGCCGTGCTGGTCACCTCCATTGATGCCTCAAGGGCGGCACAGTGAAGGCGCCACACCACGCGTCGCCCGGCATGCAGCCTCTCCCCACCCCCGCTGCGGCTATAAAAGGCGACGTCCCCGCCGGTGGACGGCACAGGCCTCATTTCCCCCTTACTCCGGCGCACAACCCTACACTCCCCCCCGCCCCGCCTGCCCGCCGACAAACATGGTCGAGAGGTTTCCATGTGACGGGGCGGCGGCGAACGGCTTCGGCCGCCGCCATCTCCAAGAGCCGGAGACGCGCCTCCTCTACGAGGGTGAGTACCCGGGGCCCCCGGACATGTGGGTGCCGGGAGCGTGAAGGCTGAGCGCCGGCGGCGTCCCCGTGCCGCCTGTACCCGAAGGGGCAGCGTGGCGGGCCAAGATCGCCCGCATGCGCTCGTCCATGACGGAGGAGCAGCGGAACGAGCAGCGGTACACCGCCGACAGCCACACCATGTGATCCATGTACTTCGCGCGCCGCCGCGAGGAGCAGATCGCCTCCACCAACGGCGTCATCCCCCGCAGCCGCCTCAACGTGGACGGCCGACGCGAGTGATGGGGCGTGCCCGGCCACACCCTCGAGGCCGTCCTTGACCACATCAAGACCGGCAACGTGTCGCGCCTCGAGTACCCGTAGCGGCCATCTTTCTCTCGCCGTCGTGGCAGCTCTTGGACGCCGAGGCGGATGGATCATCTTTTTACTTGACCAGATGGAATTATCGCTCCATGTCCATTGATCTTGATCCCCAACCACGTCTCCTCAAGATAAGGGCTTATAGTTGTTGACGTCAATGATAAGTTTCCTATCATTGGCACCAACAGCAACATGATGTCATTATTGAAGGCTTTTACGACTTTTTTATATGGGTTTAGGTTTTTAGTGGAAATGTTAGAGATGCTTTGTGTGTGCATTAGTTAAATTTTATAAAAATGTCACGTACCATTTTCCTCTAACGGCATACTTGCTTCTTTTGCAATAAGAATGTGCCATACAACACAAGAGTCATAGGTTCCCGCGGTACTGTAAACGTACAACGAAAACTTGGACTCCTATATATGTAGTTAGTGTTTTGGATATGACTACAAATTTTCCCCGCGGCTCCTCAAGTGGAAAAAAAATTAAGAAGCGAAATAGGACTACTGATTGTTACAACCATCGTTCCACCCCATATATGGACCGACGGGATGAAGAACAAAATAAAAAGCGCAACAACTTTCTTTAAAAGAAATGCGTTAGAGGAGTCCCCTACTGTGATATTTGTTTGTTTTTAAGGAGAAGAACTCAAATTCACACCCGTGAGGACTTGAACCCATATGGTTAGAGCATATCCAGCCGCGCCCCTAACAGGCCCCTTCCAGACATTTTTTCCTCGTCGGCGCCTAAAAAACGGCCCAGTTGCGTCCCCAGGAGACCGTTTTTCGCCGGTTTTGGTTGAAACTGGTGCCTGCGGACCCAGGGCGAACCCGATGCGCTGAGGGGCGCCTAGGGGCGCCAGGGCGGGCAATTTTGGCGCGAAAAAGGATGGGCCCGTCGAGTCAGCGAGACGCCGCTTCGTCGTCCTCATCGCCTCGGTTCCCACAGGAATCAATGCGAAGGCTGTCGCGCTGCCGTGCCGGTCACCTCCATTGATGCCTCAAGGGCGGCGCAGTGAAGGCGCCGCGCCGCGCGTCGCCCGGCATGCAGCCTCTCCCCACCCCCGCTGCGGCTATAAAAGGCGACGTCCCGTCGGTGGACGGCACAGGCCTCATTTCCCTTACTCCGGCACACAACCCTACACTCCCCCCCCCCCGCCTGCCCGTCGAAAAACATGGTCGAGAGGTTTCCAGGCGACGGCGCGGCGGCGAACGGCTTCGGCCGCCGCCATCTCCAAGAGCCGGAGGCGCGCCTCCTCTACGAGGGTGAGTACCCGAGGCCCCCGGACATGTGGGTGCCGGGAGCGTGGAGGCTGAGCACCGACGGCGTCCCCGTGCCGCCTGTACCCGAAGGGGCAGCGTGGCGGGCCGAGATCGCCCGCATGCGCTCGTCCATGACGGAGGAGCAGCGGAACGAGCAGCGGTACACCGACGACAGCCACACCATGTGATCCATGTACTTCGCGCGCCGCCGCGAGGAGCAGATCGCCTCCACCAACGACGTCATCCCCCGCAGCCGCCTCAACGCGGACGGCCGACGCGAGTGGTGGGGCGTGCCCGGCCACACCCTCGAGGCCGTCCTTGACCACATCAAGACCGGCAACGTGCCGCGCCTCGAGTACCCGTAGCGGCCATCTTTCTCTCGCCGTCGTGGCAGCTCTTGGACGCCGAGGCGGATGGATCATCTTTTTTACTTGACCAGATGGAATTATCGCTTCATGTCCATTGATCTTGATCCCCAACCACGTCTCGTCAAGATAAGGGCTTATAGTTGTTGACGTCAACGATAAGTTTCCTATCATTGGGACCAACGGCGACATGATGTCATTATTGAAGGCTTTTACGACTTTTTTTTATATGGGTTTAGGTTTTTACTGGAAATGTCAGAGATGCTTTGTGTGTGCATTAGTTAAATTTTATAAAAGTGTCACGTACCATTTTTCTTCAACGACATACTTGCTTCTTTTGCAATAAGAATGTGCCATACAACACAAGAGTCATAGGTTCCCGCGGTACTGTAAACGTACAACGAAAACTTGGAGTCCTATATATGTAGTTAGTGTTTTGGATATGACTACAAATTTTCCCCACGGCTCCTCAAGTGAAAAAAGATTTAAGAAGCGAAATAGGACTACTGATTGTTACAACCATCGTTCCACCCCATATATGGACCGACGGGATGAAGAACAAAATAAAAAGCGCAACAACTTTGTTTAAAAGAAATGCGTTAGAAGAGTCCCCTACTGTGATATTTGTTTGTTTTTAAGAAGAAGAACTCAAATTCACATCCGTGAGGACTTGAACCTAGATGGTTAGAGCATCTCCAGCCGCGCCCCCAACAGGCCCCTTCCAGACGTTTTTTCCGCGTCGGCGCCCAAAAAACGGCCCAGCTGTGTTCCCAGGAGACCGTTTTTTGCCGGTTTGGGCCGAAACTGGCACCGGCGGATCCAGGCCGAACCCGGTGCGCTGGGGGTGCCTGGAGGTGCCGGGGCGGGCGATTTTGGCATGAAAAAGGATGGGTCCGTCGAGTCAGCGAGACGCCGCTTCGTCGTCCTCATCGCCCCGGTTCCCGCAGGAATCAATGCGAAGGTTGCCGCGCTGCCGCGCCGGTCACCTCCATTGATGCCTCAAGGGCGGCGCAGAGAAGGCGCCGCGCCGCGCGTCCCGCCACACGTCGCCCGGCAAGCAGCCTCTCCCCGCCCCCGCTGCGGCTATAAAAGGCGACGTCCCCGCCGATGGACGGCACATGCCTCATTTCCCCCTACTCCGGCGCACAACCCTACACTCCCCCCCCCCCCGCCTTCCCGCCGACGAACATGGCTGAAAGGTTTCCAGGCGACGGCGCGGCGGCGAACGGCTTCGGCCGCCACCATCTCCAAGAGCCGGAGGTGCCTCCTCTACGAGGCCGAGTACCCAGGGGCCCCGGACATGTGGGTGCCGGGAGCGTGGAGGCTGAGCGCCGGTGGCATCCCCGTGCCGCCTGTACCCCAAAGGGGCGGCGTGGCAGGCCGAGATTGCCCGCATCCGCTCGTCCATGACGGAGGAGCAGCGAAACGAGCAACGGTACGCCGCCGACAGCCACACCATGTGGTCCATGTACTTCGCGCGCCGCCGCGAGGAGCAGATCGCCTCGACCAACGGCGTCATCCCCCGCAGCTGCCTCAACGCCGACGGCCGACGCGAGTGGTGGGGCGTACCCGGCCGCACCCTCGAGGTCGTCCTTGACTACATCAAGACCGGCAACGTGCCGCACCTCGAGTACCCGCAGCGGACATCTTTCTCTCGCCGCCGTGGTAGCTCCTGGACGCCGTGGCGGATGGAGCCGGGGTCGTCCTCGTCATCGGGCTTCGGCTCGTCGGCGCTTCGCCCCGTCAAGCCCGAGCCGGAGGAGACACCACTCGGGCACCGCACTCGCTCGGGCGCCCTCGCCATCACCGAGGGTGCCCGACCCTCCCCATGCTCCCTCCGCCTGGTACGGCCGAAGCCCTCGTCATTGCCGAAGCTGCTCCCCGTGAAGCCGGAGCACGCTGACATGATGGCCCCCGACGATGAGTCTGCCCTCAAGTGGGCGAAGGAGGACTACGTCCGCGAGTAGGTGCGCCGCCAGCGCCGCGAGTACCTGAAGCTCCAGGCCCATCGCCGCGAGAAGGAGGGCAGCGTCATCGTCCTCGACAACGACGAGGAGGACGAGGCCGGGCCGTCCAGCGCCCCACCGCGTGTCGGCGACCTCGGCCAGGGCTGCAGCAGGGACGGCGACGGCGCAGGCGAGGCGCGCGACGACGGCGGCGGTGACTACACCCGCTTCTACAGGCTTCTCGGCATGTAGGCGACGACGACGACGACGTAGGTTAGGCGTAGTTTAGGCGTAGTTTGCGTGATTTTATGTTTTTTACAAATATCAATGAAGTATCGTCGAATTCGTGCAAAAGTCACCGAGTTTGCACGAAATTTGAACGTAATGTTGCCGACCCCGCAGCGACCTGTGGGCCGACAACTTGGAACGAAGTCGCCCTCAGGGGCCAATCTACCGCCGGTTCGTCCCGATCCCGCTCTTTTTCGACGTCCTTGGAGGCCGAACGGCTGAAGATGCTCTTAGATCGTATATCCACTCCCCTCACCTTCTGAGCCTAGCTCACTATTTGAAGAATAACAACCTTAATTTTTGTAAACAATAAAGGATGTCCAATATGTAGCAAGTCATGTCAAAGACAGAACATGTGTGCGATTACCGTGGGAAATGCTACAGTCAAGATACAAGATATTGTTTTGGAAAAATATATTAGAACCAACAAAAATTATGTCAAGTACGGAGCAACATTTTTTTAGGGTATGTGAAATAACACATTGATGATCATCAATGAATATATATAGTTACATTGTCGTCGATGCCGAATTGATTGCGGCTATCAGAGTTTTACCATGGCACACATTTTTACCAAAACAAGTGACTTTTTCGCAACAAAGGAAAATAATCACTTAACACCATTTTTAGAGTTTCGTTTGTTATTTGTTAGTTATGTTTCGAATTTAAATTTAAAACTACGGACCACCTTTGCGTGTCCTGTTTCTGCAAATTATGGGCCTTAAGTATACATAGTTGCACATGGACCCACGCTAACCGAAATCACTAGTTAGCGAGTACATTTTTCAACGATTCAACGATTACTCTTACTTTCCTAGGTTGCGACAATTGACGCACTGCATACATGCCATTTGTTGCAATCCGGGACTTTTCCCTTTTTTCGTAGATTCGTATTTTCAAAGCGTTTTATCTCCTAAACCGTGCGTCCAAATCTCGAACCGTTTTCACCGTTGGCTTTTTTGCGTCAAGATCTTCAAAACTAGATCTCATATTGATCGGTTTTGACGATTTTTTTCACGAAAAAACGGAACGCAAAAACCATGCCTCACGTGATAGAAAAAATAATAGAAAACACGATTTTTCCCTTTCCCAGAGGCATGACCCGTGCCTCTCGCGAAGGCAAAACCGTTTCTCTCACGGAAGCAAAACCGTGCCTCTCGCGGAAATAAAGAGAGAGTAGAAAACATGTTTTTTTCCTTTCCGAGAGGCACGGCCGTGCCTCTCACGAAGGAAAAACCGTGCCTCTCGCGAAAAGAGAGAGAGAGAGAGAGAGCAGAAAACACGTTTTTTTCCGTTCGGAGAGGCATGGCCGTGCCTCTCGCGAAGGTAAAATCGTGCCTCTCGCGAAAGCAAAACCGCCCCTCTCTCAAAAAAAAGCGAGAAAACGTGTTTTTCCCTTTTCGAAAGGCACGGCCATGCCTCTCGCTATAGAAAAACCGTATCGCTGGCAAAAACAAAATAGTGCCTCTCGTAAACGCGTTTTTTTGCACAATTTTTTTTCCGGCCAAAAGCTTCGAAAGACCGGTGGAAAACCAGAATGCCAAGAAAACCCGAAAAAACCATTCCAAAAAGGCGAAAACACGTGCAAAAATATATTCCGAAAGAAACGTTCAGATCGCGACATGTGGCGACGATTGAAAATGCGCCAAACGACGGCACGTGAAAATGGTCGCTGAAAGACTCATGAGGAAGTGCTTGCTAACTAGTTGCTCCCTACGCTAACATGCGACTGCCTACGTCGTGCGTTCTGTGAATCTGGCTTCCAACTCCCGGGAGGCACACGCGAGATTGACCGGACCACGCGCACGGGAAGCCCTGGCCCCTTTTTCTGCTTTTGTTTTACGTTTTTCTGTTTTTGTTTTTTTGCTTTATTTTGCACTTGTAATTAAAAATATTTAACATGTATAAAAAATTATTGATCATTTACTATAAAAAATTATGATATATTGTATCATATATATAAAGTTTTTAATCAGTCATCCCAAAAACAGATTAACAAGAATTCGAAAAATTTTAATCAAGCATTTGAGAAATGTTAAATGTGTATAGAAAAAATCTAAAAAATATATTAAAAATGATTATTTTTTATCATGTATATCAAAATATTAACTAAGCGTTTGAACAAACACGTTGAAAAATTCTAATGAAACATTTGGAAAATGTTTAATATGAATAGATAAAATGTTGACAATGAATTAAAAATGATGAAAATTTCCTGATCAAGTATATAAAAATGTTAATCAAGCAATTGAAAAAGGATGTGTTTAGGTCCCAGTCGACTGAGACTTCACGAAGTCTCGGTTAAGTAATATAGTATGCAAGAAGAAAGAAAAACTCACAAAAATAATATTTTCACCAATCTCAATGCAAAATAAATGGATTATGTTGTCGACTGAGACTTCGTGAAGTCTAAGTCGACTAATTTTTAGCAAAGCAGGTTGAAAAAATATTGAACAAGTGTTTGAAAAATGTTAATCCAACATTGTAAAATCTTAAATGTGTAAAGAAAAATGTTATCCATGCATTCCGAAAATGTTATCCTTTTTCTTCCAAAATTGTTAATCAAGAATTTAGAAAATGTTAATCTTGAATTTTAAAATGTTAGTCAAGTATTTGAAATTTTCAAAAAATGGTATAGAAAAATATTGACGCTATATTATAGAATATCAAATTTGTATTAGAAGTCTTTTTGTTGACATATCCAAAATGTATAATGAAAATAAAAATAAACAACAAAAATATAGAAAAAGAAAAATTCAAATAAACAAAATAAACGAAAGAAAAAAGGAAATTAGAAATAGAATAGAAGGAATAAATGCAAAAAGGAATTAAAATAGATATTAAAAAATAAAAGGAAAAAAAGAAAAAAAGAAAAAAGAAAAGAAAAAACCATACAAAATACAGAAAAAGGAGATCCTATGAGAAAAATAAAATAACACAAAAAGAAAACGAAAAACAAGAAAACAAAGAGAAGAAACAGTGCAAAACCCAGCTTGTTTTGCTTAAGTAGTACCACGCTACTAGTCCACCACGAATCTGAGGCAAAACCAGTGGTTTGACTCCCTGCGCGCTCCTTTTTCTCCTCTCCTTTTCCTTTATTAACTCTCAGCGAATGGACTAGCCCAAGTATTGTAGACCCCTTCCGCAAGAGAACTACCGGTCTCGCTTAATGCTAGATATAGCACTCGCGCGCTAACATGACCATTCTTAGCAAGTCCAAAGTGGTCATTTGTAAAGTCCAATATCCATCCACAGCCTCCCCGGTCATGATTTCCACATGAGAACAAAATCCTGAATCTCTTAAAAAAAGAATCCCAAAAATGTACTGCCGTGAGAAATGAATCCGTCTCATCTGTCTCATGGCCGCTGGTTCATCCACTGGTCCTCCAATCAATGATGCAACAGTCAAATCGCCGCCAATGGGCACAACAACACCCGTGGCTCTCGTCCCTCACGCGAACAATCGCGACAGACGATGGTGCGCACCCCCCCCTCCATGCACACGGTAATCGTATATCATATATTAAAAAATGATGTTTTTATAATGTATATAATCATTTTAATCAAGAATTTGAAACAAAATGTAAAAAAAAACTGAAAAATATTAATCAAGCATTTAGAAAATGTTAAATATGTATAGAAAAAATGTTGACCATGTATTAAAAATATGCTGATTTTTTACCATGTATATAGAAATGTTAATTAAGCATTTGAAAAAAAACTGTTGAAAAATTATGATCCAACATTTGGAAAATGTTAAATGTGTATAGAAAATATGTTGAGGATGTATAAATATTACAAAATAATTCATAATGTAGATAAAAATGTTAATCAAGCAACTGAAAAAATGTTGAACAAGTATTTAAATACTGTTAATCAAGCAATTGAAAATGTGAAATGTGTAAACAAAAATGTTGACCATGTATTCAGAAAATGTTAATAATTTTATTTGAAAACTGTTTATTAATCACTAAAATACATATTAAATACGTATAGAAATCATGTTGACCATGTATTAAAATGTCAATCTTAAATATAAAAATGATAAGAAATTATTGGAAAATTTGAAAAAACACGTTGATAATATATTAAAAATGACAAATTTGTATCGGAGAATTTTGAAACATGTATTAGAGAAACATTTCTTGAATATTAAAATGTAGAATGAAAATCAAAAGAAACAGAGAAAATCCTGAAAAGGAAAACCAAAAGGAAAAAAACTAAAGAAATAAATGCAAAAACAATTCTAAAAAAAGAAAAGGAAATAGGAAAGAAACAAATAAGAACAACAAAACAAAGTAAAAAACCAAGTGTAAATAGAGAAAAAAAATGGAGAAAATCGGTGGAAAAACAAAAGGAAAAAACAATGCAAAACCCAACTTGTTTCGCTTAAGTAGTACCACGCTACTAGTCCACCAAGAATACGAGGCAAACCCGGTGGTCTGATCCTCTGTGTGTCCTTTTTCTCCTCCCATTTCCTTTATTAACTCTCCGCTAATGGGCCGGCCCAAATACTATAGACCCCTTCAACGAAAGAATAGTCGTTCTCGTTTAATGCGAGATATAATACTCGCGCGCTGACATGTCCATTTTTAGCAAGCCTAAAGTGCAACTCATTTGTGAAGTCCAATGTCCATCTATAGCCTCTCCGGTCATAATTTCCACAGGAGAACAAAATCCTGAATCCGATCAAAAAATGAATCCCAAAAATGTATTCTCATGAGAAATGGACTCGTCTCATCTACCTCATGAGTGCTGGATCTTCCACTGGTTCAACCAATCATTGTTGCAGCAATGAAAATCGCCGCTGCCCCACTTTACAAGGGGTTTGATGATTTGCCACATGGTTGAGTGGCCCCGGCCCACCCTTTAATCTCGGGTGGAGGGGGGAGGCAATCAGTGGCGGAGCTTCAGCCTGAAAGCTAGGCGGACAAGCATGGGCCACAATAGAAAATTGCACACATTAGTTGTTTCCAGAGCCCAGTTTTTCTATTATCCTTCCTTATTTTCGGCTGGGCTGGACGGGTCAAGGTCTAGTTTGACCCCAACATAGCTCCACCGTTAAGGCGATTATCAAGTAAAGTGTGGCTTATAATCCAATCTGTACAATTATCGTACTACCACCTCCAACCACTCAAGATCACTTGATGCAATGCCAGCCTCGACTCATTTCCAGGTCGAGAAATGCCTCCGTGGGTGGGGTAATTTCAGAGCGTATGGAGGGAGGATTAGTATCAGGAACATTAGAAACGGAGACAGAAATTAGCCGAGAAATTATAGAATGTTAGCTTTTATATCTTGAAAACATTTCAACCAGTTGGCAAATTTTCCTGCAGCTCTCCAGTGGTCACAAAATTTCAGGAGACAAGGAGGCCGGCCAGGAAATCGACCCCACATATGAACACGCAGACCAGCTAGCTGCAGCCGGGGGCCAAAGAACGAAACAAAAACAGAGCAGCTCTGGCTACGGCGCTACGCTAGTGCTACTTGCGACCAGCTCGCTCGCCTGCCGGCCGGGCGGGCGTCCTACTGCGTCTGCCGGGCGACGGAGGAGGAGAGCACGAAGCGTGAGGCGAAGGTGTAGTGGTGGCAGAGGTGGCCGGCGCCGGAGGCGTCGTCGTCCAGCGCGGAGCCGAAGCCGTCGCCGTCGAAGTTGCGCGCGTAACTGAGCGGGTCGTACTGGCGGCACCGGGACGAGGCGCCCGTGGGAGCCGCCGTGCACACCAGCATCTTGCTCCGCCTCCGCAGCCTCCGCACCAGCCGGGCCAGCGCCAGCCCGAACCCTGCTGGGCCCCGCCGGCGGCGGCACGACGAGGACGTCGATGAGGCATTGCCCTGATCCCCCATCTCGATCGATCGCTCCTGCTCCGGTTGATTCCGGGGGAATGTACTATGTATCTTGGTGTTGGAGGCGTAGGTGGGAGATTCCGTGGTGTTGGTGGTGGTGCCGATTTATAGGAGTTGTCGAGCTGATCCGCCAGGCGCCGGTGAGTGGAGTGGAGCGGGGGGGGGGGGGGGGGGGTGACTGGTGACGGCGGGGAGCGGTTTCGCGTCTCTCCCATCGCATGTGCTCCGGGCGTACGAGCGCGTATAGAAAAGTACACTCGACTGGAGCCGAGCGTAGAGTAGGTGTGGTTCTTTCTTGGTTTATTATTGTAGGAAGGATGATAAAGTAATCAAAAGTGGCTTCAACTACAAGGATAAGCCACGAGCCTCCTCTTTGCATCTACTCTACCTAGCTATAATTCAGCAGTCTAGTGAGCAAGTCTGGAGTGAGTAGCTTTCTTGATTGCAAGAAGGAATTAACTGATGAACCTGGTTAGTTAGTTAGTGTAGCTAACACTATGATGATCAGGGAGCAGCTAGCTTGATGAGCTCCAGGAATCAAGGGATCCTGTGTCTGTGTGTGAGCAGCACTGCAGCAAGCTTGCCGGCCTCCAGCAAAGCATCGGTTAAGTATTTCCTAACAAGAAGTGTTTACATTTTAAAAACGCAGCAGGGAGGGACCCATGAATAAACTAGGCGGACGTAGACACGTAGGGACGGCGCGCAGGCGCAGAAGCATGCATGTGCATGCATACCGAGACTGATTTGGAAGCCCGAGAAAATAGAACAGCCCGACCTTTTGCTTTGCTCGCATCGAGGCGGAGAAGGGGGGAGACGGCGGTTGGCACTTGGCAGTGGGGCGGTGCGTGCGACCGAGCGCCCGCCGGGGCCTCTGCATGCGCGCGCGCGCGCGTCCGAGGAAAACGGTGGCAAAGCAAGCAGGGGCACTCGCGTGTGCCGGCCACCCTCTCGTCGTTGCAGCTGCGGTATCCACTCCAACGAGAGATCACAATCGAGACTGATGCTGGTCTATCAAGCAAACAAAAAGGTTTTAGGAGGTCACTACACTTCACCCGGTGCGCGTGACTCTCTGGGATTTTGGAGCGAGGGGTGAGGAGATTCTTAACTTGATTTCGTTTCTTTCATGTGCACTATGGAGATCAATGGTGGAGCCAGAAATTTTGTGGAGCTTGGTCAAGTTAAGCCTAAGTGTATAATCTTGAAATCAAAAACCGGGTATTCGAATACACAACATATCCTATACCAGTAGGCTTTGTAATAGCAAATCCGTATTAATAATCAAATAAAAGCACAACAACAACAACAACAACAACAACAATAACAACAAAGCCTTTAGTCCCAAACAAGCTGGGGTATAGGCTAGAGGTGAAACCCTTAAGATCTCGCGACCAGTTCATGATTCTGACACATGGATAGCAAGCTTCTCATCTCCATAAGAGTGGCTGGGTTTTCACGTTGGCTCGCCAAGCCTATCACAACCCTCCTCCTTCACCCGGACTTAGGACCGGCTATGTTGAGACAACATAGGCGAAGTTGAAAGCATAACCATAATAATAATACAATTTTTTTTATGAAGTGACCTAATATATCAATATATCCAAATAAAGTTGAGACATAACATCAAAAGATACATAGCCAGCCTTGCAAGAATAGAGATGGTGAGATGAAACATACCGGCAATGCACTAAAGAAAATCACAAGGCAAATGCCCTTTCCGAGAGCTAATTGCAGTAAATGTTCGAATAATATCCGTATCATCAACTGACTTGAATAACTCCCGCTCGGTGTAACATATCATCAAGTCATTGAACCATTCATTATTTATCTTGCTATGCAGTTTAGTCTTGATAATCTTTATTGCTGAAAAAGCTCTCTCAATAGATGTCGTTGGCACCGGCAATATCAAAACCAACTCAATAAGTTTGTATACCAATGGAAATACCAAATGCTTCTCAGTTTCAACCATCTTCACCGCCAAACTTTGAACACCATCACAAGTAGAAAAAGAAGCATGCCTTTTCACCTAAAATTTAATGATAAAGTTTGAAGTTAATTGTTAAACAAGTAAATAAGAAATGATTACAACAAGTGCAAATTCATACTACATAACTACTTGCATCAAAGAAATAATGCATTATGAGTAAACAACTAGAAGTACTAATCAGATTCAGAACTAAGTACTTCTAGTTACTTAGTTCTACTACAGATTAATTGACTTGAAAATAAAAAATGAATTTTCACTTACAGATCCTATCTGAATCTATATGCAGAACTGCAGCCCTGCATACACCATGGATATTAGAAAAAAATACATACAAATCCTATCTGAATCTATGCAGATGGCACCTAAGTATGAACTATGAAGCGAGTCCAGGATGGTTTAGCGGAGGGTGTCAAATAAATACTTTGATTTTATAGTATCCAACAGCCAGAAATATAATATTCTCTTGTCCCCAACAAAAAATCCCTAAATTTAAGCCCTAAGTCTATCAATGAATTAAGCCCTAGCAGGCTAGACGAGACCAATTATTCAGATATGAGAGGAACTGAACCGATGGAGGGGTTGAGGAACGAGGTACAGTGCATGGGCGTCTGGCGTCCGCTCGCCGCAGGCCGTGCTGCTAGCCGTCTGTAGGGCAGCCGTCAGTCCGTGTGCTGCCGCCTGTGAGAAACGAGGGGACAAGGAGTTGGAGCGATCGATCGTGGTGGATCGTACTAATATGAAACAAAAGTTGTATTGGCCTGGGCTGCATATTTTAGTATCATTGGGCTGTTAACCTGTGAGAACAAAGGCCCAAATTTATTTTGCGCGGGTAAATCCAGCTACCGAACATGATTATCTCAAAAAAAAAAAGGTACCGAACATGTTTAGCCCTTTATTATCGCTAGGATCGCTGTCGTCGAGGAGCCAGCCAGCCCGGGCAAGTGCCCAGGGTCGCTGGGCGGTGCCTCCGCCACTGATGGAGATTAACCGGCCGGACACACGCAGTTCGGTTCTTTTTGTTGACTTGAAAATTTGCTTGCCATCCATCCGGAGCCGACCATTCAACGCTACGCGTAAACGTTTCAAACACTTTGTCAACAAACCAGATAAAATTCATGTGAACACAACATTGTAAAAGATTCATGCAAACACGGTGGATTTCATAAATCGGATGGAATTCATTACATTTTTGAACAAATTCAACTAAAAGTGAAGCTCGTCCGGCTCTGAAGGTATAGTTTCAAACATACTTTAACTAATCACCTAATTTAAATGATCGCCGGTGCCCGTCGCGATGTCTGGCCATGAACCCCAATAATTGAAGCTCCAACACCTGTCTTCGCCTTCTTCAGTTCCGCCTCGGCGCTCTTCAACTGTGCCTTCGCCACCGCAACTTGAGCGGCTGATCGGCCGATAATTATCAGGCCACCAAGCTTGGTTTCAGGCGAAGGGGAAGAGCGGTGGCCTTCATGGGATCCAAGAGAGACGATGAACTACCATGCACCACTCTTCCTCGCCGCCAGCGGCACCCTGGAGCCGGCGATGTTCTCCTAGTTGTCACTTTTGCCCCCACACCTCGTCCGCCACCTCGTCAAATTCCTTGTAGGCGGCCTCCAGCTCAGTCTGACGCTGACGGTATTGCCAGAGATCGAGGCGGATCTCGCAGGTGGAGCAGTAGGACTCGAGAAGCGTCGCCTTCTCCGCCACGTCCGCGTGCAGTGTGATCGCCTTGCCGACGTTGAGATGCTCCTCCGCCTATCGGTGCTCCGCGGCGCTGGAGGTTGTAGGCCGCATCGGCTTGCGCCTCCCGGAACTGCTCTTCCATCTCATCCCGCACCATGTTCATGTAATGGGCACGGGCGTCGCCGATGGTCATGGTGCATTGCACCAACAAGGGTGGCGCAAGCGAGGAGGGTGGCGTCGGCTCATCCTCGGTTGCGTCCTCCATTGGGAGTCGTCGACCTCTGACTGTCTGCTGGCCTGCTAGCCGACATTAATGCCGGCCATCTCCTTCTTCTGTTCGGGCGACAGTCTGTCCCAAAGAGCTTTGGAGCACGAAGAAGCCATGATGGGAATGGTGCAGAGTGGATGAAGGGACCGAAGGAGGATTACTACTGGCTATGGCCAGGGCTGGAGCTTATATACCGGGCGAATGGCAATGTCGGGTGACAGACGGATGGACGCAGTGGCGATTCTAGTAGGCAGGCTTCAATAGGCTAGAGCCTATCCTCCAAAATTCTGTTTGAGCTAAATATAACACATGCCAATAACATTAAGGTGCTTTACATACAACAATTGGAGTGTATTTGCTAATTAGGCTTAGTAAATTGATGTTTGAGCCTACCCTCCGTTGTCATGCTAGATTCGCCACTCGACGGACGGGTGGCGCCGGAGTAGTTTCCTCGGCAACCATGAGTCATTAATGTGGCAGCAGACGGACAGACGGATCACTGTGATGTTGTTTGAACGCGGAGCGATCGCGGGCATTGAAAAGCAATGCGGGCGAGGCTCTCTCGACGGACGCGCCGCTTCAATGTCGCTGCCAGTGAGAGGTTACATCCGCTTTGACCGGGCATGAATAAGACACTGACGCTCTGAAGTGACGTTGATCGTTTCAGGAGAAAAGCACGCGGGGACGATGGATGATTTTTTGATGGGCCAAGGTGGCTAGAAGCGGGCGAACACCCACAAAGCCCCCCACGCGTGTCACCGGTTTACAGAAAAAAAATACAATCGGATCATCCTACAGATTGATGCAAACCACGTTAAATTATATAACGTCCGAACCGCACGGTCATGATTATGAACGGTTTAAGGATCAACATTGAAGATGTTCTTTATTCTTTACTTTTTCAGGTGGAGATGCCCTTTATTCTGGTGGGCTAGGTAGCTAGTTTTGTTCCACTCGAACTAGTGATCTTTTTGTGCCGTTTCCTTATACTATTGCTGGCCTAGCTAGTTTTTGTCGTTGGAGAGAATAATGAAACTGTTCGAGGGATAGGCACACAACGGCCGGGAGACAAAACAACATACTCCGGGGACGTGCCCGCCGTTCTTCTAGAGCAGAAACTCGAGAGACGTGGTAATTTTGGAAAGAGATGGCTGTGTCGTCGGAACTCCTAGCCGGTATCATCGACCAGCGCAGACGCACCTGCACACAAACACTACCGTTTACCAACGAGCTACACGATGTGAACGACAGCAACGTTCGTGCCTGCGAGGCAACGCCCGGTCAGACGACATGGCACTGGCACTGGCAGCACATCTCGAGTCGCCAGGGAATATACACGGCAGGTCCATGCGGCCGCACGGATCGATCTTGAACATTCTCGGCCTCGTCAGGTCAGCCATGTGCAATGCAAACAGTGGGAGCACACATGGTTTTGGAGCCCCGTCACATGCGCGCACGCACATCACACACCATCCGTCGTCGCTCATGGCTGACGACATACAGCTGCTGAATGCATGAGTCATGACCCTACTCAGCATTCTCATCAATCCTGGTTCTGCTTCGGACCTGTGTTCTATAGATCTGAGACACGGAGGCAGTTGTCCTCTCCACCACGTCTTTTCCGCCACCCCATCAACGTTGACCATCCCGTTAGTCCTGATTCAGTTAGAGCATCTACAGCCGGACTTGATAAATCCGATGACATTCGATGAAGGCGTATGTGCACGTTCACGCACGTTTTTCAAACAGTCCCATAAATTTTACTTTTAACATTCACATATTTGAAATTTGAACTCTCAAATTTATGCAATTTCATGCACGTCGATCATATATGTCAATGTTTCATGTAAATAATAAATGTTTGGTAATAAAAATAAATAACGTTTACATAAAATTTATTTAAAGTGCACAACTCAATCATCAGTTCTTTTGTTTTCATTGTAGGTCCACATATGATCCATGAGATCACTGAGTAGCTGCACATGCACATGTCAATCTCGAAGACTTTGATGCATATGCAGAAAGTTCATAAGTTGAATTGCATCTTGATTTTTTGAGATTTAAACTTGTTGTCTAGGCGCGTCAAACTCATTGATTTGGGCAACACCATCACCCTCGTTCTCAACAATCATATTGTGTAAAATAACACAACATGTCATCAGTTGCCATAAAGTTTTTGATTCTCACATTATTGCAGCTCCACGAACAATTTCCCAACGAGTCTGAAGCACTCTGAATGCCTTTCTTCACATCCTTCCTAGCTGCTTCGTGCATTGTTGAGAAGTATTTTTTGTTTCCTGCCTTGTGGATGAGATATGGTCTTCGCAAACGCATCCCACTAAGGATAGATGCCATTGGCAAGATATTATCACATGTTGTAGTCATGACCATTGACGGTGTAATTGTACGGTGGTGATTCCCCATTGCAAAGCCTCCTGAACACTGGAGATCGTTGAAGAACATTGATGAGAGAACCAACCATTTCAAAGAAAGCATGTCAAATTGATAAGTCATGTGATGCCATCGCTTCTAGTATAATGGCGGCCTCTTTGGTGTGACCTTGATACATTCCCCGTAACCTTTCGGGCAGTTCTTCCATTGACAATGCATGCAATCAATTGATTAGAGCATTCCTGAAAAGCCTTTGGCCTCTCCAATAGTCAACAACTTCTCTGTGTCCTGCGCGTTTGGTTCTCTCAGATACTTTGCTCCAAACACATGCACCATGATGCGGGCAAACTTGACAATAGTCTTTAGGCATGTGCTCTCCCCATCCTGACCATGTGACCAACAACATCTGTGGCAGTACCAAATGCAAGCATCCTCACAGCAGCCGTGCACTTGTGCTTAGCAGATAAATAGAGTTGATCGCAGCAATCCCTTATGAGCTTGAAGTAGTCATCGTGTGCCTCCACTTCCTCCACACTGTACGAAAACAAAACCATGGATCATCCGGGAAAGTTGGATTTGGAGCAAAGTAGTTCTTTTGCAGTAGCTTTGCTCAGGATACCGTATCCCGATTGAGCCTTTGAAATTGAGAACATGCTTCACTTGCCGGTTCATTTAATCTTGCATGATCATCAGCATGATCATATCCACTTATTTGTCCGAATATGAGGAATCGAAGAACTCATCTTGAATCATTTGATCAAGCTCCGTCGGTCCATACTCCTCGTTCGACGCGGCATCATAATTCATTGTTTTCCTAAAAAAAGATCACAAAAATACCAGGTTAAACAATGTGTTAAACACATAGAGTGCAAGGTGGAGCTTGGGAGTTGCCGGACGTACCACAATGGTGTCCGGGACGGCGATGACGTCCCCGGCGATGAAGGCAGGAGACATGAGTCTTGTACGGGTGCTGGTGATGCAGACTCTTGGAACGACTACGGAGCGCGCACGGCGGTGGAGCCACGAGACAGACGACGGAGAGGAGGAATAAAAGAGGAGAATGCAAATGGATCTGGGAGGTCGAATGTGGTGGATTTGGTGCAATTTGCGGTGGGGTCGAGTGTCGGGTCCAATGTGGCAAACTCGCCCCAACGCGCCAGGACACCCCTGTACCTGCCCCATATTTTGACTGGATATAAGGGGTGTCACCCAGCCTGGGTGTTTGAAGCCCGTTTAGGGCGCCCGTCTGGGTCACTTTTTTGGACCGATCACTGACTAGGTGACCTGCTCGAACGTTTGAGACGACTTTAAGAGGTCCGACTGTAAATGCTCTTAGTAAATAGGTTAGTAGGGTGGCACACATGCGCCCCGTTGCTCAACTAGACCCGACCCTACACCGTTTGTCGAATTTCATGGCTCATCTGGATTTACATTGCAATTTATGTTTGGAAGTAGTCATCGTGTGACTCCACTTCCTCCATAATGCTCAAAAACAATAGTTTTTGCATGCGAAAACGGCGATGAAATCATGGATCATTCGAAGAATTGGGTTTGGAGCAAAGTAGTCCTTTTACAGTAGCTTTGCTCCTGATACCTTATCCTGATTGAGCACTCTTCTTTCTTTGATTGAGCCCTTAAACTTGAGAACATGCTCCACTTGCTGGTCCATTTTCGCTTGCATGCTCATGAGCATGATGATATCCACTTCCTCGTCCGAATCCAAGGGATCGAAGAACTCATCTTGAATCATTTGATCAAGCTCCGTCGGTCCATACTCCTCGCCCGACGAAGCATCGGAATTCATCGCTTTCCCTAAAAAAGATAACAAAAAACCAGGTCGAACAATGTGTCAAACACATAGAATGCAAGGGGGAGCTTGGGAGTTGCCGGACGTACCGCGGTGGCGTTCGGGCCGGCGACGTCGTCCCCAGCGACAAAGACAAGCGAGATGAGTGTTGTGTCGGTGCTGGTGGTGCAGACACTAGGAACGGATGCGAAGTGCGCTATGACGAAGCTGCGAGACGGACGACGCAGAGGTGGAAGAAGAGAGGTGAGAGCAAATGGATCCGGGAGGCCGAGGGGGGTGAGTTTGGTTCCATTTACAGTGGGGTCGGAATGTCGGGTCCGGCGTGACGAACG
Organism: Hordeum marinum; assembly: GCA_022496015.1. NCBI lineage: Eukaryota > Viridiplantae > Streptophyta > Magnoliopsida > Poales > Poaceae > Hordeum > Hordeum marinum. The sequence goes on along the minus strand of CM039678.1, from coordinate 501,615,343 downwards.
CGCCCCAATGAGCCTAATGCCCCATGTTTGGACTGGATATGAGGGGTGCCGACCAGGCCGGGCATTTAAAGCCCGTTTAGTCCTCCCGTCTGTGTCGTTTTTCTGTTACCGATCAATGACCGAACGATCTGTCCGGACATCTAAGACGGCTTTAAGAGGTCCGGCTACATATGCTCGGTGAGTACTGAGTAGGGTGGCACGCATGCGCCCGGTTGCTCCGCCAGACCAGATCCTACACTGTTTCTTGAATTTCATGGCTCATCTCAATTTACATTGGAATTGACGTTTTGATGCCTGATGTGGTGATGGGTGGTAGGCACATCCACCATTCCTGGTTCTGTGGCGTTACACAATTTTCTTGATGATGTGTTACTTACCAAAAAAAATACTAAGAAACATATTTTTCAAAATGAATTTCACACATTCCGAGTGGACAGTTTCTTCTATGTGATTTTTTGAGAATATTCTGTATTAAATTACTCATGGTCAATGCTGAAAAAGAAACTGAAAGGCACAAATTCAACTTCCTCTGTGGGCCGACTGTAGGATCCTGGTGGCAGCCCATCTAGCGTCACCAATCGATCTTTTCCAACGCTAAAAAGGTGACGAATTAGCCTTCCCTGATGAAAGTATTTACAAGAGAGAAAAAATATGACATGGCGAAAGGGAAAAATAGGTTATTTAATATTTGGAGATGGGAGGTATCGATCCCCCTGCCTCTTATCAGCATATATAAGCGCTCTACCATTTGAGCTACATCCCCATTTTTATTCCTCTAAACTAATCTAGAATATTTAAATGTTAATGAACTGCTATTGAAAATTAACCTGCAACTGCAAACTTCGCTTCACATATATTTTTCCTCTTCTCTGGCTACCTTAATCTTGTACGTGGAAGCGTGTGTGCAATCGTGTGGTCATGGCAAGTTTGATGATTTGTAGAAGTTGCAATGGATCGTGCTATCTCTGCCTCAAGAAAATAAGTCACCTATTTGTTGAATTCCGAGTCGAATTATGTTTGGTCGCTGGGTGATATAGTTGGCTCCCGCAGAGCTAATCGGTTCTCTTCCATGATGGCAGGTCACCATTGTGCTAATAGCAGCTGGTCGGACCTTCCCTGGTATCTTCTCGCCCGCATACTGCAGCACTTGAGCTCCCCGGAGCCCTTGCTACGGCGGCCGTCTGCACCTCATGGTGCTCCGCCGTGGCGGCTTCCGGCGTCCCTCGTTCCGGCACGCCATGGCTCGTGTCCCGTGACTCCGGGCCTCTCACGAGAACGGAAGGCAGCGAGTTCAGGAGCGTCCTCGATCCCGACAAGATACACATGATCAGTCATCCCCAAGGCCGGCGTAGCCTCTCCTGGTGTGGAGCCTCCCATGGCTGGCTCATCGCCTCGGACGAGCTCTCCAATCTTCTGATCTGCAACCCCTTCACGTCGGCCATGATCTCTCTCCCACCTATCACTGATCTGGAATGCGTCCAAGGAGTCTACGGTCTACCACAACGATGGAGGTATTGTTGGTATTGTTGGCTCTGGAATTATGGCTCCTCCGGATTACATTGGCCGCTGGTTCTACCAGAAGGTGGTGCTGTCACGTGATCCACCTCCGTTCCATGCTGACCGTGACTGCGTTGCCTTCCGGGAGCACGCGGTGTTCGTCGGGTTGAATGAATCCGTATGCTTGCATGCCAAAGAGTGTCCGGGGCTAAGACCCAACCACGTCTACTTTGCCACGCCTTGGTTGACGCAGGAAGGAAATTTTGGTCTCCGGGGCTGGAAAGGCGTGGTGATTTACGACCTGGAAAGCCAGACGTTCGAGCAAGTTCTTCCTGTGTCTAAGCATTCTGTGTTTTGTCCCCGGCAGGTTTGGTTCGTTCCAAATGTCTGAAAGACGACGATGCATCTCCTCAGGTTGCGGCTGTTTTGCTGAAATTAATTATTGGTTACGTTTGCTCAGTTTTATCTTAGATATTTGTGTGAGCAGACATTACAGTGTTGTTAGTGACAGTGTTCACTTCGATGTATTTTGTGGCAATGCAATGTCTCCATTTTACTCGGCCGTCATCTTCACGGAAAGAGAAAAGGTAGTATCATCTAATAGAATCAAAATGTACACAACCATGCATGATGTCGGTCGCGCTAGCGTACGTGCTTGTTAGTTTACTGTGTTATTACATGATGGTGATTGTGTTTTTCTGCTGGCTTGTTGCATAATGACGAGAATTGATTATCGGAACATACTTTTCATGCAACGTCGAGCACTTGAACTGATAACGAGGATGCGTTTTCTCTGGATTTACTTTTTTCTTTTGAGATCTAGAGTAGAAACCTACTCAGAAAGGGCAGTAGACTCAGAGAGCACCATAGACCGGGGACTCGTAATTAATGACACTAAAACTGCACCCTTTTTTTTTTTGAGACAATCAAAGTTCAGTAATGGGATCACGCTCGCCACCAAGTCCTCTTCTCCCTTCTCCTAGTAGCAATGTGACGACGGGCGGCGACAGCACCAAACGGGGGACGACGAATTTACTTCAAAGTTCCTCCATGTCATGGGCATCGCGTTGCCGTCGTGGGCCGCTGCCGGTCGCCGGACGGTCAGAGCATCCCAATCTTGCAAGTCGAGTATATGGAGGGGAAGACCTTAAACGGCCATGGACACATTCTACCCGCCGGCCAAGCAGGTTACCATGAACAAGGGCTGGTCTTCCACCAATTCTGGTGCAAGCAGTCGCTTGCCCCCTTCAGCGTCAAGGTGAGAATCACCCCTATGTACCTTTTCTCTTTTCTTCTGATTTCAAGTTTGAGCAAGGGAAGATTGTGCACTCCCTTACTTTTAATTTGATCTGCAAACCAGTGAATAGTACAAGATATACGCACAATGAAGCAGAGATATTTACTGATGGTATTTAAGGTGTTCTTCACGTTCACAGTACGACCATCACTTCTGTTTCCCTGGTAATACTTGACATTTGGCATAAGATTAGTAATATCCGCAAGTGATCTTTATTGCTAAAACAGTGAGTCCATAATGAGATTTTACCATTCCCGCAAGAGCTTAGAAGTTCTTTGACTCAGATAGACAGTTTATACTGCATGATAAGCTCTGAACTTAATTAACTCCAGTTGCACTTGGTCAATCATTCTCTTCCAAAATTTTATGTTTTAAACTATTATCAATAACTTTTCCCCTTTGCCGTTAGTAGTTAAATACTATTGCATACATAAATTGATATAGAATAATTTCAGATTTACTTGACAAAGTGAAAGATCAAGGGAAGGCCGAAATTCACCTGCAACAATTTTAGCAGAAAAGTTGTTGTGCGGCCGGTAAGATATATAGTAAGGGTGAGAGCTAGCAACACATTAAACGCTGAGTCAGGCTAAATGAATAGTAGATCGACGAATTTGTTGCCGGTGCAACGCCCACCCCATGTAACGCTTCCTTGTATGCAATCGAAGCCCAGACAGGACTGATGAGAAATCAAAGGCATCGTTGTCCACCGCCAACACACTCCTTTTTGCTTACGATGTCCTTCTCTTGTATGTGTTACGGAAGATTGTTCTGGTTGCATACTCAATAAGATCAGTTGGTTGTTGCTTGATTTAAAACTGGGACAATTGATTTCTTGATTTGTCCCGTGGCAACCTTTTTTCTGCCAGGTTGTTTCAAACAATTCTTCTTCTCCTATGATAACACTGAGATTATCAGTAAAGAATTCAGAGTTTTGCTGAAACCAGATTGCCACACGCATGAGGCAAAATTAACAACCATGACTTTGAAAGATGGATGACACTGCTTATTACGTGGTAGAAATCAAATATCAAAAGGAAAAGATAATGTTTGCGAATGTGTGTGTACTGACCGCATCCTGATTGATGTGCTTTTCTGATGTTCCTTGTTGTGCCCTCATGCAGCTGTGTCCATAGAATTGATCAATATACTTATTGTTGTGCCAATTGTAGGATAGTGGATCTGATGCCGTCACACTGATCCAGTCCACCGTGCTAGACGAATCCCGTCACCATCTATGCCTTCCACGAGATGGTCGACAGAGCTTTTCAAGCCAGCACTATCCCCGACGCCGGTGCGAGGAACAACACCTTGGCCGGCTTCCAAATGTGCGACATATGGCAAGCCTCCCAACTTCCCAAGGTGTTGTTCCTCACACCGGCGCCGGTTGTTCGCCGTGTGCCTCCGACCAGTAGGACTCGAGGAAGAGCGCCTCGCCTGGCTCGCTATGTGTCCGCCCGGTGGTTAGCCGTGTGCTGTGGTCCTTATCTCTGCAGTGGCATATGGTATTTTCTTCCTTCCTGATGTTCAATTCGTAAGCATGATCATGTTGTGTGATAGCGCGTACATTTGCTCGGAAGAAATAGGTGTATGCTTATGAGAGCGGTGTTCTGGCTCCTAGGTGCATATGCACCTATTATGAAAAATATGTAAAAAAATTCATTTCAAAGGTAAATAAATTTGGAGAAAAAAAATCTGATGTGCACATTCGAACATTATAAGCGCGTGCACAAAGTTTCGGTGAAAAACACATTTTTTGTGGCATGTAAAAAAAAGACAAAAAAATGCCTCGTGAATAGCTGTAATCAAGGATAAAAAAATATTTTTTTACACAAGCAACACAAAATTTCCTTTTTCACCAAAACTTTGTGCACGAGCATATAATGGACGTATTTACACGCGGGATTTTTCATCGTAATTTTTTAACTTTTCAAAATGTGTATTTGCACAATGGATGCATATGCACCTATGACCCAAAGCCAATTTCCGTATGCTTATTTCCTTTCTTTAGATGTTCTTCTTTGTTTTGTTACTCCTACGTACATGTGCCACCAAGAGGTTATGCTTGAGATGCTGGCTATGGGCCAGGTAATTAGTTCACGTGGACTGACATACCCCATACCTTCTTGTTTTAGTATCTATATATGCATTCGGGATATACAATTGCTTACTCTGTGTTTCTCTATCATTCAGGCCATGGTACCGTTTGTGTTGTATGCGACAGTATACTTTCGTGAAGGCATCACTGCATCAGGCAATGGCGATGAACCCCTCTTATCGTGAAGGTATGAGGCGATGGTAAAGACTCAACGATGCCGAGCATATTAATATAAATGAACCCCTCCCCCCTCCCGCCCCCATGATCTCCATGGAGAAATAAATGGTTTGGAAATTATGTACTATCACTCTGCCCGATCTTCAATCTTCCACACCAAATCTTCTAATCTTGTCTGGCTTCATCTCACACATTGTGCAGGTAATGAGTTAAGTTCAAAGAAAAAATGTTTTGGGGCTGCCTACTAGCATATCACTTCAATAAACTGAGGCAGGCATAAAAGCCATTGTATCTTTGCAAATGAAATGATGGCATCACAACGTATTGTAGCGACCAACATGATTTGTCAGATTTACTTAACATTTGAGTTGATTAGCCGGCAGCAGCTGCACTGTTTGCTTCAAAAACACACTAAGCATATGAGGTTGAGTGGGACTTCATTAAACCCTATGCTAAGATTGGTAAAGACTATCCTTATATGTTCACTGATTAAATAATGTTCTTTCTTCCATTTTCATTGTTTATTACCCTTTGTTTGCTCAACTCTGTACAACATCGCTATTCTCTAAAAATGTGTTGTGCAGAAAGTTAAACTGTGACTATCTAACTACTCATGAAAAAGGAGAATTTACTCGATTATTTAACCACGTTGTGGCATGAGATATCACCCACCTTTTAGCGACGTGCTAAATGAAAAACCTTTTATGCAGCAATACTTCTCTATGCATGCTTTAGCACATTTACATTCCTCATGTGAAGGATTGCATCAACAGTGATATACTACTAGAAAAACAGCTATAGCCAATATGAACACTAATGGCGCACTATACATGTGGTGCATCATTACTAAATAGTAATGGCGCACCATGTGTAAGTGCGCAATTAGTAACCAAAACAGTAATGGCGCACCAAGTGAAAAGTGCGTCATTACTAAGTTTGACCAAGGTTTGATCCAGTCATACACATAGTAATTGCGCACTTTGTATAGGTGTGCCATTACTAAGTTGACATAGTAATGGCGCACCTTTACAAAGTGCGCCATAACTATGTCTATGACTGGGTCAAATCTTGGTCAAACTTAGTAATGGCGCACTTTGTATAGGTGCGTCATTACTATGTTGTAATGGCGCACCTATACAAAGTGCGTCGTTACTAAGTTTGACCAAGGTTTGACCAAGTCATACACATAGTAATGGCGCACGTTGTGAAGGTGCGTCATTACTAAATTTTACCAAATGCACACCCCCCCGGACCGCCTTTTCAGTTTTAAAAAAATAAAAGAAAATGATGGAAATGTCAAAAAAAAAAAAAGTTTTCCATGTGATATGTGGTCTAGTTGTTTGGAAAATTTACAAATATGAATTTCGACTTTATTTGTAAAGTCTCTCTGGAATTTAGTAAAATGGGCCTAACTTTTGCATACGAACTCGGATTAAAAAGTTTTTTATATGAAAAATCATCTACTCAAAAAGTTACATCCAAATTCAACCGGGGAAACCCCGTTGAAGATTTTTAGAATCCCCCAAAACTTAACAGAATAAAAGATACGGAGCTTTTAAGATCTAGAGGGGAAATTTCAAACTTAATAATGGCGCACCATTTGCTATGTGCGCCACTAGTAACAGAAAAAAATTGTTTCGATTTTTTTTTTGGAAAAAATGTTCAAAATATGATACGTAATATGACCAGGAAGTTTGAAATATTTTTTCAAAATTTCATCACACTCATGAACATGAACAAAGTCCTAGACATCAACAAGGTTTAATAGGATTGATATGATAGATATATCAACAAGTGTGTGTTAAGTGAGCTGGTGTTGGGTTGGATAGAACTGAGAAGTTAAGCATGTTGGGGCTGGAGCAGTGTGAGGATGGGTGACCTTCTGGGAAATTTGACCATGGAGTGCGATTTGACTTGAGATTAAGCATATTGACCCGAGATTAAGCCATAGTGACCTGAGATTAAGAAAAAAACGGAAAAAAATTTGATTTTTTTTGAAATCTTTTTGTTAATAATGGCGCACTTCTATGTGGTGCGTCATTACTAAGTCAGATAGTAATGGCACACTTCTAGTCGCCATTACTATTTGTTACTAGTGGCGTGTTAATAGTGGCGCACCTATAGTGCGCCATTAATAGCAAAAACAGGTGCGACACTAACAGCCTATTCTGTAGTAGTATATAGTCTAGGAGGAAGAGACCAACTATATACAGTGCCGGATGTCATGTAAGTATGAGGGATAAACCATAACCATTTTGATATTTCCTACATTTTGTTTTTTGTACACTAAATTATGTATGTACCTTGTCAGAACATGTACAGTACTTTCTAATGCAATTCATCTGAAGATGTCATCTTCTTCAATGAAAATATTCTTTGCACTTGATCTTGCTTACAGATGTGTCCCACGCAACCATGCTTCTCATCTTTTGGTTCAGTTTTTTCTGATGTGTGTGGTTAAGATACAGGTTTCCAAGAACCATCAGAAAGTCCACAAAAAACCTTTTGAGTCAGTGTGGAGTTTATGAAACAACCATTAGTTCATATCTTCGTGAAAAAACGGTGTGTAAGATAATACATTGTAACTTTGTATAAATATCTCTTCAGTGGGGATGATATGTAATTATTATTTTGGAAAAGAAGAAGCCATATTCTTATAATGATTGGTTAAAATACCATTTGAGCCTTATACTTTAGATTTATGGTTACTTTTGATAAAAATAGATTTATGGTTACTTTTGATAAAAACATCTATTTATGTTCATTTTTTATGCTTAGGTATATTTGCTAATTTATTAGAATTCCATTGTCATAATAGATGGGCGCGACAACGCGCGCCATCGATGATCTAGTACGTATGCAAACAGAACACCCGAACCCCTCAGTCACTCACTACAAGAAATATGTCAAATTGTGACCTCCTGTCAGTGACCCTGGAAGAAATGGTCGTAAATCTACGACCATCTGAGACCAATTGGTCGTAAGCTGTTCGGAGGTCTCCAAACCCTCAACTATACCGGCCATTTTGGTCAGAAAGGTCGTAATTTCCTTACACGAAATGGTCGTAAAGCAGACAACACTGGTCCGCCGCCTTATTTCTAGCTGATCATGACCAATATAGATGGTCATAACCTTTTAAATTGTGGTGGGCTGCGATGACTAGGCGCCACCTCATTAGTTTTGCCTATGTGTCATGTCCATGAGTTAATTTTTGCCCTAGGTTGTGAAGCAACCTATATTTCTGTTATTCCCAAAATTCCCAAACAATTCTCATAAATTATTTGGAATATTTCTTCCTCAAATATGTCAAAACCCTTCCTTGCCTAGGTCAAAAATAATTCAACAATATTCATTTTCCTATTTTGTTCAGAACAACACTATGTGAAGGAAGTGATATTTATATATTCTTGATTGCCCTCAAAATTTTTGGGCACTCTTTCCTATCCAAATCATTGCCTCATGAAAAAATTAAGCTCCATTTCCTAGAAGCTTTGCGAAGGAAGTACTAGCTATGCATATCCTAATGAGTTGAATTTTTCCACATCTTATATGTGCCCATACCATAACTCTCTCCAAAAAATTTTAGCCCCATCTAACAATCCATGAGAGCTCACCATCAATCTTTGTTTTTGGTAATATTTTTAGTTTGTGAAGCAACTATGTTTTATATTGCTTTATAATTGCTGCAAATTTACCAGGACATGACCCTGCGCATAGAACTTCCCTCCACCAAATTTTAGCTCATTTAATTTAACCACTTTCCCTCAATATTTTTCCCAATTTTCTATTCAGTGGAGAGCATTGTGAAGGAAGTACCATTTTTATATATCCAAATGGCATGAAATTTATACAGCGACTTCATATGCCCAAATTATCATCGTCCTCCAAATTGTAGCCCAATCAAATCAACTATGTGAGCCTAGGTTCAATTTCTATTTTATGGCCAGATTGGCACATTGAAAATCAAGTGCTATCTAGACCCCTCCTATTACCCTCAATCTTTTTGGGCACTCTTCCATATCAAAATCATTGCCACATGATAATATTCAGCTCAATTTTCCTAGTAAATCTTCCTTAGAAAATTTCCAAAGTTTCTATCCACTGAGAAGCTTTGTGAAGCAACTATATTATATATTGCTTCATTATTTCCGAAAATTTACCAGGGTATGACCATACCTATGTAACTTACCTACACCAAATTTGAGCTCATTTCATTTATCCAGTTTCTCTCACTAATTTTCCCAATTTTCTGTCTAAAGAAGAGCATTATGAAGGAATTACCACTTTGGCATGTCCAAATGGTATCAATTTTCTACAGTGATTTCCTATTCCCGAATAACCATCCTCCACCAAATTTCAGCTCAATCCATTCATTATTTTGAACCCAGCTTCAACATTCATATTTTTGTCCAGTGTGGTACTTTGCAAAGCAAGTATCACCTAGGCTCCTCCATTTGAGGTGAAAATTTGTGAAGACAGTCTTCTTAGTAGATCATCATCCTCAGCCAAAAATGACGCCCAATGGACATGTGCATTTCTCGTATCACTAATCAAACACTTGGCTGCTAATTCATGTTTGAGCATAGTTCGGTCTTCTCATGATATTATTCTGTTGTCATTTTCTTCCCAGCACATACCTGGGGAGTTCCCAACCCACTAGACATGTCTATCCTGCCCATAACACATGGCAACATCACGGCCACGCGGTGACCACGTGGCGGGCATGCGAATTTACACCTCCGGAGTTGAAGCCCTCGTACACCATCCAAACCTCGATGTATCACCACCAAACCATGTATTTATGATTAAATATATATGTATGTAACTAGTAATGATTTTTTGAAAAAATAAAGAGCAAACTATAAGGCAATTGCAGTTCAAATTTGACCCATTTCCTACTGAATCAGCGAAAATTTGTCGTTTTCACAAGAGGTGAATAAAAGCTTTGCACACCCAAAAATTTGGTCAATTGTGCATTAAATATGTGCTAATATTATAGAAAGTTGATTTTGTATAATTTAGCAACAAATATATGGTAGGTCCTTCACAAAAAAACTCTTTCACTACAACAAAAGTGATAATATGTGACGTTCATTCTGTGACGGTCCACTGAAAAAACGTCACATTTTTTGAAATTAAGATGAATCCCTGAAGTTTTTCACCGAATCGTCATAGAATGTGTGTCACAGATTCTCACATTTATTGTAGTGTTTTTGGGCACTCGAAAAATGGAAAACGAATTTTCCGTCCAAAGAAAATGAAAACTTATGAAATATTGTTTGTCATTCCAATATGCACCCTTGTGCACAATATTATATTATTTGAACAAGGGCCATTTAAATATGTGTCCCTAACTGGAACCCACTACTCATATTTGCCCTTAATTTCAAAGCCTGCTCAAATTTGCTCCTCCGCCGTTAGGTGCCCTTATAGAAATGCCCTTTTGCGTCGTTACCGTCCGGTCAAAGCCTGTCAAAAGGTTTTGACCATCCTAAAAAAATAGCAAAAAAATCTAAAAAATCTGAAATTTTGTGGGATCAAAGATACTCAAGTTCATAAGACGCGTGCAAATTTTCGTTCTGTTTTGACATTCCAACAGATTGTGGCAAAGAAAAAGAAGTAAATATGTACGCCCATGAACAATAAATTCAAAAAAAATGCAAGAAAATTCAAAAAAATGAAAATTCTTGGCATCAAAGAGGCGTGGGTCTGCATGTTGGGTGCAAATTTTTGTTGTGTTTCGACACCGTAGGAGCTCGTGGAGAAAAAAACAAAATTTGGCTTGTTAAAAAACTTTGGAAAAATGACTATTTTTTTTGTGCTAGAGCTCCTCTCATGTTATTTGATCACAAAATTTGCAAGGACCTTGTGCACCCAAGCCTCTTTGAGGCCAAAAAAATTCATATTTTTTGAATTTTCTTGCTGTTTTATTTCAAATTGATTGTTCACAAGAGTGCAGATTAACTGTTTTTCCTCGCCACGAGCTCCTCGAATGTCCAAATAGGACAAATATTTGCAAGCACCTTATGCACAAAATTTAGTTTTTTTAGATTTTTTTTGCTATTTTTTTCAGGACGGTCAAAGCTCTTTGACCGGACGGTAACGGAGCAGAATGGCATTTCTGTAAGGGCACCTAACGGTAGAGGAGTAAATTTGAGCAGGCTTTGAAATTAGGGGCATATATGAGTAGGTGGTTCAAGTTAGGGATAGAAATGCAAATGGCCCTTGAACAAACCATGCCATGAATGTGGTCATAAGATTGATCATTTGGCTTAAAAGCCATGAATCTTCACACATGATAGCTCATTTTTAAGAACATTTTTTTAAAATAATTATCGTATTACAAAGTTTATTATTTTTCATGGTAACTTGGTCACATATAATGACACAATGCGAAGGTTTTTAAATTTTTTGAGTTTTTTTGAAATTTTCATGCCCATATCGAAATGTGGCCAAAATGACGGGCATGCCCATTCCTAGCTAGTGGTTGGATCTTGGAAAACTTTTGGTGTTTATATGGTTAAATAGATACTTTTGTACCTAGAAAATATTTTTTCAAAAAATAAAGAGCAAACTATGAGAGAGTTGCAGTTCAAATTTGACCCGCTTCCAACTGAATCGGGGGAAATTTGTCTTTTTCACGAGAGGTGGCTCAAAGTTTTTAACACCCAACCATTTAGTCAATTGTACATTAAATATTACCTAATATTTTAGAAAAATGATTAGGTCCAATTTTGCAATAAATATATGGTAGGTCCTTCACAAAAAAACTCATTTTGGGCACTCGAAAAATGGAAAATGAATTTTTGATAAGCGTGGATGAAAACATCTTGACACTCAAAATGTGGTACAATACTTCTGAAAAATGGTGTAGTCCAATTTTGTATCAAATACTTGATATTTTCTGTAATTTTGTCTCGAGATTTTGGGTAACACGAGTTTCAAGCCGGCCAATGAGAGGCGAGAAACTGCCTTCACGCGGATCACCCAATTGGACGTGATCTGAGCCATCTATCAGCACCCATCCAACGGTAGAGCCTCTTCTCAGAAACAAGAACCCTAACCACCCACCCACACTTTCATTGTCCCACACTCTCCAGATCCAATCGCCCCACCCTCGTCTTTGACTCACCATTGTCGCCCTCACTCACCGCCGTCCACGTCTCCGCCAAACCTCCCCTCGTCGCCTCTCCAGATCCGATGAGCCGTCCGCTCCTTCCTCCCCCTCCCCACAACCACAACCTTTGTCTTCTCCCTTCCACCACCTCCCCTACCATCGCACCATCTCCGCACTCCCTTGCCTTGCCGCCGCATCCTCCCGTTAGTGCGCCCATACGCACCAGGGGATGACTTAGGGGACGTCGACAAGGAGGTGTCATACGCGACCATGGTGAAGGAGACGGTGGTGGAGGGGCCGGGGCCGTGAGGGGAGGGGGCCCGGGCGTGGGACGCTGGTGTATACGCCGGCGTGAACCAAGTCTATGTCATGCGTGGCGCCTTCATCGGCGCCATTCAGATCCAGTACGACCGAGGCAACCAGTCAAAGTGGTCAGCCCGCCACAACACCAGCAGCCACATCACCCACCAAGTGAAGCTGGACGCGCCACACGAGGTGCTCACCTGCGTGCGCGGCTACTACAACGCTCCACCGACACATCGAGGCCGGCGAGTTCCCCCCGGGACGTCATGGTCGCCGACCCAGCGAGGTCAGGCACCAACCCCACCCCCTCTCTCCCCTATGCGCACCCGGTGCCCTGCCCTACCCAGCACTAACACAAGTGTGTGATTCTACAGTCCTCGCGGCATCGTCGGGCGATGAGGACGCGGTGTGATGCAAGGTGGTAGCACACATCAAGTCCGACGCGACATACAACGCACTCGCGGCCATCTGCATCACGAGCGCATCCGCATCGATCTCAACTGCTACAAGTACGCCACCTGCGTATACCCCTCCGACCTAGACAAGGCAATCCAGTCTTCTCACCTACGTACGCCACATGCAAGACATATTTTGCTGCTCTTTTATTCAGTAGGAATGCAAGACGATGAAGATTAAGTTATTGTGCTGTTCTAGAGACGCATGATAATTGTGTAATGTTTTGCTTGTGTTGGGATGAATCTTGGTATGCTTTCTGTCATGTAGCATGACAATGAAAATAACCACCATTTTTTAGGCTGAAACTGGAAATTTTCACAAGTGTTTTCGGTTATGATTTGGTGCTTTCATCGGTGATATGACTATGTCCTTGTGTGTGTTGCAGCCCGACGCAGATGCTGAAGCTTAAGAGGAGGAGCAAGACCTAGCATCTTTCATGCCTCAACCGGTGTCGGGGTTTAGTGGATTTATCAATCAAGTCTACATCTGATTTCATCTACCAGTGATGATATGCTTGTTTAATTCCTAGTGAGGGCTCTAGTGAAAATATGTGCCATGGTTCTATTGTAGGTTGTTACCCCAACAGTGCAATGCACTTTCTGATCAAGTCTTCTCCTTTCAAGTTCAGTCTTCTCACTAGAAATTCAATGTTGTTGACCGTTGGTACACTAGTGCAAGCAAATTCATTTAGCGGCAAATATTCATGTTCTTAACCTTTTCTGATTAGTTAACTATTTGAGGGATAGCACGAAGCATTTATTTGTTATTACTGTCAAATGCATAAATTGTTCGATCTGTAACGATTACTAAGCATACCACATATTACTAGGATATTTTTGGATCTCATAACATAGCAATCAATTTAACATTGGGAAATCTCCAATTACTTTACCATATGTCTAATCAACCATTTTGGTTCAAACTAATTACTGTACCAAAACTAATTACTATGACATCCCTCTTGGATGACTGAAACTGGAGCAAGCTGTGTGTGTATCTATCCTACACATCAAGTTCTGGTTCAGTTTGTTCGTGCAACAGTACTAAAGAACTATGGTTCAGTTTATTGTACTAAAGAACTATGCCCCCCTACCCCACCGCGGCCTCGGCGCTGAAGAATGCGTGGACGTTCTCAGACCTCCCACCGACATTCATCTTCTTGTACAGTTGTACCTAGAACTGCCACTACTCCACTAGCTAGTATGTCCATGGATCCAAGTGAATGGTCGTCACTGCCACTGATGACCCCGAGCTCACATCATCCATTTTATTCTACCTAGCACTATTACATCCAATCATCCATGGATATTTTTGATTGATTGTTATGCTTACTATTATTATTGTGATATAATTGAGATTGGATTAATCATTAACATGTGTGTGTGTGTATGTAATGTAAGATGATGCTAGCTACTTGTTCTGTGTGATATATGTGTTAGAAATTTTATTGTGTGTTCTTGCCCCTTTTCTTACCTTACCCTCCACACACAACTTACCTCCTCAGTCCTCACTAATTCACTATCATTTCGACTACATCAGTAGTGCTGCTACGGTACATATACTAGTGCTTTCTTATTTTAGCATATAATGGATGATTGTCTTGTCTTACTTGGTCACATACAATGGCACTCTGCTTTAAGATGAGCGTCTTGTTTGTTTTTGGCTACTCTTAGGCTCGGTGCCCATTTAGTTGGGAGGAGAAATTGGACATATTTGGTTAATTGGAACATTTTATGTAATAAAAATCTGAAGGGAGGTGCATCTCTTGTGTACTTATTTGTTTACTCCTACGCTGGCTCATACTTATTAGAATAACTCAAACTTGTTCTCCTATCTTTGTTTTCGTTTTGCCAAAACAATGAATCCTTCTTCTGATGACCAGTACAATTAGTGAATACCTAACTAAACTTGTATAGATTGGTTCAAGAGTTTAGTGATGATTAGTCATTTTTGTATTACTAATTATTAGTAGATTAAATAGTCTTGTTATAACCTTGAGTTATCTTCTCTAGTTCTGCAGTTTTGAACACACCCTTGTCTTGTCTTTCAGTTTAACACCTATACCTGAAGTCGTGGTCCTTCTTTGTATTGCGCCCAAGCCCAACCAAGAAGGTGTCGGTCGTCTCCTTGGAGGAGGGGACAGCTGCGTGCGACTCGGATGGCTGCCGCCAAGGCCAAGGCAGCCGTGAGCACCTCAACTCCCTTAGTGCCGCGAGGCACTCCTCTCCGCCCCAACGGCCCTCCTCGACACTGCTCCCTTCACGGACCAACAGTACGTCCTCCTTGTCACTTACCATCTCTTTTGCATCAGGCTACTCTGTACCTGCATCTCTAGACTAGCAAGCTAGTGCACTCTGCTCGAGTGAAACTGCTCCCGGTCCTCTGCTTGTTTATCTCCCCATAAACGACTCATAGTTGTATCTGGTTAGTTTAGGGCACAAACTGTGCAGAGCAAGAGTGGATTATTATTACGTTGATGTGTTATGCTAGTAATTGCTAGCTGTTTATCTCCCTATAAACTAGTAATTGCTAGCTGATGGATTATTATTACGCTGTTGTGTTATGCAAGAGCAAGAGTGGCAATCGTGTTAATTTTTTCCTAGGCAAATAACTAGCAGTCGTGTTAATTTTAAAGCCTGGTGCGATTTAGGTATTAAATCTATGTATATATACGATATTTTCTATGTATATATATCCTCCTGGTTAGTTGTTTGAATACAGTTTTGTAGGCAAGTTAATGAGTAGAATAAATGAACATGTACTAAATGGAAACAATTTCTGTATGGTGTACATAAATATCGAGTTGGAAGTTGATCTATAGCAAATATTGTTACATGTAACTTTTTTAGTTGGTTCCTCTTTTACAAGAGCTCCACGCCTAAGATGGTTGAAAAGTATGAAAACGTGAACAGAAGTGCAAAGTCGTGAAGCCCTATCCAGCAAAGAGTTGTTTGTTCTATTTGACTATAATAGATGGTAAAAATTGTAATATTGTAATATCTGGCATATTTGGGTGTAATAAACTATAAAGTTTGTAATAGACTAATTTAATTTTATTTCACGAATTTCGTGCGTTCTTTGTTATGTTAGAAATATTTGACTATGAGTGAAATATTTGATTATGAATGTGATTTGATAGGGTGTGAAATGAGAACATCCTGGCCCATCTATACATAGTGTGAAATTTCTATCATGTGGGCACAATGTGTGAGACTATGACAAGTGGGACCTATCTAATTGGTGGGACCGCTCCAGAATATAATTGCGAAAACAATGTTAAAATCCCACATCCCAAAAATAAATAAAAGACTGAATTGCTAGGCTAGACCCATCTAGCCAGCGAAAATTAATAGGAAAAATATACATTAAAAAGGCTGAATTAATGGGCTCGACCCATATAAACACAGAATTAGACCGAGCCGATTCTTATCAACGACCAATCCAATTGGTCGTAATTTTGCCAGGTCAACTTGCCACGTTGGATCCAACATGGTGTGGGCAGACTTCTAACGACCAAAATGATTGCTCGTAGAACCTATGACCTTTTTTTGGTCGTAAACGTCTACGACCATTCCAGAAGAAAGGTCGTTAATTTCCATTAACGACGCTCAACTTTTGACCAATTGTCTTTGGTCATAAAAAGGTCATAAATGAAAAAACAATGACCATTCGGTGACCAATATTGATGGTCGCAAGTTAGCATATTTTTTGTAGTGACTCCTGACCAGGGCGACGCGAGGGGCTCCTCTTTTTTCAGTCGTCGTCGTCCTTCCTCTCTCCCCACCTACCTCCACCGAGACAAAGCCCGTGTGGTTGATGTCGGCGGCAGGGCCCATCTCTCGCGGCCTTCCATTGCTCTGTGGGCGACAAGACCTGGTGGCAGCCGACGTCGTCTCGATTAGATGCGCATCTAGACGTACGGCAGCGGGACTCGGCGAGCGGTGGTCGGCTGTGGAGGTCAAGGGTCGTCTTGTGGCGACACTCTTTGGCCAGAGCGGAGAGATTCTATGGTTGCGGCCATGACCAGGATGGGGTCGCTGGCCTTGGCCAGGTCTGGCCATGGCTGGTGGCTGGACGTGTCCGTGATGTCCGGTGGCTGGCTTCCGACCAACGTCACCAGGTTGAATTAACAAGATTTTCAAATAAAATAAGCATTCAAATTAAGAAAAACTACATGTTTATGGATGCACCCATCTAGCCTAGTTTAGCACACTCCCATGAACTCCTTGTCTTTTTGGACTATGGAGAAATGACATCAACATCTTGCCATAGGCTGCCATGCCAGGTTTGAGCGATCCCGACACCATATGCAAGTTGCATCACATCCGCCTATTTATCAACCATTTTTCACCAATAAAACTCCAGAAAATGTAAGGAATGTCCGAAACTCGAACAACTTGGCATGATGTCTTGAAGTGTTCATAGAAGCTTGTGGAAAAAAGTTTTGGGGGCATTTACGGATGTCAGAAAACATGCTTTCGAGTGGATCCTTCTTGCCTACCCGAACAATATTTATTGGACATGATCTAGTTTTGAACATTCTTGAAATGATCCTAACTTTTGCAAGTAGGTGGCCATGTCCATGATAGACATATATACCAGGTTCAAACGATTATCGACACACTATGCAATAGTCGACACTTCTGGCCATTTATCGGGATTTTTTGACATGCATGAAATGACTAACTTTTCTAGTGGGTGGGCACGCCAATCGTAGGTGTTCTTGTCAGGTTTAAACGAATTCCAACACGACATGCAAACTGTGTCATGTCCGGCTATTTATCGGTCATTTTTCACCAAGAAAATGCAAGAATTGTCAAAAACTCATACAAATTGGTATGGTGCCTTGAATTGATCATACAAGGACAGGGAAAAATTGGGGTCATTTGAAGGATGTCGAGGAAAGAGTGTGCTATTAGCGGAGCCTTCTGGCCTACCCGAACACGCTTTGTTGAACATGATTTTTTTCGATATTCATGAAATGACTTCTATTTCTCCCAGCAAATGGGCATGTCCATGGTAGGCCTCCATGCGAGGTTTGAAGAAAAATATATTTAAAATCATGTTAAACATGTACTTAAATATGTTGTTTTAATTTTCCTTATTTTTGCGTTTCCGTCCTAGACAATGGACTGTCCGGCCTTTGAAAAAAGCATTTAATTTGTGAACTTTTTTCAAATCAATGAATTTCTTTAGTTCCATGAACTTTACTTTCATTTGAAAAAATTCAAATCGATATTTTTTTTCAATTTGGTGAACTTTATTGTCAAACTCGTGAACTTCTTTTCAAATCAATGAATTTTTTTCAAGTCGATGTTCATATTTTCAAAAACTGTTCAAGAATTTCAGAAAATTATTGTGCTTTTCAAAAATTGTTCGAGATGTCTTTGTTCTATTTTTCACAATAGTTCATGTCATCAAATTTTGTTCGGCAATTTCAGAAAATGTTTCTGTTTTTAGAAATTTCAAAGAATGTCCGTCTTATGTTCCTGTTTAAAAAATTGTTCGTTAATTAATTTATTTTGTAAAATTTTGTTTTGAAGTTTCAAAAACTGTTAGTGGTCGAAAATTTGTTTGCATTTCCAAAGAAAATTGGAATTATAATATTTTTTACAAAAATAAGTTCATAAAATTTTTAATGAAGTTCACAATTTTTTAAAAAGTTGAAGAATTTTAAATTGTTTGCAAATTAAGAAAGAAATAAACAAGGAAAAGAAATAAAATAAAAACGAAAAATTTCCAAAGAAAAACTGAGAAACAAAAAAGCAGGTTGGAACACATGTTTTTTTATTAGCCTTATGTTTTCAATAAGAAGGTAGAAGAAGTAAATTCACGCGACGGGTAGGGTTTCCCAATGGTTGTGACGTGCAGGTCTAAAGGTGGAGTGTTGGGTTCGAGGTTAAAAAAGAAGAGAAAAAAATATAAGTGGGCCAGGCCTAGGAATGTGTGTATACATTTAGCGGGCGAGCCATCATACATAATACATACAATAGTTGGTACGATTTGTCAAGAATCGGTATTATCGTTTATATGCTTTTTGAGGAGGGGTGTATCGAAACAGGACTCTGCACATATTGGTCCAACTTGTAAATGTTCGTACCGACGACAAGAACTCGACCACCGGTAGCAGAGGTCCAAGGCATTGCCAACAAGGCTAACATGCGGTTGGTTGGCGGAGGCGCTCCATTGCGTGGCCGCAGGCGACGGAGGATCTGTCGGCCGCCGGTGGCATGTGGAGTGGAGGATGGATACATGTCCGCCACTACAATTTTTGAATAACTACATATTCTTAAGCATTAACTATGGGATCAGGGAGCCTTTGGTTACTGGGTCTGTCCGGTGGGAGATGGTAGCGCGGGATATATTCAACCGGTTTGGATGGCGATCTACTAATAAGATAGATGGTTAGACATCTATGCCTATTTTCGTCGGTTGTGGCTTTTTCTTGATTTACTTTTTGCACCTTATTTTTGCTACTTTGGAGCATGACTGAGACCGCAGATTATTTGTTTCGTTTCAACATTAATAAAGGGGCCATATACATCATGCTGACGTAGAGGCCGGAGGTAACACTTCTTTTCTAAAAGTAAAAAAGAATAACTATGGGACAAACCTTTTTAGTACAAAATTACCACGTTGTCCTTAGGCCAAACTCCGAGCTAAATCTTATTAATCGTTGGATCAACCTTATACTACATCTTTATTCTTTGGTACGGCGTACTATTTCTCCTCGTTATTCGATGACATGTCCCCAGAACTTATTTGTGGGAAAATTCTGTCTAACAACTACTTCATCCGTTTTAAAATAAGTGTAAATAATTTAATATAATTTTTTTATTAGTTTAGTATAAATCTGCGACACTTATTTCAGGACGGAGGAAGTATATTATAACCATTAGAGAGGAATCTTAGGCTATTTGCTTACTTAAAAAGGAATATTTACTTTGAGAGGTTGTATCTTCCTGTTTGTCCACTTAATGTATCTCTTGCCCAATTTTCTTAGGAAAGAGGAGAATGTATCTGACCAAATATAAGACTGGTCATAGTGGGTATACTACTTTCATACAATATTTATTTTTGTATAATAAGACGTAGTATACAGTAGCACCACATTTATTATGATGCAATATTTGATATGATATTCATATCCTTTCCTTAGTAAATACTATATCATCTCATCAATATGCCTAGTTGACATTGCATGATAGTAATTGACAGCTAGCGGCGCTAAAGAAAAGGGACAACGTGCTTATCTACCTTCTAGTTCACGATCCTTATCCTAATATAAGTGCATTCTGTTGCTGCTTTCTTTCCTTTCTTTATAATCCATTAATTTGCAGTACAAACTGCCACCAGGATATATGCAGGGGTTTGTGCAAGAAGTTCACACTCCACACCAATGGATGAGCCGGAAACGAAGCACCTAATGAACACGGACGCTTTACCCCGAGAGATACGTACGTACGATATCTCCAGGATAGCTGCACGATTTTAGCGTGAAATTAAGAATACATCCATTTTGGAAATACGCAGCTGTGGTACCACTAGTTGTACTCCCCACCCCTCTCTATATATTGCCACATTGTACAGCTTCTCCTGAGTCCTCAACCGTACCCCTGCACCCTTCTCCTTATCTCAAGAATATCACTGCCTTCAAGCAGAGGGGTTGCAGAGGCTAGCTAGATAGTTTAGATATGAAGAGTGTTGGTCACTATTTGCCTCTAATTGGTATGATCCTGGTGCAACTGGGTCTTGCTGGTCTGAATGTGTTGTCCAAGCTCACCATGGCGTCCGGCATGAGCCCTTACGTGCTCATCACCTACCGAAATCTTATTGCGGCCGTCTTCCTCGCTCCCTTTGCTTTCTTCTTCGAAAGGTATGGTTAATTTTTTGCTGTAACAATTTCTGATTTGTTGATGGTCATGTTATACACTTTAGCACAAGGCGTTCTACAAATCTGCGTTTTATTTACAAGGAGATGAGTCCACCTTTCACAAAGGAAGTTTCTTGTTATCAGATGACTTCTTGATCTAAGATGTAATGTACCCAACTACCGGTTCTTGACATTTTTTGGGTCATGGATTTACCTTGTGATGTCTTTCTGGTTAAGCAATTTCTTTAAGAAAATCCTGTATTTAATATTGTTGAGTTGTTTGCATTAATTTGATGTACTACATGTATAGACAATACTACCTGATCTGGTCAAAAAACGTGTGTTATATTCATAAAAATATATATCGTTGGAGACATTTATTGAATTCAAATCCAATAGTAGTACCATATCTTTGAGATAATACATATTTTCTACTTATTTTTGCATTTAGTTTGGAAAAGGAGTATTTATGTGAATAACTGCTAGTATTATGCATTCAACTTCGAGTGAATTTGTCCTGACTACATGAGTGGCCCATCCATATCTATCATCAATGAATTAATTCCCTCACTGTTCTGACGCAATATGATTTCATATAATTATGGATGCAGAAAAACTTGGGCTTCAATTAGCAAGAAGACACTATTACAAATTTTCGTATGCTCCGTTGTTGGGTATGATCTTTTTTTCCTTTTGCACCTGATTGAGAATCATCTGCGCTCTGAAGTCTGAACTGATATGCATGCTACCTTACCAAAAATGGCTTTACTAGATTTACAATTGATTTTTATATTTTATTTTAAATTTATTTGTAAGCAAAACATTTTCCTCCAACCATTCTTAGTATATTTTGAATAAATACATTTTAGTCCCGATTGAACGAATGAGACACACTTCTTTTAGGGAAGTTAGGCAAAGACTAGGATATTTGTGAAACCTTGCCTTCTAAATCCAGTTACAGAAATCAAGTACTCCGATCCAAATTAATTGACGCACTTTTAGTATAACTTTGTATTAAAGTTGTACTGAGGGTGCATCAATTAATTTGGACCGGGGGAGTAGCAAATTTCTAAATTTATGCATCCATGTTTATGAATTCTAGATTCGAAAGTTAGATTTTTTTTTCTATGTTAAAGCTGTTATGAGATGTCATGGTATTGCTTTTCCAAATATTACTAAGAATGTAAACAAAATCACCGCAAAAAAATATATACAAAGGAGGCAATCTACATATAGCACAAAATACGATTTGCTAGTAGCCATATGTAAGGTGTCCCGAATGTAAACTAAGGTTAATTCCCAATTTTGTATGTGAGCAATAGCAAAAGTCTAACTGACAACATTAGTCTGAATCTGATTGTCATCCGTACTCATCACGTTGGTGGGTGTTGTGGCAGCGCAACGATGAACCAGGTGTTCTACTTCGTGGGCCTCAAGTACAGCCGCCCGACCGTGGCGTCCGCGCTGAACAACACCCTCCCGGCGGTGACCTTCGCGCTGGCGGCGGCGCTCAAGATGGAGCCCGTGGCGGCCCTCGCCGGGAAAGCCAAGGTGGGTGGCACGGCGCTCTGTGTTGCTGGCTCCATGCTGATGACCTTCTACCGGGGGGCCCTCGTCAGGACCCTGGCCTCCCCGATCCACTGGCCGTACGTGGAGCGCACCATGACCGCCGAGGCCGCGGCCCACGCCGGCGGGCACACCGCCGCCCTCGGGGCGGCTCTGGTCATCGCCTCCAACGTTGCCTGGGCGGTCTGGTTCATCATTCAGGTACGTATAGGTAGAAAATACACGTAACGATGTGCTCCGCGTGTACCAATTGAAGTGATCGTTTTGCATGGCGTCGGCATGCAGAAGAAGATGTCCAAAACCTTCTCGTCTCCGTACACGACGACGGTGTTAATGGCGGCGATGGCCAGCGTCCAGTGCAGCGTCATCACGCTTGCGGCGGAGCGGAGGCTCTCGGCGTGGGCGCTCGGGTTCGACATCAGGCTCATCGGCTCGCTCTACGCGGTAAGATCACACTCTCACCATGTCCAGATCATTAGACACGATGTGAATTTACTAGTTTGTTCACTATGCTGTGGCGGAACTGGAACTGAACATGTAGATATGCAGGGGGTGGTGGCGTCAGGGATCGTGATCGCGGTGATGTCGTGGTGCATCCAGGTGCGTGGGCCGGTGTTCGTGTCCATGTTCAGCCCCATGATGCTCATCATCGTCGCCGTCGTCGGCTGGGGCATCCTCGGCGAGAAGATACGCGTCGGCAGGTACCCACGATTGTTCCATCGATCCATGCATTTATTGTTGCACAATTTGGTGACCCCGTACAGTACTGATTGCTCACATATGTGTTTTGGTTTGTGTGGTTGCCTGCCTCCAGCATGATCGGCGCCGTGCTCATAGTCGTGGGCCTGTACACGGTGCTCTGGGGCAAGGGAAGGGACATCGTTGCCACCGAAACCGCAGAAGACGACGAGGAGATGGTGAAAATCGGCGGCGGCGAAGCGAACAACGGGGCCGTCGTCGATGGCGCGGCGGTCTCGCGGCCATGCCCCGCCGCTGATCGTCATGAAACAACGGGCCAAACGTAAGCATGTCACGAGATTTGCAGTGTAGTTTTAACCGGTGGTGTCATGGCCTGAGTTTATGCCATCTTGGAGTGTTGAACAAACCGACATGATTAGTTTGTTCCAAGTTTGTCTCACTTATTTTATGAATCTATCATTCCGATCCATTAAGCGTGCGCCTCCTTGTTTTAGCAACTACCTACAAGAGTGTGTCACGGCGCGAGGAAAGGTATTACAATTCAAAAAAAAATACAATCAAAGTCGTTTACATACACGTGCATGCACGTACATCCTACCGCTACAAGCATCTCAGAGAGACTGAATCGGCTCATCGTTATGGGATGACAAAGTCGCCACATACACCTTCATAATCGCCGAAACGTCTCCTATCATTGAACGCAAGTCAACGAAAGGTCTAGATTAACTCCAGAAAAATGCGAGCCCTAATGTAAAATATGAAACTAGAGTTCTAATAGACAGGGATGCAATTATCCTTCTAACCATTCAATCGTAGGTTGGTTCACAACAATCGTGTATTTTAAGAACCCCAATATCGACCGTGCTCCAAATTTGGTAGCCCGTCCGAACAAACATTTTGTTCGTAGTCGATGGGAAGCACACCTAACGAATTTAGTTCAGTGGAAAAAAGGCCCAGCGTGAACTACCACCCACTCGTCACAATGAAACTTGATGATACACAAAAAGCACGTCCTGGTACAAAAAATGGGTCAAAAAAGCACCAACTTGAACATAGTAAAAAAACATACCTTAATGGCGATCTTGTATGATCAAGTAGCGATCCAATGCAGGGATTTTCTATTCGGCGCTTTCAGCGTCGTTAACGTGTATTTCACTAACAGGCACTGAAGGCGCTTTACCTGGGTCGGGCCCATCTACATGTGTAACGGAAGAAACCTCTTTCCGGCTTCTAGAAGCTTCCCAGCCGGTTTTCCTTTTCTTTCTTTCGATTTTGGTTTTTCCTGGACCGGTGTTGTTTGGTTTTTTTCTCTCTTTTTCATATTTCTCTTTTTTTATTCTGCATTATTTCACTTCTTCTTTTTCATAATTCTCTTTTTTCTTCTGCATTCTTTTACTTCTTCTTTTCCAAATACACATTTTTTTAATTTGATAAACTATTTTTATAAATAAATGAACTTATTTTCAAAACCGATTAACATTTTCCAAATACATGTTTTGTTTTCAAAATTGATGATCTTTTTTTCAAAATCACTGAACCATTTTTCAAATCGACGAAGCTTTTTTGAAATTTATGAACTTTTTCAAAATCGATAAAAAATTCCAATTTGGTGAACTTTTTTTCATAATCAATGAATTTTTCAAATTCCTGAAGTTTTTTTTTCGAAATCTATGAACTTCTTCCATATTTTTGAAACCTCGCTTTTCAAAATCATGAACTTTTCCGAATTTGTGAACTTTCTTCAAATGCATTAACTATTTTACATCACATTTTTACCAATTATTTGGATTTATTTCATGATTCTATCATTCAATCCATTTAGCACGCGCTTCTTTGTTTTAGCAACTACCTACAAGAGTGTGTCATGGCGCGAGGAAAGGTACTACCGTCAAGACACAAGGCGCCTTTTCAGAAGGATCTTTAAACATAGAAGTTCAAAACAAGAAATCATGAACAATCTTGTAGTTTTAAACATAGTACACTCGCAGTCGCTCGTACACACAAGCATACACTCATTCTTATGAACGCATGCACACGAACCCTATCGCTATGAGCACTTCTGAAAGACTGGTCCGGAATATTGTCTTGATATTGCCGAAGTCGCCACAGACACCTTTGTAGTCGATGGGAACATCTCCTACCACTGAACGTAAATCACCAAAAGGCCTGGATTAAATCCAGAAAATACGAGCACCAATGTAAATTTTGGAATAAAACTTTAGTGGACAGGGGATACAACTGTCCTCATAGTAAAATACATGCCTTAAAAAGCGATCTTGTCCAATCAATTAACGACCCAATGCAGGGATTTCCTATTCGGCGCCTTCAACACCCGTTAACATGCATCTCCCTAACTGTTACTAAAGCCACTTTACCAGGACCAGCCCATCTGCCTATGTAAAGACGCCTCTTTCCGGCTTCTCGAAGCTTTCCACCCATTTCTCTTTTCCTTTCAATTTTGGTTTTCTTGGAATGGTACTGTTTGGTTGGAGTGGTACTGTTTGGTTTTTTTTCTTATATTTTTAAATTTTTTATTCTATATACTTTTCGTTTTTATTTTATTTCTCCAAAATGCACCCTTTTGAAATTTGATCATTTTTGAAAAAAAGATGACTCTTCTCAATTTCACTTTTTTTTCCAAAATTGATGAACATTTTTTGAAAATCGATGAGACATTTTTCAAATCGATTAACATTGTTTGACATTTGTGAAGTTTTTTCGAAATTGATAAAAAATTCAAATTGGGTGAACATTTTTCTACAATCGACGATATTTTTCAGATTTGTGAACTTTCTTTCCAAAATTGATGAACTTTTTTCATATTCGTGAACTTTTTCTATATTTGTGAAACCTCTTTTTTCACAATCGTTATTTTTTCCAAATTAGTGAACTTTTTTCAAATGCATTAACTTTTTTGACTTCACTGTTTTTTCTCTCCAATTTATAGATTTATGTTATGAATCTATCATTCTGACCCATTAAGTGTGTGCCTCCTTGTTTTAGAAACTACTTACAAGAGTGTGTCATGGGGCGAGAAAAGGTATTACCGTGAAGACACAACAGCGCCCTCTCACGGAACGATCTTTAAGCATAGAAGTTTAAAGCAAGAA
This sequence comes from Hordeum marinum, assembly GCA_022496015.1. Classification (NCBI taxonomy): domain Eukaryota; kingdom Viridiplantae; phylum Streptophyta; class Magnoliopsida; order Poales; family Poaceae; genus Hordeum; species Hordeum marinum. The sequence goes on along the minus strand of CM039678.1, from coordinate 501,589,150 downwards.
ACCATTAACAATCTTGTATTTTGAACACGGTACAATCGAAGCCGCACACATATATGAGCACATATTCATCGCTCTGAACGCATGCATACACACCCTACCCCTTTAAGAACCTCTGAGAGACCAAGCTGACACGGGAACGATTCCTCGCACTAAACGAAAATCACCAAAAGGCATGTATTAAATCCAGAAAAATGTGAGAATCAATGTAAAGTCTGAGACTTAAACTCTGGTGGACAAAGGATATGACTATCCTTCTAACCATCCAATTAAATGTTGGTCACAACAATTTTGTATTTTAAGGACCCCAATACTGACCGAACTTCAGATTTGGGAGCCCGTCCAAGCGAACGTTTTGTTCACACTCGATGGGAAGCAGATCCAACAAATTTCGTTCAGTGGAAAAACAAAAGCCCCAGCGTGAACTCCCGCCCACTCGTCACAATGAAACTTCTTCTTACACAAAAAGCACGTCCTAGTAGAACAAATGGGCAAAAAAAAGCACCAACTTGACCATAGTAAAAAACATACCTTAAAAGCGATCTTGTCTGATCAAGTAGCGACCCAACGCTTGGATTTTCTATTCGACGCTTTCAGCATCCGTTAACGCGTATTTCACTAACTGGCACTGAATGCGCTTTACCTAGGCCGGTACATCAACACGTGTAACTGGAGAAACCTCTTTTTCCGGCTTCTAGAAACTTCCGAGCTGGTTTTTTGTTTCTTTCTTTCTATTTTGCTTTTTTTCTCGACCGGTATTGTTTGGATTTTTCTCTCTTGTTTATTCTACATTCTTTTACCTTTTTAAAAATGCTCATTTTTTAATTTGATAAACTATTTTTATAAAATAGATGCACTTATTTTCAAAACTGATGAATGTTTTCCAAATTAATGTTATATTTTCAAAATTGATGACCTTTTTTTTAAATCATTGAGCCATTTTTTAAATCGACGAACATTGTTTGAAATTTATGAACTTTGCAAAAATCAATAAAAATTCAAATTTGGTGAAGTTTTTTTTATCATAATCAATGAGCTTTTCAAATTGCTGAATTTTTATAGTAGTAAAAATGGGCCAATAAACACCAATTTGAACAGAGTAAAAAACATACCTTCAAAACGATCTTGTCTTATCAAGTAGCGACCCAACACAGGGATTTTCTATTCGGCGCTTTCTGTGTCCGTTTAACGTGTATTTCACTACCTTTTTTTTAGCAAATTGTATTTCACTAACTTTTTTTTGAGACACTCTCGCTAAGTTTTATTTATGTCACAGTAATGTTTACAGGAATGAAAAGAAGATCATTGGATTGACCTAACCAAACATGGCGACCAAACCCAAGTGATAATGCATGCTTAGCGGGATTGTGTGCCTCGGTATTCGAGGTTCTAACTCATGGACAATATAACATGAAGAAAAGGCCGTAGCACGTTCCATGATTTCATGTATAATTGCTTCATATTCTGCCGAGGATCCATATTTAACTCCGCCCACCACAGTCTTGCAATCCGATGCAACATGAATCTTTTGCACATATAAATCTTCCGGTAGTGCTAAAGCCTCTCTGACTCCCAGCGACTCAAGAGTTTCTGGATCGACTAGATTTCTGAACTTAATTCAAGAAGCACCCATAAAACTGCCTTCTAAATATCGACACACCACAGCCACACCTCCGTAGCTACCGTTTTGCGCAACCGTTGCATCCGTGTTGAGTTTTACATGTTCGACTGGTGGAGCTAACCACCCTGTAGGTCGCAGTTTTTTCCGAAAAGGAGCGTTACCTCCGGCCTCTGCATCAGCATGATGCATACGGCCTCTTTATTAAACGAACCGAATCACAAATAGTGCACCTCAGCGAAGTTGCAGAGGAATAACAAATAAGTTGTACAAACTAAAAAGCTGAATAATGCCACAACCGGCCACAATAGAAATAGATGCCTAACGATCTATCCTGTTATTGGACCGCCATCCAAACCGGTTGAATATATCCCGAACTACCATCTCCCACCGGACAGATCCGGTAACCAAAGGCTCCCTGGCTTCCGCAGGAGTGAGTAACGACCACGTACGGATCGCCTGTGTAGTACCTGCAAGAAATGTATATGTGTTTGTCTGTTAAAAACCATGTCATTTCTACAGTTCCATATCGCCCATAAAATAGCACAAGCACCTATGCGAAATTGCGTTGCCACAGTAATATCAACTCCATCTAGCCACGTGCCAAATAACGTATCAATGCTATCAGGAGGATTAATACCGAACGTAACTCTAACTGTTTGCCATAGCAGTTTCGCAAGTGGGCATTGAAGGAATAGGTGATGGATGGACTCTTGGTGATCACAAAAACAACATCTTACACTCCCTGGCCAGCTGCGTTTTGCAAGATTGTCCTTGGTAAGAATCACCTTCTTGTGAACAAACCACATGAAGACCTTGATTCTTAGAGGCACCTTGACCTTTCATATATATGAATCGATTTAGGCAACACCGCCGTGTCAATAAGGTCTAGATACATCGATTTTACCGTGAAAATACCAGTAGTCGTTAGTTTCCACACCACTCTATCAGGTTCTCCTGATAGGTGAATGTCCATCAGCCTATTAACCAAGTGCAGCCATTACGCCCAACGATGACCAACTAACGAGCGCCTAAACTGAATATTCAGAGGAACTGTATGTAGAATTGTGGCTATACTTCTTTCCTTATGTTGCACAATATTATACAGAGCTGGATATTGTAAGGCCAAGGGAGCCCCCCCTCTCCAGCCACGTATCCTCCCAGAATCTTGTTGTCAGCCCATTGCCTACAACGAACTTCGTTCTATGAAAAAAAAGAGCCTTGACCTTCTGTTGGAAATATGCCCTAGAGGCAATAATAAATTAGTTATTATTATATTTCCTAGTTCATGATAATCGTTTATTATCCATGCTATAAATGTATTGATTGGAAACTCATTGCATGTGTGGGTAAATAGACAACACTGTGTCCCTAGTATGCCTCTAGTGAACTAGCTCGTTGATCAAAGATGGTCAGGGTTTCCTAGCCATTGACATGTGATGTCATTTGATAACGGGATCACATCATTAGGAGAATGATGTGATGGACAAGACCCAAACTACAAACGTAGCATATGATCGTGTTAGTTTATTGCTATTGTTTTCTTCATGTCAAGTATATGTTCCTATGACCATGAGATCATGCAACTCACAGATATCGGAGGAGTGCCTTGTGTGTATCAAACGTCGCAACGTAACTGAGTGACTATAAAGGTGCTCTACAGGTATCTCCGATGGTGTCTATTGAGTTGACATGGATCGAGACTGGGATTTGTTACTCCGTGTGACGGAGAGGTATCTCAAGGCCCACTCGGTAATACAACATCACAATGAGCCTTGCAAGCAATGTGACTAATTGTTAGTCGCGGGATCTTGTATTACGGAACGAGTAAAGAGACTTGCCGGTAACGAGGTTGAACTAGGTATGGAGATACCGACGATCGAATCTCGGGCAAGTAACATACCGAAGAACAAAGGGAACATCGTACGGGATTAACTGAATCCTTGACATAGAGGTTCGACCGATAAAGATCTTCGTAGAATATGTAGGAACCAATGTGGACATCTAGGTCCCGCCATTAGTTATTGACCGTAGAGGTGTCTCGGTCATGTCTACATAGTTCTCGAACCCGCAGGGTCTGCACACTTAAGGTTTGGTGACGTTTCGGTAGTGTAGAGTTATGTATGGTGGTGACCGAAGGTTGTTTGGAGTCCTGGATGAGATCCCGGACGTCACGAGGAGCTCCGGAATGGTCCGGAGGTAAAGATTCATATATAGGAAGTCCCAGTTTGGTCGCCGGAAAAGTTTCGGGCTCATCGGTAATGTACCGGGAGTGCCGGTAGTGTACCGGGAGACCTCCGGGAGGGGTATTTCGACCCAAGAGGCTTCATGGGCTGTGGGAAAGTAATAACCAGCCCTTAGTGGGCTGGTGGAACAACCAAAATAGTCCCATGTGGCTGGAAGAAAGAAACCCAAAGGAAAAAGGTGGAAAAAGGCAAAAAAAAAGGAAGAGTCATAGTCCTACCAGGAGTGGAGGAGGAGACTCCTCCTCCACCTCCTAATTCGGCCGAGCCAACAAGCCTTTGAGGCCAAGGCTGCGTCCTCGTCTCCCTCCCTCCTATATATACTGGTGGAATAGAGGGTTTTGCATAGTTTTTAGGGCCACGTGCTACCCGTTCCACCGGTGCTCCTCTAGATCGGTTTTCTGCAGTGCTTAGGCGAAGCCCTGCCGGAATTGCTACACCACCATCACCGGAGCGTCGTCACACTACCGTGAACTCTCTGTCCTCTCCACCTCCTCTTGCTGGATCAAGACGGCGGAGATTGTCATCAAGCTGCACGTGTGCTGAACGCGGAGATGTCGTCCCTTCGGCGCTAGATCAGAAGGACCGTGATCGAGATCACGAGACAGTTTGTGATAAGATCGCGGAACATATCGTGATGAATTCGCAGGACAGATCATGATCAAGATCGTGATACGGATCGTGACAAGATCGCGGGACGGATGGTGATGAGTTCGCGGGACGGATCGTGATTGGATCGCGGGATAGATCGTGATTGGATCGCGGGACGGATTGTGATGAGATCGCGGGACGCTCGGCGATTTGGATCGCGAAGATGTTCGACTACACCAACCGCATTTCTTAACGCTTCCCGCTTAGCGATCTACAAGCGTACGTAGATCCACTCTCCCTCTCGTAAATGCTCATCACCATGGATAGGTTTGCGTGTGCGTAGGAAATTTTTTGTTTCCATGCGACGTTCCCCAACAGTGGCATCATGAGCTAGGTTGATGGTTCGATGAGATCTCGAGTAGAACACAAAAGGTTTGTGGGCGTTGATGCTTAGATTGCTTCCTCCCTTGGTCGTGTTTTGGTTCAGCGGTATTGTGGGATGAAGCGGACCGGACCAACCTTACTCGTACGCTTACGAGAGACCGGTTCCCTCAACTGCACTTGTTGCAAAAGATGGCTAGCGGGTGTCAGTTTCTCCTACTTTAGTTGGATCGGATTCGATTAAGGCGGTCCTTGAGAAGGTTGAAAAGCAACTAGTGTATCACCGTTGTGGTTTTTGCATAGGTGAGAATTGTTCTTGCTAGATACCCGTAGCAGCCACGTAAAACATGCAACAACAATTAGAGGACGTCTAACTTGTTTTTGCAGGGTATGTTGTGATATGATATGGCCAATTACATGATGTGATATATGTGATGTATGAGATGATCATGTGATGTATAGATTATCACGACTTGCATGTCGATGAATACGGCAACCGGCAGGAGCCATAGGGTTGTCTTTAATTATTGTATGACCTGCGTGTCAATCATTAAGCGCTATGTAATGCTTTACTTTATCGCTAAACGGTAGCAATAGTAGTAGAAGCATGCAGGGCATGACAACCCCGATGGCGACACGTTGATGGAGATCATGGTGTCATGCTGGTGACGATGGAGATCATGCCGGTGCTTTCTAGATGGAGATCAAAAGCAAGTTCATGGTCATATCATGTCACTTATGATTTGCATGTGATGTTAATGCTTTTATGCACCTTGTTTTGCTTAGGACGACGGTAGCATTATAAGGTGATCCCTCACTTAATTTCAAGATAAATTGTGTTCTCCCCGAGTGTGCACTGTTGCGAAAGTTTGTCGTGTTGAGACACCACGTGATGATCGGGTGTGATAGACTCTACGTTCACATACAACGGGTGCAAGACAGTGTTGCACATGCAGAACACTCGGGTTAAACTTGACGAGCCTAGCATGTACAGACATGGCCTCGGAACACAAGAGATGGAAAGGTCGAGCATGAGTCATATAGTAGATATGATCAACATGATGATGTTCACCATTGCAGCCACCTCAACTCACGTGATGATCGGACTTGAGTTGGTGAATTTGGATCATGTAGTCACTCGAATGATCAGAGGGATGTCAATTTGAGTGGGAGTTCTTAAGTAATATGATTAATTGAACTCATTATCATGAACATAGTCAATAGTGTCTTTACAAATTATGTTGTGGATTACTAGCTCGCGCTGTAGCTCCCTTGTTTTTCCTAGAGAAATAGAGTTGAAAGATGATGGTAGCAATATTGCGGACTGGGTCCGTAATCTGAGGATTGTCCTCATTGCTGCACAGAAGGCTTATGTCCTTAATGCACCGCTCGGTGCGCCAACCCCTCTAGCATCGTCTGTAGATGTTGTGAACATCTGACAGGCACGTTCTGATGACTAGTTGATAGTTTAGTGCGTCATGCATTACAGCTTAGAATTGAGGCTCCAGAACGTTTTGAACGTCACGGAACATATGAGATGTTTCTAAGAGCTGAAATTAGGATCTCAGGCTCATGCCCGTGTTGCGAGATATGAGATCTCCAACAAGATTATTTGCCTACAAGATGAAAGAGAATAGCACAATCATTGAGCATGTACTCAGATTGTCTGGGTGCTACAATCACTTGAATCAAGTGGGAGTTGATCTTCCAGATAAGATAGTGATTGACATAGTTCTCCAAGTCACTGTCACTAAGCTACTAGAACTTGGTGATGAACTATAAATTGCCAGGGATAGAAATAATGATTCCTGAGCTGTTCGCGATGTTTGACACCGCGAAGGGAGAAATCAAGGAGCGTCAAGTGTTGATGGTTAATCAAACCACTAGTTTTGAGAAGGGCAAGAGCAAGGAGGGAAACTTCATGGATAGCAAGTCAGTTGTTGCTCCAGTGAAGCAACCCAAAGTTGAACTCAAACCCGAGACTAAGTGCTTCTGTTATGAGGTGAGCGGTCGCTGAAGCGGAACAACCCTAGATACTTGGTAGATAAGAAGGCTGGCAACATCGACAGAAGTATATTTGATATACGAGTTATTGATGTGTACCTTGCTAGTACTCCTAGTAGCACCTGGGTATTGGATACCGGTTCGGTTGCTAAATGTTAGTAACTCGAAATAAAAGCTACGGAATAAACGGAGAACTAGCTAAGGGTGAGGTGACGATATGTGTTGGATATGTTTCCAAGGTTGATGTGATCAACATCGCACACTCTCTCTACCTTCAGGATTAGTGACGAACCTAAATAAATGTTATTTGGTGTTTTGCGTTGAGCATGAACATGATTAGATCATGTTTATTGCAATACGGTTATTCATTTAAGTTAGAGAATAATGGTTATTCTGTTTACATGAATAATACCTTCAATGGTCATGCACCTAGTGAGAATGGTTTGTTGAAATCTTGATCGTAGTAATACACATGTTCATAACAGTGATGTCAAAAGATACAAAGTTAATAATGATAGTACCACATACTTGTGGCACTGCCGCTAAATGTCATATTGGTATAAAGCGCATGAAGAAACTCCATGCTGATGGATCTTTGGACTCATTCGATTTCGAATCGGTTGAGGCATGCGAACCATGCCTCTTGGGCAAGATGACTAAAAACTCCGTTGGATGGAGCGGGCAAGTGATTCATTGGAAATGATACATGTTGATGTATGCAATCCAGTAAGTCTTGTAGCGTGCAGTGGATATCGTTATTTTCTTACCTTCACTGATGATTTGAGTAGATATAGTGTATGTTTACTTAATGAAACACAAGTCTGAATCGTTTGAAAGGTTCAAGCAGATTCAGAGTGAAGTTTAAAGATCATTGTGACAAGAATATAAAGATGTTTCCGATGTGATCGTGGAGGTGAATGTCTGAGTTACGAGTTTGGCATACAACTTAAGACAATGTGAAAGTTGTTTCACAACTAAACGCCACCTGGAACACCATAGTGTGATGGTGTGTCCGAACATCATAGTCATGCTCTATTGGATATGGTGCGTGCTATGATGTCTCTTATCATTTTACTACTATAATCTGGGGTTATGCATTAGAGACAACTAGATTCACTTTAAATAGGGCACCATCTAAATCTGTTGAGATGACACCGTGTGAATTATGGTTTGATAGAAACCTAAGCTGTCATTTCTTAATGTTTGGGGCGGCGACACTTGTGTGGAAAATGTTTTCACCTAATGAGGTCGAACCCAAGGCGGACAAATGCATCTTCATAGAATACCCTAAGATCAGTTGGGTGAACCTTCTATCTCAGATCCAAGTGCAAAGTGTTTGTTGCTTAAACGGATCCTTTCTCGAGGAAATGTTTCTCTCGAAAGAATTGAGTGGGAGGAAGATAGAACTTGATGAGGTTGTTAAACCTTTGTTCAACCAGAGAGTAGCGCAGCGCAGGAAGATGTTTCTGTGAAGCCTACGTTAGTTGAAGAGGAAGTTAATGATGATGATCATGAAGCTTCAGGATCAAGTTACTATCGAACTTCGTAGGTCTACAAGGATGTCTACTGCTCCTGAGCGGTATGACAACCCTGTCTTGGAGATCATGTTGTTGGACAACGATGAACCTAGGAGCTATGGAGAAGCGATGATGAGCCCGGATTCCGACAAATGGTTGGAGGCCATGAAATCCGAGATAGGATCCATGTATGAAAACCAAGTATAGACTTTGGTAGACTTGCTCGTTGGACGACAGGTCGTTGAGTACAAATGGATCTTTAAAATGAAGACAGACGCTGATGGTAATTGTCACCATTTGTAAAGCTCGACTTGTTGCAAAGATGTTTGTGACAAGTTCAAGGAGTTGACTGCGATGAGACTTTCTCACTCGTAGCGATGCTAAAATTTGTTGGAATTATGTTAGTAGTTGCTGCATTTTCAATTATGAAATCTGGCAGATGGATGTCAAAACATCGTTTCCTTAACGGTTTACTTGAGGAAAGGTTGTATGTGATACAACCGGATGGTTTTGTCAGTCCTAAGGATGCTAAAAGGTGTGCAAGCTTTAGTGATCCTTCTATGGACTGAAGCAAGCATCTCGGAGTTGGAATATACGCTTTGATGAGGTGATCAAAGTTTTAATGTTTATACAAGGTTTACGAGAAACTTGTATTTACAATAAAGTGAGTGGTAGCACTATAGAATTTCTGATAAGTATATGTGGATGACATATTGTTGATCAGAAAAAATGTAGGATTTCTGGAAAGCATAAATGGTTGTTTGAAAAGTGATTTTCAAAGGAAGACCTGGATAAAGCTACCTAATTGTTGAGCATCAAAATCTATAGAGATAGATCAAGATGCTTGATGAGACTTTCAATGAGTGCATACCTTGACAAGATTTTGAAAGAGTTCAAAATGGATTAGCCAGAGAAATAGTTCTCGTCTGATTTGTAAGGTGTGAAGTTGAGTGAGACTCAAAGCTCGATAACGGCAGAAGAAAGAGAAAGGACGAACGTCGTCCCCTATGCCTTAGCCATAGGCTCTATATTATGCCATGCTGTGTACCGCACCTGTGTGTGCCTTGCCATGAGTCTGTCAAGGGGTACAAGAGTGGTCCAGGAGTGGATCACTGGACAACGGTCGAAATTATCCTTAGTAACCAGAGGACTAAGGAAATGTTTCTTGATTATGGAGGTGATAAAGAGTTCGTCGTAAAGAGTTACGTCGATGCAAGCTTTAACACCTATCCGGATGACTAGTAGTAGCAATCTGGATACGTATAGTGGAGCAGCAATTTGGAAATAGTACCAAGTGGAGTGTGGTAGCAGTGTTTACGGTTTGACATAGAGATTTGCAAAGTACACACGGAACTAAATATCGCTGACCCATTGACTATAAGACCTCTCTCACATGCAAAGCATGATCGAGCCCTAGAACTCGTTGGGTGTTAGATTCATAACAATGCGAATCACATGGTGATGTGAACTAGATTATTGACTCTAGTGCAAGTGGGAGATTGTTGGAAATATGCCCTAAAGGCAATAATAAATTAGTTATTATTATATTTCCTAGTTCATGATAATCGTTTATTATCCATGCTATAATTGTATTGATTGGAAACTCATTGCATGTGTGCGTAAATAGACAACACTGTGTCCCTAGTATGCCTCTAGTGAACTAGCTCGTTGATCAAAGATGGTCAGGGTTTTCTAGCCATTGACATGTGATGTCATTTGATAACGGGATCACATCATTAGGAGAATGATGTGATGGACAAGACCCAAACTACAAACATAGCATATGATCGTGTCAGTTTATTGCTATTGTTTTCTGCATGTCAAGTATATGTTCCTATGACCATGAGATCATTTAACTCACAGATATCGGAGGAGTGCCTTGTGTGTATCAAACGTCGCAACATAACTGGGTGACTATACAGATGCTCTACAGGTATCTCCGATGGTGTCTGTTGAGTTGGCATGGATCGAGACTGGGATTTGTTACTCCGTGTGACGAAGAGGTATCTCGGGGCCCACTCGGTAATACAACATCACAATGAGCCTTGCAAGCAATGTGACTAATTGTTAGTCGTGGGATCTTGTATTACGGAACGAGTAAAGAGACTTGCCGGTAACGAGGTTGAACTAGGTATGGAGATACCGACGATCGAATCTCGGGCAAGTAACATACCGAAGAACAAAGGGAACATCGTACGGGATTAACTGAATCCTTGACATAGAGGTTCGACCGATAAAGATCTTCATAGAATATGTAGGAACCAATGTGGACATCCAGGTCCCGCCATTGGTTATTGACCGTAGAGGTGTCTCGGTCATGTCTACATAGTTCTCGAACCCGCAGGGTCTGCACACTTAAGGTTTGGTGACGTTTCGGTAGTGTAGAGTTATGTATGGTGGTGACCAAAGGTTTTTCGGAGTCCCGGATGAGATCCCGGACGTCAGGAGGAGCTCCGGAATGGTCCGGAGGTAAATATTCATATATAGGAAGTCCTAGTTTGGTCGCCGGAAAAGTTTCGGGCTCATCGGTAGTGTACCGGGAGTGTCGGTAGTGTACCGGGAGACCTCCGGGAGGGGTATTTCGACCCAAGAGGTTTCATGGGCTGTGGGAAAGTAATAACCAGCCCTTAGTGGGCTGTGGGAAAGTAATAACCAGCCCTTAGTGGGCTGGTGGAACAACCACAATAGGCCCATGTGGCTGGAAGAAAGAAACCCAAAGGAAAAAGGTGGAAAAAGGGCAAAAAAGGAAGAGTCCTAGTCCTACTAGGAGTGGAGGAGGAGAGTCCTCCTCCACCTCCCAATTCGGCCGAGCCAACAAGCCTTGGAGTCCAAGGGTGCGTCCTCCTCTCCCTCCCTCCTATATATACTGGTGGAATAGAGGGTTTTTGCATAGTTTTTACGGCCACGTGCTACTCGTTCCACCGGTGCTCCTCTAGATCGGTTTTCTGCAGTGCTTAGGCGAAGCCCTGCCGGAATTGCTACACCACCATCACCGGTGCGCCGTCACGCTGCCGGTGAACTCTCTCTCCTCTCCACCTCATCTTGCTGGATCAAGACGGCGGAGATCGTCATCAAGCTGCACGTGTGCTGAATGCGGAGGTGCCGTCCGTTCGGTGCTAGATCGGAAGGACCGTGGTCGAGATCACGAGACAGTTCGTGATAAGATTGCGGAACAGATCGTGATGAGTTTGCGAGACAGATCGTGATCAAGATCGTGAGACGGATCATGACAAGATCGCGGGACGGATCGTGATGAGTTCGCGGGACGGATCGTGATTGGATCGCGGGACGGATCGTGATGAGATCGCGGGACGCTCGGCGATTTGGATCGCGAAGATGTTCGACTACACCAACCACGTTTCTTAATGCTTCCCGCTTAGCGATCTACAAGGGTACGTCAATCCACTCTCCCTCTCGTAGATGCTCATCACCATGGATAGGTTTGCGTGTGTGTAGGATTTTTTTTGTTTCCCATGCGATGTTCCCCAACACCTTCATCAAGCCCTTTCAGAATGGCGAGTCAGTCGGTCTAGCAGAAACCTATGCCAGGGTCTTAGAATGCAGGTATTTATTGCGTAGGATTTGTGCCCACACATCTCCTCAGATAGTCTGTAGAGCCACTTGCTCAGCAAACTTTTGTTCTTAACTTCTAGGTTCTCAATTCCCAAACCACCCTGGTCTTTAGGACGACAAATGATGTCCCATTTAGTGAGTCGATATTTTCTCTTAATATTGTCACTCTGCTAGAAGAAACGCGACCTAAAGAAGTCCAATCTTTTGCGTACCCCTACGGGTATCTCAAAGAATGACAATAGGAACATAGTCATACTTGTTAGAACCAAGTTAATCAATATCAGTCTCCCGCCATAAGACAGTAGCTTGCCCTTCCAACAACTCAGCTTTTTTTCAAACCGGTCCTCTATTCTCTTCCACTCATGATTTGAAAGCTTACGATGGTTGATATGGATGCCTAAGTAACTGAACGGAAGAGAACCTAACTCACATCCGAACAACTGCTTATAACTTTCTTGTTCTTCCTTTGCCCTTCCAAAGCAGAATAATTCGCTCTTATGAAAATTGATCGTCAGACCCGAGAGTTGTTCGAATAGGCATAATATTAGTTTCATGTTCCAGGCTTTTGCCACATCATGCTCCATGAAAAGGATCATGTCGTCAGCATATTGTAAGATGGATACCCCATCCTCTACTAGATGAGGGACTAGACCACCTATCATGCCTTCCCGCTTAGCTCTTTTAATTAGGTTAGCTAGCATATCCGCAATGACATTGAATAAGATAGGGGACATTGGGTCTCCCTGTCGGAGCCCTTTATGAGTTTGAAAAAAGGACCTATATCATCATTCACCTTAATTCCTACACTCCCTTTTTGTACAAAGGAATCGACTTGCTTCCGCCATAGCTCATTGAAACCCTTCATCCTCAATGCTTGCTGTAAGAAGGACCATTTTACTTTATCATATGCCTTTTCAAAGTCCACCTTGAAGATAACCCCGTCTAGTTTCTTCGAGTGGATTTCATGAAGAGTTTCATGGAGCACTACTACCCCTTCCAAAATATTCCTACCAGGCATAAAAGCTGATTGACTAGGTTGCACCACCTCATGCGCAATTTGTGTCAATCTATTTGTTCCAACCTTGGTGAATATTTTGAAACTCACATTTAGAAGGCAGATCGGTCTGAACTGTTCAATACGTATAGCCCCCTCCTTCTTTGGCAACAACATGATAGTCCCAAAGTTCAGATGGTGCAACTGTAGGTATCCTTGAAACAGATCATGAAACATTGGTATGAGGTCCCCTTTTATGATGTGCCAGCATTTTTCTATAAAACTCAGCTGGAAACCTAACTGGTCCAGGAGATTTATTATTCTTCATTTGAAATACTGCATCAAACACCTCTTTCTCCATGAATGGTGTTGTTAATATCCCATTCTCAGCCGTGCCAAGTTGAGGGATATCATGGACCTCCTATTCATCCATATGTATCATATTATCCTCAGGTACACCAAATAGTTTTTTTATAATAATTCGAGATGTACAACTTCAGGTTATCCTGCCCAACGATTGTACCCTCATCTTGCTCCAGTTGATAAATTATTTTCTTTCTATGTTTGCCATTGGCAATGAGATGGAAGAACCGAGTGTTATCATCCCCTTGAATGACCTTTCGCACTTTCGCACTTTTGCTCTTAGTGCCCACTTTAGCTCCTCTTCTCTTAGTAATAATTTTAGGTGATATTCAGCTTCCGCTTTTGATTCCTGTTCATTATCATCCAGCAACACGGATTCAGCCTTAATATCTAAGCGATTAATTGTTTGAATAAGATTTTCTTTCTTCAGCTTATATATTCCACTTTCGTGCTTCGCCCAACCTCGAAGGAACTGTCTTAGGTGTCTAATCTTATTTTTCCACCTATCAACATTGGATCTACCCCCAGGGGCTTTCGACCATTCCCACACGACCATATCTAAGAAACCTTCTCTCTCAAACCAGGCCATCTCAAACGAAAATGTCGCTTTATTGCCCTTATGTGTCGCATCCCCAGAGTCCACCAACAATGGAGTATGGTCCGAAATCACCCTAGACAGTGCTCTTACTGTTACTCGAGGTAATTTCTATTCCCATTCGACACTAGCCAGTACTCTATCCAATTTCTCAAACGTCGGATTGGGTAATGTATTGGCCCATGTAAATTTTCTACCTGTCAACTCAATCTCTCTTAAATCCATACTTTCAATGATGATGTTAAACATGAAAGACCATCTGCCATCAAAGTTGTCATTATTCTTGTCATCCCTACGCTTGATGATGTTGAAATCACCACCCACCAAGATAGGTAACCTCTCATTCCCACAGACTCGAACGAGGTCTGCGAGGAAATCCATCTTGAGCTCCAGCTGTGCCGCGCCATAAACAGCCACGAGCACCCACTGGAACTCATCCTCTTTAGAACGAACTCTAAATTTGACTGCGAAATCACCCATCATGACTTGATGGACTTCTAGGGTCTCACATCTCACCCCAAGTAAGATTCCTCCGGACCTTCCTCTTGGTGGTAAGCAATGCCAAACAAAGTCAACTCCCCCTGATAACGTACTTAGAAACTGCGTGGTGAAATTATCCCTACCAATTTCCATCAACACGATAAAATCAAGTTTATGGTCAACAGATGCGTCTGCAAGAAATCTCCTTTTAGCCAAGTCACCAAGACCTCTGCTATTCCAAAATATGCCCTTCATCGTTCATCATGGGATTTCTTTGCTGTTTTAAATCGAGCACTTCGGCGCATTGCCGACACAGGATACACTTCCCTCTTCCATGCATGTTTAGGCTTGTCCTGAGTAGCAACACGATCCTCACAGCCGCTTGCTGTCATCAGACAATCATCATGTGTATTAGGGGCCGTATCCCCTTCCACACATCTGTCATCTTCCTCGTCCAAAACCCGAGAAGAAGGTGCAATATCCTCACATAATTGTTCCATCGCCCCCAACCCTAGGTCATATATCTCATCATCATCTAAAGGTTGAACCGCCGCTAAATTTCGCAACATCGTCATGGCTCTCTCCGCCTCTAAGTCTAAAAGTTTATTAATAGAATTCGCCATCTCTTTACCATTGTTTCCTAATGACACTCCAAGTTTATCAGCTTTAGATATAATATCATCATCGGAAAAATGCAGTATAGAACAAGACGTATTGACAGTCATACCTGTCAAAGTCTCGATGTCGCGAAGTTTGGCCGCCCACATGGCATGACCCGCGATCAAGTCATCCACGTCTGGATGGTCCTGGATGCGTCTACTCGTCCGCCTGCCAGTAGACATCGGGTCCGGGATGCCCCCGAAGTCCACCAGGTCCTGAGTGCATCGTCCTACCAGCATAGAGCCTCCTGCTCCTCGACTAGTTGGACTTTCTAGCGCGCCACCCGTCCTTGAGTCCTGTTTTGCCATCGCGCTAACAGTGTTGCGACCGACCGGCTCGCCTCCTACCCCTTGCGCGTTGGAACTGGGGAGGACGCCGACCGCCCCCTGCTCCACACGTTCTGTCGAGTGCACCTGAGTCTGTTGTGGCATTGAAACAGGAACCATCGAATCCTCTTTCACCGGAGTGCCAATCGCGGGGACCTAAGAGGAGCTGCCGTCCGCTCGTAGCACAAGAGAACCAGCAGTCCGCAAGCATGTCTAGCTGGGCTGCGCCCATGCTCCCTCCGAGACCAGCTGATTGCCGCTCCTGTTCCCCATGCAGGCACCGTCACGCATGCCTGGCCGGTATAAGTCGGTAGCCGTATCCTTGATCACAATCGGGGTTGCTGCCCCAGAGTGCCTCCCCCCATCAGGTGATGAAGAGATCAGAGGGGTTACCTCCCGCATTGGAATGGGTGACCCAGGAAGTGATAGCAAGGGCAGCTCCTGCTCCTCCTGATTGTTCAACTCCACCCTAGTACTCCAAAGTTTGCTTGGCGCCGATGAAGCTCCAAACGAGCCAAACGTGAGCTGATGCGCAGAGGAGGAACCCTTAGATTGCTGATTAGACGGCGTCGTCTCTGCCGTCTTAGACGCCGGCGGTGCCCCCTGTCTAAATCAGGCTCCCTATGAGTCTCTTTTTGAGAATGACCATCCACATCATTACCCTCATCCGTGTCCATATCCACATGTCTGGCCAGTCAAGAAACTCAGCGTTCTCCTCAATCTCAATATCAAGCAAGTAACTCTTGCCATCATACGTCCACCGAACAGACTCCGGAATATTCTCAACACTAATCACGTTAACCAACATGCGAGCAACACCATTAGAACGCGTAAATGGCATATCTACCTTCTCAGCCTTACCAATTAATGAACCGAGGCTCCAGGTAACTTTAACATCATCAAGTGCTCTAGGTGGTACTCCCGCAAACTGAACCCACAGCTGTGCCAATGGTGTACCTTCCGGCTCCTTCTGTGTCCATGGTTCAAACTCCAGCACACATGAACTGTTAGGGACCTTGCTCATCCCAAAAGTCAGAAGACGGACCAGATCTTCCTTAGATGGAAAATCCACCCGGAACGCATGATCCTCGAGACTGACAAGGTTCCATTGGAAATTAGAGGGAACCAGCTCACGCAAGCGCTGAACCACCTGCTCAGAAGTCAAACTACCACGAGTAACTCAAACAATCCCAGTTCGTGAACTCTCCGGTATTGGGGCCTGTGAAGTAGCACGCGGGGACTCAAAAAACATCAGTTCTGGGCAACAGACACCAAAGATCGTCACCACAGGTTTAGATCCTTCTAGAAACGGGCACATCCCATTATCATGAATCGGTTTTTGGCAGACATCATAGAGCTCCACCGTGCATTCAGCTGCAAAGTGTCCCGGCTCCCCACACCGATAGCACGACATATTTTCTTTCTTGCGAGCCCATTTAGTGAGCTTCTCGCCATCTGATTTAACTGAAGCCTTATCTGACGCATTATCACGACTCGTTTCTGCCTTTGCCTTAGGTACCTTAACCTCGGCTAGGGCTTTGACTATCTCATCTGCCTTCCCCATAAGGACCTGACCCGTAGGCACCGCCGCCGTGTTGGGCACCTCCGGAACCGTCTGTGGCACCACTCCCTGTACGGAGTTGCCTGAATCATCAGTAGTCGCATGTGGAGGAGGAGGCCTCCTGTCTCTACCCCTTCCACCCCAGTATGGACGATACCAAGTCCGGTTTCTATGAATTGGTCCTGTTGCTCCTTGGACAAAGGGGCCGGGAGGTCCATTATACCCCCAGCCACCTCCATCCGTTCGGCCACCGCCACTTGAAGAAGAGCCACGGTGACTGCCTTCGCCATACGCATCGAGACCATCATCTCCCCAATGGCCTTTAGCAGGTCTTTTATCATGTCCTGCCGCTGCACCATAGCCGGTAGCCCAAGAGCCACTGTGCTGCTCCGCAGCATGGCCTGTAACCGGTTGTCCGGCCGCCCGGACCTGGGCAGGGGTCGGGCCAACCTCGCCCTGTCCCGCAGGACGTGCCCCTCGTGGCTGCGGTCCCTGCTGTTGTTCCCCCCTCGCGATCGGAGGCGTAGGACGGCCTGGTCCAGTCCCATGGCCGGCCATCGCCGGAATCTGGTGATGTGAAACCGTCGCCGCCGACGGTGCAGGTATCCTTCCTGCCTTTCCAAACCCTATCGAAGGGAAGCCTGGCGATGCGAATTGTCTACGTACCCTGGGTACGTCCGACCCTCCACATCGCTGTGTTCTTTCATCGATGGACCGAGAGTCTCGGGCAGTCGGGATTTCTGATTGGGCCACATACCCAATCGACTCGTAGCCCGCAAATCCACCACCAGAATCTGGCCCACCCAAGCCCAACAGGTAATTCGTACACTCCTGGCGTTGTTTTCGGATCATGATCGCGAGCTCCATCGTCGGCGCCGGCGCCGGCGCCGGAGCCGCCAGTTCCCTTCTCTTCTTTCTCCGATGGACTAACTTCCAAGATGAATCGGAAATGAAATCAGCCAAAGTTAGTTTAGAGAGACTTACCTTCGGAAGCGGTCCTCTCCACGGCCCGATTGCCTGCGTTGAAACTCGCCGGTGAACCATCCGCCGCACCACCTCCGCTGCATCCATCTCCGTGAGACCAGCTCTTGCAGGATCGTCTCTAGGTACGCATTCGTTAACAATTCCTGCCAAAACATCGTCAGAAATATCGTCCTGCAGAGCGTCGCAAATGATGTCTGACGGCGTTGGAGATCCCTGGTCTGACAGCTCTCCGGTGAAGACTTCTTCTTCCTCCAAGTCGTCACCTCCCTCTCCCTATAGTAGAGCCCAAAACCGGCCACCCACCCATGGGTGGTGGCCGATTTGAACTCAGATGTTGGGTTTGTGCATCCACTCCCTCAGCCAGTTGAGCTAGGCTCACTCCCTCAACCTGTAGGTCGCAGTACAAAATCCTCTGTTGGGCAGTCTTTGGTTTGGCAAATATGTTGATGTCATTCATAAAAGATTTGATGAATAAGTGAGTTGAGAGTGGACTCTGAAATATGTCCTCGTGGATTGCTTTTCTTCTGGCTTTCCAAATTGCCCACATGGTCATGACCATCTGAGTGAAAAGCTCGTGAGACAGTGTCCCGTTCATCAAGAATAGCCAATCCCTTGCATTCAGATCTTGGTTTGCACACATATGTTCAACCATCTCTGCTGTAGCGAGCGACCACACACTTCGTGCCAACATGCATTCAAACAAAGCGTGCTTCCAATCATCTTATAATGCGCATATAGCGCAGACGGAAGATGTTGCCATATGACGGTGATGCAACACGTCCGAGGTAGGGATTGAGTTCTGCCCCAACCTCCACAAGAAGTTTTTGATCCTATATGGCATCGTAAAGTTCCAAAGCTTCGTCCAGTTTTGTTCATGAATGCTAGTATCAGACTTGCCCTGAACATTCTCTAACCAATTCTCCCTTTGGATCTTTGTTTTGATCAACATCTACATAGACCAAACTGACAGAAAACTTTCCGCGACGGTTAGCTCCCCATGCCTAGAAATCTTCCAGTCTTCTCGTACAAAGTGGGATCCGTAGAATTGCTTCGGCATCGAATGGCACAAAACATGTTCTCACAACATCCTCACGTCATGATACCGAAGATGCATCAATTAATTCCGAAACCAGAATAGGTGGTTGCGCGATCATAGAAGAGATCGGTCTCATCAGTCCCTCTCCCGGGATCCAGTTGTGCTCCCAAACCTTGGTATGTTCACATGTACCAATTCTCATAATAATTCCTTGAGCTAATATATCCCTACTGTCCAAAACGGCCCGCCAGACTTGCGATGGGTGAGAGCCAAGTGTGGCATCCAGGACGATAGTCGAGGGAAAGTAGGTTGCCTTCAATATTTTTGCACTAAGTGTCGTTGGTTCCTGGATGATGCGCCAAGCTTGCCTTGCTAGAAGAGAAAATTTAAACAGCTCCATGTCTCGGAAGCCTAAGCCCCCTAAATTTTTTGGTTTTGTGCATACATCCCAGGAAACCCAACTCGGCTTCCTCCTTCCTCTTTTGCTGCCCCACCAGAATTGACGAATAATGGAGGTCACACTATCACAAATACCCCTTGGCAACATGAAACATGCCATCGAAAAAACCGGTATTGATTGTGCCACCGCTTTAATTAGGACCTCCTTCCCTGCATATGAGAGCATCTTCTCTGTCCAGCCTTTGACCTTTTCCCAGACTTTGTCTCTCAAATATTTGAAAGTGCCATTTTTCGAATTCCCACCTCTGTCGGCATGCCCAAGTACTTCTCACTGAGTTGCTCATTGTGGACATTAGGAGCCCCTTTAATACTATCTCGAACTGCTTGCGGGCATCCCTTACTGAAGAAGATAGATGACTTGTCATTGTTAATCCTTTGGCCTGATGCAATACAATAGGTTTCCAACAAGTTTGACATGGCAACCGCCCCCTCATTACTCGCCTCGAACAACAGCAGGTTGTCATTAGCAAAGAGAAGGTGGTTGACAACCGGAGCTGTCGGTGCCACCTTAACTCCCACAATACTGGATGACTGTGAACTGGATTTCAAAAGGCACGAAAGGCCCTCTGTTGTGATCAATAAAAGATAACGGGATATTGGGTCTCCCTGACGGATCCCTCTGGTAGGTTGAAATTCATCAAGCTTCTCACCATTAAAGAGCACTAAAAAAGAGACAGACTTAACCAAACTCATCACAATATTGATCCATGACGCAAAGCCCAACTTACTCATAATTGCCTCAAGATACGTCCACTCTAGCCTGTCATAGGCTTTCATCATATCCAATTTTAGAGCACAATGACTATTGGACTTTGACTTACTCCTCTTCATAAAATGCAAACATTCATAAGCATTGATAATATTATCTGTGATTAGTCTCCTAGGAACAAAGGCTGACTGCTCCTCTGATATAATGTCTGGAAGAATCTGCTTTAGCCTGTTTGCAATCATATAAGTATTTCACTAACTAGGACTGAAGGCTATTTTCCTGGGCCGGCCCATCTGCCTGTGTAACGGGAGAATTCTCTTTCCGGTTTCTAGAAGCTTGCCAGCCGGTTTTCCTGTTCTTTCTTTCGATTTTGGTTTTTCCTGGACCGGTATTGTTTAGTTTTTCTCTCTTTTTATATTTCTCTTTTTTATTCTGTATTCTTTTACTTTTCTTTTTCAAAATGCACAATTTTTGAAATTTCAGAATTTATTTTTATAAAATAGATGCCTTATTTTCAAAACCAATGAACTTTTTTCAAATTCATGTTTTGTTCTCAAAATTGACGAATTTGTTTTGGAAATCAATGAGTCATTTTTCAAATCAACAAACCGTGTTTGTGTTTTATGATTTTTTTCAAAATAGATTAAAAGTCTCAAATTTGGTGAAAGTTTTTTCATAATTAATAACCTTTTCAAATTCCTGAACTTGTCAAAATCGATGAACTTTTTCCATATTAATGAAATCTCTTTTCTCCCAAATCATGGACATTTTCCAAATTCGTGAACTTTTTTCAAATGCATTAATTTATTTTACCTCACGATCTTTTTCCATTTTTTGTATTTATTTTGTGATTCTGTCATTTCGATCCATTTAGTGTGCACCTCTTTGTTTTAGCAACTACTTACAAGAGTGTGTCATGGCGTGAGGAAAAGTAGTACCGTCAAGGCAGAACACGCCTTTTTCAGAAGGACCTTTAAACATGGAAGTTCAAAGCAAAAAATCATGAACAATATTGTATTTTTAAACATAGTACAATCAAAATCTCTCACACACATATGCATACATTCATTCTTATGAACGCATGCACGCACACCCTACAACTATCAGCATCTCTGAAAGACTGGACCGACATATCGTCTTCATATTGCTGAAGGCCACAGAGACACCTTCGTAGTCGGCGGGAACGTTTCCTATCACTGACTTCAAATAACCGAAGGCCTGGATCAAATTCAGGAAAATACGAGCACCAATGTAAAATTTGAACTTAAATTCTAGTGGACATGGAATACAATTGTCCTTGTAACCATTCAATCACAGATTGGTTCGCAATAATATTGACCGAGCTTTAGTTTGGTAGCCCATCCGAGAGAATGTTTTGTTCGCTCTCGATGGGAAGTATATCCGCAAATTTAGTTCAGTGGGAAAAAGCCCGAGCGTGAACTCCCGTCCACTCGTCACGATGAAACTTCTCATTACACAAAAAACACGTCCTAGTAGAAAACGTTGGCCAAGAAAGAATCACCCATCTAAAGTCACTTTACCTGGCCTGGCCCATCCGCGTATGTAACGGGAGAGGCATCTTCCCGGCTTCTCGAAGCTTCCCACCCGTTTTTTTATTATGGTTTTCCCGGATCGGTACTGTTTTTTTCTTATTTTTATTTTTTATTATATATACTTTTCATTTTTATTTTATTTTTCTAGAATGCATACTTTTTTCAAATTTGATCAACTTAAAAAAAGAGAACACTTTTCAAATTCATGATTTTGTTTCAAAATTGATGAACTTTTTTTGAAAATAGGTGAGCAGTTTCTCAAATCGATTAAAATTGCTTGAAATTTGTGAACCTTTTCAAAATCGATCAAAAATTTAAATTGGGTGAACATTTTTTCATAATCGACGATCTTTTTCAGATTTGTGAACATTCTTTCCGAAATTGATGAACTTTTTTATATTCGTGAAACTTTTTCCATATTTGTGAAACCTCTTTTTACACAATCGTGTTTTTTTCAAATTAGTGACCTTTTTTCAAATGCATTAGCTTTTTTGACTTTGTAGTTTATTTATTTTCTCCAATTTATGGATTTATTTTATGAATCTAACATTCCGATCCATTAAGCGCGCGCCTCCTTGTTTTAGCAACTATTTACAAGAGTGTGTCATGACGCGAGGAAAGTTAATTACTGTCAAGACTGAACGCCCCCTTTCATAGAACGATCTTTAAGCATAGAAGTTCAATGCAAGAAATCATTAACAATCTTGTATTTCAAACATAGTACAATCGAAATCGTTCACATACACGAGCATATACTCAACCCTATGAACGCATGTATGCACACCCTATCCCTATGAGAACCTTCGAGAGACCGAGCCGACACGGAAATGATTCCTCACACTAAACGCAAATCACCAAAAGGACTGGATTAAATCCAGAGAAATATGAGAACCAATGTAAAGTCTGGGATTTAAACTCTGATGGACAAAGGATATGACTATCCTTCTAACCATCCAACTACATGTTGATCATAACAACTTTGTATTTTAAGGACCCCAATACTGACCGAGCTTCAGATTTGGGATCCCGTCCAAGTGAATCTTTTGTTCGCACTCGATGAGAAGGAGATCCAATTCATTCAGTGGAAAAAAAGCCCCGACTTGAACTCTCGCCCACTCGTCACAATGAAATTTCTCGTTACACAAAAAGCACGCGCTAGTAGAAAGAATGGGCCAAAAAAGCATCAACTTCAACATAGTAAAAACATGCCTTTAAAGCAATCTTCTTCAATCACGTAGCGACACAACGTAGGGATTTCTTATTAGACGCCTTTAGCACGTGTTACCATGCATTTCACTAATGGGAGGGACCTCTTCTCGTATCTAACGGGAGAGACCTCTTCTCGGCTTCTAGAAGCTTCCGACCCAATTTTCTTTTTCTTTTTTTTGGTCCTTCCTGGACCGACTTTGTTTGATTTTTTTTCTTTATTTTATATATATTATTTCCCTTTTTATTTTTCAAAATTAACAAAAAATCAAGTTCATGATTTGTTTTCAAAATTGATGGAGTTTTTTTTTTCAAAATTGGTCGGTCATTTTCAAATCGATAAACCTTGTTTGAAATTTGTGAAAAAAGTTCAGAAAAAATCAAATTTCTCATCATTTTTTCATAATCCATGACCTTATTTTATATTTGTGAACTTTCTTTCCTAAATTGATGAACTTTTTTTCAAAACCATAATTTTTTTTCCAAATTCATGATTTGTTTTTCAAAATCGTGAACTTTTTCCGAATTCGTGATCTTTTTTACAAATGCACTAACTAATTTTGTGTTAATTTTCTAATTATATTAAATTTTATTACCAGTGGTTCAGAAGTAGCTACTGTTTTTACCTTTTTGTTCGAGTGAGCTAGCGCAATGGTGGACCAGCCCATGCGAGCGACCATGGGAGTGACTAGCGCAAAGAGCACCAAATAGGAGCTTCAACGCAAATCATCAGGGCACTTTCACATGGGTCCATGCGTGAAAAGGGCGAAACTATTAAACGGGCTAGGCCCAAAACCTTAATTCGAGAAAAAAAAATCCGATAATGAAAAAAAAAAGAAAAAATTACCATGAATATGATGCAACGAAAATTGCCATTGCCATTTAAAAAAATATAGTTTATAAAATTTATCATGGCTCGGAAAAAATAAATTTGACATTGATATAAATCTAGCCATGGCCCAACAATTGAAAATGCCATGTCTCGGAAATTTAAAATTGCCATGGATGTCAAACTTCACATGGTGTGTATGTAAAAAAAACAATTATCTAACTCAAAATGTAAATTTATATATCCGCATGGCAAATTCATATAAAATGGTCATGAGAAATCATAATTAGAGACAATCTCCCTCGGGAAAAACTATTTGCCATGTGAAATTTCAATCATTCATGCAATTTGCCATGAGAAACAATTAGCCATGTGAACATTTCAAAAATCATTCATACTATTTGCCCATGAAAACAAAGTTATTTACATTTTGCCATGTCAAGAACTAATATCCAAACAGTGCCATGAAAAAAGTTGCCATCACAAGTTTTACGGAGCTACCATGGCAACATGCTCCCTCCGTGGAGTGAAAACTGTACATATAATTTTTTTAGGACAAATCATTAAGTGGAGTAAAAAATGCATTGAAAAGGTACAAGCCACCATATCTCTCCTCTTTAATAAGTGCATGTAGAAATTAAGGGGACCATGTGTAGAATGTTATTGATCTTGATTACCATGTGGTGACAGAGAAACATTTTTTTTCTATTTTAAAGAGCATTGGAAAGGTAAAAGTGCACTTTTGTGGACAAAATTTAAAGCCAAATGTACACTCTTCAACAGACGGATGGAGTATTACATATTATTGGCATGGCAACGCAAAAAAGATATAGGCCCAGTTCTTTTGAGCGGATTATGGAGAATCTCGGTCTAAAAAATCTTAAGCCAAAAGTGTTGGGGAACGTCGCATGGGAAACAAAAATTTTCTACGCACACGCAAACCTATCCATGGTGATGAGCATCTACGAGAGGGAGAGTGGATCTACGTATCCTTGTAGATCGCTAAGCGGGAAGCATTAAGAAACGCGGTTGGTGTAGTCGTACTTCTTCACGATCCAAATCGCCGAGCGTCCCGCGATCTAATCACGAACCGCCCCGCGAACCAATCACGAACCGTCCCGCGATCTCGTCACGATCCGTCCCGCGATCCAATCACGAACGTCCCGTGGCCTTGATCACGATCGTTCTGATCTAGTACCGAATGGACGACACCTCCGCGTTCAGCACACGTGCAGCTTGATGACGATCTCCACCGTCTTGATCCAGCAAGAGGAGGCGGAGAGGAGGAAGAGTTCACCAGCAGCGTGACGGCGCTCCGGCGATGGTGGTGGAGTGATTCCGGCAGGGTTTCGCCTATGCACTGCCGAAAACCGATCTAGAGGAGCACCGGTGGAACGGGTAGCACGTGGCCGTAAATTATGTCCAAACAACCCCCAATCCACCAGTATATAAAGGAGGGAGGGAGAGGCAGCCTTGGCGCAGGGCCAAGGCCTCCTAGGAGTCGGCCGTCCAAAGGGGGAGGAGTCCCACTCCATCTCCAATCCTAGTTGGACTAGAATTGCTCCCTATTAGCCCTTTTTTCCACCTTTTCCTTAGGCCTTTTTACCTCCTGCGCCATGGGCCTTTTTGTGGATGTTCCTCCAGCCCACTAAGGGCTGGTTATTACTCTCCACAGCCCATGGACCCTCTGGGGTCGAAATACCCCTCCCGGAGGTCTCCCGGTACACTCCCGGCACTCCCGGTACACTATCGATGAGCCCGAAACTTTTCCGGCGACCAAACTGGGACTTCCTATATATGAATCTTTACCTCCGGACCATTCCGGAGCTCCTCGTGATGTCCAGGATCTCATCCGGGACTCCGAACAACCTTCGGTCACCACCATACATAACTCTACACTACCAAAACGTCACCGAACCTTAAGTGTGCAGACCCTGCGGGTTCGAGAACTATGCAGACATGACCGAGACACCTCCACGGTCAATAACCAATGGCGGGACCTGGACGTCCACATTGGTTCCTACATATTCTACGATGATCTTTATTGGTCAAACCTCTATGTCAAGGATTCAGTTAATCCCTTATAACGTTCCCTTTGTTCTTCGGTATGTTACTTGCCCGAGATTTGATCGTCGGTATCTCCATACCTAGTTCAACCTCGTTACCGGCAAGTCTCTTTACTCGTTCCGTAATACAAGATCCCACAACTAACAATTAGTCACATTGCTTGCAAGGCTTATTGTGATGTTGTATTACCGAGTGGGCCCCGAGATACCTCTCCGTCACACGGAGTAACAAATCCCAGTCTCGATCCATGCCAACTCAGCAGACACCATCAGAGATACCTGTAGAGCACATTTATAGTCACCCAGTTACGTTGCGACGTTTGATACACACAAGGCACTCCTCCGATATCCGTGAGTTGCATGATCTCATGGTCATAGGAACATATACTTGACATGCAGAAAACAGTAGCAATAAACTGACACGATCATACGCTACGTTTGTAGTTTGGGTCTTGTCCATCACATCATTCTCCTAATGATGTGATCCCGTTATCAAATGACATCACATGTCAATGGCTAGGAAACCCTGACCATCTTTGATCAACGAGCTAGTTCACTAGAGGCATACTAGGGACACAGTGTTGTCTATTTACCCACACATGCAATGAGTTTCCAATCAATACAATTATAGCATGGATAATAAACGATTATCATGAACAAGGAAATATAATAATAAACACTTTATTTATTGCCTCTAGGTCATATTTCCAACAGTCTCCCACTTGCACTAGAGTCAATAATCTAGTTCACATCACTATGTGATTTACATGGTAATGAATCGAACACCCATACAGTTCTGGTGTTGATCATGTTTAGCCCTTGGAAGAGGTTTAGTCAACGGGTCTGCAACATTCAGATCCGTGTGCACTTTGCAAATATTTATGTCCTTCTCCTCGATGTAGAACCGGATGGAGTTGAAGTGTCGCTTTATGTGTCTGGTCCTCTTGTGAAACCTTGGTTCCTTGGCTAGAGCAATGGCACCAGTGTTGTCACAGAACATGTCTATTGGATTCAGTGCACTAGACACTACTCCAAGATCTGTCATGAACTGCTTCATCCAGACACCTTCCTTCGATGCCTCCGAGGCTGCGATGTACTCCGCTTCGCACGTAGAATCAGCTACCACGCTTTGCTTGGAACTGCACCAGCTTACCGCTCCCCCGTTAAGAATAAATACGTATCCGGTTTGCGACTTAGAGTCGTCCGGATCAGTGTCAAAGCTTGCATCGACGTAACCCTTTACAACGAGCTCTTCATCACCTCCATAAACGAGAAACATATCCTTAGTCCTTTTCAGGTACTTGAGGATATTCTTGACCGCTTGCCAGTGCTCCACTCCAGGATCACTTTGAAACCTTCCGGCCATACTTATGGCAAGGCTGACATCGGGTCTTGTGCACAGCATTGCATACATGATAGAGCCTATGGCTAAAGCATAGGGGATGACACTCATCTTTTCTTTATCTTCTGTAGTCACTGGGCATTGAGTCTTACTCAACTTCATACCTTGTAACACAGGCAAGAACCCTTTCTTGGACTGCTCCATTTTGAACTTCTTTAAAACTTTATCAAGGTATGTGCTCTGTGAAAGTGCTATTAAGTGTATCGATCTATCTCTATAGATCTTAATGCCTAATATGAAAGCAGCTTCTCCTAGGTCCTTCATTGAAAAACTCTTGTTCAAATATTCCTTCACACTTTTTCCAGCATTTCTATATTGTTTCCAATCAGCAATATGTCATCCACATATAACACTAGAAACGCTATAGAGCTCCCACTCACTTTCTTGTAAATACAAGCTTCTCCATAAACTTGTATAAACCCAAACGCTTTGATCACCTCATCAAAGCGCTTATTCCAACTCCGAGATGCTTGCACCAGTCCATAAATGGATCGCTGGAGTTTGCAAACTTTGTCAGCATTATCTGGATCGACAAAACCTTCGGGTTGCATCATATACAACTCTTCCTCAAGGAAACCGTTGAGGAGCGCCGTTTTGACATCCATCTGCCAAATTTCATAGTCGAAATAAGCAGCTATTGCCAACATGATTCTGACAGACTTAAACATCGCTATGGGTGAGAAAGTCTCATCGTAGTCAACTCCTTGAACTTGTGAAAAACCCTTTGCCACAAGTCGAGCTTTATAGACGGTGACATTACCGTCCGCGTCCGTCTTCTTCTTAAAGATCCATTTGTTCTGAATGGCCTTTCGCCCTTCAGGTAGTACTTCCAAAGTCCATACTTTGTTTTCATACATGGATCCCATCTCGGATTTCATGGCCTCTAACCATTTCTCGGAATCCGGGCCCATCACTGCTCCTCCATAGCTCGTAGGTTCATTGTTGTCTAACAACATGACCTCCAAGACAGGGTTGCCGTACCACTCGGGAGTAGTACGCGTCCTTGTCGACCTACGAGGTTCAATAGTAGCTTGATCCGAAGCTTCATGATCATCATCATTAACTTCCTCTTCTACCGTCGTAGGTTCCACAAAAACATCTTTCTGTGCTGCGCTACTTTCTGGTTGAAGTAAAGGTTCAATAACCTCATCAAGCTCTATTTTCCTCCCACTCAATTCTTTCGAGAGAAACTCTTTCTCAAGAAATGTTCCGTTCTTTGCGACAAACACTTTGCCTTCAGATCTGAGATAGAAGGTATACCCGACTGTCTCTTTCGGGTATCCTATGAAGACGCATTTCTTCGCTTTGGGTTCCAGCTTTTCAGGCTGAAGCTCTTTGACATAAGCATCACATCCCCAAACTTTAAGAAACGACAACTTTGGCCTTTTGCCAAACCACAGTTCATATGGCGTCGTCTCAACGGATTTTGATGGTGCCCTATTTAAAGTGAATGCAGCTGTCTCTAATGCATAACCCCAAAACGATAGTGGCAAATCGGCAAGAGAGATCATAGAATGCACCATATCTAATAAGGTTCGATTATGACGTTCAGACACACCATTATGATGTGGTGTTCCGGGCGGTGTCAATTGAGAAACAATTCCACATTGTCTTAAGTGACTGCCAAACTCATAACTCAGATATTCACCTCCTCGATCAGATCGCAGAAATTTAATCTTCTTGTTACGATGATTCTCAACTTCACTCTGAAATTGCTTGAACTTTTCAAACGTTTCAGACTTGTGTTTCATCAAGTAAATATACCCATATCTACTCAAGTCATTAGTGAAGGTGAGAAAGTAACGATATCCACCGCGCACTGCAACATTCATTGGACCGCACACATCAGTATGTATGATTTCCAATAAGTCACTTGCCCGTTCCATTGTTCCAGAGAACGGCGTTTTAGTCATCTTTCCCATCAGGCATGGTTCACATGTGTCAAGTGATTCAAAATCAAGTGACTCCAAAAGTCCATCAGCATGGAGCTTCCTCATGCGTTTTACACCAATATGACCTAAACGGCAGTGCCACAAGAAAGTGGTACTATCATTAACAACTCTAAATATTTTGGCATCAATGTTATGAACATGTGTGTCATCACTATCAAGATTCAATATGAATAAACCCCTAACATTGGGTGCATGACCATAAAAGATATCACTCATATAAATAGAACAACCTTTATTCTCTGATTTAAATGAGTAACCGTCTCGCAATAAACAAGATCCAGATATAATGTTCATGCTTAATGCAGGCACTAAATAACAATTATTCAGGTTCATCACTAATCCTGATGGTAATCAAAGAGAGAGCGTGCCGACGGCGATCACATCAACCTTGGAACCATTTCCCACGCGCATCATCACTTCGTCCTTTGCCAGACTTCATTTATTCCGTAGTTCCTGCTTTGAGTTGCAAATGTGAGCAACCGAACCGGTATCAAATACCCAGGCACTACTACGAGAACTGGTAAGGTACACATCAATAACATGTATATCATATATACTTGTTTGTCTTTGGCCGCCTTCTTGTCAGCCAGGTACTTGGGGCAGTTCCGCTTCCAGTGACCAGTTCCTTTGCAATGAAAGCACTCAGTTTCTAGCTTAGGTCCATGCTTAGGATTCTTTGTAGGAGTAGCAACTGCTTTGCCATCCTTCTTGGTTTTACCCTTCTTGCCTTTGCCCTTGCCATTTTTCTTGAAACTAGTGGTTTTATTGACCATCAACACTTGATGTTCTTTCTGGATTTCAGACTCAGCGACTTTCAGCATCGCAAACAGCTCGGATGATGACTTGTTCATCCCGTGCATGTTATAGTTCATCACAAAGCTCTTATAACTAGGTGGCAGTGATTGAAGAACTCTGTCAATGATCACCTCTTGTGGAAGGGTAATTCCCAACTCAGCTAGACGGTTTGAATACCCAGACATTCTGAGTATATGCTCACGGATAGACCCGTTCTCCTCCATCTTGCAAGCATAGAACTTATCAGAGGTCTCATACCTCTCGATCCGGGCATTCTTTTGAAAAATAAACTTCAACTCCTGGAACATCTCATATTCTCCATGACGTTCAAAACGTCTTTGAAGTCCCGGTTCTAAGCCATACAATATTGCACACTGAACTATTGAGTAGTCTCCAGCACGAAACTCCCAAGCGTTCTTAACGTCTTCGGAGGTCATGTCTTCTGGTTGGTCACCAAGCGGTGCATCAAGGACATATTGTTTCTGGGAAGCCGTGAGGATAATCCTCAGATTACGGGCCCAATCAACAAAGTTACTTCCATCATCTTTCAACTTAGCTTTCTCTAGGAACGCATTAAAATTCAGGGGTGCTACTGCGCGAGCCATTGATCTACAACATAAATATGCAAAGGTAACTTAGACTATTGTTCAAGATAATGAGTTTAGTTAATCAAATTACTAAAGATCCCACTCAAATTGACATCCCTAAGGTCATCTGAGTGTTACATGATCCAAATTCACCAACTCAAGTCTGATCATCACGTGAGTTAAGGTGGCTTCAATGGTGAACATCATTATGTTGATCATATCTACTATATGACTCATGTTCGACCTTTCGGTCTCTTGTGTTCCGAGGCCATGTCTGTACATGCTAGGCTCGTCAAGTTTAACACGAGTGTTCTGCACGTGCAAATCTGGCTTGCACCCGTTGTATGTGAACGTAGAGTCTATCACACCCGATCATCACGTGGTGTCTTGACACGACGAACTTTCACAACGGTGCACACTCGGGGAGAACACAGTTTCATCTTGAAATTTAAGTGAGGGATCACCTTATAATGGTACCGCTGTACTAAGCAAAACAAGGTGCATAAAAGGATTAACATCTCATGCAATTCATAAGTGACATGATATGGCCATGAACTTGTGTTTAAGATCTCCATCTTCAAAACACCGGCATGATCTCCATCGTCACCGGCACAACACCATGATCTCCATCGTCTTGATCTCCATCAACGTGCTGCCATTGGGGTTGTGGTGCCTGCCCTGCTTCTACTTCTATTGCTACCGCTTAGCAACAAAGTAAAGCATTACATAGCGCTTAATGATTGACACGCAGGTTATACAATAATTAAAGACAACCCTATGGCTCTTGCCGGTTGCCGTACTCATCGACATGCAAGTCGTGAAATTCTATACATCACATGATCATCTCATACATCACATATATCACATCATGTAATTGGCCATATCACATCACAACATACCGTGCAAAAACAAGTTAGACGTCCTCTAATTGTTGTTGCAAGTTTTACGTGGCTGCTACGGGTATCTAGCAAGAACAATTCTCACCTACACATAAACCACAATGGTGATACACTAGTTTGCTTTTCAACCTTCTCAAGGACCGCCTTTATCGGATCCGATCCAACTAAAGTGAGAGAAACTGTCACCCGCAAGCCATCTATGCAACAAGTTGCGGTTGAGGGAACCGGTCTCTCGTAAGCGTATGAGTAATGTTGGTCCGGGCCGCTTCATCTCACAATACCGCTAAATCAAAATCCGATCAAGGAAGGAAGCAATCTAAGCATCAACACCCACAAACCTTTTGTGTTCTACTCGAGATCTCATCGAACCATCAACCTAGCTAATGATGCCACTGTTGGGGAACGTCGCATGGGAAACAAAATTTTCCTACACACACGCAAACCTATCCATGGTGATGAGCATCTACGAGAGGGAGAGTGGATCTACGTACCCTTGTAGATCGCTAAGCGGGAAGCGTTAAGAAACGCAATTGGTGTAGTCGTACTTCTTCGCGATCCAAATCGCCGAGCGTCCCGCGATCTAATCACGAACCGTCCCGCGAACCAATCACGAACCGTCCTGCGATCTCGTCACGATCCGTCCCGCGATCCAACGTCCCGTGGCCTTGATCATGATCCTTCCGATCTAGTACCGAACGGCGACACCTCCGCGTTCAGCACATGTACAGCTTGATGACGATCTCCACCGTCTTGATCCAGCAAGAGGAGGCGGAGAGGAGGAAGAGTTCACCGGCAACGTGACGGTGCTCCGGCGATGGTGGTGGAGTGGCTCCGGCAGGGCTTCGCCTATGCACTACCGAAAACCGATCTAGAGGAGCACCGGTGGAACGGGTAGCACGTGGCCGTAAATTATGTCCAAACAGCCCCCAATCCACCAGTATATAAAGGAGGGAGGGAGAGGTAGCCTTGGCGCAGGGCCAAGGCCTCCTAGGAGTCTGCTGGCCAAAGGGGGAGGATTCCCACTCCTTCTCCAATCCTAGTTGGACTAGGATTGCTCCCTATTCTCCCTATTGCATGTCAAGTATCTATTCCCATGACCATGAGATCATGCAACTCACTGACTCCGGAGGAGTATCTTGTGTGTATCAAACGTCCCAATGTAACTGGGTGACTATAAAGGTGCTTTATAGGTATATCTGAGGATGTCTGTCGAGTTGGCATGGATCAAGACTGGGATTCGTTACTCCGTGTGACGGAGAGGTATCTCAGGGCCCACTCAGTAATACTACATCACAATAACCCTTGCAAGCAAAGTGACTAAAGAGTTAGCACGGGGTCTTGTATTACTGAACGAGTAAAGAGACTTGCCGGTAACGAGATTGAACTAGGTATAGAGATACCGGCGATCGAATCTCGCGCAAGTAACATACCGAAGAACAAAGAGAACTGCATACGGAAAGTAACAACCGATAAAGATCTTCGTAGAATATGTAGGAACCAATATGGGCATCCAGGTCCCGCTATTGGTTATTGACCGTAGAGGTGTCTCGGTCATGTCTACATAGTTCTCGAACCTGTAGGGTCTGCACACTTAACGTTCAGTGACGTTTCGGTAGTATTGAGTTATGTATGTTGGTGACCGAAGGTTGTTCGGAGTCCAGGATGACATCCCGGACGTCACGAGGAGCTCCATAATGGTTCGGATGTAAATATTGATATATAGGAAGGTTGTTTTTGGGCCCCAAAAAAGTTTCGGGCACTTCCGGGAGTGACGAATGAGTTCCGTGGGTCCACCAAGTGGGGGCCACCCACTCGAGGGGCCACATGGGCCTAGGAGGTGGCACACCAGCCCCTGGTGGGTTGGGAAGCCAGCCCCTAGAGGCCCTTGCGCAAGGGGATGGGAGAGGGGCCAAGTGAGAGGAGTCCTGCTAGGAGTCCACATCCGGACCTCCCTTGTGGGAGGTGGACTCCTCCCCTATTTTAGCCGAAGCCCTCCTTGGAGGAGGGGCTAGGGCTGCCTCACCCTCCCCTTCCTCCTATATATAGTGGAGGTTTTGAGGGTAGCCATCACCTGAAAAACCACCTGTTGCCCTCCTCCCTCTAGATTGTCTCTCTCCTCTAGATCTGTTCGGTATAGCTTAGCGAAGCTCTACCGGATCAGCTCCACCACCACCGCCACCACGTCGTTGTGCTATTGGAGAACTCATCTACCTCTCCACCCTCGCTTGCTGGATCAAGGAGG
Organism: Hordeum marinum; assembly: GCA_022496015.1. Taxonomy (NCBI): domain Eukaryota; kingdom Viridiplantae; phylum Streptophyta; class Magnoliopsida; order Poales; family Poaceae; genus Hordeum; species Hordeum marinum. Next base: position 501,555,528 of record CM039678.1, on the reverse strand, counting down.
TGGAGATCGTCATCGAGCTATATGTGTGCTGAACGCGGAGGTGTTGTCCGTTCAGCGTTAGATCAGAAGGACTATGATTGGATCGTGGGATGGACCGTGATTGGATCGCGAGACGGATCATGATTAGATCATGGGACAGATCGTGATTGGATCATGGGACGGCTTGCGATTTGGATCGCGAAGACGTTTGACTACATCAACCGCGTTTCTTAACGCTTCCCGCTTAGCGATCTACAAGGGTATGTAGATCCACTCTCCCTCTCGTACATGCTCATCACCATGGATAGATCTTGTGTGTGCCTAGGAAATTTTTTGTTTCCCTTGCAACATTCCCCAACAGTGGCATCATGAGCTAGGTCTATGCATAGATGAGATCACGAGTAGAACACAAAGGAGTTTGTGGGCGTTGATGCTCAGATTGCTTCCTCCCTTGGTCTTTTCTTGATTCAGCAGTATTGTTGGATGAAGCATCCTGGACCAACCTTACTCGTCCATGTACGAGAGACCAGTTCCATCGTCTGACATGTGCCTTTTTGCATAAAGATGGTTGGCGGGTGTCTATCTCTCCCACATTAGTTGGATCGGATTGGAAAAAAGCGGCCCTTGAGAAGGTTGAATAGCAATTTGTGTATCACCGTTGTGGTTTGGCATAGGTAAGAATCGTTCTTGCTAGATACCCATAGCAGCCACGTAAAACATGCAACAACAATTAGAGGACGCCTATGTAACATCCCAAACTTTGGAATGTTATAATAACTATTAGAATGATTGATGGTTTGCTTGAGTAATTGAAAGTGAGTGAAATTTGAAACTTTTGAAAACTTTTGATGAGAGGGAATGAAATGACTTTCCCAAAACTTTCACTCTGCATTTTGATCACCAGGAATTCAAATTCATTTCATCACAAAACCCCAGAGTGAAGATGACATGACTTCTTCCATTTAAAGAAATGAAAATGGATTTGAAAATGGTTTGAATTCCCATGTGAAAATATTTCAAATTCAGAAATTTTATGCAACTCAATGACTTTCATCAGAGGAGATAATATGACTTCTTCAATTTATATGAAATATGAGTTGGGAGTTTAAAATAATTTGAAAGTGCCCCTAAATTATTTTGGAATCCATTTCATATTTGGTTCCTATTCAAGTTTTCAAAATTATACAAACCCCTTGTCAAAAAATTGAGAGGAGTAAATATGACACTCCAAACAGGGGGTGATTTGTGAAGTTTTTGAATCATAAAACCCAAGGGGTTATATGAAAAATAATTGCAAAAATAAATCAAAGCCAATTAGGCAATTTTCTGAAAAATATCTTTTTTTAAAGTGTTTAATGTGGCCGGGGAAAAATGTCCATTAAATGGCATTTATTCTCCTGATAATTTGGTATGAAACTTTTATTTTTAGGAATGCCATTATTGTCATTAAATGGTTTTGATTTCTCTGGTAAATAGAAAAAGGGAAATGTTTAAAAGGCTTTTAAAGCCACCGGCCCACTTTCCTTTCCCTCCACCCCCGACCTTCCTTCCGAACGGCCAACCGACGCGCATCTCCCTCCCTCTCTCTCTCTGGCATGTGGGACCCCGTCCGACCCCGAGATCCCAGCGCTCATCCCCCTCCTGCATCCCCTCCCCTAATCCCTCGTCGGCGCCATCACCGGACCCCCTCCCCTCCTTCCATTTCGGTTGCCCCGACCCCTCCTATAAATAGCCCGAGGCTCCCTCCCTCCATTCCACCCTTTTCCCCCTCGTCCGAGCTCCTCTCCTCGCCGGAATCCATCGCCGGAGTTCTCTGTAGCCGCCGCGCCATTGCCATCGCCTTGCTCCATTCCGACCTCCCCGTCCTCTCCCGAGCCCTCCGACGGCCTCCCCGCACCCGTGCGCACCACCCCATCCCCTCGCCTCCACCGGAGACCCACCAGAGCCGCCGTACCCGCAACCTCGCCGGAGCTCCACCACTTCCCGAATCGCCCCCGAGCTCCTGCCGTCGTCTCCGTCGCCCCCAAGCCGTCTCATCGCCACCATCCTCGCCGCCGTGCCCTCCTGCGTCGATTGGAGGCCACACTTTCGCCGGAGGACCGCCGGAGCACCGTCCCCGACGACCTCGACGCCCCTGCCGTCGCCGGAGCCTTCGCCGGAGCCGGCAACCACCACGGTGAACCTCTCCACCTTCTACCCATCCGTCCGATTTTAATCAAACGGCCCAGATTAGAACGCGAACCGTTTTCCCCTAGCGATCGGTCGTCCGCCCGCAAACCCTCTCGCGCTCACACCCGTAGCCAATCAGGAAGCGCCACATCACCCCCTGTCCGTTAGAAACGGTTTTCCCTTTTTTGTTTTAAATTTCTGTTTCCAGAATAGTTTCAGATTTGTTTTGCTTATATCTTTTATGTTTTTAACTATTTTAAATTGATTCTTTTTGCATCAGGTCACAATTTTTATCTAGTTTCTGTATATACCAAATTTGACCATGCTTGAACATTTAAATTTGAATTTAAACAGATTTGATTTAAATTTTGTTTTCTGAATATCTTGAGTTTTAAAAATATATTTTTGATTGATTCTTTTGGCTACTTGTCACTAGTGATCTTAGCTATCATTAGGTAGAGTTTGGGAATTTTTAGGATGATTTTTCTTAGTGTTTTGTCTATAAACAGAATCTGTCTAGTATTATAGCATAGTTTTATTTATTTAGTTTTAGTTAGTTTAAATCAGATTTAGTTTAAATTTGATTTAGTAGGTTCTGTTAGTTAAACTTTAGGTGTTTTACCTACTGTTAATAAAAATATAGAATTTCTTAGTTTATTTCTTTATGGTTATAGGAATCGCAACTCCTTTTCAAATAGGTTTAATTTGTTATAAAACAAACTAGTTAGTAATAATTCTTTTAACTAAAGTTTTAAGTAATTAGATTCTGTTTTCAAATAAAATTTGTAGTAATTCCTTTCTGTTAAGAAATGTTTTGTTAATAAAAAAATGATTTAGTTTTGCTCTATTATGCTTGGAAAACTATATTATTTTTCATTAGGTAATGTGTTATAAAACAACTTAGTTTTAGTAGAGATTATTTTCACAAAGTTTTAGATGATCTAATTCTGTTTTGTAATAAATATTTTTATTAATTACTTTATGTTAACTTAGTTGTTTCATAATTTGTTTTTCTCTTAGTTTATGGTTGTGCTTGTAGTTAAGTTCATTAGGCAAACACTCTTGTTGTTTAGGATGTTGCTTTCATAGTTTTACTTGTTCTTCAAAAAGTAATTCTTTTTGCTAGTAAAATATTTACTAAAATCCTTTGGTTATATTTTACTTGTTAATGTTTTGGTACTATTGAAAATAGTTGTTTGTAGGGGAAAACTACTTTAGTGGCTTTTATTAAAATTTTCTTGAATTTTAACCTTTGTCTTAAGTATTTCCTTCATCATCACCTTAGTTGTGTTGATGTAGTTTTGTTGATCTTAACTTTTGTCTTAAGTATTTCCGTCTTCAACCTTGTTGCTTTTGTTCTTGTGTTACCTTGTGATTGTTAGAATTGATTGCTAGTATGATTGCTTATATGTATGCAATGTTTGTTATATAGATTTTCATCGGAGAGTGACGTATAGTCTATCAAGTTATTTCTGAGAGCAATCTTTATCTTCATTCAACAGTACATGCAAGTTCACTTTGACCATCTTTTCATACCTACGTTTTATTGCATATAGTGACATCATTTCAACAAATCCCTCCCGTAGTGTTATTGAAATTCTTGTAGTTGAGTAGAATGCATGAGGTAGGAACCCACCACTTGTTACTAAAGCCCCGGGAACGCTAGTTAGTGCAATGCTATGCTAAAGTAGACGGGGTCTGGTATGAGTGTTCGTGAGTGGTGTGAAGAAGGACTCCACGTCAAAACGACAACTTCATGAAGACATCTTCAAGACCTGCATCTTCAAGACCTCAAGACTTCGAGACTCGAGAAGCAAGTTTTCAATACACACTACTGGGTGATGGATGGAATTGATGGGCACCCTAGAGAAACCAGTGAGTGGCCGAGATGCATGGGGAAGTGCCATGACATCTTGCGGAAATCCTCACCCAGACTTAAAGAGAAGGATGAATACTTCATGCCCGAAAGCTTACCTGTGTAGCCACAAGTCATTATGGGCTCTGGCTTGGTTGATCTTTGTTGTGACTCTGCTGGGCAGTGCTACGAGATGTAGTCGACGTTAGGATTGGATGGGCACTGTCGGACAGTCAGGGAAACACTTTGAAAAACCATGTTTCGTTCATCCTGTTCTCAAACACCAGGCAGTGCGAGGACTTATCAGGAGGGAACGAATCTTGTGGGTAAAGTACACAACACTCTGCAGAGTTAAACCTAATCGATTAGCCGTGTCCACGGTTACGGACAATTTGAGCCTCTGGACTTGGAACTATCTCTGAACTCTGAACACTGGACTGATAACTTAATTGTGGGCAACTTAAGATACTTGTGGGCATTGAGACATTGGTTGGCGGAACCATGTCATGATAGGTAACTCCATAGTGAAATTCCTGATATTCCTTTTGTAGTAGGAAAATAAAATCAGCTTTTACGCAAAAACTCAGACACAGAGCCACAAAGCCTTTGCATATAGAATAGTCTTTATTCTTCTGTTCTACTGTGGTGATCTTGCCAGTACATTCCATGTACTGACCTACATGGCTGCAACGTCTTATGTTGCAGATACTCTTCTATGACGGGTAAGAGTACGATTCAGGGTTACGGTCTACACTCAACCTGCCGTTGGTGTTATTGGGACTCCACTCCCGTTGACTGTATCCGCTGCTATTTTAAGGTATATATCAGTTTTACGCTATTACATGTGATTTCACTTTGATATATACATTGATGTACTGTGTGTGCCAGCATACTGATCCAGGGATGGCACAGAACACATAGAGGCTTGACTCGTTTTGAGTCGGGTCGCTACAGTCTAACTTGTTTTTGCAGGGTATGTTATGATATGATATGGCCAAAGACATGATGAGATATATTTGATATATGAGATGATCATGTTTGTAATAGGTCATATCGACTTGCATGTCGATGCATACGGCAAGCGGCAGGAGCCACAAGGTTGTCTTTAATTATTGTATGACTTGCTTGTCAATCATTAAGTGCTATGTAATGCTTTAATTTATCGCTAAGTGGTAGCAATAGTAGTAGAAGCATGGTGGGCATGACAACCCTGATGGCGACACAATGATGGAGATCATGGTGTTATGCCGGTGATGATGGAGATCTTGCCGTTGTTTTGAAGATGGAGATCAAAAGCACAAGTTCATGGCCATATCATGTCACTTATGATTTGCATGTGATGTTAATCCCTTTATGCATCTTAGTTTGCTTAGGACGACGGTAGCATTAAAAGGTGATCCCTCACTAAAATTTCAAGATGAAATTGTGTTCTCCCCGAGTGTGCACCGTTGCGAAAGTTCGTCGTTTCAAAGCACCACGTGATGATCGGGTGTGATAGACTCTACGTTCACATACAACGGGTGCAAGCCAGTGTTGCACATGCCGAACACTCAGGTTAAACTTGACGAGCCTATCATGTACAGACATGGTCTCGGAACACAAGAGACCAAAAGGTCGAACATGAGTCATATAGTAGGTATGATCAACATGGAGATGTTCACCATTGAAACCACCTCATCTCACGTGATGATCGGACTTGGGTTGGTGGATTTGGATCATGTCACACTTAGACAACCTAAGAGGATGTTGATTTGAGTGGGATTTTTGTAAGTAATATGATTAACTAAACTCCTTATCATGAACATAGTCTAAAGTTGTCTTTGCAAAATTATGTTGTAGATCAATAGCTCGCGCTGTAGATCCCTTGTGTTTTTGATATGTTCCTAGAGAAAATAGAGTTGAAAGATGATGGTAGCAATAATGTGGACTGGGTCCGTGATCTAAGGATTGTCCTTATTGCTACATAGAAGGCTTATGTCCTTAATGCACCGCTTGGTGCGCCACCCCCTCAAGCGTTGTCTGTGGGTGTTGAGAACATCAGTTAGGCACATTTTTTATGGCTACTTGATAGTTCAGTGCATCATGCATTACGGCTTAGAATGGAGGGTCCAAAACATTTTGAACGTCACGGAACATATGAGATGTTCTAAGAGCTGAAATTGGGATTTCAGGCTCATGTCCATGTTGAGAGGTATGAGACCTCCAACAATATTCTTTGCCTGCAAGATGAAGGAGAATAGCTCAATCGGTGACCATGTGCTCAGATTGTCTGGGTGCTACAATCGCTTGAATCGAGTGGGAGTTGATCTTCCAGATAAGATAGTGATTGATATAGTTCTCCAAGTCACTGTCACCAAGCTACTAGAGCTTCATGATGAACTATAAACATGTCAGGGATGGAAATAATGATCCCTAAGCTATTTGCGATGTTTGACACCGCGAAGGTAGAAATCAAGAAGGAGCATCAAGTGTTGATGGTTAGTAAAACCACTAGTTTCGAGAAGGGCAAGGGCAAGGAGGGAAACTTCATGGATGGCAAGCCAGTTGCTGCTCTAGTGAAGAAACCCAAGGTTGAACCCAAACCCGAGACTAAGTGCTTCTATTATGAGGAGAGCGGTCACTGAAGCGGAACAACCCTAGATACTTGGTAGATAAGAAGGCTGGCAACGTCAATGGAAGTATATTTGATATACGTATTATTGATGTGCACCTTACTAGTACTCCTAGTAGCACATGGATATTAGATACCGGTTCAGTTGCTAATGTTAGTAACTCGAAATAAAAGCTACGGAATAAATGGAGACTAGCTAAGGGCAAGGTGACGATGTGTGTTGGAAGTGTTTCCAAGGTTGATGTGATCACCATCGCACGCTCCCTCTACCTTCGGGATTAGTGTTAAACATGAATAAATATTATTTGGTGTTTGTGTAGAGCATGAACATGATTAGATTGTGTTTATTGCAATACGGTTATTCATTCAAGTCAGAGAATAATAGTTATTCTGTTAACATGAATAAAACCTTCAATGGTCATGCACCTAATGTGAATGGTTTATTGAATCTCGATCGTAGTGATACATATGTTCATAATATTGATACCAAAAGATGAAAAGTTAATAATGATAGTACCACATACTTGTGGCACTGTCGCTAAATGTCATATTGGTGTAAAGCGTGTGAAGAAAACTCCATGTTGATGGATCTTTGGACTCACTCGATTTCGAATCGGTTGATACGTGCGGACCATGGCTCATGGGCAAGATGACCAAGACCCCGTTTTCCGGTATAATGGAGCGGGCAAGTGACTTATTGGAAATGATACATGTTGAGGTATGCGGTCCAATGAGTGTTGTAGCGTGCGGTGGATATCGTTATTTTCTTACCTTCACTATTGTAGATATGGGTATATTTACTTAATGAAACGCAAGTCTGAAACGTTTGAAAAGTTCAAGCAAATTCAGAGTGAAGTTTAAGATCATCGTGACAAAAAGATAAAATGTCTACGATGTGATCGTGGAGGTGAATATCTGAGTTACGAGTTTGGTATACAACTTAAGACAATGTGGAAGTTGTTTCACAACTCACGCCACCTGGAACACCATAGTGTGATGGTGTGTCGGAACGTCGTAGTCGTGCTCTATTGGATATGATGTGTACTATGATGTCTCTTATCGTTTTGCCACTATCGTTTTGGGGCTATGCATCAGAGACAACTACATTCACTTTAAATAGGGCACCATGTAAATCCGTTGAGATGACACCATATGAATTATGGTTTGGCAGAAACCTAAGCTATCATTTCTCAGAGTTTGGGAATGCGACACTTATGTCTGATAAGCTCAAACCCAAAGCGGAAAAGTGCATCTTCATAGGATACCCTAAGGAAACGGTTGGGTATACCTTCTATCTTAGATCCGAGGGCAAAGTGGTTGTTGCTAAAAACGGGTCCTTTCTCGAGAAAGAGTTCCTATCGAAAGAATTGAGTGGGAGGAATAGTAGAACTTGATGAGGTTGTTGAACCGTCACTTCAGTTGGATAGTAGAACGACAAAGAAAGATGTTTTTCCGATGCCTACACCAAGTGAAGAGGAAGAAAATTATTATGATCATGAAGCTTCGGATCAAGTTACTACCGAACCTCGTAGGTTTACAAGGACTCGTACCGCCACTGAGTGGTGCGTCAATCCTGTCTTGGAGGTCATGTTGTTAGACAACAGTGAACCTATGAGCTATGAAGAAGCTATGGTGGGCCCGAATTCCAACAAATGGCTAGGATCCATGAAATCTGAGAAAGGATCCATGTATGAAAATTGAGTATGGACTTTGGTAGACTTGCCCGTTGAACAACATGTCGTTGAGTACAAATGGACCTTTAAGAAGAAGACATACGCTGATGGTGAATGTCACCATTTATAAAGCTTGACTTGTCGCCAAGAAGTTTCCGACAAGTTCAAGGGGTTGACTATGATGAGACTTTCTCACCCATAGTGATGCTAAAGTCTGTTGGAATTATGTTAGCAGGTGCTGCATTTTTCGATTATGAAATCTGGCAGATGGATGTCAAAACATCGTTTCCTTAACGGTTTCCTTGAGGAAAGGTTTTATGTGATACAACCAGAAATTTTTGTTAGTCCTAAGGATGCTAAAAGGTGTGCAAGCTCCAACAATCCTTCTATGGGCTGGAGCAAGCATCTCGGAGTTGGAATATACGCTTTGATGAGGTGATCAAAGCATTTGGGCTTATACAAAGTTTATGAGAAGCTTGTATTTACAAGAAAGTGAGTGGGAGCACTATAGAATTCCTTATAAGTATATGTGGATGACATATTGTTGATCGGAAATGATGTAGAATTTCTTGAAAGCATAAAGGGTTGTTTGAAAGGAGTTTTTCAAAGGAAGACCTAGAATGAAGCTACTTGAACATTGGGCATTAGGATCTATAGATATGATCATGTTTTGTATAGAATATCACAACTTGCATGTCAATGAGTATGGCAACCGGCATGAGCCATAGGGTTGTCTTTAATTATTGTATGACCTGCGTGTCAATCATTAAGCCCTATGTAATGCTTTACTTTATTGCTAAGCGGTAGCAATAGTAGTAGAAGCATGGTGGGTGCGACAACCCCGATGGCAACACAATGATGGAGATCATGATGATGGAGATCATGGTGTTATGCTCGTGACGATGGAGATCATGCCGATGCTTTGGAGATGGAGATCAAAAGCACATGTTCATGGCCATATCATGTCACTTATGATTTGTAGGTGATGTTAATCCTTTTATGCATCTTACCACTAGTTTCAAGAAGAATGGCAAGGGCAAGAAGGTAACTCCAAGAAGAGTGGCAAAGCAGTTGCCCCTCCCATGAAGAAACCAAAGGCTGGACCCAAGCCAGAAATTGAGTGCTTTCATTGCAAGGGAACTTGTCACTAAGCGGAACTGACCCAAGTATGTGGCCGACAAGAAGGCGGACAACACCAAACAAGGTATATATGATATACATGTTATTGATGTGTATCTTACCAACTCTCGTTGTAGTGCCTGGGTATTCGATACCGGTTCAGTTGCTCACATTTGCAACTCAAAGCAGGAGCTACATATAGATGGAGGCTAGTTAAGGATGAAGTGACAATGCGCATGGGAAATGGTTCCAAGTTTGATGTAACCCGCGTTGGCATGCTTGAGGGAGTCCTGGATTAAGGGGTCCTCGGGAGGCCGACCTATCTCCATGGGCCGGATTGTATGGGCCGATTACCAAATACAGGGTTCTTTGAAGACCTTATCTCCAAGGTGGAAGCTTCAGGAAGTATGGCTTGCGCTCCATGTTTGATGTAGCAAATATGCATGTTTATCTCTTCAGCGTGTAACCGACCATGTGTAAACCCGAGGTACCCTCGGCGTCTATATAAGCCGGAGGGTTGTAGGTTGTAGGGACAGAATAACTCATCTAGGGTTAGCTATTCGATCTCAAGGTAGATCAACTCTGTAACCCCCATATCATCAATACAACCAAGCATGATGTAGGGTATTACCTCCACAGGTGGGCCCGAACCTGGGTAAATCTGTGTCCCCTTTGTCTCCTGTTACCATCGATTCTAGTCTCACAGTTCGGGACCCCCTACCCAAGATCCGCCGGTTTTGACACCGACATTGGCGCTTTCATTGAGAGTTCCTCTGTGAGCAAGAAGGAATCAATGTCTCGCCTTGTCATCAATGAAGAGGTCCACAACATGGACACTTTCGTCCCCAAACAGATCTTCGCCTTTGGCAGCGTTGTGCTCCACGCTGATCCCACCTGCCATCTAGGCCGTGTTGAGAGCTTCGCCCCTGATCGAGAGGTCAGATTCAGAAACCTAGAGTTCTCCGTTGATTCTCGGGGTGACTTGTCGCTAACCGGGCTCACAGCTTCGCCTATAGCACCCGAAGACTCTGAGGCTTTAACCTCGAGTTCCTTCTTTGGACACGCCCATGGGGTTATCCACGGCAATGGGCCGATCTCTTGTCTTGATCCAGCCATTGTGCCAGAACACCGGACATCTATTCTTGCCAAACACCCCCCATGTCCGGGTACTTCGGAGGTAAACTCCGTAAGTTCTGAACAGTCTGATCCGATCAGGCTCTCAGCGGTTGACGAGACCCTAGATCGGATCTCGTCAATGAAGATCACTGATGACCCAACCCCGATCTATGCTCGGATCGGTTATGGTGCAGGGTAGGACGAATTTTTCGACCCACCCACCACCCAACTAATAGACACTGTCGAAGATTTAACCGACATGTTGGACTATGCCTCTGAGGAGGCAGAATACATGGATGAAGATGACGGTGCTCCCACCCCCGTTAAAACCGGGTGATCGGCCGCCACCTCCACATACGACGTCTACATGGTGGACATTCCTAATGGTGACAAAACGCCTAATAATGACAGTGATAAGTCGGGTGATGCACCGTCAAGGCGCCAAAAGCCGCATAAGCAGGCAGTCCAAAGGAAGAAAGGGAAGGAAAGCTATTATCGGCACCGGGGATGGAGTTACCCCCGAGGACCGCGACGACCCTGATAACCCTGAACACCCGTTAGAGGGTCAGGAAAGGACCGAGGACCAGAACAAACCCGATGACTTCAACGGTTCCGAGGATGACAATTACCTTCCCCCAGTCGAGGAGGAGGATATCCCGGAAGCCGACGACATGGACATCCCTGATAACCATGAAGATCAGGAGCAGTTCAGATAGAAACTCACAGCGACGGCTCGCAGTCTGAGATCCAAGGAACGGCAACTTAAAGCTGAATAGGATGACCGCAATGATCGATGGACAAGAGTCCTATCGGCTGAGGAAGGACACGTCACCGGTCTGTCGGACCAGACCAAGATATATCCGGGGAGAAGGCTGCTGCCACAATTCGATGACGAGCTCACTGATACTCCGTTTCTAAAGCATACTCCATATGACAGGCCAGACCGTCCTCCTCGCAGGCGTGATCGTATGGCTGATGACGCAGGTTATAGACCAACAATACCCCGAAGACGGGGAAAGGAGCCACTAGAGCCCAATGACATGTTCGACCTACAAGATGACTTGGATCACACCGCAGGCCGCACAAGATCCATTTATGGATTCAGAGGATACTCACCCGATAGATGGGATGGGTACAGACCATGGCTAGATCGAAGAAATAACAGAGACTGGGAACGCAACCAAGCTAGAGCAGACGCCGATTACAGGCCCGACATAGATCGGATTCGAGGCGTTGCCCACCCGCTATGTTTCACACATGAGGTGATGCGACATCAGTTCCTGGAGGGGTTTAAACCCGTGAACATCGAACATTACTGAAGGGACATGGATGTCTCCTAGGGGGGGGGGGTGAATAGGCTCTTTAAAATAATTACGGTTTAGGCTTGAACAAATGCGAAATAAAACTATTGTTTAATTAGTCAACCACAAAACCTAAAACAACTAGGCTCACCTATGTGCATCAACAACTTATGCTAAGCAAGATATACAACTAAGTGGTAGCAAGATATATAACAAGAAACAATATGGCTATCACAAAGTAAAGTGCATAAGTAAAGGGGCTCGGGTAAGAGATAACCGAGGCACGCGGAGACGACGATGTATCCCGAAGTTCACACCCTTGCGGATGCTAATCTCCGTTCGGAGCGGTGTGGAGGCACAATGCTCCCCAAGAAGCCACTAGGGCCACCATAATCTCCTCACGCCCTTGCACAATGCAAGATGCCGTGATTCCACTAAGGGACCCTTGAGGGTGGTCACCAAACCCGTATAGACAAAGTTGGGGCAATCTCCACAACTTGATTGGAGGCTCCCAACGACACCACGAAGCTTCACCACAATGGATTGTGGCTCCGAGGTGACGTCAAATGCTCGGGGCAATCTCCACAACCTAATTGGAGACCCCGAAGCATTCCCGAAGCTTTGCACCATAATGATTGAGCTCCGAGGCACCACCAACCATCAAAGGCGCCAAAGCACCCAAGAGGAACAAGCTCTAGGGTGCTCAAACACCCAAGAGTAATAGCTTCTAAACTTCTCACTTCGACGTATCACCGTGGAGAACTCAAACCTATGCACCAAATGCAATGGCAAGGGCACACGGAGTTCCCAAGTCCTTCTCTCCCAACTCCCACCAAAGAAACTAATGCTAGGGAGGAAATGAGAGGAAGAACGAAGAAGAAAACAAAGAACTCCAAGATATAGATCCAAGGGGTTCCCCTCACTTAGAGGAGAAAGTGGTTGGTGGAAATGTGGATCTAGATCTCCTATCTCTTTTCCCTCAAGAACTAGCAAGAATCATTGGAGGGATTGAGAGTTAGCAAGCTCGAAGAAGGTCAACAATGGGGGAAGAACACGAGCTCAAGAGATAAGGTTCAATGGGGAAGAAGACCCCCTTTTATAGGTAGGGAAAAATCCAACCGTTATGCTCACAGCCCGCACACAGCAGTACTACCGCTCCAAGGAGCGGTACTACCTCTAGGGCGGCAGTACCCCTTTGAAAAACAACACCGAGGAGGAAAAAGGCCAGTAGAACCGCCGGAGCGGTACTACCGCTTGTCCTCATGGTACTACCGCTATGGATAGCGGTACTACTGCTACGGGTAGCGGTACTACCGCCCGTCCTCACGGTACTACTGCTATGGATAGCGGTACTACCGCTATGGTTAGCGGTACTACTGCTTGCGAGCGCTACTAAAAAATTACATCCATGCCTAGCACGGCTGGACATAACACAAGATTTTGGTCCACAGCGGTAGTACCGCTTTTGGATCCGTGGTAGTACCGCTCCAGAGTGGTAGTAAAAAATTGCATCCGCTCTAGCCGCGGTAGTACCGCTACAGCCTTTTAAGAACACCAAAACTGCCACAACTTTTGCAAACGGACTCCGGATTCAAAGAAACAAAGTTTGTTGGAAAGCTAACGACATGGTCTAACACAATCATGATTTAAATATCGATAAGAAGCAAATGAGAAAAGTCCCACAAGAAAATGGTGAGAACCCTTCCTCGAATAAGACCGATAAAACATCCAACACCGAAAACGCAATAGACAAAGCATATGAAATCCGTTTTCGATTTACTAGAACTTGTCACGAAGATAACCACAAGCTCAAGAACCCACATAGAGAAAAGACAACCAAGAACCAGAAATATGATGATGCCAAGAACGCAATGGTTTGAGCTCTCAAGGAATGATACGATCAAGCTACTCACTTGAGAGACCCCCTTGATAGTACGGCAATCGATCCTATAACCCGGTATCTCAACTACCACCATGAGACCAGTAAAATATAAAAGCCTATCAAGGTCAAACCTTAGCCTTACGCACAGTCCACTTGAGCTAGATGATGACGATCTTGACTTCCTCAAGATGTACCGCCTTTCTTGATTGCGTTGGCTTGATGAAGACTAGATGATTGCTCCCCATACTCCACTATGGGTGAGATACTCTTCGGCACATCTTCACAAGTCCATTGACACCACAATGGACAGCAAGCTTCAAGCCCGATCTCTCCGTGATGCTTCACTTGAACTTGCACACATCAACCTTGATAACGATCACCACTTGATGTCATCTTCCATGGGTTGTATTGGATATTCCTCTTGATGCAATCCCATGGAAATATGCCTAACCCCACAAAGAACTCTCACAAGGAACATGGGTTAGTACACAAAGCGTAATGGACAATGCTTACCATACCATGGGATCACTTGATCCCTCTCAATACATCTTGTACGCTTTGTGTGTTGATCACTTGATTCACTCTTTGACTTAGTCTTGATGAACCTTGTATCTTATCTTCTCTCTTCACAAAGATGGTGTCTTGAAGGTAATCATGAATGCTCACACAATCTCCTTCTTCAAGACATGCTTGCAATCAGCTCAACTCTCACATGACCAATCTTTGGATAAACCTTGAATACCACCTTGGTCATCATATAAACTCCTTGAAACCCAACAGATGGACTTCAAGAAGTGCCTATGGACAAATCCTTCGAATATAATTCAAGGCAACTATTAGTCCATAGGGATTTTCATCATTTACCCAAAACCACACATGGAGAAATGTGCTCTTACAATCTCCCCCATTTTGGTAATTGATGACAACCACTTTCAAGAGAGTTTATATAAGGAAATAAGCACAACCAAGCACACAAATGCATGCATGGATGTTAGATGCAAATTCTTAAGAAACAAAAGCAAAACTCTCAAAGCATTCCAAACTAAACTCTCTAAACTTCTCCCCCATTGGCATCGATTGCCAAAATGGACAAAAAGTTTAGAAAGCCAATATAATAGGTGTTCCTACAAAAGGTTTGTATATCTCAAAATACGTGTGCAAAGAAATACACATATCCAATGATAAGTAGTTGGAGGAAGACAAACTATATTGAGAACCCAAAGATTGCACAAAGGATCATATGGCACAAAGACATACACCAGAGTGAAGCAAGCAATCAAAAGATACTAATTGGAACAATCAATCACATGGACCAACGATCCACATGAATAAAAGATACTATGATATGGTTAAAAGAGTGTTTATAAAGAAACTAGAGGAGCTCCCCCATGATTTGTGCACAAATAATTATTTTTGTATTTGAATACAAGTGCACAAAATAGGATCGTGACTCCCCCACAATCAATATAAACACACCACAAGTGCAAGCAAGTAGATAAGACAAAGAGCATAGTACTTGCACTAAACATATGGTTGAGCAACATGTAAAAGAGGCAATCTTAAGAACAGGCTCAACCAAAATGATGTGTGTGAGTCATGGAAAAGCACTTGAGAAGACTAGTATAAGGATGAGCATAAAGCATCAACATAGTCTTGATGAAATGAGACACAAAGTGCAAACCATATCCTTCCCACACACAAACCACTAGCAAAAGGGTTCAGAAGCTTACTAATAGGAAAATTAAAAAACCAAAGCTTGTGACCAACCCTAGTGAAGATAGGAAAATGATAGCCTTGTCAAGAGGAGGGATACCAATCGAAATGGCAAAACCCTTGTGAAGACAAGAATGAGGAGAATAATTTTCACCACCAAAGAGTGCATCAAGATGCTAGGATATCAGATCCGCACTCAAGACAAATTCTTTCACGAAACCACCAAGTAAATAAAAAGGAAATGCAATGGTGGACGTGAAAGAAAAGAGGATATCAACTAGAGATGTAACTTCTCTCATGTGTATAAGATTCTAGGTAGAGGGCAATGATGATGATATATCCACAGAGAATAATGTACACACGAAATAGTTACAAGAAGGAACAAACAAGATATCCACAAGGAAGTCATAACTATACCAATAAGATCTTTGCTTGAAAGTATAGCACACAGCCTAATATTTTTTATTGTACATAAATGAACTCCCAATACACGAACATCAAATACATCACAACTAGCAATATGACATCATCGTTGAGACTCTTTGAGAAAGGAAACAAGTACCACAAGAATGACTCAAGAAATTCATGCCATGATGCAACCTATAAACAGTTGAATGCGAGAAATGTATGCATGAAGTAGATACTTATTACCGAGATAGCATTGGATTGATGTAGTAGACAATGGTTCTTCGATCATCCTAGCAAGGCTCCAATAAGCACATGGTGTCACCACTTTCCGTGTAAGTGAGCCGAGTGTCCAATGTATCTCCAATTGTTTCTAGAACAACACCACAAACAAAGCGGTACCCGAACTTGGGACCAAAAAGTTAGTGTACCAACAATATATAGGACAAAACTCCACATAAATATGTGCATATAGATATGAAATTGAATTTCATGCACACTTTAGCCAATTTATGTCATAGTGGAGTTTCCCCTATATATTGGGTCAAGGAAAGAGAACATGCCAACGAAAGTACATGTAGTAAATATGTATGCTCAAGGCTTTCGAGAATCAAATCAACACACAGTTGTTAAGATACCGAGAGAAAAGGAATCAAGTGAAAATAA
The DNA here is from genome assembly GCA_022496015.1 of Hordeum marinum. NCBI lineage: Eukaryota > Viridiplantae > Streptophyta > Magnoliopsida > Poales > Poaceae > Hordeum > Hordeum marinum. The sequence continues at coordinate 501,539,039 of CM039678.1, read as the reverse complement.
AATACCAAACAAAAAAAATATCACTTGACGGATACCAACTAAAATATATATCAAGGAATGAGATATCCATTGACACACTCCAAATAGAAGGAAACAAGATACCAATTAAAGGAAAACAAGAGGTATCGAGTTCCCAAAAGAGAGCTAGGTTCCACAAACCATACTCTCCACAAAATTTCATGCTGGAAAAAATGTACCATAGAGAAAAGGCTTGCCTCCCTCCAACACACACTTAATGAGGATCAAAAGATTTTATGATAAACACATAAAGAGAGTGTTCTAAAGAAAATAGGAGGGCTCCCCCAAGAGATGTACATTATATAGAATTTGCATTTGGATACAACATGCACATGATGGGATCATCACTTTCTCTATATCTATAGAAACACTAGACATGCTCAAAAAGATCCACAAGAGACAAGGAGGACAAACGATAAACAAAATACAATGAAAAGATGATTAACAATTTCTACCATGAAAGGGTACCAAATGTCGAAGGACAAGAAATAATTCGAAATATTTCCTATTGGTAGATTGCAAAGAAATCCAACATCATCTTTACACGTAAATCATAAGCAAATGACAGTTGTAGAGCTAATAGGCCACCTAGGAACAAGATAAATTATAATATCAAATCTAAGTGGCAATATCTCAAATGAACACATTCTCTGGGATTGTAATATGCACAGAGCATATTACTCCCCCATAATGTGGTAACCCAACGATAATAACAAGTGGCAAATTAAGTACAACAAGAGATGATTAATGGACCTTTTAGAATTTGAATTTCTCATGAGACGACATACTACATAGAAGCTAGATATTCGTGTAATATCAATACTAAGTGGTATTCCTCATGTACACACATTTTTAGGATTGTGAAGTGCACAAAGCACATCACTCCCCCAAAATGGGATAATCCATTAATCTCTCAAGAGAGCCAACTAAGATAAGACAAGATGCAAAACGGCTCAACACAAGACTCACACATACATTATGTGCAACCCATCATACATACTTGATTCCTCAAGATAATCAAATAGGAAGCACAACATATACAAATGCATGCAAGGTACAAAACCACAACATGCAAAGGGGCAAGTAGCTAACAATGTATTCAATTTAAGTACATGTTACCATAAGGAGGAACATTAGATATAAGTGAGAAACTTGATAATCCACATGACTTGGCTTGAGATAATATGAATGATAAAGATCCCTTAATTCTTCATGATGTATCCAAGTCACCAATGTCGTCCATCAATGCCTATTGATCAAGTTTGAGCTTGTTGGTCCCCAACCAAGTTGGGTCCTAAGAGGTTAGTCACAATAGGCTTGGCTACCCAAACGGTTCTTTTCTTCACACCACTTTGAGTACCAACACATTTGGCAAACACATTGCCAAGCTTATCCTTCCCAAGAGAATAGATATCATCAATAACGATTGGGTTGGATAAGTTCCCTTTTGTGCAAGAAGAAGCCAAGTGACCCTTCTCACGACATAAGTAGCAACATTTACCCTTTGCTTTCTTCTCAATTGGTTTCTCAACTTGAAGAGCGGTGACTTGGGTCTTCTTGGGAAGAGGCCTTTCTTCAACTTGTGGTTGAGCATGAGATTGAACTTGTGGCCGCTTCCCTTGTTGCTTGTTACTTTGGGGCTTCTTCTTTAATGGGCAAGATCTAACATGGTGCCCTTCAATTTTGCACTTGAAGCAAATAATCTTGGCCGAATTCTTGACTTGTTCTTGGCCCTTCTTCTTGTAGTTCATGGACATCTTCTTCTTCTTGGAGTTGAATCCAAGTCCACCTCTGTCATTTGGGAGTTTTTGCACACTCAAGATATTGTTGAGTGTCGACTTCCCTTCATTACTCTTTTCGAAGTCTTTCTTCAAAGAAGTGACTTTGGCCTTGAGCTCATTGATTTCCTCTGCATGGTTAGAATCAACACAAGTGCTAGAGGAAGTATAAGCTTCGTCATTAGAGCAACAAGTCAAGGAAAATAATTCATCACAAGATGTACCAACATTATGAGTAGATGAACTACGAGGACTAGCACATGGCAATAAAGCATTTCTACTAGATGTAGTACTAATTTCCACATGAGTCTCACTAGATTTTACCTTAGTAGTACTAGCCTCATGAGCTATCTTTAGCACATTATGAGATACTAGAAGATCGCCATGAGAGCAAGAAAGCTTTTCATTACTTTCTTCCAATTTCCCATAATTGCTAGATAGCAACTAAAGTTGAGCCCTTAGCTCAACATTTTCCTTTAATATGGATGCTTTGCAAGAAATAGAGTTAGTAGCACAAGCATCATCATTAACAACAAGAGGAGAAGGCAACTTCGCAAGCTATTTAGCATATGAACTTTAAGTTGAGCATGAGACTCGGTGAGTTCAATGAGCGAACTCTTAACGACCCTTGAGCCATTTTCAAGGTGCTCAAAGTCCTCAAGGAGTTTAGAATGTGCAACTTCAAGCTTGACATTTTTAGTTCTACAATCATTAGCCACCTTGAGAGCTCTTTCATGGGATTCCTTTAATCTAGATAATTCTAGAGCAAAGGTCTCCTCAAGAGATCCCTAGGTGGTTTGCTCATTTTCAAGAGCTTGAGATAGCTCCGCAATCTCATTAGCGTAATCACGTTCATGACCTTCCATTTTCTCAATGGTGGCCTCATGCTCCTCGAGATGAGCTTCCAACTTCTCAGTATATTTCTTGCCCTCAATGCCAATAGACATGATTTCCATGAAGTTGGAACAAGCAATATTATTCTTATGAAGAGCTTTAAAAACCATTTCTCCCTTAAGTTTTAAGGAAGAAATATTATCACTCTCTTCATCATTATCATCAACATCATCATCATGAGATATATTGGGATTCAAAGTAGGAGATACCTTTGAAGCCTTAGCCATAAGGCAAAAGTGAGAAACAATAGATGATGATGCAGGATCCCTTGAAGCCCCATTCAAGACCACATCTTGTTCCATGGAGTGTTGGGTTTCCTATACATTGTTAGCACAACAACTTGAGGAAATAGAAACATTTTTATCACGGCAACAAGATATAGCAAGCATATCATCATGAGATTTAGTCAAGCAATTTGTACATGATATGCAAGGACTATCAACACAAGCATGTGAAACATTTAAAGTACTCGAGGTGTTAAAGTCCAAAGATGAAGCATTGCAATAAGATGGTGAAGAAGAATTGTCAACAATAAGCCCACTATCATCATTACAATGATCATCACTATTCACCATATAATTACCTTGTGCAAATTCACATGTAGGTGAAGTAGATGAAGTTGAGAAGACAAAACGACCGGAGGTGGAGGGAGAACAATCATCCCTACAAATCTTGGACTCACCAAATTTATCATGAAGCTTTGTCCACAACTCATGAGCATCTCGGAATGACATGAGTTCAAATATAAGTACATTGCTCAAAGCATCAAAAAGCACATTAGAAGCTTGAGCATTGAGATAAGAGTTGTTCTCATCCTCTAAAGATATGTGTTGAGAATCTTTTGGAGCAGAAAAACCCATATCTACAATTCGCTCTAAATTTGGGTCGATGACCCTAAAGAGATTAAGCATGCGAATTACCCAAACATCAAAATTTGTTCCATTGAAACTAAGAGTGTTAGAGAATCCTAATACCTTAGTCGACATCCTTACTCTCTAGGTTGTTAAACCTAATAATGAGAGACCTAGCTCTGATAACAATTGAAGGGACATGGATGTCGCCTAGAGGGTGGGTGAATAGGCTCTTTAAAATAATTATGGTTTAGGCTTGAACAAATACGGAATAAAACTATCGTTTAATTAGTCAAGCACAAAACCTAAAACAACTAGGCTCACCTATGTGCACCAACAACTTATGCTAAGCAATATATACAACTAAGTGATAGCAAGATATATAACAAGAAACAATATGGCTATCACAAAGTAAAGTGCATAAGTAAAGGGGCTCGGGTAAGAGATAACCGAGGCACGTGGAGACGACAATGTATCCCGAATTTCACACCCTTGCGGATGCTAATATCCGTTCGGAGCGGTGTGGAGGCACAATGCTCCCCAAGAAGCCACGAGGGCCACCGTAATCTCCTCACGCCCTCGCACAATGCAAGATGCCGTGATTCCACTAAGGGACCCTTGAGGGTGGTCACCGAACCCATACAAACAAGGTTGGGGAAATCTCCACAACTTGATTGGAGGCTCCCAACAACATCACGAAGCTTCACCACAATGGATTGTGGCTCCGAGGTGACCTCAAATGCTTGGGGCAATCTCCACAACCTAATTGGATACCCCGAAGCTTGCCCGGAGCTTCTCACCACAATGATTGAGCTCCGAGGCACCACCAACCGTCTAGGGCGCCAAAGCACCCAAGAGGTATAAGCTCTAGGGTGCTCAAACACCCAAGAGTAATAGCTTCTCAACTTCTCACTTCCACGTATCACCGTGGAGAACTCAAACCTATGCACCAAATGCAATAGCAAGGGCCCACGGAGTGCCCAAGTCCTTCTCTCCCAATTCCCACCAAAGCAACTAATGCTAGGGAGGAAATGAGAGCAAGAACGAGGAAGAACACGAAGAACTCCAAGATCTATATCCAAGAAGTTCCCCTCACTTAGAGGAGAAAGTGATTGGTAGAAATGTGGATCTATATCTCCTCTCTCTTTTCCCTCAAGAACTAGCAAGAATCATTGGAGGGATTGAGAGTTAGCAAGCTCGAAGAAGGTCAACAATGGGGGAAGAACACGAGCTCAAGAGATAAGGTTCAATGGAGGAATAAGACCCCCTTTTATAGGTAGGGAAAAATCCAACCGTTATGCTCACAGCCTGCACAGAGCGCTACTAACTCTAGGGCGGCAGTACCCCTTTGCAAAACAACACCGAGGAGGAAAAAGGCAAGTAGAACTGCCGGAGCAATACTACCCCTCGTCCTCACGGTACTACCACTATGGATAGCGGTACTACCGCTACGGGTAGCGGTTCTACTGCTTGCGAGCGATACTAAAAAATTACATCCGTGCCTACCACAGCTGGACTTAACATGAGATTTTGGTCCGGAGTGGTAGTACCGCTCCGCAATGGTAGTAAGAAATTACATCCGCTCTAGCCGCGGTAGTACCGCTGCAGTCTTTCAAGAACACCAAAACTGCCACAACTTATGCAAACGGACTCCGAATTCAACAAAACAAAGTTTGTTGGAAAGCTAACAACATGGTATAGAACAATCTTGATTTAAATATCAATAAGAAGCAAATGACAAACGGACAATAAGAAAATGGTGATAACCATTCCTCGAATAAGACCGATAAAATTATCAACACCGAAAACGCAATAGACGAAGCATATGAAATCCGTTTTCGATGTACTAGAGCTTGTCACGAAGATAACCACTAGCTCAAGAACCCACATAGAGAAAATACAACCAAGAACCAAGAAAGATGATGATGCCAATAATGCAATGGTTTGAGCTCTCAACGAATGATATGATCAAGCTACTCACTTGACAGACCCCCTTGATAGTACGACAATTGATCCTATAACCCGGTATCTCAACTACCACCATGAGACCAGTAAAATATAAAACCCTATCAAGGTCAAACCTTAGCCTTGCGCATAGTCCACTTGAGCTAGATGATGACGATCTTGACTTCCTCAAGATGGACCACCTTTCTTGATTGTGTTGGCTTGATGAAGACTAGATGATTGCTCCCCATACTCCACTATGGGTGAGATACTCTTCGGCACATCTTATCAAGTCCATTGACACCACAATGGATGGCAAGATTCAAGCCTGATCTCTCTGTGATGCTTCACTTGAACTTGCACATCTCAACCTTGATAACGATCACCACTTTATGTCATCTTCCATGGGTTGTATTGGATCTTCCTCTTCATGCAATCCCATGGAAATATTCCTAACCCCACAAAGAACTCTCACAAGGAACATGGATTAGTACACAAAGCATAATGGACAATGCTTACCATACCATGGGATCACTTGATCCCTCTTGATACATCTTGTATGCTTTGTGTGTTGATCACTTGATTCCCTCTTTGACTTAGTGTTGATCAACCTTGTATCTTATCTTCTCTCTTCACAAAGATGATGTCTTGAAGGTAATCATGAATGCTCACACAATCTCCTTCTTCAAGACATGCTTGCAATAAGCTCAACTCTCACATGACCAATCTTTGGATAAACCTTGAATACCACGTTGCTCATCATATAAACTCCTTGAAACCCAACAGATGGACTTCAAGAAGTGCCTATGGACAAATCCTTCGAATATAACTCAAGGCAACTATTAGTCCATAGGGATTTTCATCAATTACCCTAAATCACACATGGAGAAATGTGCTCTTACAAGTATGATGGAACTACTGACCCAACCATATGGATCGAGGGCTTCCTCCTCCACATCCACCTGGCTCGAGGAGATGAACTCCACGCCTCAAATACCTTCCCCTCAAACTTAAGGGGACAGCTCGGCACTGGCTAAACAGCCTCCCCGAAAACTCCATTGGATGCTGGGAGGATCTGGAGTGTGCTTTCCGCTCCAACTTCCAAGGAACCTATGTTCGGCCGCCGGATTCTTCCGACCTCAGCAACGTCGTCCAGAAGCTCGGCGAGTCTGCTCGACAATTCTGGAACCTGTTCTTGACTAAGAAGAACCAGATTGTCGACTGTCCGGACGCTAAGGACATAGCCTCCTTCCGGCACAATATTTGGGATGAATGGCTGGCCTGCCAGCTAGGCCAGGACAAACCTCGGACTATGTCCGCCCTGACCTCCCTCATGACCCGCTTTTGTGCAGGCAAAGATAATGGCTAGCAAGACGCACCACAATTCTGAAGATCCCGGAGCCTGTGAAATTCGGGATGGCAACGGAAAACCAAAGCACAATAAGAACAAGCGCCAACACAATAACAATGATGTCGATGATGCGGCCGTTAACGCCAGCTTCCGCAACTTCCGTCCTGGACAACAAAAGAATCCTCCTAAAGGCAATCGCGACGGACCCACTCCGCTGGAAAAACTAATGTAGCGGACTTGCCAAATCCATGGGACTCAGGAGAATCCCGCCAACTACACACACCGCAATTGCTGGGTGTTTAAGCAGGCCGGCAAGCTTCCACCCGAAGACCAAAGCAAGAGCCCTCACAGCGAGGATGAGGATGAGCCTCGAGATCCGATTGGTGGCAACCAAAAGAAATTTCCTCTGGAAGTCAAGACAGTAAACATAATATATGCCACCCATATACCCAAGAAGGAGAGGAAGCGCGCCCTTCGAGAGGTCTATGCTGTAGAGTCGGTGGCCTCGAAGTATAACCCATGGTCGGCATATCCGATCACGTTTGACCGGCGTGATCACCCGACTAGTATCCATCATGGGGGTTCGGCCGCACTCGTCCTCGACCCCATTATCGATGGGTATCACCTCACAAAAGTTCTAATGGACAGAGGAAGTAGCCTTAATCTGATTTACTCAGACACGGTGAAAAAGATGGCATAGACCCGTCACGGATTAAACCGAGTAACACCACCTTTAAAGGGGTGATTCCACGTGTCGAAGCGCGGTGCACAGGCTCCGTAACCCTGGAATCTATGTTCGGCTCGCCCGATAACTTTCGCAGCAAAGACTTGATCTTCGACATTGTACCCTTCCGTAGCGGCTATCACAGCCTGCTTGGCCGCACAACGTTTGCTTGTTTCAACTCCATCCCGCATTATGCATACCTCAAGCTCAAGATGCCTAGCCCCAAAGGGGTCATCACTGTCAACGGCAATACGGAGCGATCTCTATGAACTGAGGAGCATGTGCTGGCCCTGGCGTCCGAATTTAGTTACAAAGATGATCGGCAGGTTCCGAAATCCGTCGTAAAGACACGCAAGCTTGGGAAGCGAGCTCGGCTGCAGGCTGAACTCTCAGAGCCCTCCTCTACCCCCAAATAGGGACTCACACCCCATTGCACGCCCCTAGGACCAGTGAAGTACGTGCCAAGAAGCCACAACTTCGCGCTTAAAATTCCATGGGCAACGGTGGGGAAACAAAGGTGGGAGTCCGGCTGGACCAGACTACTACCACTAAATATGTCTCCGGACACAATGTAGGGACCATTGAAGGGCCCACCATGGGCGTAAAGCCTATCGATAGTTCAGTGACTTCTCAAGACCTTGTTTGCAAGATCCGCCCGCCGAATAATGCCACCCATCGAGGCACACCAAAGATCAGGAGTAAACTAGCAATAGGGCATATCGAGGACATAAGGCCATCAATCGAAGACCCCTGGTACAACCGCTCCTGTAATCTATTTTCTTCATATACCTGTAAGCACCTCAGGGGAGAAAGCCGAAAAATGATTGTCATAGTATGCGAGATCCGGTCTGTGAACCCGAGCTGGAAGTATTATACTTCAATCCTCGTAAGCGGTTATTCCATGTTATAGGAGGGGTTTGTCCTTTATGCAAACATTGTGATACCGGCTTTAGTCGCGGTTTGTCCAAACATCACAACACTACGGTAGCTAATCGTAAGCTCCCCGCAGTCCTTTTCGCGCCCCTACGGCTAAGTGAAAGAAATAAAACACTATAGTCTGATTGCCTAGTATGCCGCACTTTAGTGCCTTCGGGTCCCGATAACTCGGCTAAGGGACATAGTGCATTGGCATAGACACCCCATTTGGTATCTACATGGGGGCTGAAGCCGACGACTCGCATTTTTCAGTATTAAATGTCCACACAGGAGTTATAAAGGAATGCAAAACTATTAAAGCATAATAGTTCATAACATCAAAAGTTTCGACAAGTCTTCGGACATGTTACAATTCATTCAAACATATTATCGCCCGAACACTGTGACACTATCACCCGAGCACTCTCCATCACACCATCGAAGTACATCTCGGGGTGTCTATGCTCCTTCCTGGGAGGTGGCGAGGCGGTGGCTACCTTCATCAGATCCAGCCCCGGCCAGTGCACCTTAGCTTTAGCAAGGGCCATCCAGACTCCCTCGATGCAGGATGAGCGCTTCACGGTGTCGAGGCAAGGCAAAGCGGCAATTAACTTCTGCACCAGGCCAAAGTAGCTGTCGGGCAGCGGCTCGCCGGGCCATAGGCGGATGCAGAGGTCCTTCATGGCCCGCTCCGCCATCTGGTGCATCTGGTGCAGCTCCATCAGCTGCTTCGGCTGCTCCACAAAAAGAGGAGAGCGCTCGGGGGCTCCGAATTGTGCCCAGAACAGGCGAGCTTCGTCTCCTTCCTCCCTCGAGGCGAACAGCTCATTGGCGTCCGCCACGCTCTTCTGGAGATTGGAGGAGGCGCCTGAAGAACGCCACACCTGGGTAAGCAAATTGAATTTGCTATCCCCAAAGATGCACTATAGTAAGTATGGCTTACCATCCATTATGTCCTTCGCTTGGCGGACCTGCTCCTCATAAGACCGCCTGTCCACCCGCTCCTTCTGAAGATCGTTCTTCAGGGTGGACAGTTCGGCTACGCTTGCCTTTCCCTTCTGCTCAAGGGCCTCGCACTTCTGGTTGGCGTCCTTGAGCTCCTGCTGGACCTCCGCCACATGAGCCTCATGCTTCTGGCTGGTGGCTCGTAGGGGCGACAGGGCGGTAGCCGCTTCTTTGGTCGCCGCCCTCTCGACGACCGCATGGTCTTTTGCCTGTTGGAGCTCGGCCTTGAGCCTCTCCACCTCTTTTGCCGAAGTTGTTTAAACATTAAGACATTATGAAAAAATGTATGGACAGTGTTCGGGCAAAGGTATTTGGATTTTATTTTGACCTACCTTAGCTTGTGCCTCGTCGAATCTCTTGTTCAGGGCATCAACTTCATCCTCGGAGCGTTTAAGCTTCCGATTCAGTTCGTCCAGTTCGGCGCCATTTATGGCCGTCGCCGATGACGAAGCCTGCAATACACATGCAGTTGACATGTTACATGGGTTATATACTCCTGAATTATATTCAATCTGATCACATGTCTGACCTTATTAGGGGCTATTCTAACGCTCCGGACACATAATTGGTATTTAGTCCAAAATTGGATACACGATTGACCCCTAGGCAAGTTTTTTCAAACTCACCTAGGGCTCGGGGGCTGCCATGTACATTATAATAAAAATAAGTAAAAACTTGGCAAATAAGAGCTTCATGTGACTTACTTGAAAACCCGTTAGGAGACCTTTGAAGGCCTCCTTCAGTCCATTTTCTACGGACTGAATGCTCTGTAATACCGCACCCATAAGGGTGCGGTGTTCCTCAAAGACGGAGGCGCTCGATAGAGCCTCCTCCATCACCGGCCACCCATTGGTCGGTGGTGCCAAAGGTGATAGGATAACCCGATCACCAATCGGGGTTTGAACCAGTACCTCTGGAAGCGTGGTACGCTCCGAAGATACCCTTGGAGGGGATTGAGCGGCCGCTCGTTGATGTCTACTACGCAACCTTCTCCTTGTAGACGTTGTTGGGCCTCCAAGTGCAGAGGTTTGTAGGACAATAGAAATTTTCCCTCAAGTGGGTGACCTAAGGTTTATCAATCCGTGGGAGGTGTAGGATGAAGATAGTCTCTCTCAAGCAACCCTGCAACCAAATAACAAAGAGTCTCTTGTGTCCCCAACACACCCAATACAATGGTAAGTTGTATAGGTGCACTAGTTCGGCGAAGAGATGGTGATACAAGTGCAATATGGATGGTAGATATAGGTTTTTGTAATCTGAAAATATAAAAACAGCAAGGTAATTAATAGTAAAAGTGAGCACGAACGGTATTGCAATGTGTGGAAACAAGGCCTAGGGTTCATACTTTCACTAGTGAAGTTCTCTCAACAATGATAACATAATTGGATCATATAAGTAGCCCTCAATGTGCAACAATGAGTCACTCCAAAGTCACTAATAGGGGAGAACAAACGAAGAGATTATTGTCGGGTATGAAACCACCACAAAGTTATTCTTTCTGATCAATCTATTCAAGAGTCCGTAGTAAAATAACACGAAGCTATTCTTTCCGTTCAATCTATCCTAGAGTTTGTACTAGAATAACACCTTAAGACACACATCAACCAAAACCCTAATGTCACCTAGATACTCCATTGTCACCTCAAGTATCCGTGGGTATGATTATATGACATGCATCACACAATCTCAAAATCATCTATTCAACCAACACATAACACTTCAAAGAGTGCCCCAAAGTTTCTACCGGAGAGTCAAAACGTGTGCCAACCCCTATGCATAGGTTCCCGAGGTCACAAACCCGCAAGTTGATCACCAAAACATACATCAAGTACTCACATGAATATCCCATTGTCACCACAGATAGACACGGGCAAGACATACATCAAGTGTTCTTAAAGACTCAATCCGATAAGATAACTTCAAAGGGAAAACTCAATTCATTACAAGAAGGGAGAGGGGGAAGAACATCATAAGATCCAACTATAGTAGCAAAACCCGCGGTACATCGAGATCAAGACATCTCAAGAACACGAGAGAGAGAAAGATCAAACACATAGCTATTGGTACATACCCTTAGCCCCGAGGGTGAACTACTCCCTCCTCGTCATGGAGATCGCTGGGATGATGAAGATGGACACTGAAGATGGATTCCCCCTCCGGCAGGGTGCCGGAATGGGCTCCCGATTGGTTTTTGGTGGCTCTGGAGGCTTGCGGCGGTGGAACTCCTGATCTAGGTTTAATTATGCGGGTTTCTCTATTTATAAGACCGTGTGGCGTCGGAAACAAGTCGAGAGGGGCCACGAGGAGGTCACGAGCCTCCCAGGCATGACCAGGGGGTGGCCGCGCCTCCCAGGCTCGTGGCTCCCTCGGGCCCCCTCTCCGGTAGTTTTTCCTTCAGGTATTTTTGATATTTTCCATAAAAAATCACGGCAAAAGTTTTATTCCGTTTGGACTCCGTTTGATATTCCTATCTGAAAAAGGTCAAAAACACGGAAAAAACAGGAACTGGCACTGAGCTCTAGGTCAATAGGTTAGTCCCAAAAATAATATAAAATAGCATATAAATGCATATAAAACATCCAAAGTTGATAACTTAATATCATGGAACAATCAAAAATTATAGATACGTTGGAGACGTATCAAGCATCCCCAAGCTTAACTCCTACTCGTCCTCGAGTAGGGAAGTGATAAAAACAGAATTTTTGATCAGGAATGCTACCTAGCATATTTATTCTTATAATCTTATTTATTGTGGCATGAAGGTTCAGATCCATAAGATTCAAAACAAAAGTTTAATATTGACATGAAAACAATAATACTTCAAGTATGATAGCAAAGTAATCATGAACTTTTGAAATAACAAAGCCAAAGAAAGTTATCCCTACAAAATCATATAGTCTGGCTATGCTCCACAATCCCCACACAACGAATTTAAATCATGCACAAGCCCGGTATTGATCAAGTAATTGTTTTCACACTCTTATTTTCTCAAACCTTTTTCAACTCTCACGCAATACATGAGCGTGAGCCATGGATATAGCACTATAAGTGGATCGAGTGTGGTGGAGGTTGTGAGGCAAAAAGGAGGAGATGGTCACATCGACTCGGCGTATCAACGGGCTATGGAGATGCCCATTAATAGATATCAATGTGAATGAGTAGGGATTGCCATGAAACGGATGCACTAGAGCTATAAGTGTATGAAAGCTCACAAATGAAAACTAGTGGGTGTGCACCCAACTTGCTTGCTCACGAAGACCTAGGGCAATTTGAGGAAGCCCATCATTGGAATAGACAAGCCAAGTTACATAATGAAAATTCCCACTACCATATGAAAGTGACAAAACAAGAGACTCTCTATCATGAAGAACATGGTGCTATTTTGAAGCACAAGTGTGGAAAAAGATAGTAGCATTGTCCCTTCTCTCTTTTTCTCTCATTTTTTGTTTGGGCTCTTTGGCCTCTCTTTTTTTATTTGGGCTCTTCGGCCTCTTTTTTATTTTATTTTTTTGTTTGGGCTCTTTGGCCTCTCTTTTTTCCTCACATGGGACAATGCTCTAATACTGATGATCATCACACTTTTATTTACTTACAACTCGATACTTAGAACAATAATGACTCTATATGAATGAAAGTGATGGCACATGTCATGAGACGGAACGGTGGAAGTTGCATGGCAATATATCTCGGAATGGCTATGAAAATGCCATAATAGGTAGGTACGGTGGCTGTTTTGAGGAAGGCATATGGTGGGTTTGTGCACCGGCGAAAGTTGCGCGGCACTAGAGAGGGTAGCAATGGTGGAAGGTGAAAGTGCATCTATACCATGGACTCACATTAGTCATGAAGAACTCATATACTTATTGCGAAAGTTTTATTAGTAATCGAAACAAGGTGCTAAACGCATACTCCTAGGGGAAGGGTTGGTAGGAGTTAACCATCGCGCGATCCCGACCGCCACACAAAGGATGACAATCAATAAAAACATCATGCTCCGACTTCCTAACATAGCGGTTCACCATACGTGCATGCTACGGGAATCACAAACTTCAAAACAAGTATTTCTAGATTCAGAACACTCTACTAACATGACTCTAATATCACCATCTCCATGTCTCAAAACAAGATGCAAGGAATCAAACTTCTCTTACTACTCAATGCACTTGAATATGAAAGTTTTTATTATATCCCTTTTGGATGCCTATCATATTAGGACCAGTTTCATAACCTAAGCAAATTACCATGCTGTTTGAGACTCTCAAAATGATATAAGTGAAGCATGAGAGTTCATCAATTTCTCTAAAATATAAACATTGCAATGCTCTTCGGAGCATTATTTCCATCATTGCAGAGGTGGATGCCTCTTCGGAGCATGACCTGACGAGGATATGTACCTAGGGTAGGGTCCTAGGCCTGACCTACATACCCTACCTAAGGACACTATATTGGAGGACTTAAAGACTACAAGAGAGATTCTGACTAGATTCACCATGATGCTCAAGTCACTCGACATTTATCCACTCGGAAGCTTCTCCCTCCACTCGACAGTAACCTATCACTCGGAAGACCTCACTTCCAGTCGACGCTAGAAGACCAGAAGCCACCCCAGGGAGGCTAACGGGCAGGCGTTAGGCCAGTCATCATTAGTAGAAATTATGATGTACGTTACTAGTAACGCTCGTCTTTATACCCATGATCGAACCCTTGGATGCCTCGCTCTTATGAGGGGTAGAGAACTCTATATAAGCCGCCCCTCCCCTCTGGCACAAGGGTTCGCAACCTCTGTAACTTACACTCTCCACACGACAAAAGGTCCCGAGCACTAAGACGTAGGGCTCTTACCTCCACGAGAGGGGCCTGAACTAATACATTCGTGTGTACATCCTCGCCGTAGCTACGACTCTGCCCGCTCCTTTCATACCCCTAAATTCTATTGTCAGACTTGTTCCCACGACAGCTGGCGCCCACCGTGTGGCAGGCGTCTAAGCGACTTTCGGTGAGGTTGCATTTTTTCCCTTCATCATGTCTTCCGGCGGTGTTTTCTCCCTGGGACACGAGATCCATTTCAGAGCACTCACCTTCATCATCGACGATTCGGCATGGCTCCAAGAAGCGCCTCTCGACGTCGAGGCACTCCCAGTCCGGGGGGCCACGCACTTCCGCACGAGCTACTGTGGCGTGCTTTTGCGACAGCCGTTGACCCCGTACTCTTCGGCTCTCCTCGTTGTTCGCCGTCGCAAGCAATCCGGTCGCTCATGACTCCAGCTCTGGGTGAGGCATGTGGTGGCCCACCAAGTTTCATCTCTACGGATTGTGGCAATCGAGCCCGCCGAGTCACTTCACTGCGTGTTCGAGTCAGACACCGATCAGTCTAACGTTCCCTGCGAGTGCGAGAGCTGCGACCCTTGAGTGGAGGTACTTATGGTTGGTTCTCATCAGAGCCCACCACCAGGCTTCGGCCATGACAGGCGAGAGACTGGTGGACCGTCGAGTGAGCAACCGCGCCGTGATGAGGAGGTCCTCCTTACACCCATCGTCAGTGCGACCGCTGAAGCTCATGCCTTGGAGGCCAGACGCATTCGGCTCGAAGAGCTCCAGAGGGAACTCGACGAGCGTGCTCGCCAGCGCCCACCATCTCCTAGTCGACGTTAGCGACAACTGTTTCCGAGTGGTTCACATAATAATGTTGAGGTATACCGTACTCCAGTTTTAAACGTTGGAGTTGCAGCTAGGATAGCAGATTCCATCCAGCCGTCACGATTAGAGGCTGGTAGAGGGTTGCTACAGATTAGGGCATTGCTTGATGCAGCGTAGCATCAGAATTATGTTGTTTCACAGTCGTGCAATAGGATTCACAGTAATTCACCAAAGGCAGAGACTGTTCAGTCGGCACATAGTCCTGGATCGCCCTTGCGTCGTAGGGGCGGAGGTTTTCATGAGGATCAGTATAGAGATCAGTTTATCCGTGAAGACCACCGTCGAGTGCCCACTCCTTCGCGGGTGGTCCACACGTGCCCTAGCACCAAGACGAAAGGCGGTCATTCGGTGATGAGCGGAACACAGGGTTTGATGCTCGAGACCTCCTCACTTAGAGGCAGATAGAGGCAGAGCCCATAGGGATGGGTATGACAGAGATTTTTTGAGTGGAAGCACCGCTGTTATTTTTGGTCCTGAGTGCTTTAGCAGGGCTATTCGTTCTGTAGAGATTCCCCCCAACTTTAGGTTGGCGGCCGGGATCGGCAAGTTTTCTGGCAAGTCAAAGCCAGAAACATGGTTGGATGATTACTGGGTGGCTGTTCAGATTGGTAGTAGTAATGATAACATTGCAATGAAGCATTTATCCTTGATGTAGATGGTTCGGCTCGTGCATGGTTGAATCGCTTGGCTCCTTCTAGAATCCACTGTTGGGAAGATCTCGCCGAGTGTTCATCAGAACGTTCAATGACACTTGCAAGCGTCCTGCCGGTCTGATTGATTTCAACATTGTGTTTAGAAGCCCAATGAGACTTTGAGAGATTACATTCAACGCTAGTCCACTCTGCATCATATAGTGGAAAATGTTTCCGACCATCAAGTTGTTTCTGCTTTCAAGGCTGGAGTGAAATACAGAGAGCTCTATCTAAAGTTTGTGCGAATAGGTGACATTTCATAGAGTAAAATAATGGAAATTGCCACTCAGTATGCCAATGGTGAAGAAGAAGATTGCCTCCATAGCGGCAAAGGAAAGGCGGTCGACAACGATGCCGGTGGTAATTCCGGTCGGAAGCAGAAGCGAAAGGCTGATGGCCCTGTTCAGGCAGAGGCAACCGCCCTGGCGGCCCAAGGGAAAAACAAGGGGAAGTCCAAGGGACAATTCAACCCCAAGAAAGGAAAGAACCAGTCAGGGACTGACGTGTTGGATTTACCGTGTGCAATCCACATGAGGAAAAATGAAGAAGGCAATTTCATATTGCCCAAGCATACCACTCGGCAGTGTCGACTATTGATTCAGCAGTTCAAGGAGGCCCCGTCGAGTGAGAAAACCCCTGAAAAGGATGATGATGAAGATAAAGAAACGTTTCCCGATGTCAACGCTATGCTAATGATTTTTGCTGATGTTGAAAGCAAGAGTCGACTGAAGGTCATAAATAGGGAAGTCAACATGGCCATGCCCACAACTCCCACTTACCTCAAGTGGTCTCAGTATGCCATTACATTTGATTAGACGAATCATCCTGCTCATGTGGCCACTCCCAGTCGGCAGACTTTGGTGGTCGATCCTGTTGTGGGGGGCAATCGACTCCGCAAGGTCCTTATGGACGGTGGTAGTGGTTTGAACATTCTATATGCAGATACCCTTAAAGGGATGGGCATTCCGATGTCCCGACTCAATGGAGCAACATGCAATTCCATGGAGTCATCCCAGGGAAGAAGGCCAAGTCACTCGGCCAGATCGCATTGGATGTGACATTTGGGACGGATAAAAAAATTCGCAAGGAAAAATTGACGTTTAAAGTCGTGGACTTCCAAAGCGCGTACCATATCGTTTTGGGTCGGCCAGCATATGCTCGTTTCATGGCCCATCCATGTTATGCGTATCTCAAGTTGAAGATGCCTGGGCCCAAAGGTGTGATCACAATCACTGGCAATCGACAGCAGGCTGAGGAGTGCCTCCAGCAGGGCTCCAAAATTTCCGATCATCAGATGGCTATGGTCGAGCTGGAAGAATACAATAAGAGCGTTGACCCTGCTGATTTGCTGCGTGCTAAGAAGCCTGCTTCCGAGTCAGCTTTTCAGTCAGCAGGGGAAGTGAAGAAGGTGTAGATTCACCCGACAGATTCAACTGCCGCGCCAACCAACATATCGTCAACACTCGACAGCAAATAGGAAGCCGAGCTCATCCATTTCCTCCGTGAGAACTAGGACATCTTCGCATCGAAACCTGCTGACATGCCGGGGGTTCCTAGGGAGCTGGTTGAGCACCGACTGAGAGTTGGTCCGAAGGCCAAGCCAGCGAAAGAGCATTTGCGTCGATCAGCGACAGAGAAGCATAAAGCAATCGGCAAAGAGGTGGCTCGTCTCATGTAGGCCAAGTTCATTCGGGAGATTTACCACTCTGAGTGGCTCTCAAATGTTGTCATGGTCCCCAAGAAGGACAAGTCACTACGCATGTGTATCGACTTCAAGCATATCAATCGGGCCTGTCCGAAAGATCATTTTCCGCTCCCTCGCATCGATCAAATTGTTGACACGACTACGGGATGTGAGCGTTTATCGTTTCTGGATGCTTACTCCGGTTACCATCAGATCCACCTGTTTGGTCTAGATGAAATAAAAACAGCCTTCATCACCCCATTCGAGTGTTTTTCCTATATCACCATGCCATTTGGTTTGAAGAATGCTGGTGCTAATTTCATGTGCATGATTCAGAAATGTTTACTCGACCAGATCCCTCGGAATGTTGAGGCGTACATTGACGATATCGTTGTCAAGTCCTGCTAAGGTTCTGACCTGCTAGCTGACTTGGCCGAGACTTTCGCCAATCTAAGGAGGTACAATATAAAGTTGAATCCGGCTAGGTGTACTTTCGGTGTCCCTGGCGGCAAGTTACTTAGTTTTCTCGTTTTCGAGCGAGGGATCGACGTCAACCCTAAGAAAATGAGTGCCATTACCCGAATGAAAAGTCTTGTGCGAGTGCACGATGTTCAGAAGCTCACAGGTTGCTTAGCAGCATTGAGTCGATTCATTTCTTCTCTCGGTGAGAAGTCATTGCCTTTATACCGACTAATGGAGAAGTCTCACACGTTCGAGTGGACTCCAGAACCTGAAGCAGCGTTTGTCAAACTCAAAGCCCTGCTTTCCACCCAACTAGTGCTCGTTGCTCCGCGCAGCAAAGAGCCTTTGATCATGTACATCGCAGCCACTAATTAGGTCATTGGTACAGTTTTGACTGCCGAGCGGGAAGAGAAGGGCAAGGCCTACAAAGTCCAACGCCCAGTCTACTACATTTCTGAAGTGTTAACTCCTTCGAAGCAAAGGTACCCACATTACCAGAAGCTTGTCTATGTCATCTATCTGTCAGCGAAGACGGTAGCACATTATTTTCAAGACCACTCGATTTCACTCGTCAGTGATGCTCCGTTATCTGAGATTCTCAACAATCAAGATGTGACTGGTCAAGTGGCTAAGTGGGCAATTGAACTCCTATACTTTGACATCAAGTTCGAAGCCAAGACAGCGACCAAGTCTTAGGCACTTGCCGATTTTATGGTCGAGTAGATTGAACAGCAACAGTCAATCCAGATTCACTGGACACACTGGACCATGTTCTTTGATGACTCTAAAATGTTGAATGGGTCCGGTGCTGGCGTTGTCTTGGTGTCTCCGAAAGGCGACAAAATCAGTTATGTTCTACAGATTCACTCCGATTCCTCCAACAATGAAGTAGAATATGAGACACTCCTATATGGGTTGTGCATGGCTATCTCACTCGGCGTCAAGCACCTGATGGTTTATGGCGACTCAGATTTGGTGGTCAATCAAGTGATGAAAGAGTGGGATGTTTGGAACCCCACTATGACTGGATACTGCAATGCTGTTAGAAAGCTCGAGAAGAAGTTTGAAGGTCTGGAACTCCATCATGTTCCCCGAGTGAAGAATCAAGCGGCTGATGAACTGGCAAAGATTGGATCCACCCGACGACCTGTCCCCAGCAATGTATTCTTGGAGCACCTCCACACTCCTTCGATGCAGGAGGATCCTTTCACCGAAGAGCCCCTGCAAGCTATGACCCCCTCTAATCCGACTGAGGTTGATGTTCCTGCTGTTATTGATTTGGTCATGGAGATTCTGGTCATCATACGCGACTGGACAGTGCCCTATATTGCATATATCCTGAGGCAGGAACTTCCTGAAGATGAGACTGAAGAACGACAGATGGTGCGCAGATCGAAAGCTTTTACTGTGATTGGGGATCAGTCGTTCAGAGAAAGCGTGACTGGTGTGATGCAGCGATGTATTTCCCCTGAAGAAGGTCGAATGATCCTGGATGAAATTCACTCAGGAACTTGCAGCCATCAAGCATCCTCTCGGACAATCGTCGCTAAAGCACATCAAGCTGGTTTCTTCTAGCCATGTGCCAATGAGATGGCCAAGGACATTGTCGATCACTGCGAAGGGTGCCATCTCTATGCAAACTTATCTCACAAACCTGCGTCTGCTCTAAAGACTATTCCCCTCACTTGGTTGTTCGCTATCTGGGGTCTAGATATGGTTGGTCCCTTTCGGACTGGACAGAGTGGTTTTACTCATTTGCTTGTTGTAGTTGACAAGTTTACAAAGTGGATTGAGGCCAAGCCAATAAAGAAACTGAACTCTCATACTGCAGTCAAGTTCATGAGAGAAATAATCTACCGGTATGGAGTTCCCCACCGCATCATCATGGACAATGGCACAAAGTTTGACATAGAAGAATTCAGACACTTCTGCTTTTCTCAAGGCACTCGAGTGTACTATCCCTCCATTTCACATCCTCAAACCAATGGTCAAGTCGAGCGAGCTAATGGCCTAATTTTACAAGGTTTGAAGCCTCGTCTCAGGCGGGACCTAGAAAATGTTGTCGGAGCTTGGTGTCAGAGTTGCCATCTGTTTTATGGGGCTTGAGAACAACACCTAATCGGTCGACTGGACGAACTCCTTTTTTCCTGGTCTATGGATCTGAAGTTGTCTTGCCGAGGGATTTGTTTCACAATTCTCCTCGAGTGGATCTTTATTCTGAAGCTAAAGCTGAACAAGCAAGATAGGATGGCGTAGATCTCCTGGAGGAAGACCGAGAGATGGCTTTGATTCGGACCGTGACATATCAGCAAGATCTGTGACGCTTCCATGCGAAACACATCAAGAGTTGGTCGTTTCATGAGGGTGACTTGGTGCTCCGAGTGGATCAACAGCGACCCCACATGCTCGCTCCGGCGTGGGAAGGTCCTTTTCTCATCACCAAGGTGTTGAACAACGGAGCCTATCACCTATACAACCTCAAGAAGTAGATTGGCGAGCCAAGAGCCTGGAATGTAGATCTGCTCCGGTGTTTCTATACCTAAAAACAAAGTGATGTTGATGTAATAAAAATATTTCAGACAATGTCATTTATGCAAGTTTGACTTCCGCAGTCTTTCGTCGATTCTGATCATACAATTTCAAACTTGGGAACACTCCGAGTGTCGAGCAATCCTCACACTCGGGGGCTTAGCTACGAACATGATTTTGCCTAAGTTAAAAACCATGCCGAGTGGATAGCAGTTCATTCACTCAGTGACTTAGCTGCAAACCAGTCTTTGTCTAAGTTCAAAACTTCTCCAAGTGTTGAGAAATCCTCACACTCGGGGGCTTAGCTACGAACATGCTTACGCCTAAGTTAAAAACCCTGCCGAATGGATAGCAGTCCACTCACTTGATGACTTAGCTACGAACCAGTCTTCGTCTAAGTTCAAAACTTCTCCGAGTGTTGAGCAATCCTCACACTCGGGGGCTTAGCTGCGAACATGCTTTCGCCTAATTTAAAAAACCTGCCGAGTGGATAGCAGTCCATTCACTCGATGACTTAGTTGTGAACTAGTCTTCGTCTAAGTTCAAAACTTCTCCGAGTGTTGAGCAATCCTCACACTCAGGGGCTTAGCTGCGAACCAGCTTTCCCCTAAGTCCGAAATAAATTCTAAGTGGACTACTATCTATTCACTCGGAAACTTAGCTGTAAACCAGTCTTCGTCTAAGTTCTAAGATTTTATGAGTGTTGAGCAACCCTCACACTCGGGGGCTTAGCTACAAACCAGCTTTCGCCTAAGTTAAAAATAGATTCCGAGTGGATTACTATCTATGCACTCGGAAACTTAGCTATGAACCAATTTTTCCGAGTGTTGGGCAATCCTCACACTCGGGGGCTTAATTGCGGACCAGCTTTCGCCTAACTTAAAAAATGAATTCAGTCAAGCAAACGATTGAAAACCAAATACGGATAAATCCAAATGTTTCAGCGTGGATAAAGGTTTCGCACGCAAGCAAAGATGCTCAGGCTTAAGGCCTGAATGAAGTTTTATGACTGATACATTTTCACTCGGCATGCCAACGCAAATAAATTTTTCTCTACGAATCAAGTTTTTCAAGCATCAGACGGACTTGGTGGCTCGACGAAGGTGTCCAAGTCGATCCTATCTGCGATCCTAGGGGCTGCGTCAATGAAGGTCTCCATGAAATGTTCAAACTAAAACTTCTTTGTGTTCATCACTCGAAGATCCTTCAACTTCTCCTCCCTTGCCTCCTTGCAATGGACTCTGACAAGGGAAAGCGCCACATCGACTCCGCATCGGGTAGCTGACTTCTTCCAAGCTTGCACTTGACTGGGGATATCATTAAGACGGGCCATCATGGATGCCAGATCATTCTGAAGGTCCTCCTCGGGCCACAGCTCTTTGTTGATACTCTCCAACGTAGCTTTCGGTCGAAGGATATATGCTTGGACGCCCTAGAGTCGAACGTTGAGTCAGAACGCCACGACATCGCCGACGGGTGACTTGGCGGGATCCAGATTGGGCTCGATTTCTTCGGTCTCTTTTTCGAAGTCTTGGCAGAATTCTACATGGAAGAAGGAATGGCAAAATGATCACATTTTTAACCGGTGGGAATTGAAGAAATTCATTCAATAAGGAAAATTACCATCGAGCATGATGTACATCTTCCTTGCGAACTCCCCTAAGTGCTTCTCCAAGCCATTGCTCCTCTTGGTCAGCTGCTCAGTCTTCTTGATAAGTTCACCCTATTCTAGTTTCATCTTGGAGTTCTCCTCCTCTATCTTCTTGGTAGCAGCCAGCTTCTTCTCGGCGGCTTCAGTTTTCTCCCTCGCCGTGGGCATTAGCAAGCGCCTTTTTTTGTCCTCCAGCACCTTCTTCATGGTATCTAAAGAAATAGCATTGTTGAGTCGCGCTTGGAGTCGACGATTTTCATCACGTACGTCTGTTCGAGTGAGAGCACTGGGTTCAAATGATGGAAAGTGAGAGTAAGAATGCATTGGGTCAACTAAGGTTACCTGTTGGAAACATGCCCTAGAGGCAATAATAAATTGGTTCTAATCATATTCCCTTGTTCATGATAATCGTTTATTATCCATGCTATAATTGTATTGATCGGAGACTTAGATGCATGTGTGGATACATAGACAAAACCATGTCCCTAGTATGCCTCTAATATACTAGCTCGTTGATCAAAAGATGGTTAAGGTTTCCTAGCCATGGACATGAGATGTCATTTGATAACGGGATCACATCATTAGGAGAATGATGTGACGGACAAGACCCAAACTACAAATGTAGCATATGATCGTGTCAGTTTATTGCTACTGTTTTCTGCATGTCAAGTATATGTTCCTATGACCATGAGATCATGCAACTCGCGGATATCGGAGGAGTACCTTGTGTGTATCAAATGTCGCAACGTAACTGGGTGACTATAAAGGTGCTCTACAGGTATCTCCGATGGTGTCTGTTGAGTTGGCATGGATCGAGACTGGGATTTGTTACTCCGTGTGACGGAGAGGTATCTCGGGGCCCACTCGGTAATACAACATCACAATGAGCCTTGCAAGCAATGTGACTAATTGTTAGTTGCGGGATCTTGTATTACGGAACGAGTAAAGAGACTTGCCAGTAGCGAGGTTGAACTAGGTATGGAGATACCGACGATCGAATCTCGGGCAAGTAACATACCGAAGAACAAAGGGAATGTTATACGGGATTATCTGAATCCTTGACATAGAGGTTCGACCGATAAAGATCTTCGTAGAATACATAGGAACCAATGTGGACGTCCAGGTCCCGCCATTGGTTATTGACCATAGAGGTGTCTCGGTCATGTCTACATAGTTCTCGAACCCGCAGGGTCTGCACACTTAAGGTTTGGTGACGTTTCGATAGTGTAGAGTTATGTATGGTGGTGACCGAAGGTTGTTTGGAGTCCCGGATGAGATCCCGGACGTCACGTGGAGCTCCAGAATGGTCCGGAGGTAAATATTCATATATAGGAAGTCCCGGTTTGGTCGTCGGAAAAGTTTCGGGCTCATCGGTAGTGTACCGGGAGTGCCGGTAGTGTACCGGGAGACCTCCGGGAGGGGTATTTCGACCCTAGAGGGTCCATGGGCTGTGGGAGAATAATAACCATCCCTTAGTGGGCTGGTGGAACAGCCACAAAAGGCCCATGGCGCCAGGAGGAAAAAGGCCTAAAGAAAAAGGTGGGAAAAACGCAAAAAGGAAGAGTCCTACTCCTATTAGGAGTGGAGGAAGGAGTAGGACTCCTCCTCTTTTGGCTCGGCCGAACCAGCTAGCCTTGGAGGACAATGCTGCGTCCTCCTCTCCCTCCCTCCTATATATACTGGTGGAATAGAGGGTTTTTGCATAGAATTTACGGCCACGTGCTACCCGTTCCACCGGTGCTCCTCTAGATCGGTTTTCCGCAGTGCTTAGGCGAAGCCCTGCCGGAATCACTCCACCACCATCGCCGGAGCGCCGTCATGCTGCCGGTGAACTCTTCCTCCTCTCTACCTCCTCTTGCTGGATCAAGACGGTGGAGATCGTCATCAAGCTGCACGTGTGCTAAATGCGGAGGTGTCGTCCGTTCGGCGCTAGATCGGAAGGACCGTGATCGAGATCGCGAGATAGTTCATGATGAGATCGCGGAACGGATCGTGATGAGTTTGCAGGACAGATCGTGATCAAGATCGTGAGACAGATCATGATGAGATTGCGGAACGGATCGTGATGAGTTCGCGGGACAGATCGTGAGACGGATCGTGATGAGATCGCGGGACGGGTCGTGATGAGTTTACGGGACGGATCGTGATTGGATTGCGGGACGGATCGTGATGAGATCGCGGGACGCTCGGCGATTTGGATCGCGAAGATGTTCGACTACACCAACCGCGTTTCTTAACGCTTCCCGCTTAGCGATCTACAAGGGTATGTAGATCCACTCTCCCTCTCGTAGATGCTCATCACCATGGATAGATCTGCGTGTGCGTAGGAAATTTTTTGTTTCCCATGCGACGTTCCCCAACAGTGGCATCATGAGCTAGGTCTATGTGTCGATGAGATCTCGAGTAGAACACAAAAGGTATGTGGGCGTTGATGCTTAGATTGCTTCCTCCCTTGGTCGGATTTTGATTTAGCGGTATTGTGAGATGAAGCGGCCCGGACCAACATTACCCGTACGCTTACGAGAGACCGGTTCCCTCAACCGCAACTTGTTGCATAGATGGCTTGCGGGTGCCAGTTTCTCTCACTTTAGTTGGATCGGATTCGACAAAGGCGGTCCTTGAGAAGGTTGAAAAGAAACTAGTGTATCACCGTTGTAGTTTTTGCGTAGGTGAGAATTGTTCTTGCTAGATACCCGTAGCAGCCACGTAAAACATGCAACAACAATTAGAGGACGTCTAACTTGTTTTTGCAGGGTATGTTGTGATATGATATGGCCAATTACATGATGTGATATATGTGATGTATGAGATGATCATGTGATGTATAGATTATCACGACTTGCATGTCGATGAATACGGCAACGGGCAGGAGCCATAGGGTTGTCTTTAATTATTGTATGACCTGCGTGTCAATCATTAAGTGCTATGTAATGCTTTACTTTATCGCTAAAAGGTAGCAATAGTAGTAGAAGCATGCAGGGCGTGACAACCCTGATGGTGACATGTTGATGGAGATCAAGATGATGGAGATCATGGTGTCATGCCGGTGACGATGGAGATCATGCCAGTGCTTTCTAGATGGAGATCAAAAGCACAAGTTCATGGCCATATCATGTCACTTATGATTTGCATGTGATGTTAATCCTTTTTAAGCACCTTGTTTTGCCTAGGACGACGGTAGCATTATAAGGTGATCCCTCACTTAATTTCAAGATAAATTGTGTTCTCCCCGAGTGTGCACTGTTGGGAAAGTTCGTCGTGTTGAGACACCACGTGATGATCGGGTGTGATAGACTCTACGTTCACATACAATGGGTGCAAGCCAGTGTTGCACATGCAGAACACTCGGGTTAAACTTGACGAGCCTAGCATGTACAGACATGGCCTCGGAACACAAGAGACCGAAAGGTCGAACATGAGTCATATAGTAGATATGATCAACATGATGATGTTCACCATTGTAACCACCTCAACTCACGTGATGATCGGACTTGAGTTGGTGAATTTGGATCATGTATTACTCGAATGACCGGAGGGATGTCATTTTGAGTGGGAGTTCTTAAGTAATATGATTAATTGAACTCATTATCATGAACATAGTCAATAGTGTCTTTGCAAATTATGTTGTAGATTACTAGCTCGCGTTGTAGCTCCCTTAATTTTGTATATGTTCCTAGAGAAATAGAACTGAAAGATGATTGTAGCAATATTATGGACTGGGTCCGTGATTTGAGGATTGTCCTCGTTGCTACACAGAAGGCTTATGTCCTTAATGCACCGCACAGTGCGCCACCCCCCTAGCGTCGTCTGTAGATGTTGTGAACATCTGACAGGCACGTTCTGATGACTACTTGATAGTTTAGTGCGTCATGCATTATGGCTTAGAATTGAGGCTCTGAAACGTTTTGTAACGTCACGGAACATATGAGATGTTCTAAGAGATGAAATTGTGATCACGGGCTTGTGCCCGTGTTGCGAGATATGAGATCTCCAACAAGATTCTTTGCCTGCAAGATGAAAGAGAATAGCTCAATCATTGAGCGTGCGCTCAGATTGTCTGGGTGCTACAATCACTTGAATCGAGTGGGAGTTGATCTTCCAGATAAGGTAGTGATTGATATAGTTCTCCAAGTCAGTGTCACTAAGCTACTAGAACTTGGTGATGAACTATAAAACGCCAGGGATAGAAATATTGATCCCTGAGCTGTTCGCGATATTTGACACCGCGAAGGTAGAAATCAAGAAGGAGCATCAAGTGTTGATGGTTAGTAAAACCACTAGTTTCGAGAAGGGCAAGAGCAAGGAGGGAAACTTCATGGATAGCAAGTCAGTTGCTGCTCCAGTGAAGCAACCCAAAGTTGAACTCAAACCCGAGACTAAGTGCTTCTGTTATGAGGTGAGCAGTCGCTGAAGCTGAACAACCCTAGATACTTGGTAGATAAGAAGGCTGGCAGCGTCGACAAAAGTATATCTGATATACGTGTTATTGATGTGTACCTTGCTCCTAGTAGCACCTGAGTATTAGATACTGGTTCAGTTGCTAAACGTTAGTAACTCGAAATAAAAGCTACGGAATAAACGGAGAACTAGCTAAGGGTGAGGTGACGATGTGTGTTGGAAATGTTTCCAAGGTTGATGTGATCAACATCGCATGCTCTCTCTACCTTCAGGATTAGTGACGAACCTAAATAAATGTTATTTGGTGTTTTGCGTTGAGCATGGACATGATTAGATCATGTTTATTGCAAATACGGTTATTCATTTAAGTTAGAGAATAATAGTTATTCTGTTTACATGAATAATACCTTTAATGATCATGCACCCAGTGAGAATGGTTTGTTGAAATCTTGATCATAGTAATACACATGTTTATAACATTGATGTCAAAAGATACAAAGTTAAATAATGATAGTACCACATACTTGTGGCACTGCCGCAAAATGTCATATTGGTATAAAGCGCATGAAGAAACTCCATGGTGATGGATCTTCGGACTCATTCGATTTTGAATCGGTTGAGACATGCGAACCATGCCTCTTGGGTAAGATGACTAATGGACCCCGTTGGATGGAGCGGGCAAGTGATTCATTGGAAATGATACATGTTGATGTATGCAATCCAGTGAGTCTTGTAGCGTGCAGTGGATATCATTATTTTTACCTTCACTAATGATTTAAGTGGATATAGTGTATATTTACTTAATGAAACACAAGTCTGAATCGTTTGAAAGGTTCAAGCAAAGTCAGAGTGAAGTTTAAGATCATCGTGACAAGAAGATAAAAATGACTGCGATATGACCGTGGAGGTGAATATCTGAGTTACGAGTTTGGCATACAATTTAAGACAAATGTGAAATTTGTTTCACAACTAACGCCACCTGGAACACCATAGTGTGATGGTGTGTTTGAACATCAAAGTCATGCTCTATTGGATATGGTGCGTGCTATGATGTCTCTTATCATTTTACTACTATGATTTTGGGGTTATGCGTTAGAGACAACTACATTCACTTTAAATAGGGCATCATCTAAATCCGTTGAGATGACACTGTGTGAATTATGGTTTGATAGAAACCTAAACTGTCATTTCTTAATATTTGGGCCTGCGACACTTGTGTGGAAAATGTTTTCACCTAATGAGGTCGAACCCAAGGCGGACAAATGCATCTTCATAGAATACCCTAAGATCAGTTGGGTGAACCTTCTATCTCAGATCCTAGTGCAAAGTGTTTGTTGCTTAAACGGATCCTTTCTCGAGGAAATGTTTC
Source organism: Hordeum marinum (assembly GCA_022496015.1). Classification (NCBI taxonomy): domain Eukaryota; kingdom Viridiplantae; phylum Streptophyta; class Magnoliopsida; order Poales; family Poaceae; genus Hordeum; species Hordeum marinum. Next base: position 501,511,077 of record CM039678.1, on the reverse strand, counting down.
TCTCAAAAGAATTGAGTGGGAGGAAGATAGAACTTGATGAGGTTGTTAAACCTTTGTTCAACTAGAGAGTAGCGCAGCGCAGAAAGATGTTTCTATGAAGCCTACGTTAGTTGAAGAGGAAGTTAATGATGATGATCATGAAGCTTTAGGATCAAGTTGCTATCGAACTTCATAGGTCGACAAGGATGTGTACTGCTCCTAAGTGGTACGGCAACCCTGTCTTGGAGGTCATGTTGTTGGACAACGATGAACCTACGAGCTATGGAGAAGCGATGATGGGCCTGGATTCCGACAAATGGTTGGAGGCCATGAAATCTGAGATAGGTTCCATGTATGAAAACCAAGTATAGACTTTGGTAGACTTGCTCGTTGGACGGCAGGTCGTTGAGTACAAATGGACCTTTAAAATGAAGACAAACACTGATGGTAAATGTCACCATTTCTAAAGCTCGACTTGTTGCAAAGATGTTTGTGACAAGTTCAAGGAGTTGACTGCGATGAGACTTTCTCACTCGTAGCGATGCTAAAGTCTGTTGGAATTATGTTAGCAGTTGTTGCATTTTCAATTATGAAATCTGGCAGATGGATGTCAAAACATCATTTCCTTAACGGTTTACTTGAGGGAAGGTTGTATGTGATACAACCAGAAGGTTTTGTCAGTCCTAAGGATGCTAAAAGGTGTGCAAGCTTCAGTGATCCTTCTATGGACTGAAGCAAGCATCTCGGAGTTGGAATATACGCTTTGATGAGGTGATCAAAGTTTTGATGTTTATACAAAGTTTACGAGAAACTTGTATTTGCAACAAAGTGAGTGGGAGCACTATAGAGTTTCTGGTAAGCATATGTGGTTGACATATTGTTGATCGGAAATGGTATAGAATTTTTGGAAAGCATGAAGGGTTGTTTGAACAGAGTTTTTCCAAAGGAAGACCTGGGTAAAGCTACCTAATTGTTGAGCGTCAACATCTATAGAGATGGATCAAGATGCTTGATGAGACTTTCAATGAGTACATACCTTGACAAGATTTTGAAAGAGTTCAAAATGGATCAGTCAGAGAAATAGTTCTCGCCTGATTTATAAGGTGTGAAATTGAGAGAGACTCAAAGCTCGACCACGGCAAAAGAAAGAGAAAGGACGAACGTCATCCCCTATGCATTAGCCATAGGCTCTGTATAGTATGCCATGCTGTGTACCACACCTGTGTGTGCCTTGCCACGAGTCTGTCAAGGGGTACAAGAGTGATCCAGGAGTGAATCACTGGACAGCAGTCAAGATTATCCTTAGTGACTAAAAGACTAAGGAGATGTTTCTCGATTATGGAGGTGATAAGAGTTCGTCGTAAAGAGTTACATCGATGCAAGCTTTAAACACCAATCCGGATAACTCGCGGTAGCAATCTGGATATGTATATTGGAGCAGACATTTGGAATAGTACCAAGTGGAGTCTGGTAGCAGTGTTTACAGTTTGACATAGAGATTTGCAAAGTACACAAGAATCTGATTGTCATAGACCCGTTGACTATAAGACCTCTCTCACATGCAAAGCATGATCGAGCCCCAGAACTCATTGGGTGTTAGATTCATAACAATGCGAATCACATGGTGATGTGAACTAGATTATTGACTCTAGTGCAAGTGAGAGACTGTTGGAAATATGCCCTAGAGGCAATAATAAATTGGTTATTATCATATTTCCTTGTTCATGATAATCGTTTATTATCCATGCTATAATTGTATTGATCGGAGACTTAGATGCATGTGTGGATACATAGACAAAACCATGTCCCTAGTATGCCTCTAATAGACTAGCTCGTTGATCAAACGATGGTTAAGGTTTCCTAGCCATGGACATGAGATGTCATTTGATAACAGGATCACATCATTAGGAGAATGATGTGATGGACAAAACCCAAACTACAAACGTAGCATATGATCGTGTCAGTTTATTGCTACTGTTTTCTGCATGTCAAATATATGTTCCTATGACCATGAGATCATGCAACTCATGGATATCGGAGGAGTGCCTTGTGTGTATCAAACGTCGCAACGTAACTGGGTGACTATAAAGGTGCTCTACAGGTATCTCCGATGGTGTCTGTTGAGTTGGCATGGATCGAGACTGGGATTTGTTACTCCGTGTGACGGAGAGGTATCTCGGGGCCCACTCGGTAATACAACATCACAATCAGCCTTGCAAGCAATGTGACTAATTGTTAGTTGCGGGATCTTGTATTACGGAATGAGTAAAGAGACTTGCCAGTAACGAGGTTGAACTAGGTATTGAGATACCGACGATCGAATCTCGGGCAAGTAACATACCGAAGAACAAAGGGAACGTTATACGGGATTATCTGAATCCTTGACATAGAGGTTCAACCGATAAAGATCTTCGTAGAATATGTAGGAACCAATGTGGACATCCAGATCCCGCCATTGGTTATTGACCGTAGAGGTGTCTCGGTCATGTCTACATAGTTCTCGAACCCGCAGGGTCTGCACACTTAAGGTTTGGTGACGTTTCGGTAGTGTAGAGTTATGTATGGTGGGGACCAAAGGTTGTTCGGAGTCCCGGATGAGATCCCAGACATTACAAGGATCTCCGGAATGGTCCGAAGGTAAAGATTCATATATAGGAAGTCCCAGTTTGGTCGCCGGAAAAGTTTCGGCCTCATCGGTAGTGTACCGGGAGTGCCGGGAGTGCACCGGGAGACCTCCGGGAGGGGTATTTCGACCCTAGAGGGTCCATGGGCTGTGGGAGAATAATAACCAGCCCTTAGTGGGCTGGTGGAACAGCCACAAAAGGCCCATGGCACCAGGAGGAAAAAGGCCTAAAGAAAAAGGTGGAAAAAAGGCAAAAAGGAAGAGTCCTACTCCTATTAGGAGTGGAGGAAGGAGTAGGACTCCTCCTCTTTTGGCTCGGCCGAACCAGCTAGCCTTGGAGGCCAAGGCTGCGTCCTCCTCTCCCTCCCTCCTATATATACTGGTGGAATAGAGGGTTTTTGCATAGAATTTATGGCCACGTGCTACTCGTTCCACCGGTGCTCCTCTAGATCGGTTTTCCGCAGTGCTTAGGCGAAGCCCTGCCAGAATCACTCCACCACCATCGCCAGAGCGCCGTCACGCTGCCGGTGAACTCTTCCTCCTCTCTACCTCCTCTTGCTGGATCAAGATGGTGGAGATCGTCATCAAGCTACACGTGTGCTGAACGCGGAGGTGCCGTCCGTTCGGCGCTAGATCGGAAGGACCGTGATCGAGATCGCGAGACAGTTCGTGATGAGATCGCGGAATGGATCGTGATGAGTTCGCGGGACAGATCGTGAGACGGATCATGATGAGATCGCGGAACGGATCGTGATGAGTTCACGGGACAGATCGTGATCAAGATCGTGAGACGGATCGTGATGAGATCGCGGGACGGATCGTTATGAGTTTACGGGATGGATCGTGATTGGATCGCGGGACAGATTGTGATGAGATCGCGGGACGCTCGGCGATTTGGATCGCGAAGATGTTCGACTACACCAACCGCGTTTCTTAATGCTTCCCGCTTAGCAATCTACAAGGGTATGTAGGTCCACTCTCCCTCTTGTAGATGCTCATCACCATGGATAGATCTGCGTGTGCATAGGAATTTTTTTGTTTCCCATGCGACGTTCCCCAACATTACCTCCCAGAGTCTTCAGTTTAGTTCACGAACGCTCCAAGCTGTGCTTTGAGACCTCCAGATCCAGTCGCAACTGGTTCCTTTCCTCCTCCTGGTTAGTGCCAAGTTCACAAGCTCTCTGAAATCAACAAATAACAAGGTCAGTCGACATGGAAATTCCTCCACTACCGAGTGAAGAATGTTAAAGAACAGTCGATTGGATGGCGACGCCCGCCCCACCCCTCCCCTGAATAGCGTCATATCATGGTTGATGGAATGATGTTCATGAAACCTGCGTCATATCATGGTTGATGGAAATAATATCCATGAAACCCGCATTCAGGAGAGGTAGAACTAAAGGAAAAGAGTCCACTCAACACGTCGGGTGGCAAACGTACTCCGCGTATGACAAAGAACCCTCAGTTCGAGTTCTTAAGACTACTGCTCATCGTCAATGATCAATAGTAGTCTCGGGGGACTACACCCAGTGGGTGCACTCAGCGTGCCTTTAATGGTTCTTAAATCATTCGGCAGGGTCTGCCCTGTCCAACCACAAGATGGTCTCTATCAGACCCCCGCCAGTGCAAGCACTCGACGGTGGTCTCGGGGACTACACCCAGTGGGTGCACTCAGCGTGCCCCCACTGGACCTGCTAACACTCGATCCGTCGAGTGGCCCTTGAAGGGCCCACCACCCCACCCCGCACCTCTGAAGTAGCGTCATATCATGGTTGATGAAATGATGTCCATGAAACCTACAAGGTAACTTCGGAGTGGTACGGCTAAAAGCACTCGACAAGGTCTGCCCTGTCCAAGTACAAGATGGTCTCTATCAAACCCCCGCCAGTGCAAGCACTCGACGAAGGACTACACCTAGTGGGTGCACTCGGCGTGCCCCCACTGGACCTACCAACACTTGATCTATCGAGTGGCAGAACAAAAAACACACCATGCGCAAGCATATAAAAATAGTCTATTTCTAAGACCCCTGTCGATGTCTTTGTCATTCGATAGCGGTCTTGGGGACTACACCCAGTGGGGTGCACTAAGCGTGCCCCCCACTGCACCGAAATTTACTCGACTAAGACCTGATCTAGTCGAGTAGAGTACTTTCGAGTATTCTACGGAAGGAAGACACCCAGTGGGTGTATAGTCAAAGAAGACATGAGTTCAATTGTAAATGCACTTACAATCGCACTTACTTGGACGTTGGCACGAAGCGTCCCACTGGCATCATAAGCCAGCTTGCTGGCCTCGTACACCTCCTTGGTGTGCAGCATTATTTGCTCTGCCTAGATCATGGCTTCCTTCGCGGCCCCAGTTTGGTCTTCCAGGACATGGTGCAGAGGAATGGCAGTCACCGGCTGGAGTGATGCTGCCGCTAGAGTAGTCGGGGTAATCTGAGGATGTCCGGTTGGAGTCGATGCCATGATGGTTGAAGCAGGTGGTGGAGCACTCGACAACAGAATCACGAGTTCGGTTCTGGCTCGTGACGAGTCACCTATCCCCTAGGATGATCTAGCAGTCGACCATTGGGGCATTTGTGTTGATGGTGTTCTTCGGGCGCGTATGTGTGGGGTGCCTAAGGTCTCACCTTCACCCCCCCCCCCCGTACCCCGAGGTAGTTCTTCATCTTCTTCCAGTTGAATGACCTCTGCAAACATCAATCGGCAACGTTAACTCTTGCAATCGACGAATCATATTCAAGAAACAGAGTTGAGTGAAGATTTGTTTACCTCTTTGGGAAGTGGCCGTGTCAACAGTATCCACATCCATGTGCTCCTCTCCGTCCCGTGGAGGCGACGTCACTGAGGTAGCGGCACTGGTAGGCCAAATTCCACTCGGTCAGCAAGAACTTGAAGTCACAGTCAACAATGAAAGACGAAAGCAAACACTTACGTTGAGATGACGGGCACAACCATCTTCATGCGGGGCAGAGCTTTGCGAGGTTTCGGCGCGTTGGGCTTAGGCTGCTTCGTGGCTCGTTCGCTCGACTCGACAGTTAAGGTTCGGTCCTGCTTCGGGTTCCTCTCACTCGAAGCCAAGGTCTTACCCGTGATAGTCGCAGGGTCCTGACACAACTTGGAGCAATGTTTAGTGCATGGAGGAGACTCGACTTCTTCCTCGTTCTCGCCAGAGGCTTCATACTCATCTTCGCCGTTGTCAGCGTAGTCGACGTCCATGATGCCACCCTCACTCTCCCCGCCATCTTCAGGCTGGTCCTCGTTGGGCACGGGTGAGTGCATGTGCATCCACTCCTGCAGGATTCAAACAAGGAAGTCAGTTGACATATCAATCAATCACTCGACAAAGTAATATGACACTAAACAACGCAGAGTTTACCAAATTCTTTGGCGGATTCTCAGCAGAGTAAGGCCGGATCCTCTAGGCCCCCTGGGGGTTGTTGCAATCCCCGGTAATGCTTCGAAGCCATTGCTCGACAGTTTTCTGTGAAACCTCTTTTGGGTGCGTCTTGGTCAAGTCCTCGGGGCATGCATAATGCCACATAGTGTGGTCCCTTGCCTGGAGCGGTTGGATCTGTTGACTAAGGAATGTCTCCAGGAGATCCATACCAGTCACTCCGCCATGGAAAAGGTTCACTACAGCGTCCACCAGGATTCCTACTTGGACTTTATCCCCCTCCGACACTTTCAGGGACTTGGGAATGGCAGGACGATCTAATGTGAAAGGGGAAAGACCAGTCGACATATTGAGAGAAGCTATATCCTTGCAATAAAACCATGTCAACTACCAACCTCTAACCGATTCGGGGAAAGTCATGGAAGGAAAAGAACTCCGGGATCTCTTCTGGATTCCTAAGCCCCCACGCAGCTGGACTACATGAGTTTTACCATCCTCAAGGTTGGCCTTTTTGACCGACTAAGATCTGATAGTGAAAATGTGTTTGAACAGACCCAGTGAGGAGAGCAACCCAAGAAGCACTCGCACAGATTGATGAAATAAGAAAGATAGGAAATGGCATTCCAAGGAAAGTGATGGAGCTGAGCTCCAAAGAAGTTCAAAAACCCTCGAAAAAATGGAAGGGGACGCATGGAGAAACCTCTTTCAACATGGGCGAGGAGAAGGACCCGCTCCCCCTCGCGCCGCTCCGGCTCGGGCTCCCCCTTCGACAGTCTCCAGGAACCGTCCGCCATGAGCCTGTCGATAACGAGATTCTCGACATCCACGGCGGTGACCGTCGACGGGAGAAAACCCCCCTAGATCCACCCCGGCAGCATGGTGAACCGCGCGATTGATGGCTTCTTGGCCTTGACCTTCGCGGCCCCCTTCTTGGCATGCTCCAGCTTCTCAGTTGTCCCCTTCGTCATCGCGGTGATGGTGCTCGTCGGGGCGGAGCAGAGCTGCGCACTAGAAGCTGAGGAGGCGGAGGGAGAGAGGGGATTTGGGGAAAAGTACTGTACAGACCGTAGTGCAACAGAATTTATACCTCGTTGAGTATCTCGCTGACTCATGGGCCCGCTAGATCCCCGCATATCTCGACCGCAAATGCTGCCTAGTACATAGCAAAAGGAGCGGCGCAAGAATCGAGGCGTCGTGCCCCCACTTGCTCCAATCGTGGCATCATCGTCGCAGGCACGCGCGCTTCCCAAATTTTTGTATCCCGCAAAATCCAGGCCTGACAGAGCGACCCGTCAAGTCCAAAGATCCATGCGGGTCACTCAGAAGAAAATTGACATTGAGAATTCACTCGGACACTTTCAAGACAGAATCGATCCGGGCAAACGATAAAGAGTTCAATCTGCGCAAGTTCCATCGAAGCCCCGAAATTCATTCGGAACTTTGGTGCCTTTTTTAGAATTGGCATCGATCCCCCTTTTACCACTCGATCCCTGATCCATTCGGGGTCTAATGACAAGGATATGTACCTAGGGTTGGGTCCTAGGCCTGACCTACATAAGCTACCTAAGGACACTATATTGGAGGACTTAAAGACTACAAGAGAGATTCCGACTGGATTCACCATGGTGCTCAAGTCACTCGACATTTATCCACTCGAAAGCTTCTCCCTCCACTCGACAGTAACCTGTCACTCGGAAGACCTCACTTCTAGTCAATGCCAGAAGACCAAAAGACACCCCAGGGAGGCTAATGGGAAGGCGTTAGGCCAGTCATTATTAGTAGAAATTATGATGTGCGTTACAAGTACCGCGCGTCTTTATACCCATGATCGAACCCTTGGATGCCTCGCTCTTATGAGGGGCAGCGAACTCTATATAAGTCGCCCCTCCCCTCTGGCACAAGAGTTCGCAACCTCTGTAACTTACACTCTCCACACGACAAAAGCTCCCGAGCACTGAGACGTAGGGCTGTTACCTCCACGAGAGGGGCCTGAACTCATACATCCGTGTGTACATCCTTGCCGTAGCTAGGACTCTACCCTCTCCTTTCGTACCCCTAACATCTACTATCAGACTCATTCCCACGACATGACCTGGACCACATTGGTCAGGGTGATGCCCTTCTCGACCTTGGTGCTGATGCGCTTCTGTAGGCCGCCCACCTCCTTGCTTGATCCCCAGTTGAGGCCCTTTTCGTGCCACAAGGCTAATCTGGTGGGGGATCGGATCTAAATGGGGCAGGGGGATCTAACCTTCCTCTTGTGGTTCGGTGATGTAGAACCACTCCTTCTGCCATACCTTGATGGTATCGATGAATGTGACGGACGGCCATACAATGTGGGTGAGCTTGCCGATGACAGCTTCACCGCAATCCGCGTGCTTACCGCCAACGCACTTCGGCTTGACGTTGAATACTTTGAGCCAGAGCCCAAAGTGTGGATCGACCCAAAGAAATGCCTCACAAACAAGGATGAAAACCGATATATGCATAAAGGAATTTGGCAGGAGGTCGTGGAAGTCAAGACCATAGAAGAACATCAACCCCCTGACAAAGGGGTGGAGCGGAAAGCTCAGCCCCCGTATGAAGTGGGGAAGGAAGACCACCCTTTCACCTACCTTGGGGGAGGGGATCACTTGATCCTTCTCCGGCGCGCGGTGCGGGATGTCAGCAGAGAGGTATCCGGCTATCTTGAGGTCTTCACTGGTAGAAAAAGGCCCATTTGTCTCGGTTCTAGAGGGCCATTTGTCTCGGTTCCGAAACCGGGACTAAAGGGTCGTTACTAATGCCCAAAACCTTTAGTCCCAGTTTGCCCACGAACCGGGACAGACGGGGCTCCATGTGGCCTCTGCGGCTTGCCCGGACAGGAGGGCCTTTTGTCCCGGTTGGTAGCACCAACCGGGAACAAAATGCATCCACGCGTCAGCAGTTCCAGGGCTGGGGTTTTTTTTGAGAGGGGGGATGGGGGTTTTGTAGGATTAATTTTGGGGTTAATATATTGTGTTAGCTAGCTAATAGAGAGAGGTGTCCTCTCTTATCTCCGTGCTTGGTCGACGCTACGTACTATACGTATAGAGAGGACTCGACATGCTAGCTAGTAAGCAAATGAAGGAATTAAACCATTAAGTACAGAAGATCGTCATGAACATATACAGAGAGAAGTGAGATTGTTCGAACAACAAGTTTTCGTATATCTATCCGACGCTACTGGCTACATATATACAATATAAGATCTCTTACAATACCCTAACATTTGAAATCAAGTTCCATATGGTATTCTCCCTCTCTCCTGATGACGTGTTCAAGAAAGAATCCCGCCAATTCCTCTTGAATAGCTATTATGCGATCTTGTGGTAGGAGTTGTTCCTGCAGCTCCCAAAGCTAATTCGAAGAAGGGGGTCAATACATATATATGAATGAAACTCAACACAAATGATGGTAATAAAATAAAATTGTGAATATTATTGCTTACGCACATCAAAATCTTTTTTAGAGTAGCCGCCCTGCTTAGAGATCGTCGTGTTGTAGATGAACTCGCATACGTAGTATCCACAAAGATTAGTCCCTGGTTGCTTCCACAACCACTTTACGAGAAATAGAGGTCAATCAAACTGATAATCAAGCATTATATAAATGGTATTGATGAAACTAGCTAGAATCAATATAATGGGAGATGCGCGGAACTAGCTAGTAGTACTTACTTTCGGGCATGTAAATTTCAGCTCCTTCGGCAGTCCCGCAGATTTTGTGGTGAACGGTATCCAAACCCTGCCAGACATAGAAAATAATTATTACCTGATATCAGGAAATGAACAAAGTTGCCGAAATGGTGCAATAATGATCGATTGAACTTACTTCTTAAGCATTTCAGTGATGATCGCATACGTCTTGGGATATTTTCGTCCTGAGTCTAAGACGGTTACTAGTCCCTCCTCAAGCATAATCTCTAGGATAATAAAGTGGAAGCTGCGCACACATGCATAACTCATCAATTACATTACTATAACCTCGAGTAAATAAAGGAAAACCGAATATGCACAGTATAACACTCACTCGAAGTTGTAAGGAAAGATTATTTTTTGTTTGTTTTGATGTTGAAGCAACGATTGTAGCAAGTTGGCCTCGGCTTGTTTGGGATTCTTTTTCATCTCCCATTCATCAAAGAGATTTAGGTTAATGAACCCAATATTATAGATTTCTCTTTGCTTGCATTCGACGATCTTCAATCTGCATGATATAGTGAATTATATGTACATGCAATGAAAGAGCTAAGCTATATATAGAGACTTAATTAAAGAAGTAGTACTTACAGACAGTAGCAAGTGACGATTACTTTATCGATGGCCTTTTGATTGAAAAGCTGGAATAACTCCTCAAATGGAACACACAACACGTCAATTCCAACGAGGTCGTGCTTGTCTTTAACCATAATCCTCAAATTATCCAACCCAGAGTTCTTGCAGGTGTCCATGTACCACTGATGGAATTTTCGCATCATCGTTGGTAGCTATTGATCAGGTCTGACGAGAGGATACCCGTGCTGGAATTTTTGTTCGTCCACCTACAGTGCATCAAAATGTGTATCGTCGGGCAGGTAATCAGTAGGATTGGTACCGGGCACCATCCCGGCTGGCAGATTTGCGACGACGATATTGCTAGACACCTGCAGCGGAGGGCACGATTGTTTTGCCTGTTCGCCGAGCTGGGGAATTTTTTTCCCTATTGCAATTTGTTGTTCTCTCCTTTTGTCAGTTGCAGTGGTCCCGGACCGGCGCGCTTCTTGCACTTTCTTTTTAAGAGCGCGGACATGGTTGTCATCCAGCGGAGCCGGTGCTGGTCGCTTCAGGGCATCCAAAGTGCGCTTCAATTTCACCTCATCTATCTTCTCCTCCGGAGGTGGATTTTTCTTCTTTTAAAAGGCATCCACTTCGCCTTTAGAGATCTTCGCGTTTTCCTCATCACTCCTCTCGTATGGTAACGACTCAAGAGGCTTGAGAGATGATGGACCGTATTGGTATCGCCTCCCGCCACTGGTTGTAGTTCTAGACGCTGAAGCGATGGCTGCTATTTTCCTTTGTTGCTTAAGAGGCGCCGGAGCAGCCGGAGCGGCGGCGACGGCTCTCTTCTGCTCTTGCTGACGAGGCAGAGGAGGAGACGGGCTGCTCGGACGCGCCGATGCAGGCGGAGAAGGAGGCGGAGGAGGAGGTGTGCACCGATCACTCGCCAGAGGAGGAGGCGGAGAAGGAGGCGTGCCCTGATCACACACCGGAGGAGGAGGCGGAGGAGGAGGCGGGCCCTTACTCGCCGGAGGAGGAGGCAGAGGAGGAGGCGGGCCCTTACTCGCCGGAGGAGGAGGAGGCGGAGGCGCCGTCCAGTTCGGAAGCTTGATGAATTCCTTCGGCCATAGACATGAAGTCCTCAGAGCATTCTCCAGGAGAGTTTCCCCTTCGCCGATAGGGTAGTCAAGTTCGAGCTCCTCATATCCCTCCAATATTTCTTCGACCATCACAACAGCATAGCCTTGTGGAATCGGACGACAGTGAAAAGTTCCGTTGGGTCGAGGAGGTGCAACATGGCCGATAGCCACCGTGGCTTTGAGGTGCATCATCAATTTCTTCTTAAGGTGAAAATCTTGAGACTCCGTGATTTCATCCACGGGGTACCTGGGAGCCGTCAAATCAGGCTGCGCAATGAGCTCGATGGAAGCCACGCTGCTTCTCCGCTGAGATGGCGGGGTAGCTTCTAGGGTAGTTTCTAGGGTAGCTTCGTCAGCTCGATGCCTCACCTCTAGCGCTTGTACTCTTGCATGCAGGTTCTGTATTTCACTTTGCTCCTGTTTCCTCTTCCTCTCCCTGCTTTTGTAACCGCCTGCGTCGGGAAACCCATGCTTCCACAGAACGGAGCCTGTCGTGCCTCGTGTTCGTCCTGGGTGCTCAGGATTCCCGAGGGCCATTGTGAGCTCGTCATTCTCTCTGTCGGGAACGAACGTCCCTGCCTCCGTTTTGGCGATTATCTCCTGAAGCTTGGTGATCGGTACTGTCAGTTGTTCATTTGTCCAACAACACTTCCCTGTTTCAGGGTCCAAGGTTCCCCCAACCCCGAAGAACCAATTCCTTCCATGCTCTGGCCAGTTCAATGTCGCTGGTACGATCCCTTTGTCAAGAAGGTCCTTTTCAGCCTTGTCCCACAACGCTCGGGATTTGTGGTAGCCACCTGACCCCGTGCGATGGTGATGCTTCTTCTTTGCAGCATTTAGTTTGTTTATCGCTGACATCTTCTTACTCTTCTCCGATGTCTTGTGGGCCACAAATGCGGGCCACTGTTCTCTTATCTTCTCAAATCGGCCCTCGAATATTGGAGTCTTCTTTTTGTCGACAAACGTTGTTTTTAACTCATTCTTCCACCTCCTGAATAGCTCTGCCATCTTCTTAAGAGCATGATTCTTGACCTTTTGCTCTATAACTGGCTTTTTCGGATGCTCCTCTTCCGGTAGGGTGAAATTTGCCTTCAGCGCGGTCCAAATATCATCTTTCTGTCTATCGGTGACAAAAGACACTTCAGGGTCTCCGGCCTTCGGCTTATTCCATTGGTGGATGGTGATCGGGATCATGTCCCTAACAAGAACCCCGCACTGAGCATAAAATGCATCCTTGGTCCGGCTGGGTTCAATCGGTTGGCCATCTCTATTGATGCTGGTGATCGTGAACCTTTCATCTGGGTGCAACTTTTTCTTCGGGCCTCGTCTCATTACCAAAGTTTGGCTCGATCCGGATACGGAGGGCTAGAAAAGAAGAAAGAAGAGAGTTAATATGTGTACACATACCAAAACAATTAATGCATCAATTATCTAGTCAGCACAGGCTTAATTATTATATATACCTCGCCGGACTTTCCAACAACTCCTTCCTCTGTTCGCTCACCGGAGCCGTCATCACGGTCTCCTTCCTCCGTTCGCTCATAGGAGCCATCATAAGCATGTCCTTCCACCTCTGTCCGATCACCGGAGCCTGCTTCACCCTCTTCTTCCAGACCATCGGTGTCGTTCAGAAACTCGAAGACATAACCTCCTTCCCGGATGATGTCGCCCACCAACAATGGTCCTTCGCGGATGATTTCCCCCAACATCTCTTCTTCTTCTAAGTTTCTTTGACGATCGTCCATAGTTTCTGCAAAATATTAATTACAACATGACACTTAATATACAAACATGATATAGCATGGATATATTAGTGTGACAAACATACAAGTTTTGCCGAAAAACATGGGGGCATGTGTTGACACCAGTTTTTGGCACGACAATAAACCTATATAAGATGGCGCCCGGAGCCAGACACCCGTGCAACCGATGTCTGATGGAAAACGTGACTAGGGGTGAAACGGATCGGATTCGGACAGATAATATCTATACCGTATCCTATTCCATATTTATTTTCGGATTCGGAAGCGGAACGGATGCGGATTCGAATACCGGATAATGCGGATTCAAATACCGGATTAGGCGGATAATGGCCTCGAGAGTTGGTCGCCCAGATATCGAGACGGGGGTGAACATTTTACCTTAGTAACTTAGAAAAAATGTTATCGAGGAGGGGGTATATCGACCCCCTCTCATGTCGAAGTTATCGGAGAGGGGGTATATCGACAATGACATACGTTCTGGATCCGTTGGAAATCTCTCGGGGAGCCGATGCCAACGTGATGATAGGGGGCCGGGGTGCTCCCGTGGCCTTGTTGATAGATAGAGTCGATGCCAACATGATGATAGAGCCGATGCCAACATTTTCATTTAACAAAAAAACAACTTCAAAAAAAGACTTGCTTCGCCAACATGAACATATACACACATGAACATATCAAAAAAAGATTTGCTCCGCCAACTTGATGATAGAGCCAATGCCAACTTGAACATATACACACATATACATGAACATATATATATACATGAAAAAAACATATACACATATACATGCCCGCAAAAAAATACACATATACATGAAAAAAACAGAGCACGCGCTGTGCTGCCGGCCAGCGACCATGGAGCAGTGGCGACGGGGAGCAGGGGACATTGGAAGGGGGGCTCACTGTGGGGGGGCGCGGCGATGGCTTGATCGGTGATGAGGCCGGCGACGAGGATGACGGGCTCGGGGGGGCAAGGGAGCGACGAGGATGGTAGGCTCGAGGCCGGCGACGAGGACGGCGCGCGGCGAGTTCGAGGATGTGGGCAAGGGCGAGGGCGCTAGGGCGCGTCAGCGAGTAGGACGGTGGGCTCGAGGCCGGCGACGAGGACGGCGCATGGCGCGGGCGAGGGCTCGGGGAGGGGAGCGCGTCGGTGACGGCGAGGGTGTGGTCTGGCAGCCTGGAGGCGTCGTGCTATTCGGCACGGCATCGGGGATGCCGGCGACGAGGACGGCGGGCTCAGGGAGGCGACGACGCAGCGACGAGGATGAGGACGACAGGCTCAGGGCAACTAGTGGATGAAAACTGAAATTTTCTAAGTGTTTTCTTATATACAAGAAGCATTATTCCCGGTTGGTGCCACCAACCGGGACCAAAGGTCCCTTTTCGTCAGCCCAAAGGGCGGGAAGCATACCTTTGGTCCCGGTTGGTGGCACCAATCGGGACTAAAGGTGGGTATTGGTCCCGGTTGGTGCCACCAACCGGGACCAAAGCCCTGTTCCTGGTGCGGTGGGAGTTTAGTCCCACCTCGTCGAGCGAGGAGCGCTCGTACTGGTCTATAAGCACGGCTGAACTGACTGTCTCGAGCTCCTCTCTACTGTAGGCAGTGCATGCCTAATTGTCTCTGCCTGTTGGGCCTACTTGCCCCGTGGGCCTGCGTCCTGGCCCATGTATATTGGGTTACTAGTCGTATGCAGGCCATGGTGGCTTAGTAGGTGGGCATTTTTTATGTTATTTTTTTGCATATTAAAAGTTCTTAACAAAAAATACTTTATGGTGGCTTAGTGTGTTTTATCATTATATTCTTTTTTCTATTAATTTTTTGAACAAACAATACTTTGATAATTTTAGTTGCATAATTTCCATTATTTTTGTTTTGTTTTTTCCTTTATTTATTTTTGCTTTATTTTTTTGCTTTATTTATTTCCAGTGTGTTTTATCGTTATATTCCTTTTGCTATTAATGTTTTGAACAAAAAATACTTTAATAATTTTAGTTCCATAATTTTTATATAATTATAGTTTCAGAAATACTAGAGGTTTATAAAAGCTTTTTAGTTGATTCTTTTTTGAACTCCACTCCCACGATATTTTGAAAAAATTAAAAAGCACTTCAAATGAACTCAGAAAAGGTTGAAAGTTGGCATGGTATCATCATTTCACCCACATAGCATGTGCTAAAAAGTTGAGAGGGTTACGACAAAAATTGGATGCATTTCGTGCACAAAATGGACAATCTCTTTCAAAGTATCACGGTTTCGGATGAAAACTCATCTGTTACAAAGGGATTTCATTTTTTGAACTTATTTGAACTCCATACTTTTTGTGTGTTCAAAATGCACCATTCAAAGCCACATCATCAATTTACAACAAAAACTGGATGCACTTCGTGTACAAAACGGACCATCTCTTTCGAAGTACGAGGGTTTCGGATGAAAACTCGTCTGTTACAAAGGCATTTCATTTTTCTAAACTTATTTGAACTCAAGAATTTTTGTGCATTCAATATGCACCATTCAAAGCCACATACTAAAAATTCAACCCTTTCTGACTTAATTTGCTATTTTTCATGCATTTAATGATTTATTTTGAGCTAAATGACCCTGAAATTGGAAAGCACTACAAATGAACTCAGAATAGGTTGAAACTTGGCATGGTATCATCATTTGACCCACATAACTGTTGGAAATATGCCCTAGAGGCAATAATAAAATGGTTATTATTGTATTTCCTTGTTCATGATAATTGTCTATTGTTCATGCTATAATTGTGTTAACCGGAAACCATAATACATGTGTGAATACATAGACCACAACATGTCCCTAGTGAGCCTCTAGTTGACTAGCTCGTTGATCAATAGATGGTCACGGTTTCATGACCATGGACATTGGATGTCGTTGATAACGGGATCACATCATTAGGAGAATGATGTGATGGACAAGACCCAATCCTAAGCATAGCACAAGATCGTGTAGTTCGTTTGCTAAAGCTTTTCAATGTCAAGTATCGTTTCCTTAGACCATGAGATTGTGCAACTCCCGGGTACCGTAGGAATGCTTTGGGTGTGCCAAACGTCACAACGTAACTGGGTGGCTATAAAGGTGCACTACGGGTATCTCCGAAAGTATCTGTTGGGTTGGCACGAATCGAGACTGGGATTTGTCACTCCGTGTGACGGAGAGGTATCTCTGGGCCCACTCGGTAAGACATCATCATAATGAGCTCAATGTGACTAAGGAGTTAGCCACGGGATGATGTATTACGGAACGAGTAAAGAGACTTGCCGGTAACGAGATTGAACAAGGTATGGGGATACCGACGATCGAATC
Organism: Hordeum marinum; assembly: GCA_022496015.1. Lineage (NCBI taxonomy): Eukaryota > Viridiplantae > Streptophyta > Magnoliopsida > Poales > Poaceae > Hordeum > Hordeum marinum. The sequence continues at coordinate 501,494,572 of CM039678.1, read as the reverse complement.
TCGGGCAAGTATCATACCGATAGACAAAGGGAATTGTATACGGGATTGATTGAATCCTTGACATCGTGGTTCATCCGATGAGATCATCGTGGAGTACGTGGGAGCCAACATGGGTATCCAGATCCCGCTGTTGGTTATTGACCGGAGAGGTGTCTCGGTCATGTCTACGTGTCTCCCGAACCCGTAGGGTCTACACACTTAAGGTTCGATGACGCTAGGGTTATAGGGAAAAGGTATACGTGATTACCGAAGGTTGTTCGGAGTCCCGGATGAGATCCCGGATGTCACGAGGAGCTCCGGAATGGTCCGGAGGTAAAGATTGATATATAGGAAGTCCAGTTTTGGTCACCGGAAAGTTTTCGGGCTCATCGGTAGTGTACCGGGAGTGCCGGGAGGGTGCCGGATGACCCCGGGAGGGGTGTGACGACCAAAGGACCACATGGGCTGTTAGATAAAGTGTGCCAGCCCTTATTGGGCTGGGCAAGACTTTTGCTAAAGTCCCATGCGGCTGGAGATAAGGAGATAAGGCAAAAAGGATTTAAAAGGAGGAGATCCACCTCCCTTGTGGGAGGTGGACTCTCCCTTTAATTCGGCCGGCCATCTCCTCTTTGGAGTAGAGGCCAAGCCAGCCCTCCACGTCCCTCCTCCTATATATACTTGAGGTTTTGGATGTTTTGAGACAAGATTTGATCTCTCTCTCTCACGGCGAAGCCCTACCTCTCTTCTTCCTCCTCCGCAGCGCTTAGGCGAAGCCCTGTCGGAATACCTTGCTACTCCACCACCACCACGCCGTCGTGCTGCTGTTGGAGCCCTTCCCCAACCTCTCCTTCCTCCTTGCTGGATCAAGGTGTTGGAGACGTCACCGGGCTGCACGTGTGTTGAACGCGGAGGTGCCGTCCGTTCGGCACTTGATCGGATCTACCGCGATCTGAATCGCTGCGAGTACGACTCCATCAACCGCGTTCTTGTAACGCTTCCGCTTAGCGATCTTCAAAGGTATGAAGATGCAATCTCTCCCCTCTCGTTGCTGGTTTCTCCATAGATAGATCTTGGTGAACGTAGGAAAATTTTGATTTACTACTACGTCTCCCAACAGTGGCATCATGAGCTAGGTCTATGCGTAGAATCTATGCACGAGTAGAACCCAAAGCAGTTGTGGGCGTCGAGTTTGTTAATTTGCTTGCCGCTACTAGTCTTATCTTGATTCGGCGGTATTGTGGGATGAAGCGGCCCGGACCAACTTTACACGTACGCTTACGTGAGACCGGTTCCACCGCCTGACATGCACTAGATGCATAAGGTGGCTAGCGGGTGTCTGTCTCTCCTACCTTAGTCGGATCGGATTCGATGAAAAGGGTCCTTATGAAGGGTAAATAGCAATTGGCAAATCACGTTGTGGTGTTGACGTAGGTAAGAAACGTTCTTGCTAGTAACCTATAGCAGCCACGTAAAAACTTGCAACTACAAATTAGAGGACGTCTAACTTGTTTTTGCAGCATGTGCCTTGTGATGTGATATGGCCAAAGGATGTGATGTGATGCATTGTGATGTATGAATTGATCATGTTCTTGTAATAGGATTCACGACTTGCATGTCGATGATTATGACAACCGGCAGGAGCCATAGGAGTTGTCTTATTTATTGTATGACTTGCGTGTCAATCATAAACGCCATGTAATTACTTTACTTTATTGCTAAGCGTTAGCCATAGTAGTAGAAGTAATAGTTGGCGAGACAACTTCATGAAGACACAATGATGGAGATCATGATGATGGAGATCATGGTGTCGTGCCGGTGACAGTGATGATCATGGTGCCCCGAAGATGGAGATCATAGGAGCAAAATGATATTGGCCATATCATGTCACTATATTGATTGCATGTGATGTTTATCATGTTTACATCTTATTTGCATAGAACGACGGTAGTAAATAAGATGATCTCTCAATAAAATTTCAAGAAAGGTGTTCACCCTAACTGTGCACCGTTGCTAAGGATCGTCGTTCCGAAGCACCACGTGATGATCGGGTGTGATAGGTTCTAACGTTCGCATACAACGGGTGTAAGCCAGATTTACACATGCGAAACACTTAGGTTGACTTGACGAGCCTAGCATGTACAGACATGGCCTCGGAACACGGAAGACCGAAAGGTCGAACATGAGTCGTATAGAAGATACGATCAACATAGAGATGTTCACCATGGATGACTAGTCCGTCTCACGTGATGATCGGACACGGGCTAGTTGACATGGATCATGTATCACTTGGAAGACTAGAGAGATGTCTATCTAAGTGGGAGTTCATTAATAATTTGATTAAATGAACTTAATTATCATGAACTTAGTCTAAAAATGTCCTTGCAAATTATGTCGTAGATAGCTCGCGCTGTAGCTCCCCAGTTTTATTGATACAATCCTAGAGAAAAGTAAGTTGAAAGTTGATGGTAGCAATAATGCGGACTGGGTCCGTGATCTGAGGATTGTCCTCATTGCTGCACAGAAAGCTTATGTTTTTGATGTACCGCTAACTGCATCACTCCCTCAAGCGTTGTCTGTAGATGTTGTGAACATATGACAGGCACTTTTTGATGACTACGTGATAGTTCAGTGCGTCATGCATTACGGCTTAGAATTGAGGCTTCAAAATGTTTTGAACGTCACAGAACATATGAGATGTTCTAGGAGCTGAGATTGTGATCTCAAGCTCGTGCCTATGTTGAGAGGTATGAGACCTCCAACAAGATTCTTTGCCTGCAAGATAAAGGAGAATAGCTTAATCGGTGAGCGTGTTCTCAGATTGTCTGGGTGCTACAATCACTTGAATCAAGTGGGAGTTAATCTTCCAGATGAGATAGTGATTAATGCAGTTCTCCAAGTCACTGCCACCAAGCTACGAGAGCTTCGTGATGAACTATAACATGCCAGGGATGGATAAGATGATCCCTGAGTTGTTCGTGATGTTTGACACCACGAAGGTAGAAATCAATAAGGAGCATCAAGTGTTGATGGTTAAGTGAAAACCACTAGTTTCAAAAGGGGCAAGGGCAAGAAGGGAAAAACTTCAGGAATGGCAAGCCAGTTGTTGCTCTAGTGAAGAAACCCAAGGTTGAGCCCGAACCCGAGACTAAGTGCTTCTGTTATGAGGAGAATGTTCGCTGAAGCGGAAAAACCCTAGATGATTGGTAGATAAGAAGGCTGGTAATGTCAATGGAAGTATATTTGATATACGTGTTAGTGATGTGTACCTTGCTGGTACTCCTAGTAGCACCTGGGTATTGGATACCGGTTCGGTTGCTAAGTTTTAGCAACTCGAAATAAAAGCTACGGAGTAAATGGAGACTAGCTAGGTGAAAGGTGACGATGTGTGTTGGAAGTATTTCCAAGATTGATGTGATCACCATCGCACGCTCTCTCTACCTTCAGGATTTGTGATAAACCTAAATAAATGTTATTTGGTGTTTGCGTTGAGCATAAACGTGATTAGATCATGATTAGTGCGATACGGTTATTCATATAAGTTAGAGAATAATGGTTATTCTGTTTACATGGATAATGCCTTCAATGGTCATGCACCCACTCGAAATGGTTTATCGAATCATGATCGTAGTAGTACACATATTCATAACATTGGTACCAAAAGATACAAAGTTAATAATGATAGTACCACATGCTTGTGGCACTGCCACGTAATGTCATATTGGTATAAATCGCATGAAGAAACTCCATGATGATGGATGTTTTTTTGACTCACTCGATTTCGAATCGGTTGAGACATGCGAGCCATGCCTCTTGGGCAAGATGACTGAGACCCCGTCATCCAATATGATGGAGCGGGCAAGTGGCTTATTGGAATTAATACATGTTGATGTATGTGGTCCAATGAGTGTTGAAACACACAGTGGATATCGTTGTTTTTCTTTACCTTCACTGATGATTTGAGTAAATATGGGGATATTTACTTAATGAAACACGAATCTGAAATGTTTGAAAGGTTCAAGGAGTTTCAGAGTGAAGTTAAAGATCATCGTGACAAGAAGATAAATGTCTATGATATGATCATGGAGGTGAATATCTAAGTTACGAGTTTGGTATGCAATTTTAGACAATGTGGAAATTGTTTCACAGCTCACGCCTCCTGGAACACCATAGTGTGATGGTGTGTTCGAACGTCGTAGTCGTGCTCTATTGGATATAGTGAGTACTATGATGTCTCTTATCGTTTTACCACTATCGTTATGGGGTTATGCATTAAAGACAAATCCATTCACTTTAACAGGGCACCATCTAAGTCTGTTGAGATGACACCGTGAGAATTATGGTTTGACAGAAGCCTAAGCTGTCATTTCTTAATGTTTGGGGCTGCGACGCTTATGTGAAAATGGGTTTTTCACCTAGCGAGCTCGAACTCAAAGCAGACAAATGCATCTTCATAGAATACCCTAATGAGACATTGGGTATACCTTCTATCTCAGATCCAAGCGCAAAAGGTGTTTGTTGCTAAGAACGGGTCCTTTTTGAGAAAGAGTTTCTCTCGAAAGAATTGAGTGGGAGGAAGATAGAACTTGATAAGGTTGTTGAACCTTTGTTTCAACCAGAGAATAGCGCAACACAGAAAGATGTTTCTGTAGAGCCTACTTAGTTGAAAAGGAAGTTAATGATGATGATCATGAAGCTTCGGATCAAGTCACTATCGAACCTCGTAGGTCGACAAGGACGCGTACTGCTCCTGAGTAGTATGACAACCCTGTCTTGGAAATCATGTTGTTGGACAACGATGAACCTACGAACTATGGAGAAGCGATGGTGGGCCCGGATTCCAACAAATGGCTAGGAGCCATGAAATCCGAGAAAGGATCCATGTATGAAAACCAAGTATGGACTTTGGTAGACTTGCCTGTTGAATGGCGGGTCATTGAGTACAAATGGACCTTTGAGATAAACATAGACGCTAATGGTGAAATGTCACCGTTTATAAAGCTCGACTTGTCGCAAAGAAGTTTCCGCCAAGTTCAAGGAGTTGACTGCAATGAGATTGTCTCATCTGTAGCGATGCTAAAAGTCTATTAAAATTTTGTTAGCAGTTGCTGCATTTTTCGATTATGAAATCTGGCAGATGGATGACAAAACAAGGTTTCCGTAATGGTTTCTGTGAGGAAGAGTTGTATGTGATACAACCAGAAGGTTTTGTCAATCCTAAGGATGCTAATAATATGCAAACTCCAGCGATCCTTCTATGGACTGGAGCAAGCATCTCGGAGTTGGAATATATGCTTTGATGAGGTGATCAAAGTGTTTAAGTTTATACAAAGTTTATGAGAAACTTGTATTTGCAAGAAAGTGAGTGGGAGCACTATGGAATTTCTTATAAGAATATGTAGTTGACATATTATTGATCGGAAATGATGTAGAATTTCTGGAAGAGCATGAAGGGTTGTTTGAAAAGTTTTGTTTTTCAAAGGAAGACCCAGATAAAGCTACTATTTTATTGAGCATCAAGATCTATAGGGATAGATCTATTCGCTTGATAAGTTTTTTCGACGAAGACATACCTTGACAAGTTTTTGAAGGAGTTCAAAATAGATGGGTCAAAGAAGGAGTTCTTGACTGTATTGTAAGGTGTGAAATTGAGTAAGACTCAATACCCGACCACGGCAGAAGATAAAGAAGAGATGAGTGTCATCTCCTATGCTTTAGCCATAGGCTCTATATAGTATGCCATGCTGTGTACCGCACCTGTGTGTGCCTTGCCATGAGTCTGTCAAGGGGTACAAGAGTAATCCAAGAGTGGATCACTAGACAGCGGTCAAAGTTAGCCTTAGTAACTTGAGAACTAAGGAAATATTTCTCGATTATGGAGGTGATAAAGAGTTCATCGTAAAGTGTTACGATGATGCAAGCTTTAAAACCAATCCGGATGACTCTTAGTAGAAATCCAGCTACGTATAGTGGAGCAGCCATTTGGAATAGCTCCAAGTGGAGCATGGGAGTAGTATCTACAAATATGACATGGAAAGTTTGTAAGGTACACACGGATCTGAATGTCGCAGACCCGTTGACTAAAACCTCTTTCACGAGCAGGACATGAACAAACCCCAGAACTTATTGGGTGTTAATCACATGATGATATGATCACATGGTGATGTAAGTGTTAATCACATGGTGATGTGAACTAGATTATTGACTCTAGTGCAAGTGGGAGACTGTTGGAAATATGCCCTAGAGGCAATAATAAAATGGTTATTATTGTATTTCCTTGTTCATGATAATTGTCTATTGTTCATGCTATAATTGTGTTAACCGGAAACCATAATACATGTGTGAATACATAGACCACAACATGTCCCTAGTGAGCCTCTAGTTGACTAGCTCGTTGATCAATAGATGGTCACGGTTTCATGACCATGGACATTGGATGTCGTTGATAACGGGATCACATCATTAGGAGAATGATGTGATGGACAAGACCCAATCCTAAGCATAGCACAAGATCGTGTAGTTCGTTTGCTAAAGCTTTTCAATGTCAAGTATCGTTTCCTTAGACCATGAGATTGTGCAACTCCCGGGTACCGTAGGAATGCTTTGGGTGTGCCAAACGTCACAACGTAACTGGGTGGCTATAAAGGTGCACTACGGGTATCTCCGAAAGTATCTGTTGGGTTGGCACGAAACGAGACTGGGATTTGTCACTCCGTGTGACGGAGAGGTATCTCTGGGCCCACTCGGTAAGACATCATCATAATGAGCTCAATGTGACTAAGGAGTTAGCCACGGGATGATGTATTACGGAACGAGTAAAGAGACTTGCCGGTAACGAGATTGAACAAGGTATGGGGATACCGACGATCGAATCTCGGGCAAGTATCATACCGATAGACAAAGGGAATTGTATACGGGATTGATTGAATCCTTGACATCGTGGTTCATCCGATGAGATCATCGTGGAGTACGTGGGAGCCAACATGGGTATCCAGATCCCGCTGTTGGTTATTGACCGGAGAGGTGTCTCGGTCATGTCTACGTGTCTCCCGAACCCGTAGGGTCTACACACTTAAGGTTCGATGACGCTAGGGTTATAGGGAAAAGGTATACGTGATTACCGAAGGTTGTTCGGAGTCCCGGATGAGATCCCAGACGTCACGAGGAGCTCCGGAATGGTCCGGAGGTAAAGATTGATATATAGGAAGTCCAGTTTTGGTCACCGGAAAGTTTTCGGGCTCATCGATAGTGTACCGGGAGTGCCGGGAGGGTGCCGGATGACCCCGGGAGGGGTGTGACGACCAAAGGACCACATGGGCTGTTAGATAAAGTGTGCCAGCCCTTATTGGGCTGGGCAAGACTTTTGCTAAAGGCCCATGCGGCTGGAGATAAGGAGATAAGGCAAAAAGGATTTAAAAGGAGGAGATCCACCTCCCTTGTGGGAGGTGGACTCTCCCTTTAATTCGGCCGGCCATCTCCTCTTTGGAGTAGAGGCCAAGCCAGCCCTCCACGTCCCTCCTCCTATATATACTTGAGGTTTTGGATGTTTTGAGACAAGATTTGATCTCTCTCTCTCACGGCGAAGCCCTACCTCTCTTCTTCCTCCTCCGCAGCGCTTAGGCGAAGCCCTGTCGGAATACCTTGCTACTCCACCACCACCACGCCGTCGTGCTGCTGTTGGAGCCCTTCCCCAACCTCTCCTTCCTCCTTGCTGGATCAAGGTGTTGGAGACGTCACCGGGCTGCACGTGTGTTGAACGCGGAGGTGCCGTCCGTTCGGCACTTGATCGGATCTACCGCGATCTGAATCGCTGCGAGTACGACTCCATCAACCGCGTTCTTGTAACGCTTCCGCTTAGCGATCTTCAAAGGTATGAAGATGCAATCTCTCCCCTCTCGTTGCTGGTTTCTCCATAGATAGATCTTGGTGAACGTAGGAAAATTTTGATTTACTACTACGTCTCCCAACAATAACATGTGTGCAAAAGTTGAGAGGATTACAGCAAAAACTGGATGCACTTCGTGTACAAACTCGACCATCTCTTTCGAAGTACGAGGGTTTCGGACGAAAACTCGTCTGTTACAAAGGCATTTCATTTTTCTAAACTTATTTGAACTCAAGAATTTTTGTTTATTCAATATGCACCATTGAAAGCCACATACTAAAATTTCAACCCTTTCTGACTTCATCAGTCTTCACTTTTTCTTCGCTTGTGTCCTTTGCTTATTGCTCCGTAACCATGGATATTCTTCATCGCTTAACATGGTGCTTGGATCAGCCTTGACTTTGAAGGGAGGAATTTTATGAAACTTTTCATAATCTCCAGACATGTCTATCTTGCCCTCCAATCCCACGATGTCTCTTTTTCCATAAAGACCTATGTGGCGCTTTGGCTCATTGCATGATGTATTCGCTTCCATATCTTTTCTTTTTCTCGGTTTGGTAGACATGTCCTTCACATAGAAAACCTGCGCCACATCATTGGCTAGGACGAATGGTTCGTCTGTGTACCCAAGATTGTTCAGATCCACTGTTGTCATTCCGTACTGTGGGTCTACCTGTACCCCGCCTCCTGACAGATTGACCCATTTGCACTTAAAAAAAGGGACCTTAAAATCATGTCCGTAGTCAAGTTCCCATATGTCCACTATGTAACCATAATATGTGTCCTTTCCCCTCTTGGTTGCTGCATCAAAGCGGACACCGCTGTTTTGGTTGGTGCTCTTTTGATCTTGGGCGATCGTGTAAAATGTATTCCCATTTATCTCGTATCCTTTGTAAGTCAATACAGTTGAAGATGGTCCCCTGGACAATGAGAACAGCTCATCAGAAACAGTGTTGTCACCTCTGACACGTGTTTCCAACCAATCGTCGAAAGTCCTGATGTGTTCATGTGTAATCCAGTCGTCACACTCCTCCGGGTGTTTGGAGCGCAGACTGTTCTTGTGTTCATCGACATACGGGGCCACCAAGATAGAGTTCTGTAGAACTGTGTAGTGTGCTTGAGACCAAGAATGTCCGTCCCTGCATATTATTGAGTCCCTTCCAATCGTGCCTTTTCCAGTCAGTCTCCCCTCATACCGCGATTCAGGTAGACCAATCTTCTTCAGGCCAGGAATGAAGTCGACACAAAACCCAATGACATCCTCTGTTTGTGGCCCATGGAGATGCTTCCTTCTGGCCTAGCGCGGTTACGGACATATTTCTTTAGAACTCCCATGAACCTCTCAAAGGGGAACATATTGTGTAGAAATACAGGGCCCAGAATGAAAATCTCGTCGACTAGATGAACTAGGACGTGCGTCATGATATTGAAGAAGGATGGTGGGAACACCGGCTCGAAACTGACAAGACATTGCGCCACATCACTCCTTGGCCTTGGTAGGATTTCTGGATCGATCACCTTCTGAGAGATTGCATTGAGGAATGCACATAGCTTAACAATGGCTAATCGAACGTTTTTCGGTAGAAGCCCCCTCAATGCAACCGGAAGCAGTTGCGTCATAATCACGTGGCAGTCATGAGACTTTAGGTTCTGAAACTTTTCTCGGCCATATTTATTATTCCCTTTATATTCGACGAGAAGCCAGACGGGACCTTCATACCGAGCAGGCATTCAAAGAAGATTTCCTTCTCTTCTTTGGTAAGAGCGTAGCTGGCAGGACCTTCATACTGCTTTGGAGGCATGCCGTCTTTTTCGTGCAAACGTTGCAGGTCCTCCCATGCCTCCGGTGTATCTTTTGTCTTCCCATACACGCCCAAGAAGCCTAGCAGGTTCACGCAAAGGTTCTTCGTCATGTGCATCACGTCGATTGAAGAGCGGACATCTAGGTGTTTCCAGTAGGGTAGGTCCCAAAATATAGATTTCTTCTTCCACATGGGTGTGCGTCCCTCGTCGTCATTCGGAACAGATAGTCCGCCGGGACCCTTTCCAAATATTACGTGTAAATCATTGACCATAGCAAGTACGTGATCACCGGTACGCATGGCGGGCTTCTTCCAGTGATCTGCCTCGCCTTTGAAATGCTTGCCTTTCTTACGACATTGATGGTTGGTCAGAAGAAATCGACGATGCCCCAGGTACACATTCTTCCTGCATTTGTCCAGGTATATACTTTCGGTGTCAGCTAAACAGTGCGTGCATGCGTGGTATCCCTTGTTTGTCTGTCCTGAAAGGTTACTGAGAGCAGGCCAATCATTGATGGTTACAAACAGCAACGCATGCAGGTCAAATTCCTCCTGTTTGCGTTCATCCCCCACACGTACACCGTTTCCATTCCACAGCTATAAAAGTTCTTCAACTAATGGCCTTAGGTACACATCAATGTCGTTGCCGGGTTACTTAGGGCCTTCGATGAGAACTGGCATCATAATGAACTTCCGCTTCATGCACACCCAAGGAGGAAGGTTATACATACATAGAGTCATGGGCCAGGTGCTGTGAGTGCTCCTCTGCTCCCCGAAAGGATTAATGCCATCCGCTCTTATGCCAAACCATATGTTCCTTGGGTCATCTCCAAACTCAGCCCGGTACTTTCTCTCTATTTTTCTCCACTGCGACCCATCAGCGGGGTGTCTCAAATTCCCTCTTTATTACGGTCTTCATTGTGCCATCGCATCAACTTGGCATGATCTTTGTTCCTGAATAGACGTTTCAACCGTGGTATTATAGGAGCATACCACATCACTTTGGCAGGAACCCTCTTCCTGGGGGGCTCGTCGTCAACATCACCAGGGTCATCTCATCTGATCTTATACTGCAATGCACCGCATACTGGGCATGCATTCAAATCCTCGTACGCACCGCGGTAGAGGATGTAGTCATTAGGGCATGCATGTATCTTTTGCACCTCCAATCCTAGAGGGCATACGACCTTCTTTGCCGCATACGTACTGTCGGGCAATTCGTTATCCTTTGGAAGCCTCTTCTTAAATATTTTCAGTACATCCTCAAATCCCTTGTCAGGTATACCATACTTTGCCTTCCATTGCAGCAATTCCAGTACGGTATCGAGCTTTGTGTTGCCATCTTCGCAATTGGGGTACAACCCTTTTTTTTATCCTCCAACATTCGATCAAACTTCAGCTTCTCCTTTTCACTTTCACACTGTCTCCTTGCATCAACAATGACCCGGCGGAGATCTTCATCGGGCACATCATCCGGTTCCTCTTGATCTTCACCTTCCCCCGTTGCAGCATCACCGTATTCAGGGGGCACATAGTTGTCATCGTACTCTTCTTCTTCGTCGTCTTCCATCGTAACCTCTATTTCTCCGTGCTTGGTCCAAACATTATAGTGTGGCATGGATCCCTTATAAAGCAGGTGGGCGTGAATGGTTTTCCGGTCAAAGTAAGACTTCATATTCCCACATATAGAGCATGGACAACACATAAAACCATTCTGCTTGTTTGCCTCAGCCACTTCGAGAAAATCATGCACGCCCTCAATGTACTCGGAGGTGTGTCTGTCACCGTACATCCATTGCCGGTTCATCTGCATGCATTAAGTGTGTCAAAAACCATTACAGAACATCATGAATAGATAAGTGACCAAATTAATAGAAGTTCATCATCACATTAAAACCAAAGTACATACATAGTTCTCATTGAACAACATATATCTCTCCAGAGCATCTAATTAAACCATACATTGAAACTATGTAAAACATTTCAATGCAACAACAAATACGATCATAATCGCAACCAAGGTAACAATTGATCCAACGGCATAATGATACCAAGCCTCGCTATGAATGGCATATTTTCTAATCTTTCTAATCTTCAAGCGCATTGCATCCATCTTGATCTTGTGACCATCTACGACATCCGCAACATGCAACTCCAATATCATCTTCTCTTCTTCAACTCTTTTCTTCTCTTCTTCAACACTTCTTAATTTTTCTTTTAAATACTCGTTTTTCTTCTTCAACTAAATTTAACCTCTCGACAAGAGGGTCGTATGTAATATCCGGTTCACATACCTCCTAGATAAATACATCTATGTCAAGCTGGTGTCGGCATAATTACCAGAAACACTAAATGAAACAAATAGTTATAAAAGATAATATATACCACATCCGAATCATAGATAGGACGACGGCCGACGGGGGCGGATACCAAAACCATCGCACTATATAATAACAAGCAATAATACAAGTAAGAAAATTAGACAATTATCTATCTAATCATACAAGTAAGAATTTTTTTTCTTTTATAAAGAAGATAAGAACAAGAGGCTCACCACGGTGGTGCCGGCGACGAGATCGGCGCGGGCGATCGACGACGGTGAAGACGGGGATGGGACGTGACGGACCGCTAAATCTGGACAAATCTTGAGGAAAATGGAGCTTGGAGGTCGAGTTTGGAGAGGAGAAAGCTTAAGTAGTGTGGCTCGGGCATTTCATCGAACACCTCATGTGCATAAGAGGTGAGCTAGAGCACCACAAAGCCCTCTCCTCGCCGGCCAGGAAAAAACAGAGCAGTGGCTCGCGGGCGAGGGGTATATATAGCCAATTCATTGGTCCCGGTTCGTTTCTGGAACCGGGACTAAAGGCCATCCTTTAGTCCCGGTTCCAGCTACGAACTGGGACCAATGGTTGTGGGCCAGGAGCGAGGCGCATTGGTCCCGGTTCGTGTCTGGAACCGGGACTAATGGGTCCAGACGAACCGGAACCAATGCCCGGCCGGCCCCCTGGGCGCACGAACCGGGACGTATGCTCCCATGAGTCCCGGTTCGTGACTGAACCAGGACTAATGGGCTGACCAGGCCTGAACCAAAGCCCTGTTTTCTACTAGTCTTGGATGTCCTTGTCGGTCACCATGGAGGCCTCCCACTTGCCGTTGGAGCCGGAACCAGCCATTGGTGAGCTCGTAGGTGGGTGGCGGAAGATTTAGATCTGGGTGTTGGGAGCTTAGAGGAATGGAAGCAGAGGAAGCGGATGAGGTGCGTGATTAGCTTTGGGGTTTTCTTCCCTTTTTATGAGGCTTATCGTTTGGGCTCCTTCCACCGCGCCGTGAATCCCTCCGCTTCTTGAGATGTGCGAGCCATTGCGCACGCGTGATTAAACATATCCCATATAAAACGGGACACGATCGGTATGTTGATAGATCGTGATGATTAAAATGGCCTCGAACGCAAATCGAGTTTGTGTAACTGGCCTAGCGGTCGTGGTGGGCCGTGACCTTTCGTTAGAGAGGTCGTTAGAGGAATATTATTTACCCCTTGACGTTTGGCCTTCGAGGCCAACCCATTCACAGTATTTGGACGTGCCTCTATGTGGAAAGCTACTTATCATCGGAGGCCAAACTAGGTTCGGCAGGAAGAACTCACCTCGCAAGCCAAAAACTCTCATCATGTGAAGCAATCGAAGTTGGGGCCCTTGGCGTTGGAGGCAAGTTCGGGGCCTACTAAGGGAGTTCTAGATTAAGGGGTCCTTGGGAGGCCGACCTATCTTCATGGGCCGGACTGTATGGGCCGCTTACCGAATACAGGGTTCGTTGAAGACCTTATCTCCAAGATGGAAGCTTTGGGAAGTATGGCTTGTGCTCCACGTTTGATGTAGAAAATAGGCATGTTTATCTCTTCGGCGTGTAACCGGCCAAGTGTAAACCCTAGGTACCCTCAGCGTCTATATAAGCCGGAGGATTTTAGGTTGTAGGGACAGAATAACTCATCTAGGGTAAGCTATTCGATCTCGAGGTAGATCAACTCTGTAACCCCCATATCATAATTACAACCAAGCAGGACGTAGGGTATTACCTCCATAGGAGGGCCCGAACCTGGGTAAATCCGTGTCCCCTTCGTCTCATGTTACCATTGATTCTAGTCTCACAGTTCGGGACCCCCTACCCGAGATCTGTCGGTTTTGACACCGACAACGCTCGCTCTTTGATTACCATCGGGATTAGTGATGAACCTAAATAATTGTTATTTAGTGCTTGCGTTAAGCATGGACATTATATCTGGATCTTGTTTATTGCGAGATGGTTACTCATTTAAATCAGAGAATAATGGTTGTTCTATTTATATGAGTAATATCTTTTATGGTCAGGCACCCAATGTGAGGGGTTTATTCTTATTGAATCTCGATAGTGATGATACACATGTTCATAACATTGATGCCAAAAGATGTAGAGTTGATAATGATAGTACCACTTTCTTGTGGCACTGCCGCTTAGGTCATATTGGTATAAAACGCATGAAGAAGCTCCATGCTGATGGACTTTTGGAGTCACTTGATTTCGAATCACTTGAGACATGTGAACCATGCCTCATGGGCAAGATGACCAAAACCCCGTTCTCTGGAACAATCGAACGAGCAAGTGACTTGTTGGAAATCATACATACTGATGTGTGCAGTTCAATGATCATTGAGGCACACGGTGGATATCGTTACTTTCTCGCCTTCACTGATGACTTAAGTAGATATGGGTATATTTACTTCATGAAACACAAGTCTGAAACATTTCAAAGGTTCAAGCAATTTTAGAGTGAAGTTGAGAATCATCGTAACAACAAGATTAAATTCCTACGATCTGATCGAGGAGGATAATATCCGAGTTATGAGTTTGGCAGTCACTTAAGACAATGTGTAATTGTTTCACAATTAACATCGCCTTGAACACCATAGCGCAATGGTGTGTCCGAATGTCGTAATTGAACTGTCACGCCCAAGATGCGATCATATCCTTATTTTGGCATGAGGGCTCGATAGGGATAGAAGTGCATCTCGTCGTGTTGCAAGAATGGATATCATTATAAGTACATGTACAGAAGAGAGGAGTATATGGAATTGGCTTACACTCACCACAAGCTACATCAATATCACATGAATACAACAACTTATACAAACATCATACAGAAGAGCAGGGTCCGACTACGGATGAAAACAAACGACAAAATGACATCCATCCCTGCTATCCCACGCTGCCGCCTGGAACCCATCCTAGATTGATGATGAAGAAGAAGAACTCCAATTCAAACAAACATCACGCTCACGTCAAATCATCGCATTACCTATACCTGCAACTATTGTTGTAGTAATCTGTGAGCCACAAAGACTCAACAATCTCATTTCCAAGGGTATCAAGACTATTAAAGCTTAATGGGTGAGGTATGGTTAAGTGGTGAGGCTGCAGCAAGCGACTAAGCATTTGTTTGAGTGGCTAACTTACGAATACAGAAAGTAAAGTATGGTGGTCTACGCATAACGGACGTGAACTAATAATGATCACTAACTGATCCTGAACACCTACTTACATCAAACATAACCCCATCGTGTTCTCTCTCAAGTAAGGACTCGCGAGAAGAGACAGTCACAGTTACGCACACAGTTGGTGTATTTATTAGAGTTTACTTCAAGTTTACTATGACCGGGTGTTAAACAAATTATCCAAGTTTGCCACATAACCGTGGGCACGGCTATCCGAAAGATTTAACCCTGCAGGGATGCTCCAACTCATCCATCACAAATTAACCACACGCGATGGGAATAACCTCGACCACGGATCTCGTGATCTTCCTAGGCAATTCCATAGGAAATCTGCCACCTTGAGATAGCCCAAAGAAAAATTAGAATTCCTCACTCAAGACGTTCGAGAAAGGTAAAACAAATCCAGCAAGGCCTCCCGATAAGCCAGATCCGCATCTAGAGTCGTGCGCTCTCTATCCACGGGCATCATCCGTCTATGCGAAGTGGACGGTAGCCTGAAAATGCCTCGAGTTGCCTCGAGGTGGCACCGCCGACTGCTAGGTAGGTGGACCAACACTCATGAGGAGCATTGGCCCGGGTTGTTGATTAAAGATTCGCGGGTGCCGGTGGGTCCCAATGCAATTTTAGTTATTAGGCAAATGGTAAAACCAATGTTGGGCCTTGCCAGACGAGTTTTATCCCAAAACAAAAATCAAGGGGGTCCCCATAACAACCCCGAGCATGTTAGGAACGCTCAATTATGGAACATAACACCGGTTCACAAGTAACTAGGGGCGGCAAGAGTGGAACAAATCACCGAGCAAAAGGCCAAGCCTTCCACCTTTACCAAGTATATATGTGGATTAAATTAAATAGCAATAATATTGTGATAACAAAAGAATGTCCATGTTGACACATGGAAGCAAATGCACCTACATCTAGAAACGCTATAAGAAGGGTTGAGCAAGAGGTAACATAGCCAAACAAAGGTTTGCTAGGAAGGTGGAGGGTAATAGGCTTTCATGGCAATGTTGGGAGACTTGACAAACAAGTGGTAGGTAATGAGACATAACGATAAAAGCGGGACAACTAGCATAGCAATGATAGTAGTGGTATCCAGGGAAATGTGTCATCTTGCATGAGATCCCGCTAGGAAGAAGAATGAATCCATGAAGAAGACGAGCCAACGTAGTCGAACGAATCCTCACACTTCGAACACTTTCGGAACTCTATCGAGAAGAAGCAATCCAGAACAAACAATCAACACTAGATAACACCACAACATATGCATGATATGATGCGCAAACAAATATGATGCATGTTCGGTTAATATGCAACGCATGGCATGGCATGGCAAGAACAACAAACAACTACCACATATTAAGTGAATTTCAATATGCAACGAGTTGCATATTGACGAAACTCCATGTTCAAATTATTTAGTTACCTCTCGTTAGGTACTCATCAATATTAAATGTTATTAACATGGGTGGTCATGGCATAAGGCGAAGATGGAGTTAAGTAACTTTAAATGGAGAGGGACAACATACATATAACAAAATAATAACTCTCCATATTATGAGAAAAGTGGTTAATGTTGTTTTATCATGGCAAGAGGTGAAGCATGAACAACTATATCATCTAGGCATTTTAAATGGGGCCGGAAGCAACATATAGCATTTCTGAAACATCCCCATAAGCATAATATAAATTTGGTCCAGATCTGTACTAACCATATTTTAGAGTGGTTAACCAGCAAAATAAATGTCACCATGATATTCTACACATTTTTCTAGCCAAGTTACATATGTGGAACATTTTTATCGGAGCTACGGTTTTGTAGTTATGAAATAAATCATTTTCACATGGCAATTACTCAAAGCAAAGCAAATAGCAAGGTTAAACATTTTTATCACATGTGAGAGTTGGAACATATGAATCTACGCGAAATTCTAGTCACTTTTCATGTATAAAGTTTTCTCATCCGATGCACGGTTGTGAAGTTATTATATGCATGATGCTTGGGGGGTTTTCTGCAATACTGTTAACCATTGGATAATGGTTAAATTCTAAGCGCAGGAAAAAAATAACACATGGGCCGAATCTGAAACTGGGCTAACAGGAATATGGGCGGTGGACACTAAATCTCGCACAGGGCATCATATAAGCACACGAGGGGGTGGCTCACCAGAGTGGCACATGGGCCATGGCGCGGGGGCCGGCTCGAGCAGGCGCCTTGGCTGGGACTGGCGTCGGGTTGTCACTAGCCCAGGGCGACGGCTGGTGGCCCATGTGACCGCTCGACAAGGTCAACACGCACAAGGGCACGAGCATCGTCCTCCTCTATTCGAACAGAGGGACGACCAGGGCGCGGTGGCGGGATTGGGGAGGCTGGCGGCGAGCGCTGGAACTCCGACGAGGCAAGGAGCAAGCAAGGACGGGCAGATCCAGTAGGGAAATCTCCATTTCCGGTGAAGGGGGCTCCATGGGCGGCCATGGCGACTCTTGTAGCAGCCCAAGGAGAGGGCGGAGGCCGGGCACGGGACGACATCAGCGACGGGGCTCCGGCGCAGCCTCCGGCGAGGCCAGACTGTGCAAGGCTTGGCAGCACTTGGGGCACAAGGAGCGCGGGGTCCGGGGTCCATGGGAGCTTGGCCGAGGAGCTCGGGTGCAGGGATCTCGGGGACGAGCGCGTCCCACGGACGGCGGCGGATCCGGGCTCGGGCCGGCTCCAGATGGGCTCGGGCGGGCCTGTGGGGCTGGAGGTGGGAAGAGGCTGGCCAAGTGGCGGCTAGGGCACTGGTGGGGCGCGGAAACCAAGGAGGGATGGCTAGGGTTCCAAATTAGGCAGCGTAGGCTTCCTTTTATAGCTAGGATTTAGGGTTAGGGGGTTTCCAGGCGTTTTCGACCCTCCGATCGCGATCGGACGGTCCGGTCGGAGGGCTAGGTGTTAGGTGGGCTAGTGGGCTGTGTAGATGGGCTAGGTGGATATGAGAGGGAGGTTTGCGGCCCGTGACACGAGTTTTAGAACACCGAAACGACCGATAATCAAACCGATGACCACACTGCTACGATTTACCGTTGGTGTATCAAACGACCTCTAATTGCGACGAAATTTGGCAGGCGGCCTACCTACACTATAATAAGACCGCACACCAGGTTTCGACCCAATCCGGGAATATTCTGAGCGCGCCTTAAAAACGGTTTTTTAAACGATGCCACGGGCGCGGGCGTGTGTGGTTGGTCTTGAAAGGTTGATGGCACGAACGGAGAGAACCGGCAGCTACTCACGGATGCAAATTTTTGAAAATGAGTGACCATGCTATGCAGATGATGCGAATGATGCAATGATGAATGCAGCAACCAAACGAAACACAAACGAGAATGGGAATAAAAGGGGAATCTTCTGGAGCGTCGGTACCGGGTTGTTACAACTCTCCTCCACTACACGAGGATCTCGTCTCGAGATCTAAGAATGAGAAGGGAAAAAGAAAGAGCAAGAGGAAGAGGTAAAACTTAGTTGCTTCTTCGACAAATGGGTAAAAACAATGAAACATGAAGGTTGGAAAGAGATGAATGATATGAGAAACAAGCAAGAATTCAAAAGAAATTTCGGCAACACTTCGGTAGGATAGAGGAACAAAATTGATATGAAGGT
This sequence comes from Hordeum marinum, assembly GCA_022496015.1. Lineage (NCBI taxonomy): Eukaryota > Viridiplantae > Streptophyta > Magnoliopsida > Poales > Poaceae > Hordeum > Hordeum marinum. The sequence goes on along the minus strand of CM039678.1, from coordinate 501,475,747 downwards.
AAGAAATTGAAAGAGATACACCAAACTTAGGTTGGATTAGAATCAAAACTTCATAAGACGGAAGGATCATGAAAAGATTTCACAACACTTTGGTAAAATGAATAAACAAGAAGGAACATGATCTTAATCAAACTAGATGTGAGTTTAAAAGAGCAACATGACAACGCCTCCGGAAGAAAAGAATAGAAGCTAGATCATTAGAGAGACGAGAACAGAGAAGAAAATGGCAACTTCTACCACCATTGAATTTGAAAAGCATGGTTGAATAGAGTTGATGGAGAATCAACAATGAAAAGAATAGGTTGTTATGGGCTTATGAAAAACATCTCAAAATTATGAGGTGACAACCTACCACAACAGAAACAATTGATTGATTGAGAGCAACAAGATATGCAAAGCTTCTTTCACCAAGAGGTGGAGGAGATACTTGAATCATTTATAACACCATGATAGAAACAATCCTTAGGAAATGCTTTAGGTGAAATTCAAACCAAGATAACTCCGAGAAGACATGATGGGTTTACTTATATCCATTCTTGACAATTTTCCTTCGAGACTCCTCATAATCAAGAATTTAATAACACCATCTCAAAATACACTGGAGAAGGAATTGAATTTAGAAATCCAAGATAAAGAACACTTGAGCACCTCCAACAAGAATCTTGAAGAATACTTTGAGAAAGAATTAACTCCTTGACGAACCACCATGAGGAACCTCCGGAAATGAGAGGATGATAGAAAAGAATTGAAGGTTGAAAAAGAACAAGATTGGGGCCTTCCAATGATTTAGATGATGCTTCAGGACAAGATACTTCAGCAAAACTAGGAACTCCGGGAAAGAAAGATGACCACTTGGGATAAGGAATTTGATATCATGAACAACTCTAGAAGAAGGATTGATATCACCTTGACCAACAAGAATAAGAATTATGTTATGCTTATCCTTCATCAAGTTAAATTGATGACAAGCAACAGATTTCACACACCATTTATTCTTCTTGCAAGGAATTGAAGAGAGAGAGAGATCACAAACTTGAAGAAGTATTGCATGAGAACACTGGTAAGAATTGAAATGAATGAGGATGGCAAGAATGAATGGAGATACATGAGAATGAAGAGATCACGATCCACCTAATGGAAAACTTCACAAGGCACCGGAATAATGAGATACGAACGAAGGGACAACAATTGAGAAGAATTTAAGAACGAAAGCTGAAAGCTGAGAACGAAGAAATCTTGTAAAATGATGGCCTTCGGGAGTATCGAGAAATAAAAACAATTCTGAAATGCTCCGGATAGATAAGGATTGAATTCCTCATGACCAAAAACAATTGAGAGGAAAGCATCAAGATGAGATGACAAATCTTCAAGAGAATGGACCAAGATTAAGAGAAACACTCCTTCGGTCTTCAATGCTGATAATGATGATGAGAAACAACACCATGATTTAATGAGATACTTTGGAATAATGAATAAAAAAGATTGATCCAAAGATGACAAAAGATTTAGAAGCGATCTTGGAGATGGAATACGACTAATGAAAATCATTCGTACGTCATATTGGAAAAGAACTTGAGGACATCTCCGGAAAGATTAGAAGAGCCAGGTATGATCCTAGGGAAACACCTGTGGGTTATGAGCTCGCTCAAAGAAAACTCCGTTGAAACAATTGGTTAAAAAGAGAGATTGCACCAGAATAAATTAAGAACTTGATGAGGTGAGAACCTCGAAATAATTTGATAGGATTTCGAACTGAAACACAAATCTTCTGAGATATCTTCAACTTCGGATAGAATAGAGAGATATGAAAACCAAGAGAGGCTTGAAAATAATTTCCAATAAGGAAACCATTGAACGAATGAGAAAGGATATGATGAATACCGAGAGCTTGAATTGAATCCACCGGAGAACAAAGCAAGAATGGACAATGATGAACTAAAAGCTCCTGAGCACCTTCATAATGAATCACCGGATACAATACGGAAGAAAGATAGCGGAAGCATCAATGAAAGGAAAGGCACTTGGATGAGAATTTATCCAATGAAGAGAAGGGGCGGGAGGGTGGGGAAAACAAAGAAAACTTGGAACAAATGAGACAAACTCCGGAACGAAATATGAGGATTGATGTTGCAAATATTGAAGAGGATAGAATACACTTGAAGAGAGCACACAAAGAATTGATATGACAACTTGATTGAGCAAAAGAATTAGCAATCCCACGGAAATATGAGAACACTACTTCGAAAAGATATGAGATCACCACTTGGCATCGAAGCAACTCGTATTACCATATTCAAAACAAAACAAAGGATGAGGCTTATGAAACAAGCCAGAACAAATGCATAACAAAGATTCTGCTCGATATTTTCGTGGTAAGGTTCGCACGGGCTCGATCGTACATTGGATTGTCATATTGAAATGATGCTCGAATATGCTCCCTAGGCGTAGCGAACTACAAGGCTTGACGAAGCATAAATCGACACTGTCCTCTGTAAGAAAGACCGTGAACAAATGAATCCACTAGATGTCGAACCCCAACCTCACATCATGATCTGTTGGAAGATAACCTAGGTAACTACTTGAATTCCCACCTAAGAACTTCCAAAATATTTCTTGGTTATGCAATCGGGTGTTAGGGATACAAGGAGGAAATATCTAACACAACTAACAAACCTACACCCCAACTGTCTCCATCCTTCAACACATAACCAGAGGCTTTCGCAAGTCCATCTAACTCGGATCCTCGAAAGCACAACGATACTAACCATGGTGGTACCCCGGACGCCTCCCCAGTACTGGGTGACTCCGACCTTATCTCACCATGACAAGTATTGAAGCAATTCCGAACACCCTTCGTCCTGAGATACTAAGGAAGCTGAATGATAACGATGTGCCAACAATTCCCTAGAGCTCAACTCCCTGGAAGAAATCAAATCAGACAGGAGGCACCAAGATAGAACTCCGTCACATTGGTATCATATAGATTCCAAAATACCCGTGTGATCCTAATTTTTTTTGAGCGAGAAGAGGAGTAGAATTAAAATCCCTAAGTCGTAATTCCTCACCAGAGCATAGAAGAGGAGTAAAAAGAATCCTACTCTCTGACATAACTAGACTCAAAATAGTTTTTCACTAGACTCGACTCGGCCAAGTTCGATCAATCAAGGGGGGCTCCTAGGTCGGTACTGGCTCTGATACCAACTTGTCACGCCCAAGATGCGATCATATCCTTATTTTGGCACGAAGGCCTCGGTAGGGATAGAAGCGCATCTCGTCATGTTGCAAGAATGGATATCATTACAAGTACATGTACAAAAGAGATGAGTATATGGAATTGGCTTACACTCGCCACAAGCTACATCAATATCACATCAATACAACAACTTATACAAACATCATACAGAAGAGCAGGGTTCGACTACGGACGAAAACAAATGACAAAATGACATCCATCCTTGCTATCCCAGGCTGCCGCCTGGAACCCATCCTAGTTTGATGATGAAGAAGAAGAACTCCAATTCAAACAAACATCGCGCTCACGTCAAATCATCGCATTACCTGTACCTGCAACTATTGTTGTAGTAATATGTGAGCCACAGTGACTCAGTAATCTCATTCCAAGGGTATCAAGACTATTAAAGCTTAATGGGTAAGGTATGGTTAAGTGGTGAGGCTGCAACAAGCGACTAAGCATTTGTTTGAATGGCTAACTTACGAATACAGAAAGTAAAGTATGGTGGTCTACGCATAACGTACGTGAACTAATAATGATCACTAACTGATCCTGAACACCTACTTACGTCAAACATAACCCCACCGTGTTCTCTCTCGGTTAAGGACTCACGAGAAGTGACAGTCACGGTTACGCACACAGTTGGTGTATTTTATTAGAGTTTACTTCAAGTTTACTATGACTGGGTGTTAAACAAAGTATCCAGGTTTGCCATATAACCGCGGGCACGGCTTTCCAAAAGATTTAACCCTGCATGGGTGCTCCAACTCATCCATCCCAAATTAACCACACGCAGCGGGAATAACCTCGACCATGGATCTCGTGATCTTCCTAGGCAATTCCATAGGAAATCCGCCACCTCGAGATAGCCCAAAGAAAAATCGGAATTCCTTGTTGGGGAACGTCGCATGGGAAACAAAAAATTTCCTACGCACACGCAAACCTATCCATGGAGATGAGCATCTACGAGAGGGAGAGTGGATCTACGTACCCTTGTAGATCGCTAAACGGGAAGCGTTAAGAAACGCGGTTGGTGTAGTCGAACATCTTCGCGATCCAAATCGCCGAGCGTCCCGCGATCTCATCACGATCCGTCCCGCGATCCCATCACGATCCGTCCCACGATCTCATCATGATCCGTCTCACGATCTGTCCCGCGAACTTATCACGATCCGTCCCGCGATCTCATCATGAACCGTCTCGCGATCTCGATCACGGTTCTTCCGATCTAGTGCCGAACGGACGGCACCTCCGCGTTCAGCACACGTGCAGCTTGATGACGATCTCCACCGTCTCGATCCAGCAAGAGGAGGTGGAGAGGAGAGAGAGTTCACCAGCAGCGTGACGGCGCTCCGGTGATGGTGGTGGAGCAATTCCGGTAGGGCTTCGCCTAAGCGCTGCAGAAAACCGATCTAGAGGAGAAACTATGCACCGGTGTAACGGGTAGCACGTGGCCGGAAATTCTATCCAAAAACCACCCAATACACTAGTATATATAGGAGGAGAGGAGAGGAGAGGCAGCCAAGGCCTTTGGGTCGGCCGAAATAGGAGGTGGGAAGCAATCCTACTTCACCTCCAATCCTAGTTGGAGTAGGATTGCCTCCTATTGGCTGATTTTCCACTTTTTTCTTTAGGACTTTCTCTCCTGCGCCATGGGCCTTTGTGGCTGTTTTCCCAGCCCACTAAGGGCTGGTTATTATTATCCCACAGACCATGGACCTCTTGGGGTCGAAATACCCCTCCCGGAGGCCTCCCGGTACACTACCGGCACTCCCGGTACACTACCGGCACTCCCGGTACCCTACCGATGAGCCCGAAACTTTTCCGGAAACCAAACCGGGACTTCCTATATATGAATCTTTACCTCCGGACCATTATGGAGCTCCTCGTGACGTCCGAGATCTCATCCGGGACTCCGAACAAACTTCGGTCACCACCATACATAACTCTACACTACCGAAACGTCAGCGAACCTTAAGTGTGCAGACCCTGCGGGTTCGAGAACTATGTAGACATGACCAAGACACCTCTATGGTCAATAACCAATGGCGGGACCTGGACGTCCACATTGGTTCCTACATATTCTACGAAGATCTTTATCGGTCGAACCTCTATGTCAAGGATTCAGTTAATCCCGTATGACGTTCCCTTTGTTCTTCGGTATGTTACTTGCCCGAGATTCGATCGTCGGTATCTCCATACCTAGTTCAACCTCGTTACCGGCAAGTCTCTTTACTCGTTCCATAATACAAGATCCCACAACTAACAATTAGTCACATTGCTTGCAAGGCTTATTGTGATGTTGCATTACCGAGTGGGCCCCGAGATACCTCTTCGTCACACGGAGTAACAAATCCCAGTCTCGATCCATGCCAACTCAACAGACACCATCGGAGATACCTGTAGAGCACCTTTATAGTCACCCAGTTACGTTGCGACGTTTGATACACACAAGGCACTCCTCCGATATCTGTGAGTTGCATGATCTCATGGTCATAGGAACACATACTTGACATGCAGAAAACGGTAGCAATAAACTGACACGATCCTATGCTACGTTTGCAGTTTGGGTCTTGTCCATCACATCATTCTCCTAATGATGTGACCCCGTTATCAAATGACATCTCATGTCCATGGCTAGGAAACCTTAACCATCTTTTGATCAACGAGCTAGTCTATTAGAGGCATACTAGGGACATGGTTTTGTCTATGTATCCACACATGCATCTAAGTCTCCGATCAATACAATTATAGCATGGATAATAAACGATTATCATGAACATGGAAATATGATAATAACTAATTTATTATTGCCTCTAGGGCATATTTCCAACATTCCTCACTCAAGACATTCGAGAAAGGTAAAACAAATCCAGCAAGGCCTCCCGGTGAACCAGATCCGCATCTATAGCCGTGCGCTCTCTATCCACGGGCATCATCCGTCTATGTGAAGTGGACGGTAGCCTGAAAATGCCTCGAGTTGCCCCGAGGTGGCATCGCCGACTGCTAGGTAGGTGGACCAACACTCATGAGGAGCACTCGCCCGGGTTGTTTATTAAAGATCCACGGGTGCCGGCAGGTCCCTATGCAATTTTAGTTATTAGGAAAATGGTAAAACTAATGTTGGGCCTTGCCAGACGAGTTTTATCACAAAACGAAAATCAAGGGGGTCCCCATAACAACCCCGAGCATGTTAGGAGCGCTCAATTATGGAACATAACATCGGTTCACAAGTAATTAGGGACGGCAAGAGTGGAACAAAACACCGAGCAAAAGGCCAAGCCTTCCACCTTTACCAAGTATATATGTGCATTAAATTAAATAGCAATAATATTGTGATAACATGTAGCGACCCGACTCAAAATGAGTCAAGCCTCTATGTTTTCTGTGCCATCCCTGGATCAGTATGCTGGCACACACAGTACATCAATGTATATATCAAAGTGCAATCACATGTAATTAACGTAAAACTGATATATACCTTAAAATAGCAGCGGATACAGTCAACGGGAGTGGAGTCCCAATAACACCAACGGCAAGTTGAGTGCGGACCGTAACCCTGAATCGTACTCTTACCCGTCGTAGAAGAGTATCTGCAACATAAGACGTTGCAGCCGTGTAGGTCAGTACATGGAATGTACTGGCAAGATCACCATATTAGAACAGAAGAATAAAGGCTATTCTATATGCAAAGGCTTTGTGGCTCTGTGTCTGAGTTTTTGCGTAAAAGCTGATTTTATTTTCCTACAACAAAGGAATATCAGGAATTTCACTATGGAGTTACCTATCATGACATGGTTTCGCCAGCCAATGTCTCAATGCCCATAAGTATCATAAGTTGCCCACAATTAGTTATCAGTCCAATGTTGAGAGTTCAGAGATAGATCCAAGTCTAGAAGCTCAATTTGTCCGTAACCGGGGACACGGCTAATCGATTAGGTTTAACTCTGCAGAGTGTTGCACACGTTCCCCACAAGATTTGGTCGCCTCCGTTTGATTTCTCGCACTTCAGGGTGTTTGAGAAACGGATGACCAAAACATGGTCTTCCAAAGGGTTTCCCTGCGACTCTGTCGGTGCCCATCCTTTCCTACCGTTCTTCTACATCTCGTAGCACCGCCTGTCCAGGGTCACCACGATATCCAACCAAGCCAGAGCCCATAATGACTTGTGGTTGTGCAGGTAAGCTTCCGGGCATGAATTATTCATCCTTCCCTTTGAGTCTGGGTGAGGCTTTCCGCGTGAATACTGGCCATCTCCAGCAACACCTAGGCAAATCCACTGGCTTCTCCAGGGTACCGTTCCAACCATCCCTCACCCAGTAGTGTGTATTGAAAAACTTGTTTCTCGAGTCTCGAAGTCTTGAGGTCTTGAATATGCAGGTCTTGAAGAAGCCTTCATGAAGTCGTCGTTTTGACGTGGAGTCCTTCTTCACACCACTCACGAACACTCATACCAGACCCCGTCTACTTTACCATAGCATTGCACTAACTAGCGTTCCCGGGGCTTTAGTAACAAGTGGTGGGTTCCTACCTCATGCATTCTACTCAACTACAAGAATTTCAATAACACTACGGGAGCGATTTGTTGAATGATGTCACTACATGCAATAAAACATAGGTATGAACAAAATGGTCAAAGTGAACTTGCATGTACTGTTGATGAAGAATAATATCGCTCTCAGAAGTAGCTGATAGACTATTCGTCACTCTCTGATGAAAATCTATACAATCAAACATTGCATTCATATAAGCAATCATACTATCAATCAATTCTAACAATCACAAGGTAACACAAAAACCAAAAGTAACAAGGTTGATGAAGGAAATACTTAAGACAAATCTCAAAAATCAACAAGGTTTTCATGCACACAACTAAGGTAGTTCTCCTCTACAACAACTATTTTCAAATAGTAACAAAACAAAAACCAATTAAATATAACAAAACCATTTTAGTAAATATTTTACTAGCAAAAAGAATTACTTTTGAAGAACAAGTAAAACTATGAAAACAACATCCTAAACAACATAAGTGTTTGCCCACTAAGCTTAACAACAAGTAAAACAATGCAATCTTAAAATAAGGGAAAAACAAAGTACAAAACAATTAAGTTAACAGAAAATAAAACTTATAAAACAAGTTATGAAAATATTTTCAAATAAGAGTTCCAACTAGCAATGAAATCAATTTGCAAGTTATTATGAAACTAGAATTGATTTCATGCTATCAAAATAATAACATAAAATAAGTTTAGTTGAAGTACTACTGATAACTAACAAAAAACAAAATATATATTAACTAAGTTAACAGAAAGCATATTTTATAAAACAAAATTTTATTAAAAGTATTTTCAAATAGAAAATCAAACTAGCAATGGAAATTCAATTGCAAGTTATAATTGAACTAGAATTGATTCCATGCAATCAACTAATAAAATAATATTTGTTTTGAAGGACTAATATCTTATAACAGAAAACTTTATAAAATTTATCAATTAATAAAAAAGAAAATAATTTTAACACAATTGAAAACAAAAGGAATTAGAAATAAACCTAAAAGAACTAAACAGAATCTGTTTTGGTTGAAAATACAATTTTAAAATATTCTAAAATATCCAAACTCTACGTAATGATAACTAAGGTCACTAGTGACAAGTAGCAAAAAGAATCAACTCAAAATACATTTTAGAACTCAAGATATTCAGAAAACAAAATTTAAATCAAATCTGTTTAAATTCAAATTTAAGTATTCAAATATAGCCAAATTTGATATCTACAGAAACTAGGTGAAATTTGTGACCCAATTCAAAAAGAATCAGATTAAAACAACTAAAAACACAAAGATATACTAAAAACAAAATCAGAACTATTTCTGTTTTCTAAAACAAAACAGAAAAAGAAAAAATTAATACTAACGGACAGGGGGGTGACGTGGCGCTCTGCGATTGGCTACGGGTGTGTGTGTGTGGGGTGTTTTGGGCGGACGACCGAAACTTACAAGAAAACGGTTCGGCGAAATAAGTCATCTAATCCTATACGTTGGATTTAGATCGGACGGACTGGGAGAGAGAGAGCGGCTCACCGAGGAGGGTTGCCGGCAGTGGTGTCTCCAGTGACAGCGACGGCGACGGCTGGATGCGGGCGACGGCTCCAGGGGGTCTCCGGCGACGGCGATAGCACTGGTCGACGCGGGGAAGCACGGCGATGACGATGGTGGCGTCGGTGAGGCTCGAGGGCGATGGAGGCGACGGGCACGAGCTTCGTGGTGGCGGCAGCGCTCGGATGTCGACGAGGAGGGTGCTTTCGGGGTGTGGAGCCCAGGCGAGTGGGATGCGAGGTGCGCATGAGGGTGGTAGAGCAGGTGGAGGGCTCGACGGCAACGAGGGGGTCGGGGTGGAGCAGTAGCTCAAAAATGGTGCGGCGGCAGTGGTTGTCTCCGGCGATGGATTTCGGCGAAGAGAGGGTGCGGCAGAGGGGGCAAAGCGGGGGAACGGTTGCGGGAGAGTCACGGCTCCTTATATAGGACCTCGGGGGTCGAGGGGAGGGACAGGAGGAGGGGATCACGGCGCGGGGTCACCGGCGATGTCGTCGGGGAAAAGAGGATGAAGGCGACCGCGCAGTGGTTATGATCGGGCGGTGGGGTCGGGCGTCAAAGAGAGAAAGAGAGAGGCGTTGACAGCGGGCGGCCGATCGGGAGGAGTTTCGGGAGAGGGCTGGGCCGGCTGGGCTTTAAAAGCTTTTAAAAGCTTTCCTTTTTATTTTACCAGAGAATCAAAAAGCAATAAAGGTCCATAAATACATTCCCAAAAATAAAAAGTTGTATACCAAAATTATCAGGAGATTTAATGCCATTTAATGGACATTTTTCCCTGGCCAAATTAAATATCTTAAAAATATTTATTTTCAGAAAATGCCTAATTGGCTTTATTTACTTTTGCAAATAATTTTTCATATAACCCCTTGGGTTTTATGATTCAAAAACTTCACAAAATACCCCCTGGTTTGGAGTGTCACATTACTCCTCTCAAAAATTTGTCCAGGGTTTTGAATGCTTTGAAAATTTGAATAGGAACCAAATATGACATGGATTCCAAAAGAATAATTCAGAGGTTTTCAAAAGTACTTTCAAATCCTTCCTTTAAACTTCCAACTCATATTTCATATAATTTGAAGAAAGTCCTTTTATCCTCTCTCATGAAAATCATTGAGTTGCATAAAGTTTCTGAATTTGAAATATTTTCAAAATGGAATTCAAATCTCATGGGAAAGTCATTTTATTCCCTCTCATTCAAAAGTTTTCAAAAGTTTCAAATTTTCACTCAATTTCAATCACTCAAGCAAACAAACATTCATTCTAATAATTATTATAACATTCCAAAATTTGGGATGTTACATAACAAAAGAATGTCCATGTTGACACATGGAAGCAAATGCACCTGCCGCTAGAAACGCTATAAGAAGGGCTGAGCAAGCGGTAACATAGCCAAACAAAGGTTTGTTGGGAAGGTGGAGGGTTAGAGGCTTTCATGGCAATGTTGGGAGGCTTGACAAATTATACGTCCATTTTGCGTCATGCTTTTACATTGCTATATATTGCATTATGAGCTGTTATTACACGTTATGGTACAATACTTATGCCTTTTCTCTCTTATTTTACAAGGTTTGCATGAAGAGGGAGAATGCCGGCAGCTGGAATTCTGGGCTGAAAAAGGAACAAGTTTGAGATGTCAATTCTGCACAACTACAAAAGCTGTGAAAATCAACAAGGAATTATTTTGGAATATATAAAAAAGTACTGGGCGAAATAAATACAAGAGGTGAGCCACCAGGAGGCCATGAGCCTGCCAGGCGCGACCCACCCCCCTGGCCGTGTCTGGGGGGATCGTGGGCCCCCTACGGCCCCTCTGGCCCCCATCTTCTCCTATATGATGGCTTTCGTCCCAGAAAAAATCAATATACACCTCTCGGGAAGAAACGCCGCCGCCACGAGGCGGAACTTGAGCAGAACCAATCTAGAGCTCCGGCAGGGTCGTCCTGCCGGGGAAACTTCCCTCTCAGAGGGGGAAATCGTCGCCATCGTCATCACCAACACTCCTCTCATCATAGGGGACTCATCTCCATCAACATCTTCATCAGCACCATCTCATCTCCAAACCCTAGTTCATCTCTTGTATCCAATCTCCGTCTTGCAACTCCGATTGGTACTTGTGAGGTTGCTAGTAGTGTTAATTACCTATTGTAGTTGATGCTAGTTGGTTTACTTGGTGGAAGATCATATGTTCAGATCCTTAATGCTATTCAAATCCTCTCTGATCATGAACACAATTATGCTTTGTGAGTAGTTACTTTTGTTCCTGAGGACATGTGATAAGTCTTGCTACTAGTAGTCATGTGAATTTGGTATTCGTTCGATATTCTGATGTGTTGTTGTTGTCTCTCCTCTAGTGGTGTTATGCGAACGTTGACTAAATGACACTTCACCATTATTTGGGCCTAGAGGAAGGCATCGGGAAGTAATAAGTAGATGATGGGTTGCTAGAGTGAAAGAAGCTTAAACCCTAGTTTATGCGTTGCGTCGTAAGGGGCTGATTTGGATCCACTAGTTTAATGCTATGGTTAGACTTTGTCTTAATTCTTCTTTCGTAGTTGCGGATGCTTGCGAGAGGGGTTAATCATAAGTGGGATGTTTTTCCAAGTAAGGACAGCACCCAAGCACCGGTCCACCCACATATCAAACTATCAAAGTAACGAACGCGAATCATATGAACATGATGAAAACTAGTTTGACAATAATTCCCACGTGTCCTCGGGAGCACTTTACTTTATATAAGAGTTCGTTCAGGCTTTTCCCTTGCTACAAAAGGGATTGGGCCATATTGCTGCACCTTTTTTACTATTGCTACTTGCTACTCGTTACAAATTATCTTATCACACAACCATCTGTTACCGACAATTTCAGTGCTTGTAGAGAATACCTTGCTGAAAACTGCTTATCATTTCCTTTTGCTCCTCGTTGGGTTCGAAACTCTTACTTGTCGAAAGGACTACAATAGATCCCCTATACTTGTGGGTCATCAAGACTCTTTTCTGGCGCCGTTGCCGGGGAGTGAAGTGCCTTTGGTAAGTGGAATTTGGTAAGGAAACATTTATATTGTGTGCTGAAAGTTATTGTCACTTGTCACTATGGAAACTAATCCTTTGAAGAGCTTGTTTGGGGTATCTTCACCTCGACCGGAAGAACAAAGAGTTGCTCCTCAACCTACTGCACCCATTGAAAATATTTATTATGAAATTCCTTCGGGTATGCTAGAGAAACTGTTGGCTAATTCTTTTACAGGAGATGGAACATCACACCCCGACTCGCATCTAATATATGTAGATGAAGTTTGTGGTTTATTTAAGCTCGCAAGTTTTCCCGAAGATGAGGTCAAGAAGAAGGTCTTTCCCTTATCTTTGAGGGATAAAATCATTGACATGGTATAGGCTATGTGATGATATTGGATCATGGAACTACAAACGATTGAAATTGGAATTTCATCAAAAGTTTTATCCTATGCATTTGGTACATCGTGATCGGAATTATATCTATAATTTTAGGCCTCGTGATAGATAAAGTATCACTCAAGCTTGGGGGAGGCTTAAGTCAATGTTATATTCATGCCCCAACCATGAGCTCTCTAGAGAGATTATTATTATGAACTTCTATGCTCGGCTTTCTCATGATAATCGCACCATGCTTGATACTTCTTGTACCGGTTCTTTTATGAAGAGAGATATTGACTTTAGATGGGATTTATTGGAAAGAATTAAATGCAATTCTGAAGATTGGGAGTTTGATGAAGGTAAGGAGTCATGTATGAATCTTAAGTTCGATTGCGTTAAATCTTTCGTAGAAACAAATACTTTTCGTGATTTTAGCACTAAACATGGACTTGACTCTGAGATAGTAGCTTCTTTATGTGAATCATTTGCTACTCATGTTAATCTCCCCAAGGAGAAGTGGTTTAAATATCATCCTCCCATAGAAGTTAATGTAGCTAAACCTGTTCCAGTTGAAGAGAAAGTTATTGCTTATAATGATTCTATTGTTCCTACTTCTATTGCTGTGCCTCCTACTGATCCTTTAGAGCAGTACTTGCTTGAACATGAAAATGGTATGCATATGGATGAAAGGAACGATATAGATGGAATTATCTTTGAACAACGTCCTATCCTTAAGAACAATTTGCCTGTTGAATTACTTGGAGATCCACCTCCACCAAAGGGTGACCCGTGTTTGAGCTTAAACAATTACCTGATACTCTTAAGTATGCTTATCTTGAATGAAAAGAAATACATCATGTTATTATTAGTGCTAACCTTTCAGAGCATGAAGAAAAGAAATTATTGAAAACTCTAAGGAAGCACCGTGCTGCTATTGGATATACTCTTGATGATCCTAAAGGCATTAGTCCCACTCTCTGCCAGCATAAAATTAAAACTGATCCTGATTCCAAACCAGTTGCTGATCCCCAACGAAGATTGAATCCTAAGATGAAAGAAGTGGTAAGAAAAGAAATATTAAAGCTCCTGGAAGCAGGTATTATTTACCCTGTTGGTCATAGTGATTGGGTAAGTCCGGTGCATTGTGTCCCTAAGAAGGGAGGTATTACCGTTGTCCCTAATGATAAAGATGAATTGATCCCACAAAGAATTGTTACCGGCTATAGGATGGTAATCGATTTTAGGAAATTAAATAAAGCTACTAAGAAAGATCATTACCCTCTACCTTTCATTGATCAAATGCTAGAAAGATTGTCTAAACATACACACTTTTGCTTTCTAGATGGTTATTCTCGTTTCTCCCAAATACCCGTTTCACAATCTGATCAGGAAAAAACCACTTTTACTTGCCCTTTTGGTACCTTTGCTTATAGACGTATGCCTTTTGGTTTATGTAATGCATATGCTACCTTTCAAAGATGTATGATGGCTATATTCTCTGACTTTTGTGAAAGATTGTTGAGGTTTTCATGGATGATTTCTCCGTTTATGAATCTTCTTTTGATGATTGCTTGATCAACCTTGATCGAGTTTTGCAGAGATGTGAAGATACTAACCTTGTCTTGAATTGGGAGAAGTGTCACTTTATGGTTAATGAAGGCATTGTATTGGGACATAAAATCTCTGAAAGAGGTATTGAAGGTGATAAGGCTAAAGTTGATGCCATTGAGAAGATGCCATGCCCCAAAGACGTTAAAGGTATAAGAAGTTTCCTTGGTCATGCTGGTTTCTATAGAAGGTTTATTAAAGACTTCTCTAAGATTTCTAGACCTCTCACTAATCTCTTGCAAAAAGATATTCCTTTTATTTTTTATGATGATTGTGAAGAAGCATTTGAAATTCTCAAGAAGGCCTTGATAACCGCACCTATTGTTCAACCACCTGATTGGAACCTATCTTTTGAAATTATGTGTGATGCTAGTGATTATGCTGTTGGTGCTGTCCTAGGACAAAGAGTTGATAAGAAATTAAATGTTATTCATTATGCTAGTAAAACTCTAGACAGTGCCCAAAGAAATTATGCTACTACTGAAAAAGAATTTTTAGCAGTTGTGTTTGCATGTGATAAGTTCAGACCTTATGTTGTTGATTCTAAAGTTACTATTCACACTGATCATGCTGCTATTAAATATATCATGGAAAAGAAAGATGCTAAACCCTTATTAGATGGGTTCTCTTGCTACAAGAATTTGACTTGCATATTGTTGATAGGAAGGGTGCTGGGAACCCCGTAGCAGATAACTTGTCTAGGTTAGAGAATGTTCTTGATGACCCACAACCTATTGATGATAGCTTTCCTGATGAACAATTGAATGTCATCAATACTTCACGCAGTACACCATGGTATGTTGATTATGCTAATTACATTGTTGCTAAATATATACCACCTAGTTTCACGTACCAACAAGAGAAAAGGTTCTTTTATGATTTGAGACATTACTTTTGGGATGATCCACTCCTGTATAAAGAAGGAGTAGATGGTGTTATTAGACGTTGTGTACCTGAGCATGAACAGAGACAGATCTTACAGAAGTGCCACTCCGAGGCTTACAGAGGATACCATGCTGGAGATAGAACTGCACACAAGGTATTGCAATCCGGTTTTTATTGGCCTACTCTCTTTAAGGATGCCCGTAAGTTTGTCTTGTCTTGTGATGAATGTCAAAGAATAGGTAATATTAGTAAACGTCAGGAAATGCCTATGAATTATTCACTTGTTATTGAACCATTTGATGTTTGGGGTTTTGATTATATGGGACCTTTTCCAAAGTCCAATGGGTATACTCATATTTTAGTTGTTGTTGATTACATTACTAAGTGGGTAGAAGCTATTCCAACTAGTAGTGCTGATCATAATACCTCTATTAAGATGCTTAAAGAAGTATTTTTCCCTATATTTGGAGTCCCTAGATATTTAATGACTGATGGTGGTTCACATTGTATTCATGGTGCTTTCCGTAAAATGCTTGCTAAGTATGATGTCAACCATAGAATTGCATCTCCTTATCATCCTCAGTCTAGTGGTCAAGTAGAGTTAAGTAATAGAGAAATTAAATTAATTTTGCAAAAGACTGTTAATAGGTCTAGGAAGAATTGGTCTAAGAAACTTGATGATGCACTGTGGGCTTATAGAACTGCTTATAAGAATCCCATGGGTATGTCCCCTTACAAAATGGTTTACAATAAAGCATGTCATTTACCTCTTGAGCTAGAGCATAAGGCTTATTGGGAAATCAAGGAACTTAACTTTGATTTCAAACTTGCTGGTGAGAAGAGGTTATTTGATATTAGCTCACTTGATGAATGGAGAACTCAGGCATATGAAAATGCCAAGTTATTTAAAGAGAAAGTTAAGAGGTGGCATGATAAAAGGATACAAAAACATGAGTTCAATGTAGGTGATTATGTCTTGCTATACAATTCCCGCTTAAGATTTTTTGCAGGCAAGCTCCTCTCTAAATGGGAAGGTCCTTATATTGTCGAAGAAGTATATCGTTCCGGCGCCATCAAAATCAACAACGCGGAAGGCACTTTTCCGAGAGTTGTGAATGGGAAAAGAATCAAGCATTACATCTCAGGTACTCCCATAAATGTAGAAAGCAATATAATTAATACCATAACCCCGGAGGAGTACATCAGGAATGTTTACCAGCTCGTTTCAGACTCCGAAAACGAAGAGGTATGTGATACGGTAAGCAAACTGACCCCAAAACTTTTCCAATAGCAATTTTGCTCCGTTTTGGAATATTTAGAAAAATACAAAAATTTAAGGTAGTCCAGAAAGCGCACGAGGAGGCCACGAGCCTGCCAGGCGCGGGCCCACCCCCTGGCCGCGCCTGGGGGGCTCGTGAGCACCTCGTGTGCCCCCCCCCCCCGGATTCCGTTTTCTGGTGTAACACTCCTTATGGTCGGTAAAAATTCATTATAAAACTTCCCGAAAGGTCTGACCCTCGTATCACGCAAATATCCTCGGTTTTCATTTCGAGCCAGTTTCTGCAGATTTAGAGCAAAGATGTCCTCTCAAGATTCAGAGGGGCAGAGCTATGTGGCTGATTACCTTGCTAACCCCAAGGTCTATGGAGACTTAAACCCTTATGGTTGGACCAAAAATGAGGAAGGAGATTATGATCCTAAGGGGAAGTAAGGAACAAGTTCGGACGAGAGGAAGTTCCTCTACCCCAACCTGGGGACATGCATGTGGAATTCAAGAAGTTGGGTCTCCATAACTCAAGGAAGAAGCCTAAGATTTTGTTTACCCATTCTCGTCTTTTGCAGGAGAGTAAGAAAGAATTATGTCAAAGGGTGTTGAGGCTTGAAGAGGAAGTTAACAATCTAAAAGAGTAGAATTTTGTGCTAAAAAGGAAATTGATCAAGCTCAAGCATTCTACAACGACTCCACCACCATCACCTCCGAAGGAAGACAATTAAAAACACGGGTATGGGCACTCCCCTTGGCTTGTGCCAAGCTTGGGGGAGTTGCCCCGGTATCGTATCACTATCACATATTTTGCCTTTACCTTTATCTCAATTCGATCCTTCTGGTAATATCATTATCTAGAAGAATAAAGTTCTTAGTATGATCTAGGCTTGAGTTTTTCTTTGTGTTACCCCCAATGTAATCGAGTTCGTAAGTTATATAATAAAGAGTGTTTTAGTTAAAGGCTTTGCTTCTTGCCATGATTTAAAGAAAATTATAATAAAGGAACAAAAGCATGAAAGATCATGTGACGATCTTATGGGAAGTGGTGACTTCACATATAAAAAGAATGTTGACTGAAACTTGTTGTGGGTAAAACAAACATAGACCTTGGTCATTGTTGCAATTAATAGGAAGTAATAAAGAAAGAGAGGTTCACATATAAATATATCATCTTTGACACCATCTATGATTGTGAACACTCATTAAACTATTACATGCTAAGAAGTAGATGTTGGACAAGGAAGACGACATAATGAATTATGTTTTCTTGGTTCCGAACAATATTATATGATTATGGATCCTTTATCATGTGACGCTTGCTTCCACCTCATATTAGCCAAAACTTCTGCACTAAGTAGAGATACTACTTGTGCATTCATAAAACCCTTAACCCACTTTTTCCATAAGAGTCCACCATACCTACCTATGGATTGAATAAGATCCTTCAAGTAAGTTGTCATTGGTGCAAGCAATAAAAAAATGATCCCTAAATATGTATGATCTATTAGTGTGTGGAAAATAAGGTTTGTACGAACTTGTGATGAGGAAGAAATAAAAGCGACAGACTGCATAATAAAGTTCTTTATCACAAGAGGCAATATAAAGTGACGTTCCTTCACACTAAGAGATCACACATCCAAACCTTAAAAGCGCATGACAACCTCTGCTTCCCTCTGCGAAGGGCATATCTTGTACCTTTACTTCTTATCTTTAAAAGAGTCATGGTGATCAACACCAATTCCTTATTTTGCCATTATCTTGGCAAGCGTCATGTGCTAGGGAAAGATCTATGTTCATATATTAACTTGGAAGTAGGTAATCATGAACTATTATTATTGACATTACCCTTGAGGTAAATCGTTGGGAGGCGAAACCATAAGCCCCTATCTTTCTCTGTGTCCAACTGAAACTTTGATCTCATGAGTACCGAGTGAGTTTTAGCAATTGTGGAATGCTAAAAGATGATTGAGTATGTGGATTTGCCTTACAAGCTCTTATTTGACTCTTTTCGATGTTATGATAAATTGCAATTGTTTCAATGACTAAGGACTATTGCTTGTTAATTCTCAATAAGATTCTTGATGCATGCTTTACATTGTGAATGAATTGTCACTTTTGCATAAGGGATTATATGACGATATTGCTATTCTGAATATGATCATGATGCCTGCATGTCCGTATTTTATTTTATTGACACCTCCATCTCTAAACATGTGGGCATATTTATTGATCTCGACTTCCGCTTGAGGACAAGCGAGGTCTAAGCTTGGGGGAGTTGATACGTCCATTTTGCATCATGCTTGTATATTGATATATATTGCATTATGAGCTATTATTACACGTTATGGTACAATACTTATGCCTTTTCTCTCTTATTTTACAAGGTTTGCATGAAGAGGGAGAATGCCGGTAGCTGGAATTCTGGGCTGAAAAAGGAACAAGTTTGAGATGTCAATTCTGCACAACTCCAACAGCTGTGAAAATCAACGAGGAATTATTTTGGAATATATAAAAATACTAGGCGAAATAAATACAAGAGGTGAGCCACCAGAAGGCCACGAGCCTGCCAGGCGCGGCCCACCCCCCTGGCCGCGCCTGGGGGGCTCGTGGGCCCCTTATGGCCCCTCTGCCCCCCATCTTCTCCTATATGATGGCTTTAATCCCAAAAAAAATCAATATACACCTCTCGGGAAGAAACACCGCCGCCACGAGGCGGAACTTGAGCAGAACCAATCTAGAGCTCCGGCAGGGCCGTCCTGTCGGGGAAACTTCCCTCCCGGAGGGGGAAATCGTCGCCATCGTCATCACCAACACTCCTCTCATCGGAGGGGAGTCATCTTCATCAACATCTTCATCAGCACCATCTCATCTCCAAACCCTAGTTCATCTCTTGTATCCAATCTCCGTCTTGCAACTCCGATTGGTACTTGTGAGGTTGCTAGTAGTGTTAATTACCTATTTTAGTTGATGCTAGTTGGTTTACTTGGTGGAAGATTATATGTTTAGATCCTTAATGCTATTCAAATCCTCTGATCATGAACACAATTATGCTTTGTGAGTAGTTACTTTTGTTCCTGAGGACATGGGATAAGTCTTGCTACTAGTAGTCATGTGAATTTGGTATTCGTTCGATATTTTGATGCGTTGTATGTTGTCTCTCCTCTAGTGGTGTTATGTGAATGTCGACTACATGACACTTCACCATTATTTGGGCCTAGAGGAAGGCATTGGGAAGTAATAAGTAGATGATGGGTTGCTAGAGTGACAGAAGCTTAAACCCTAGTTTATGTGTTTCGTCGTAAGGGGCTGATTTGGATCCACTAGTTTAATGTTATGGTTAGACTTTGTCTTAATTCTTCTTTCGTAGTTGCGGATGCTTGCGAGAGGGGTTAATCATAAGTGGGATGTTTGTCCAAGTAAGGACAGCACCCAAGCACCGGTCCACCCACATATCAAACTATCAAAGTAGCGAACGCGGATAATATGAACATGATGAAAACTAGTTTGGCAATAATTCCCATGTGTCCTCGGGAGCACTTTACTTTATATAAGAGTTCGTTCAGGCTTGTCCCTTGCTACAAAAGGGATTGGGCCATATTGCTGCACCTTTGTTACTATTGCTACTTGCTACCCGTTACAAATTATCTTATCACACAACTATCTGTTACCGACAATTTTAGTGCTTGCAGAGAATACCTTGCTGAAAACCGCTTATCATTTCCTTTTGCTCCTCGTTGGGTTCGACACTCTTACTTATCAAAAGGACTACAATAGATCCCCTATACTTGTGGGTCATCAACAAATAAGTGGTAGGTAACGAGACATAACAATAAAAGCGGGACAACTAGCATAGCAATGATAGTAGTGGTATCCAGGGAAATGTGTCATCTTGCCTGAGATACCGCTAGGAAGAAGAACGAATCCAGGAAGAAGACGAGTCAATGTAGTCAAACGAATCCTCACACTTCAAACACTTTCGGAACTCTATCGAGAAGAAGCAATCCGAAACAAACAATCAACACTCAATAACACCACAACATATGCATGATATGATGCGCAAACAAATATGATGCATGTCCGGTTAATATGCAACGCATGGCATGGCATGGCAAGAACAACAAACAACTACTACATATTAAGTGAAGTTCAATATGAAACAAGTTTCATATTGACGAAACTCCGCGTTCAAATTATTTAGTTCACTATCGTTAGGTACTCATCAATATTAAATATTATTAACATGGGTGGTCATGGCATAAGGCGAAGATGCAATTAAGCAACTTTAAATGGAGACGGACAACATACATATAACAAAATAATAACTCTCCATATTATGAGAAAAGTGGTTAATGTTGTTTTATCATGGCAAGAGGTGAAGCATGAACAACTATATCATCTAGGCATTTTAAATGGGGCCGGAAGCAACATATAACATTTTCGAAACATCCCCATAAGCATAATATGAATTTGGTCCAGATCTGTACTAACCATATTTTAGAGTGGTTAACCAACAAAATAAATGTCACCATGATATTCTACACATTTTTCTAGCCAAGTTACATATGTGGAACATTTTTATCGGAGCTACGTTTTTGTAGTTATGAAATAAATCATTTTCACATGGCAATTACGCAAATCAATACAAATATCAAGGTTAAACATTTTTATCACATGTGAGAGTTGGAAAATATGAATCTACACGAAATTCTAGTCACTTTTCATGTATAAAGTTTTCTCATCCGATGCACGGTTGTGAAGTTATTATATGCATGATGCTTGGGGGTTTTTCTGCAATACTGTTAATCATTGGATAATGGTTAAATTCTCAGCGCAGGAAAAAAATAACACATAGGCCGAATGTGAAACTGGGCTAATAGGAATATGGGCGATGGACACTAAATCTCGCATAGGGCATCACATAAGCACACGAGGGGGGTGGCTCACCAGAGTGGCCCATGGGCCATGGCGCGGGAGCCGGCTCGAGCAGGCGCCTCGGCTGGGCCTCGCGTCGGGTTGTCACTCGCCCAGGGCGACGGCTGGTGGCCCATGTGACCGCTCTATAGGGTCAACGCGCACAAGGGCACGAGCACCGTCCTCCTCTATTCGAACAGAGGGATGACCAGGGCGCGGCGGCAGGATTGGGGAGGCCGACGGCGAGCGCTGGAACTCCGGCGAGGCAAGGCGCAAGCGCGGAAGGGTAAATCCGACAGGGAAATCTCCATTTCCGGCGAAGGGGGCTCCATGGGCGGCCATGGCGACTCCTGCAGCAGCCCAAGGAGAGGGCGGAGGCCGGGCACGGGATGACATCGACGATGGGGCTCCGGCATAGCCTCCGGCGAGGCCGGACGATGCGAGGCTTGGCGACACTTGGGGCACAGGGAGCGCGGGGTCGGGCGGCCATGGGATCTTGGGCGAAGAGCTCGGGGGCGGGGAGCTCGGGGACGAGCGCGTCCCACGGGCGGCGGCGGATCCGGGCTCGGGCAGGCTCCAGATGGTCTCGGGCGGGCCCGTGTGGCTGGAGGTGGGAAGAGGCTGGCCAAGTGGCGCCTAGGGCACTCGTGGGGCATGGAAAACGAGGAGGGATGGCTAGGGTTCCAAATTAGGCAGGGTAGGATTCCTTTTATAGCTGGGATTTAGGGTTAGGGGGTTTCTAGGTGTTTTCGACCCTCCGATCGCGATCGGACGGTCCGGTCGGAGGGCTAGGTGTTAGGTGGGCTAGTGGGCTATGTAGATGGGCTAGGTGGAGATGAGAGGGAGGTTTGCGGCCCATGACACGAGTTTTTGAAAATGAGTGATGATGCTATGCAGATGATGCGAATGATGCAATAATGAATGCAGCAACCAAACGAAACACAGACGAGAATGGAAAAAAAAGGGGAATCTTCTGGAGCGTCGGTTCCGGGCTGTTACACGAACCTTATTGGATATGGTGCGCTCTATGATGTCTCTTGCTAATTTGCCACTATTGTTGTGGGGTTATGCATTAGAGACAACTGCATTCGCTTTAAATAGGGCACCATCAAAATCCGTTGAGACGACGCCATATGAACTATGGTTTGGCAAGAAACCAAAGTTGTCGTTTCTTAAAGTTTGGGGATGTGATGGTTATGTCAAACAGCTTCAGCCTGCTGGAACCCAAAGCGGAGAAATGTGTCTTCATAGGATACCCAAAAGTGACACTTGAGCATACCTTCTATCTCAGATTCGAAGGCAAAGTGTTTGTCGCTAAAAACAAGTCATTTATTGAGAAAGAGTTTCTCTAAAAAGAATTGAGTGGGAGGAAGATAGAACTTGACGAGGTTGTTGAACCTTTGTTTCAACCAGAGAGTAGCGCATCGCAGAAAGATGTTTCTGTGGAGCCTGCATCAGTTGAAGAGGAAGTTAATAATGATGATCATGAAGCTTCAGATCAAGTTATTATCGAACCTCATAGGTCGACAAAGGCACGTACTGCTCCTGAGTGGTATTGTAACCCTGTCTTAGAGGTCATGTTGTTGGACAACGATGAACCTACGATATATGGAGAAGCGATGATGGGCCCGGATTCCAACAAATGGTTAGAGGCCATGAAATCCGAGATGGGATCCATGTATGAAAAAAAGTATGGACTTTGGAAGTATTACCTGAAGGGCGAAAAGCCATTCAGAACAAATGGATCTTTAAGAGGAAGACGAACATCGATGGTAATGTCACCGTCTATAAAGCTCGACTTGTGGCAAAGGGTTTTCACAAGTTCAAGGAGTTGACTATGATGAGACCTTCTCACCCGTAGCAAAGGGTTTTTCACAAGTTCAAAGAGTTGGCTACGATGAGACCTTCACACCCATTTTTGAACTCCGAAAAAGTTTCGGACATTTCCAGCAGTGTACCGAGAGCGACGAATGAGTTCCGGGGGTCCACCAAGTGGGGGCCACACACACCAAGGGTCCACATGGGCCTTAGTGGTGGCACACCAGCCCCTGGTGGGCTGGTGCGGCCAGCCCTATGGGCCTATGCACATGACAAAGAGGAGAGGGGGAGGAGTCCTAATCGGAGGAGGACTCCTCCCACGCCCACCTCCTAGTTGGAGGTGGACTCCTCCACCTCCTGGTTCGGCCGACCCTAGGGAAGGAACCCTAGGGTGCCAGCCCCTCCCCCTCCCCCTCCCTCCTATATATATTGGAGGGGAGAGAGTGAAGTCGCGCCCTAAGGCACGGTGCAACCCTCTCTCTCCCCACTAGATTGTCTCCTCCTCTATTTTTCGGCGGTGCTTAGGTGAAGCCATGCCGGAACACCTCTACCACCATTGTCGCCGTGCCGTCGCACTGCTAGAGTTCTCATCTACCTCTCCGCTCCCTCTTTCTAGATCAAGAACGCGGAGATCGTCATCGAGCTGTACGTGTGCTGAACGCGGATGTGTCGTCTGTTTGGTGCTAGATCGGGATGGATCGTGATCGGATCGCGAGACGGCTAGCAATTTGGATCGCGAAGATGTTCGACCACATCAACTGTGTTTCTTAATGCTTCCCGCTCAGCGATCTATAAGGGTATGTAGATCCACTCTTCCTCTCGTAGATGCTCATCACCATGAATAGATCTTGCGTGTACGTAGGATTTTTTTTCCATGCAACGTTCCCCAAATAGACATGACGTTATTTGTGAGGACGAAGGTGATTGTTTGTAGGTTGGGACATTGTGGGTTACCCGTCTTCAAAAGGAAGGAGGGGTTTGGAGTTTTGTAGGCTCTGTCAATGGAGTATCTATAGTGGTACCAACTAATAATCCAAGATAAATCAGGAAGCTACAAGAGTTTAAAGGAAAAGTTCACTGATCGATAGCTATTTTGAATGCACAAGTTTGTGAGCCTAGACCATAAAATATTTTTGATTTGAAAACATTTTTTCAAGTGATTAGACATTGAGCCCCGGTGCATGTTTCATCATTCGTATCATTCGTCTAGAAGAAAGCATGGTGAATGGCATCTAGATTTGTTAACACACTTTTTGAAGGACATAGGACGAACATGACATACATGACTAACGAATCTAGAACAAAGATGATAGGTGGAGTGTGAGTCCGTCTCCTTTTGATAGAAGTTTAGCCACCCAACCATGGAGGTATCTGTGAAAGCACGAGATTGAAGTGTTGAAAACCGAGGCATGCAGCTTTAGTGGATAAAGGGGTAAGCCTAAGTAAATTTGTAAAAATGGTGAGCGCGAGCATGTCATATAGCATGCTCAACTGTGGTATGAAATATACTCGTACAGAAAAATTCAAAATGTTCTTATGCATAAAAATACCATTTTTGCAAGAACAAAAAATTACCTAGCTCTTCGGTGCCCGCCCACCAAACCGCATTATCATCTAATCGAATTGTATTAGGAGAGGTGTGCAGGGATATGTACATGCTCTCCTTATGCGTGTCGACATAGCCTTCAAAAGGCACCATGGTGATGGATAGTAAGAAAATGAGGAGGAGAAGGGAGATGGAAGTTGCAAACGAGGGTGGTTTTCTTCATTGATGATGTTCATGGCGGAGCTACGATGCTCGCCGATTGCAGACCTCCACCTCCTCACCATCACCTCTTATGGCCGAAGGGCATATGCTTTTATTCCTCATAGCCTTAATAATGACTAAGGGGAGGCAGTGCAGCTTCAACCCGATTCCCATGGTCTCGTTTTCATGCGTGCGTCACCGTCGGAACTAGAGCTATGGAGGTCCCATCGTCCCAAGTGGCATAGTCCCCGGCAATGGCGAGATCGCAACAGCGAAGGGGTTGGTTCTGACCTGACCAAAATTTAGTTCCCTGTTCAGGGGTTTTCTTTGCAAAAATCAGGGAATCATTTGTAATTTTCGTTTTACCTTGGGTTCCAGTGCAAAGTATGCGTTGAAGCTTATCTGATGGAAAATTCTGGGTCCTTCCGGACGCTTCCGTTCACAGAAAAGACGTGTCGGCGTAGCCTCTGCCCCAACCACCTTCCCGTAGAAAAAAAAAGTAGCAAAACAAACCCTCGAAACCCCAGCGAGATTCCGCCGTAGAAGTCGAAGCAGCAGCGACCGCCGCCGCCGCCGCCGATTCCATGGCGTCCCCGTCCGCGCCGTCGCCGTCGCCGTCGCGGCCGCAGCGCTCGCCGGACGAGGTCGAGGACATCATCCTCCGCAAGATCCTCCTCGTCTCCCTCGCGCCCCCGCCCTCCCCCAACCCCGCCGTGCCCTACCTCGAGCTCACCGCCGCCGAGCTCCTCTCCGAGTCGCGCCCGCTCCTCGCCCTCCGCGACGCCGCCGAGCGCCTCCTCATCGACCGGCTCTCCCTCCCCGACGCCTCGCCGCCGCCCTTCGCGTTCCTCGCCGCCGCCTTCGGCCGCGCCGCCGACGAGGCCCGCAAGATCTCCACGATCCGCGACCCCGCCCTCCAGGCGCGGCTGCGGGCGTCCATCGCCCACGTCCGCGGGCTCATCCTCTCCTACGCGCGCATCGTCGCGGGGAACCCGGATACCTTCCCGACGCCCCCCGACGCGCCCCACCCCGCCGCTGAGCTGCTCGTCTTCCTGCTCGCGGAGGCCGCCGACCCGCTCGACTCCGCCCCGGCCCCCGGCTCCCCGCCGCCGCCGGGCTTCCTGGACGAGCTCTTCGGGGGCGCCGACTATGACGCCGTCGAGCCGGTGATGGGCGAGCTGTACGAGCGCCTGAGGCAGAGCGTCGACAAGGTGTCGGCGTTGGGCGACTTCCAGCGGCCTCTCCGTGTGCTCAAGCGGCTGGTGGGGATCCCCAACTGCGCCAAGGCTCTGGTACAGCACCCCAAGTGGATTCCTAAGAATCAAATCATGCTGATCGGGGAAGGAAGAACCATGGAAATCTGCAGCTTGCTTGGGGCCTTCTTCCATGTCAGTGCTATCCCCGACCGTGAGTTTGCAAGCCAGCCTGATGTTGGGCAACAGTGCTTCTCCGATGCATCTACACGCAGGCCGGCTGATTTACTGTCATCATTCGCAGCAATACAAAATGTGATGAATAGCTTGCAGGATGGGCTGAGGGATGTTCTTCTAGTGCTGCTTAAGAATTCAGATACTCGAGAAAAGGTTCTTGAATATCTGGCTGCGGTGATAAACACAAATGCAGGAAGATCTGGCATGCGTGTGGACCCTTTGAAATGCGCAAGTTCGGGTATGTTTGTCAATCTTAGTGGTGTCATGCTCCGTCTATGCGAGCCTTTTTTGGATAAAATGGAGTCGATGAAGGGCAAGATTGATGTCAAGTACCTCTTCTGCAACAAAAGAGTAGATTTCAAGAGCTTGACCGCTGTAAATGCCTCTTCTGAAGAAGTCTCATCATGGATAGAGAGCTGGAGCCAAGATAATGCCAGTGAAAAGGCAAATACAGAGAATTTCTCATTTATTTGTGAATGTTTTTTCATGACGGCAAGGGTACTTAACTTGGGAGTGATGAAAGCTGTGGCAGATCTTAAACATATCTCTCAGGAACTCGCAAGGTGTGAAGATGATTTGGAAGCAAACAAAGCAATCAGAGATCAAGGAGGAAGTTCACCACAGCTTGAGCAAGATATAAAACGCTTGGAGAAGATAGTTGCAGCCTTATCCCAAGAACAGTTCTGCTATGAATCTCAGATACTAAGGGACAGTGCTTTTCTTCAGCGTGCACTATCTTTCTACAGATTAATGATATTGTGGTCAGTAGGCCTAGTTGGGGGATTTAAGATGCCTCTGCCATCAGAATGCCCCAAGGAATTTTCTTGCATACCGGAGCATTTTCTTGATGATGCAATGGATTTACTTGCTCTAACCTCTAGAATTCCAAAAGCTCTGGAAGGCTTCCCATTGGATGATTTTCTCAATTTCAACATCATGTTCATGGCGAGCTCTTCTTACATTAAAAATCCTTACCTGAAAGCAAAGATGGTTGAAGTTTTGAAAAGCTGGATGCCACAAAGAAGCGGCTTGAAATCCACAGCCTCGTTATTTGAGGGGCACCAACTATGTCTCGATTATCTTGTCAAGAATCTTCTAAAGCTTTATGTGGATATTGAATTCACTGGCTCCCATACACAGTTCTTTGACAAGTTTAATATTCGACACAACATTGCTGAGCTTCTTGAGTATTTATGGGATGTCCCCAGTCATCGAAATGCTTGGAGACAAATGGCTAAAGAAGAAGAAAAAGGCGTCTACTTGAATTTTCTGAACTTCCTTATCAATGATAGCATCTATCTTCTTGATGAGAGTTTGAAAAGGATTCTCGAGCTAAAGGAAATAGAGGCTGAAATGGCTAATACTGTTGCATGGGATAGCAGACCTTCTGAAGAAAGAGAGGAGCGGTTGCGCGCATTCCATCAGTCAGAGAATATTGCTCGATTTGATATGAAGCTCGCAAATGAGGATGTTGGGATGCTTGCTTTCACGTCAGAACAAATTCCAGCACCTTTGCTTCTTCCAGAAATGGTGGAAAGGGTGGCGAGCATGTTAAATTACTTCCTCTTGCAGCTTGCTGGTCCCCAGAGGAAATCGTTAACTGTAAAAGATCCAGAGAAGTATGAGTTCAAACCAAAGCAGCTATTGAAACAGATTGCTACCATCTATGTCCACATTGCAAGGGGTGATAAGGAAGCTATTTTGCCAGCTGCAATCTCAAAGGATGGAAGGTCATACAGTGAGCAGTTATTTGCTAGCGCATCTAATATTTTGTGGAAGATTGGGGTAGATCCCCAAATCATACAAGAGTTTATGCAACTTGCAGATAAAGCAAAAGCTGCTGCCGCTGAGGCCATGGATGCCGAGGCTATCCTTGGGGACATACCAGACGAATTTCTTGATCCGATTCAGTATACTCTGATGAAAGATCCTGTGATACTACCATCGTCGCGGGTCACAATAGATCGACCAGTTATTGTTCGGCATTTGCTCAGTGATGGCACTGATCCATTCAACCGCTCCCAGCTCACTCAAGACATGTTGATACCCGATACAGATCTCAAGTTGCGCATTGAAGAATTCGTCAGGTCCCAGCAGTCGAGGAAGCGGAGGGCTGTCGACTCAGAGACCGGGGAGCCTGGTGGTGCTGCTGATATGGTGGAGTGAACTGCTAAAAACTGGGATGGACATTAGTTTCGGGCCGGATCAATTCCCGGTAAATGGTGTAGACTGCTCCCTGCAAATCTAAGCGTGTACATTTTGTCATGCATTGCCTTATCATCGATCGTTAGGTTATGTCAAGTCCACTTGTATGAACATTTCATCATTTTGTTCAGCTGTGAATTATTATTGGTGTGTGTTAAAAAATGGTATCTTTCCTAAAAAACAGTTGACTGTTTTTCCATTGGGGCACAGTCGATTTTCTGATTGCATGATTTGTATCCAGATCCGAACAGCCAGCCTTGTTTGTATTGTCGGGCCTGCTTTGCCTTATTGGTTTTTGTTTTCAGCCTGTTTTTGTTTGGGCGCCCGTTGTCCTTTTTTCTGCCTGCTTCCAGAAAGGAGGCCCATGGAGGCATCTCTTATCCAGAAACAGGGAGAATGGTGGAGTGGAGCGGCGGCGTCATTGGAGGTTCAGTTGAGGAAGAAGCAGCTAGAGCTAGCCAGGGCTCGATCATTTAGAAAAATTACTGGATGTCTGTCTCACAGGTTTCAGTTCTCTCTACTGTGATGTCTCTTCTTGTAATTTCCTGTACTTTTATTCACCTCACAATTCTTTTTCTTTATCAATCTACAAGGAACTGATAGCTGGAAAAGCAGCTGATGTATTTTACAGAAATGGAACTAAAAGATCTTAATTAAGGTGAGTCACTACTACTATTTTGCTGCTAATTATTTATGCTAGCAACCATGAATACTTCTGAATGTTCTTGATGCCAGCTCCAATTTCCTTCTTCTACCCTTTAACTTCTGATATGTTTTCTTCTTCACTTACCTGAACACAAACTAGATTTTAGGATCTTTGAGGTAGGCCGTTTGTGTGGACCAGCTCTAGTCAATCAGTTCAAATAAAATGATGTAGGCTGTCCTACAGAAATTTCTCTCCATCTGAAAGAAAGAAAAAAAAAGGCAAGTCCATGGTAGCATTTTTGTTAACATTGTAAGCTTTCTTTTGGATGTCATATGTGTACTTCAGTTTAGGAAAAAAATATATCCATTCCAGCAGCCACTAGTCTCACACTCTCGCCATGCCTTTTTTTATCCCCATAAGTTGGAACCTTCTATCACTTATTTTTCCTTGTATGTAACAATTCATGGTTCTCTCTGTCCATCAGAAACAGAGCAGATCTCTCTATGCTAAGATGAACAAATTGTGCATGTTTGAATAAAATACTATTCACTCTTGTATGTCCCACCAATTTGTTTCTTCCGTAAAAAACATATGGACATATTTAGCAACAAACTTTAAAAGTGCTAGCTAATGTAAAACATTTTAAACATTCATGTGAAATAATTTCATCCAAAATTTCTAGCTTATGGATATTAGTAGCACACTTGTAATATACAGTACAAAACAAATGTCATGACCATGAACACCGTGCCATGCCATGACTGATAAGAATTAAAAATGGAACACTTTATTCGGTTGTATATACATAGATGTGGCAGCGACCTGTTGAAGAATGCGTTCTTCTCAATCTTGCTATAGGCTAAAGACTAATCTCCCAAATTTTGCTCTGCTCTAAAGTCGTGTTGTTCAAATTTGTGCATGCAGAACTGAAATTTGACATGTTTCTAGTGTGGAAACTCATCTTGACATAGGACCAAGGTGAAATATCCATCTTTGATCTCGACAAGTCATCTGACCATAACTGCACTACTGTTTTACAGAAGCACCGCTTAATTACACTTGGGGCAGCCTGAAAGCAACTTTTTGGCCAACTGCTTACTTTATATTCAGTTATGCTTAACCTGATCGCAACGATTAACCAGTACGAGAGATGGCTTGGTACCTGCACTTGTTTTTGTTTTCCGGAACTGATGATCTGATGGGTGTCACATAGCTTTCATGAAAGAAACTTAAGAG
Organism: Hordeum marinum; assembly: GCA_022496015.1. NCBI lineage: Eukaryota > Viridiplantae > Streptophyta > Magnoliopsida > Poales > Poaceae > Hordeum > Hordeum marinum. The sequence goes on along the minus strand of CM039678.1, from coordinate 501,445,282 downwards.
TACATATATGTGAGTTACTACCAAAAACGTATGCCTTCAGCTCTGCTAGCCAGCATGTTTGTTTATTCCAAAGGTTGGCCGCTGAGCACTACTGCAACTCCACAATGTTATGACTTGTTCTATTATTAATCCATACATGTTCTTCCATTTGGCTATTGCAAAAACTATGTAGAATTGCTTGCCGGAGACGAAAGTCGCGATGGCAGCAGATGAAGGTGACGTACGCTGAACTTATGTCTTGGTTGCTGAGCTGTTGCTTCATCTTGGGTGTTATGTCTGCTCATCAGCTGAGTGTGGACGCCGCTATGGTTGGGTGTTGACTGGGTTCATGTTTGAATGTTATTTGCTGCAACTTCCATCCATGTTTAGAGACTTGGTTAATGCACGAATGTACTTTGGTTCAGTGGTGAGGATTGGAGCTTGTGTTTCTATATGGTAGTTTTGAGTTCTTTCCTGAGAGCTAGACAAAACACAACAGCAGTAATTCTTATTTATCAAATGTAAATCTGCTCTATTTATCGAAATTGTAACGGGATTTGTCCCCTGTTCCGCGTAAAAAGAAAAGCAGAGCTGCACCGAGTGTCTATTCAGAACACTCGGTGACGTGCTCTTAACTTCTAGGCAGCCCCAATGTACATCATCAAATCAAATAGGACGACATCAAATATCCGAGGACATGTCTGGACTTGTTTGTGGACAGCCATAGGAGCGACATGGAATGTCCGTTTTTCTCTTCTAAAAAAATGAATAAAAGTAAACCAAATGTGTTAACAAAATAACAATTTAAATTAATCTCCCTTGAAAATAGAATAACCGACTGTCCGTGCCAAAGGGCCTAATTTTTACCCTCCTTGAAAGTTGCCTCGAAGTTCTTCGCAGGCATTTGTTGCTCAAGTTGTGCTCTTTGAGGATGCAGATACATGACACATGAGGAGGCATAGGTCGCGTTTAGTTTCCTGCATGCAGCCCAACCAGGCCTGCGCGGGATGTGCGTGACCTGTTTGGCTGGCTGCATTTACTATTAGGCCTGCACATCACGAAACTTAAAGCATATTTGGACCTGGCTCGCTGGAAACCCTTAAGTAGACAATTTCTAGCAAGCCAGGTTGAGGCAAGCGCACATGGTGGGCCACTTGCACGAGGGAAGATGGGAGGGATATGAACCAGGGGAGATGGGAGGGATACGAGCTTGTATGATTATCTTCTTCTACCTCTAACAACCTTCTCTCTAATTCTGTTCTTCCTAGTCCCTTCCGATCTACACAACGGTCCTTCGATTCGAGGCAAGGTTTACACGAAAAAGATGCACCTCGATGCTACGGTTCTATTCAGGTGATCGGTTTGTAGTTTCGTCGGTCGTAAGTTCTTAATTTTGTCTTTCCGTTTGAAGCTTTTCTGGATGAATTTTGTCAGATTCATCGCGCACTATCGATCGTTTGAAATTTCCTTTGACCAGCAGCCTAATCTCGCAGTTCCGCACAATACTCGTGTTGTAAATTTTTGGTTTCGACCATCGTAGCTTCATCTCTCTTTGAATAGTAGCCTACTGCACTGCCACCACCATGTCGAGCTCCTCTGTCCTCTGCTAAGAGCCCTCCCGTTCATCCCTCGCGACGCCGATGCCCTTCCCCTCGATCTCCTTGCCCACGTCCTACTACACTAGAGTCGTTTTCGGTGTCGCTCATCTCGGCCTACTCTCTGTCGTCCTCCTACTGCACTGACGCTGCAATGGTGGGCACACTGCTTTCTTGTGTCCTCTGCCTCCGTGCACACTGCAGTTCGCCGCGCCGCCGACGGGGTCGATCATCTTGACCTCCTCTCTCTCGTCCTACTACACTGGAGTCGTTCCCTGCGTCGATCATCTCGCCCTCCTCTCTTGTCCACTGCACTGACGATACCATGTCGCGAGCACTGCATTCTCCTCCTCTGTCCACTGTCTTTGCGCGAGCACCGCAACTAGTTCGCCAACGGTGTCGGCGGCGGCACGCCACACCCACTATCCACTGCAGTCGCCATGGTCCGCCGCACATTGCATTTCTTCTCCCCCTTCCTCTGCTAGCTCTTAATCCTATGTGCTAAGTGCAAGTGCTAGCTCTTAATCATACCCCATGCGGGCAACCAAACATCGTGTAATCGTATGCGTCGAGACAATGCAGGCAACCAAACAACGTGCCAAGTTGATCCCCTAATGCAGGAAGTCCATATGTAGGCAACCAAACAACTTGCAGATGTCGCATATGAGACTGTTTCTCCAAAACCAGACTGAGTGGAGAAGGGTATGCAACGCAGTCACTGTAGCTGAAAGCAACCAAACACGCCCATAGAGTGGGAAAAAAGGCTCCAGGTTGGGTATTTTGGTGGACTGGTGGTGTTGGAGTCACATCCGAACACCCCCAACCCCTCCCCCCTTCCGCCCTGCAGTTTGGCGTCGGTTTACGGGATTTGAGTATGGACCATCCTACCCACATTGCACCCCTTTCTCTGTCACTGAGTTGGCTTCTTGCACACTAGGACGATATTGAATTAAGTGATTACAATAACCCAAAAAGATAAGACAAAGCCTCATTAGTTAAACTAACTAATTAAGTCCAACACACCAAATATGACAAATCAGGGATAAGTTCCGCCGATCCATCCAACCACAAGAACGTACAAAAACACAATACATACGTATGTAAGATGTAACAGTGCTATGCATGCCACATCACGAACAACAACCATGTATTCCCTCCGTTCCTAAATACTTGTCTTTTAGAGATTCAATTATTGACTACATACGAAGCAAAATGAATGAATATACGCTTTAAACTACGTATACATTCATATATAGTCCATAATAAAATCTCTAAAAAGACAAATATTAAGGAACGAAGGAGTACAATCGGAAGCTTGTTGCATGTGTAGTTACGTACACATTACATTCATCAGGAGCGAACTTCTGGGAACTCCCTGGGCTATGCCACGTCGGATAAGCTACAGTTGTTTACAGTGTCGAAGGGGAAAAGCAAGCGATGTGGTGAGGTGTTGCTGACCCATACATACACTCTCCAAGAGAAAAATATCTCCCCCAGATACACCTCCTCTGTCACACGCAACGATCCCCTTCTCCTTACTCGCACGCAATCGCCCTCGATCTCGCCTCTTCTGCCCACGCACTCCCCCCTCTCGTTTCCTCTCCCACGGCCGCCACAAGCACGAACCATAGAGGTGTTGCGTCTCCGGCGGCCATCCACATCCATCGGGAGGAGGCCAAGCAGAGCAGAGCGTCGGCGATGGGAGGGGGCTGGTTCCGTCAGACCGGTCGACCGTGTGGTGTGAGGACAAGGAAGATGGAGAGACGACGGGTGTAGGGGTAGGGGTGGCGGCAGGAGAAGGCGGGTGCAGATCTGCAGGGCCCGTGGTGGCCTTTCTGGAGGAGGACGAGATGGCCGGATGGTGGCGTACTAGTTGCCACTGGCAGAGGATCTTGCCGCCGGCCATGCGGTCGACAAAGCCCAGAGCCAGTCGCTGGAGGGCCCCCTTGCCTGCCTCGTCCAGGTGATTCTTCTAGGGTTCTTGTTTGTTGGTTTTGCTCGTTGCTCAAAAGCTCATTCGTAAATATCTCCTCTCCTATCCTCTGGTTTTAATGTGAGTTGTTGCTCTGGACAACTTCGTCGTGAACCCTCTCACTAGGCATCTCAAGCATTCCCGCTGGCTTACATGGAGCAGACCAGGCAGGAGATCAGGCAGATTGAGATTGAAGGGGAGTGTTTACTCGATTATTTCTTCGATGTGGACAAGGAAGAAGACCCTCTGCAATTCGAAATTTTCACGGAACTACTAATGACAGTGATCCAATTGGAAGTTCCAACTATATCTTGTAGGTAATTATATCAAAAAAAGAAAATCAACTCGTCTATGTGCATAGCATATGATGGACATGAATTTATCCCTGCAGCTTATTGTTTCTAATCTCTTTTCCTAATAAAATTGGGAAGCTATTTTCTGTTTAAAGCTTAAGAAGTTGCAGCGCTTTTGAACTCTATTTGTTAGTTTTATTCACTACAAAGTGTACACCGTACAGACTGCCAGCCACCGCCGCCTCCGCTGATCCTCCTGCATCAACATCAACGACAACATCAAGCCGCTGCTGCTGCTGCTGCTGTTACTGGAGCCGACGACGATGCCACTATTTTTTTTGGTCTACATGCAAGCCACTTCACCAATTAGGATCAGATCAACTGGGTCTTATATCTCTTTCTGTTCCATCCAAATTACTAGATTAATAGTTTTTAACACAATAATTTTTTTTCTCTGATTCTACTTCTTGGCTGCAATTCTGTTATGGAGATCAATTGATTAAAAGGTGCTCGCTCAAACTGCTTGCTGTACCACGGCAACCGCCACTCAGCAGCAACCAACACTTGTATTGTCTAAAAACCACCTACTGTTTTTGATAATGAAAGGATCAAAATGCATCGGCCTTGGTCAGTAGATCTCTCTTAAATGGTGTGGATGAAATATTTCTGTCTAGATATTTAGTTAAGTGTTGGGTCAATTTTTTTTTTGGAGCATATGTCTAACACATGTGAATTGTTTCAGTACCAAGGGCAACAGAGAAATACGGCAAGTGTTCATTTCATTTAGTATTCAACAAGGAACATCTTTTTTTTTATGGAAACTCCTATGAACATGATTGAATTGTACTTCTTTCATGAAGTGTAATTGTTGATTTACAGGATATGCTCCGTCATCCATCTTGTAAGACTGCCACCTTTCTATTAATATAGGCCTATTAATTTGCTTACTATTGCATTTCTGTTAACTATAGTGGTTTTTGCACATGTGTTGCTCTTTTGGGTTGTATATACACATTCACAAGTAACTAACAAGTGCATATACACATTCACAAGTACACCAACAAGATTGGTGTGCATAAGACAACAAAAGAGCACAGGTGGTCCTCATAATAGCAAGTTCGTAATAAAATGTGGAACTCAACGGAAGGTTAAAGACATCAAAGATAGCATATTCACCTGTAGTCAAATCATCTCTGTTGTATATAAGTGCCATCAAGAATCAATCTAAACACATGAATATGTATAAGCTAGATAAGTGAGCACATGAACGCTCAGGAGGCGTCACCTGATGGCGCCTCAACCACTAGTCAGATAACAAGCAATATTTAAGTTTAGCATCACACGATCAATCCAAGCATCGAGCGATCAGTTTGGTCGTTAAGCTCGATCGATCGTAACGGGACACAGAAAAGGAGCGAGCTACGTTTGTGCCTTTTTAATTTCCGCTCGGCCGGCCGGTACGTACGTGCTGCTAGCGACAAGCCAAAATCCTGATTGATTGACGTACTACGGGTGATGAAGAAGGGGAGCAAGAGCAAAAATACAATACGGTTGGGAGTTGGGCGTGCGCTGCGACTTTCTAGCGTCTCGGGCGACTGCAAATTTCAAGCGCCCATGTGTACTTGAATAGGAGATTACAAGACCCGAATTTTATAGGTGACGTGGCAACTTTATACTGTTAACCACCGTTTTTAGAAACCATCGCTTCTGCTTACAAACATCAGCATCCAGGCCACACGTCACGCAAGCCGATGACTCTATCATTCGTGTGACCAGACCCGACACCTTACATCATCGAGGCGGTCTCTAGAGCCGCCGCTAAAACAACCACACTGGCTCCAGGGCCATGCTCTCACCTGAACGATAATGAAACCGTTGGACAACATATAAACCACCAACTTCTAGCAGAACATCAGACTCCAATGCTACGTCCCTATGAGGGAAGTGATGGATACACCACCTAATCCTACTCCGGCCAAGGCTAAAACTTAGGTTCTCACCCGAAGAGAGAGAGAGAGAGATCAAATGACATGGTAGGTGAAAGGGTCTCATGATGACGCCTCGAAGGAGACTAACAAGGTCACGTGACTTTGTTGCTGCTGGCGTCCAAGGCCGGTGCTAGGATTTCACATGAAGCTCACCAACCCTATATCATTGCATCAAGGCCAACCATCTGCTTAAGCAATGATAGCCAAGTGTCATAGACTACTCTTCGTTGCCGGCCTCCACAACCACAACATCACTATCAACCATGGCGGCCCTCAATCCACCCGCAAATTGTGAGCGTACCCATCCTCATCCTAAACCCTAAAACCTTAGTCATAGGTTCGTACCATTTATTTAGAGCATCTACAGCTGGAACTTGCAAATCCGGCCCCTCAAACGCCCGCGGACACGCCCGGGTGCGCAGAAACTGACCGGTCACGCCTCAAATCTGCTAGTCCACATCCAACTCGCTCATATTTCATCCCCTAGATCCATACAAATTTATGTAGAATAGATATCCTACGTACTACGCACTATCCTACTCTTCATCGTTGTCGGAGATGGCCTCTTGCTCAGCCCGAGCCGCCTGCGCCGGCCCGAGCCGCCTACATTGCCTCAGCTGCAGCCCGTGCCGCCTCCATCTGCTGCCGACGTAGTCGCCTAGCCTCCGCAGCCGACTCCGAGTGGATGGAGTTCAGGATGGCCTGCTGCTCCACCCGCAGATCCACGTCCCCCTCCATTGTCGGCGCCTCCTCCTCCCCGGCATCCAGCGGAGGTGCCTCCTTCGCCGGCTCCTGCTTGTCCTCCCCCACACCTAGCGGTAAGGATGGCGATGGGTAGGGTATGGGCAGGGTAGAGCAATACCATACCCATACCCGAATGGTCAGTGGGTACAAAATTCAACCTATACCCGTACCCATGGGTATGAAACTTTACCCATACCCATACCCGATGGGTACCCATACCCATTGGGTACCTGACGGGTAGAGCAAATAATACACAAGTTGTTTATAATTTTACACTCAATGATAGCACATTTGACAAAAAAATCAATTATCTCAACTACATAACAGGTAGATAAGTACATAACCACCACCAAAATTTAGAAATCATAACATACTCATAAGAGAGTAGGAGTAGACGAGTCACATGAAAAACATTGAATAATTGGTGACAATTTAACATTATTTCAAAAGCGGACAGGGTATGGGTATACCCGTGGGTACAAGGCTATACTCGTACCCTACCCATGACTTAACGGGTAGGGTATGGGTATTACCCATGGGTATCGAAGTGTGCCCATACCCGGCCCATGCGGGTACGGTACCCGCGGGTACCCATACCCATGGGTAAAATTGCCATCCTTACCTAGCGGCGAAGCCTCCTCCGCCAGCTCCTCCTCCTCCTCCTCCTCCTCTTCCTCTTCCACCTCCTCCTCCAGATCCAGATCCAGAGGTAGCTCTGCGGCTCTCCTGATCCAGACCTACTCAAGGAGCCAAAGGCGGTGATGGATCGTGTAGTGGCGGCGGCGTGGGGGCTTGGCTGACGGGCTCGGGTGGCGGTGGAGGGATGGAGGAGGTGGATGTGCTAGGGCTGGGGGACGCCGGCCGACTTAAATAGCTGGCTATGGCCATGGACGGCGAGCCGGAGCGGCGCCACGTGTCGTTCACACCGTGGAGACAGTTGAGGCGTTTGTCGGACCGTCGGGTTTCCGGGCGAGTCCGCGTGCGGCCCCTTGTCAGGCCGACGTGGCGAGCGTGCCCGGGCTCCCCCATATTCGCCCCATACTTGGGCTGGATATGAGGGGTGCCTGTTAGTCCGGGCATTTGAGGCTCGTTTAAGGGCCCCGACTGGGTCGATTTTTTGTGACCAGTCAGTGACCGGGCGGCCTGCCCCGGAGTTTGCGACGAATATGAGGGGTCCAGTTGTATATGCTCTTACACGGAGTGCAAAGATGGGCCAATATATGAACATATTTTGCACTCCTTGGGATATATTTCCTAACAACTACTCGGGTAACTGGCGCTGATTTATTACTAGAGCTATCATTTGTCACCTTCTCATTCTCATTGCTTCCTTCCTTGATGTGCTTTGATTTCTTATTTGGTGATTTCTTGCAGGGAAAGATAATATTTAAATAGGGATAGTTGGGCAATCAGAGTTCATCGTCGGGGTGATTTCATGGGTAGTTCTTAAGCCATACAATTGTTCTACCTTGCACTCTAGCTTATGACTCGCCATTTTTGCATCACAACTAATTTTAATGAGCAGTTGTAACATGCTCCCTCTTATTCCCTATTTTCATACTAGAGATAAGAGTATATAATAGATCCGAGTCGTTGATCTCATTAATTAATGGTCTGATTAACTCTTACATTTTTATCTCCCATGTAAAGACGAGGGTAAGAGGGAGCATGTTTAATTTGCTCCCTCTTACCCCCTCTTTTCACATGGACGATAAGAAGGTAAGAGTTAATCAAACCCACTACTTAATGCAATCAACGACTCAGATCTATTTTATACTCTTACCTCTCATGTGAAAAGGGGAGGAAGAGGGAGCATGTTAAAAAACCTCAACTTTTCTTTGACTTTTTTTTCACATGATGGCACATTTCTCTTGCTCTTAAAACAATATGCAATTTTTTATGTCCGAATATGCAATGTGTTGTCTGATTTATGTCCTTAAACAACCACTTAGGACTTGCCAAGAAAGTATCCAATGCATGAGTGAAAGTGCCCCTCACGGGAAACTAGAGTGGAGCTCAAGACCTGGCCGCTTCCAGCCCTCCAAGCACCCCCCGCCGCCGCATGAGCTCGTTGTTAACAAAGCCACATGGCCAACAAGGATGACGATGACGAAGTATCCTTGTTTTAGCACTGCTCTCGATCATGTATGGTTGAATGATCCTTAAGTAGGACCGGAGGGAGTAGATAGACTACATACACAAATAGGAGAATTTTTTCAATGTTAAGTTCTTGGCAGTCTAGTCGTTGGCTCACATGTGGACGCTCGTGGACTTGTTCAAAAATTCCAACGTGAAAACATTTGGAAGCTTTGATTCGCGTACATAGGAGTGCACAAGTGCTTTGGTGGCTTTGAATGGAGAAGTCTTGGAGACTCCTACCCAGTTAGAGTTTGAAACGACCATCTGTGTAGTAGCTCAGAGGTTCCAAATGGATGGCGTTCGGCGACCTTGGGGCGAATTATCAAAGAAATAGTGGGAAAAATTAGATCCTTTTCGGGGTTTTGGAGTTTCATCCTTAAGAACACTTGAGAAAGAACCCGGCTTAGCAACCCCGATCCCCTTTGATTGTATCATCATAGAATCAATGTGATCTTGGATCACCAAAACGTAAAACCTAAGTCTTGAATTGTCCAAAAGTGGTCGATATGAAGTAGGGATCACAAACTATTTCTCTTGTTGCATCTTTTTGGACCTAATCTGAAACATACCCGATAAACCATTAGTCCTTTTGAGATACATTGTCATTGATCATCAAAACTTAACTAGGGATAATGATTGCACCTTCAACGATGCTAGATTTGGTCTGGCAATGGTGTAGGGTCATGTTTTTTCTTTGGTGTATGCAACTTCCATGAGCATGAATGGTCGTGATTTTAGTCTCTAGTAGTGCCACCCCTCTCCGTCCATTGTTAGATTGCTAGTGTGTTGCCATTTTAGTGCACCAAACATGACTTTGGCCTGGTGCATCAAATTCCCCTTATGAGCAGTTTTAACATGCTTCCTCTTACCCCCTCTTTTCACATAAGAGGTAAGAGTATATAATGGATATGAGCCATAGATCTCAATAATTAGTGGTATGATTAACTCTTACATTCTTACCTCGCATGTAAAACGAGAGGATAAGATGGAGCATGTTAAAATTTTCCTTCCCCTTATAGTAATTTCCCACACAGATCCGGTCATCTTGCCACTAGATCTAGTTCTCAACAAGTCCACTCGTTTGTTCTTGTTGGGGAACGTTGCATGAGAAACAAAAATTTTCCTACGCACACGCAAGATCTATCCATGGTGATGAGCATCTATGAGAGGGAGAGTGGATCTACATACCCTTGTAGATTGCTAAGTAGGAAGCGTTAAGAAACGCGATTGGTGTAGTCGAACATCTTCGTGATCCAAATCACCGAGCGTCCCACGATCTCATCATGATCCGTCCCGCGATCCAATCACGATCCGTCCCGCGAACTCATCACGATCCCTCCCGCAATCTCATCACGATCCGTCCCGCGATCTCATCACGATCCGTCCCACGATCTTGATCACAATCCGTCCTATGAACTCATCATGATCCGTCCCGCGATCTCATCACGATCCATCTCGCGATCTTGATCACGGTCCTTCCGATCTAGCGCCAAACGGACGACACCTCCGCGTTCAGCACACGTACAGCTTGATGAAGATCTCCGCCTTCTTGATCCAGCAAGAGGGAGCGGAGAGGTAGAAGAGTTCTCCAGCAGTGTGACGGCGCTCCGGCGATGGTGGTGGAGCTATTCCGGCAGGGCTTCGCCTAAGCACTGCAGAAATTCGATCTAGAGGAGAAACTATGCACTAGAGGAACGGGTAGCACGTGGCTGAAAATCAGGTGCAAAAAAACCTAAAACCTCTAGTATATATAAGAGGAAGAGAGGAGGAGGCTTGTCTCTCAAAGAGCCAGCCCTTGGGTCGGCCAAACCAAGTAGCAGAGGTGGAATCCACCTCCAAATAGGATTCATCCTATTTTTGCCTTTTTCCACCTTTTTCTCTTTGGGCTTTTCTTCCCAGCCTCATGGGCCTTGTGTGGGACTTCCACCAGCCCACAAAGGGCTGGTATTCACTCTCTCACAACCCATGTAGCCTCTTGGGTCGAAATACCCCTCCCGATGGTCTCCCGGTACACTACCGGCACTCTTGGCACACTACCGATGTTGGGGAACGTCGCATGGGAAACAAAAAATTTCCTACGCACACGCAAACCTATCCATGGTGATGAGCATCTACGAGAGGGAGAGTGGATCTATGTACCCTTGTAGATCGCTAAGCGGGAAGCGTTAAGAAACGCGGTTGGTGTAGTCGAACATCTTCGCGATCCAAATCGCCGAGCATCCCGCGATCTCATCACGATCCGTCCCGCGATCCAATCATGATCCGTCCCGTGAACTCATCACGATCCGTCCCGCGATCTCATCACGATCCGTCTCCCGATCTTGATCACGATTTTTCCCACGAACTCATCACGATCCGTTCCGCGATCTCGTCGCGAACCGTCTCGCGATCTCGATCACGGTCCTTCCGATCTAGTGCCGAACGGACAACACCTCCGCGTTCAGCACACGTGCAGCTTGATGATGATCTCCACCGTCTTGATCTAGCAAGAGGAGGTGGAGGGGAGAGAGAGTTCACCGTCAGCGTGACGGTGCTCCGGTGATGGTGGTGGAGCAATTCCGGCAGGGCTTCGCCTAAGCACTGCAGAAATCTAATCTAGAGGAGCACCGGTGGAACGGCTAGCACGTGGCCGTAAAATCTATGTAAAACAGACCCAATCCACCAGTATATAAAGGAGGGAGGGAGAAGAAGCCTTGGCGCCAGCCCAAGGCCTCCTAGGAGTCGGCCGGCTAGAGGGGGAGGAGTCCTACTCCTCCTCCACTCCTAGTAGGAGTAGGACTCTTCCTTTTTAGCCTTTTTTCCACCTTTTCCTTTAGGACTTTTACCTCCTGCGCCATGGGCCTTGTTGTGGCTGTTTATCCAGCCCAATAAGGGCTGGATATCACTCTCCACAGGCCATGGACCCTCTGGGGTCGAAATATCCCTCCCGGAGGTCTCCCGGTACACTACCGGCACTCCCGGTACACTACCGATGAGCCCGAAACTTTTCAGACCAAACTGGGACTTTCTATATATGAATCTTTACCCCCGGACCATTCCGGAGCTCCTCATGACGTCCGGGATCTTATCCGGGACTCCAAACAACCTTCGGTCACCACCATACATAACTCTACACTACCGAAACGTCAACAAACCTTAAGTGTGCAGACCCTGCGGGTTCGAGAACTATGTAGACATGACCAAGACACCTCTATGGTCAATAACCAATGGCGGGACCTGGACGTCCATATTGGTTCCTACATATTCTACGAAGATATTTATCGGTCGAACCTCTATGTCAAGGATTCAGTTAATCTTGTATAACGTTCCCTTTGTTCTTCGGTATGTTACTTGCCCGAGATTCGATCGTCGGTATCTCCATACCTAGTTCAACCTCGTTACTGGCAAGTCTCTTTACTCGTTCCGTAATACAAGATCACGCAACTAACAATTAGTAACATTGCTTGCAAGGCTTATTGTGATGTTGTATTACCGAGTGGGCCCCGAGATACCTCTCCGTCACACGGAGTAACAAATCCCAGTCTCGATCCATGCCAACTCAACAGACACCATCGGAGATACCTGTAGAGCACCTTTATAGTCACCCAGTTACGTTGCGACGTTTGATACACACAAGGCACTCCTCCGATATCCGTGAGTTGCATGATCTCATGGTCATAGGAACATATACTTGACATGCAGAAAACAGTAGCAATAAACTAACACGATCATATGCTACGTTTGTAGTTTGGGTCTTGTCCATCACATCATTCTCCTAATGATATGATCCCGTTATCAAATGACATCTTATGTCCATGGCTAGGAAACCTTAACCATCTTTTGATCAACGAGCTAGTCCATTAGAGGCATACTAGGGACATGGTTTTGTCTATGTATCCACACATGCATTTAAGTCTCCGATCAATACAATTATAGCATGGATAATAAACGATTATCATGAACAAGGAAATTTGATAATAACTAATTTATTATTGCCTCTAGGGCATATTTCCACCAGTCTCCCACTTGCACTAGAGTCAATAATCTAGTTCACATCACTATGTGATTCGCATTGTTATGAATCTAACACCCAATGAGTTCTGGGGCTCGATCATGCTTTGCATGTGAGAGAGGTCTTATAGTCAACGGGTCTGCGATATTCAGATCCGTGTGTACTTTGCAAATCTTTATGTCAAACCGTAAACACTGCTACCAGACTCCACTTGGTACTACTTCCAAATGGCTGCTTCACTATACGTATCCAGATTGCTACTACTAGTCATCTGGATTGGTGTTAAAGCTTGCATCGACGTAACTCTTTACGACTAACTCTTTATCACCTCCATAATCGAGAAACATCTCCTTAGTCCTCTGGTTACTAAGGATAATTTCGACCGCTGTCCAGTGATCCACTCCTGGACCACTCTTGTACCCCTTGACAGAATCATGGCAAGGCACACACAGGTGCGGTACACAACATGGCATAATATAGAGCCTATGGCTAAGGCATAGGGGACGACGTTCGTCCTTTCTCTTTCTTCTGCCGTTGTCGAGCTTTGAGTCTCACTCAACTTCACACCTTATAAATCAGACGAGAACTATTTCTCTGATTGATCCATTTTGAACTCTTTCAACATCTTGTCAAGGTATGCACTCATTGAAAGTCTCATCAAGCATATTGATCTATCTCTATAGATCTCGATGCTCAACAATTAGGTAGCTTTATCCAGGTCTTCCTTTGAAAATCACTTTCCAAATAACCGTTTATGCTTTCCAGAAATTCTACATTATTTCTGATCAACAATATGTCATCCACATATACTTATCAGAAATTCTATAGCGCTCCCACTCACTTTATTGCAAATACAAGTTTCTTGTAAACTTTGTATAGACTCAAAACTTTGATCACCTCATCAAAGTGTATATTCCAACTCCGAGATGCTTGCTTCAGTCCATGGAAGGATCGCCGAAGCTTGCACACCTTTTAGCATCCTTAGGACTGACAAAACCTTCTGGTTGTATCACATACAACCTTTCCTCAAGTAAACCGTTAAGGAAACGATGTTTTGACATCCATCTGCCAGATTTCATAATTGAAAATGCAGCAACTGCTAACATAATTCCAACAGACTGTAGCATCGCTCCGAGTGAGAAAGTCTCATCGCAGTCAACTCCTTTGAACTTGTCATAAACATCTTTGCAACAAGTCGAGCTTTACAAATGGTGACAATTACCATCAACGTGTGTCTTCATTTTAAAGATCCATTTTGTACTCAACGACTTGCCGTCCAACAAGCAAGTCTACCAAAGTCTATACTTGGTTTTCATACATGGATCCTATCTCGGATTTCATGGTCTCCAACCATTTGTCGGAATCCGGGCCCATCATCGCTTCTCCATAGCTCATAGGTTCATCGTTGTCCAACAACATGACCTCCAAGACAGGGTTGTCGTACCACTTAGGAGCAGTACACATCCTTGTCAACCTACGAAGTTCGATAGTAACTTGATCCTGAAGCTTCATAATCATCATAATTAACTTCCTCTTCGACTAACGTAGGCTTCACAGAAACATCTTTTTGCGCTGCGCTACTCTCTGTTTGAACAAAGGTTTAACAACCTCATCAAGTTCTATCTTCCTCCCACTCAATTCTTTGAGAGAAACATTTCCTCGAGAAAGGATCCATTTAAGCAACAAACACTTTGTACTAGGATCTGAGATAGAAGGTTCACCCATCTGATCATAGGGTATTCTATGAAGATGCATTTGTCCGCCTTGGGTTCGACCTCATTAGGTGAAAACATTTTCCACACAAATGTCGTAGCCCCAAACATTAAGAAATGACAGCTTAGGTTTCTATCAAACCATGATTCACACGGTGTCATATCAACGGCTTTAGATGGTGCCCTATTTAAAGTGAATGTAGTTGTCTCTAATGCATAACCCCAAAATTATAGTAGTAAAACGATAAGAGACATCATATCATGCACCATATCCAATAGAGTACGACTATGACGTTCGGACACACCATCACACTATGGTGTTCCAGGTGGCGTGAGTTGTGAAACAAATTTCACATTGTCTTAAGTTGTATGCCAAACTCGTAACTCAGATATTCACTTCCACGATCATATCACAGTCATTTCTATCTTCTTGTCACGATGATCTTAAACTTCACTCTGAATTTGCTTGAACCTTTCAAACGATTTAGACTAGCGTTTCATTAAGTAAATATACACTATATCTACTTAAATCATTAGTGAAAGCAAGAAAATAACGATATCCACTGCCCGCTACATGAATCACTTGATTGCATACATCAACATGTATCATTTCCAATGAATCACTTGCCCACTCCATCCAACGGGGTCCTTTAGTCATCTTGCCCAAGAGGCATGGTTCGCATGTCTCAACCGATTCAAAATCGAATGAGTCCAAAGATCCATCTGCATGGAGTTTCTTCATGCGCTTTATACCAATATGATATTCAGCGGCAGTGCCACAAGTATGTGGTACTATCATTATTAACTTTGTATATTTTGACATCAATGTTATGAACATGTGTATTACTATGATCAAGATTTCAACAAACCATTCTCACTGGGTGCATGACCATTGAAGGTGTTATTCATGTAAACAGAATAACCATTATTCTCTCACTTAAATGAATAACCGTATTGTAATAAACATGATCTAATCATGTCCATGCTCAATGCAAAACACCAAATAACATTTATTTAGGTTCGTCACTAATCCTGAAGGTAGAGAGAGCGTGCGATATTGATCACATCAACCTTGGAAACATTTCCAACACGTATCGTCACCTCACTCTTAGCTAGTTCTCCGTTTATTCCGTAGCTTTTATTTCGAGTTACTAACATTTAGCAACCGAACCGGTATCCAATACCCAGGTGCTACTAGGAGCATTAGCAAGGTACACATCAATAACACGTATATCAAATATACTTCTGTCGACGTTGTCAGCCTTCTTATCTACCAAGTATCTAGGGTTGTTCTGCTTCAGCGACCGCTCACCTCATAACAGAAGCACTTAGTCTCGAGTTTGAGTTCAACTTTGGGTTGCTTCACTTGAGCAGCAACTGACTTGCTATCCATGAAGTTTCCCTCCTTGCTCTTGCCCTTCTCGAAAATAGTGGTTTGATTAACCATCAACACTTGGTGCTCCTTCTTGATTTCTACCTTCGCGATGTCAAACATCGCGAACAGCTCAGGGATCAATATTTCTATCCCTGGAATTTTATAGTTAATCACCAAGTTCTAGTAGCTTTAGTGACGGTGACTTGGAGAACTATATCAATCACTATCTTATCTGGAAGATCAACTCCCACTTGATTCAAGCGATTGTAGCACCGAGACAATCTGAGCACATGCTCAACGATTGAGCTATTCTCTTTCATCTTGCAGGCAAAGAATCCTGTTGGAGATCTCATATCTCGCAACACGGGCACGAGCCTGAGATCACAATCTCAGCTCTTAGAACATCTCATATGTTCCGTGACATTCAAAACATTTCGGAGCCTCAATTCTAAGTCGTAATACATGATGCACTAAACTATCAAGTAGTCATCGGAACGTGCCTGTCAGATGTTCACAACATCTACAGACGACGCTAGAGGGGGTGGCGCAACGTGCGGTGCATTAAGGACATAAGCTTTATGTGGAGCAACGAGGACAATCCTCAGATCACGGACCCAGTCCGCAATACTGCTACCATCATCTTTCAATTTTATTTCTCTAGGAACATATAAAAATACAAGGGACCTACAACGTGAGCTAGTAATCTACGACATAATTTGCAAAGACACTTTGACTATGTTCATGATAATGAGTTCAATTAATCATATTACTTAAGAACTCCCACTCAAATTGACATCCCTCCGATCATTCGAGTGATACATGATCCAAATTCACCAACTCAAGTCCGATCATCACGTGAGTTGAGGTGGCTGCAATGGTGAACATCATTATGTTGATCAGATCTACTATATGACTCATGTTCGACATTTCGGTCTCTTGTGTTCCGAGGCCATGTCTGTACATGTTAGGCTCGTCAAGTTTAACCTGAGTGTTCTGCACGTGCAAATCTGGCTTGCACCCGTTGTATGTGAACGTAGAGTCTATCACACCCGATCATCACGTGGTGTCTCAACACGACGAACTTTCGCAACGGTGCACACTCGGGGAGAACACAATTTATCTTGAAATTAAGTGAGGGATCACCTTATAATGCTACCGTCGTCCTAAGCAAAACAAGGTGCATAAAAGGATTAACATCACATGCAAATCATAAGTGACATGATATGGCCATGAACTTGTGCTTTTGATCTCCATCTAGAAAGCACCGGCATGATCTCCATCGTCACCGGCACGACACCATGATCTCCATCATCTTGATCTCCATCAACGTGTCGCCATCGGGGTTGTCACGCCCTGCATGCTTCTACTACTATTGCTACCATCTAGCGATAAAGTAAAGCATTACATAGTGCTTAATGATTGACACGCAGGTCATACAATAATTAAAGACAACCCTATGGCTCCTGCCGGTTGCCGTACTCACTGACATGCAGGTCGTGATAATCTATACATCACATGATTATCTCATACATCACATATATCACATCATGTAATTGGCCATATCATATCACAACATACCCTGCAAAAACAAGTTAGACGTCCTCTAATTGTTGTTAAATGTTTTACGTGGCTGCTACGGGTATCTAGCAAGAACAATTCTCATCTACGCAAAAACCACAACGGTGATACACTAGTTGCTTTTCAACCTTCTCAAGGACCGCCTTTGTCGGATCTGATCCAACTAAAGTGAGAGAAACTGTCACCCGCAAGCCATCTAAGCAACAAGTTGCGTCGAGGGAACCGGTCTCTTGTAAGCGTACGAGTAATGTTGGTCCGGGCCGCTTCATCTCAAAATCCCGCTGAACCAAAATACGACCAAGGGAGGAAGCAATCTAAGCATCAGCACCCACAAACCTTTTGTGTTCTACTCGAGATCTCATCGAACCATCAACCTAGCTCATGATGCCACCGTTGGGGAACGTCACATGGGAAACAAAAAAATTCCTACGCACACGCATACCTATCCATGGTGATGAGCATCTACGAGAGGGATAGTGGATCTACGTATACTTGTAGATTGCTAAGCGGGAAGCGTTAAGAAACACGGTTGGTGTAGTAGAACATCTTCGCGATCCAAATCGCCGAGCATCCCGCGATCTCATCATGATCCGTCCCGCGATCCAATCACCATCCGTCCCGTGAACTCATCACGATCTGTCCCGCGATCTCATCACGATCCGTCTCACGATCTTGATCACGATTTGTCTCGCGAACTCATCACGATCCGTTCCGCGATCTCGTCGCGAACCGTCTCGCGATCTCGATCACGGTCCTTCCGATCTAGTGCCGAACGGACAACACCTCCACGTTCAGCACACGTGCAGCTTGATGACGATCTCCACCGTCTTGATCCAGCAAGAGGAGGTGGAGGGTAGAGAGAGTTCACCGGCAGCGTGACGGCGCTCCGGTGATGGTGATGGAGCAATTCCGGCAGGGCTTCGCCTAAGCACTTCAGAAATCTAATCTAGAGGAGCACCGGTGGAACGGGTAGCACATGGCCGTAAAATCTGTGTAAAACAGCCCCAATCCACCAGTATATAAAGGAGGGAGGGAGAAGCAGCCTTGGCGCCAGCCCAAGGCCTCCTAGGAGTTGGCCGGCTAGAGGGGGAGGAGTCCTACTCCTCCTCCACTCCTAGTAGGAGTAGGACTCTTCCTTTTTAGCCTTTTTTCCACCTTTTCCTTTAGGACTTTTACCTCCTGCGCCATGGGCCTTGTTGTGGCTGTTTCTCCAGCCCAATATGGGCTGGCTATCACTCTCCACAGCCCATGGACCCTCTGGGGTCGAAATACCCCTCCCGAAGGTCTCCCGGTACACTACCGACACTCCCGGCACACTACCGATGAGCCCGAAACTTTTACGGCGACCAAACTGGGACTTCCTATATATGAATCTTTACCCCCGGACCATTTTGGAGCTCCTCATGACGTCCGGGATCTTATCCGGGACTCCAAACAACCTTCGGTCACCACCATACATAACTCTACACTACCGGAACGTCAACAAACCTTAAGTGTGCAAACCCTGCGGGTTCGAGAACTATGTAGACATGACCGAGATACCTCTACAGTCAATAACCAATGGAGGGACCTGGACGTCCACATTGGTTCCTACATATTCTACGAAGATATTTATTGGTCGAACCTCTATGTCAAGGATTCAGTTAATCCCGTATAACGTTCCCTTTGTTCTTCGGTATGTTACTTGCCCGAGATTCAATCGTCGGTATCTCCATACCTAGTTCAACCTCATTACTGGCAAGTCTCTTTACTCGTTCCGTAATACAAGATCCCGCAACTAACAATTAGTCACATTGCTTTCAAGGCTTATTGTGATGTTGTATTACCGAGTGGGCCCCGAGATACCTGTCCGTCACACGGAGTAACAAATCCCAGTCTCGATCCATGCCAACTCAATAGACACCATCGGAGATACCTTTAGAGCACCTTTATAGTCACCCAGTTACGTTGCGATGTTTGATACACACAAGGCACTCCTCCGATATCCGTGAGTTGCATGATCTCATGGTCATAGGAACATATACTTGACATGCAGAAAACAGTAGCAATAAACTGACACGATCATATGCTACGTTTGTAGTTTGGGTCTTGTCCATCACATCATTCTCCTAATGATGTGATCCCATTATCATATGACATCTTATGTCCATGGCTAGGAAACCTTAACCATCTTTTGATCAACGAGCTAGTCCATTAGAGGCATACTAGGGACATGGTTTTGTCTATGTATCCACACATGCATTTAAGTCTCCGATCAATACAATTATAGCATGGATAATAAACGATTATCATGAACAAGTAAATATGATAATAACTAATTTATTATTGCCTCTAGGGCATATTTCCAACAACCGATACTCCCGGTACACTACCGGTGAGCTCGAAACTTTATCGGCGACCAAAATAGGACTTCCTATATATGAATCTTTACCTCCGGACCATTCCGGAGCTCCTCGTGACGTCTGGGGTCTCATCCGGGACTCCGAACAACCTTCGGTCACCACCATACATAACTCTATACTACCGTAACGTCACCAAACCTTAAGTGTGTATACCCTACGGGTTCGAGAACTATGTAGACATGACCGAGACACCTCTACGGTTAATAACCAATAGCGGGACCTAGATTCCCATATTGGTTCCTACATATTCTACGAAGATCTTTATCGGTCGAACCTCTATGTCAAGGATTCAGTTAATCCTGTATGATGTTCCCTTTGTTCTTCGGTATGTTACTTGCCCGAGATTCGATCGTCGGTATCTCCATACCTAGTTCAATCTCGTTATCGGCAAGTCTCTTTACTCATTCCGTAATACAAGATCCCGTGACTAACACTTAGACACATTGCTTGCAAGGATTTATTGTGATGTTGTATTACCGAGTGGGCCCTAAGATACCTCTCCATCACACGGAGTAACAAATCCCAGTCTTGATCCATGCCAACCCAACAGACACCCTCGGAGATACCTATAGAGCACCTTTATAGTCACCCAGTTACATTGCGACGTTTGATACACACAAGGCACTCCTCCGATGTCCGTGAGTTGCATGATCTCATGGTCATAGGAACATATACTTGACATGCAGAAAATAGTAGCAATAAACTGGCACGATCATATGCTACGTTTGTAGTTTGGGTCTTGTCCATCACATCATTCTCCTAATGATGTGATCCCGTTATCAAATGACATCTCATGTCCATGGCTAGGAAACCTTAACCATCTTTTGACCAACGAGCTAGTCTACTAGAGGCATACTAGGGACATGGTGTTGTCTATGTATCCACACATGTATCTAAGTTTCCGATCAACACAATTATAGCATGGATAATAAACGATTATCATGAACAAGGAAATATGATAATAACTAATTTATTATTGCCTCTAGGGCATATTTCCAACAGTCTCCCACTTAGCACATGGATCCTCGTGTGAGATGTAACATCCCTCCCCATGTTGCCATGTCCTTTTAGGGTTACTGGGGCTGGTTGTTTTTGGTCAACATGGACGTGCAACATCCTATGGCATGTCCTCTTGCGTTTTCCACCATCACCAGGGTGATCCCCTTTTCTTTGAATCTTTAGCTTATCTAGGTGGCAGTTGGATGGACAATGTGAATTTGTTTCACTGTGCTCTCCTAGTACTTGTTCTTCACTCATGCATGTTTACCTAATTGGCTCTCTCGGTGTTGGCGGTCGATGTTGTTGTCTTGGTGGTGCATGCACCCCCGTTGTGGATGTGGTCATGTTTTTCCACGTGTTGTAAGCCCATGGATAGTCATAGATCCATACCTAATTGTAATTTACTTCTGTGTTATTTCGGTTGCTAGGTTCCTTAGAGATCGTCAATCATAGGCGTTCATATATTTGAGCTTTAGGTTGTGGTTTCGGTTATGCCATCATTGGCGGTGTAAGGGTTGTGGCGTTGTTTGAGTTGTGCCATCTTTGGTGTTGTAAGGTCGAGCCACCTTCGACATTGTACTTTTTTCTTGTTAATGAATAACATGCAACTCTCCTGCATAGTTCGAGAAGGAAAACCCTTTACTCACCCCGTTTTGTTATGATTTTAAAATTTAAATTATTATGCAGTTTTATAGCTTTTCCATGTCATTCACTCTCACCATGATTTCTTAAAAGGTACTACTCTAAAAAAACATCTTATATTTACTTGCAGAGGTAGTATCTTATATGTCTATGTAAAAGCAAAGGATCTTTCTGCATGCGTATCTTAAGTGATTTATAAGAATCATTCATCTTATTTTTGCAGCGTATCAGTTTATATGTTGTCATCAAAAAATTGTAATATCATGTCCTTTTAATTTCACATATTGTAGCGAAGCGTTCCCAATAAACATTGTTTAATTTTCTGCATGCACGCAAATTTTCTTGATAATGGCATTCATGGATGTGCGGAAAAAATTAGTGCTCCGATACTCTTTCAAAAATAGTTTTTTGGAGTATAGTGTTTTTTTGCCCATACCTCCATGAATGGTGTTCCATCATGAAAATTTGCACCCATGTAAAACACTTATGTAAGAGCACATTTCTCCATGTGTGGTTTTGGGTAATTGATGACACCCCTATGGACTAATGGTTGCCTTGAGTTATATTCGAAGGATTTGTCGATAGGCACTTCTTGAAGTCCATCTGTTGGGTTTCAAGGAGTTTATATGGTGACCAAGGTGGTATTCAAGGTTCATCCAAAGATTGGTCATGTGGGAGTTGAGCTTATTGCAAGCATGTCTTGAAGAAGAAGATTGTGTAAGCATTCATGCTTACCTTCAAGACATCATCTTTATGAAGAGGGAAGCTAAGATACAAGGTTCATCAATACTAAGTCAAAAAGTGAATCAAGTTGATCAACACACAAAGCATACACGATGTACTGAGAGGGATCAAGTGATCCCATGGTGTGGTAAGCATTGTCCATTATGCTTTGTGTACTAACCCATGGTCTATGTGAGAGTTCTTTGTGGGGTAGGTATATTTCCATGGGCTTGCATCAAGAGGCAGATCCCATACATCCCATGGAAGATGACATCTAGTGGAGATCATCATCAAGGTTGCGATGTGCAAGATCAAGTGAAGCATCACGGAGAGATCATGCTTGAGGCTCGCCATTCATTGTAGTGACAATGGACTTGTGAAGATGTGCCGAAGAGTGGCTCACCCAGAGTGGAGTATGGGGGAGCAATCATCTAGTCTTCATCATGTCAGCGCAATCAAGAAATGTGGTCCATCTTGAGGAAGTCAAGATCATCATAATCTAGCTCAAGTGGACTATGTGCAAAGCTAAGGTTTGACCTTGATAGGGTTTTCTATTTTACCGGTCTCATAGTGGTAGTTGAGAGACCGGGTTATAGGATCGATTGTCGTACTATCAAGGGGGGCTCTCAATTAAGTAGCTTGATCGTATCATTCATTGAGAGCTCAAACCATTGCATTCTTGGCATCATCGTATTTCTTGGTTCTTGGTTGGCTTTTCTCTATGTGGGTTCTTGACCTTGTGGTTATCTTCGTGACAAGCTCTAGTACATCGAAAACGGATTTCATATGTTTCGTCTATTGTGTTTTCGGTGTTGGAAGTTTTACCGGTCTTATTCGAGGAAGGGTTCTCACCATTTTCTTATGGGACTTTCCTCATTTTCTTCTTATTGATATTTCAATCAAGATTCTATTAGCACATGTCTTTAACTTTCCAACAAACTTTGTTTCATTGAATTTGGAGTCCGTTTGCAAAAGTTGTGGCAGTTTTGGTGTTCTTAAAAGGCTGCAGCGGTACTACCGTGGCTAGAGCGGATGTAATTTTTTACTACTGCTCTGGAGCGGTACTACCGCGGCTCCAAGAGCGGTACTACCGCTCCAGACCAAAATCTCGTGTTATTTACAGCCGTGGTAGGCACGGATGAAATGTAATAGTACCGCTTGCAAGCAGTAGTACCGCTACCCGTAGCGGTAGTACGACTATGCGTAGGGATAGTACCACGAGGACGAGCGGTAGTACCGCTCCGGCGGTTCTACTGGCCTTTTGCCTTCTCAGTGTTGTTTTTCAAAGGGGTACTACCGCCCTTGCGGTAGTACCGCTCCTTGGAGAGGTAGTACCGCTCTTTGCGGGCTGTGAGGATAACGGTTGGATTTTTTCCCACCTATAAAAGGAGGTCTTCTTCTCCAATGGACCTCATATTTTGAGCTCATGTTCTTCTCCCATTGTTGACCTTCTTCGAGCTTGCTAACTCTCAATCCCTCCAGTGATTCTTACTAGTTCTTGAGGGAAAAGAGAGACGAGATCTAGATCCACATTTCCACCAATCACTTTCTCCTCTAAGTGAGGGAAACCCCTTGGATCTAGATCTTAGAGTTCTTCGTGTTCTTCTTTGTTCTTCCTCTCATTTCCCTCCCTAGCATTACTTGCTTTGGTGGGATTTGGGAGAGAAGGACTTGGGCACTCCGTGTGCCCTTGCCATTGCATTTGGTGCATAGGTTTGAGTTCTCCACGGTGATACGTGGAAGTGAGAAGTTGAGAAGCTATTACAATTGGGTGTTTGAGCACCCTAGAGCTTGTTCCTCTTGGGTGCTTTGGCGCCCTAGATGGTTGGTGGTGCCTTGGAGCTCAATCTTTGTGGTGCAAAGCTCCGGGCAAGCTTTGGGCTCTCCAATTAGGTTGTGGAGATTGCCCCGAGAATTTGAGGTCACCTCGGAGCAACAATCCATTGTGGTGAAGCTTTGTGGTGTCGTTGGGAGCCTTGGAGATTGCCCCAACCTTGTTTGTACGGGTTCGGTGACCACCCTTAAGGGTCCCTTAGTGGAATCACGACATCTTGCATTGTGTGAGGGCGCGAGGAGATTACGGTGGCCCCGGTGGCTTCTTGGGGAGCATTGTGCCTCCACACCGTTCCGAATGGAGATTAGCATCCGCAAGGGTGTGAACTTTGGGATACATCATCGTCTCCGCGTGCCTCGGTTATCTCTTACCCGAGCCCCTTTACTTATGCACTTTACTTTGTGATAGCCATATTGTTTCTTGTTATATATCTTGCTATCACTTAGTTGTCTATCTTGCATAGAATAAGTTGTTGGTGCACATAGGTGAGCCTAGTTGTTTTAGGTTTTGTACTTGACTAATTAAATGATAGTTTTATTCCGCATTTGTTCAAGCCTAAACCGTAATTATTTTAAAGCGCCTATTCACCTCCCCTCTAGGCGACATCCACATCCTTTCAACTTATCAATGTTTATCTAAAAAACAGATGCTCTTGGTGTTTTTTAATGTTTTTTTATAATTTAGTGTTCATGTGAGTGCATGTGCACCCGGGAACAGAAACTCCATGTCCTTCTCCTATGACATGCCACAAATATCATTCTCTAGAACTGAAGCAAATGTTGGCGGAAAACGAGGATCATCTTAAATTCAAGGTGTATGGAATTACTGAAACTACCAGGCGACTAGATTTGAGCATAATACTAGTTGCCCATGTAGTACAACTCTCATAGTGGGGTACCATTTTATTTTATTTCGAAATTGGAGTATCATAATCTAGTATCGTGTAGTGCAAACTAGGCACATAGCTGATGTGATATGGCATTGATTGATGAAAGAGAGAATACTATGTCATATAATTGATATTGTATCATAATAAATGAAGTGCTACTATGAATCATACAAAATAATCAACGAGGTCATCTAAAATACTAACCGATGATACTAATGCACTATGAAGATAGTGTCATTATGTATTGGCCATGAAGACCGCGTCGTGATCCACGTATAGAGAGGTCCTCATAGTCACGCTCCCGCCACGAATCTTATGAAATAATACTTTACTTGTTGCCACCTCGAGAATCTTATGTAGCGGGTCAATGACTATGACAAGTAACAAGGGGAGAGAGGGTCCCCTTGCCTAAGCCCCCGGTCGTGACAGATTGGGATGTCGGCTAGGCCGTACAACATAATGCGTGAGGATGATGTGCAGAGGAGGCCAGTCTAATTTAAGAACGTAGTCAGTAAGCCCTGCCTTTGCGGGAGGTCAATGATATACTATCATTTGAATGAGTCAAATGCCTTTCAGATATCAATCAAGAAGGGACATTGGTTTTTCATGTGTAGACGTCACGCGAGATTACATACATACATGAAGTTATAATGTATGCTCCTCGTCATGAAGGTGCTATGGGTATTGCATATAAACACGTGCATCTGAGGAGCCAGGCGGATGGGAAGGACCTTCACAATTATTGTACCAAATGCATGGATAAGACTAATAGGACGGTAATCAGAGACCTCCCTAGGTCACCTCTTTCTTTTGGAGGAGGACAAATTGGTGGTGTTCAGCAAATGGAGGTTAGCCGTGCGCAGACTGGTAAATGAGGAGAAAACACTCATGATGTCCACCTTGATAGTTCTCAAATATTTGTATAAAACAAGCAGTAAAGCCATCAGGGCCGGGAGCTTTGTCACTTGGCATTTTATTAGTTGCGTCACACACCTTCTCCTCGGAGATGGGATCCCCAAGGCAAGACATATCATGAGGCTCCATATTGCACTCCTCCCAAGTGAAATCCATGGACCTCGTCACCCCTTTCCCCATCACTTTGGAGAAGTGCTCATGGAAAATTTGTTCCTTTCGCACATGCTCAAGCACCCATCCAAGGTTATGTTTCAGCATATTAACGTGATTCTTTCTCCTCCTTGCATTAACCCGTCGACGTGATTCTTGCATCTTTTCGGCAACGTCACTGCCTCTCCACTAAATTCCAAAATATCTCGGTGGTTCCTTTTGGTGCGTCCAGCTCAACCTGGCAAACATCCTTCATGGGCTTCTGGCTGCTCAGGCGTCCTTCAACTGAAATATTTTGGGCTGTCTGTCTCGATGTGGAAACTGAGAAAGGTAGACTTCTAATACCTGGAAGACAAGGTGGCCTCCAAGTAGACCACGGATGGGCAAAGCATTACTGCTATCAATCGTTGTGACCTTGTAAAATTGGTGCTCTCTTCGCAAATCAGCTTCTCCATCACTCTACTTGTCGTGCCTCCATCCATGTTGCAATAACAAAAAAAGATCGAGAAGGCCTTCCTTTAGAAAAGGATGGACAAAACCGTCGGTGCAAAGTGCAAGCTAAGCTAAGACATGGTGTGTCGGACATTGGATCTTGGTGGCCATGGTTTGCTTAACACAGAGAAGTTTCCTCGGGCTCTCAGATTGAGGTGGCTTTGTTTCAATGGAAAGACCCAACCAAGATTTGGGGGGGGGGGGGTATGGGAAACCCTCGTGACGAGATGTATTCCACCTTGTTCTATGCCTCCTTGACCATCTTTGTTGGTAATGGAGCGAGGACACCTTTCTGGGACGCACCATCGGTGCATGACCGCAAGCCAATAGAAATTGCGCCTCTCATTTGTGAGGCTTCCTAAAGACAAAAACTGAAAGGTGTGGAAGCTCTCAACAACTATGCATGGGTCTCCATAATAACCACCTCATCACCCTTTTTGCTCACGGACTTGAGACAATTTGTAGCCCTTTGGATAAACTTCGTGGCTTCCATCTTGACGCTAATGGCAAAGATGTGATTGTTTGAAAGCACACCGCTAGCGGGCTCTACATGGTCGAATCGGCATACAAGGCGCCATACCTAGTTATCTTCCAATTCCCAATGGGACACATTGTGTGGAAGGCCTGGGCACCATCCAATGTCAAGTCCTTCGCTTGGTTGGCTATACAAAACATGGTTTGGAAGGCGGATTGATTGGAGAAGCGAGGATGGCCAAACTGTGGCATATGCCTACTTTGCAAGAGGGACCAGGAGTCCATTGATCGTCATTTCTACAAATGCCGATTCTCTATATGGCTATGGGGATTGCCCAATGAATGTTTCCAACTTGTGACATTGGTACAACCTCTTCGCACTTCTCGAGATCCCTCGAATATTGGTGGGTGAGCCATTCTGACAAGCCAATCCCTAGTAGAAAAGCGATGGCCTCACATATCATGCTTGTCATCTGGACCATTTGAAATGAGAGGAATGCACATGTATTCCTCCAAAAGAGCGCACCACCGACGGTCCTCCTCGGCATTGTCAAGAAGGAGGCCAAGTTTTGGGTCACCGGGAGTGCTAGGAAGTTGGGACAAATTATGCCGCGAGAGTAATGGCTCCATGTTATTCAGGGTGCTGTAGCACTATCCGTGTTGTAACACAAACTAAACTCTATTCCCTTTCTTAATTAATGAATGAGGTAAATCTTTTGCCTCTTGTTAAAGAAAAGTATGGTATTCCTATTATGACCAATAGGGATGCAAATTTGAAACTTTTGGGTACCCTCGATCCTACTTAGTTCAACCAAGTAAAGTTTCAAAAACCCTCAAGGTTCCAAATTTACATGCCTAATGACCAGCCTTATTATACGGACCCACTTTGTGTGCCCGCAGTTGCTGCTATCTTGACTTGATAGTACGTACATAAATCACGGGTTACATCCTTCTCCGTTCCAATGTCCCATCACCAAATCAATACGTATTATAATAACTTTGATCTTATCAGATTAATTAAGATACTATTACAAAGTACTAGTTCATGATGAGCATGGGACATGTGAAGACATGATTGGAATTAGCTGGCTCTGAATGTGATCGTTACCCATAAAGGCCCACAACCACACACTAAAACTCGTTGATACAACTATTCATATACACACGAAAGGCATTGCCTACACGAAATGCCATTTGGTGGTGACATGCATGTGAGCAATATATGAAGATAGATCAGTTTTTGGCACCTACGTAGACGTGCGCTGCTCTTTGTCAATCATACTTCTCTGCAGCCCTAGCGGCCTAACTTTGACCATGCTACATGCATCTCATGCAACTGACAGACCGCTATAAATAGGCAGCTCGTGCACGCCACAGCTAAGCAAGCTACTGAGCCATCACTACACTGAGTTTACGTACGTAGCTAGATCAATTATTAGTGAGCTTCCTTAGCATATCTGCCATGGCTTCCAGCAGCAGGAGCAGGGCATGGCATTGCTTGCTCGCCCTCTTCCTCCTCTCCTCCACCGCGTATGGGCAGCTCTCGCCGTCCTTCTACGCCACGAGCTGCCCGCTGCTGGAGCTCACCGTGCGCGCCACCATGGTCACCGCGCTCCTCGCCGAGCGCCGAATGGGCGCCTCCCTCCTCAGGCTCCACTTCCACGATTGCTTTGTTCAAGTAATAATTTACTCTCTTAAATAGCAATCATATTTATAGCTTGTGTTTTCTGAAAGTTGCGTAATGGAAGTTGCCTTTCGTCTAAAGAATCCATATTCATACACGTCGATCGATTTAAAATCGTGTGTATTATGTATGCAGTAGGTAGTGAGCAAATATTCAGGTCACGCTTAATTTCGTTTTCAAAGGCCAGGATGTCCTTTTCAAAAGTGTTAATATTATAATATATGGTGGAATTTTGACAGGGCTGTGACGGATCCATTCTTCTGGATGACGTGGGCACCAGCTTCACGGGCGAGAAGACCGCCTTCCCGAACGTCAACTCCGTGCGCGGCTACGAGGTCATCGACCGGATCAAGTCGGCCGTGGAGCTGGTCTGCCCCGGCGTCGTCTCCTGCGCCGACATCGCCGCCCTCGCCGCACGCGACGGCACGTTTCTCGTACGTACAATAGTGGACAACTGCACGTGCATGCATGCATAGTGTCAAAAGTGTGTGCAGATTTAATACTGACAACGCCTGGATTTGTCGTTCCTGCAGCTAGGCGGCCCGAGCTGGGCGGTGCCGCTGGGCCGGCGGGACTCGACGACGGCGAACCTGGCGGAGGCGAACACCGACCTGCCCGCGCCGACGCTGAACCTCGACCAGCTCATCCGCGCGTTCGGCAAGAAGCAGCTGAACCCGCGGGACCTCACGGCGCTCTCCGGCGCGCACACCATCGGATTCTCGCAGTGCCAGTTCTTCCGCGACCACATCTACAACGGCACCAACATCGACCCGGCCTTCGCGGCGCTGCGCCGGCAGACCTGCCCCGCCGCGGCCCCCGCCGGCGACGCCAACCTGGCGCCGTTCGACGTGCAGACGCAGCTCGTCTTCGACAACGCCTACTACCGCAACCTGCTCGCCCAGCGCGGCCTGCTGCACTCGGACCAGGAGCTCTTCAACGGCGGCTCCCAGGACGCGCTGGTGCGCCAGTACGGCGCCAACCCGGCGCTCTTCGCCGCCGACTTCGTGTCCGCCATGATCAAGATGGGGAACATCTCCCCCCTCACCGGGACCAGCGGCCAGATCAGGCGCAACTGCAGGGTCGTCAACAGCTAGGCTAGCTGATCCATCATCCATCGTCGTTTCAGGATCGATACGTGGTGATGGAGATGTGCGAGGGTTGGTTGGCGACGAAGGTAACCAACCAGGGCTAGCGTGCGTGCATGCATGCATGCATGGCACAATAAGAGCCGTTTGGTTCAGGTTTAGATGATTGTCACGTTAATTTGTCTGTGCTTCATCATGTAAGTTGCCGGTCTGTGCAGTACTGTTATGGTAATCAAGCAACTCTCGAATGTGTATTGAATGACTTTGTCCTTGAAAAAAAAGAATGACCTTGTTGTGGTCTGGGTCAAAGGATTGAGAATTTCAACTAGATCACCATGTGTAGAACGGGGTCATATATGAAGACTTGAGCAAAAAAGGAAAAAAAAGAAATTGAGCAGAGCAGATCGTCCATGAGAAAAGGAGTCCCTATAAGAAACTAACAGAAAAGGTTAAATAGGTGAACCAATCTGTGATTGGATGGTTATAGAAAGACTGTGGTATCTTCAACCCATCTGGATTCAAGTTCTGGTGCTCGCATTTATTTTTTAATTTATTTTAAGATTTCCGACGATGCGCATTCAGTGAAAGGAGATGTTTCGTCGACGACGAGGTGCTTACGGTGACTTCGTAAATCTCAAGTTGATATGCCGGCTCAGTCTCTCGAAGGTGTTCATAAAGATAGAATGTGCATGCGTTCATAGGGGTGAATGTATACACGTATATGTGAACACTTTGCGTCCGTACAGTGTTAAAAAAAAGATCATACAGGGATGACCTCTCACAATGAGGCACCAAAGACTATTCACAAAAAAAAAATGAAGCACCAAAGACACCACCAGATTATAAATAAAAGACAAGTCAACATAGAGAGGTCAACCAATTATAACAATCATTCACTACCGGAAAAACTTGCGATGCCGACGGCCAAATCTATGCCGACGGCCCCCGTCGGCATAGATGGGCATATCCCGACGGCCCGGCTAAAGCCGTCGGCATATAAAGGCTGTCGGCGTATATCAATCTATGTCGACGGCAGCCGTCGACATAGTGAGGCCGTCGGCATATCTCTGACTATGCCGACAGTGGCCGTCGGCGTAGCCCGACCATCGACATATGTGTGGGCCCGGCCGCCCCGGTTTTAACAGCCGGTTGACGCCGTCATACGTATGCCCACAACCCTAACGTCGGTCGTCGGCATACCTATCTCCGGCCCCACGGTGCCGCGGATCGCTGACGTGGCAGGGAGCTATGCTGACGGCTATGCCGTCGGCAAATCTATGTTCATTTTTTTCATTTTTTCATAATTTTTTGTTTAAAATAATTAATTAAATAGAGCTATGCCGACGGCATAGCTTCAAAAAATATTGAATTTTCTTTTTTTTTTGAAAAAAAATTAATTAATTAAATTAAGCTATGCCGACAGCATAGCCGTCGACATAACTTCAAATAAAATTGAATTTTCTTTTTTTTCCTTTTTTTATAATTTTTTATTTTAAAAAATAACTAAATAGAGCTATGCCGTCGGCATAGCCCGGTTAATTTTACATTTGTTTTCTGTTTTTAGTTTCTATTTTAAATTGCTTATATCTTTTAAGATATTTGATGTTTTTGAGTGATTCTTTTTGCATTAGATTCAAAATTTTGTCTAGTTTCTGTTTGTGCCATTAGTTTTCAAATTTGAATGGTTTAAATTTTAATTTGTTCAAATTTTCTTCAAACCCTAGATTGTGAATAACTTGAGTTTACAAATAGTTTTTAATTTAATTCTTTTTGCTCCTAGTCACGGGTTAGATTTTTGTGACAGTAAGATTTATTTGGTTATTTTTATAATAATTGAAATTAAGATTTTAATTTCAGTGTCATTTACCTCAAAATAATCATTAAATGCATGAAAATAGCAAATGAAGTTAGAAAGGTTTGAAATTTGAGGATGTGACTTTGAATGGTGCATATTGAATGCACAAAAATTCTAGAATTGAAATAGGTTAAAAAAATGAAATGCCTTTGTAACAGACGAGTTTTCGTGCGAAAGCTTGATATTTCGAATCAGATGGTCCAGTTTGTACACGAAGTGCATCCAGTTTTTACCGTAACCCTGTCAACTTTTTAGCATAAGCTATGTGGGTGAAATGATGATATCATGCCAAGTTTCAACCTTTTCAGAGTTCATTTTTAGTGATTGTCAATTTTACGGTCATTTAGCTCAAAAAAATCATTAAATGCATGAAAAATAGCAAATGAAGTTAGAAAGGGTTAAAATTTAAGGATGTGGATTTGAATGGTGCATATTGAATGTACAAAAGCTCTGGAGTTGAAATAAGTTAAAAAAAATAAAATGCCTTTGTAACAGACGAGTCTTCGTCCGAAAGTTTAATACTTCGAATCAGATGGTCCAGTTTGTACACGAAGTGCATCCAGTTTTTGTCGTAATCCTCTCAACTTTTTAGCATAAGCTATGTGTGTGAAATGATGATACCATGCCAAGTTTCAACCTTTTCAGAGTTCATTTGTAGTTCTTTTCAATTTTAGGGTCATTTAACTCAAAAAATCATTAAATGCATGAAAAATAGCAAATGAAGTTAGAAATGATTGAAATTTGAGGATGTGGATTTGAATGGTGCTGAATGCACAAAAAATCTGGAGTTGAAATAAGTTAAAAAAAATAAAATGCCTTTGTAATTAGCGGTACTACCATGTCCAGAGCGGTACTACCGCTAATTTCAAATCAAAAAATAATAATTTAAAAATTTTAAAAGTTAATTTTATTTAAAAATAAATAAATGATGTCATACTTGGATTCCTCACATTTTTTTGATAATAATGGATATATTATTTGTCGAATTTCGATTTACATATTTAGAGATATTAATTATGTCATATTAAATGAATAAATGGCAAAAAAATAATAAAATAATATTATTACTTATTTTATTTTCATTGAAATTCAATATTATTAGTACTTATTTTGTTTATTTTAACAATTGTTTAGAATTAAAACAAATTAAATTATGTGACATCAAGACCTAAGGGTTAACATGATAGATAGCTTAAGATTGTTAGGAAAACAACAAGTGTAGACTTGGAAACTAGGGGAGATAGAACCTGAAAGTTAAGCGTGCTGGGGCTGGAGTAGTGAGAGGATGGGTGATCGGCCGGGAAGTTAGACGATTTGGAATGAGTGCTGATTAGAGAATAGAGATTAAATTCTGAGAGGATGGGTGACCGGCCGGGAAGTTAGACGATTTGGAATGAGTGCTGATTAGAGAATAGAGATTAAATTCTGAAGCTGTGAGGAGAGGTGATTAGAGATTAAATTGTCAAATAATTCATAATTGTGAAAATCAGAAAAATAATAATTAAAAACAAATCAAAAAATTGATTTTTTTGAAAAAATAATAATTAATTAAATTAGCTATGCCGACGGCCAGGCCGTGGGCATAGAGGCACCAGAGGACGGCACGTGACAGCATATGCCGACGGCAAAGCCGTCGGCATAGGCCTGCCGCCAGGAGGCACCACCGGATGACACGTGGCATCCCATGATTAGCCAGCGCTTTTGACGGCGCCGTCCGTTGCCGTCAGGCGAAAAACACTGCCGACGGCTAAACTATGCCGACGGCCGGACCTGAACCGTCGGCATAGGTCCCTATGCCGATGGCCTGACAAGACTACGTTGACGTGATCTATGCCGACGGGGATATGCCGACGGCAGCCGTAGGCATAGGCTCTATGCCGACGGGGAATGACCTATGCCGATGGCTCGTGGCCGTCGGCATAGCTGGCGAGTCCGGTAGTGATTCAACAGTTTCAATGTGAAAAAAAAACTCCCAAGAGGCTCATGTGACCGCCAGATATCGAGGCCAAAACGTGTGAGGAATCCACAATCATGCACCAAACAACTTTATTCTCCATCCGAAAGAAATATTATCTTCAAAGGTAACCCATCACGATATATGAACCAGAAAGGCATCGCCAGTACAAAAATTCACTTTGACACATGGAAACATATGCACCTGCAACCGATAAAAAACATTTCAA
This sequence comes from Hordeum marinum, assembly GCA_022496015.1. Taxonomy (NCBI): domain Eukaryota; kingdom Viridiplantae; phylum Streptophyta; class Magnoliopsida; order Poales; family Poaceae; genus Hordeum; species Hordeum marinum. Next base: position 501,411,589 of record CM039678.1, on the reverse strand, counting down.
AATGTAAAATGAAATCCGAACAAAAATTCGACACGTATATCTCAACATTCACTGCGCACACGCCATTCGATGGGCCAGGAAGCTCATTATTAGGCGTGCCTAGTGCCAGGCACATCTCGCTCCATGAACACATATTTCAGAGTCCTTTATCTACTTACATGTTCATCTTGAAGTATATTAGGGAGCTCGAGGAATGCAAGACGAAGAAAACAGCGATCGGATCTTCTACGGTAGCAGTTGTGCAGTCAAAATGGTTGCCTTCGCCGGAAGGAAGTGCAAAAATCTGAGTTGATGGTACTATTTCCAAAGATGGTCACTTTGGTTCCTTCAGTGCTATATGCAGAGACTCTTCAGGAACATTCCTAGGCGCTTCGATTATCAAGATCCATGGGGTTACGGATCCGACGACGCTGGAGGCGTTGGCATGTCGAGAGGCACTGGCACTCGCTGCTGACTTGGACCTTTCTTGTATCCTCATCGCGAGTGATAGCGAGGGGGTTGTCAATGATATCAACAACTGCACCGCGGGTGCCTATGCCAGTACCACCAGAGAGATCCGAGACGCGACAGATGGTTTCGAGAGTTGCACCTTCATCTTCGAAGGTAGGGCAACCAATATTGAGGCACATAGCCTTGCTAAGCATGCTTTCGATTTGAATTTTAGGCGCCATGTATGGCCGTTAAACCCTCCAAACATCTCTTGTATCCCTATGAACATTGTTGATTAATAAAGGCAGCGTGTTTAGATTAAAAAAAAATGTCTAGGTCTCAGTCGACTGAGACTTCGTCAAGTAGTATAGTATGCAAAAAGAAAAAAAATTGAAAAAAACTGTTTGCACAAATCTTGATGTAAGATCAACGGATTATAGTGTCGACTGAGACTTCGCGAAGTCTCGTTCAACTGATTTTTAGCAAGCCCGTAAAAAAAAATAGTGCCAGGCACATCTGTCCAGGTCTGCACCATTGTACGCAAGTCTCTGCAAGTCTGACCGTCCGTTTCTCACTCACTATACTGCAAGTCTGCAGCCACCATCGGAAATTCAGAGGTAGGGGTTTGCAATCTCCAATGGAGTTGGGTACGAGGCGTCGCCGGCGTTCCTCCGACTCCGAGCCTGGCCCTGCCGGCGGAGCGGACTACCTCAGCGCCCTCCCCGACGACCTTCTCCTCCTGGTCCTCGCCCGCCTCGGCTGCGCCGCCGCCGCCGCGCGCACCGGCCTCTGGGCCCGCCTCCGCGACCTCGCCTATCCGGGACGTCGCGTTCCCGTCGCTCGAGGCGGCGCTCGGCCGCGTCGACCTCCCTCCTCCTGCGGTCTCCCTCCTCGAGATACGCGTCCCCGACAAGAACAGACCTGCCGCCCGCGACGTCACCCGCGACGTCACATCGCTGCTGCGCGCCGCCGCGCGGCTGGCGCCGGAGAAGCTCGTCTTCACTTTCCAGTCGGGCCTATATCGAAATTCCACGGAGGTTGACCTGCCGTGCTTCAACTGCGCCACGTCGATTGCGCTGGAGTGGATCCCCTTCGTCCTTCGCGCACCGGCCGCCGGGGGCGAGTTCCCCGCCCTCCAGACGCTGTCCCTCACGGGCTGCCAAGTTGACAGCCTCGGTGCCTTGCTCTCCCTCTGCCCACATCTGCGCGTGCTCAGGCTCAAGTGCATTTGGCCCGGCGACGACTACTACGACTCGACGACAGTCCACTCGGAGTCGCTGCAGGAACTCGTCATTGTCATGGAGAACATCTGTACAGACCGAGTTGACATCGTTGCTCCCATCCTTAAGCAATTGACGCTGTCCTTATGCGCCCAGGAGCAGGTGAGCATCTCCATCTTGGCACCAATGATCGAGAATGTCTCGTGGCAGTGGCTCTATGTCAACGAAACTGTTGGGTTTGGTCTTTGGACCCTCGAGAAGCTGAGCCTACAGACGGCAAAGACACAGGGACAGCTCACTTGGTTGCACATTCATGCCGGCAATGTGTGTGTCCTCTCCTCTCCTGTTCAATTTACTGAAATAGCGGGCTAAACTAAACTTTATGAATGATGCAAATCTACCAAATTGCCGTTTCGGTTGTGGTTTATGTTGGAAATATGAGCAATTTACCATATGATTTTATTAATAGGCAGAATAAATAAAACATCATGAAAATCATGACTATTATAGTAGAGATGAAACAAGTCATGTTTTGTAAAAGAAAGAAGGCAAATAGCATGCACTCATGAGAAGCAGAACAGAACATATGTGGCACAAAGGGTATTGCAAGATAAAATAGAGAAAGAAACTGAGACATGATCTTGAACAGAGAGAACACGAGCACGTACGGAACAGTGGCAGAAGACCCGGTCTTGGGGCCGGTGTCGTTGCCAGCCATGTTGTCGAAGAGGTCGTTGACGTCGGGGAAGAAGTCGTCGTTGGGGAAGTGGTCGTCGGTGTCCGAAGCGTCCGTGATGAACTGGTCAGTAGTCGCGCAGAGCGCTCCTCAAAAACCTTATCACCTTTCTCCCCGTACAGGACTCAAAGAGGTGCGGTTTCGGAGGCCTACTGTACGGACCTGCGATGCACGCCGCAAGCCGGGATGGAGAAGATCGTAGCAGCAACGTAGTGCTCAGGAACCGGTGGCGAGAGGAAGAAGTAGTTCTGGTACATCTCTCTGAGAGGAGCGACCTCCCTTTTATAGGCGCAAGAGAAGGAGGCGAGAGGGCAGCGACAGGAGGTGAAAAGGAGAGGGAGACGAAGCGAACGGACTTCAGCCAAAGAGGCGCGCCGTTCGGATTCAGTGTCCACTACAGAAAAAATGTTTCAGCTCCCGCGTGACCTTTCGTATACCCGTCGTGTGTGGCAAAAATTTAGACATCGGCTCATTCCCGCAACCCGCGGCGCGGCGCGGCGCGTCGTGACGAGGCGTGGCGTGGCGTGCGGCGGAGGAGGAGCGCGCGTGGATGTCCCTCTTGTTCTCATCCTCATACATGTGGGGAAAGAACCTCCCTTATAAAGAGGTCCAACTCCCTCTAAACTAGCAATGTGGGACTAAACATTAGTTCCACCTCTTGCCTTGTACGAATGGGCTGTGTGGGCCTCTAGGATTTATTAGGAATTTCTGAAACTGCTATTGGGCTTGGCCCATAATAGACAAAATTCTAGCAATCCCCCACCAGATCCCAGAGGCACACAAAATTTGCCTTTTGGTTCTAAAACACCGTTTTTATATACCGGTACTGCAGTGAAGACTGTTAAGTTGAACTTCCACCTAGAACTCTATGCTGCACTAGTAAGCAACTTGAACAGTGGACTGGGCCTTGAACTGCAAGTTTTCTGCGAATCTAGCTTCACACAAAGCCTTGACTGATACTGGGCTACCGTGGGTCTTCCCCGCGGGTGGAGCTTATGCGTCATACTCCGAGACCTTTCGTGAGTTTACTAGAGAGAACCCTACTCTCATAGATTGCGACGTTTAACAATCAGACTCAAATAGGTGTGCTCTTCAAAAGATGTTCTGCAGGACAACATCTCTGCTTCAATGAGCCACTTAGAACACATTAAGATATACATCAACCTGCCATGCGGATTTAGGAGAGTATTGCATCTTCATGGAGTGGTATTGTTAACAGTAAGGATACTCTCCTCTCAGTTGACCAACAGCTTGTCTTCCACATCTAATTCACGGGATCTCCGATCACAAAGAATAGGTTACCACTGTGACCAACTCATATTGTGGGTCTCATATCCATCTCCCTCGATGCATTATCTATCACATTACGTGATAGACCCTTAGTAAAAGGATCTGCCAGATTTTTAGACGTTTGGATATAATCCAATGCAATAACTCCGGAGTTTCTCATTTTCCTGACAGACTTTAACCTTCTCTGAACATGTCTTGATGACTTCATGTTATCCTTTGAACTACTCACTTTCGTGATCACGGTTTGATTGTCACAATTCATAAGAATACCCGGTACAGGTTTCTCAACAACAGGCAAGTCATTCAAGAGCCGACGAAGCCAATCTGCTTCGACCGTAGCTGTATCTAGTGCTGTGAGTTCTGCTTCCATTGTTGACCTCGTTAAGATGGTCTGCTTGCAAGACTTCCAAGAAACAGCACCACCTCCATGAGTGAATACATATCCGCTCGTGGCCTTTATCTCATCAGCATCTGAGATCCAGTTTGAGTCACTATACCCTTCAAGCACCTTTGGGTGCCCGGTATAGTGAATTCCATAACTCGCAGCGCCCCTCGAATAATGCATAACTCTTTCTAGAGCTTTCCAATGATCATCTCCAGGTTTTGAAACAAAACGGCTCAGTTTGCTAACAACAAAAGAGATGTCAGGTCTTGTGGCACTGGCCAAATACATGAGCGAGCCAATAATCTGAGAATATTTCAATTGGTCTCTAGCAATTCTTTGATCTTTCGGAGTAACACACTAGCATCATATGGTGTTGGAGAGGGCTTGCAGTCACTATAACCAAAGTGACTCAAGATCTTTTCCACATAGTGAGATTGAAGTAATGTAATCCCACCATCATCCTCCCTCAATAGCTTGATGTTTAGAATGACATCAGCCACTCCTAAATCCTTCATTTCAAAGCAAAAAGATAGGAAATCCTTGACCTCCTTAATAACCTTCAGATTTGTTCCGAAAATCAGTATATCATCAACATACAAGCAAAGGATAACTCCCTCGCCCCCACCATGGCGATAGTACACACATTTATCAGCTTCGTTTACAACAAAGCCTACGGCTGTTAAAGTTCTTTCAAATTTCTCATGCCACTGCTTGGGTGCTTGCTTAAGTCCATACAAAGACTTCAGCAACTTGCACACTTTCCCTTACTGACCATCTACTACAAACCCATCTGGTTGTTCCATATAAGTTTCATCTTCTAACTCTCCATTTAGGAAAGCAGTCTTAACATCCATTTGATGAATGAGAAGACCATGTGAGGCAACAAGTGAAAGTAGAACTCGAATAGTGGTTAATCGAGCCACAGGTGAGTAAGTATCAAAGAAGTCTTCACCTTCCTTTTGGGTATAACCCTTAGCCACGAGACGAGCCTTGTACTTCTCAATAGTACCATCAGGCCTTAGTTTCTTCTTGAACACCCATTTGCACCCTATAGGTTTGCACCCATAAGGTCGATCAGGTATCTCCCAAGTTTCATTTGCCAAGATGGAATCCATCTCACTACGGATCGCTTCCTTCCAGTAGTCAGCATCTTCAGAAGCATATGCCTCTGAAATAGAACTGGGAGTGTCATCTATGAGATACACAAGAAAATCATCACCAAAAGACTTTGCAGTCCTCTGTCTCTTGCTCCTAGTAGGAACTTCATTGTTCTCCTCCACAGGATTTTCAAAATGTTCCATCAAAATGGCAGGTTCAGTAATTGTAACTGGTTCCTGAGTCGATGAACTAGGCATCTCCTGATTAGATGAGGTAGCCATATCCTTCATGGGAAAGATATCTTCAAAGAAAGTCACATCATTCGACTCCATGATTGTATCGACATGCATGTCAGGTACCTCAGATTTTATAACCAAAAATCTATAACCAATGCTATGAAAAGCATATCCCAAGAAAACACTCCACAGTCTTAGGTCCAAGCTTCCGCTTCTTTGGAATTGGCACATTGACTTTCGCCAAACAGCCCCAGGTTCGTAGATAAGAGAGCTTCAACCTTTTCTTTTCCCATTCCTCGAATGGAGTTATCTCTTTGTTCTTTGTGGGAACTCGGTTTAGGACATGACATGCAGTCAATATCGCCTCCCCCCAACATGCCTTGGAGAGACCCGATGTGTCTAACATGGCGTTAACCAAATCAGTTAGAGTACGGTTCTTTCTTTCGGCCACCCCATTTGACTAAGGTGAATAGGGAGGCGTCCTCTCATGGATTATACCATGTTCCGCACAAAAAGAATCAAATTCATTTGAGAAATAATCTCCCTCACGATCGGATCTAAGCTTCTTGATCTTCCGATCAAGTTGGTTTTCCACTTCAGCTTTATAGTTCTTGAAATAGTTCAAAGCCTCATCCTTAGATTTCAGAAGATACACGTGGCAATATCTAGTGGAGTCATCAATCAGCGTCATAAAATACTTCTTTCCACCTTTTGTCAAAACACCATTCATTTCACATAGATCTGAATGTATGAGCTCTAGTGGTGCAAGATTTCTCGTTTCCGCAGTCACATGAGACTTACGAGGTTCCTTAGCTTGCACACACACTTGACACGTAGATCCCTTGACAGTGGTGAAACTAGGGATTAAGTTTAACTTCGCTAGTCGTGACATGCAACCAAAATTAACATGACAAAGGCGTGAATGCCACACATTTGATTCACTATTATTGCAAACATGATTAACAACTTTATTGCAAACATCTGACAAGGATAAACGAAATAGTCCTCCTGACTCATAGCCTTTACCAACGAAGGTTCCATACTTGGATATTACAAATTTATTCGATTCAAAGACAAGCTTGTAGCCATCTCTACACAGAAGAGATCCGCTAACAAGATTTTTATTGACGGAGGGGACATAATGCACGTTCTTCAGCTGCACGATCTTGTGCCAACACCACGAACAAAAGCACTTGAACCGTTTCCCATTAGCACGGTTGAAGTGCCTGTGGTCTGATAAGAGGAAAACATAGAAATATCACCGCATACATGCACATTAGCACCTGTGTCAATCAACCAATCAGGAGAATGACATACTGAAAGAATAGTGGGAAATATACCATACCCATCATCCTTCATGTCAATGTCTCCAATGATAACATTAGCGGTCTTGCCGCCTTTCCTAGGATTACGCTTGTCATAGCGATTAGGGCAACTGGGAGCCCAATGGTCAGGATCTCCACAGACATGGCAAACACCTTTCTTCTTGTCATTCTTCTTCTTGAAGTTGGTGTGATGTACAGCCTTGTTCTTCCCATCAAATTTTGCTTTACCATCAAATTTGCCCTTGTTCTTGGACTTGTGGGGCTAGAAGTTTTTCTTCTATACCAGATTGGCACTAGATCTGTTGGGGAACGTCGCATGGGAAACAAAAATTCTCCTACACACACTCAGATCTATCCATGGTGATGAGCATCTACGAGAGGGAGAGTGGATCTACATACCCTTGTAGATAGCTAAGCGGGAAGCGTTAAGAAACGCGGTTGGTGTAGTCGAACGTCTTTGCGATCCAAATCGCCGAGCGTCCCGCGATCTCATCACGATCCGTCCCGCGATCCAATCACGATCCGTCCCGCGAACTCATCACGATCCGTCCCGTGATCACATCATGATCCGTCTCACGATCTTGATCATAATCTGTCCCGTGAACTCATCATGATCCGTCCCGCAATCTTATCATGATCCGTCTCGCGATCTTGATCACGGTCCTTCCGATCTAGCGCCGAACGGACGACACCTCCGCGTTCAGCACACGTACAACTTGATGATGATCTCCGCCTTCTTGATCCAGCAAGAGGGAGCGGAGAGGTAGAAGAGTTCTCCGGCAGTGTGACGACACTTCAGCGATGGTGGTGGAGCTATTCTGGCAGGGCTTCGCCTAAGCACTGCAGAAATCCAATCTAGAGGAGAAACTATGCACTAGAGGAACGGGTAGCACGTGGCTGAAAATCAGGTGCAAAAAACACTAAAACCTCTAGTATATATAAGACAAAGAGAGGAGAAGGCTTGGCTCTTGGGTCGACCAAAAAAAGTAGGAGAGGTGGAATCCACCTCCAATCCTAGTAGGACTAGGATTCATCCTATTTTTGCCTTTTTCCACCTTTTTCTCTTTGGGCTTTTCTTCCCAGCCTCATGGGCCTTGTGCGGGACTTCCACCAGCCCACTAAGGGCTGGTATTCACTCTCCCACAGCCCATGTAGCCTCCTGGGTCGAAATACCCCTCCCGATGGTCTCCCGGTACACTACCGGCACTCCCAGTACACTATCGATACTCCCGGTACAATACCGGTGAACCCAGAACTTTTCGGCGACCAAAATAGGACTTCCTATATATTTTACCTACGGACCATTACGGACCTCCTCGTGACGTCCATGATCTCATCCGGGATTCCGAACAACCTTCGGTCACCACCATACATAACTCTATACTACCGAAACGTCACCAAACCTTAAGTGTGCAGACCCTGCGGGTTCGAGAACTATGTAGACATGACCGAGACACCTCTACGGTCAATAACCAATAGCGGGACCTGGGCCCATATTGGTTCCTACATATTCTACGAAGATCTTTATCGGTCGAACCTCTATGTCAAGGATTCAATTAATCCCGTATGATGTTCCCTTTGTTCTTCGATATGTTACTTGCCCGAGATTCGATCGTCGCTATTTCCATACCTAGTTCAACCTCGTTACCAGAAAGTCTCTTTACTCATTCCGAAATACAAGATCCCATGACTAACACTTAGACACATTGCTTGCAAGGCTCATTATGATGTTGTATTACCGAGTGGGCCCTGAGATACCTCTCCGTCACACGGAGTAACAAATCCCAGTCTTGATCCATGCCAACTCAACAGACACCCTCGAAGATACCTGTAGAGCACCTTTATAGTCACCTAGTTACGTTGCGACGTTTGATACACAGAAGGCACTCCTCCGGTATCCGTGAGTTGCATGATCTCATGGTCATAGGAACATATACTTGACATGCAAAAAACAGTAGCAATAAACTGACACGATCATATGCTACGTTTGTAGTTTGGGTCTTGTCCATCACATCATTCTCCTAATGATGTGATCCCGTTATCAAATGACATCTCATGTCCATGGCTAGGAAACCTTAACCATCTTTTGATCAACGAGCTAGTCTATTAGAGGCATACTAGGGACATGGCTTTGTCTATGTATCCACACATGTATCTGAGTTTCAGATCAACACAATTATAGCATGGATAATAAACGATTATCATGAACAAGGAAATATGATAATAACTATTTCATTATTGCCTCTAGGGTATATTTCCAACAGTCTCCCACTTGCACTAGAGTCAATAATCTAGTTCACATCACTATGTGATTCACATTGTTATGAATCTAACACCCAATGAGTTCTGGGGCTCGATCATGCTTTCCATGTGAGAGAGGTCTTATAGTCAATGGGTCTGCGACATTCAGATCCGTGTGTACTTTGCAAATCTCTATGCGAAATCGTAAACACTGCTACCACACTCCACTTGGTACTATTCCAAATGGCTGCTCCACTATACGTATCCAGATTGCTTCTACGAGTCATCTGGATTTGTGTTAAATCTTGCATCGACGTAACTCTTTACGACGAACTCTTTATCACCTCCATAATAGAGAAACATCTCCTTAGCCTTTTAGTTACTAAGGATAATCTTGACCGCTGTCCAGTGATCCACTCTTGGATCACTTTTGTACCCCTTGACAGACTCATGGCAAGGGACACACAGGTGCGGTACACAGCAAGGCCTACTATATAGAGCCTATGGCTAAGGCATAGGGGACGACGTTCGTCCTTTCTCTTTCTTCTGTCGTGGTCGAGCTTTGAGTCTCACTCAACTTCACACCTTACAAATCAGACAAGAACTCTTTCTCTCACTGATCCATTTTGAACTCTTTCAAAATCTTGTCAAGGTATGTACTCATTGAAAGTCTCATCAAGCATCTTGATCTATCTCTATAGATCTTGATGCTCAACAATTAGGTAGCTTTATCCAGGTCTTCCTTTGAAAATCACTTTCCAAACAACCGTTTATGCTTTCCAGTAATTCTACATTACTTCCGATCAACAGTATGTCATCCACATATACTTATCAGAAATTCTATAGTGCTCCCACTCACTTTATTGTAAATACAAGTTTCTCGTAAACTTTGTATAAACTTCAAAACTTTGATCACCTCATCAAAGTGTATATTCCAACTCCGAGATGCTTGCTTCAGTCCATAGAAGGCTCACTGAAGCTTGCACACCTTTTAGCATCCTTAGGACTGACAAAACCTTCTGGTTGTATCACATACAACCTTTCCTCAAGTAAACCGTTAAGGAAACGATGTTTTGACATCCATCTGGCAGATTTCATAATTGCAAAATGCGGCAACTGCTAACATAATTCCAACAGACTTTAGCACCGCTACGAGTGAGAAAGTCTCATCGTAGTCAACTCCTTGAACTTGCCGAAACTTATTTACGATAAGTTGAGCTTTATAAATGGTGACATTCACCATCAGCGTCTGTCTTCATTTTAAAGATCCATTTGTACTCAACGACCTGCCGTCCAACGAGCAAGTCTACCAAAGTCTATACTTGGTTTTCATACATGGATCCTCTTCTCGGATTTCATGGCCTCTAACCATTTGTCGGAATCCGGGCCCATCATCGCTTTTCCATCGTTCGTAGGTTCATCGTTGTCCAACAACATGACCTCCAAGACAGGGTTGCCGTACCGCTCAGGAGCAGTACACATCCTTGTCGACCTACGAGGTTCGATAGTAACTTGATCCTGAAGCTTCATGATCATCATCATTAACTTCCTCTTCAACTAACGTAGGCTTCACAGAAACAACTTCCTGCGCTGCGCTAATCTCTAGTTGAACAATGGTTTTAACAACCTCATCAAGTTCTATCTTCCTCCCACTCAATTCTTTCGAGAGGAACTCTTGATACATGATCCATTTTTAGCAACAAACCATTTGCACTTGGATCTGAGATAGAAGGTATACCAACTGTTCTTAGGGTACTCTATGAAGATGCATTTGTCCGCTTTGGGTTCGAGCTTATTAGGTAAAAACATTTTCCACACAAGCATTGCAGCCCCAAACATTAAGAAATGACAGCTTAGGTTTATATCAAACCATAATTCGCACGGTGTCATCTCAACGGATTTAGATGGTGCCCTATTTAAAGTGAATGTAGTTGTCTCTAATGCATAACCCCAAAATTATAGTAGCAAAACGATAAGAGACATCACAGCAAGCACCCTATCCAATAGAGCACGACTATGACGTTCGGACACACCATCACACTATGGTGTTCCAGGTGGCATAAGTTGTGAAACAACTTTCACATTGTATAAAGTTGTATGCCAAACTCGTAACTCAGATATTCACCTCCACGATCACATCACAGACATTTTTATCTGCTTGTCACGATGATCTTAAACTTCACTCTGAATTTGCTTGAACCTTTTCAAACGATTCAGGCTTGTGTTTCATTAAGTACATATACACTATATCTACTCAAATCATCAGTGAAGGTAAGAAAATGATGACATCCACTGCACGCTACAAGACTCATTGGATTGCATACATCAACATGTATCATTTCCAACAAATCACTTCCCCGCTCCATCAATCCAGATGACGGGGTCCTCAGTCATCTTGCCCAAGAAGCATGGTTCGCATGTCTCAACCGATTGGAAATCGAATGAGTCAAAAGATCCATCAGCATGGAGTTTCTTCATGCGCTTTATACCAATATGACATTTAGCGGCAGTGCCACAAGTATGTGGTACTATCATTAATAACTTTGTATCCTTTGGCATCAATGTTATGAACATGTGTATTACTACTATCAAGATTCAACAAACCATTCTTACTGGGTGCATGACCATTGAAGGTATTATTCATGTAAACAGAATAACCATTATTCTCTAACTTAAATGAATAACCGTGTTTGCAATAAACACGATCTAATCATGATCATGCTCAACGCAATACACCAAATAACATTTATTTAGGTTTGTCACTAATCTCGAAGGTAGAGAGAGCATGCGATGTTTGATCACATCAACCTTGGAAACATTTCCAACACACATCGTCACCTCACCCTTAGCTAGTTCTCCGTTTATTCCGTAGCTTTTATTTCGAGTTACTAACATTTAGCAACCGAACCGGTATCCAATACCCAGGTGCTACTAGGAGTACTCGCAAGGTACACATCATTAACACGTATATCAAATATACTACTGTCGATGTTGCCAGCCTTCTTATCTACCAAGTATCTAGGGTTGTTCCGCTTCAGCGACCGCTCTCCTCATAATCGAAGCACTTTGTCTCTGGTTTGGGTTCAACTTTGGGTTGCTTCATTGGAGCAGTAACTGACTTGCTATCCATGAAGTTTCCCTCATTGCTCTTGCCCTTCTCGAAACTCGTGGTTTGACTAACCATCAACACTTGACGCTCCTTCTTGATTTCTACCTTCGCGGTGTCAAACATCGCGAATAGCTCAGGGATCATTATTTCTATCCCTGGCCTTTTATAGTTCATCACCAAGTTCTAGTACCTTAGTGAGAATGACTTGGAGAACTATATCAATCACTATCTTATCTGGAAGATCAACTCTCACTCGATTCAAGCGATTGTAGTACTCAGTCAATCTGAGCACATGCTCAATGATTGAGCTATTATCTTTCATCTTGCAGGCAAAGAATCGTGTTGGAGATTTCATATCTCGCAACACGGGCACGAACCTGAGATCCTAATTTCAGCTCTTAGAAACATCTCATATGTTCCGTGACGTTCAAAACGTTTTGGAGCCTCAATTCTAAGCCGTAATGCATGACGCACTAAACTATCAAGTAGTCATCAGAACGTGCCTGTCAGATGTTCACAACATCTGCATACGACGCTAGAGGGGTTGGCGCACCGAGTGGTGCATTAAGGACATAAGACTTCTGTGCAGTAATGAGGACAATCCTCAGATCACGGACCCAGTCCACAATATTGCTACCATCATCTTTCAACTCTATTTCTCTAGGAACATATAGAAATTCAAGGGAGCTATAGTGCGAGCTAGTAATCTACAACATAATTTGCAAAGACACTTTGACTATGTTCATGATAATGAGTTCAATTAATCATATTACTTAAGAACTCCCACTCAAATTGACATCCCTCCGATCATTCGAGTGATACATGATCCAAATTCACCAACTCAAGTCCGATCATCACGTGAGTTGAGGTGGCTGCAATGGTGAACATCATCATGTTGATCATATCTACTATATGACTCACGTTCGACCTTTCGGTCTCTTGTGTTCCGAGGCCATGTCTGTACATGCTAGGTTCGTCAAGTTTAACCCGAGTGTTCTGTGTGTGCAACACTAGCTTGCACCCGTTGTATGTGAACGTAGAGTCTATCACACCCGATCATCACGTGGTGTCTCGACACGACGAACTTTCGCAACGGTGCATACTCGGGGAGAACACAATATATCTTGACATTATAGTGAGGGATCACCTTATAATGCTACCGTCGTCCTAAGCAAAACAAGGTGCATAAAAGGATTAACATCACATGCAAATCATAAGTGACATGATATGGCCATGAACTTGTGCTTTTGATCTCCATCTAGAAAGCACCGGCATGATCTCCATCGTCACCGGCACGACACCATGATCTCCATCATCTTGATCTCCATCAACGTGTCACCATCGGGGTTGTCACGCCCAGCATGCTTCTACTACTATTGCTACCATAGCGATAAAGTAAAGCATTACATAGCGCTTAATGATTGACACGCAGGTCATACAACAATTAAAGACAACCCTATGGCTCCTGCCGGTTGCCGTACTCATCGACATGCAAGTCGTGATAATCTATACATCACATGATCATCTCATACATCACATATATCACATCATGTAATTGGCCATATCATATCACAACATACCCTGCAAAAACAAGTTAGACGTCCTCTAATTGTTGTTGCATGTTTTACTTGGCTGCTACGGGTATCTAGAAAGAACAATTCTCACCTACGCAAAAACCACAACGGTGATACACTAGTTGCTTTTCAACCTTCTCAAGGACCTCCTTTGTCGAATCCGATCCAACTAAAGTGACAGAAACTGGCACCCGCAAGCCATCTATGCAACAAGTTGCGGTTGAGGGATCCGGTCTCTCGTAAGCGTACGAGTAATGTTGGTCCGGGCCGCTTCATCTCACAATACCGCTGAACCAAAACACGACCAAGGGAGGAAGCAATCTAAGCATCAACGCCCACAAACTCTTTGTGTTCTACTCGAGATCTCATCTACACATAGACCTATCTCATGATGCCACTGTTGGGAAACGTCGCATGGGAAACAAAAAAATTTCTACGCACACGCAGATCTATCCATGGTGATGAGTATCTACGAGAGGGAGAGTGGATCTACATACCCTTGTAGATCGCTAAGCGGGAAGCGTTAAGAAACATGGTTGGTGTAGTCGAACGTCTTTGCGATCCAAATTGCCGAGCGTCCCTCGGTCTCATCACGATCCGTCCCGCGACCCAATCACGATCCGTCCCGCGAACTCATCACGATCCGTCCCGCGATCACATCACAATCTGTCTCACGATCTTGATCACGATCTGTCTCGCGAACTCATCACGATCCATCCTGCGATCTTATCACGATCCGTCTCGCGATCTTGATCACGGTCCTTCCGATCTAGCCCCGAACGGACGGCACCTCCGCGTTCAGCACACGTACAGCTTGATGGCGATCTCCGCCTTCTTGATCCAGCAAGAGGGAGCGGAGAGGTAGAAGAGTTCTCCGATAGTGTGACGGTGCTCCGGCGATGGTGGTGGAGCTATTCCGGCAGGGCTTTGCCTAAGCACTGCAGAAATCCGATCTAGAGGAGAAACTATGCACTAGAGGAACGGGTAGCACGTGGCTGAAAATCAGGTGCAAAAAACCCTAAAACCTCTAGTATATATAAGAGGAAGAGAGGAGGAGGCTTGTCTCTCAAAGAGCCAGCTCTTTGGTCAATCAAAACAAGAAGGAGAGGTGGAATCCACCTCCAATCCTAGTAGGACTAGGATTCATCCTATTTTCGCCTTTTTCCACCTTTTTCTCTTTGGGCTTTTCTTGCCAGCCTCATGGGCCTTGTGTGGGACTTCCACCAGCCCACTAAGGGCTAGTATTCACTCTCCCACAGCCCATGTAGCCTCTTGGATCGAAATACCCCTCCCGATGGTCTCCCGGTACACTATCGGCACTCCCAGTACACTACCGATACTCCCGGTACACTACCGGTGAGTCCGAAACTTTTCCGGCGACCAAAATAGGACTTCCTATATATCAATATTTACCTCCGGACCATTCCGGATCTCCTTGTGACATCCGAGATCTCATCCGGGACTCTGAACAACCTTCGGTCACCACCATACATAACTCTATAGTACCGAAACGTCACCAAACCTTAAGTGTGCAGACCCTGCGGGTTCGAGAACGACGTAGACATGACCGAGACACCTCTACGGTCAATAACCAATAGCGGGACCTGGACGCCCATATTGGTTCCTACATATTCTACGAAGATCTTTATCTGTCGAACCTCTATGTCAAGGATCCAGTTAATCCCGTATGATGTTCCCTTTGTTCTTCGATATGTTACTTGCCCAAGATTCGATCGTCGGTATTTCCATACCTAGTTCAACCTCGTTACCGGCAAGTCTCTTTACTCGTTCCGTAATACAAGATCCCGTGACTAACTCTTAGACACATTGCTTGCAAGGCTCATTGTGATGTTGTATTACCGAGTGGGCCCTGAGATACCTCTCCGTCATACGGAGTAACAAATCCCAGTCTTGATCCATGCCAACTCAACAGACACCCTCGAAGATACCTGTAGAGCACCTTTATTGTCACCCAATTACGTTGCGACGTTTGATACACACAAGGCACTCCTCCGGTGTCCGTGAGTTGGATGATCTCATGGTCATAGGAACATATACTTGACATGCAAAAAACAGTAGCAATAAACCGACATGATTATATGCTACGTTTGTAGTTTGGGTCTTGTCCATCACATCATTCTCCTAATGATGTGATCCCATTATCAAATGACAGCTCATGTCCATGTCTAGGAAACCTTAACCATCTTTTGATCAACGAGCTAGTCTATTAGAGGCATACTAGGGACGTGGCTTTTTCTATGTATCCACACATGCATCCGAGTTTCCGATCAACACAATTATAGCATGGATAATAAACGATTATCATGAACAAGGAAATATGATAATAACTAATTCATTATTGCCTCTAGGGCATATTTTCAACAAGATCCTCCCTCAATGCCTCGAGCACGTGTATCCTTTGCTCTCGCCTTTTCTTCGACATCAAGAGTACCAATGAGATCCGGGACGGAAAACTCCTGTCTCTTGTGTTTCAGAGAGGTAGCAAAGTTCCTCCACGTAGGAGGAAGCTTAGTGATGATGCCTCCGGCAACAAACTTGTCCGGTAACATACAATTGAAGTGCTCAAGTTCTCTAGCAAATGACTGTATCTCGTGAGCTTGCTCATCCACGGAGCGCTCTTCAGTCATCTTGTAGTCATAGAATTGTTCCATGGTGTACAGCTCAGTGCCGGCATCCGAGACCCCAAACTTGGCCTCGAGTGCGTCCCACATATGTTTTCCATTATCAATTGATGCATAAGCATCAACTATGTTCTCACCAAGAACACTCAAGAGAGCATCCTTAAACAAGGTATCCATTTTCTGGAAAGCTTGCTCCTGTTGAGCATCATAATCTCCTTCCGGTTTGCCAAGAGTGGCGTCATAGCAACTCATGGTTTGAAACCATAAGACTGCCCTCACGCGCCACCTCTTGTAGTGCACACCTCCAAACATAGGAGGCCTCATAGATGCAGCAAAACCACTTGGGGTAAATTGTCTATAATAAGGTTTTTGGATTGTTGGAAATATGAGCAATTTACCATATGATTTTATTAATAGGCAAAATAAATAAAACATCATGAAAAGCATGACTATTATAGTAGAGATGAAACAAGTCATGTTTTGTAAAAGAAAGAAGGCAAATAACATGCACTCATGTGAAGAAGAACAGAACATATGTGGCACAATGGGTATTGCAAGATAAAATAGAGAAAGAAACTGAGACATGATCTTGAACAGAGAGAACACGAGCACGTACGGAACAGTGGCAGAAGACCCGGTCTTGGGGTCGGTGTCGTTGCCAGCCATGTTGTCGAAGAGGTCGTCGACGTCGGGGAAGAAGTCGTCGTTGGGGAAGTGGTCGTCGGTGTCCGGAGCGTCCGTGATGAACCGGTCAGTAGTCGCGCAGAGCGCTCCCCAAAAACCTTATCACCCTTCTCCCCATACAGGACTCAAAGAGATGCGGTTTCGGAGGCCTACTGTCCCGACCTGCGGTGCACGCCGCAAGCCGGGATGGAGAAGATCGTAGCAGCAACGTAGTGCTCAGGAACCGGTGGCGAGAGGAAGAAGTAGTTCTGGTACATCTCTCTGAGAGGAGCGACCTCCCTTTTATAGGCGCAAGAGAAGGAGGCGAGAGGGCAGCGACAGGAGGTGAAAAGGAGAGGGAGACGAAGCGAACGGACTTCAGCCAAAGAGGCGCGCCGTTCGGATTCAGTGTCCACTACAGAAAAAATGTTTCAGCTCCCGCGTGACCTTTCGTATACCCGTCGTGTGTGGCAAAAATTTAGACATCGGCTCATTCCCGCAACCCGCGCCGCGGCGCGCCGTGACGAGGCATGCGGCGGAGGAGGAGCGCGCGTGGATGTCCCTCTTGTTCTCATCCTCATACATGTGGGGAAAGAACCTTCCTTATAAAGAGGTCCAACTCCCTCTAAACTAGCAATGTGGGACTAAACATTAGTTCCACCTCTTGCCTTGCACGAATGGGCTGCGTGGGCCTCTAGGATTTATTAGGAATTTTTGAAACTGTTATTGGGCTTGGTCCATAATAAACAAAATTCTTCCCGATGAAGAAGCCAACTTTGCACCTGAGATAGAGAAGCATATGGTTGTTGTCTTCTCTGCTTTGGAGCTACATCTCACAACCAGGGGCCATGTTTTTGGAGCATTTGTGTCACATCTTTTTGGATTGAATCGGATCCGTAGTGTTATACGGAGATTTAAGGTCGTCCGATACATTTCGTAACCATTCACATCTTTGGCACCATTAGGGGGATGAAGCATGCCGTGCAAATTGTCCTTGTGAGTCTTCGAACTGGAGGACCCAAATTATCTCCTTGACTGCCCTTGAAGATTTTGAAATCGGTGGCTTCGAAGCAAAGGATCATGAGCTTGATTTCTTGAAACTGATATTCCGTTCTGCACCAATGCTTAAAACTGTGATTGTGAAGCTGTCAGATGAGATCTTATCAACTGATGATACAAACACGAAAATATGCAACATCTTCAGGGGGTACTCTTCTGTGAAATGTAATGTTTATCTTAGCTCTGGTAAGTGAGATGCAACAAGAATAAAGTCAAGCTGTCATTGATATTCATGTTGTGTAAAAACTCTATAGTTGTTGCAATGTGCCGTTTATATGCCAATTATACGGTTTGGCTGTAGGGTTTAGGGGATATAAAAAGTTTCAAAAATTTAGCCCCATCCCCATCCGCCATTCAGCTTCAGTTTTATAAAAATACAAGGGAATGTGCACACAAATTCAGCAGTAAAATATCATACGTTTTTTCTCTAACACGCACTGAAAGCATGCAATTGTGTATTAGTAATAACCTGAAACATATTAAGGTGATAACTGGATATATTTTGCTTGCGCAAACTATTCTGCTGAACCAATGTATGTCATGTTCTCCAAGTGATTCTGTTAACCCTATGATTCCCATTGCAATTCACTGTTTCGTTTCATTTTGATGCCCTGCTTCTTTGTCAAAAGTATACCAAGCAGCAGAGGGTGTTGATGCATAGTGACAAGCCCAACGCCCTACCTTATAAAATTGTGGTCAGTTTCCTCTCTTCTCTGAGTTACTGGGTCTCTTTGTAAAGTCAGTATTGACTCGTCAAAGCTTTGCCGCAGATTTCACTTCGTGAAGTGAAAGACTGTCTTGAACAAATCAAAGCCTTCGCCTTCTCTGTTTGCTGTTGTTTGATGGTGCTATGTGTATATATATTATTAAACATCTTGATTGATCTAGTATCGGCGAGACACGAGGAAAGGTTTAGCTTCGGGTCCATATTTTGAGCTACAGATGAATTTGTAGCCTAGTTAAGAGCAGACCATTTCTCTCAAGCCCCGCTGAATTTGTAGCCTCGATCTATAGTTTAGCTTCGAGGAAAGGTCTGCTCTTAACTGTAGGCTAGTAGATCATTGCAGGATATGCAAAAGTCTTTGTAGTATATATGAAAGAGAAATTGAAGTGAAGCGCCTTAGACCATCAGCCCTTGAGTCCTTTTTCTGAAAACTTGTAGCAGCGTAATACGTACATTTTCTGAGCAGCTCAAGGGCTACAATTTTCTGAACATTCTATGGGCACATCCCCATGCTGATTAGCTACAGCACGTACTTGAAGCAAAGTTTGCAGTTGCTCGATCGAACGGAATTGACTATTACTGTCCAGCTGCAGGTTAATCCTCCACAACAGTTATTAATTATAATATGTAAATAGCCGTGATTAGTTTAGAGAAATAAAAATGGGGATGTAGCTCAAATGGTA
Source organism: Hordeum marinum (assembly GCA_022496015.1). NCBI lineage: Eukaryota > Viridiplantae > Streptophyta > Magnoliopsida > Poales > Poaceae > Hordeum > Hordeum marinum. The sequence goes on along the minus strand of CM039678.1, from coordinate 501,392,175 downwards.
GAGCGCTTATATATGCTGATAAGAGGCAGGGGGATCGATACCTCCCATCTCCAGTTTAACCCTTTTTCCCAGTAAATAATTACCAGGAAAACAGAAAGGTAAGGGCTGGAAGGTGGAAATTCCTCGGCCCAAATTGCAAAATCAACGCTATAAAGCTATAAACACAGGCCTAACAGTCAGCCTGCAGAGAAAGTTGAATTTGTGCATATCGAATTTTGTACGTTTGTTCAAGATTGATGACTTTTTTTGTTAACTTCGGCGACCTTTATTATATACTCCCTTCGTCCGAGAAAACTTGTTCTCAGCTTAGTTTAGCTTTAATTTTGCAAAGAATATATCATATTCTTTTAAATCTCTTGCTAATCGACCCGTCTTTCACCCCCGTCGCCCACACCCAAGCCACTGTCTTCCCCGTTGCCTATTGAATTTTGTACGTTTCGTTCAAGATTGATGACTTTTTTTTAACTTTGGTGACCTTTATTATATACTCCCTCCGTCCGATAAAAGTTGTCCTTAGCTTAGTTTATTTTAAATTTTGCAAAAAAAACTTATTCTTCTAAATCTCTTGCTAATCAACCCGTCTTCCCCCCGCGTCACCCGCGCCCAAGCCATTGTCTTCCCCGTCGCCTATTGAATTTTGTACGTTTCGTTCAAGATTGATGACTTTTTTGTTAACTTCGACGACCTTTATTATATACTCTCTCCGTTTCGAGAAAAGTTGTCCTCAGCTTAGTTTTTTTTTTAATTTTGCAAAAAAAAACTTATTCTTCTAAATCTCTTGCTAATCGACCCGTCTTCCACCCCCCGTCGCTCGCGCCCAAGCCACTGTCTTCCCCGTCGCCGGCGGGCACCGCGCGCCCCAGCCACCGTTGGGCTCATCCTGCGCCACTCCCGTGGCGCTACCAACCTGCGCCACAGCTGCCAACGTGCGCCCTTGCTTACCCGCGTGCATGGAGGCAAGCATTCGCCGCTGCCCACCGGCTCCTCTGCGGCGACAACTCGACGGCCGATGTCTCCACGGCTGAGGGGCGGCACCTCCTCGTCGTCGCGTCCCCAGCGCCGCTGCCCACATGCGCAGCTGTCACAGAGGTGACCACAGCCGCCTACCTGCAAAATCAAGGCTATAAACACAGGCCTAACAGTCAGCCTGCAGAGAAAGTTGAATTTGTGCATATCGGAATTTCGTACCTTTCGTTCAAGATTGATGATTTCTAAAAAAAAACTGATGATTTAATTTAACATAAAAGAAACTGCCCGCTTAACACAGCGTGAATTTGGCAGTATTATATCTGTTTTGAAATGTGTTTCATAATCTACACTTACTAGTATTATTTTGAAGCAACTTATACTCAAGGGAGTGTCTGTTCTGAATGTTGTTTCAAAGATGCGTCAAACCATTGTACCAGTTATACACACGTGGGTTGTTAATAGATAAACACGTATCGTATGCAAGAATTGAAAGATGGTAATTTTATTTACTATGAACATTAACATGCATGTGTCTCAGGAACACGTCACCCAAAGGTTTGCCATATTTCGTTAGCAAGCATGTGGAGCGCAACACCGCGACGTTCTCCTTTCCTGTTCTCCACTTCCTCCGTGCGCCACTATCACTTTCTCCCTCCGTGGAATGCTATGTTTATCTCACCTCTGGTAAGTATGCATGATTTACATGCTCTTTGATGCAACCAGAATATAAGTTCGGGGGCTATTCTTCTGTCAATGAATTTTTATGTTGTGCGAAATCTCTACAGTTTTTGCAATGTAGCTTATACATTCCGAAAAAAGTGATTCATTTACCAGTAACAACAATCTTCTAGATGTGACTGTGCGACTTGGCAAAAGCGTTTTACCCTCGTTGTGACGGGGCGCGTTGCATGTTATAGGCGGCAGGGCCGCACCTCCCTGACAATAGCGCATACAAAGTTCTTGGAGGTGATTACATCTTGGGGAGGAAGAGATAAAGAGATAAGAGAGGTTTACAAGATAAACATGATACTCCCTAACAACATAATCTATTTTCTGGTGCGCCATCTATGTGTGTTTAACATCCTTCCTTAATCACAGCTTCATCAAGTTGAGATTATGTTTGAAGTCTTCAAAGCTTCTTGTGGGTAACGGTTTTGTGAATCCATCTGCGATCTGATCTTTGGAATGCACAAAACGTATATCAAGCTTCTTCTGAGCCACCCGTTCTCTGACAAAGTGGAAATCAATTTCAGTGTGTTTGGTTCTAGCATGAAACACTGGATTAGCAGATAGGTATGTAGCACCCAGGTTATCACACCATAAACATGGAGCTTGAGTGCTTTTTACACCAAGTTCTTTCAACATGGATTGCACCCATATGATCTCAGCTGTAGCATTTGCTAATGCTTTGTATTCTGCCTCTGTACTGGATCGAGAGACAGTAGCATGTTTTCTTGCACACCATGAAATTAAGTTAGGACAGAAGAACACTGCAAAGCCACTAGTGGAGCGCCTGTCATCCAGGCATCATGTCCAGTCAGAATCTGAGAAGGCACTCAAAAGTGTGGATGATGACTTGCTGAAATTCAGACCAACATTGAGAGTGTTCTTGACATATCTAACTATATGCTTTGCAGCAGTCCAATAAACTGTAGTAGGTGCATAAAGAAACTGCCAGACTTTATTAACAGCAAATGAGATGTCAGGTCTTGTAAGTGTCAAATATTGAAGTGTACCTACCACACTTCTATATCTTGTACTATCATTTTGACTCAAAAGCTGTCCTTCTGTAAGAGGCAATTTTTCTGAACTAGATAATGGAGTAGGTGAGGGTTTACACCCTTGCAAACCAGCCTTTTTTACCAAATATGTTGCATACTTTTCCTGAGATAGATGAAGTCCATCCTTATGCTTCTTCACTTCTATCCCTAGGAAGTAATGCAATTCTCCAAGATCCTTGAGAGCAAACTCTGCACTAAGATCTTTCAACAACCCTGTAATAGCCTCATTGGATGAATTTGTAATAATAATGTCATCAACATATATAAGACCAAATATGTGAGTGTTGCATTTGTTGTAAATGAACAAGGAGGTGTCAGACTTTGAAGGAATAAAGCCAAGTGCTTGCATTTTGTGACTTAGACGTGAGTACCATGCTCTAGGAGCCTGTTTCAATTCATATAATGCTTTGTCAAGCATGCATACATAAGAAGGAGCATTCTTATTTTCAAACCCAGGAGGTTGCTTCATATACACTTCCTCTTCCAGAACACCATGTAAAAACGCATTCTGTACATCTAGCTGTCTGAGACTCTAGCCCCTAGAAACAGCAATGGACAAAACAAGATGGATGGTGGCAGCTTTTACAACAGGACTAAAAGTATTCTCATAGTCTATGCCATACCGTTGTTTAAAACCTTTTGCCACAAGTCTTGCTTTGTAGCGATCAATGGTTCCATCAGATTTTCTCTTGATCCTAAATACCCACTTGCAGTCAATGAGGTTTTTACCTTGCCGTGGAGGAACCAAGTGCCATGTTGTTTCGTTTTAGGGCCATGTACTCTTCTTTCATTGCTTTCTTCCAATTTTCATCACCAAGGGCTTCATCAAGTGTATGTGGCTCGCCTGGTTTACCTGTGGAACAGACCATCCCAAATTTTGTCATGTGTTTCTAATTTTTAGGTTGTATTACCCCTTATTGAAGCCGAGTATGACATGACTTAGTTTGCTTCGGTGACGTAGACGCTCCCGTGTTGGCTGCATGATCCGATCCCGAGGTTGATTCAGATTCAGGAGCTGCAGCAGTTTCGGGAGCAGGCGCCGGATCGTCAATGCCTGCAGGCGCAGTAGCAGTACGAGGAGAGGCCACACGCGCCACAGAGGATCCCGTCTGGCGAGGCTCATCATGTAGCAATGATTGGTTTGGTTCCCCCCTTGCGCCAGACATGGGGCCCGTACCGGTCGGTCGACGCCGGTCGCGCCGCTTGTATGAGACAAGTTGGATGAGGAAGCGCCCGCCCGTGGGACCAGGTGAGGGCGGAGCGGCACCACTAGCCGCTGGTTGCCGCGTGGCGGGGGCGGGACAATCCGCTGACGAGCAGCCGGGTGCGACGGGTGCAGCAGACGGTGCGGATTCCGGAGAAGCGCGTCTCGACCGATCTGTCGACATGGATCCCGAGGCGGATTCTGCTGCCAGGTCTGCCGCGCCTGCAGGCGCTGATCCCGAGGGGGATTTGCTCCCCAATTCCTCGGACATGAAATATGGCCCTGTTGTGCAAGTTTCTTCGCTGTTTTCAATGCCGTTTGTTTCAGCGTGGCCTCCTGCATCATCACACAACTCACGCAAAGGGGTGAGAGGGTTAGTCATGATAGGATCATTATAGCTATACTCCCCGTGATCAAAGCCGGTTATATTAGGAGATAGAAGAAGGATTTATTTTCTAAGTAAAGCAACGACATTTGGGTGTAGATCAGCAAAGGGGAATTTAGTTTCGTCGAACACAACATCACGAGAGATGTAGACCCGACCGGTGGAAACGTCAAGACACTTGACCCCCTTATGTTGAGCACTATACCCAAGAAAAGCGCATTGTTTTGAACAAAACATAAGTTTGCGAGAGTTATATGTACGAAGATTGGGCCAGCAGGCACAACCAAATACCCGAAGTGATGTGTGATCTGGTTTGACATGAAAAAGTCGTTCTGTGCGCATTTCATTGTTGATGACACGACTAGGGAGCCTGTTGAGGATGTGAAAGGCCGTGAGGAATGCTTCATCCCAAAACTTGAGGGGCATGGAGGCGCCTGCATGGAGGGCTAGACCAACCTCAACTATGTGCCTATGCTTGCATTCGGCGGATTAATTTTGTTGGTGAGCGTGGGGGCATGACACATGGTGAGATATGCCAAGGGTTTGAAAGAAGGAATTTAACTTCTCATTCTCTCCCCCAGTCGGATTGGACAGCAATAGTTTTGCTATCAAACTTACGTTCAACAAGTGCTTGGAAATTTTCGAACACTTGAAAAACATCGGATCTTTTCTTGAGAAGATAGATCCAAGAGAATTTGCTATAGTCATCAATGAAGCTAACATAGTATGTGTGTCTACCAATAGAAGTGGGGGCAGGACCCCAAACCTCAGAAAATATCAATTGCAAGGGTTGAGTAGAGACACTAGTAGATATGGGATAAGGTAACTGATGACATTTTGCTCTTTGGCAAGAATCACAAATAGTTTCAATATTGCACTCACCAACAAATGGGAGCTTATGTTTCCTAAGCAAACGTTCAACTAAGGAGAAAGAGGCATGTCCTAAACGATCGTGCCATCGTGTGGACGAAAGCTTGATAGCACCACAAGCTTGTTTATTTGATCTTCTAAACTCCGGAGTCAACGGGTAAAGCCCTCGAACACATATACCTCGGTAGAGTACTTTCCTCGTGGCCTGATCCTTGATCAAAAAGAAGAAGGGATGAAATTCAATGAAAACATGATTATCAATAGTAATACGATGAACGGAGAGAAGATTTTTGTTGGCACTAGGAACATGCAGAATTTTCCTAAGATGAATCTTGCGAGAAGGGGTGCGTATAACCAAATGACCTATATGACTTATCCTCATACCTGCACCACTTGCCGTGTGGATCTGGTCCTTCCCGTGGTATTTCTCACGGAGAGTCACTTTCTCGAGCTCACCGGTGAGATGGTTGGTGGCACCACTATGAAGATACCAGTTGGTATCGACGCCGTAGGACCCATCGGAGGCAGCAACGACCTTGTCATCATCTTCAGAGGAGGCGTCGTCTTCTTCGAAGCGGTACCAGCAGTCTTTGACGGAGTGACTAGGCTTCCCTTAGATCTGGCATCGCACGACGTCGGGCCTAGACTTGCCAGGGCCACCATGGCGACCCCGATTGTTGGTGAAGTTGGGGCGGACGTTGCGAGAGCTGGAGCCGGTGGTGTTGTTGGGGCCGCTTTGCTTGCCCTTGGGATGAGGAGGGCCACGGTGATGAGATGAGTAGCCACCGCGACTGCGTGTGGCCGCGTTCGCCGACGACTTGAAGTCACCGGTAGAGTTCTGGAACTGAGCGACGCGCTGATCAAAGTTGCTCAGCATGGCAAATAGTTCATCGAGGGAGACAGGCATGATGCGTGCGTCGAGGGCCGAGACGAGGGGCTGGTAATCCATGTCCAGCCCGTGAAGAATATAGGATATCAGCTCGTCATCCTGGATTGCTTTCTCGGCGGCGGCGAGCTCGTCGGCGAGGCCGCGCATGTGGGTGAAGTAGGCAGCAACCGACTGGTTCGCTTCTGCGCATTGATGAGAGCAGTACAGATGTTACTGACGCGGCTCAAGGATTACGATGAAAACATACCAGCCAGTGCCGTCCAGAGGCCATGCGCGGTGGTGATCGTGGTCACCGTGACGAGCACCTCTTTTGCGAGGTTGTTGAGCAGATAGCCAAGGACCTGTTGATCTTCTCTGACCCAGATGGGGTGGAGAGAATTGGGCTCGGTGGTCTCCTTCCCGTCCTTGTCCTTGGCGACGAGGAGCCGAGCCGGTTCTGGTATGGTGCCGTCGACCTAGCCGAAGACACCGGCTCCCCTTAGTTACGGCGTGATCTGAGTCCGCCAGAGCACATAGTTTGTGCGGGAGAGCTTCTCCGTGACCTGTCCACTAAGATTTGGGTGGGAGGTGGCGGAGGAAGACATGGCGACGATCTTTTGCTGGAGATTGGAAAAAGCTAAGGGTTTAGGAAGAGGCAGCTCTGATACCATGTGCGACTTGGCAGAAGCGTCTTACCCTCGTTGTGAGGGGGTGCGTTGCATGTTATAGGCGGCAGGGGCGCACCTCCCTGACAATAGCGCATACAAAGTTGTTGGAGGAGATTACATCTTGGGGAGGAGGAGATAAAGAGATAAAAGAGGTTTACAAGATAAACATGATACTCCCTAACAACCTAATCTATCTCCTGGTGCGTCATCTATGTGTGTTTAACAATGACTAAATGGCTATAATTGCATGATGGGGTACTAACCAGAGCTGGTTTCATTTTGCCTCCTTTATATAGGGTTAATGCATCGCAGCCAAGGTTGCCGGTTCACATGATTCTCATCTTTAAATGGACAAGATCATCCTTCCCATGCCGGACATCTCTTCACATTTGTTGGTTTCAGGATTTTGCTTGGTTTCTTCAGCCCATAAGAAGAGGGGTTGTTTTGGCAGTGCACTACTGCTGTTGGCTCAGGCTGTTGCACCCTTAGCTATACTTTAGTTGTCTAAGTTATTCTGCTCAGCCAAGATGTGTCAGTCTCGTGCTCCAAATGATTCTGTTATCCCTATAATTTCTATTGCTTTTCACGGTTTCATTTCGTTTTCGTGGCATGTTTCTTGGCCAGAAGTATATCGAGCAGCAGAGAACGCTTACCCGTCTTGGTGTGTGTGAACTGCGTGATGTTTCCCTCTCTTCTCTGAACTGCCGCACACTATATGATGAACAAAGTTGCATTTGTACTCATTCTAGCTATTCCTGAGGTCACTTTGTAAATTCAATATTGACTTGTGAGAATTTGCTGGCAACTTCCGCTTAGTACATGGTCATAGATTGTACTATATTTAACAATTCGGACCCTCCACCTTCATTGTTTGATGTCCCGTGTGTATATAAATAATCGAACACGTTGGTTATTGTATCGGTGTATGTAACGACGAGAGACGGAAATAGGCTTATTGATGGCCTCTGGCACCAAGACATCCATTTAGGAATATGTTTTGTTTCAACATATTGGTGTGCACATTCTGAGCCACATATGAATATGATCTATCTTCTATCTCCACAAATATTTAAAGAGTAATCTCTCTTGAACCAATATATCCTTCTCTGTATGTAGGTCTGCTTCTAACTGCTGCCAATAGGAAACAGGTTTAGTATATAAATAGCCTAGATTAGTTTAGAAGATAAAAAATGGGGATGTAGCTCAAATGGTAGAGCGCTTATATATGCTGATAAGGGGCAGGGGGATCGATACCTCCCATCTCCAAGTTCCTTTTTTACTTTTATATATATATAAAAAAACATATCAGGGAAAAAAGCCAGTGCTCGAACCAAGAAACTCCTCGGCCCATAATGCACATCCAGGTCTAATAGTTGGCCTATAATGCATGCATAGGGCTAATAGCTAGCCCCTAAAGGAAGTTGAATTGACGCCTATTAATATTATAAGTTCCATCATTGACTTTTTCATTACAATAATTTAACCGTGAGCTCCTATTTGATACATGCTGTGTCAAATTCAATGTCTCGCACATGAGCCTTCAGGTGGAGCTGTCTATTAACCGATTGTATTGAGTGCTCATCTTTCTCTAAACACATTCCAAGTGATTCCTCTTTTATTTTCCAGGTTTTATTTTTTTCTTGATTTCAGTACATTTTATATTTAATTTATAGAAGCACATGGATATTTATTTATTTATTTAAAAACATAAAATGGTTTTTCTATTGAAAAAATGAGCATATATAAAATAATGTGCACATTTTATTTTTTGCGATTATTTTTCTTTAAAATGGGAAAGTTTTAAAAAATTGAATAAATAAATAAATTATTGGGAACCACGTTTTAAAAAGTGTGCACATTTTTCGAATGAAATCTGAAAAAGAATTGGTAGATAAAAATAAAAAATAAAAACCTGGGTGGGAACCTTCCTAGAACCAGGAAAACCAGACTAAACCTTCCCAAATCAAGAATCTTACTGGGCCAGCGCACTCACTCGGTAATTTGCTAATATATGTGATATGTGATCCTCAAATTTTCTAAAAAAATGAGATCCTAAAAAGAAATTGTGATATGCCAAAAATTTGCGCAATGGGCAGCAAAAAGGAAATATAAATTTCATATCTCCCCTAAAAACATTTAATTATATATGAAATACTTATAATTGTTTTTATAGAAGGAGCTGAAGGCTTAAAATTGTATAAATTTTGCATTATTATAACGACTATTGTGCCGCGGGTGTAGGTTAATCACCAATATCAATTATTCAATGTATTAATATCCTAGATTAGTTTAGAGGATAAATAATGGGGATGTAGCTCAAATGCTAGAGCGCTTATGTATGCTGATAAGAGGCAGGGGGTGGGGGGGGGGTCATTACTTCCAATTTCCAATTCAACCTTTTCCCTTTTATGCAAATAGTTACCAGGGAATAAAAAGCAAGGGCTTGAATCCAGAAATCCATCGGCCCACAATCGACATATAGGCGTCACGGTTGGCCCATAGAGGAAATTAAATTCGTGCCTATCAAAACTTATGATTTTCATTATTTTTTATTTATTACATTCATAATTTCATCATTGATAATTTAGTTACAAACTCCTTTGTGATGCATTCGACGTCCAAATGATGAAGTTCAGCATAGGAGCTCTAAATAGCAAGCTCTCAGGCACCCAACCGTATATAGTGTTCCTCTTTCTCTAAAAAAACATGTGTGTGATTCCTCTGGTTTTCAGATTTTATCTTTTCTCTGTTTTCCTAGATTTTAGAGATTTGTTTTCCATAATTATTTGAATATATATTTACTTTTAAAAAACTGAACAGTTTTAGAAAATGAGTTTTCGAAAAAGTGAACAATTTATGAACCTTTGTGAACCTTTTCATAATCATTAACATGTTGTCAAATTTGAACAGTTTTCCAAAACCACCATGATTTTGTAAAATCTATGAACATTTTTTAAGTTTCAGGAACTAATTTTAAAAATTGTGACCTCCTTTGAAAGAATACCGATAAAAATCGGTAGAGAGAAAAAAAAATTGGGGGGGGGGGGGGGGGGGTTGGTTAGAACCCTCCTAAACCAGGGAAACCATACTGAACCTGCTAAGAAAAATACTCAAACTGACACTAATCTCTTTAGATGAGATCAATGAGATCATTCTTTTTGGCAAAACATGCTAAAAAATACTCAAAATACGTGCAGACACACACCCATGTTCCATTGTCAAAAAGTTTCAGCTCAAAATTTGGCCTAAACTTTTAGAACTAAAATAATAAGATTTGGATGTGAATAGTATCAATTATAGTCCAACCCAAGATGACACTGTTCACAGTAAAATTTGCCTTTTGATATTCTCTAACTATAGATCAAGTTTTTGGCTGAATTTTTCCTTTTGATGCTCCATAAATACCCTGTAGGGAATCTCCATAGCTGACCATTAAAATGGACACCGTATCCATCCACGTCTACTGACGTCTGGTTCCACGGATAGTGATACCGAGGTTGACCATCCAACCATTCCCACATACATTTCAAACCCGATTTAAACAAACATAACATATTACATGCAAACCAGATGTTTTTCATTTAATTCGAAGCGCATTCATTACATTTTCGACATATTTCATTACACAAAAACGACCGGACTTGTCGGTCACCAGTGAACCTGAGTATTGACGAACGTGGACGGGGCCACACGCTCGTCGTGCCACCGACACTAACGAAGCGTCATTGCTGGCACGAAGAAAGCGTAGCTGCCCGCATTCTCGTCCGCCGTTGCCTATGCTACCAGTGCATCCTCCGTGACCATATTACAAGTGGTGCGAGCACGCATGGCCTCATACAACGTCCACTGCTCGGTGGCAAAGTTGGAGTCCTCTGCGACCATGGCCGCGACGGCCTCCTCGCTCGCGCGCCCTCCATAGATTTGCCCCTCCGCTAGCCGGTGCTGCTCGAGGAGGGAGAGGTTGCAACGTTGCTCCTCCTGCACGTGCCGAAATGCCGATAATAGTGATGTCGCCGGCTGCTCCTCCACCATAGAGTCATGGAAGTGCACATGCTCATGCTCCATGGTCAAGCCTGCATAGACTGGCGTGGGTAGGGCCCCAAGTTGTCGTTAGAGCCCATCCCCATTGTTGGATCGACGACGGAGACCTCCGGGGAGCTGGCGAGCATGGGACATCTATCTGCGTGGCACGACAGCGCTGCCAGCTTGCCACAAGGGTGGACACCTCGTGTTTTTGCTCTGTCGCGAAGCTCTCGCACAACGATGTCGCTCATGGTCATGGCAATTGTGGTGCACGCAGGAGGATGTGGAATGGACTTGTCATTGTGTCGGGCTTGGTCTCGTTTAAATAGCGGATGATGGTCAGGCCAAGCGGCAGGGTGTGACATGCTAGTGGTGGAGTTGGTTTAATGATGTCATGCAGTCAAATGGCAACCTATTTGAATGCGGTAGATATCTGTCATGTCGTGTCTAGTAGCGTCTCTTCGGCATTGAACAGACGCAGACACCACGACGCGGCGCCGCCAGCCCTCTTGACCGATGATCAGTTTCAATGTCGACACCAGTGAGAGGTCATGTTCTCTCTGGGCCAACATGAATGCGGTGTTGGCGCTCTGGAGCAACATGAATGCGCGGCAACTGCTATGTCCGTGAGAGGGTTTTGGGTGGGTCCCAAGTGTCGAATGCATGCGTGGTAGCGGTCCGGATGCCCATAAAGCCCACCCCCGGTACCTACGCTCATCCCTATGAACTCATGCACGCACACCCTATCCTTATGAGTACATCCGAATGATTTAGATACCACATTATTTTAAGACTGATGAAGTCATCACATATGCCTTCATAGTCGACGGAAACGTCTCCTTCCAAACACGTCGAACAAACTGAAATAAATCCTGAAAAATGTTATCACCAATATTAGGTTTAGGACTTGAAACCTGATGTATTTGTTCATGAATCTAATTATCTGAGCTATCCTAAGTTTGTCGGGTCGGGGTTGAAGTATTATATGATGGGATATGATATGGCATCGAGAGTTTTTTTTTCGTTCGACAAGGAACTCGCCAGGTTCTTCTGGCAGGCCTCCAATGGGTGCCAAAAATACCATATGATAAAGTGGGCAGATATATGCCTTTCCAAGGACCGTGGTGTAGGAGATATGCCCTAGAGGCAATAATAAATGTTATTGATTATCTCCCTATTCATAATTAGGTTTATGTTCCATGCTATAACTGCTATGGTTCTCGAGTCTACAATAACCACGAGGCTTGAAGGAAGACTCATATGCACGTGTGGAATAATAAACGGTAAATTGTATTCCTAGTCTAGCCTCTAAGACTGGCTCAAGTACTGCATGATGATCCTATTTTCCTGATCATGGGCATGGCTATGCCGACAATTTTGAGGGCACAATGTTAGAAGAACATTTGTGTTGAATCGACCCGAATTGATGTTATGCTATGAGATACATTCATCATAAGTTAATGGCTAATAACACAGAGAAGTTAATATTTGCATAATTCCTTAGACCATGAGAGTATCGAGTTTCTTCATGCTTGCTTCATGAACTTTGGGGTTTGTTAAACGTCATCCGTAAATGGGTGGCTATTACGATGGCTTGCGGGTTCATGGAAAAGTGTGTCAAGTAACTTGATAGCTCAAGATTGGGATTTGCTCCTCCAACGATGGAGAGATATCTCTGGGCCCTCTCGGTGTTACGACATCCATCATCGTCTGGCCAGACCCTTTGTGATTTGATCATGGGGATGCCGGAACACGGGAACGAGAAAATAGAACAATACCGGTAACGAGGTAACTGGCATAGTGGACAAGTTTTTGATCCACGGGGATGCCAACATGTCTCACCTCAGGTATTTATAACATATCGCGAAGCAACAGGAATAGCACACGGCAACTGGAGGTTCACTCGAATATTTATTCGTGTGGGTATAGGGATCGATATGGGCGTCCACGGCTCCGATGTTGATCATTGATCGGAAGGGGTTCCGGGTCATGTCTATGCTTCACCGAACCTATAGGGTCACACGCTTAAGGGTCATCTATCTGCTGAATACTAGACAAGGAGTCCGAGAGAAAGTCACTGAAATAGTTTCGATGACGACGGAAGAGTTCCGGAGAGAGAACACCGAAAGAGTTTCGGTAAAACCGAAAAGTTGTTTTGGAATATATTATTAGGTCAAAATGGTTTCGGCACTCGCTTGGAAATTCTTAGAGGGTCTCAGAAATGGTCTGGAAACTTCTGGGATTTTTCTGGAGGAAAAACCTGGAAATGTTCCGGAGCCGCCGGAACTACTGTTGTTGCTTTTCGCTGATGAAAACCACCATACCGGAAATGTTTCGGCATGAGCCCAGAATAATTTCAGAGGGTACCGGAAATGTTCTGGGACCATCCGGGATTTTTTCAGAAGAAACAATCGCGGGAAAACATCTTGTCCCAGCGTGAGGGGACAAGATCCCGTGAATCGGGGGTTGCATGTTTGGTGGCTTTTTGTCTAGGGAGCATGCATGTTTCATGGAGACATGTTGGAAGCTTGTTGGGGGGGGGGGCATGGGGGGGGGCAAGGTTGTGGCCGGCCCAAGTGGTGTCCCCTTGGTGGCCCACTTGCGTTACCTTTTCACCTTACATGTGGGACATGTTGCATGGGTGTTTGGGTATTTTCCTCCACCACCCCACCCCTTGCCTTGGCCTATAAAAGGAGAATATATGGCTGCCATTCTCCTCACCCCTTTCTCTCATACACATGCCATACATTATCTGGCTTCTTCTGTCCCTCCCACAAAAAGAGTTTCGTAGAGCCGAAAGGCTGTCTGGGTTCCGGTGGGAACTAGTTCTGGAAGGCGAAGCCCTGCCGGATAGATGACACCGTATGTGTGCAACTCTGTAGAGAGATCGTAGTTTCGGTCTTAGTTTGGGAGTGCCTCCCGAAGTGCTGTCCGTGTGACCGTCCAAGTTTTGGAGGTCCTCCGGAAGGGCTGTCCGAGTGACAGTCCAAGTTTCGGAGGTCCTCTCGGGGGACTGTCCGACCGCCTCCTGGAGGGCTGTCCGCCGGGCAGATGAGGGTATACATCCTCGCGGTTGGGAGGTTGTAAAATGCTAGATGCGAGGATATGCACCGCCGATCGACATCGACTCTATTTCCGCTGCGCTATGAGTCGGTAACGAAATGATCAAACCTGGTATGCAGTCTCCATAGTGGTCCTGGGCTGGTGCGTAGGTCAATTTTTTTTGTTTTCTGCTGCGTTCCCCAACAATGGCATCAAGAGCCATGCTATGCGTAGTTGCAGGTTACAATCTAGAATACATGGAGATGTATGGGTATTGTATAATATAATTTTGGAGTAGATGAGATCTATTGCTGAAAATTATTTATGCGGGTAGCAGATAAAAACTTTTACCAGATGTTCATGTTGCTTCCCCTGAATTTGCGTAGTCCTGATCTTGACGGCATGGTGGAATCTCACAAAGTTCTGGCAATCTGCGATCCTTTCATGCTGCTCCTGAGTATGCTGATTGACAGATCAACGAAGTGCTAACAGTTCTTTGGGTTCCACCATAGTTAAAAAAATATGGATGTTTCCCAGACGAAAGGGCAATGCAGATATGATCTGCACGAGGGTCATGCGTATGACGAAGTTTAGTATGGGGCTCGAGATTTTATTATCTCGTGTTTCATACACCCCGCAATGTTAATCTAGCTATTTGGATTATCATTCTTGATGATGGACATTGGTAGATTCGGTTTGTTTCAAAACCTTAGAAGCCACGTAAAACAAGTTTTTGCATGAACCGATTAGAGGCGTCTAACTTGGTTTTGCAGGATGGTTTGCATGTGCATATGATGTGGTATAGCAATGCTCATATTAATTTTATTATGTATGAGATGACTATATGATGTAATTAACATGACCTGTGTGTCATGATTCGGCATGATGGCTGGAGCCATATGGTTGCACTTTAATGACCTGCGTGTCAACCTTATGTAATGCACTTATTTTATTAGCTATAGAGATAGCAATATTACCTAGTGCATCGACAAGGTGGTGGCAATCTTCGCGAAGGTGAACACCGACGCGAATGCCGAAGACGAAGAAACGAAAGACTTCTCTGTCAGAAAGGGCTATACCATATCATGCTATGATGAATTGCCTGAGATGTTTATCCCTTATGATGCACCCTTCTTGATTGTGCGGTAGTCGCTTTTTATTAGGGTGATCTCTCACAAAAATATCAAGTAGTTAGTGTTCTCCCAAGTGTAGCACCGTCACGGCACCTATCTTTTCGGGGTGCGCCGTGTCACACGGGTAAAACGATTAGAGAAGTGTGAGGCGGGTGAGTTGAGACCTCGCAGCGAGATCACTTGGTTGTCTTGACGTTCAGGCATTACCGTCATGAGCTCAGAACACACGCATGGCGATGATGAACAAGGGTCACATAGAGATGTGATTGGCAAGTTGGCCTACCGGTTGAGATTTTTAGTCATTAGTGGTGTTACACCAATGGCGAACAATTTAAATGCGGGTCATGTATCACTCACAATCAATTATGAGAGATATTGATTTGAGTGGGAGCGCACTATAGAACTAATTCTTTTAATTCTCAGTGCAATTAATTGTGAATTTTGTCTAAGTTTAGATTGCATAATAGTTTTAGGATAATGGCTCGTGTTTCCACCTTCCCTATTAAAATTGAATAGCTGTTAAATATCTGGTTAAAACTTTACGGTTGGTAACGTAATGTGAGGATTCTCCTCAAGAGTGCCGAGAAGGACTTTGTCCTATCGCATTCTTTCGGTATTCTCCCTCTAATGCTATGGATCATATGACTCTCATCCTTCGATCCAAAAGCTAGAATTCCTTTTCAGTTAAAGTGCAATATGTTTGCTTCCATGAGACCGGAACTTCGAAAGTTTGGATAGTTATGTGATATTCATGGAATCTGAAAATCATTTTCAGAGACAGACAAAAGCTAAAAGATATGAGATATCCAAAGCAGTGTTTGTTTGCAAACTATTAGTAAAGGAGTTTACTATGCGTTAGACTAGTAAGAGAGGGATCCAGGAGAACGCATGTTATATGATGAAAGGTGAATAAAACAACTTAAAGAGAAAGGAAGTGTCTGAAGGGTGTTAGTAAGACTTTCATGCCTAGGAAGTCCGGGGCTAACGCCACTCTTAAGTTGGGTGCTTCTTTTGAGAGTAGGAGAAATACTGAAAAGTTAAATTGTTAGAAGTATAATGGCAAAAGGAAAGAAGACTGGAATATCCAGCTCATGTATGAATGTCATACAAGTTTTGATGTATAGAAGGCTGGTCAAAGATATAGTTCTTGGGAATTATGGTTAAACATGTTAATCACTAATTCTTGGGTATTGTGAGTTGGTCACAAAGATATGTTGGGAGACGTAGTAGTAAATCAAAAATTTCCTACGTTCACCAAGATCTATCTATGGAGAAACCAGCAACGAGAGGGGAGAGATTGCATCTTCATACCTTTGAAGATCGCTAAGCGGAAGCGTTACAAGAACGCGGTTGATGGAGTCGTACTCGCAGCGATTCAGATCGCGGTAGATCCGATCAAGTGCCGAACGGACGGCACCTCCGCGTTCAACACACGTGCAGCCCGGTGACGTCTCCAACACCTTGATCCAGCAAGGAGGAAGGAGAGGTTGGGGAAGGGCTCCAACAGCAGCACGACGGCGTGGTGGTGGTGGAGTAGCAAGGTATTCCGACAGGGCTTCGCCTAAGCGCTGCGGAGGAGGAAGAAGAGAGGTAGGGCTTTGCCGTGAGAGAGAGAGAGAGATCAAATCTTGTCTCAAAACATCCAAAACCTCAAGTATATATAGGAAGAGGGACGTGGAGGGCTGGCTTGGCCTCTACTCCAAAGAGGAGATGGCCGGCCGAATTAAAGGGAGAGTCCACCTCCCACAAGGGAGGTGGATCTCCTCCTTTTAAATCCTTTTTGCCTTATCTCCTTATCTCCAGCCGCATGGGCCTTTAGAAAAAGTCTTGCCCAGCCCAATAAGGGCTGGCACACTTTATCTAACAGCCCATGTGGTCCTTTGGTCGTCACACCCCTCCCGGGGGTCCTCCGGCACCCTCCCGGCACTCCCGGTACACTACCGATGAGCCCGAAAACTTTCCGGTGACCAAAACTGGACTTCCTATATATCAATCTTTACCTCCGGACCATTCCGGAGCTCCTCGTGACGTCCGGGATCTCATCCGGGACTCCGAACAACCTTCGGTAATCATGTATACCATTTCCCTATAACCCTAGCGTCATCGAACCTTAAGTGTGTAGACCCTACGGGTTCGGGAGACACGTAGACATGACCGAGACACTTCTCCGGCCAATAACCAACAGCGGGATCTGGATACCCATGTTGGCTCCCACGTACTCCACGATGATCTCATCGGATGAACCACGATGTCGGGGATTCAATCAATCCCGTATTCAATTCCCTTTGTCTATCGGTATGATACTTGCCCGAGATTCGATCGTCGGTATCCCTATACCTTGTTCAATCTCGTTACTGGCAAGTCTCTTTACTCGTTCCGTAATACATCATCCCGTGGCTAACTCCTTAGTCACATTGAGCTCATTATGATGATGTCTTACCGAGTGGGCCCAGAGATACCTCTCCGTCACACGGAGTGACAAATCCCAGTCTCGATTCGTGCCAACCCAACAGATACTTTCGGAGATACCCGTAGTGCACCTTTATAGCCACCCAGTTACGTTGTGAAGTTTGGCACACCCAAAGCATTCCTACAGTATCCGGGAGTTGCACAATCTCATGGTCTAAGGAAACGATACTTGACATTGAAAAGCTTTAGCAAACGAACTACACGATCTTGTGCTATGCTTAGGATTGGGTCTTGTCCATCACATCATTCTCCTAATGATTTGATCCCGTTATCAACGACATCCAATGTCCATGGTCATGAAACCGTGACCATCTATTGATCAACGAGCTAGCCAACTAGAGGCTTACTAGGGACATGTTGTGGTCTATGTATTCACACATGTATTACGGTTTCCGGTTAACACAATTATAGCATGAACAATAGACAATTATCATGAACAAGGAAATACAATAATAACCATTTTATTATTGCCTCTAGGGCATATTTCCAACAGTCTCCCACTTGCACTAGAGTCAATAATCTAGTTCACATCACCATGTGATTAACACTTACATCACCATGTGATCATATCATCATGTGATTAACACCCAATAAGTTCTGGGGTTTGTTCATGTTCTGCTCGTGAAAGAGGTTTTTAGTCAGCGGGTCTGCGACATTCAGATCCGTGTGTACCTTTGCAAACTTTCCATTTCATATTTGTAGATACTGCTCCCACGCTCCACTTGGAGCTATTCCAAATGGCTGCTCCACTATACGTAGCCAGATTTCTACTAAGAGTCATCCGGATTGGAGTTAAAGCTTGCATCATCGTAACCCTTTACGATGAACTCTTTATCACCTCCATAATCGAGAAATATTTCCTTAGTTCTCAAGTTACTAAGGATAACTTTGACCGTTGTCCAGTGATCCACTCTTGGATTACTCTTGTACCCCTTGACAGACTCATGGCAAGGCACACACAGGTGCGGTACACAGCATGGCATACTATATAGAGCCTATGGCTAAAGCATAGGAGATGACATTCATCTTTTCTTTATCTTCTGCCGTGGTCGGGTATTGAGTCTTACTCAATTTCACACCTTACAATACAGTCAAGAACTCCTTCTTTGACCCATCTATTTTGAACTCCTTCAAAAACTTGTCAAGGTATGTCTTCGTCGAAAAAACTTATCAAGCGAATTGATCTATCCCTATAGATCTTGATGCTCAATAAAATAGTAGCTTTATCTGGGTCTTCCTTTAAAAAAAAACTCTTTTCAACCAACCCTTCATGCTCTTCCAGAAATTCTACATCATTTCCGATCAATAATATGTCAACTACATATTCTTATAAGAAATTCTATAGTGCTCCCACTCACTTTCTTGCAGATACAAGTTTCTCATAAACTTTGTATAAACTTAAACACTTTGATCACCTCATCAAAGCATATATTCCAACTCCGAGATTCTTGCTCCAGTCCATAGAAGGATCGCTGGAGTTTGCATATTATTAGCATCCTTAGGATTGACAAAACCTTCTGGTTGTATCACATACAACTCTTCCTCACAGAAACTATTACGGAAACCTTGTTTTGTCATCCATCTGCCAGATTTCATAATCGAAAAATGCAGCAACTGCTAACAAAATTTTAATAGACTTTTAGCATCGCTACAGATGAGACAATCTCATCGCAGTCAACTCCTTGAACTTGGCGGAAACTTCTTTGCGACAAGTCGAGCTTTATAAACGGTGACATTTCACTATTAGCGTCTATGTTTATTTCAAAGGTCCATTTGTACTCAATGACCCGCCATTCAACAGGCAAGTCTACCAAAGTCCATACTTGGTTTTCATACATGGATCCTTTCTCGGATTTCATGGCTCCTAGCCATTTGTTGGAATCCGGGCCCACCATCGCTTCTCCATAGTTCGTAGGTTCATCGTTGTCCAACAACATGATTTCCAAGACAGGGTTGTCGTACTACTCAGGAGCAGTACGCGTCCTTGTCGACCTACGAGGTTCGATAGTGACTTGATCCGAAGCTTCATGATCATCATCATTAACTTCCGTTTCAACTGAGTAGGCTCTACAGAAACATCTTTCTGTGTTGCGCTATTCTCTGGTTGAAACAAAGGTTCAACAACCTTATCAAGTTCTATCTTCCTCCCACTCAATTCTTTCGAGAGAAACTCTTTCTCAAGACAGGACCCGTTCTTAGCAACAAACACCTTTTGCGCTTGGATCTAAGATAGAAGGTATACCCAATGTCTCATTAGGGTATTCTATGAAGATGCATTTGTCTGCTTTGAGTTCGAGCTCGCTAGGTGAAAAACCCATTTTCACATAAGCGTCGCAGCCCCAAACATTAAGAAATGACAGCTTAGGCTTCTGTCAAACCATAATTCTCATGGTGTCATCTCAACAGACTTAGATGGTGCCCTATTAAAGTGAATGGATTTGTCTTTAATGCATAACCCCATAACGATAGTTGTAAAACGATAAGAGACATCATAGTACTCACTATATCCAATAGAGCACGACTACGACGTTCGAACACACCATCACACTATGGTGTTCCAGGAGGCGTGAGCTGTGAAACAATTTCCACATTGTCTAAAATTGCATACCAAACTCGTAACTTAGATATTCACCTCCACGATCATATCGTAGACATTTCATCTCCTTGTCACGATGATCTTTATCTTCACTGTGAAACTCCTTGAACCTTTCAAACATTTCAGACTCGTGTTTCATTAAGTAAATATCCCCATATTTACTCAAATCATCAGTGAAGGTAAAGAAAAACAACGATATCCACTGTGTGTTTCAACACTCATTGGACCACATACATCAACATGTATTAATTCCAATAAGCCACTTGCCCGCTCCATCATATTGGATGACAGGGTCTCAGTCATCTTGCCCAAGAGGCATGGCTCGCATGTCTCAACCGATTCGAAATCGAGTGAGTCAAAAAATCCATCATCATGGAGTTTCTTCATGCGATTTATACCAATATGACATTACGTGGCAGTGCCACAAGCATGTGGTACTATCATTATTAACTTTGTATCTTTTGGTACCAACGTTATGAACATGTGTACTACTACGATCATGATTCGATAAACCATTCCGAGTGGGTGCATGACCATTAAAGGCATTATCCATGTAAACAGAATAACCATTATTCTCTAACTTATATGAATAACCGTATCGCACTAATCATGATCTAATCACGTTCATGCTCAACGCAAACACCAAATAACATTTATTTAGGTTTATCACAAATCCCGAAGGTAGAGAGAGCGTGCGATGGTGATCACATCAATCTTGGAAATACTTCCAACACACATCGTCACCTTTCACCTAGCTAGTCTCCATTTATTCTGTAGCTTTTATTTCGAGTTGCTAACACTTAGCAACCGAACCGGTATCCAATACCCAGGTGCTACTAGGAGTACCAGCAAGGTACACATCACTAACACGTATATCAAATATACTTCCATCGACATTACCAGCCTTCTTATCTACCAAGCATCTAGGGTTTTTCCGCTTCAGCGAACATTCTCCTCATAACAGAAGCACTTAGTCTCGGGTTCGGGCTCAACCTTGGATTTCTTCACTAGAGCAACAACTGGCTTGCCATTCTCGAAGTTTTCCCTTCTTGCCCTCGCCCCTTTTGAAACTAGTGGTTTCACTTAACCATCAACACTTGATGCTCCTTCTTGATTTCTACCTTCGTGGTGTCAAACATCACGAACAACTCAGGGATCATCTTATCCATCCCTGGCATGTTATAGTTCATCACGAAGCTCTAGTAGCTTGGTGGCAGTGACTTGGAGAACTGCTTTAATCACTATCTCATCTGGAAGATTAACTCCCACTTGATTCAAGTGATTGTAGCACCCAGACAATCTGAGCACACGCTCACCGATTGAGCTATTCTCCTTTATCTTGCAGACAAAGAATCTTGTTGGAGGTCTCATACCTCTCAACATAGGCACGAGCCTGAGATCACAATCTCAGCTCCTAGAACATCTCATATGTTCCGTGACGTTCAAAACGTTTTGGAGCCTCAATTCTGAGCCGTAATGCATGACGCATTGAACTATCACGTAGTCACCAAAAAGTGCCTGTCATATGTTCACAACATCTACAGACAACGCTTGAGGGAGTGGTGCAGTTAGCGGTACATCAAAAACATAAGCTTTCTGTGCAGCAATGAGGACAGTCCTCAGATCACGGACCCAGTCCGCATTATTGCTACCATCAACTTTCAACTTACTTTTCTCTAGGATTGTATCAATAAAACTGGGGAGCTACAGCGCGAGCTATCTACGACATAATTTGCAAGGACATTTTTAGACTAAGTTCATGATAATTAAGTTCATTTAATCAAATTATTAATGAACTCCCACTTAGATAGACATCTCTCTAGTCTTCCAAGTGATACATGATCCATGTCAACTAGCCCGTGTCCGATCATCACGTGAGACGGACTAGTCATCCATGGTGAACATCTCTATGTTGATCGTATCTTCTATACGACTCATGTTCGACCTTTCGGTCCTCCGTGTTCCGAGGCCATGTCTGTACATGCTAGGCTCGTCAAGTCAACCTAAGTGTTTCGCATGTGTAAATCTGGCTTACACCCGTTGTATGCGAACGTTAGAACCTATCACACCCGATCATCACGTGGTGCTTCGGAACGACGATCCTTAGCAACGGTGCACAGTTAGGGTGAACACCTTTCTTGAAATTTTATTGAGAGATCATCTTATTTACTACCATCGTTCTATGCAAATAAGATGTAAACATGATAAACATCACATGCAATCAATATAGTGACATGATATGGCCAATATCATCTTGCTCCTTTGATCTCCATCTTCGGGGCACCATGATCATCACTGTCACCGGCACGACACCATGATCTCCATCATCCTGATCTCCATCATTGTGTCTTCATGAAGTTGTCTCGCCAAATATTACTTCTACTACTACAGCTAACGTTTAGCAATAAAGTAAAGTAATTACATGGCGTTTATGATTGACACGCAGGTCATACAATAGTATAAGACAACTCCTATGGCTCCTGCCGGTTGTCATAGTCATCGACGTGCAAGTCGTGAACCCTATTACAAGAACATGATCAATCTCATACATCACAATGCATCACATCACATCCTTTTGGCCATATCACATCACACGGCATATGCTGCAAAAACAAGTTAGACGTCCTCTAATTTGTAGTTGCAAGTTTTTACGTGGTTGCTATAGGTTTGTAGCAAGAACGTTTCTTACCTACGTCAAAACCACAACGTGATATGCCAATTGCTATTTACCCTTCATAAGGACCCTTTTCATCGAATCCAATCCGACTAAGGTGGGAGAGACAGACACCCGCTAGCCACCTTATGCAACTAGTGCATGTCAGGCGGTGGAACCGGTCTCACGTAAGCGTACGTGTAAGGTTGGTCCGGGCCGCTTCATCCCACAATACCGTCGAATCAAGATAAGACTAGTAACGGCAAGCATATTAACAAAATCAACGCCCACAACTGCTTTGTGTTCTACTCGTGCATAGATTCTACGCATAGACCTAGCTCATGATGCCACTGTTGGGAGACGTAGTAGTAAATCAAAAATTTCCTACGTTCACCAAGATCTATCTATGGAGAAACCAGCAACGAGAGGGGAGAGATTGCATCTTCATACCTTTGAAGATCGCTAAGCGGAAGCGTTACAAGAACACGGTTGATGGAGTCGTACTCGCAGCGATTCAGATCGCGGTAGATCCGATCAAGTGCCGAACGGACGGCACCTCCGCGTTCAACACACGTGCAGCCCGGTGACGTCTCCAACACCTTGATCCAGCAAGGAGGAAGGAGAGGTTGGGGAAGGGCTCCAACAGCAGCACGACGGCGTGGTGGTGGTGGAGTAGCAAGGTATTCCGACAGGGCTTCGCCTAAGCGCTGCGGAGGAGGAAGAAGAGAGGTAGGGCTTTGCCGTGAGAGAGAGAGAGATCAAATCTTGTCTCAAAACATCCAAAACCTCAAGTATATATAGGAGGAGGGACGTGGAGGGCTGGCTTGGCCTCTACTCCAAAGAGGAGATGGCCGGCCGAATTAAAGGGAGAGTCCACCTCCCACAAGGGAGGTGGATCTCCTCCTTTTAAATCCTTTTTGCCTTATCTCCTTATCTCCAGCCGCATGGGCCTTTAGAAAAAGTCTTGCCCAGCCCAATAAGGGCTGGCACACTTTATCTAACAGCCCATGTGGTCCTTTGGTCGTCACACCCCTCCCGGGGGTCCTCCAGCACCCTCCCGGCACTCCCGGTACACTACCGATGAGCCCGAAAACTTTCCGGTGACCAAAACTGGACTTCCTATATCAATCTTTACCTCCGGACCATTCCGGAGCTCCTCGTGACGTCCGGGATCTCATCCGGGACTCCGAACAACCTTCGGTAATCATGTATACCATTTCCCTATAACCCTAGCGTCATCGAACCTTAAGTGTGTAGACCCTACGGGTTCGGGAGACACGTAGACATGAACGAGACACTTCTCCGGCCAATAACCAACAGAGGGATCTGGATACCCATGTTGGCTCCCACGTACTCCACGATGATCTCATCGGATGAACCACGATGTCGGGGATTCAATCAATCCCGTATTCAATTCCCTTTGTCTATCGGTATGATACTTGCCCGAGATTCGATCGTCGGTATCCCTATACCTTGTTCAATCTCGTTACTGGCAAGTCTCTTTACTCGTTCCGTAATACATCATCCCGTGGCTAACTCCTTAGTCACATTGAGCTCATTATGATGATGTCTTACCGAGTGGGCCCAGAGATACCTCTCCGTCACACGGAGTGACAAATCCCAGTCTCGATTCGTGCCAACCCAACAGATACTTTCGGAGATACCCGTAGTGCACCTTTATAGCCACCCAGTTACGTTGTGAAGTTTGGCACACCCAAAGCATTCCTACAGTATCCGGGAGTTGCACAATCTCATGGTCTAAGGAAACGATACTTGACATTGAAAAGCTTTAGCAAACGAACTACACGATCTTGTGCTATGCTTAGGATTGGGTCTTGTCCATCACATCATTCTCCTAATGATGTGATCCCGTTATCAACGACATCCAATGTCCATGGTCATGAAACCGTGACCATCTATTGATCAACGAGCTAGCCAACTAGAGGCTTACTAGGGACATGTTGTGGTCTATGTATTCACACATGTATTACGGTTTCCGGTTAACACAATTATAGCATGAACAATAGACAATTATCATGAACAAGGAAATACAATAATAACCATTTTATTATTGCCTCTAGGGCATATTTCCAACAAGATACCCGCTCGATTGCATTCTGTTGCGACTCGATGTAAGAACTACTATGGCCTGAAAGACTAGCCAGGGATGAGGTTTAGATACACGCAGGGAACATAGTAAATGTTACTAGGCCTTCCATCAGTGTATTCCCTATGTATTAAGTTTCATAATTCATTTTAGAGTTTCGCACTCTATCCCTTTGCATAAGGTATCTTGCAAGAAGGTTGTTCATAAGAGAACTTTTCATGTTCGGTGTTATGAATAACATAAGGGCCATACTTTCATTATGAATGAGACGTATGTTATGAATATTGATAATAATACATTACCTCTGGGTTTACTTTTATAATTCATTTTAGAGTTTCATACACTCTAGCCCATTGCACAATGTTTGTTGCAAAAGAGTTGTTCATAAAAACAACAATTGTTGTTCAGTATTATGAATAACATGAAGGGCCATGCTTCCATCCTAGATGGGATGTATGTTATGAATATTGATAGAAATATGATACATCCATAACACTGACGCTAAATGTCGCAAGACTAAAAGAATACCACATATGTGTGGCACTGCATTTGGTCACATTGGAGAAACCCGCATGGAAAATTCCATTATGATGGATTTTGAAGTCTTTTGATTTTGAATCATCTGACACTTGCAACTTTCCTCCAAAAGGTGAGCTAACTAAAATACCGTTCACAGGCCATAAGGAATGAGCAAAGAACTTATTGGTGATCATACATTTGATGTATGTAGTCCGATAAATATTGTTGCAAACAGTGGATTTGTCTACCTTCAAAAATGACTCAAGTAGATATATGGATATTTACTTGATGAGACGTAAGTCTGGATCTTTTGAAATCATTCGAAAGGTTTTCAAAAATTAAGTAGAAGTTATTGTACCAAGAAAATTATGTTTCTGCATTTTGATTGCGGAAAGGAATATTTCAGTTACAAGTTTAGCGAATGTCTGATGAGTTGTGAAAAGAGTTTCATAACTTGCACCTCCCGGAACACTGCTGCAAGTGGAAAGTCTGTGAAGATGTAATCGAACCATTTATGACATGGTAAGATCAAAGATGACATAAATAGATTTGCCATTATCCCTTTTATAGAGTGATGCTTTAGAGAATGCGGCTTTTACACTAAAAAGAGATCCATCAGGTCTGTTGAAATGACGCCATGGTATGGTACGTCCAACCATGTTATATCTTTTCTTAAAATTTGGAATATGGGGCTTGTGTAAAAGGTTACAAACCTATTCCAAATCAGACAAGTGCTACTTTGTATGGTTATCCCAAGTCATTGGGTATTCCCCCACCACTATATCGAGGCAAAGGGTTTTGCCACAAAACGGTATGCTTTTAAAGAGAATAGTTCTTACAGAAGGTGAGTGGGAGGATAGTGCAACTCGACGAGATAACCAGTATCTTTGTCATCAGTTCAAAGGAAAGAAACCCTGGAAGTGATTGCGTTGTTTCCTACTACGACTGATACGGAAGTCTCTACAATAAAATGTATGGACTTCGGTCGAACGTCCAGCTGAACCACGTAGGCAAAGCTCGTGCAAACCTATCAAGTGTGCAAACGAGATATTGTTGTTAGACAACAATATACCTACAATACACAAGGAAGCGTTGATGGGCCCTGACTCTGGGATTGGTTAAATGCCAATACAGTCCGAGATAGTTTCCATATAAGTGATTCAAGATTAAAACCTTGATACACCTTTCAGAGGACTTAGAGTCTAACGAATATTTATGGAACTAAAAACTGATAGGATAAAAATATATATGTTTTATCCATAAAGCTCAACTTGTTGAAATAACAAGTTCAAGGAGTTGACTACGATGAGGTTGTTTCACCATAGTGATGCTTAAGGTCGGTTCGGGTTGAACTAGCAATTAATACATATATCAATCATGAGATATGAAACATGGATGACAAAAGGATTTCCATCTGATGGAAATGAAACCTAGGACTTGTATGTGATACAGCCCAAAGTAATTTGTCGATCCAGAGGATGGTAGTAAGTATGCAAACTTCAGAGTTCCAACAATGGACAGGAGAGAGAAAAATGGAGTTGGAATCTTCGTGGTTTGATGAAATGGTCAAAAGGTTTTTTTGACTTCACCAATGGGTAACGAAGATGCTTGTGATTCAAGAAAGTAAGTGGGAGCATAATAATATTTCTAAAAACGTTGTTTGCTTGACACATTGTTAATTGGAAATAAATTTCTTGACACGAATTAGGACTTCATTTGAAAATAGTTTTGCGATGAAGTGCTTAGGCTAAATAGCCTCAATATTAGGCATGATGATCTATGGAGATAGATTTACCTAATGGGGCTAAGCAATGAATACATATTGACAAGGTGCTAAAACCTTTTTGCATTTAAAAACGGCAAGGAGTGATTCTTGCCGAAGTCACATGGAAAGAGTTTTTGCAAGACTCAGTGTCCCAAAACACTGATGAGTAAAATACATGATTGAGATTCCACACACTAGTGTTTGGATTAAATCATGTATTCCATGGTATGTAAAAACAACCAGATATTTCTGATACTCCCAAGTTGTTGCGAGTATAGATACCAAAGTGATCAAAGCACTAATCATGGGGCAACAGTGAAAGATGTCATTAAGTACTAGAGTAGTGCTGATGACATGTTTTCTCGCAAGCAGAGATTATGAAGTGCTCGTTGTAAGTAATTATATCGATATAGTCTCAATCAATGCTCCATGCGGTTTTTGTTTTAAGTTAAGGGTTTTGTGTAATACACAATATGGTGGCACGGTAGTTGGAAATTGTTCCAAACAAGATACTGTGGCGAATTCTGTAACAAAGGCTAAGTATGTTAACACTTTGGAAGCGACAAAGAAGTTGTTGAATCATATAGTTCATTCATGAACTTAGTATGGTTCCAAGATGGATTTGGTCTATGAGACACTATTCCAGATAGTTGCTCCATAGCTCAGTCTGAGGAATCAGGTTTCGACCAATGATTCACACATATGCAAAGCCAAGTTCACACAAAATACGAATTTTGTGATAGCATGAAAACGCGAGGATATGCAAAGTTACACATGGAGCTGAAGTTGTCAGATCGATTGGACATCAGGCTATACCACAAGCGAAGCATATTTTACACCAGTATGCCATACGTGTAAAGTGCATTAGCATTGACTAGATTATTGAATCTAGTGCAAGTGGGGGTCTGTAGGAGATATGCCCTAGAGGCAATAATAAATCTTATTGATTATCTCCCTGTTCATAATTAGGTTTATGTTCCATGCTATAACTGCAATGGTTCTTGAGTCTACAATAACCACGAGGCTTGAAGGAAGACTCATATGCACGTGTGGAATAATAAACGGTAAATTGTATTCCTAGTCTGGCCTCTAGGACTGGCTCAAGTATTGCATGATGATCCCGTTTTCCTGATCATGGGCATGGCTATACCGACAATTTTGAGGGAACAATGTTAGAAGAACATTTGTGTTGAATCGACCCGAATTGATGTTATGCTATGAGATACATTCGTCATAGGTTAATGGTTAATAACATAGAGAAGTTAATGTTTGCATAATTCCTTAGACCATGAGAGTATCAAGTTTCTTCATGCTTGCTTCATGAACTTTGGGGTTTGTTAAACGTCATCTGTAAATGGGTGGCTATTACGGCGGCTTGCGGGTCAATGTAAAAGTGTGTCAAGTAACTTGATAGCGTAAGATTGGGATTTGCTCCTCCGACAATGGAGAGATATCTCTGGGCCCTCTCGGTGTTACGACATCCATCATCGTCTGGCCAGACCCTTTGTGATTTGATCATGGGGATGCCGGAACATGGGAACAAGAAAAGAGAACAATACCTGTAACGAGGTAACTGGCATAGTGGACAAGTTTTTCATCCACGGGGATGCCAACATGTCTCACCTCGGGTATTTATAACATATCGCGAAGCAACAGGAATAGCACACGGCAACTGGAGGTTCACTCGAATATTTATTCGTGTGGGTATAGGGATCGATATGGGCGTCCACGGCTCCGATGTTGATCATTGATCGGAAGGGGTTCCGGGTCATGTCTATGCTTCACCGAACCTATAGGGTCACACGCTTAAGGGTCATCTATCTACTGAATACTAGACAAGGAGTCCGAGACAAAGTCACTGAAATAGTTTTGATGACGACGGAAGAGTTCCGGAGAGAGAACATCGAAAGAGTTTCGGTAAAACTGAAAAGTTGTTTCGGAATATATTTTTAGGTCAAAATGGTTTCGGCACTCGCCTGGAAATTCTTAGATGGTCTCAGAATTGGTCTGGGAACTTCTAGGATTTTTCTCGAGGAAAAACCCGGAAATGTTCCGGAGCCACCGGAACTACTGTTGTTGCTTTTCGCTGATGAAAACCACCATACTGGAAATGTTTTGGCATGAGCCCAGAATAATTTTAGAGGGTACCAAAAATGTTCTGGGACCGTCCGGGATTTTTTCAGAAGAAACAATCGCGGAAAAACATCTTGTCCTAGCGCGAGGGGACAAGATCCCACGAATTGGGGGTTGCATGTTTGGTGGCTTTTTGTCTAGGGAGCATGCATGTTTCATGGAGACATGTTGGAGGCTTGTTGCCCCCCCTATGGGGGGGCAAGGTTGTGGCCGGCCCAAGTGGTGTCCCCTTGGTGGCCCACTTGTGTTACCTTTTCACCTTACATGTGGGACATGTTGCATGGATGTTTTGGTATTTTCCTCCACCACCCCACCACTTGCCTTGGCCTATAAAAGGAGGAGATATGGCTGCCATTATCCTCACCCCTTGCTCTCATACACATGCCATGCATTATATGGCTTCTTCTCTCCCTCCCACGAAAAGAGTTTCGTAGAGCCGAAAGGTTGTCTGGGTTCCGGTGGGAACTAGTTCTGGACGGCGAAGCCCTGCCGGATAGATGACACCGTATGTGTGCAACTCTGTAGAGAGATCGTAGTTTCGGTTTTAGTTTGGGAGTGCCTCCCGAAGGGCTGTCCGTGTGACCGTCCGAGTTTTGGAGGTCCTCCCGAAGGACTGTCCGAGTGGTAGTCCAAGTTTCGGAGGTCCTCCCGGGGGACTGTCCGACCGCCTCCTGGAGGGCTGTCCACGGGGCAAATGAGGGTATACATCCTCGCGGTTGGGAGGTTGTAATAACCTAGCTGTGGGGATCTGCACCGCTGATCGTCATCGACTCTATTTCCGCTGCGCTACGAGTCGGTAACGAAATGATCAAACCTTGTATGCAGTCTCCATAGTGGTCCTTGGCTGGTGCGTAGGTCGATTTTTTTTATTTTCTGCTACGTTCCCCAACACGTGGAGGGTTGGGGATCACGACCTCCTGTATTATGAATATGTCCCTCATGCTTTGGTGGGTTTGGCGGATCGTCCGCCGAGACAGTGGATTGTGGCTAAAGCTCATCGAGGCAAAGTACCTAAGGGGTGAACCCCTTCTTGCTTGCTCTCGCGCCGGGAGTTCCTAGTTCTAGCGCGCGATTCAGAAGATCAAAGAGGAAATTCTTCAAGGAATTTCCTTCTCAATAGGTAATGGGGGCGGGACCTTGTTCTCGTTACACCCCTAGATGGGGGAGATACCTCTCACGGTGCGGTTCCCCGCATTGTTCTCCATTTCGCTGACCCCTCCCTTCTCGTCTCCTCGGCTGCTCGCCTAGGGTGGTGGGACATTAGGTTCCAGCGTAATTTCGACCAAGTAGAAACGGCTGAGTGGAACCGTTTGTTGGATACCTTGCCTCAGCCTCCATTGGACTATCCAGACACAGTGGCCTGGCACTAGACCCCGTCTGTGGACTTCTCGATGATCTCGGCTTACCAGGCTATTTGCCTGTCACGCCCAAGATGCGGTCCTTCCCTTATTTGGGCATGAGGGCCTCGGTAGGGATAGAAGCGCATCTCGATGCGTTCACAAGAATGGATATCATTACAAGTACATGTACAGAAGAGATGAGTATGTGGAATTGGCTTACACTCGCCACAAGCTACATCAGAGTCACATCAATACAATAACATCTCAAACATCATACATAAGAGCAGGGTCCGACTACTGACGAAATCAAACGGTAAAATGACATCCACCCTTGCTATCCCAGGCTGCCGCCTGGAACCCATCCAAGACTGATTAAGAAGAAGAAGAAGAACTCCAAATCAAATCAAGCAACGCGCTCACGTCAAATCATCGCATTACCTGTACCTACAACTGTTGTTGTAGTAATCTGTGAGCCACAGGGACTCAGCAATCTCATTTCCAAGGGTATCAAGACTATTAAAGCTTAATAGGTAAGGTATGGATAAGTGGTAAGGCCGCAGCAAACGACTAAGCATATATTTGAGTGGCTAACTTAGGAGAACAGAAAGTAAAGTATGGTGGTCTACGCATAACAGACGTGAACTAGCAATGATTACTAACTGATCCTGAACACCTCCTTACGTCAATCATAACCCCATCGTGTTCTCTTCCGCATAAGAACTCACGGGAAGAGATAGTCACGGTTATGCACACAGTTGGTGTATTTTATTAGAGTTTACTTCAAGTTTGCTATGACCGGGTGTTAAACAAAGTATCCAAGTTTGCCACATGACCGTGGGCACGGCTTCTCGAAAAGATTTAACCCTGCAGGGGTGCTCCAACTCATCCATCACAAATTACCCACACTCAGCGGGAATAACCTCAACCACGAAACTCGTGATCTTCCTAGGCAATTCCAAAGGAAATCCAACACCTCGAGATAGCCCGAAGAACATCAGAGTTCCTCACTCAAGACGTTCGAGAAAGGTAAACCAAATCCAGCAAGGCCGCCCGACGTGTCGACGAACCCGATAGGAGCCGCGTATCTCGTTCTCAGGACACGACAGATGGGACTAGCTACAGGGAAAACCAATCCTCAAGTTGCCTCGAGGCGGCCCTGCAGGCAGCCCATTTTGGACCAACACTCATGAGGAGCACTGGCCCGGGGGGTGATTAAATTATCCATGGGGTGATCATGCCCTATGCAAATTTTAATTAGTTTTAGGCAAATTTGTACCAAAGTTGGGCCTTGCTAGACAAGTTTTATTCTAACCCAAAAATCAAGGGGGTCCCCATAAATACACCGAGCATGTCAGGAGCGCTCATTTATGGAGCATAACACCGGTTCACAAGTAACTAGGGGCGGCAAGAGTGGAACAAAACACCAAGCAAAAGGCCAAGCCTTCCACCTTTACCAAGTATATATGTGCATTAAATTAAATAGCAACAATATTGTGATATAACAAAAGAAGGTACATGATGGCACATGGAAGCAATAGCACCTGCAACTAGCTATTGGGGAACGTCGCATGGGAAACAAAAAATTTCCTATGCACACGCAAACCTATCCATGGTGATGAGCATCTACGAGAGGGAGAGTGGATCTACGTACCCTTGTAGATCGCTAAGCGGGAAGCGTTAAGAAACGCGGTTGGTGTAGTCGAACTTCTTCGCGATCCAAATCACCGAGCGTCCCACGATCCAATCACGAACCAATCACGAACCGTCCCGCGATCCGATCACGAACGTCCCGTGGCCTTGATCACAATCCTTCCGATCTAGTACCGAACGGACGGCACCTCCGCATTCAGCACACGTGCAGCTTGATGATGATCTCCACCATCTTGATCCAGCAAGAGGAGGCGGAGAGGAGGAAGAGTTCACCGGCAGCGTGACGGCGCTCCGATGATGGTGGTGGAGTGATTCCGGCAGGGCTTCGCCTAAGCACTACGGAAAACCGATCTAGAGGAGCACCGATGGAACGGGTAGCACGTGGCCGTAAATTATGTCCAAAACCCTTCTATTCCACCAGTATATATCGGAGGAGAGGAGGAGGCTGCCTTGGTGCAAGGTCAAAGCCCTTTGTATCCGGCCGAGCCAAGGAGGAGAAGTCCCACTTCTCCTCCACTCCTAGTAGGAGTAGGACTCTTCCTTTTTGCCTTTTTTCCACCTTTTTCTTTAGGTATTTTTCTTCCTGGTGCCATGGGACTTTTGTGGCTGTTCCACCAGCCCACTAAGGGCTGTTTATTATTCTCCCACAGACCATGGACCCTCTGGGGTCGAAATACCCCTCCCGGAGGTCTCCCGGTACACTACCGGCACTCCCGGTACACTACCGATGAGCCTGAAACTTTTCCGGCGACCAAACTGGGACTTCCTATATATGAATCTTTACCTCCGAACCATTCCGGAGCTCCTCGTGACGTCCGGGATCTCATCCGGGACTCCGAACAACCTTCGGTCACCACCATACATAACTCTACACTACCGAAACGTCACCGAACCTTAAGTGTGCAGACCCTGCGGGTTCGAGAACTATGTAGACATGACCGAGACACCTCTACGGTCAATAACCAATGGCGGGACCTGGACGTCCACATTGGTTCCCACATATTCTACGAAGATCTTTATCGGTCGAACCTCTATGTCAAGGATTCAGTTAATCCCGTATAACGTTCCCTTAGTTCTTCGGTATGTTACTTGCCCGAGATTCGATCGTCGGTATCTCCATACCTAGTTCAACCTCGTTACTGGCAAGTCTCTTTACTCGTTCCGTAATACAAGATCCCGTGACTAACACTTAGCCACATTGCTTGCAAGGCTTGTTGTGATGTTGTATTACCGAGTGGGCCCTGAGATACCTCTCCGTCACACGGAGTAACAAATCCCAGTCTCGATCCATGCCAACTCAACAGACACCATCGGAGATACCTGTAGAGCACCTTTATAGTCACCCAGTTACGTTGCGACGTATGATACACACAAGGCACTCCTCCGATATCCGTGAGTTGCATGATCTCATGGTCATAGGAACATATACTTGACATGCAGAAAACAGTAGCAATAAACTGACACGATCATATGCTATGTTTGTAGTTTGGGTCTTATCCATCACATCATTATCCTAATGATGTGATCCCGTTATCAAACGACATCTCATG
This sequence comes from Hordeum marinum, assembly GCA_022496015.1. NCBI lineage: Eukaryota > Viridiplantae > Streptophyta > Magnoliopsida > Poales > Poaceae > Hordeum > Hordeum marinum. Next base: position 501,358,450 of record CM039678.1, on the reverse strand, counting down.
TCCATGGCTAGGAAACCTTAACCATCTTTTGATCAACGAGCTAGTCTACGAGAGGCATACTAGGGACATGGTGTTGTCTATGTATCCACACATGTATCTGAGTTTCCGATCAATACAATTATAGCATGGATAATAAACGATTATCATGAACAAGGAAATATGATAATAACTAATTTATTATTGCCTCTAGGGCATATTTCCAACATGGAATGTCCAAAACGGAGCTACGGTTCAACCACAATCATCAAAACAAGTTTTAGTTGAAATCTGCCAAACACAGCAACTTAGCATTTTGAACATATGAAAACAACAAGTTACAATATTCCAAAATGCACAAACTAAGCATGGCTCAATAGCATACAACATCCACTTCATTTCATCTTCACAAATCATATTCAAAACATGCATGGATCACTAGGTAGGAAGCTCACAAGAAGGCTACTTGAAAACAGTTTCAGACTTAGTGAAAATAGCAGTTTTGACAGTGCAGTTTTTATCATGAAGGCATATTGACAGCAATGAAACTATATGCTACAAGTCATATTATGGCATGAAACTTAACAGCATGCTAGAGGACAATATCAACAACAAATAACTCCATTACACCTATCACAAAAGAGTTCTAGAACACTAACAAATCACATGGCAAGACAACAACAAAATATAGCAGATTCGAGACTTAGAAATATTTTGGACCCTCAAAATAACAGAATTTTATAGCAAGTTAAAAACAACAAAACAACACCTAAACATGCATTTCTATGACAAGCAAAATGTCCATGGGCTAGGACACGTATCAAAGAGCAACTTCCATGGGAACGCGGCCGGCCCACGCGGGGCGAGCGTTGGGTCAACGCCCGATCGGGCGCAGCCTCGTCCCCGACCTGCTCGATCTCCCGAGCGGAGCCATGGCGGCGGCTTCGGCTGGCAGGGGAAGATGGCGAGGGGCAGAGCTGGGGGGACCGGGACCGGGCAGATCCGGCAGCGGCGATGCGGATCCGGCCGGAGGGAGGCGGCGATAGCTCGGGGAACCGGCGAGCTCGGGGGCGGCGAGGGCCATGCGGCGGCACAGACCTACGGAGAAGAAGAAGCAGGTGAGGGAGGAAGAGAGAAGGAGAGGGAAGGAGGAAGGAGAGGGAGAGGGCGGCGGCCTCCGGCGATCAGGCGAGGTCCGGCCAGGGGCTCCGGCGAGGGCTCGACCATGGGGCTGCGGGCGCGGGGGATCCTCCATGGATGAGCTCGGGAGAGCTCCGGGACGGCGATTCGGGCCCGGAACGGCTCGAACGGGCCCAGATGGGCTCAGGCGGGCCTGGCTGGAGGAGGGAGAAGGGGCTGGCTAGGGTTTGGTTTGGCACGCGGAACGAGGTGGAGCTAGGGCGCTATATATAGGTTTAGGGCTAGGTCTACGGCTTTGCCCGTTTTTGGACTGCCGGATGATGATCCGACGTCCGGAAGCGGAGAGGGGGGCTACGGTGGTTGTGCAGAGGGGCTAGGGGGAGATGAGAGGGAAGCGGTGCGATGATGCACGAATATTTAAAACATCAAAAATGTGTGACGAATAACCGATGACCGCACTGCTACGGATGACCGACGGGGCATCCAACGAACTCAGAACGCGACAAAAATCGATGGCCGGTCTACCTACAACATAACAAGACCGCACGACAAGTTTCGACCCAATCCGAGAATATTTCTGCGCGCGCTTAAAAACGGTTTTATTTTAACAGTGTCGCGGCGCGTGCGTGTGTGGTCGGTCTCGAGACGGGTAACAACAAGAACAGCGAGAACCGACGACTACGAAAACGGGAGATGATGCAATGCATATGATGCAAATGATGCGATGACGAATGCAACAACCAAACGAAACACAGACGAAAATGGAAGAAAGGGGAATCTTCTGGAATCTTCTGGAACGTCGGTCTCGGGCTGTCACAACTCTCCCCCACTACACGAGGATTTCTCCCCGAGATCTACAATGAAAAGGGGAAGAGAAAGAGCAAAAGGTAAAACTTAGATGCTTCTTTGACAAACAAGTGAACCCAATGAATCTTGAAGGATGCAAAGAGATGAAGAATAACATGGGAACAAGCAGAATTCACAGGAAATTTCGGCAGCACTTCGGTAGGAAAGAGAGGCAAAATTTGATATGATGGAAAGAAATTGAAAGAGATACACCACACTTTGGCTGGATTAGAATCAAAACTTCATAAGATGCAAGGATCATGAAAAGATTTTGGCAGCACTCCGGTTAGAAGAACAAACAAGAAAGAACAAGCTCTTGACAAAGCAATAAAATAGATTGAAGAGAGCAACAACACAAGGCCTCCGGAACAAAAGAATAGAAGCGAGATCCTTGGGAAGAAGAGAACTGAGAAGAAATGACAACTTCTAGCACCAATGAACTGAAATCATATTGGAAGAAGAGATTGAACGGAGTTGTTGGAACACCAACGACAAAAAGAACAAGCTTGTTATGGACTTACGGAAAACATCTCAAAACTATGAGGTGACAACCTACCACAACAGAAACAATTGATTGCTTAAGAGCAAGAAGATATGCAAAGCTTCTTTCTCCAAGAAGAGGAGGAGAAAACTTGGATGATTTATAACACCATGATAGCAACAATCCTTAGGAAAGACTTTAGGTAAAATAAAACCCAAGATAACTCCGAGAATAGAAGATGGGATTACTTATCTTATTCTTGACAATTTCCTTCAAGAATCCTCATAATCAAGAATTTAATAACACCATCTCAAAAGACAACGGAGAAGGAATTAACTTAGAAATCTAGGAAAAGAACACTTGAGCACCTCCAACAAGAATCTTAAAGAACACTTGAAAATGAAATAAATCTTGATGAACCACCATGAAGAACCTCCGGAAGAACTCTGAAACGAAAGGATAATAGAACGAATTGAAGGATGCAAAAAGAACAAGATTGGGGCCTTCCAATGATTCAGATGATACTTCGGGACAAGATACTTGAGCAAAACTAGGAACTCCGGAAAGAAAGATGACCATTTGGGACAAGGAATTTTATACCATGAACAATTCCGAAAGAATGATTGAGATCACTTGGATGAAACAAGAATAAGAATTATGATATGCCTATCCTTCATCAAATTAAATTGATGACAAGCAACGGATTTCACACATCACTTATTCTTCTTTAAAAAGAATGAAGAGAGAGATAGAGCACAATCTTGAAGAAGTCTTGCACGAGAACACCGGTTAAAATTCAAAACGAAAGAGAATAATGCAAATGGATTATATAACATGAGAACGAAGAGAGCATGATCCACCTAACAGGAAAACTTCAACACGGCACCGGAAAGAATAAGAAACAAAAGAGGACACCTAAGAATGAAGAGCTCAAGATTTGCCTAATAGAAACTGAAAAAGACACCGGAATAATTGAGATACGAACGAAGGACAACAATTAAGAAGAATTTGAGAACGAAAGCTGAAAGCTGAGAACGAAGAAATCTTCTGAAACGATGGCCTTCGGAAGGATCAAGAAATGAAAATAACTCTGAATGCACTAGCTACATATGTGAGGAGTAACTCATGATCAAAACAATTGAGATGATAGCACAAGCTGAAACCATGAATTTTGGAGGAACGAACAATGATTTAAGAGAAACTCTCCTTCGATCTTGAGCATAGAATGAAGACGAGAACAACACCATGAATTACTGAGACACTCCGGAACAATGAATAAAGAAATGGTTGATCCAGCAATGAAAAATATTTAGAAGCGATCTTGGAAGAGGAATATGACTGATGAAATCATTCTTACATCATATTGAAAAGAACTTGAGAACATCTTCTTAAAGAATAGACGAGTCAGGTAGGATCCTGGGAAAAGACCTGTGGGTTATGGGCCCACTGAAAAGAAACCACCGTTGAAACATTGATTAAAGAGAGAGATTGCACCGGTTGAAATTAAGAACTTGATGGTATGAGACCCTTGAAATAATTTAAGAGGACAAGAATGAAAATGAATGACTTCTGAGATATCTTCAACACTCCGGATAGAATAGAGAGGGATGAATAAACAAAAGAGGCTTGAATAAGAATTTCCAACATGGGAGAGCAATTAGAGAATGAAAATTATATGATGAACACCAAGAACTTGAATTGAATCCACCGGAGAAGAAAAACAAGGGTGAATCCTAATAAATGATAACTTGAGCACTGAGCATCTTCATAAAGAATCGCTGGAGAAGAATAACAACGAGAACAAGGAATATGATGATAGATCTTGAAATTGAAACTCTTGAGAATCCTCACAAGAATCACCGGCTACAAGATAGAAGAAAAGATAGCAGAAGCATTGCATGAATAGAAAATACACTTGGATGAGAATTAATCATTGAAGACAAAGGGCGGGAGGGTGGGGAAAAACAAAGACAACTGGAACAGATGGAATGAACTCCGGGAAAGAATAAGAGGATTGATCTTGCAAATATTGGAGATGATAGAATAACCTTAAGAGGAGCGCACCGGTTGGAAAGAATTGATATGATAACTTGATTGGGCAAAAGAATTGGCATTCCCACAGAAATATGAGAACACTTCTTCGGAAAGATATGAAATCAGCATTCGACATCGAAGCAACTCGAATTACCATATTCAAAACAAAACAAGGATGAAGCTTACGAAACAAGCCAGAACAAATACATACCCACTATGCACTTGTTGGAAAGATAATTCTAGGTAACTACTTGAATTCCCACCTAAGAACTTCCGAAAACTTTCTTGTTTATGCGATTCAGGTTGTGGAATCAGGAACCTGCCCTAGGCAATCAGCTGCAACTGCATCCGCAACCTTCCACACCATAATTCAAGAAATTTCGCAAACTCGTCTAATCTCGAATCCTCAAACTCACAACGATACTAAACCATGGTGGTACCCCGGACGCCTCCCCAGTACTGGGTGACTCCAACCTTATCTCACCACGATAAGTATTGAAGCAATTTCGAACATTCTCCGTCCTGAGATATCAAGAAAACTGAATGATAACGATGTGCCAAGAATCTCTCGGAGCTCAACTCCCCGGAAGAAATCAAGTCAAACAGGAGGCGCCAAGACAGAACTCCGTCACATCGGCATCATATAGTTTCCAAAATACCCGCGTGATCCTAAAAAAAATTTGAGTGAGAAGAGGTGTAGAATCAAAATTCCTAAGTCGATTACCTCACAAGAGCATAGAAGAGGAGTAAAAAGAATCCTACTCTCCGATATAACTAGACTCAAAATAGTTTTACACTACACTTGACTCGGCCAAGTTCGATCAATCAAGGGGGCTCCAAGGTCGGTACAGGCTCTGATACCAACTTGTCACGCCCAAGATGCAGTCCTATCCTTATTTGGGCACGAGGGCCTCGACAGGGATAGAAGCGCATCTCGATGCGTTCGCAAGAATGGATATCATTACAAGTACATGTAGAGAAGAGATGAGTATGTGGAATTGGCTTACACTCGCCACAAGCTACATCAGAGTCACATCAATACAATAACATCTCAAACATCATACATAAGAGCAGGGTCCGACTACGGACAAAATCAAACGGTAAAATGACATCCACCCTTGCTATCCCAGGCTGCCGCCTGGAACCCATCCAAGACTGATGATGAAGAAGAAGAAGAACTCCAAATCAAATCAAGCAACGCGCTCACGTCAAATCATCGCATTACCTGTACCTGCAACTGTTGTTGTAGTAACATGTGAGCCATAGGGACTCAGTAATCTCATTTCCAAGGGTATCAAGACTATTAAAGCTTAATAGGTAAGGTATGGTTAAGTGGTGAGGCCACAGCAAGCGACTAAGCATATATTTGAGTGGCTAACTTACGAGAACAGAAAGTAAAGTATGGTGGTCTACGCATAACGGACATGAACTAGCAATGATCACTAACTGATCCTGATCACCTACTTACGTCAATCATAACCCCACCGTGTTCTCTTCCGGGTAAGAACTCACGGGAAGAGACAGTCACGGTTACGCACACATTTTGTGTATTTTATTAGAGTTTACTTCAAGTTTGCTATGACCGGGTGTTAAACAAAGTATCCAAGTTTGCCACATGACCGCGGGAATGGCTTCTCGAAAAGATTTAACCCTGCAGGGGTGCTCCAACTCATCATCACAAATTACCCACACTCAGAGGGAATAACCTCCACCACGGATCTCGTGATCTTCTTAGGCAATTCCAAAGGAAATCCAACACCTCGAGATAGCCCGAAGAACATCAAAGTTCCTCACTCAAGACGTTCGAGAAAGGTAAAACAAATCCAGCAAGGCCGCCCGACATGTCAACGAACCCGATAGGAGCCGCATATCTCGTTCTCAGGACACGACAGATGGGACTAGGTACAGGGAAAACCAATCCTCAAGTTGCCTCGAGGCGGCCCCGCAGGCAGCCCATTTTGGACCAACACTCATGAGGAGCATTGGCCCGGGGGGTGATTAAATTATCCACGGGGTGATCATGCCCTATGCAAATTTTAATTAGTTTTAGGCAAATGTAGTACCAAAGTTGCCGTTTTATTCTAACCCGAAAATCAAGGGGGTCCCCATAACAACCCCGAGCATGTTAGGAGCGCTCACTTATGGAACATAACACCGGTTCACAAGTAACTAGGGGCGGCAAGAGTGAAACAAAACACCAAGCAAAAGGCCAAGCCTTCCACCTTTACAAAGTATATATGTGCATTAAATTAAATAGCAGCAATATTGTGATATAACAAAAGAAGGTCCATGATGGCACATGGAAGCAATAGGACCTGCAACTAGCAACGCTATAACAAGGGCTGAGCAAGCGGTAACATAGCCAAACAATGGTTTGCTGGGGTGTGGAGAGGTTAGAGGCTTATCATGGCCATGTTTGGGAGGCTTATCAAACAAGTGGTAGGTAGCGAGACATAACGATAAAAGACGAGACACTAGCATGGCAATGATAGTAATGGTATCCAGGGAAATGTGTCATCTTGCCTAAGATCCCGCTCGGAAGAAGAACGAATCCGTGAAGAAAACGAACCAACGTAGTCGAACGAATCCTCACACTCAGAACGCTTCCAGAACTCTATCGAGAAGAAGCAATCCGGAAACAACAATCAACACAGGATACACCACAACATATGCATGACACGATGCACAAACAAATATGATGCATGCCCAGTTTAATATGCAATGCATGACAATTCACGACAATCAAATACTACACATTAAGTGAAGCTCAATATGCAACGAGTTGCATATTGACGTAACTCCACATTCAAATTATTTAGTTCACTCCCGTTAGGTACACGCCAATATTAAATATTGTTGAACATGGCAAGAGGCGAAGCATAAGTAAACTATCTATCTAGGCATTTTAAACGAGGTCGGAAACAAATTATAGTATTTCCGAAATGACCCCATATGTTAATTTAGAAATTGGTCCAGATCTGAACTAATCATATTTTATATTTGTTAAACAACATATTAAATCATACCATGTTATTCTACACGTCATTCTAGTCGATTTACATATATAGAACATCTGAAACGGAGCTACGGTCTAAAAGATATGAGCAACACAAGATGCACATGCCATGAATGCAAATGCATGGAAAAAATCACCACAACCATTTCAAATCATGAATGCAACAAGTTATTATGAAACTAAATGAGGTTCTAAGCAAGTTTCATGTATGGAATGTCCAAAACGGAGCTACGGTTCAACCATAATCATCAAAACAAGTTTTAGTTGAAATCTGCCAAACACAGCAACTTAGCATTTTGAACATATGAAAACAACAAGTTACAATATTCCAAAATGCACAAAGTAATCATGGGGCAATAGCATACAACATATAATTTATTTTATCTTCACAAATCATATTTAAAACATGCATGGATCACTAGGTAGGAAGCTCACAAGAAGGCTACTTGAAAACAGTTTCAGACTTAGTGAAAATAGCAATTTTGACAGTGCAGTTTTTATCACGAAGGCATATTGACAGCAATGAAACTATATGCTACAAGCCATATTATGTCATGAAACTTAACAGCATGCTAGAGGACAATATCAACAACAAATAACTCCATTACACCTATCACAAAAGAGTTCTAGAACACTAACAAATCACATGGCAAGATAACAACAAAATATAGCAGATTCCAGACTTAGAAATATTTTGGACCCTCAAAATAACAGAATTTTATAGCAAGTTGAAAACAACAAAACAACACCTAAACATGCATTTCTATGATAAGCAAAATGTCCTTGGGCTAGGACACATATCAAAGAGCAACTTTCACGTTGAAAATTATTTCATAACACGCATGAAAAAATCCTACGAAAATGACAAAAGGGCATCACGGCATAAATGGCATGCACACAAAATGCTCAAATGGCAAAACTAAATGCACCGATAAATCCTATGGGGTTTTCTACCCCGAAAACATATGTAATAAGCATGGGTTCATGTAGAAAATTATTCACAATTAAATAAGCGGTATTAGGCCTAATCACTTCGTTGCAATTTGACAATGCAAATAAAAACGCAAACATGATGACAACAATTTTATCATGCATGAAAATGCGGTGCGGATGAGATGAACATTTTTAATTTGAGATTCTATTAATTTCGATGCACGGTTAATTAATTATGAAAATGCAATTAATGCAAATATGCAAAATGACATGTTAAATAATTTTAGGCATGGGTGAAAATTACATATTAATGATCTACACATTTTTCTACACATCTTACATGTTAAAATTATCTTGTTACGATGCCCGGATAAATAGTTATTAGCATTTTAAAAATTATGCAATTAGCTAACGAAATAAAAAAACAAATCCGGGGGCTGGCTGGGCTCACCTCCTGGGCTTGGACCATCGGAGGCAGGGGCTGGCTGGGCTGGGGAACGCGGCCGGCCCACGCGGGGCGAGCGTTGGGTCAACGCCCGATCGGGCGCAGCCTCGTCCCCGACCTGCTCGATCTCCCGAGCGGAGCCATGGCGGCGGCTTCGGCTGGCAGGGGAAGACGGCGAGGGGCAGAGCTGTGGGGACCGGGACCGAGCGGATCCGGCGACGGTGATGCGGATCCGGTCGGAGGGAGGCGGCGGCGGCTCGGGGAACCGGCGAGCTCGGGAGCGGCGAGGGCCATGTAGCGGCGCGGACCTGCGGAGAAGAAGAAGCAGGTGAGGGAGGAAGAGAGAAGGAGAGGGAGGGAGGAAGGAGAGGGAGAGGGCGGTGGCCTCCGGCGATCGGGCTCGGCCATGGGGCTGCGGGCGCGGGGATCCTCCATGGATGAGCTCAGGAGGAGCTCGGGAGAGCTCCGCGACGGCGATTCGGGCCCAGAATGGCTCGAACGGGCCCAAATGGGCTCGGGCGGGCCTGGCTGGAGGAGGGAGAAGGGGTTGGCTAGGGTTTGGTTTGGCACGCAGAACGAGGTGCAGCTAGGGGCTATATATAGGTTTAGGGCTAGGTCTACGGATCGGTCCGTTTTCAGACTGCCGGATGACGATCCGACGTCCGGAAGTGGAGAGGGTGTCTAAGGTGGCTGTGCAGAGGAGCTAGGGGGAGATGAGAGGGAAGCGGTGCGACGCGGCACGAAGATTTAAAACATCGAAAACGTCTCACGAATAACCGATGACCGCACTGATGACCGACGGGGCATCAAACGAACTCAGAACGCGACAAAAATCGACGGGCGGTCTACCTACAAATAACAAGACCGCACGACAAGTTTCGACCCAATCCGAGAATATTTTTGCGCGCGCTTAAAAACGGTTTTATTTTAACGGTGTCGCGAAGCGTGTGTGTGTGGTCGGTCTCGAGACGGGCAACGGCAAGAACGGCGAGAACCGGCGACTATGAACGGATGCAAGTTTTTGAAAACGGGAGATGATGCAATGCATATGATGCAAATGATGCGATGACGAATGCAACAACCAAACGAAACACAGACGAGAATTGAAAAAAAGGGGAATCTTCTAGAATCGTCTGGAACGTTGGTCTCGGGCTGTCACATTGCCGCTCCCCTGTCATCCCATGGTTTGTGTCGCTTTGGAAAGCGCCCCCCCTTAGGATCAAAATCTTTGTATGGCAGCTTCTCCGTAACCGCCTTCCTTTGGGGATAGAGGTTCGCAAATGGCACAAACCTGTGGACCGCTTGTGCCCCCTATGCTCGGTCCCGGAGACCGTGACCGAAATTATTTTCATATGTAATTTGGCAAGGGCCATATGGGAATTCATCCGGGAGGCTCTTGGGCACGATTCGGAGGCCCAAGACCTCACGGAGTTTCTCCAAACTAGGGCGACCCAACATTGCCAGCGTCGCCGCCTATTTTGGCTGACCTTTGCCGCTATGTCATGGACCATTTGGACTACCCGCAACAAGATGGTGATTGAAAGGATCTTCCGCCATAGGCGTGTGACTCCTTCTTCAAACTCCTTGCTTTTATATAGCATTGGCATCCTCGCTCTACGCAGCAAGACCGGTACCGATGGGATGGTATGCTGGACGCGCTTCAAGCCATGACACGCCGCCTCGCTTCCGACAAGGATGATGCTCCTCTGCCACTAGGTGGCTTTTCCCCCTTTTTTGCTTTATTTAGACGAACTTAGGGCATGAACACTGGTGGCATCACCATACCACTGCCACGGCTCTTTATTGACATAAAAATAACTAAAGCCACCATTTAATCCTACCTTCATCCACCGGAAGCAGTAGTATGCTTTCCAAGTTTAGCAGCTTTTTTAGGGTAGGCTGGTCCAGTTAAAGTCATCATCATGTGGTCCAATCCTTTCCCATTGGCTGCCTCAACACTTTTGGTAGGGAAAAAACGGCCTCTTCTGTAGGATCCTGTTCACCCCTGCAAGCTACACCTTTTGTCATGCTAAACAGTTTAAACCTACGTGGCATGTTGGGGCATCTGTCCAACCTGGAGCATTGGCCATGCCCTTATACTATGATCAGGGACGGATGCAAGGGGGACGAGGGGGGGGGGGCGAGACCCCCCAACGATGCAGTTTCCACGTAATAGCAATTAGGTTTGGCCAAGGTTTTCGGTAACCACGCGTACTCGTTAGGCTTTGTTCGGTTGTTGTGGAAATAAACCTCTAGAGGATTGGGTGATCCCCGCTTGACACCAAAACCATTTGGGGGCCAAATCCCTGTCACTATGTAATCCCCGCCACTTACTATGTATTCGGTTAATACCTGTCATTACGCAATCCATGCCACACCACTTTGTCACTGAATCACATGGATAACAGTGCTGACAGAGATGAGCGGTGCATATACATACTAACAGCCATTCTCACAAAGTATTGACAAAGATGCAAACAGAAATGATAATAGTTCTCACAATATAAAACACTTACAATCCCAGCAATAACAACAATTCTAAGATTTGAACAGGGTACAAATACTAACAAAAATGACAATAGTTTGACGCATAGATAATATGTTGAATAGACAACAAAAGCTCAAATCTGAGTACCTCAAAGATACAATCGGATGTTTTCATAAATAGTGATTAGTTTCTCTTCAAATATGACATCGACAAAACTCAGCGAATAGATATGAAACCTTCCACTAAATAGCACAAACAAATAGATCCAAGTTGTGCCCTTCTTCTAGAGCATTCTCATGTAGAACTCCTGTTTTTTGAAACCATGCCAAACCGAAATTGTTTTGAAAACCGTGCATCTTTTCAGACTTATGTAGTACATCAGAACAAAGATTTATCAAGGATGCCCAACAATATATAGTAATATCCTAACTTATGTAATACATCAGAACAAAGATTTATCAAGGATGCCCAACAATATATAGTAATATACTGACTTATGTACTACATCAGAACAAAGATTTATCATGGATGCTCAACAATATATAGTAATATACTGACTTTCGTACTACTCCCTCTATACCGGAATATAGGTCGCTACTCCAGCGACCTATATTCTGGTATAGAGGGAGTACATCGGAAAACAGATTTATCATGGATGCCCAATAATATATAGTAATATACTGACTTATGTACTACATCAGAACAAAGATTTATCATGGATGTACAACAATATATAGTAATATACTGACTTATGTACTACATCATAAGATTGACTCGAGATGTGCTTGGGTTGAGTACTGTGATGACTCGATAGATGTGAAGTTGTATGTCCCTTCAGCAGTTTGGCCTACAAGTTAAAGTGACAATCAAATATAAGATTTCATAATAAAATACTGAACAAACATAAAACAATGACATGAGTATATGAATGAAGTTGATAACTGACCATCATGCAATTCTCCCAAAGCTTCAAAAAGAGGGAAACCTTTTGTCCTCAACTTTCCAGCTTTAGGGTGTGACTATGTAGTTGACAAAACAATGAGATTAGAGCATGCAACAAAGCAATGGAACTTTTAGGGAATAACAATAACATCCTTACTATGATAATGTTTTTCCAAAGTGGCGGATCAGCTAGAATCTTGCACTGCCGGTCATCCCATGAAACGCCGCTTTGTTTCCTTATCTCTTTAATCATCTTATATTCTCTTTTCAACTCTTTCTCTTTTTCTTGGATCTTCTTCTTCTCGTACCTAGCATAAGGATTCTTTTGGTGGAATTTCTTCACTATCTTATTCCATGCTTCAGAGCTCCATCCATTTTGACCCTTATGTTCAGGTGTAGCATGCTCACGAAGCAAGTCCATGAGATCTTTCTCAAGGCTTGCATTCCACTGTGCTCTATCTTCTGCATTCCGCATAGCATGTTAATCTACCTTTTTCTATCTTAACCATTTTCACATAGCTAGAGAAATATCTAAGATTGTACAAGAGCTAGTTTATTACCTTTTGGAGACCCTCTCCTCCTCTTTTCCACATGCCCTATAGGGGGTGACGCTCTACGCCTTTCGACAACTTCTTTTAGGAGGCTCAACCTTGGCGATCCTCGAGCGGTCATCATAATGATTTCTAGACAAAAAGAGTATCCAAGTGACTATTTATAACATAAGATGAAATTAAAACAAGTTTCAAAGTGGGAAATTATTACAAAGCTTTATTGTTCCCTAAGGTTGCCGCTGATAATCTACCCACATTTGATGAGCAATTGTATCCCTAAGGTTGTCGCCTTCATGGTTGACTTGATGATTTTGAGGACTATCACCATCAGGAAGATCCACAAAATTCATGGGAGATATGTTGTTTGGTTGATTATCTAACCAACGCTCATCTCCTTGGTGAGATTGAATGATGTTATGTAAGATTGCCGCTGCTGCTGGAAGCTCGACTTGATTCTCTATTCGATGATGTGTACCCACTTTAAGAATTGGAAACCGCTTCTTTAAGACTCCCAATGCCCGTTCGATATAATTTCTTAACACGGCATGTCGGTGATTAAAGAGCTCCCTATGATTTTGGGGTCGACGACGACCGCGTGCAAACTCCTTGAGATGGTACCGAACACCACGGTACGGTGCCAAGAAGTAAGGAGTGTTGGCATAACCGCCATCAACCAGATAAAACTTGCCCGGAGGTACTTGAAACCCGTTGTTAAGTGCTGAGCGAAGAACTTTAGCATGAGTCGCGGATCCCTCCCAACCACAAGAAATAAAGGTGAAGTTTACTTCGAAGTCACACACAACCATAACATTATGGCTTAGGGTCCCTTTCCTATTTCTGAACGGTGCGGCCTTTTCTCCTGAAATTGAAATGGGAACATGTGTCCCGTCAATGGCCCCGATGCAGTTCTACAACAAAATAGTACAAGTTAGCATCTAAAACATGAAGAGGGAGATCTCGATGTGGATGGAAGTTGACAAAGAAAAAACCTTAAAATAAGGAAAGAATCTTGTGCTCGATTGAATCTTTGGACGTACTCGATCAGGATTTGGAGGCTTCAAGAAATGCTTAGATAGAGTAGGGATGATGTTGAAGAAATTTTTCATGTGCCAATGGAAAGTATCCCCGCTGTGACCAAAACGAACTTGAAGGTCTTCGAAGGAAGAATTGTGGGATACCATCCACAGAAACGATGCTAGTTTCTCTTCGACTTTAATTCTAGTGTCAGACACCAGATTCTCACGTCGAAGATAATCAACCAAAGATCTGAAAATATGAGGCTGCATCCTAAATGCTACCAGGCAGTTTTTGACATGTCCTTCGAGTAACTCATTAACAAACATCTCGCCTGTTAGCAACGACGTGTGACGCAGAATCCTCGGCTCCCTACTAGAAGCTCTGTCAGTCTCCATCAAATGTAGTGCAGGGAAAACAAATAGCATCATTTCTTCATCCTCCTCCTCCCTCTTCCTAATGCAATCCCTCATATCTGAATCCATTTTATGACTAAAGAAGAAAAAGGCTACTAGTTATTACTACTACAACTGTAATAGTGCAAGGTGTCCGAACAAAAGTAATTAATAGTAATACATAGGAGTACATTGGTACATACGACAATCACTAATCAACAGATGATATTACTGGATTGTTCCTTCGAGGTCATCATGTTTTTGTAATCATCAGATTATCTATGTGATATCACCATGTTTTCTGGTTAGCACATAGAAAAAGACAAGACCTAACCATCTAGGATTCTATCCTCACTGTAATGACATAGGAAATATAAGTGAAAGAAAATCTGCACACTACACACCACATCATGGAAGCTAATGGAGTTTGCACAGGTACAAAATCAGTCCCAAGATCACCGGAGTGGCAACAGGGACAACAACCCAGCAAGGTGTCATTTTTACCTCCGTGTGGGCGGTGGCCTTGCACGGCCGGTCGAGCTCCTGCCCTCACCTCCTTGCCTCAGCCGTCTCCTCCCCTCCTCCTGGTCTTGTCCCTCTCCCCTTTTGGATCCAAGAAGAGCTCTGCTCTGCACGGATCTGGCCGAGAAACGCAGCCGACGGCAGCTCTGCACGGATCTGACCGAGAAACATGATGTGTTTGAGAGGGAGACAAGGATGAGGGCCACCCGAACCTAGAGATGAGGCAAGGCGGTGTCGGCAGGAGGTGGCAGCGGTGCGGCGTTGAGTATGTACCTGCAGATGTCGTGCCCTCCGATGCGGTGCAGAGAGGGCAACGAGGGGAGAACGCTCGCGGAAGTCCGACGGCCGACGCTTCGTGGTTCCCGCCGATGTCGTGCCCTCTGTCCCTGCGGCCGCCACCTTCGCCGTCGTCGCTATCGCCTAGGGTTCGCGAGAGGAGAGGAGCCGCTTCTTTTTTCGGGAGGAGAGGTGGGGGTGAATTCCACGGGAGGAGAGGTGGGGGGTTGATTCCCCGCTGAAACCCGGTGGTTTTGGAAGGGATCGGGCGGGATGTAACCCCTGTCGGGTTTAAGCGAAGACAGTTAACGGGCTCACAGGGATTTAATCCCGGTCGGGGCAAAACCCCGCGGTTTGACGTAGCGTGAGGTACCTCCTGTACGCAGCCCATGTTCAGTACTAGAGGGTAGGCCAAGCCCAAAAGAAAACAAAAGGCCCAACATGGAAGACATAGCCGGTTAGGTCATCACGACGCTCGCACGCACGCACATGTGAGGATTTTTCGCGGCCGCTAATCTCGACGCCTCCAATCTAATCTCGAAACTGCTCAAGGCAAAATGATCTGATCCAATCTAACTCCAGAATTGCACAAGGCAGCGAGGGAGATCTTGCGCGGTCGCGCGGCCGATCGGCCGAGCCGCATAGCCAGCATCAGCATCAAAGAGGCAAGAAAAATCGTTGGATTACTCTCTTCCGACTTCCGTCGTTTTTTTATCCGTCTCTCTGTCTTTATATATTTAGCTCATCTGTCCATGACTTAGTTGCAGAATTGACTAATTTGTGCGTTTACGTTAGGAGCAGTTTTTACATTGTTTAGTATCCCTTCTATAGCAGAAATATTTAGTTTACAATGTGAATTGCTTTTGCATTTGATTTGCAGAACCTTTTTGAATTGTTCATGGGTAACACCAATTTTCTTCGATTCATTAAGATTTAAGTTCATCAACCCAGGCTACGGTCGCTTCATGATTGTTTTACCAGTCTTGACGCTAGGCAAAATCTCGTCCTCCCTATATTAGAATTCTGGTTTCGTCCCCGACTATGATCTTGTCCTTTGTATGGCTCGATGCTTTACCTATAAAGCGGGGCGGAAGACTATTTTAAAAGAGAGTTTTTTTCTTTTCATTTCTCTTAGTCGGGGACAGAACCGCGAATGGCGATTGATAAGACGAGCGATGAGAATGGTGAGTAGGGTCATGCATTAATTCAGCAGCCCGTATGTCGTCAGCCATGAGCAACGGATGTGCGTGCGTGCGTGCAGGTGACTATGTGAGGGGCCTCTCAGAGAAAACCATGTGTGCTCCCACTGTTTCCACATGGCCGATCTGACGAGACTGAGAATGTACAAGATCCATGCGTGCGGCCGCATGGACCCGACGTGTATATTCCTTGGCGGCTCGAAATATGCTGCCAGTGAGCGCCATTGGCATGTCGCGCTGACCGGTCAAATTTGTATGACGAGCAAGGGACGTGGATCAGCTTCTTCTCGGAAAAACCGTGGGTGCGCAGTGCACACTTGCGTCGGCACGCACACTGCATATGCCGTCGTTTACACCGTGCAACTCTGACTCAGTGGTTGGTTAACCGCCAGCCATGCAGTTAGGCTGGCACGATGGTGGTGATTGTAGTGTTGATATGCAGCTGGTGGCCGATGACAGTGGCACGGAGTTCTGACCACACCCAGTCATCGCTAGATCCAGTGAGCAAGACGTTGGCCTGACTCCTTTTCGCCTGGCAGAACAAACTTGTCTCTACTCAAGATGGCAATGGGCCCCGAAACCCGCGTCCCCGCCGGTTAGGGGACAGGGATGGACATGTTTTCATCCCCACGGGACCGTTGTTGGACACATTATATAACGCGACACGTTTCATCGGTTTACACCCGTTTCGATAGTCTCGGAATCCGAAACCCAAGAAAACCCAGCGTAATACATTTTTTTAGGATGGTGCTAGGGTTTGACATGGATGATGCTAATTTTTTGTGAATTGATGAATTAGGTTTGCTAGGTTTGCTGAAATGATATTGCCTTTGAAATATACTATGTATGTTGCTTAAATATGGTGTTTTTTGCTGTTGTAATATGCTCCTGTTTTCTTATCAAATGTTGTTGTTTTCATTTACTACTCGCGGGGATGGGTTCCCAATAGGTTTAGAAAACCCGATGGGTTTAGGGGACAAGCAAAAAACTAGCCCCGCGCACGATGATGGGAACAGGGACGGGTTTGCGATTTTCTTGTGGGGATGGGTTTGGACAAGCAAACCCCGATGGGTTTGGTCCCCGTTGCCATCTTGAGTCTCTACAGAGCTAATTTGAGCTTAACCCTGGCCATGGGCAGCTCGGCCCGGTCGGCCCGGCCCGACCTTGCCCACGGGCCGGGCTCGGGCCTAGATTTTGAGCCCGGTGGTCGGGTCGGGCCGGGCTCGGGCCTGCTAAAACCTGCACTTAAGCCTACATCGGTCCGGGTTGGGCTTGGGCCTAAAAATTAGGCCCGATGGTCAGGCTGGGCCGGGCTTGGGCCTGGGTTTTTAGCGCCAGGCTTTTTTTTGCCCGGCCCAAGGCCCGGCCCGGTCCAAGATATGGCCAGGTATATTTAAGCTCGGTGAACAGTAAAATCAAAAAAATATCAAACAATTCTGATTTTCTTTTGCGACCAACATTGACAAAAGTTTTAAGCACGTGCAAAAATGTGGCATGAAATAAAATTCCCATAAGGCGTCGCAAAAAAATAAAATTGATACTTTGAAAACGCATTTTTAGAGTTTCCATTTTTTTTGCCACACCTTGTATAAATGTTATTTCATGCCAAATTCGGCACACACGCTTAAAACTTTTGTCAATGTTGGTCTAAAAAAATTTCAGATTTCTTTTTAACTTTTTTCATTTTACTGTTCACCGAACTCATTTGAGCTCGGGAGCAGAAAGACACTTTTGGTCCTTTCGTTTCTCTATTACTCCCTCTTTTTCGGTTTATAGAGGTTACATCTAAAATATCATCAATCAAGATGGATTGTGAGTGAATGACACAAGTTTTAACTGGCCAATGATTATTTATTTTTTGCATTTTTGATTTTCGAAGCAATAAATGTAGCACCCTCCTTTCCAGTTTATAGGGTTCATCTTAAAAAATCAAGAGTTGGATTAAGATCTACAATCGACCATTAGACTAAGATCCAACAATCAATCACTATAGGTTTTCTACTTTTCTTTTATGCACCATTCTCCTATCGGACCTCATAATGCTTCAAAAATGATTTTACCAATCATTCTTTTTAATGCAGAGCACCATAGATTCTATTTTTTTCAAGGGGTACATGCATACACCATGGAGTATGTATAACACTCAACCTTATTTGTTATAAAAGAAAAAATCCAGATCTTTTCTTGACGCTTTTTTCAATATTACTTTGCATGTGTGTTAAGCTTCATGCACTAAGCCGACACGATCAAACGTCCGAACTTATGAATTTTTTTGGGCAATCCACATATATACTTCAACACCTCCTCTCGTGTTTGACGCGGGAAGTCAACACGTGAATAGACTCAGAGGTGTGGCTCAATAGGCCTATACATGGACAAAGAGGGCAACAACATTTTTTTGATAATTGCAAAAGACAGGACTTGAACTCAAGAAATGAGACCTTGATACCATCAGGGGGCCGTTGAAGGGCCTGCGCAAGCTGTGCGCTCGCACATGGTCCTCAAAATCCTGGGCCCCAACTAGGGTCCATATACATATAGGTATAGTCTGAAAAAATCAATTTTAGCCCAAACTTTACCTTTGTTTCGTTCCCTGAAGTCCCGAAATCACTAGTTAGCGAGTACACCTTCTAACGATTACTTTCATCCCTCAAGTTGCGACAAGCGGCTCACTGCATGCGTGCCACTTGTTGCGACCCGAGAGTTTTCCCTTTTTTCGTAGATCCGTATTTTCAAAACGTTTTATCTCCTAAATCGTGCGTCCAAATCTCGAACCATTTTCACCATTGGCTTTCTCACATCGAGATCTGCAAACCTAGATCACATGTTAATAGGTTTTGACGAACTTTTTTTTCACAAAAAAACCGTGCCTCACGGGATAGAAAAAAACATAAAACACGTTTTTTCCCTTTCCGAGAGGCACGGGCCGTGCCTCTCGTGAAGGCAAAACCGTGCCTCTCGCGGAAGCAAAACCGTGCCTCTCGCGGTAAAAAAACTTGTAGAAAACACGTTTTTCCCTTTCGGAGCCGTGCCTCTCGCGATAGCAAAACCGTGCCTTTCGTGGAAGCAAAACTGTGCCTCTCGTGGTAAAAAAACGAGCAGAAAACGTATTTTTTCCCTTTCGGGAGCCGTGCCTCTCGCGGAAGCAAAACCGTGCCTCTCGCGGAAGCAAAATCGTGCCTCCCGCGGAATAAGAAGAGAGTAAAAAACGCGTTTTTTCCCTTTCGGGAGAGGCACGGCCGTGCCTCTCACGATAGCAAAACCGTGCCTTTCGTGGAAGCAAAACCGTGCCTCTCGCGAGAAAAAAAGAGAGCAAAAAAAGCGTTTTTTTCCTTTTCGAGAGGCATGGCCGTGCCTCTCGCGAAGGCAAAACCATGCCTTTCGCGAAAGCAAAATCGTGCCTCTCGCAAAAAAAACACGTTTTTTCGCGTAAAAAAAGAAAACACGTTTTTTCTTTTTTTTTGAATTTTTTTCGTCCAAAAGCTACGAAAGACCGGTTGAAAACCATAACACCAAAAAAATCCGGGAAAAAACACTCAAAAAAGGCGAAAACGCGTGCGAAAAAATAAAAAAACAAAATCTGAAGGGAACGCTCAAAGCGCGACACGTGGCGGCGACTGAGAACGCGTCAAGTGGCGGCGCGTGAGAACGATCGCTGAAACGCTTGTGAGGGAGTGCTCGCTAACTAGTTGCTCCCCTAAAATCTGAAAACTGGTTTCGGCCTTCTTGGGCCTAGTCCGATCGAGAATTTGGACTTTTGCTTTGCTATCGTAGTGTACTCGCGTGCAGTGGGATCCATCTAGCGATCGTACATCGTAAACGAAACGACAACCCTGTCCATAACCTGCGCTCCCTGCCTTCGCTAGTTTCCTTCGGACTGAATTGGCGGTGGCGATCGCTTGCAGGTTTAAGGGCACAACGAGCAGCGTGGCGATGAGGAGAAGCGGAACCGGCAAACTGTACCTGCACGTACTTTCGAGGGTTGGATGCCGCGTGACGGCCGCCGGCCAACAGTGTCGCGGTTCCGCCCAACAGAAACAGAACTTCTCTAATTTTGGAAGACCAACGGGTGTGGTGCCCTTCCTACGCTCTTTCCCTTTTCTCTAATTTTGATACGAATACAAAGTTGTGTTAATATTTTACTAACACGTTTTGGTCTTTTGGAACGGTTTTTTGTGTAGTCGTTGAACTTCAGAAGTAGTCACAGATTCAACCCATTCAAGAATTTCAGTAGTTGCTCGTCCTATCATCCAAGTCCAAAATCAAGGTTCTTTCTGATTCTAAGTTTTTTAAACTATCTATACAATCTAGGAGCCTATATTGTATGATTCTGGTGCCTTCAAGGTGCCTTCAAGTGTAAGAAGAAACAGAAATTAGAAGAAGATGCTCAATCTCAACGGGGTGCTCTTGATAAATATGTTGTGAACTAGTGGTTTTGAATTTGTAGTTTCAGTAATTATCTGGTATGATATATTACCCATTGTTAATTTGATCAGCAAGCAGCTACAATCAAAGGACATGCTTATTGATATTGCAATTGAGTCTTTGGTTTCTTATTTACTTCAGATAGGCTGTGATCTTTGGATGAAAAGAGTTTGCTGGCTGCTTGTGTTAATCTTGTGGATGCACTTAAGAGTGGAGAACACAAAGACATTGATGGAGCTGAATTGTTTTACGAGTTAATTTTCATCCAGGATTTAGTTAAAAAATCTATGGGCCCTCTTGATATTCTTGAGATTCTAATGAAGCATACCTTCTACCCTAATGCTATTATTGCGTACAACATTTTGTTAACCATTTCTGTAAATGTTGCAACTGCAGAAACGAGCTTCTCTAAACTCAAATTGTTGAAATCTTACTTGCGTTTGTCGAAATCCTACTTGCGTTCTACTATGACACAAGAAAGGCTCAATGGTTTGGCGACCATAGCACTTGAAAATGATGTCTTGAAGAAGATTAACTATGAAGATATACTTGAAGATTTCATTTCAAGGAACACAATGCCGATGACACTTTTCAATAGAGGATGAGGTCAGTTTATTTGTACTTGAGAATTTTCTAAGAATTGTATGAAGTAACATACATTTTAATTAATTATATAATTAGGTGATTATGCTCGGGTTATTGTATGTTTTTTAAACGTTAGAGCCTCATTTTGCTTTTCGCACCGGCGCCCCGAATTCCTGAAGACGACCCTGGATACCATGTTAAACTTATGCACTAGCCAACGCAACCGAAAGTCTGAATTTATGAAAAAGGCTAGTCAATTCATGTATACGACTTTAACAATGTGCATCCGGAAGCGAAAGTCCATATATGACGAGAGCATGGCCTTGATCCTGACAGCTTACTAGTACAACACTATGCCCGATCTTTGCTTGGATCATTTGCTCTCGTCCACTGGCCATTGTGTGCCCCCCCCCCCCCCCCCCCCCCCTTCCCCATTTACACTCCATGGCTATGTCCGGCCTTGGTTGAGATATTTTCTTCTGAGAGGCCTCTCTGTCAGCCTATCACTCGTTCGTTACTTCTCACCAACTAACGGAGGTGAATTGACATGCTCTCGATGCATGCGCAATGAGTCGGCATCTCCCCTCAGTAATACCAACCTTGCCACGGGCAAGACCACCCTAATGTTGAGTGTGGGATGACTTTGTGTTAGAAATAGTGCAACTCTCTAGTGGTGGAAGCCAATGTTATTCTATGTCAGCGGTCTCGATGTTGTTGCTCGTTTGCTCTCGTGGTGACCTTTGAGCTTGCCACCTTGTTGTCTTACTAGTACTACATTTTAGAGGGTTTGACATAACCTATGTTGCTCTTCCCAACCACCTATTTCTTTAGCTCGTTGGCCGTTGGCCTTTTGCGTTGTGTTGTAAATATGTATGGGGTGCTTTGTGTTTAATTGCTCTTTGTCCTAGGGTTGTATATATGCTTCGGGTCTCCTGCGGCTTTGCCGCTGTGCCCCCCCCCCTCCCGGTCGTCGGGGCCTACGGACACCCCCCACCTCCGGCAACGGACCCGCCTCCGTCTCCGCTGCCGGCGGTGACCGCGACGCCTCCCGCCTCCGTCCCTACGCCGGCTTCACAATTCCTGGCTCCTCTTCACCTCGGTTGCTCTAGGCTGGTGCTCCAGCCCGCCCTCGTGATGGACCCCGACGCGGAGGGGGAGACCCGGGTGACCACTCCGCTGGCTCCCAGCCACCCCTCCGCGGTCCGCGGCCTTCTCTCGTAGGGACCGGTCTTCCTCCTCCCCGGTGACGGCCTCCCACCGTAGCGCTCGGCTCGACGCTGCCCGGCCAGACGATTGCCTAGCTATGCCCATCCCCGAGCGGGCGGAGCTCCGGGCCGCTGCCCGGAACCTGGAGCCAGCTATGGTGGCCGCTTAGCCGCCCGCGGGACCGAGACGCTATCTCCGCCTTCATCGCCGACCTCCACTCGATGGCTGTTTGTCTATCGCCCCCGCCTCCTCCGCCACCCCCCGGTTCGCATTAGGGACCGGGCACGCTCTTTGGCCAGCCGCGGCCGTTCTTTTTTTTTCTTTTTGTTTGGGCTTGTTGAGCTATGCCCTCAGAAGAACCTTTATACTTTTTGTCGTGAGACTTAGGTGTGTGTGTTGTGGACTAGTTCTTGTATGGTTGCTCTGTGGCGGTGTGCTTTATCTATAAAGCGGGGCGAAATCCTTTTTCGGTATATGTTATTTGAGTATAGTATTCCTTATACATTGGATTAAGGTTTTTGATTTGGTCTTCCTCATGAACCAGATCATGCTTTTTGATCTAGTTTCCCTCAAATGGAACCCCCCTCCTGTGTCATGTTCATTTTTCCCGATTTCTGTTTCATTTACATATATTTGGGGTCCTGGTAAGGTGATTTCTTAAACAAGACCAATCATGAATATATTTTCATACCTTTTTAAATATGAAATTTGGAACAACAACAACAAAGCCATTAGTCCTAAACAAGTTGAGGTAGGCTAGAACAGAAACCCATAAGATATCGCAACCAACTCTTGGTTCTCACACATGTATAACCTGCATCCATGCACCCCTATACATGGCTAGTGTTTTCATGATATTCCAACCCTTCAGATCTCTCTTTATTGTCTCCTCCCATGTCAAGTTTGGTCTACCCTAGGCCCCAACCTCTCTTGACATTATCAACACACTTTAACCATTTGCTAGGCACTGAAACTTCCGAAGGCATGTGTTCACTAGTAGAAAACAGGGCATTGGTTCGGGCCTCCTAATCCCAATAATCCCGGTTCACTCATGAACCGGGACCAAAGGTGGCAACCGTCCCGGTTCGTGAGCCCAGGGGGCCGGCCGGGCCACGTGGGCCATTGGTCCCTGTTCGTTTGACCCCTTTGGTCTCGGTTCCAGGCAAAAACCGGGACCAATGCGCCTCGCTCCTGGCCCATGACCATTGGTCCTGGTTCGTGAATGGAACCGTGACCAAAGGGAGACCTATTGTCCCGGTTCCAGCCACGAACCGGGACCATTGATCTTCCTATATAAACCCTTGCCCGTAGATGAACCGACAATGGAAGTACGGTAACAACTATTATGATGATGCCTTTGATCTACAATATCACTGCAGTTACATGTGAAGAAATGACATGCCTTTTGTAGCAGATGAGTTTCCGTCCGAAATCCTGATACTTCGAAAAAGACTTTCCGTTTTGTACACGAAGTGCATCCAGCTTTTGCCGTAACCCTCTCAACTTTTTAGCACATGCTATGTGGGTGAAATGATGATACCATGCCAACTTTCAACCTTTTTAGAGTTCATTTGTAGTGCTTTTCAATTTCAGTGTCCTTAAGCTCAAAAAAATCAATAACTGCATGAAAAATAACAAATGAAGTTAGAAAGGGTTGAAAATTGATGATGTGCCTTTGAATGGTGCATTTTGAACACACAAATAGTCTGGAGTTCAAATAAGTTCAAGAAAATGAAATGCCTTTTGTAACAGATGAGTTTCCGTTCGAAACCCTGATACTTCAAAAGAGACTGTCCGTTTTGTACACGAAGTACATCCAGCCTTTGCCGTAACCCTCTCAACTTTTTAGCACATTCTATGTGGGTGAAATGATGATACCATGCCAACTTCCAACCTTTTCAGAGTTCATTTGTAGTGCTTTTCAATTTCAGTGTCATTTAGCTCAAAAAATCAATAACTGCATGAAAAATAACAAATGAAGTCAGAAAGGGTTGAAAATTGATGATGTGGCTTTGAATGGTGCATTTTGAACACACAATAATCCTGCAGTTCAAATAAGTTCAAGAAAATGAAATGTCTTTTGTAACAGATGAGTTTCCGTCCGAAACCCTGATACTTCGAAAGAGACTCTCCATTTTGTACACGAAGTGCATCCAGCTTTTGACGTAACCCTCTCAACTTTTTAGCACATGCTATGTGGGTGAAATGATGATACCATGCCAACTTTCAACCTTTTCAGAGTTCATTTGTAGCGCTTTTCAATTTCAGGGTCATTTAGCGAAAAAAATTAACTACATGAAAAATAACAAATGAAGTCAGAAAGGGTTGAAAATTGATGATGTGGCTTTGAATGGTGCATTTTGAACACATAAAAAGTCTGGGGTTCAAATAAGGTCTCGAAAATGAAATTTCTTGTGTAACGGATTAGTTTCCGTCCGAAACCCTGATACTACGAAATAGACTGTCCGTTTTGTACACGAAGTGCATCCAGCTTTTGCCAGTAACCCTCTCAAATTTTTAGCACATGCTATGTGGGTGAAATGATGATATCATGCCAACTTTCAACCTTTTCAGAGTTCATTTGTAGTGCTTTTCAATTTCAGGGTCATTTAGCTCAAAAAAATCAATAACTGCATGAAAAATAACAAATGAAGTCAGAAAGTGTTGAAAATTCATGATGTGACTTTGAATGTTGCATTTTGAACACACAAAAAGCCTGGAGTTCAAATAAGTTCAAGAAAATGAATTTTTTTTTGTAACAGATGAGTTTTTGTCCGAAACCTTGATACTTTGAAAGAGACTTTCCATTTTGTACACGAAGTGCATCCAGCTTTTGACGTAACCCGCTCAACTTTTTAGCACATGCTATGTGGGTGAAATGATGATACCATGCCAACTTTCAACCTTTTCCGAGTTCATTTGTAGTGCTTCTCAATTTCAATGTCATTTAGCTCAAAAAAACAAATAACTACATGAAAAATAACAAATAAAGTCAGAAACGGTTGAAAATTGATGATGTGGCTTTGAATGGTGTATCTTGAACAAACAAAAATTTTGGAGTTCAAATAAGTTCAAGAAAATGAAATGCCATTTGTAAGAGATGAGTTTCCGTTTGAAACCCTCATACTTCGAAAGAGACTGTCCGTTTTGTACACCAAGTGCATCCAGCTTTTGCCGTAACCCTCTCAACTTTTTAGCACATGCTATGTGGGTGAAATGATGATACCATGCCAACTTTCAACCTTTTCAGAGTTCATTTGTAGTGTTTTTCAATTTCAGGGTCATTTAGCTCAAAAAAATCAATAGCTGCATGAAAAATAACAAATGAAGTCAGAAAGGGTTGAAAATAATGATGTGGCTTTTAATGGTGCATTTTGAACACACAAAAATCCTGGAGTTCAAATAAGTTCAAGAAAATGAAATTTCTTTTGTAACAGATGAGTTTCTGTCCGAAACCCTGATACTTCGAAAGAGACTCTCCGTTCTGTACACGAAGTGCATCCAGCTTTTGACGTAACCCTCTCAACTTCTTAGCACATGCTATGTGGGTGAAATGATGATATCATGCCAACTTTTAACCTTTTCAGAGTTCATTTGTAGTGCTTTTCAATTGCAGTGTCATTTAGCTCAAAAAAAAATCAATAACTCCATGAAAAATAACAATAAAGTCAGAAATGGTTGAAAATTGATGATGTGGCTTTGAATGGTGCATTTTGAACACACAAAAAGTCTGGAGTTCAAATAAGTTCAAGAAAATGAAATGCCTTTTGTAACAGATGAGTTTTCGTCTGAAACCCTGATACTACGAAATAGACTGTCCGTTTTGTACACGAAGTGCATCCAGCTTTTGCTAGTAACCCTCTCAAATTTTTAGCACATGCTATGTGGGTGAAATGATGATATCATGCCAACTTTCAACTTTTTCAGAGTTCATTTGTAGTGTTTTTCAATTTCAAGGTCATTTAGCTCAAAGAATCAACTAATAGCAAAAAGAATGAACTAAAAAACTTTTATGAAACTCTAATAGCGAAAAGAAACTCTAAAAGCTTTTATAAACCTCTAGTATTTTTGAAACTAAAATTATATAAAATTTATGCAACTAAAATTATCAAAGTATTTTTTTGTTAGAAACTTTAATAGAAACTAAAATAACAAAATCTATTAGAAACAAAATAATATTAGCAAAAAGATTTTTTATACAAAAATTGTTTCTTAGAAACTTTAATAGCAAACTAAAATAAAAAAATGTTTTTGATTTAAACAACCATTTAATATAACCTAAAAATTACCAAATTGAATATAATGTTAAAACAAAGTAATATTAAATAGCAGGAAAAATAGCAAAGAAATAACATAAAAAATAGCAAAAGTGAAAATAGATGCATTTATAGGGAAATTCAACCTAAATTCAAAGTGCTAGTTAGGTGCTAATTAGACGCCTAACTACCATTTCGAATTTAGGTCGAATTTTCTATATAAGAGCATCTATTTTCACTATGAGAGGAGCTCAACGTAGCAGCCACAGCGGGGCTTATAAACAGGTTCGGGCAACCTTTGCTTGGCGAAGTGGGACTAAACTCCCACCACACCGCTGTGCAAGGCCATTGGTCCCGGTTGGTCGCACCGACCGGGACTAATACCAACCTTTAGTCCCGGTTGGTGCCACCAACCAGGACCAAAGGTTCGTGTTTTCCCACCAGCTGACGAAAAGGGACCATTGGTCCCGGTTGGTGTCACCAACCGGGACTAATACACCCCTTTAGTCCCGATTGGTGCCACCAACCGAGACCAAAGGTCCCTGTTTCCCGCCCTTTGGGCTTCTGAAAACAAGGCTTTGGTCCCGGTTGGTGGCACCAACCGGGACCAAAGGTGGTCATTAGTCCCGGTTGGTGCCACGAACCAGGACCAATGCTCCC
Source organism: Hordeum marinum (assembly GCA_022496015.1). NCBI lineage: Eukaryota > Viridiplantae > Streptophyta > Magnoliopsida > Poales > Poaceae > Hordeum > Hordeum marinum. Next base: position 501,331,060 of record CM039678.1, on the reverse strand, counting down.
TGTATATAAGCAAACACTTAGCAGTTTTCGACCCATATCCCTCCCCCGAAGGACAGATCCCACCCATGCCGTCAGGCTGCCCGAATCTCGCGCGCTCTCCGTCGCCATCGCCTCCGCTGGCCGCCGTCCCCGACCTCGCTCTGCGCCGGCCGGCCTGCCCCGACCACGCCCCGTGCCGACCTCGCCCCGCCCGACCTCGCCCCGTGCCGACCTCACCCCGCCCGACCTCGCCCCGTGCCGGCCGCCCCGCCTCGCTCCGGCCACTGCTCTGCCCCGCTCCAGCCACATCCCCCCTATACGTGAGCATATTTGTATGTGTGTGTATATATGTATGTATGTGTTCATATATATATATATATATATATATATATATATATATGTATGTGTTCATATATGTGTTCATGCAAGTTAAAAAAATCATGTTCAATGTGTGTATATATGTATGTATGTGTGTGTATGTATATATGTATGTGTTCATATATGTGTTCGTGCAAGTCAAAAATCATGTTCATGCAAGTTTAAAAAATCATGTTCAATATGTGTATATATGTATGTATGTGTTCATATATGTATGTGTTCATGCAAGTTATGTGCATCTGATTTGTTAACGCCGTCGTGTGATGATATGTCTGGCCGGCATTTTTTTGTTCATGTAGAAAACTCCGGTAATTTCGACATGAGGGAAGATGTCGATCAACCCCCTCTCGCCCAACCAACTCTCGAGTCCGCCTAAACCGGGACTAAAAAAGCGTTGTCGATCTCCTACCCCCTCTCGCCCCTACCCGACAAACTCTCGAGGCCACCCAAACCACTAGAAGAAAACTCCGGTAACTTCGATCAATCCCCTCTCGCCCGACCAAATCCTAGAAGCGTTGCCGAGGCCACCCAATCCCTAAAAGCGTTGTCGAGGCCACCCAAACCCTAGAAGCGTCGAGGCCACCCAATCCCTAGAAGCGTTGTCAAGGCCACCCCAAACCATAGAAGCGTCGAGGCCACTAATATGATCCCTTGTCTATGTTTGCCACTAATTAATATATCCATCTCTCATGTTTGTATATTAATTGTCATGTTGTAATATTTGCAAAAACCATGGATCCAACCATGGATCCAACCATGAACAGAGACTTTGAAGGGGAAGCGTTGTTGGGGGACATAATCCGCGGCGGCGGTAATTTCATGTCGTTAATCAATTTTGACACAGAAGAGCTAGGACATGATGATGACGGCTCCGGTCACTGAATGCTGGAGGAAGAAGGAGATCATGATGACGGCTCCGGTGACCGAGAGCCGGAGGAAGAAGGAGACCATGATGACGGCTCCGGTGACCGAACATAGGGAGCTGCTGCAAAGTCGTCCGATGAGGTATATATATTAATTAAGCCTGTGCTGACTAATTGATGCATTAATTGTTTTGGTATGTACATATATTAACTCTTATTTCTTCTTTTATATAGCCCTCCGGATCGAGCCAAACTTCGGTAACGAGACGAGGCTCGAAGAAAAGGTTGGGCAAGGAAGAAAAGTTCATGATCACCTTAATCGCGAATGATGGCCAACTGATTGAACCGAAGAAGACCAAGGATGCATTTTCTACTCAGTGTGGAGCTATTGTCAGGGACAACATCCTTATCAGCATCCAACAATGGAATGAGCCGGCTAAGAACGCTAAGAACTAAGGCCCTCAAGTTTCTTATGTCATCGATAGACAGAAAGAAGATCTTTGGAAGGACCTAAAGGGAAATTTCACCCTACCGCTAGAGAAGGATGAGAGTAATCTAGTTATAGAGCCACTGGTCTGGTCGTGTGCTCTTAAGAAGATGGCAGATCTTTTCAGGAGGTGGAAGAATGAGTTGAAAGGTCAGGTCGTGTGACCAAGAGAAGACTCCAGTATTCGTCGGCCGATATGCGGGGATAAGAGATCCTTGGGATGCGTTCGTGGCCTATAAGACTTCTGAAAAGAGTAAGAAAATGTCAGCGACAAACAAGAAAAATGATGAGAAGAAGCAATATCACCATCGCACGGGGTCAGGTGGCTACCTCAGAGCCCGGCCGTTGTGGGCCAAATGAGAGGATGTGCGAGCTAAAGGGGTCGAAGGAGAGATAGTGAACTGGCCAGACCGTTCAAGGACTTGGTTCTTCAGGGTTGGGGGAACTTTGGACCCTGAAACAGGGAAGTGCGTTTGGACGGACGAGCAACTTGCAATACCCGTCAGGAAGCTTCAGCAAGTTATTAAGGAAGCGCTGGAAGGGAGGTTCATTCCCAACAGAGAGAAGGACGAGCTGACTGAGGCCCTCGGGAATCCTGAGCACCCTGGATGAACACGAGGCACGCCAGGCTCCATTCCGTGGAAGCATGGGTTTCCCGGCGCAGGCGGTTACAAAAGCCGGGAGAGGAAGAGTAAACATGAGCTGAGCGTTGTGCAGGAGCTCAATGCAAGAGTACAAAGGCTAGAGGAAGAAGTTATGAGCTAGTGAGCTCCCGACCAGTAGCTTGTTCAGGGGCACGAAGCTACCCCGGAAGCTACCCCGCCATCTCAGCGGATAAGCAGCGTGGCTTCCACGGAGCTCCTTCAGCAGCGTGACTTCATGGCTCCTAGCTACCCCGTGGATGCTATCATAGATGGCCAACATTGCGAGCTTATGAAGAAATGCGTTAACCTCACCTTCAAGGCGGCTGACGGCTTTGTTGCACCTCCTCGAACCGACGGAACTTTTTACCACGGTCAAATTCCACATGACTATGATGTTGTACAAGTGGATGAATAATGGCGGGATTTGAGGAGCTCTAGCTTGACCACCCCACATGTGAAGGGGAGACTCAGTTGATATTTGCTCTGAGGAGTACCATGTCTATGGCGGAAGGAGCACATCAAGCTTCCGAACTGGACGCCTCCGCCTCCTCCTCCTCCTCCGGAGAGTGATGAAGGCACTCACCCTCCTCCTCCTCCTCCTCCGGCGAGGGTTCAAGGCACTCCGCCTCCTCCTCCTCCGGCGAGTGATGAAGGCACTCATCCTCCTCCTCCTCCTCTGACGAGGGATCAAGGCACTCCGCCTCCTCCTTCGCCTCGTCCGGCGCGTGACGTTGACGATCAAGGCACTTTGCCTCCTACTCTACCTCCTCCGGTGCGTTCGAGCAGTCCGCCTCCTCCTCTGCCTCCTCAGCAACGGCAGAAGATAGCCACCGCCACTCCTCCTCCTCCGGCGCATCGGAGCACTCCGCCTCCTCCTCCGCCTCGTAAGCAATGACGTAAGAGAGACGTCGTCGCTCCGGCTGCTAACAGTACAGCCAGTGGCGGGAGGCCATACGAATACGGTCCTAAGTCTCTCAAGCCATTGGAAAAGTTGCTATACGAGATGACCACGGAGGAAACCACGAAGATCTCTCAAGACCAAGTTAGGGCCCATTTTGCAAAGAAAGCTCCACCTCCGAAGCAGACCATAGATCCGGTGGCAGCGAAGCGCACTGTCGAGGCCCTGAAGCGACCACCACCTCCTCCGCTGGATACCAACTATGTCCGCGCTCCTAAAAAGGCATATCAAAATGCGATGCGGACGGGAACTACTTCCAGTGATGACAGGTTAACAAAACGAAGACGTGGGAAAAAATTTCCCCAGCTCAGCGAACAGGCCAAACAATCATGCCCCCCGCTAAAGGTGTCTACCGATATCGCCGTTGATCATCTAGGGATGGTGCTCGGTATCAATCCTGCTGATTACATGAGCGATGATCTACTGTTTGAGCCGTTGGAGGTGGACGATTTCAAATACCGGTACGGGAAGCCTCTCATCAAAGATGGAAGTCCTCCTCTAGGAACGATGATGAGACAATTGCATGATTGGTACATGAAAACCTGCAGCGAGTCTGGGATTGATTGTTTGATGATGAGTATTAAAGAGAAGCACGACATCTTTGGCCAGGAGGTGATTAATGTTGAATTTGACGAGCTTTTCCAGTTTTACAATCAAAAGGACATCGACATACAAATCATGACTTGCTACTGTCTGTAAGTACTTCTGTAATTAAGTCTCTCTATATAGCTCACCTCTTTCATTGCATGTATATATATAATTATCCTAATCACTATATTATGCAGATTGAAGATCGTCGAATGCAAAAAAGCAGAAATGTATGACATTGGGTTCATTAACCCAAATATCATACATGAAGTGACGGTTCAAAAGTATCCCATAGAAACCGAGAAGAACTTGCTAGAATCGATGCTTAAAAATCAAAACAAAGACAAAATACTCCTTCCTTACAACTTCAAGTGTGTGTTACTGTCTTGTGCATATTCAGTTTCTCCCTTATTACTCGAGGGTATAGTAATGTAATTGATGAGCTATGCATGTGTGTGCAGCGATCACTTTATTCTACTAGAGATTAAGCTTGAGCGGGGAGTAGTAACCGTCTTAGACTCGAGACGAAATAACCCCGAGTTGTATGCGAACCTGACTGAAATGCTCCAGAGGTAAGTTCAATCGATCATTATCGCACCATATCGGCAACTTTGTTCATTTTTCTGATATATATCAAGTAATTATTTTTTTGTCTGGCAGGATTTGGAAAGATTTCACCAAAATTGTTCTGGGACTGCCTACCGAGCTGCAATTTAGACACCCGAAAGTAAGTAATATATACTACCTAGTTCCGCCCATCTCCCATTGATTCTAGCTAGTTTCATCAATATATACCATTTATCATGCTTGCTTATCAGTTTGATTGACCTCTATTTCTCGTATAGTGCTTGTTGCAGGAACAAGGGAGTAGTTTTTGTGGATACTACGTTTGCGAGTTCATCTACAACGCGACGAATCCTAATAAGCGGGGCTACACTCAAAAAGAATATGAAGTGCGTAAGCAAAAATATTCACAATTTTATTTTATTACCATCATTTGTGTTGAGTTTCATTCATATACATGTATTGACCCTCTTCTTCAATTTAGATGTGGCGGATGCAGGATGAACTCCTACCACAAGATCGCATACGAGCAATTCAAGAGGAATTGGCGGGATTCTTTATGACCACGTCATCAATAAAGCCGGAGAATACCATATGGAACTTGAAATTAGATGTTAGGGATTGTAACATAGAATAGATATACGAAAAATTGTTGTTTGACCAATCTCTCGGAGAAGGAGGAGGTCGATCACTTCTCTCTGTATATGTTCATGACGATCTTGTGTACTTAATGGTTTCCTTCATTTGCTTACTAACTATCGTGTCGCGAGTTCTCTCTATACGTATAGTACGTAGCATCGCGACCAAGCACGGAGATAAGAGAGGTCATTTCTCTCTATTAGCTAGCTAACAAAATATATGAAACCCCTAAATTAACCCTTCAAAACCCTCAAAACACCCCCTTTTAAAAAAAACAGCTCCTGAGCTGCTCACGTATGGACGATCTTTGGTCCCGATTGGTGTTACCAACCGGGACCAAAGGCCCTCCTGCCTGGGCTCGGCAGAGCGGCCACGTGTAGCCCCATCTGTCCCGGTTCATAAGCGAGCCGGGACTAAAGGTCATGGGCTTTAGTCTCAACCCTTTAATCCCGGGTCCAGAACCGGGACAGATGGGCCTCTGGAACCGAGACAAATGGGCCTTTTTCCACTAGTGGTTGAATGTGCCAAAACCATCTCAGACGATGTTGGACAAGCTTCCCTTTAATCGGTGCTACCCCAACTCTTTCTCGTATATCATCATTTCAGACCCGATCCTCGTGTGGCATAATACTCCAGAGTGTTTTAATCATTAGCTTTATTGTAGTTCATTATGTCCATAGAGTACCATATTGGCAAATGTGTGTAAATGTGTTTTATTATGTTTCAAAAAACACTCATGTCGTTTCAAAGTGATTCATCGTGTTCCAAAGCCTATCATAATGTTTCATTCCATGTCTATGCAGTTCAAACTTAAAACTACAAGTTTGCAACAAACATCAGTTATCAACTTCTTATCAAGTTTTATTGGGTTTTATCATTTTCTGGAGTGCATTATTGCGTTTCTCAATATATATTTTTGGCATGAAACGAGTTTCCTAGACTATATCACAGAGTATCACAATCTTTAGTAGGGTTTCATTATGTTTCAAAACTCAAAATTTTAAACTTATCATAATATATTCAAGAGTGACCCTGTTTAAAAGTCCTCGTCGTCAAGAACATAAATATGCAAACGAAAGTTAAAACAGGCTTTCAGTCCTAAAGAAAATATTTCAAAATTTGAAATCACATGAAAAAACAAGGTAGCTGCCTGCTCAGAAAATGGTCGTCCTTCATGAGAATTAACTGCAGAGAAATGAGGATACAAATCTCCAACTAGATGAATGACCAACATGCACGAGATGCCCCACATGCATTTCCCACCGAGTGAAGTGTCCTACTAAGAGCACCTACAGCTGGGCATCCCATACCCGCCACAAATGCCCGCACGGGAAGCCTGGTTACTTACCGGTTAAAAAAAGGCGATCCATCAGGGCGCCTCAAACGGGCCTCCAACTCACGTGTTGACCGACACCCCTCATATCCAGCCCAAATCTAGGGTAGATATATCCAGCCCAAATCTAGGGTAGATATGGGGTGTCCCGTGCGGGTCCGAGCGCGTATGTAATGTCGGTCTGTTGATCAAGTCCCACACCAAATCTCCGAATATCCAACGGTTTGACGATCGTCTTCTTCAGGTTGTGTGAATGCCGCGTTGCGCCGCTTCGGCTCGCCACCCAAGGGCCAAAATCCTAGTCACTTAAGACGGACGATGACCCCTGGCCCTAGTCACACCCGTTTTCTCCCTCATCGCATCGCCATCCCAAGCCAAATCTACTCCTCTCCCCTTCCACCTCCCTCTCCGCTTGCCGTCCACACTCGCCATGGCCCGACCGCGATGACCACATGTGCTATGCTGACTCTGGCGCCTCCAACTGCTCCAGGAGATCCGTGCTAGGTGCGTTGCCGTCCATGGGCCTGTGCGGGCAGTGCGACCGCACAGGGCCCCCAATTTTGGGCAAATGTCTAGTTTATATTTTTTCATTTTGGTCCATTTTTCACAGCTAGCGCATGCCCATGGCTCTCCGGAACGAGCCTTTCTCGAGTCCGGATCCACACAACCTTTTGATCGATCAATCTTTCGGAGAAGAACTGATGGAAAGTGTGGTGCCGCCATAGGGAGGCGAAGGCAAGCGGCTCGTCTCGTTTGATCTCTTCCTTACTTCCCAGAGGCACAACCCATAGCCCTGCTCGCAATAAGACTGTCCACAATGGAAAATAACATAGAGTAGTAACATGCATATGTTACTAATCTAAGTTACTAAGTAACATAGGATTTGTAACATTGAGCCTTTTATTTATTAGCTTATAGACTCATCTTGTCTTGATATGTGTTATGTTACTCATAGTAGTAGTAACATAGTATGTTACTCAATTTTTCTCTCTTCTTATTAATTAGCTGTTACATCATATTTTTTGCTTAGGTGGCATCTATGTTACTATCTATGTTACTTCCATTGTCGGTAGTCTAAGAATTTCCTGATGCAAGCCGTCCGAGCACTGAATCGCAAGAAGGTGTTTTCTCAGATGATCAAACTTGATATACCTCGTGCTTTTGATTCTGTTGGATGGCTGTTCTTCACTGAAATTGTGGAGCTTTTCGGTTTTGGGAACAATTGGATTCCACGCACGGCTCTGGTCCTCTCTTCTGCTATTACAGTGGTCATGGTGTATGGACGTTTGGGTGACTCAATCTGACCTTTTTTTTCGAGAGTTTGCTTAGTGCAGTTTCGACAGTGTAGGGCGTACATTTTATTCATTTAATTATTTGCAAATAGGGGGCCGTCCAGTTATGAGTTATGACGTACTGCTAGTTTTTCTTCGGTATAACACCATCCTGTAAATACTCTTTCATATTCTCAAGCTTAGCATAATGGAACACTAAACTTTTGTGTGTTCTAAAAAAACAGAAGTAGAAACAACCGGTGGTCAATACCAAGGTGAGGGCATCACCGATCTGTCCACCAGGTGCGCTCAAACCGTATCCCTATTTAATTTAGACTATAGTTTGTTATTAGTTAAATAATTATATTAGTGAGTACATGTGTGCATATGCATCAATTCATCAATCAAATTATTTAGGGAAGTTATATAGTAGGCTAGCTGATCCAGTTGCCACACACCAAGATTTCCAAAGTAGTTGCTCGTTTAAAATCCATGTTCAATCTTTTTTCGATTTAGTATCTTGACTTATGTAGTGTTTGACTTTATCCATTTTTCTTTTATAAAAAAATGTGTATTTTAGAAATTTTAGAGCGTCAATTTGCATTTCGCACCGGGACACCGAAATTTTAGAGACGGTCGGACTCACAGCCGACCTGCCTCCGGACTCGCCGGAGCCGAAGGAGGAGGAAGGGAGCCGCAATTGGAGGTGGAGCAGCAGCCGGAGCCATGGAGTATTAGACCACCATCCTGGAGTTCATCGGATGAGGCCCATGCGAAGGCTAAGTGATGCTTCATTCGGCAAGAACATGCGAAGTTCGACGAGCTTTTCATCGAACTAGAAGTGAAGGAGGAGGCTCCCACAGAAGTCGAAGTTGCGGCTGCTGTCCATGTAACTTGAGCATGACAGGAAGATTGTGGACATTTTTTACGACAACGAGTAGTGTATGTAGATTTTAGTTGATATAGGCAGTGCATAGATTTATTTTTACATGATTTGTATGAATTTAAGATTTTAAATATGAGATGGTATTCGGATGCAGACAATAAATTAGACAGTTGCCCGGATGCTTTAACCTAGTGACATCCTTTGCTTGATAGAGCAGCATCAGTCTCGATCGTGATCTCTCGTCCAGGCAAACTTGGGGTATGGCACCTGCAAAGACGGACATGGCACATGGCGGGGTCAGGGCGCGTGGCCGCAACGTCCGTCTGCATCGACCGGACCGACGCTTGCTTGCTTTGCCACCCTTTCCTCGGACGCGAGCGCGCATGCAGAGGTCAGTGGCCCGCGGGACACGGCCGGCGTGGCTCCGGCGGGCGCTCGCTCGCACGCACCGCCCCACTGCCAACTGCCAACCGCCGTCTCCCCCCTTCTCCACCTCGGTACGAGCAAAACGGTCGAGCTGTTCTATTTTCTCGGGCGTCGAAGTCCGTCAAGTCCCATGCATCGGCAGTATGCATGCACATGCATGCTTCTGCGCCTGCGCGCCGTCCCCTAGTTTATTCATGGCTCCCTGCTGCTGCGTTTGTAGAATGTAAACCCTTCTTGTTAGGAAATGCTTAATCGATGCTTTGCTGGAGGCCGGCTGCAGTGCTGCTCACACACAGACACAGCATCCCTTGATTCCTGGAGCTCATCAAGCTAGCTGCTCATCATAGTGTTGGCTACGCTAACTAACTAACCAGGTTCATCACCCATCAGTCAGAGCAACTCCAACAGGACGATCCAAACCGACGGTTTGTCCGCATTTTGTTCGTTTGGATCGATCTGTCCGTCCCTCTTTCCAAATGGGTCGACCTGTCGCCCAACGCGCGAACCCATTTTGCGTCCGTAATTTTCAGTTTTCAAATTAAAAAGGGTCCGCGCCCATCGATCATGCCAGCGGTCATGCCAAATAGTTATGAAAACACATAAATATGGCATAGTTATTACAAACCAAATGAACATTAAATTGTTTCAAAACATATAAATATGAATACCTCTATTGGTTGCCAACATGAACCCACGTGTGCTCCACCAAATCATTTTGCAACTGCCTGTGAGTCCGCCAATCACGCATCTGATGATGAAACTCCATGAACTGTGCAAACATTGTTGGATCGTCATGCCGAGGCAACATTGATACCCTAAGACTGAAACCCCTGGTCGCAGAGGCGCTCTGGACGCTCATCCTGTACGATCATATTGCACGATCACACAAGCAGTCATCACCTCTCAAAACTTCTGTGTGCTCCAAGTTCTTGCAGGGTGTCGGACAATGCCCCATCGAGATTGCAGAACACCGGAGACATGCTCAACATCCTTCCTAGCACTCCCCTGCTCTTGGGCAAATCTCTTTTTCTTCTCTCCTTGGAGGTTGGGGATTGTCTTGACAAGAGTTATCCACTCTGGATAGATACCGTCAGCTAGATAATATCTCTTGTCGTAGTGGTGGCCATTGATCTCAATATCGACCTGCAGGGCATTGCCTTCAGCCATCCTAGCAAACACTAAAGACCACTGGAGCACATTGATATCATTGTGAGATCCAGCCATGCCAAAAAAAGAGTGCCAAATCCATAGATCTTGTGAAGCAACGGCCTCAAGTATCACAGTGCATTTTCGGACATGACCTTTGTACTGCCCCTGCCAAGCAGAAGGGCAGTTCTTCCACAATCTATGCTACCAAGCATCCCAGGAAACCCCCTGCTGGCATTCATCGCCAACAACCGTTCTGTATCAGCAACATTTGGCTCTCTCAAGTACTTCGGGCCAAACACAACTATGTCAGCCTTGCAAAAACGGTACATGGACTCAAGGCAGATGGACTCACTCATCCAGACATACTCAGCAATGAGATCACGGGAAACTCCGTATGCAAGCATCCGAATGGCGGCAGTGCATTTCTGGTAAGAGGAGAAACCAAGATTTCCAAATGCATCTGTCTTGCACTCGAAATACTTGTCATACTCCCCCCCTCCCCGAATACGATTGAACACATGCCTAGCCATACGGAAACGACGCCGGAACATGTGATGTTTGTAGACGTCGGCGTATGCCCCGGTGTAGAGCCCCTGAGCATAGGCGGCTGCCTATCGAGGTGGTCATCGATGGCCAAGGCAGCTGCCACGATCTCCTCGTCGTCAGATGAAGAATCATCCGAGTCCATAAGAACATTGTAGAAAAAGAACTCGTCGTCAGCATCCATTTGTACCTTAGGACAAACTGTTGAACAACTTGCGGGTATCGTGGAAGGAGCCGGCGAAGCGGACGGTGGCGGCGTCGAGGAAGGCTGCCGGGGTCAGCGGAACGGGGCGGCGGAGTGGGGAGGAGGGGCGGCCATCGGTATGACCTATGCACGGATGGCCGGCGGCGTCGGCGAAAAATGGACGGCAACGGCGGGAGGCGGAGGCGGCCTAGTGACGAGGACCGAAAAGAGGACAGAGAAAATGGCCATTGTGCTGTCGACATGCGGGCCAGATAAAAGACAAGGATGGACAACGCACACGTCCGTTTCGTATCCGCGCCGACGACAAATGCGGTTTAAATTTGGCCGAGTTGCTCTTAATTCTCTCAACCAAGAAAGCTACTCACTCGAGACTTGCTCACTAGACTACTGAAGTATACTACTAGCTAGGTAGAGTAGATACAAAGAGGAGGCTCGTGGCTTATCCTTGTAGTTGAAGCCACTTTGATTAGTTTATCATCCTACAAGAAAGAACCACACCTACTCTACGCTGGCTGCAGTGGAGTGTACTTTTCTAAACGCGCTCGTACGTCCGGAGCACATGAGGGGAGACGGGAAACCGCTCCCCGCCGTCACCAGTCACCACCACCCCGCTCCACTCCACCAGTCACCACCACCCCGCTCCAGTCCACTCAGTGGCGCCTGGCGGATCAGCTCGACAACTCCTATAAATCGGCGCCACCAACACCACGGAATCTCCCACCTACGCCTTCAACCACCCAAGATACATACATTCTCCCGGAATCAACCGGAGCAGGAGCGGTCGATCGAGATGGGGGATCAGCGCAACGTCTCGTCGTCGTCCTCGTCGTGCCGCGGCCGGCGGGGTCCGGCAGGGTTCGGGCTGGCGCTGGCCCGGCTGGTGCGGAGGCTACGGAGGCGGAGTAAGATGCTGCTGTGCACGGCGGCTCCCACGGTCGCGTCGTCACGGTGCCGCCAGTACGACCCGCTCAGCTACGCGCGCAACTTCGACCGCGACGGCTTCGGCTCCGCGCTGGACGACGACGTCTCCGGCGCCGGCCACCTCTGCCACCACTACACCTTCGCCTCGCGCTTCGTGCTCGCCTCCTCCGACGCCCGGCAGCCCCACTAGGACGGCCAGCCGGCCGGCGAGCGAACTGGTCGCAAGTAGCACTACTAGCTTAGCCAGAGCGGCTCTGTTTTCGTTTCGTTCTTTCTCCTCCGCGGCTTCAGCTAGAGCTGTTCTTTCGTCCTAGCTGGTCTGCATGTTCATATGTGGAGTCGATTTCCAGGCCGGCCTCCTTGTCTCCCAGAATATGCGAGCACCGGAGAGCTGCAGGAAAAAAGTTTAGCCAAGTGGATGAAATGCTTTCAAGATATATTAAAGCTAACATTTCTTGAATTTCTCGGCCTAATTTCTATCTCCGTTTCTAATGTTCCTGATACTAATCCTCTCTTCAAACGCTCTGAAATTATGCACCGACGGAGGCATCTCCGGGACCTCGAGGTGAGTCGAGGCTGGCATTGCGTCAAGTGATCGAGACTTCTAGAGTGGTTGGAGGTAGTACAATATTTGCTGGCGACGTCGCTTTTGCTGTTGCAAAGGATGCATTTTTTTTTTTTGAAACACGGTCTTTTTGGATCCCATTCATTAAAAAGGGTCAAAGAAAGTTGTCCGGTTACATCAAGACCATAACAATAAGACGCACGGGACGACCTGTCAACCCACGCCGTCGAAGATGCAGTTTAGGACGTGTGAGTGTGTGACGAGTCTGACTCGTGGGAGTAGGATAGGGTGACCATCAAGGGCGGTCTTCATTATTTCACCGGTCCGGCGTTGATTCGACAAGCAAACGATGAGCCGGAAAATAAACACGAACACAGGTTTCATGGTAGTACCTCTATCTCAGTTTACAAGACCGACACGTGTATTTAGGTTGTCAATTTAATCAACTTAATGAGAGACATATATTACAAAAAATATATCATTAAAAACTTTAGATGTTCTATTTTTTAATGATATATTTTTTTGTTAAAAATATATTTTATATAAGTCAAATTGACGACCTAGATATACGTGCACATGCCTTTTACTTTCAGGACCGATAGAAAACAAATCCTTTTACTTTCCCTCTCGCTAGGGTTACTTTCCTTTCGGCGGCGATCTCCAGCCGCCGTTGAGACCTCGTTCCCTATCTCCAATCGTCTTGTGGATCTCTCTCATCTCGGATCGATCAAGGGGCGGTCTCGCTACCGCTGCCCGATCTTGCCTGGGGTTTTTCACTGGCGGCGGAGATTAGGGTTTGGCCAAACAGCCCGGCGAAGTGTTTTTTCTTTGGGCAAGGGAACAAGGATGGCTAGCAAGGCCTCTGGATCGGGGACGAAGGACCAGGAGGATCTTCAGGCGATGATGAAGGAGTTGGGTCTCTCTGAAGATGACCTAGATGATGTAGTGGTGGATCAAAAAGCTCTACCACCCGAGGCTACGCGTTGGATGGCCATCGCTAGGGTTCACAATGAAAGGCCCTACAGCCAGTATTGGTTCTACAAGAACATGAGGTCCGCTTGGGATCTGGCACAGAAGGTGAATATTCGTCCGCCGGAGGAGAACCTCTACACTCTGCAATTTTCGTGCCTTGGCGGATGGGAGCGAGTCATGAAAGAAGGGCCCTGGACCTTCCGGGGGGATGCGGTGGTTCTGGCGGAGTATGATGGGTTCACGAAACCATCAACGATCAAGTTGGACATGCTGGAAATCTAGGCTAAAATTCATGATTTCTCGGATGGATATGCCTCTCAGATCCCTTCTTTGGCAGCTAAGATTGGAGAATTTATCTACTCTGAACCCCCATCCCAGGATTTTGAGGGGAATTTTTTTAGGGTTAGTGTCAAAATCGATGTGAACAAAGCTCTCAAGAACGCTGTCTCGCCGAAGGTGGGTGACAAAAGGATGTTGTTTCATGTAAAGTACGAGCGCCTCCCAGATTGGTGTGTTGTATGTGGACACCTCAGTCATCAGTATAAACAACATGGGGATGGCATTCATGCGCCGTCGGCACTAGTGTTCAAGAACCTGAAAGCCACATGGTTCAGAGGTGTTGGGCCAGGACCGGGAAGGGCTAGAAATAACAGCAACAACGGGCAATCCAGTGCGGCAGGCAAGCCGAAGGAGATGCGTACCACAAAGGCAGACGAGGATATGGAGGAGGCAGAGAATAATAGGAAGAGAACACAGGCTTCTGTCATAGCTCCCGTGGCACAGATCGCGTGCCTTGGTGGAAGTGGAGGGGTGCTTGCACTACCCCCGCTGCAAACACCGATTAGCCCCCCTCCAAAGCAGGATCAGAAACGTCCAAAAACAGCTACATCGGGCAACAAGAATAGTCAGGACAAGGGGAATCTCAAGAAGGGAAGCAAGAATCCAGATGCATCATCGGCGGGCTCCCAGGAGGAGCATCGCCGGGCACAATGAGTCTACTATGTTGGAATTGTCGCGGTGCGGGCAAAGCCACGACAATTCGAGAACTTTGCGAGCTAGCGAAGAAGTTTGTCCCTACCCTTCTTTGTATCGTGGAAACACTGCTTGATAGAGCTAGGGTAGAGAATTTAGCAAGCACTCTTGGTTTTGATAAATCTTTTGCCATTAGTAGCCAAGGCCATAGTGGCGGGCTTGGAATTTTCTGGAACAATCCACTAAAAATTGAGATTTTGGGGTATTCTTCCTATCACATTGATTGCTCGGTTGAAGAGGTAGGACATGATCTTTGGAGAGCCACTTTCTTCTATGGCGAGGCCCAAACACATCTCCGCAGCCAGACATGGGACACTTTGAAAGGGGTAGCAAATGTTAGTGATCTCCCTTGGGTGTGTATGGGCGATTTTAATGAAGTGCTACGTCCGGAAGAACAAGAGGGAGTTAGAGAATGCAGCAATGCTCAAATACAGGGTTTCCGAGACGCGTTTTATGTGTGCATGTTGGAAGATTTGAGCTATCAAGGCAACTTTTGGAGTTTAAAAAAAGGTCCAGGGTGGAAGTTATACAAGGGTCCGACTGGACAGAGCCTTGGCCTCGACGGAATGGACGTCCAGATTCCCCGGTGTGGTCCTTAGACACATCACAACAGCTTCCTCTGACCACTTGTCGATATTGTTGCTGCTACAGGACATACATATGAGACCCCCCCGCCAAACCTCCTTTCAAATACGAGGTAATATGGGAGACTCATGAAGAGTGGAGGGATACAATTGCAGAATATTGGGGGAGGGAGCAGCCGACACTGAGTCTAGAAGAGCTAAGGGCTAAGCTGTTGGATATTTCGACTAATCTGAGTAAGTGGAATAGGGACACCTTTGGGAGTGTTAGAAAGGAGATCAAAAAGCTCTCACGGAACTAGAGATATTAAGAAGCAATCCAGTGAGGTTAGGCCCTCCCATGCTGAGATTAAAATCAATGAGAAGCTAGTAGAGTTGTACCATCGAGAGGAGCTTATGTGGCGCCAACGGTCGAGACTAGAATGGCTTGCTTCGGGGGACAAGAATACCAGATTTCTTCACATTAGAGCTAGCATGAGGAGAAAGAAGAACATGATAAGGTCTCTAGCAAATTCATTGGGGCCCTCTGTTGATGACCCGTCTGAGCTACGAACGATGGTCAACGATTTTTACAAGATTTTGTACACTTCCGAAGGAGTAAATAACATGGAGGCGGTTCTTCAACATTTACCAACCAAGGTAACTCATGAGATGAATCAAATGCTAGTGGCCCCATATACTAAGGAGGAGGTGAAAATCGCACTCAGATGTTCCCAACGAAGGCATCGGGACCTGATGGCTTTCCAGCACATTTTTACCAAAGGCATTGGGAAATATATGGGGACAAAATCACAAGCTGTATTGAGAATCATCAGTGGAGAGGAACGTGCGGAATGTGTAAATGACACAGTGTTGGTGCTTATTCTAAAGGTGATGAACCCCATACTCCTTTCCCAATTCCTGCCTATTAGCTTGTGTAATGTCATCTATAAAATTGCTTCGAAAGTTGTTGCAAATGTTGGAAATATGCCCTAGAGGCAATAATAAATCGGTTATTATCATATTTCCTTGTTCATCATAATCGTTTATTATCCATGCTATAATTGTATTGATCGGAAACTCAGATACATGTGTGGATACATAGACAACACCATGTCCCTAGTATGCCTCTAATAGACTAGTTCGTTGATCAAAGATGACTATGGTTTCCTAGTCATGGACATGAGATGTCATTTGACAACGGGATCACATCATTAGGAGAGTGATGTGATGGACAAGACCCAAACTACAAATGTAGCATATGATCGTGTCAGTTTATTGCTACCGTTTTCCACATGTCAAGTATCTGTTCCTATGACCATGAGATCATGCAACTCAGTGACACCGGAGGTATCTGTTCCTTGTGTGTATCAAACATCGCAACGTAACTGGGTGACTATAAAGGT
Source organism: Hordeum marinum (assembly GCA_022496015.1). Taxonomy (NCBI): domain Eukaryota; kingdom Viridiplantae; phylum Streptophyta; class Magnoliopsida; order Poales; family Poaceae; genus Hordeum; species Hordeum marinum. The sequence continues at coordinate 501,314,691 of CM039678.1, read as the reverse complement.
GCTCTACAGGTATCTCCGAGAGTGTCTATTCGGTTGGCATGGATCAACACTGGAATTTGTTACTCCGTGTGACGGAGAGGTATCTCAGGGCCCACTCGGTAATACAACATCACAATAAGCCTTGCAAGCAATGTGACTAAGTGTTAGCCACAGGATCTTGTATTACGGAACGAGTAAAGAGACTTACCTATAACGAGGTTGAACTAGGTATGGAGATGTCGACGGTCGAATCTCGGGAAAGTAACATACCGAAGAACAAAGGGAACAACATACAGGATTAACTGAATCCTTGACACAGAGGTTCGAATGATAAAGATCTTCGTAGAATATGTAGGGATCAATACGGGCATCCAGGTCCCGCTATTGGTTATTGACCATAGAGGTGTCTCGGTCATGTCTACATAGTTCTCGAACCCGCAGGGTCTGCACACTTAAGGTTCAGTGACGTTTCGGTAGTATAGAGTCATGCATGGTGGTGACCGAAGGTTGTTCGAAGTCCCATATGAGATCCCGAACATCACAAGGAGTGCTGGAATGGTCCGGAGGTAAAGATTGATATATAGGAAGTCCTGTTTTGGTCACCGAAAAAGTTTCGGGCTCGTTGGTAGTGTACCGGGAGTGCCAAGAGGGTACCGGGGGACCATCAGGAAGGGTGTCTCGACCCAAGAGGCTACATGGGCTGTGGGAGGAGATAAACCAGCCCTTGGTGGGCTGGACGAAGCCTCCTCTCAGGGCCCATGCGGCTGGAGTGGATTGGGAAGGAAAAAACATAAGGCGGAAAGAGTTTCCAAGTGGGAAGGAGGAGCCCTAATCCTACTAGGATTGGAGGAGGACTCCTTCTGTCCTCCTTGCACAAGGCCAAGGGCTGGCCCCTTGTGCGCCAAGCCTCCTCCCACCCTCCTCCTATATATACTAGAGTTTTTGAGGGTTTTGAGACATAGAAAAACAACCACGTGCTGCCCTCTTCTCTAGATCGTAGTTTCTCCTCTAGATTGGTTTCAGCGATGCTTAGGCGAAGCCCTGCTGGAATAGCTCCATCACTATCACCGCAACACCGTCGCGCTACTGGATAACTCATCTACCTCTCCGCTCCCTCTTGCTGGATCAAGAAGGCGGAGATCGTCATCGAGCTATCTGTGTGCTGAACGCGGAGGTGTCGTCCGTTCGGCACTAGATCGGAAGGACCGTGATCAAGATCGCGAGACGATTCGTGATGGGATTGCGGGACGGACCATGATGGGATCACGGGACGGATTTTGATTGGATCGTGAGATGGATCATGATGGGATCGCGCAACGCTCGGCGATTTGGATCGCGAAGACGTTCGACTACATGCACCGTGTTTCTTAATGCTTCCCGCTTAGCGATCTACAAGGGTATGTAGATCCACTCTTCCTCTCGTAGATCCTCATCACCATGGATAGATCTTGCGTATGCGTAGGAATTTTTTTCTTTCCCATGCAACATTCCCCAATAGTGGCATCATGAGCTAGGTCTATGTGTAGATGAGATCTCGAGTAGAACACAAAGGAGTTTGTGGGCATTGATGCTTAGATTGCTTCCTCCCTTGGTCGTGTTTTAGTTCAGCGGTATTGTGGGATGAAGCGGCCCAGACCAACCTTACTCGTACACTTACGAGAGACCGGTTCCATTGACTGACGTGTAACTTCGTTGCACAAAGATGGCTGGCGGGTGTCTGTTTCTCCTGCTTTAGTTGGATCGGATTCGACAAAGGCGGTCCTTGTGAAGGTTGAAAAGCAACTTATGTATCACCGTTGTGGTTTTGCGTAGGTGAGAATTGTTCTTGCTAGATACCCGTAGCAGCCACATAAAACTTGCAACAACAATTAGAGGACGTCTAACTTGTTTTTGCAGGATATGTTGTGATGTGATATGGCCAATTACATGATGAGATATATGTGATGTATGAGATGATCATGTGTTGTATAGAATATCATGACTTGCATGTCGATGAGTACGGCAACCGATAGGAGCCATAGGGTTGTATTTAATTATTGTATGACCTGTGTGTCAATCATTAAGTGCTATGTAATGCTTTACTTCATCGCTAAACGGTAGCTATAGTAGTATGAGCATGGTGGGCGCGACAACCCCGATGGCGACACAATGATGGAGATCATGGTGTTATGCAGGTGACGATGGAGATCATGCCGGTGCTTTAAGGATGGAGATCAAAAGCACAAGTTCATGGCCATATCATGTCACTTATGATTTGCATGTGATGTTAATCCTTTTATGCACCTTGTTTTGCTTAGGACGACGGTAGCATTATAAGGCGACCCCTCACTAAAATTTCAAGATCAATTGTGTTCTCCCTGAGTGTGCACGGTTGCGAAAGTTCGTCGTGTTGAGACACCACGTGATGATCGGGTATGATAGACTCTACGTTCACATACAACGGGTGCAAGCCAGTGTTGCACGTGCAGAACACTCGGGTTAAACTTGACGAGCCTAGCATGTACAGACATGGCCTTGGAACACAAGAGACTGAAAGGTCGAACATGAGTCATATAGTAGATATGATCAACATGATGATGTTCACCATTGAAACCATCTCAACTCATGTGATGATCGGACTTGAGTTGGTGAATTTGGATCATGTATCACTTGAATGACCGGAGGGATGTCAATTTGAGTGGGAGTTCTTAAGTAATATGATTAATTAAACTCATTATCATGAACATAGTCAGTAGTGTCTTTGCAAATTATGTTGTAGATTACTAGCTCACATTCTAGCTCCCTTGAATTTTTATATGTTCCTAGAGAAATAGAGTTGAAAGATGATGGTGGCAATATTGCGGACTGGGTCTATGATCCGAGGATTGTCCTCATTGCTGCACAGAAGGCTTATGTCCGTAATACGCCGCTAAGTGTGTCACCCCCTCTAGCATCGTATGTAGATGTTGTGAACATCTGACAGGCACGTTGCGATGACTACTTGATAGTTTAGTGCGTCATGCTTTACGGCTTAGAATTGAGGCTCCAAAAACGTTTTGAACGTCATGGAACATATGAGATGTTTTAAGAGCTGAAATTGGGATCTCAGGCTCGTGCCTGTGTTGTGACATATGAGATCTCCAACAAGATTCTTTGCCTTCAAGATGAAGGATAATAGCTCAATCATTGAGCATGTGCTCAGTTTGTCTGAGTGCTACAATCGCTTGAATCGAGTGGGAGTTGATCTTCCAGATAAGAAAGTGATTGATATAGTTTTCCAAGTCACTATCACTAAGCTACTAGAGCTTCGTGATGAACTATAAAATGCCAGGGATGGAAATAATGATCCCTGAGCTGTTTGCGATATTCGACGCCACAAAGGTAGAAATCAAGAAGGACCATCAAGTGTTGATGGTTAGTAAAACCACTAGTTTCGAGAAGGGCAAGGGCAAGGAGAGAAACTTCATGGATGGCAAGCCAGTTGCTGCTCCAGTGAAGCAACCCAAAGTTGAACCCAAACCCGACAGTAAGTGCTTCTATTATGAGGAGAGCGGTCACTGAAGCGGAACAACCCTAGATACTTGGTAGATAAGAAGGCTAGCAACGTCAACAAAAGTATATTTTGATATAAATGTTATTGATGTGTACCTTGCTAGTACTCCTAGTAGCACCTGGGTATAGGATACCGGTTTGGTTGTTAAATGTTAGTAACTCGAAATAAAAGCTATGAAATAAATAGAGACTAGCTAAGTGTGAGGTGATGATGTATGTTGGAAATGTTTCTAAGGTTGATGTGATCAACATCGCATGCTCTCTCTACCTTCGGGATTAGTGACAAACCTAAATAAATGTTATTTGGTGTTTGCGTTAAGCATGAATATGATTGGATCATGTTTATTGGAACACGGTTATTCATTTAAGTTAGAGAATAATGGTTATTCTGTTTACATGAATAATACCTTCAATGGTCATGCACTCAGTGAGAATGGTTTGTTGAATCTTGATCGTAGTAATACACATGTTCATAACATTGATGCCAAAAGATACAAAGTTAATAATGATACTACTACATACTTGTGGCACTGCCGCTAAATGTCATATTGGTATAAATCGCATGAAGAAACTCCATGTTGATGGATCTTTGGACTCATGCGGTTTCGAATCGATTGAGACATGCGGACCATGCCTCTTGGGCAAGATGGCTACAGACCCCGTTTTCAGTATGATGGAGCGGGCTAGTAACTTATTGGAAATGATACATATTGATGTATACGGTCCAATGAGTGTTGTAGCGTGCGGTGGATATCGTTATTTTCTTACCTTTACTAATGATTTGAGTAGATATAGTGTATATTTACTTAATGAAACACAAGCCTGAAGCGTTTGAAAAGTTCAAGCAGAATCAGAGTGAAGTTTGAGATCATCGTGACGAGAAGATAAAATGTCTATGATATGATCGTGGAGGTGAATATCTGAGTTATGAGTTTGGTATACAACTTAAGACAATGTGAAAGTTATTTCACAACTCACGCCACCCGGAACACCATAGTGTGATGGTGTGTCTGTACGTCGCAGTCGTGCTCTATTGGATATGGTGCGAATTATGATGTCTCTTATCATTTTGCCACTATCATTTTGGGGTTATGCATTAGAGACAACCACATTCACTTTAAATAGGACACCATTTAAATCCGTTGAGATGACACCATATGGTTTGGCAGAAACCTAAGCTGTCATTTCTTAGAGTTTGGGAATGTGACACTTATGTCTGATAAGCTCGAACCCAAAGCGGAAAAATGCATCTTCATAAGATACCCTAAGAACAGTTGGGTATACCTTCTATCTCAGATTTGAGTACAAAATGTTTGTTGCTAAAACTGGGTCCTTTCTCGAGAAAAAGTTTCTCTCGAAAGAATTGAGTGGGAGGAAGATAGAACTTGATAGGGTTGTTGAACCTTTGTTTCAACCAGAGAGTAGCGCAGCGCAGAGAGATATTTCTGTGGAACCTACGTCAGTTGAAGAGGAAGTAAATGATGATGATCATGAAACTTTGTGTCAAGTTACTATCGAACCTCATAGGTCGACAAGGACGTGTACTGCTCGTGAGTGGCACGACAACCCTGCCTTAGAGGTCATGTTCTTGAACAACGATGAACCTACGAGCTATGGAGAAGCGATGATGGGCCCGGATTCCGACAACTGGTTAGAGGCCATGAAATTCGAGAAAGGATCCATGTATGAAAACCAAGTATAGACTTTGGTAGACTTGCTCGTTGGACGGCAGGTCGTCGAGTACAAATGGACTTTTAAGATGAAGATAGACGCTGAAGGTAAATGTCACCATTTATAAAGCTCGACTTGTCGCAAAGAAGTTTCTGATAAGTTCAAGGAGTTGACTGCGATGAGACTTTCTCACTCGTAGCGATGCTAAAGTTTGTTGGAATTATGTTAGCAGTTGCTTCATTTTTCAATTATGAAATCTAGCAGATGGATGTCAAAACGTCGTTTCCTTAATGGTTTACTTGAGGAAAGTTTGTATGTGATACAACCAGAAGGTTTTGTCAGTCCTAAGGATGCTAAAAGGCATGGGAGCTCCAGCAATCCTTCTATGGGCTGGAGCAAGCATCTCGGAGTTGGAATATACGGTTTGATGAGGTGATCAACGTTTTTGAGTCTATACAAAGTTTATGAGAAACTTGTATTTACAATAAAGTGAGTGGGAGCACTATATAATGTTTGATAAGCATATGTGGTTGACATATTATTGATCGAAAATGATGTAGAATTTCTGAAAAGCATAAACGGTTGTTTGAAAAGAGTTTTTCAAAGGAAGACCTGGATAAAGCTACCTAATTATTGAGCATCAAGATCTATAGAGATAGATCAAGATGCTTGATGAGACTTTCAATGAGTACATACCTTGACAAGATTTTGAAAGAGTTCAAAATGGATCAGTCAGAGAAAGAGTTCTTGCCTGATTTGTAAGGTGTGAAGTTGAGTAAGACTCAAAGCTCGACCATGGCAGAAGAAAGAGAAAGGACGAAGGTCGTCCCCTATGCTTTAGCCATAGGCTCTATATAGTATGCCATGCTGTGTACCGCACCTGTGTGTGCCTTGCCATGAGTCCGTCACGGGGTACAAGAGTGATCCAGGAGTGGATCACTGGACAGCGGTCAAGATTATCCTTAGTAACTAAAATACTAAGGAAATGTTTCTCGATTATGGAGGTGATAAAGAGTTCGTCGTAAAGAGTTATGTCGATGCAAGCTTTAACACCAATCCGGATGACTCTTAGTAGCAATCCAGATACGTATAGTGGGGCAGCCATTTGGAATAGCTCCAAGTGGAGTGTGGTAGCAGTGTCTAAAGTATGACATAGAGATTTGCAAAGTACACATGGATCTGAATGTCGTAGACCCATTGACTAAAAGACCTCTCTCACATGCAAAGCATGATCGAGCCCCAGAACTCATTGGGTGTTAGATTCATAACAATGCGAATCACATGGTGATGTGAACTAGATTATTGACTCTAGTGCAAATGGTTTCCTAGTCATGGACATGAGCTATCATTTGATAACGGGATCACGTCATTAGGAGAATGATGTGATGGACAAGACCCAAACTACAAACGTAGCATATGATCGTGTCAGTTTATTGCTACTGTTTTCCGCATGTCAAGTATCTGTTCCTATGACCATGAGATCATGCAACTCATTGACACCAGAGGAGTACCTTGTGTGTATCAAACGTCGCAACGTAACTGGATGACTATAAACGTGCTCTACAGGTATCTCCGAGGGTGTCTGTTAGGTTTGCATGGATCAAGACTGGGATTTGTTACTCCGTGTGACGGAGAGGTATCTCAGGGCCCACTCGGTAATAAAACATCACAATAAGCCTTGCAAGTAATGTGACTAAGTGTTAGCCACGGGATCTTGTATTATGGAACGAGTAAAGAGACTTACAAGTAACGAGGTTGAACTAGGTATGGAGATGCCGACGATCGAATCTCGGGCAAGTAACATACCGAAGAACAAATGGTAGAGCATATGGGATTAACTGAATCCTTGACATAGAGGTTCGACCGATAAAGATCTTCGTAGAATATGTAGGAACCAATACGGGCATCCAGGTCCTGTTATTGGTTATTGATCGTAGAGGTGTCTCGGTCATGTCTGCATAGTTCTCGAACCCGCACGAAGGTTGTTTGGAGTCCATGATGAGGTCCCGGACATCACGAAGAGCTTCGGAATGGTCCGGAGGTAAAGATTGATGTATAGGAAGTCCTGTTTTGGTCACCGGAAAAGTTTCGGGCTCATCGGTAGTGTATCGGGAGTGCCGGGAGGGTACCCGGGGACCATCAGGAAGGGTGTCTCGACCCAAGAGGCTACATGGGCTGTGGGAGGAGGTAAACCAGCCCCTAGTGGGATGACTGAAGCCTCCTCTAAGGGCCCATGCGGATGGAGTGGATTGGGAAGGAAAAAACACAAGGTGGAAAGAGTTTCCAAGTGGGAAGGAGGAGTCCTAATCCTACTAGGATTGGAGGAGGACTCCTCCTCTCCTCCTTGCGCAAGGCCAAGGGCTGGCCCCTTGTGCACCAAGCCTCCTCCCTCCCTCCTCCTATATATACTAGAGTTTTTGAGGGTTTTGAGACACAGAAAAACAGCCATGTGCTGCCCTCTTCTCTAGATCGTAGTTTCTCCTCTAGATTGGTTTCAGCGATGCTTAGGCAAAGCCCTGCTGGAATAGCTCCACCACCATCGCCGCAACGCCGTCGTGCTGTCGGAGAACTCATCTACCTCCCCGCTTCCTCTTGCTGGATCAAGAAGGCGAAGATCGTCATCGAGCTATGCGTGTGCTGGACGCGAAGGTGCCTTCCGTTCGGCACTAGATCGGAAGGACCATGATCAAGACCGTGAGACGATTCGCGATGGGATTGCGGGACGGATTGTGATGGGATCACGGGACGGATCGTGATGGGATCGCGGGACGCTCGGCGATTTGGATCGCGAAGACGTTTGACTACATCAACAACGTTTCTTAACGCTTCCCACTTAGCGATCTACAAGGGTATGTAGATCCACTCTCCCTCTCGTAGATGTTCATCACCATGGGTAGATCTTGCGTGTGTGTAGGACATTTTTTTGTTTCCCATGCAATGTTCCCCAACAGCAAACAGACTCAAGGTCATTCTTCCAGAGATAATACCAGAGGAGCAGTCCACTTTTGTGCCAGGGAGATTGATTGCGGACAACATCATCTGTGCGTATGAATGTCTACATTTTATGAAGAGGAGGAAGTCTAAGACGAACAGTTTTTGTGCTTTGAAGTTGGACATGATGAAGGCCTATGACACAGTGGAATTGGAGTATCTACGGGCAATGATGATCAAGTTGGGGTTTGCTCAATCATGGGTAAACATTATCATGGGAATGATCAGCTCAGTATCCTTCTCAGTTTTATTTAATGGAGAAAAGTTTGAAGCTTTCAAACCTACAAGAGGTATTCCGCAGGGAGATTCGATCTCCCCCTATCTTTTCTTAATAGCAGTAGAGGTCCTCTCGTGCCTACTAAAAACCAGTTCTCAGTCATCGGCATTGGATGGGATCAAGGTGGCTCCAACGGCTCCGGCCGTAAACCACTTCGCATTTGCGGATGATAGCTTGTTGCTTTTTTAAGTCAAGTGTTGAGGGGGCAGCTACAATATCAAACCTGTTGGACTCTTATTGTAGTGCATCTAGTCAGGGAGTAAATCATGATAAATCATCAATATATTTTAGCAAGGGGCGTCCAAAACAAACCAGAGACAACATGAATAACATATTGGGAGTACACAACGAGTCTTTGAGCGACAGATATGTGGGCATGCCTACGGATGTCTTTCAGTCCAAGATGGGAACTTTCAAATACCTTCGAGACCGCGTCTGGGAGAAGGTAAGGGGATGGATGGAGAAACTTCTGTCAACCGCTAGAAAAGAAGTGTTAATTAAGGCAGTGCCCCAGGCATTACCTGTGTACTCCATGGCATGCTTCAGGTTGCCGAGGGGTTGTGTGAGAACATCACGTCTATAATACGACAATTCCGGTGGAGCAGCAATGCGTGGAAACGAAAGCCCAACCGGGTGGCATGGGACATGATGACAAGGCCGAAGCACTTCGGGGGCTGGGTTTTCGCAACATGGAAATTTTCAACCTAGCTCTCCTAGCGAGACAGGCATGGAGGATTCTGGACGACCCGGCATTGCTGAGCGCACGAATACTGAAAGCATGTTACTTCCTCGAGTCCTCACTGTTGGAGGCAGAAAATGGGGGGGGGGCGACCTTCACAAATTTGGAGGGCAATTCTCGATGGTAGAGACATGCTAAAGCTGGGAATTATCAGGAGAATTGGCAATGGAAACACCACCAACATCTGGCAGCATAACTGGCTTCCTAGACCGGGCATGCTGAGACCACTCACCTCGTTGATTGCTAACCCTCCTAACCTTGTTTCAGAGCTGATCACCACGGTAAGAGCGTCCTGGAACGAGCCTCTAGTAAGAAGGTTTTCCTACCCATTGATGTTGAAGCTATACTCGCTATACCCCTGTGTACACGAAATGTGAACGACTTCTGGGCCTGGAGTGATGAAACTCGAGGGATCTTTTCTATCAAATCTGCATACCGCTTGATACTTCAAACCAAGCTCAACCGTGAGAACTGTATTGAGGAGCATGAAGGCCCGCCAGCAGGTGAGCGTGAAGGGAATGAATGGACTGCCCTGTGGAGGACAGCAGTGCCATCAAAAGTAAAAAAAAATCATGTGGCGTCTAACAAGAAGTTCAATCCCTACAGCTGATCTTCTACAGCACAAAAATATGTCCACAACAGCGACATGTGTGTTATGTGGATCGAGAGAATCCTGGAGGCATGCATTGATTAACTGCTCGATGGCGAGGAGCGTCTGGGCGCTATCAGAAGAGGAGCTGGTTCATGACATGGTGCAAAGCGACAGGGAGAATGCAAGGGATTGAGTTTTTGAGATGATGGGAGTTTTGTCACAGAGCTCTTTCATCAGAATGGACATCACCTTGTGGGTAATATGGAGCGCTAGAAGAAAAGCTATTTACGAGGATATATTTCAGAGCCCAATGTCAACACACATGTTTATTGAATCACAACTGAGAGATCTGGAGTTGCTGAAGAAACCCAGCGAGTCTGTAGCTCGGGTGCCAGTGCCGCGACCTACGGGGTGGTTGCCACCCAGGGGAGATGCAATAAAAATTAACACGGACGCGTCGCTGATACACTCAGTGAAAGTGGGCTCGACGGCAGCCATCTACAGAGACAAGGATGGCCTATTCCTTGGAGGATCGGCGCTGGTAGTAAGAGGGATTGGAGACCCAACTACGGTTGAAGCAATGGCGGTGAGAGAAGGCGGTGAGAGAAGCGATGGCACTAGCCGTTGATCTCAATGTTCATTCAATTCATGTTGCATCGGACTGCAAGACGGTGGTAGATGACATCAAGAAGAAGAGTGCTACATGCTATGGGGCCATCATACATGAAATCATAGACCTTTCTACTAGCTTTACTAGCTGTAATTTTTTTCATGAATTTAGGAGCTCGAATGTCGAAGCTCACAATGTTTGGTTAGGCCATCCCGGCGGACTTTCGTTCGTTTCTGTAAACATTGTGACGGTTGAATAAAAACTTCGCGGATTGTCTCAAAAATAAAAATAGTCATTTCAAAGATCAAGGTTATAACTGTTGTGTATTGGTCCCCGCCTTATCCCATAAAAAAACTTGTTGTATTGACGCGTTTCGTTGTTTGCATCCAGCCCAAACAGGCCGGCACGTTGCATGAAAAGCCAGTTTGTTCCCCGCAAAGAAAAGAAGCCAGTTTGTTTGCGCAAATGCCCGTGAACGTTATATCTCGCTATAGATAGTATAACATTCCTCTCGCCTCAAGAGCGCACACATATGGGCCAAACTTTTAGCGCAGCTCGGTCGTACAATGTTGTTTGTTGTTCGCTGATCGCTCGCTGTTAATTGTTCGCTCTGCTCTTGCATTTTTCTTTTTTTTCTTTTTTTCATCAGATTTCTTAGTTTTTTTTCGTTTTTAATTTTTTCTTTGTTTTCTTTCTTTCTGTCTTGTTTTTTCACTGTTCTTTTGTGTTTCTTTCTTAATTTTCCATGTTTCTTTTATGATTTTAGTCAGTTTTCATTATTTTTATTTGTTTATTTCTTGGGTTCAACTTTTTCATTCTTTTGCATTATTTCTATTCGTTTTTTTGTATTTCTTTGATTTCCTTTTTGCAGTTTTATTGGGTTTTTCTGTTTTCCCTTTTTTATCTGTCGATTTTTGTAGTTTTTTAAACACATGTTAACTTTCTTTTAGTACACATTTAAAAATTTCATATTTATGTGCGCATTTAACATTTTTAAAATACATAATAAAGATAACTTCTTCCACTTCCAACCCTAATCCTTTTTTAAAATACACGGCTAACATTTTCCTACTTGACCCATGGGTGCAGGTTTCAACGGGTAAGAAAAAAACCATCCCAAACTTACACTATTTAAGGACCCCTTCCTCCACCTCCAACCCTAACCCTTTTGCCTTGTTGAGCTCCACCATTGCCACCCCTTTTTTTTTGCTCAATACTCTTAATTCCTCCACCTAAACTTGTTGAAACTTTGAGGATTGAGGGAGCAAGGCCCGATTTAAACTTTGACCAAACAAATTCATGTTTCCCGCGAGATTTGTTCACCATTGACTTGTTACTCTTGGACCTTGGGCTCCTAGTTGGTTAGGTTTTTTTCGCAAGCTTCCTTGCTCGCGGTGTGCTTCAGAGACATATGTTGGTCACCTTTAAGACCAACCCCGAGTGGTTCGAGCTCAGTCACTGGGGTGACTCGGGAAAATACGTTGAGCCTTTTGTGGCGTTACGGAAGCTTTGGTTCCAGCACCGCTCCAACTGAGATTATCTCTCCCCCAAGGAGAAGTGAACTTCGGGATAAAATCCGTGTCATCAACTCAATTGTGGTTAATTCGTTCTTGCACTTTTTTTGCTTTGTATGCTTGTTGGCTTGCCATCTACATTGTTGCCTAGCATATATTATGTTAAGCTTGCTTGTCATATAGGTTCTGTTAACCTAGTTGCATCTCTAGTGAACCTTATTTATCCTCTTATCCCTAAAATTGACAACCAAGCTTACAATTTGTAGTCTCCCATTCACCCCTCATCTAGTCGATCATTTCGATCTTTTCGGGAGGGCACTTTATTAACTTAGAAGGTTGCCTCAACCATTATAGCGTATTTTTCACTCCCCAAGGATCAAGCTCAAATGAATACTTATGGTAAAAAAGAGAGGGGAATTCTTGATTATTCAACGTCCGATCGAATGATGACCAATGGCCATTGGAACTTGATCTATCCTTCTATTTTTCAAGACAATTTAGATTTGTTCGCGAAAAAGATTGACCTCTGTAGAAAGACTGATTCATGCAGATCAATATGAGGACCCAACTACATTGCATTGCCAAAATCCATGTTCCATATTTGAAGCAGGATGACCTTCGTGCTTCTCTCATGGTACAGTCCTGTAACAGACCGGGATCGACGCTCCAGAAGATTCCCCTTTTATTCCGTTGTCATCATGTGTTTCGTTTGATTGTCGCATTCATTATCGCATCATTTGGATCATTGGCATCGCATCGTCACTTCGTTGTCGATGTTTTAGAAAACTTGCATCCGTTCGTGGTCGTCGGTTCTCTCCGTTCTTGTCGTTGACCATTTTGAGACCAACCACACACACGTGCCCGTGATATCATTTAAAAAAAGTCTAAAGCGCGCGAAATATATTCTCGGATTGGGTAGAAAGTTGATGTGCGATTTTATTTTGTTGTAGGTAGACCGCCTGTCAAATTGTGTCAGAATCAGAGGTCGTTCGATACCCCAACGGTCAACCGCAGCAACGCGCCATCGGTTTTATCGTGGGACGTTTCGGTGTTTTAAAACTTGTGTCACGGGCCGCAACCTTCCCTCTCATCTTAATCAAACCACCTTTATACAGCCACATAGCCCTGCTAGCCCCCCTCCGCTTTCGGACCGTCAGATCGAGATCTGAAGGTCCGAAAACGGATAGAAACCCCCTAACGTGGCCTCCCCTACTAAACATACGCCCTAGTCGTCTAGCTAAGGAAACCCTAGCCACCGCCTCGATTTCCGTGCCGCCCCTCTCCCTTCTTGCCACTTGGCGGCTCCGCCTCCCACCAACCACGCCGGGCCTGCGGAGCCCATCCGTGGCCTGTCCCGGGCCCGAACCGGGCCGCCGTCCCTGCTCGAGGTGCCTGCAACCGCCGCGTTCGCCCCCAAGCTCCCGAGGTTCCGTGCAGCCTCGCGCCCTTGGTCCCGTGTCCGCATCCACACCGATGAGCCTCGCCTCAACCCAATTGGAGGTCGTCGCCACTCCTCCCAGACGTCCCGTCGGTTGGAGCCCGCCGCCTCGCCCGAAGCTCCCCCATGGCGGCCCGAGCTGCTCGCCGCACTGCCGGTCGCCGAAGATCCCTTGGATTTGATGGCCCACATCGGATCCGGCCACCCCTGGCCGTAGCCTTTGCTCGGGTCGCCGTGGCACGGCGCCGCTGGCCCTGCCTTCCCCGATCCATGCGAGATCGGGAGGAGGATGGCAGGCTCGCTGCGCATGGGCCTCGAGCGCCCCTGGGTTGCGCCTCTCCTCCAGCCCAGCTGCGCCCTCCAGCCAGCCCAAGCCGCGCCCTGGCCTCGGGCCTTGGCCCGCTATGGTGAGCCCCAATGCCGCTATGCATTGCCTTGTGAGTTGTATTGCTATATGACGCCCATGCTCTTGTTGGATCAGATACAGTTTCGGCATAGTAACCTTTTTTCCGTTTGTCGAATTAATTAATTATCCAGAGTATAGCTAATTTTGGTTACATTATTTGTGGCATATTTTGTACAGTACCATATGCATGTTATATATGCTTTGGGGGTAGAAAAACCATTGAATGCATCGTGCAATTCGTTTTGTCATTTGAGTAAGTTTGTGTGCATGTTATTTTGCTTTGATGCCCTTTTGTTATTTTTGTGTGATTAAATCCATGTATCATATGAATTATTTTTGAACATGAGATATGCCCTTTGACATGTGCACTAGGCCCTAGTCTTTTTGTTTGTGATGATAATCCATGTTTATGTGTTATTTTATTGTCGTCAACAAGCTATAAAATATTGCTTTTTTAAAATGCTCAAAATAATTCTAACTCTGGAATCTGTAATATTTTATTTTCACATTGCCATGTGGTTTCCATTGATCTAGGTCTCTTTTGTTGTTGCCACAATGTAATGTTTTGTCAAGCATGTTATGCTCTAGCATGTTGTGCCATTTGTTTCCATATATCGGTTTTGCATTCTAACTAATTCTGCTGTCAAACATGCTAATCTGATAAAAACTGCTGCACATGTCTACTCTAATTTTCACTAAGTGTGAGAACCTGATTATTTCAAATTGCCATGTTGTGTTGATGATATCCATGTTTCTGTTCATAATTAGATATTGCCACTATGGAATTTTCTGTAGTGCATCATGTCTACTACCATGATGTTAATTTTCATGCCATGATATATCTTGTAGCATATATTTTTATTGCTTCCAATATGTCTTCGTGGAAAACTGCTCTGTTGAAAACTGTTGTTTCCACCAAGTCCTAATAAAATATATTTTATAGCCACATTGTAAGCCCATTTCCTATTGATCCATGCTTCTATTCAATTTGTGGTTATGAGATGAATTGTTGCGCATCATGTAGACTACATAACCATGTCCTTGTTGAGCATTTTAGATTGTTGTAGCTTGTTGATTTGTGGGTTGCAATATGACATGTTGCTGTTTTTGGGCAGATTATACCTAAACCTTGTGTTGCTTATTATGGTTGAACCATGGCTCCGTTTTGAACATGCCATATATGAAACTTGATTAGAATTTAATGTAGTATCATATTATAATGTTGCATACTTGTTTTGAAATGGTTGTGGTTGTCATTTTCTTGCATTTTGCATTCATGGCATATTCATCTTGTGTTTGTCATATCTTTTATACCGTAGCTCCGTTTTAAACGTTCTATATATGTAAATGGCCTAGAATGACATGTAGAATCACACCGTGCATTTTGTTTCCTTGTTTAACAAATATAAAATATGATTAGTTAAGATCTGTACCAATTTTAAAATTAACATATGGGGTCATTTTGGAAATACTATATGTTGTTTCCGACCTCATTTAAGATGCCTAGATAGTGTAATTTTCTTATGCTTCACCTCTTTCCATGTTAAACAACATTTAAACTTGCCATGTAAGTATACGAGAATGAACTAAGTAATTTAAATGTGGGGTTTCGTCAATATGCAACCTGTTACATATTGAGCTTCACTTAATGTGTATTATTTGATTATTGTGATTGTCATGCCCTGCATATTTAAACCGGACATGCATCATATTTATTTGCGCATCGTGTCATGCATATGTTGTGGTGTTTATCATGTGTTGATAGTTTTTTTCGGATTGCTTCTTCCTGATAGAGTTCCGAAAGAATTCGGAGTGTGAGGATTCGTCCGACCACGTCTCGATCGTCTACTTCACAGATTCGTTCTTCTTCCAAGTGGGATCTCAGGCGAGATGAACATTTCTCTAGGTACCACTACTATCATTGCTATGCTAGTTGTCTCGTTTCTAACATTTTGTCTCGCTACCTACCATTTGTATGCCAAGCCTCCCAACATTGCCATGAAAAGCCTCTAACCCCTCCACATCCCAGCAAACCATTGTTTGGCTATGTTACCGCTTGCTCAGCCCTTCTTATAGCGTTGTTAGTTGCAGGTGCAGGTTGTTTCCATGTGAAAACATAGATATTTTTGAGATACCGCAATGTTATACTTGGTAAAAGGTGGAAGGTTTGGCCTTTTTCTCGGTGTTTTATTCCATCTTTGCCGCCCTAGTTACTTGTGTATCGATGTTATGTTCCACATTGAGCGCTCCTAACATGTTGGGGGTTGTTATGGGGACCCTCTTGATTTTCGTTTTGGGATAAAAAGTTCTGGCAAGGCCCAACATTGGTACTTCATTTGCCTAATGACTAATAAAATTGCATAGGGACCCGCCGGCACCCACGGATAATTTAATTAACAACTTGGGCTAGTGCTCCTCATGAGTGTTGGTCCAAACTAGAGCACCGTGCGGGGCTAACTCGGGGCAACTCGGAAGATGTCTATCAAGCCACCGTACGCTTTGCTTATCCGTCGTGTCCTGAGAACGAGATACACGACTTCTATCGGGTTCGTCGACACGTCGGGCGGCCTTGCTAGATTTGTTTTACCTTGCTCGAACGTCTTGTGCGCGGGATCCAAGGATACTTTGGGCTATCTCGAGGTTGAGGTTTTTCATCAGAATTTTCGAGGAGACTACGGGTTTCCGTGGTTGAGGTTGTTCCTCGTAGTTTGTGGTAGTTTGTGATGGTTGAGTTGGAGGACCCCTGCAGGGTTAAATCTTTCATGAGAGTCGTGCCTGTGGTTATGTGGCAACTTGGAAACTTTGTTTAACATTCGATCATAGCAAACTTGAAGTAAACTCAAATAAAACACACCAGCCGTGTGCGTAACCGTGCCGTCTCTTCTCGTGAGGTCTGCTCCGAAAGAGAACACGATGAAGTTATGTTTGACTCGTAGGTAGGTGTTCAGGATCACTTAGTGATCATTTCTAGTTCACGTCCGTTATGCGTAGGCCACCCTTCTTATTTTGTTGTATTCGTAAGTTAGAAACTCAAATAAATGCTTAGTTATTACTGCAGCCTCACCACCTAACCATTCCTCACCAATTAAGCTTTGCTAGTCTTGATACCCTTGGAAATGAGATTACTGAGTTCCCATGGCTCACAAATTACTAAAACAACAATTACAGATACATGTAATACGATGATTTGACGTGAGCGCGATGCTTGTGTGATTTGGAGTTCTTCTTCTTCTTCATCGATCTAGGATGGGTTCCAGGCCAGTAGCCTGGGATAGCAAGGATGAATGTCATTTTATCTTTTGGTTTCGTCCATGTTCGGATCCTGCTCTAATGTATAATGTTTGAATATGCCGTTGTATTGATGTGATCTTGATGTAGCTTGTGGTGAGTGTAAGCCAATTTCATATATTCATCTCTTCTTTACATGTACTTGTAATGATATCCATTCTTGGAAACGACGATATGCGCTTCTATTCCTGTCGAGGCCCTCCAGCCAAAATAAGAATAGGA
Organism: Hordeum marinum; assembly: GCA_022496015.1. Taxonomy (NCBI): domain Eukaryota; kingdom Viridiplantae; phylum Streptophyta; class Magnoliopsida; order Poales; family Poaceae; genus Hordeum; species Hordeum marinum. The sequence continues at coordinate 501,297,433 of CM039678.1, read as the reverse complement.
TCGCATCTTGTGCGTTACAAATCCTCTTCTTGATGAGCCCCCTTTCTCCTCGATCCACAGACAAAAAAATGTAGGACCGGTGCCGCACAAAGAGCATACGCCTGGCTTCTACATGACCATGGTACGTACAACTAAAACACGACATACAATGCAAGTACACATCCTGCATACAATCAAAATTATGTTTGTGTGTGTGTGTGGGGGGGGGTTCAATAGGTGGAACCACTACACAATATATAAATATATATAGACTGGGTTAATAGAGGGTAGTTTGAAAACATGCATAGAAACAACAACCTTAACTTTAACTAGCACGCAGAATTTGCTTCCCTCCATTCCAAAATAGAATGCATACTAGATTATTTTTTAAAGTTGGTCCTTGTAAACTTTGACCAAGTTTATAAGAAAAATGTTAAAATATAGGGTTGTTTACATCTGTGTCCCTGGTTCCTTAGCTCTACTCATTTAGCCCCATGTTTTTAACTTTTGCTCAGTTTTCCTCACTTTCTTGTCTGAAACCCTCAGAACAGGTCACAACAGACGTTGTCGTCGGGTCAATGGCTTGACCGTTAACTCTGACGAGTGGGGTCGCGGTGGACTGTGTCACCCGTTGGACCTGACAAGTGGGGCTGCATTTGGCGGTGTCACTGTTCTGCCATGGTTTCGTTGGGCTGTGGTTTTGTTGGGCCGCCCCTCGCATTAAACCACCTGCACATGCCGTCACGATAGAAGCCTGCTATGCATGCACCCAGCAAGCCTGCCTGCATGGGTCGATGCGCGCCGCCACGATGCATCGGTCGAGCTTGCATGCGCCGACCGAGCCTGCATGCGCCGATGTGTGTCGCCACAATGCACTCACCGAGCCGCTTTCGTGCATGCCAGCCGCCACGGATGTAGTGACGATCGCTGCTGCTGGTTACTCTCTTCTCGCACACTTGTCTCCTCGATTTAGAGCATTGTTTTTATGATCAGTTTCAACCTTTTTGTTGTGGCTACATGCACTAGGTGGTAACTAACAAAGCGAGCTCTCTAAGAAAACAATCAACAAATATGTAGATAGGGCCAACAAGCCCATAGCACGACACATAGTTCAAACTAGCAAGAACTTAATAATAGAATAGATAGAAAACTTAAAAATAGAACTCAATAAAAGGGCGAACAAGCCCATATCTCCAACATAGTTCAATTACAACTTAATTAACATAACATAGAGTAAAAAACAGATAGAGGGTTTACAGCCCTAGCTGCCGCTTTCTCCACCTTGCTCCTCCTTCTTGCGCCCTTCACTACTCCTCTGGGGCGTTGTCCATGGGGTACGGAAGAGTGTGCATGCGCAACGCGGTGGGGAAGATGTTGGTGTACTCCGTGAACATGTTGTGGGTGGTGAAAGCGATCAACTCGCAGCCACACCAAAACGCCCGGCCAAGGTGGTAGATGGCGTCGAATGTGTTGGTGAAGTGGGCAAGGAGAGAAACCACCACCCCGTTTTGGATGACCTCCTCGACGCGGAACATCGTTGGAGATCCCCGCGGGAGGTGTATGTAGCCGGCCCCGAGGAAGAACTCAGTGAAGTTCCTTGCGGTCCTCCACATTGATATCGCCCACACATGTAGTGTGCGCTCAACGTACACGCTTGTAGGGTAGAGCCTCTCCGGCACGGTGGGTGGGAAGTGGTAGGTTGGTCCGGTGTACTGCATGACTGAGGGATGTGCAAAAGAAGGAGAAGGGGGCGAAGAGCAAGAAGGGCAGATGGCAGAGGATGGGAGATAGATGAGGGATGGCAGAGGCAGAGGGTGACTTAAATAGCCGTAGTGTTATGTGTTATTTGGCCGTGGCAATAACGGGGTCAAATGTGAAGTAGCCCGTTTTCAAACCCACCGCAGCATCGGGAGTGTACACGCATGGGAAACGGTGGTTTGAAAAGAAAAAGAAAAAGAAGCTAATTGCACGCGTGGGAATTCGTGGTCATCTATATCATATGACCAAATACGACAAAAATCCCAAAAAATATACAATATGAACAAAAAGAGACAATTTTTGAATAGTTTGTGGCCATTTTGCATGATAAAAATAAATTTTCTCCTTATAAATTTGGTCATTTTGCATTTGTATAGAACAAAAAGAACTAAATTTTCTACGCAATGTCAATTGTTGTGTAATGTCAAACGATGCAACCAAGAAACAGAGTCAGCACGTTCACAAAAAATAGAGCAAACGATGAAGAAAATGACGCAATTCGACGGCCCAACCAGAGTTGGTTTCCCTTTGGGCCCAATAACAATTCGACGGACATGATCCATTTTTTTTCGCGGAGTCATTGGTGGGCGAGCAGGCGAGCACAACCAATAGGATTGCCTCCCACGGATTGCCCCACGATCCAACGATGCGGAACCGTCCTTGTGATCCAACGGCGCGGAGGCTGCACGCAACCTGCCCACCGAATTCCTTCTAGAAGACCATATCTGAGGGCTGTCGCTTGGCGCTAGGGTATGATCGGACGGCTCACGTTCGGAGCTAGGGTTAGGCGAAACCCCGCAGGGTTTAGAGGGGTTTTGAGCTGGTCAATGGGGTTTCAAAGGCTTTGACTGAGTATAACTAATTTTAAAAAAATCAAAAAAATATGAAAACCTTCGCCGTTCATCGTTTTTTAAGACACACTAATGTGGAAAAAATAGTAAACTTGGTCTATGGTCATTTCCATAAAAAAAACCTAGCTGGCACATCGAGGTCAAATGAGCACCATTAATTTAAAAAAATCAAAAAAATATAAAACCTGCGCATAATGTTCTCTTATGTGACATGTTACCAAACAAAATCTTAAACTTGGTCTATGGTTATTTCATGATAAAACCTTCACACATATGAGCTATCATGTACAGGATTTCATAGAGTTCAAGGAGAGGAGGTAGGGTTACCTACAGGGTTTGACAAATTTAAAAAATCGAAAATATCACCAAAGCTTTATTTCAAAGTGAATAAGAAGGATCTGCACTTAGTTTTCCATTTTCACATTTTAAACGTGTTTTTAATAGTGTTTATATTAAAGCATATTTTTTCAAAAGAAAATGCAAAAATATGAAGCTTAATTTAAAAAATAGTGAGACTTCAAATCTACACTATATAGATTGAATAGGTGTTAATAAAAAACATTTGACTCATTTAGAGTAGGTCTAAAAAACTTGATTACAAATGGGTTGTTTACCCTAGCCTGGGAGCTCATTTGGAGAACATTTCTCGAATTCAAATTTCTTTGACCTCCTCTTAATAACCTCAAATTTTGCACACATGATCTCCTACACAAACATAGATAGTTTGCCAAGTTTTTTTTTGCATTTTCTTGAATTTATACCGTCCCGTCGAATGTCAGTTCAATACATCAGATAATGAGACATGCTGGTGGGAAAAGCATGCATTTGATTATAAAACACGAGACAAATAATTTTTGTACTCCTTTATTACAAAAATCATTACATATTCATTCAAATGTTGTTTTTTGCTCTGTTACTAGAATATTTGATAAATGATGGACTATTTGCTCTTTTTTCTTATTCTTTGCAGCATGCCTGATCAGTGAAGCAACACTGAAACAACATGTGTGATCATTGTAGCACCTAAACTTTGAACATAAACATTGAAACAAATCATAGCAGACAAATTTAAAAAGACACAAATAAGCAATATATATATATATAGCCACATGCATATATAGAAGACCCATAGTACCATACCATCCATAGAACACATCCAGTTCACAAACAAAGTTACCGAACAACCAAACACACAAAGTTCACATTAAAATACATCATCACATCATCAATTAGTTGGGAATGGGAGTCAGGACTTTCGTGAGGGCAGCATGCTGGCTGCTGATCTTGTAGTCCTCGCTGTGGATGGTTACATCTTCTGTATGAGCTAGAAGGTGAACGTAGTGGCCGGAATTTGGCTTTGCCTTGGTGGTGCAGTAGGGGCAGCGCCAAATTTTGGTCCTGCTCTTGTAGTAGTCATCATCTCCCTTGACCATGATCTTCTCCTCTTCTTTCGCTTTGTAGGACGCAAAGTCATTAGTGGAAAAAGGCCCATTTGTCCCGGTTCTAGAGGCCCATCTGTCCCGGTCCTGGTCCCGGGACTAAAGGGTCAGGACTTAAGCCCATGACCTATAGTCCCGGTTCACTTACGAACCGGGACAGATGGGGCTACACGTGGCCGCTCCGTCGAGCCCAGGTAGGAGGGCCTTTGGCAGAAGCTGTCTTTTTTTGAAAAAGGAGGGAGTTTTGAGGGTTTTGGAAGGTTAATTTAGGGGTTTCATATATTTTGTTAGCTAGCTAATAGAGAGAAGTGACCTCTCTTATCTCCGTCCTTGGTCATGATGCTACGTACTATACGTATAGAGAGAACTCGCGACACGCTAGTTAGTAAGCAAATGAAGGAAACCATTAAGTAGACAAGATCGTCATGAACATATACAGAGAAAAGTGATCGACCTCCTCCTTCTCCGAGAGATTGGTCAAACAAGAATTTTTCGTATATCTATCCTATGTTACAATCCCTAACATCTAATATCAAGTTCCATATGGTATTCTCCGGCTTTATTGATGACATGGTCAATAAAGAATCCCACCAATTCCTCTTGAATTGCTCGTATGTGATCTTGTGGGAGGAGTTCATCCTGCATCTGCCACATGTAAATTGAAGTAGAGGGTCAATACATGTATATGAATGAAACTCAACAAAAATGGTGGTAATAAAATAAAATTGTGAATATTTTTGCTTACACACTTCATATTCTTTTTCAGTGTAGCCCCGCTTATTAGGATTCGTCGCGTTGTAGATGAACTCGCAAACGTAGTATCCACAAAAATTAGTCCCTTGTTCCTGAAACAAGCACTATACGAGAAATAGAGGTCAATCAAACTGATAAGCAAGCATGCTAAATGGTATATATTGATGAAACTAGCTAGAATCAATGGGAGATGGGCGGAACTAGGTAGTATATATTACTTACTTTCGGGTGTCTAAATTGCAGCTCGGTAGGCAGTCCCAGAGCAATTTTGGTGAAATCTTTCCAAACCCTGCCAGACAAATAAAATAATTACTTGATATGTATCAGGAAATGAACAAAGTTGCTGATATGGTGCGATAATGATCGATTGAACTTACCTCTGGAGCATTTCAGTCAGGTTCGCATACAACACGGGTTTATTTCGTCTCGAGTCTAAGACGGTCACTACTCCCCGCTCAAGCTTAATCTCTAGTAGAATAAAGTGGTGGCTATGCACAAGACAGTAACACTCACTTGAAGTTGTAATAAGGGAGAAACCGAATATGCACAAGACAGTAACACTCACTGGAAGGAGTATTTTATCTTTGTTTTAATCTTTAAGCATCAATTGTAGCAAGTTCTCCTTGGTTTGTTTGGGATACATTTGAACCGTCAGTTCATGTATGATATTTGGGTTAATGAACCCAATGTCATACATTTCTGCTTTTCTGCATTCGACGATCTTCAATCTGCATAATATAGTGATGATGATAATTATATATATACATGCAATGAAAGAGGTGAGCTATATATAGAGACTTAATTACAGAAGTACTTATAGATAGTAGCAAGTCATGATTTGTATGTCAATGTCCTTTTGATTGTAAAACTGGAAAAGCTCGTCAAATTCAACATGAATCTGCTCCTGGCCAAAGAAGTCGTGCTCCTCTTTAATACTCATCATCAAACAATCCTTCCCAGATTCGCTGCAGGTTTTCAGGTACCAATTATGCAATTGTCTCATCATCGTTCCTAGAAGAGGACTTCCATTTTTTACGAGAGGCTTCATGTACTGGTATTTGTATTCCACCTCTTCTACTGGGAATTCGACATCGAGGTAATCGCCAATATTGTTATAACCGAGCGCCATCCCCTCCACCACCACCCCTGGCGCCAGATTAGGCATGATATCGGTAAACACCTTCAGCGGGGGCACGATTGGTTAGCCTGTTCGCCGAGCTGGGGAATTGTTTTCCCACTTCTTCATTTTGCGAACCTCTCATCACTAGAAGTAGTTCCCGTCCGCACCGCATTTTGATATGCCTTTTTAGTAGCGCGAACATAGTTGGTATCCAGCGGAGGCGGTGGTGGTCGCTTCAGGGCCTCGACAGTGCGCTTCGATGCCACCGGATCTATCGTCTGCTTCGGAGGTGGAGCTTTCTTTGCAAAATGGGCCCTCACTTGGTCTTGAGAGATCTTTGCGGTTTCCTCCGCGGTCCTCTCTTATGGAAACTTTTCCAATGGCTTGAGTGACTTAGGACCGTATTCATATGGCCTCCCGCCACTGGCTGTACTGCTAGCAGCCGGAGCGACATCGTCTCTCTTTCGTTGTTGCTTACGAGGCGGAGAAGGAGGCGGAGTGCTCCTACGCGCCGGAGGAGGAGGAGCGGTGGCGGCTGTCTTCCGCCGTTGCTGAGGAGGTGGAGGAGGAGGCGGACAACTCGAACGCGCCGGAGGAGGCGGAGGAGGAGGCGAAGTGCCTTGATTGTCGACGTCACGCGTCGGACGAGGCAAAGGAGGAGGTGGAGTGCCTTGATCCCTTGCCAGAGGAGGAGGATGATGATGAGTGACTTCATCACTCACCGGAGGAGGAGGAGGAGGAGGAGGAGGCGTCTAGTTCAGAAGCTTGATGTGCTCTATCTGCCATAGACATGTACTCCTTAGAGGAAATCTCAGCTAAGTCTCCCCTTCACCTGTAGGGTGGTCAAGCTCGAGCTCCTCAAATCCCCCCATTATGTCATCCGACTGCACAACAACATAGCCATGTGGAATCTGGCCGTGGTGAAAAGTTCCGTCGGTTCGAGGAGGTGAAACAAAGCCGTCAGCCGCCTTGAAGGTGAGGTTAACGCATTTCGTCATAAGCTCACAATGTTGGCCATCTGTGATAGCATCCACGGGGTAGCTAGATGCCGTGAAGTCAGGCTGCTGAAGGAGCTCCATGGAAGCCACATTGCTTCTCCGCTGAGATGGCGGGGTAGCTTCTGGGGTAGCTTCGTGCCCCTGAACAAGCTGCTGGTCGGGAGCTCGCTGGCTCTTAACTTCTTCCTCTAGACTTCGTACTCTTGCATTGAGCTCCTGCACAACGCTCACCTCCTATTTCCTCTTCCTCTCCCGTCTTTTGTAACCGCATGCACTGGGAAACCCAAGCTTCCACGAAACGGAGCCCGACATGCCTCGTGTTCGTCCAGGGTGCTCAGGATTCCCGAGGGCCTCAGTCAGCTTGTCCTTCTCTCTGTCGGGAATGAACCTCCCTTCCAGCGCTTCCTTGATAACTTGCTTAAGCTTCCTGACGGCTATTACAAGTTGCTCGTCCGTCCAAACGCACTTCCCTATTTCAGCGACCCCTTTAGCTCGCAGGTCATCGTCCCATTTGGCCCACAATGTCCGAGCTCTGAGGTAGCCACCTAACACCGTGCGATGGTGATACAGGTTCTTTTCAGCATTTTTCTTGTTTATCGCTGACATTTTCTTACTCTTTTCAGAAGTCTTGTAGGCCACAAATGCGTCCCATTGATCTCTTTTCCCCGCATATCGGACGACAAATACTAGAGTCTTCTCTTGGTCGACAAACTTAACTTTCAACTCATTGTTCCACCTCCTGAAAATATCTGCCATCATCTTAAGAGCACACGACCTGACCAGTGGCTCTATAACTGGATTACTCTCATCCTCCTATGGCGGTAGGGTGAAATTTGCCTTCAGGTCCTTCCAAAGATCTTCTTTCTGTCTATCGGTGACATAAGAAACTTGAGGGCCGTAGTTCTTAGCATTCTTAGCCGGCTCATTCCATTGTTGGATGCTGATCGGGATGCTGTCCCTGACAATAGCTCCACACTGAGCAGAAAACGCATCCTTGGTCTTCTTCGGTTCAATCGGTTGGCCATCGTTCGCGATTAAGGTGATCATGAACTTGTCATCAGCGCGCAACCTTTTCTTCGGGCCTCATCTCGTTACCGAAGTTTTGGTGGATCCGGAGGGCTATAAAAGAAGAAACAAGTTGAGTTAATATATGTACATACCAAAACAATTAATGCATCAATTAGTCATCACAGGCTTAATTAATATATATACCTCGTCAGACGACTTTGCAACAGCTCCCTCTGTTCGGTCACCGGAGCCGTCATCATGGTCTCCTTCCTCCGGCCTCGGTCACCGGAGCCGTCATCATGATCTCCTTCTTCCTCCAGCATTTGGTGACTGGAGCCATCATCATCATGTCGTAGCTCTTTTGTGTCAAAATTGATTAACGAGAAGATATCACCGCCGCCGCGGATTATGTCTCCCGACAACGCTTCTCCTTCAAAGTCTTTGTTCATAGTTGGATCCATGGTTTCTACAAATATTACAACATGGCAATTAATATACAAACATGAGATATGGATATATTAATTAGTGGCAAACATAGACAAGGGATCATATTAGTGGCATCGATGCTTCTATGGTTTGGGGTGGCCTCGACAATGCTTCTAGGGATTGGGTGGCCTCAACGCTTCTAGGGTTTGGGTGGCCTCGACAACGCTTTCAGGGATTGGGTGGTTTCGGCAACACTTCTAGGGTTTGGTCGGACGAGAGGGGGTTGATCGAAGTTACCGAAATTTTCTTCTAGTGGTTTGGGTGGCCTCGAGAGTTTGTCGGGTAGGGGCAAGAGGGGGTAGGAGATTGACAATGCTTTTTTCAGTATGTCGGAATGCTGTCGGAAGGCTTGGGCGACAGGGGGTTGATCGACGTCCCCCCTGATGTAGAAATTACCGGAGTTTTCTATATAAACAAAACAAATGCCGGCTGGACATATCATCACGCGGCGGGGGTAACAAAACGTGATGCACATAAGTGGTTCCGCGAAGGTTCTACCTCGCTTCGTGCAACCTTCCATCGATTTTGGAAAGGTTCCACGTGATTCTTTCTTGTTTTTTTATTTATGGATTTATCATTTTTTTAGTTTTCTTATTTTTGCCTTTTCTATTTTTAAAATAAATGCCGACTATTTTCATACATGTCCATTTTTTGTATATACAGTGAGCATTTTGTTATATGCATTGAACATTTGTCAAATGCATGATGAACGTTTTTCAAAAACAGTTTTTTGAATACATGTTAAATATTTCATAAATACACGCATAACCTTTTTTTAATACACATTAAACTTTTTTTAATACATGTGAAACATTTTTCGGAAGGACATTGACTTTTTTTCTAAATACATGGTGATTTTTTTAAATACACATTGAACATGATTTTTTAAACTTGCATGAACACATACATATATCATCATATCAATATATATGAACAAAAATAATCATATTGTATCTGAAAAAATCATCATATATCATCATACACACATATATCATCATACACACATATATATATGAACAAAAAACATCATATTGTATATGAAAAAATTAGCATATAGTAGCCGTCCGGACGAACTGCTCACGTATAGGGGAGGGGGGATCTGGCCGGAGCGGGGCGGAGCAGTGGCCGGAGCGAGGCGGGGCGGCCGGAGCGGGGTGGCGCGGGGCGGGGCGGCCGGAGCGGGGTGGCGCGGGGCGGGGCGGCCGGAGCGAGGTCGAGGACGGTGGCCGCCGGCGGTGACTGCGATGGAGAGTGTGCGAGATTTGGGTAGCCTGATGGCGTGGGTGGGGATCTGGCTTTCGGGGGAGCGAATGGGTCGAAACTGCTAAGTGTGGGGTTTTATACAGGGAGCATTGGTCCCCGTTGGTGGCACGAATCGGTACCAATCACCTCTTTGGTCCCGGTTCGTGCCACCAACCGGGACCAAGGCCTTGTTTTCAGCAGCCCAAAGGGCAGGAAAGCACCCCTCCCCTTTCATCCCGGTTGATGGCATGAACCGGGACCAAAGGTGGTATTGGTCCCGGTTGGTGCCACCAACCGAGACGAAAGGGTGCTGCTGCACGGGGACAAATGTTTACTCCCACCTCCCTAGCTGAGAAGGCTCGAGAGTGGTTTATAAGCGTTGCTGCGCCAACCCTCTCGAGCTCCTCTCAACTGCAAGCTTACGGGCCTAATCGCACACTCCTATGCTTGCGGGCCTATTGGGCCTGCTGCGAGCCTGAATCTTGGCCTAACTAGCCGGTTGGGTATCTAGTCATATTCAGGCCGTAGTGGCCGAGTAGGCGGCATTTTTTTAATTTTTTCCTGCTTTTTTTTGCTTTATTTATTTTCTTTTACTTATAGTTTTCACTGATTCTTTTTTGCTTTTAGCTCACAAAAATTATAAACTTTCTGTTAGTGCCATTAGTTTTCAATTTTGAATAGTTTAAATTTGAATTCTTTGAAATTTGTGTGAATCACTAGTTTGTGAATAACTTTACTATAAAAATAGATTTTTGAGTGATTTTTTTCCTGCTATTTAATATTACTTTATCTTAACATTATATTCAATTTGGTCATTTTTAGGTTATTTTAAATGGTTATTTAAATCAAAAACACATTTTGTTATTTTAGTTTGCTATTAAAGTTTCTAATAAAAAAATATTTATAAAATTCATTTTTGCTATTAATGTTTTGAAAAAAATCTTTGATAATTTTAGTTGCATAAATTTTATATAATTTTAGTTTCAAAAATACTAGAGGTTTATAAAAGCTTTTAGAGTTTCCTTTTGCTATTAGAGTTTTATAAAAGCTTTTTAGTTGATTGTTTTTGCTATTGAAGAATATTATAGTTCATAAAATAATATTTAAATTGATTATTTTTAGTTCATAATTTTGCTATTAGGGTTTCATAAAAGTTTTTTAGTTGATTCTTTTTGCTATTAGTTCATTCTTTGAGCTAAATGACCCTGAAATTGAAAAGCACTACAAATGAAGTCTAAAAGGTTGAAAGTTGGCATGGTATCATCATTTCACCCACATAGCATGTTCTAAAAAGTTGAGAGGGTTACGGCAAAAGCTGGATGCACTTCGTTAACAAAATGGACAGTCTTTTTCGAAGTACCAGGGTTTCGGACGAAAACTCATCTGTTACAAACGGATTTCATTTTTATGAAATTATTTGAACTCCATACTTTTTGTGTGTTCAAAATGCACCATTCAAAGCCACATGATGAATTTTCTACCCTTTCTGACTTCATTTGTTATTTTTCATGCAGTTATTGATTTTTTTTAGCTAAATGACACTGAAATTGAAAAGCACTACAAATGAACTCTGAAAAGGTTGAAAGTTGGCATGGTATCATCATTTCACCCACATAGCATGTGCTAAAAAGTTGAGAGGGTTACGAAAAAAGCTGCATGCACTTTGTGTACAAAATGGATAGTCTGTTTCGAAGTATCAGGGTTTCGGAGGGAAACTCATCTGTTACAAAGGCATTTCATTTCTTCACATGTAACTACAGTGATATTCTAGATCAAAGGCATCATCATAATAATTGTGGAGAGGAAGTCTTCACTTTTTCTTCGCTTGTGTCTTTTGCTTATTGCGCCGTAACCTTGGATAATTTTCATTGTTTAACAGGGTGCTTGGGTCAGCCTTGACTTTGAAGGGAGGAATTTCCTAAAACTTTTCATAATCTTCACACATGTCTGTCTTGCCCTCCAATCCCACGATGTCTCTTTTGCCTGAAAGAACTATGTTATGCTTTGGCTCATCGTATGATGTATTCGCTTCCTTATCTTTTCTTTTTCTCAGTTTGCTAGACATGTCCTTAACATAGAAAACCTGCGCCACATCATTGGCTAGGATAAATGGTTCGTCTGTGTACCCAAGATTGTTGAGATCCACTGTTGTCATTCCGTAATGTGGGTCTACCTATACCCGCCCCTTGTAAGATTGACCCATTTGCATCGAAACAAAGGGACCTTCAAATCATGTCCATAGTCAAGTTCCCATATCTCCTCTATGTAACCATAATATGTGTCGACCTTCCCATTGGTCATTGCTGCATCAAAGCAGACACCGCTGTTTTGGTGGGTGCTCCTTTGATCTTGGGCGATCATGTAAAATGTATTCCCATTTATCTTGTACCCTTTGTAAGTCAATACAGTCAAAGATGGTCTCATGTCCAACGAGTATAGCTCATCAGAAACAGTGTTTTCACACCTGAGACGTGTTTGCAACCAACTGCCGAAAGTCTTGATGCGTTCACATGTAATCCAGTCGTCACACTGCTCTGGGTGTTTGGGGCGCAGAATGTTCTTGTGTTCATCGACATACGGGGTCACCGGGGTAGAATTCTGTAGAACTGTGTAGTGTGCTTGAGACCAAGAATGCCTGTCCCCACATATTATTGACTTCGCTCCTAGTGTGCCTTTTCTAGTCAGTCTCCCCTCATACCGTGATTGAGGGAGACCAATCTTCTTAAGGTCAGGAATGAAGTCAACACAAAACCCAATGACATCCTCTGTTTGATGGCCCATGGAGATGCTCCCTTCTGGCCTAGCGCAGTTACGGACATATTTCTTTAGGACTCCCATGAACCTCTCAAAGGGGACATATTATGTAGAAATACAGGGCCCAGAACGACAATCTCGTCGACTATATGAACTAGGACGTGTCTCATGATATTGAAGAAGGATGGTGGGAACACCAGCTCGAAAATAACAAGACATTGCACCACATCACTCCTTAACCTTGGTAGGATTTCTGGATCGATCACCTTCTGAGAGATTGCATTGAGGAATGCACATAGCTTCACAATGGCTAATCGAAGGTTTTCCGGTAGAAGCCCCCTCAATGCAACCGGAAGCAGTTGCGTCATAATCATGTGGTAGTCATGAGACTTTAGGTTCTAGAAATTTTTCTCTGCCATATTTATTATTCCCTTTATATTCGACGAGAAGCCAGACGGGACCTTCATACTGAGCAGGCATTCAAAGAAGATTTCCTTCTCTTCTTTCGTAAGAGCGTAGCTGGCAGGACCTTCATACTGCTTTGGAGGCATGCCATCTTTTTCGTGAACACGTTGCTGGTCCTCCCGTGCCTCTGGTGTATCTTTTGTCTTCCCATACACGCCCAAGAAGCCTAGCAGGTTCACACAAAGATTCTTCATCACGTGCATCACGTCGATTGCAGAGCAGAACTCTAGGTCTTTCTAGTAGGGTAGGTCCCAAAATATAGATTTCTTCTTCCACATGGGTGCGCGTCCCTTAGTGTCATTCAAAACAGATAGTCCGTCGGGACCCTTTCCAAAGATTACTAGTAAATCATTGACCATAGCAAGTATGTGATCACCGATACGGATGGCGGGCTTCTTCCGGTGATCTGCCTCGCCTTTGAAATGCTTGCCTTTCTTTCGACATTGATGGTTGGTTGGAAGAAATCGATGATGCCCCAGGTACACATTCTTCCTGCAATTGTCCAGGTATATACTTTCGGTTTTATCTAAACAATGCGTGCATGCGTGGTATCCCTTGTTTGTCTGTCCTGAAAGGTTACTGAGAGCAGGCCAATCATTGATGGTTACAAACAGCAACGCATGCAGGTCAAAATGCTCCTGTTTGTGCTCATCCCACACACGTACACCATTTCCATTCCACAGCTGTAAAAGTTCTTCAACTAATGGTCTTAGGTACACATCAATGTCGTTGTCAGGGTGCTTAGGGCCTTGGATGAGAACTGACATCATAATGAACTTCCGCTTCATTCACAGCTAAGGAGGAAGGTTATAGATACATAGAGTCACGGGCTAGGGGTTGTGATTGCTGCTCTGCTCCCCAAAAGGATTAATGCCATCCGTGCTTAACCCAAACCATACGTTCCTTGCATCACCTGCAAACTCCTTCCAGTACTTTCTCTCGATTTTTCTTCACTACGACTCGTCAGCGGGTGCTCTCAACTTCCCGTCTTTCTTACGGTCCTCTCTGTGCCATCACATATTCTTGGCATGCTCTTTGTTTCTCTTACAGTCCTCTCTATGCCATCACATATTCTTGGCATGCTCTTTGTTTCTGAACAGACGTTTCAATCGTGGTATTATAGGAGCATACCACATTACCTTGGCACCAACCCTCTTCCTGGGGCGCTCTCCCTCAACATCACCAGGGTCATCGCGTCTGATCTTATAGCGCAATGCACCGCATACCGGGCATGCATTCCATTCCTCGTACTCACCGCGGTAGAGGATGCAGTGATTAGGGCATGCATGTGTCTTCTGCACCTCCAATCCTAGAGGGCATACAACCTTCATTGCTGCGTACGTACTGTTGGGCAATTCGTTATACTTTCGAAGCTTCTTTTTTAATATTTTCAGTAGCTTCTCAAATCCTTTGTCAGGTACACCATTCTCTGCCTTCCACTGCAGCTATTCCAGTGTGGTACCGATCTTTGTGTTGTCATCTTTGCAATTGGGGTACAACCCTTTTTTGTGATCCTCTAACACGCGATCGAACTTCAGCTTCTCCTTTTCACTTTCGCACTGTCTCTTTGCATCAACAATGACCCGGCGAAGATCATCATCGGGCACATCGTCTGGTTACTCTTGATCTTCAGCTTCCCCGATTGCAGCATCACCATATTCAGGGGGCACATAGTTGTCATCATCCTCTTATTCCTTGGTGTCTTCCATCATAACCCCTATTTCTCCATGCTTGGTCCAAACATTATAGTGTGGCATGAAACCCTTCACAAACAGGTGGTTGTGAAGGATTTTCTGGTCAAAGTAATGTTGGGGAACGTCGCATGGGAAACAAAAAATTTCCTATGCACACGCAAACCTATCCATGGTGATGAGCATCTACGAGAGGGAGAGTGGATCTATGTACCCTTGTAGATCGCTAAGCGGGAAGCGTTAAGAAACGCGGTTGGTGTACTCGAACTTCTTCGCGATCCAAATCGCCGAGCGTCCCGCGATCTAATCACGAACCGTCCCGCAAACCAATCACGAACCATCCCACGATCTCGTCACGATCCGTCCCGCGATCCGATCACGAACGTCCCGTGGCCTTGATCACGATCCTTCCAATCTAGTACCGAACGAACGACACCTCCGCGTTCAGCACACGTGCAGCTTGATGACGATCTCCACCGTCTTGATCCATCAAGAGGAGGCGGAGAGGAGGAAGAGTTCTCTGGCAGAGTGACGGAGCTTCGGCGATGGTGGCGGAGCTATTCCGACAGGGCTTCGCCTAAGCACTGCAGAAAACCGATCTAGAGGAGAAGCTATGCACTAGAGGAACGGGTGGCACGTGGCTGAAAATCTTGTGCCAAAACCCTAAAATCCTCTAGTATATATAGGAGTAGAGGAGGAGGAGGCTTGGCTGCCAAAAAGGCAGCCCTTGGGTCGGCCAAACCAAGGAGGGAGGAGTCCTCCTCCTCCACTCCTAGTAGGATTAGGATTCCTTCCTTATTTGGCCCTTTTTTTGCCTTTTTCCACCTTTTTCCTTTTGGTATTTTCTTCCCAGCCTCATGGGATTTGTGTAGGACTTCCACCAGCCCACTAAGATATGGTATTCATCCTCCTACAGCCCATAAAGCCTCTTGGGTCGAAATACCCCTCCCGGTGGTCTCCCGGTACACTACCGGCACTCCCGGTACACTACCGATGAGCCCGGAACTTTTCCGGCGACCAAACTGGGACTTCCTATATATGAATGTTTACCTCCGGACCATTCCGGAGCTCCTCGTGACGTCCGAGATCTCATCCAGGACTCCAAACAACCTTCGGTCACCACCATGCAAAACTCTACACTACTGAAACGTCACCGAACCTTAAGTGTGCAGACCCTGCGGGTTCGAGAACTATGTAGACATGACCGAGACACCTCTACGGCCAATAACCAAAGGCGGGACCTGGACGTCCACATTGGTTCCTACATATTCTATGAAGATCTTCATCGGTCGAACCTCTATGTCAAGGATTCAATCAATCCTGTATAACATTCCCTTTGTTCTTCAGTATGTTACTTGCCCGAGATTTGATCGTCGGTATCTCCATACCTAGTTCAACCTCGTTACCGGCAAGTCTCTTTACTCATTCCGTAATGCAAGATCCCGTGGCTAACATATTTGTCACATTGCTTGCAAGGCTTGTTGTGATGTTGCATTACCGAGTGGGCCCTGAGATACCTCTCCGTCACACGGAGTAACAAATCCCAGTCTTGATCCATGCCAACTCAACAGACACCTTCGGAGATACCTGTAGTGCACCTTTATAGTCACCCAGTTATGTTGCGACGTTTGATACACACAAAGTATCCCTCCGGTGTCAGTGAGTTGCATGATCTCATGGTCATAGGAACATATACTTGACATGCGGAAAACAGCAGCAATAAACTGACACCATCATATGCTACGTTTGTAATTTGGGTCTTGTCCATCACATCATTCTCCCAATGATGTGATCTCGTTATCAAATGACATCTCATGTCCATGGCTAGGAAACCTTAACCATCCTTTGATCAATGAGCTAGTCTATTAGAGGCATACTAGGGACATGGTTTTTGTCTATGTATCCACACATGCATTTAAGTCTTCGATCAATACAATTATAGCATGGATAATAAACGATTATCATGAACAAGGAAATATGATAATCACTAATTTATTATTGCCTCTGGGGCATATTTCCAACAGTCTCCCACTTGCACTAGAGTCAATAATCTAGTTCACATCACCATGTGATTCGCGTTGTTATGAATCGAACACCCAATGAGTTCTGGAGTTCGATCATGCATTGCATGTGAGAGAGGTCTTATAGTCAACGGGTCTGTAACATTCAGATCCGTGTGTACTTTGCAAATCTATGTCAAATCGGAAACACTGCTACCACACTCCACTTGGTACTTTACCAAATGGTTGCTCCACTATACGTATCCACATTGCTACTACGAGCTATCCGGATTGGTGTTTAAAGCTTGCATCGACGTAACTCTTTACGACGAACTCTCTATTACCTCCATAATTGAGAAACATCTCCTTAGTCCTCTGGTTACTAAGAATAATTTCGACCGCTGTCCAGTGATCCACTCCTGGACCACTCTAGTACCCCTTGACAGACTCATGGCAAGGCACACACAGGTGCGGTACACAACATGGCATACTACACAGAGCCTATGGCTAAGGCATAGGGGACGACGTTCGTCTTTTCTCTTTCTTCTGCCGTCGTCGAGCTTTGAGTCTTACTCAACTTCACACCTTTAGAAATCAGGCGAGAACTCTTTCTCTGACTGAGCCATTTTGAACTCTTTCAAAATCTTGTCAAGGTATGTATTTATTGAAAGTCTCATCAAGCATCTTGATCTATCTCTATAGATTTTGATGCTCAATAATTAGGTAGCTTTATCCAGGTCTTCCTTTGAAAATCACTTTTCAAACAACCATTTATGCTTTCCAGAAATCCTACATTATTTTTGATCAATAATATGTCGTCCACATATACTTATCAGAAATTCTATAGTGCTCCCACTCACTTTATTGTAAATACAAGTTTCTCATAAACTTTGCATAGACTCAAAACTTTGATCACCTCATCAAAGTGCATATTCCAACTCCGAGATGCTTGCTTCAGTCCATAGAAGGATCACTGAAGCTTGTACACCTTTTAGCATCCTTAGGACTGACAAAACCTTCTGGTTGTATCACATACAACCTTTCCTCAAGCAAAACCGTTAAGGAAACGATGTTTTGACATCCATCTGCTAGATTTCATAATTGAAAAATGCAGCAACTGCTAACATATTTCCAACAGACTTTAGCATCGCTACGAGTGAGAAAGTCTCATCGCAGTCAACTCCTTGAACTTGTCACAAACAACTTTGCAACAAGTCGAGCTTTACAAATGGTGATAATTACCATCAGTGTCTGTCTTCATTTTAAAGATCCATTTGTACTCAATAACCTGCCATCCAACGAGCAAGTCTACCAAAGTCTATACTTGGTTTTCATACATGGATTCTATCTCGGATTTCATGGCCTCCAACCATTTGTCGGAATCCGGGCCCATCATCGCTTCTCCATAGCTCGTAGGTTCATCGTTGTCCAACAACATGACCTCCAAGACAGGGTTGTCGTACCGCTTAGGAGCAGTACACATCCTTGTCGACCTACGAAGTTCGATAGTAACTTGATCCTGAAGCTTCATGATCATCATCATTAACTTCCTCTTCAACTAACGTAGGCTTCACAGAAACAACATTCTGCGCTGCGCTACTCTCTGGTTGAACAAAGGTTTAACAACCTCATCAAGTTCTATCTTCCTCCCACTCAATTCTTTCGAGAGAAACTTTTCCTCGAGAAATGATCCGTTTTAGTAACAAACACTTTGCACTTGGATCTGAGATAGAAGGTTCACCCAACTGATCTTAGGGTATTCTATGAAGATGCATTTGTCCGCCTTGGGTTCGACCTCATTAGGTGAAAACATTTTCCACACAAGTGTCGCAGCCCCAAATATTAAGAAATGACAGCTTAGGTTTCTATCAAACCATAATTCACACGGTGTCATCTCAACGGATTTAGATGGTGCCCTATTTAAAGTGAATGTAGTTGTCTCTAATGCATAACCCCAAAATTATAGTAGTAAAACGATAAGAGACATCATAGCACGCACCATGTCCAATAGAGCATAACTATGATGTTCGGACACACCATCACACTATGGTGTTCCAGGTGGCGTTTAGTTGTGAAACAACTTTCACATTGTCTTAAGTTGTATGCCAAACTCGTGACTCAGATATTCACCTCCACGATCATATCGCAGTCATTTTTATCTTCTTGTCACGATGATCTTAAACTTCACTCTGAATTTGCTTGAACCTTTCAAACGATTCAGACTTGTGTTTCATTAAGTAAATATACACTATATCTACTCGAATCATCAGTGAAGGTAAGAAAATAACGATATCCACTGCACGCTACAAGACTCACTAGATTGCGTACATCAACATGTATCATTTCCAATGAATCACTTGCCCTCTCCATCCAACGGGGTCCTTTAGTCATCTTGCCCAAGAGGCATGGTTCGCATGTCTCAACCGATTCGAAATCGAATGAGTACAAGTATCCATCAGCATGGAGTTTCTTCATGCGCTTTATACCAATATGACATTTTGCGGCAGTGCCACAAGTATGTGGTACTATCATTATTTAACTTTGTATCTTTTGACATCTATGTTATGAACATGTGTATTACTACGATCAAGATTTCAACAAACCATTCTCACTGGGTGCATGACCATTGAAGGTATTATTCATGTAAACAGAATAACCATTATTCTCTGACTTAAATGAATAACCGTATTGCAACAAACATGATCTAATCATGTTCATGCTCAACGCAAAACACCAAATAACATTTATTTAGGTTTGTCACTAATCCTGAAGGTAGAGAGAGCGTGCGATGTTGATCACATCAACCTTGGAAACATTTCTAACACACATCGTCACCTCACCCTTAGCTAGTTCTCCGTTTATTCCGTAGATTTTATTTCGAGTTACTAACATTTAGCAACCGAACCGGTATCCAATACCCAGGTGCTACTAGGAGTACTAGAAAGGTACACATCAATAACTCGTATATCAAATATACTTCTGTCGATGTTGCCAGCCTTCTTATCTACCAAGTATCTAGGGTTGTTCCGCTTCAGCGACCTCTCACCTCATAATAGAAGCACTTAGTCTCGGGTTTGAGTTCAACTTTGGGTTGCTTCACTGGAGCAGCAACTGACTTGCTATCCATGAAGTTTCCCTGCTTGCTCTTGCCCTTTTCGAAACTAGTGGTTTGATTAACCATCAACACTTGACGCTCCTTCTTGATTTCTACCTTCGCGGTGTCAAACATCGCGAACAGCTCAGGGATCAATACTTCTATCCCTGGTGTTTTATAGTTCATCACTAAGTTCTAGTAGCTTTAGTGACAGTGAGTTGGAGAACTATATCAATCACTATCTTATCTGGAAGATCAACTCCCACTTGATTCAAGCGATTGTAGTACCCAGACAATCTGAGTACATGCTCAACGATTGAGCTATTCTCCTTCATCTTACAGGCAAAGAATCTTGTTGGAGATCTCATATCTCGCAACACAGGCACGAGCCTGAGATCACAATCTCTGCTCCTAGAACATCTCATATGTTTCGTGACGTTCAAAACGTTTCAGAGCCTCAATTCTAAGCCGTAATGCATGAAGCACTAAACTATCAAGTAGTCATCGAAACGTGCCTGTCAGATGTTCACAACATCTACAGACGATGCTAGAGGGGGTGGCACACCGAGCGGTGCATTAAGGACATAAGCCTTTTGTGCAGCAATGAGGACAATCCTCGGATCATAGACCCAGTCCACAATATTGCCACCATCATCTTTCAACTCTATTTCTCTAGGAACATATAAAAATTCAAGGGAGCTAGAACGTGAGCTAGTAATCTACAACATAATTTGCAAAGACACTACTGACTATGTTCATGATAATGAGTTTAATTAATCATATTACTTAAGAACTCCCACTCAAATTGACATCCCTCCGGTCATTCAAGTGATACATGATCCAAATTCACCAACTCAAGTCCGATCATCACGTGAGTTGAGGTGGCTGCAATGGTGAACATCATTATGTTGATCATATCTACTATATGACTCATGTTCGACCTTTCAGTCTCTTGTGTTCCGAGGCCATGTCTGTACATGCTAGGCTCGTCAAGTTTAACCCGAGTGTTTTGCACGTGCAAATCTGGCTTGCACCCGTTGTATGTGAACGTAGAGTCTATGACACCCGATCATCACGTGGTGTCTCAACACGACGAACTTTCGCAACGGTGCACACTCGGGGAGAACACAATTTATCTTGAAATTAAGCGAGGGATCACCTTATAATGCTACCGCCGTCCTAAGCAAAACAAGGTGCATAAAAAGGATTAACATCACATGCAAATCATAAGTGACATGATAGGGCCATGAACTTGTGTTTAAGATCTCCATCTTTAAAGCACCGGCATGATCTCCATCGTCACCGGCACAACACCATGATCTCCATCATCTTGATCTCCATCAATGTGCTGCCATTGGGGTTGTGGCGCCAGCTCTGCTTCTACTTCTATTGCTACCGCTTAGCGATAAAGCAAAGCATTACATAGCGCTTAATGATTGACACGCAGGTCATACAATAATTAAAGACAACCCTATGGCTCCTGCCGGTTGCCGTACTCATCGACGTGCAAGTCGTGAAGTTCTATACATCACATGATCATCTCATACATCACATATATCACATCATGTAATTGGCCATATCACATCACAACATACCCTGCAAAAACAAGTTAGACGTCCTCTAATTGTTGTTGCATGTTTTACGTGGCTGCTACGAGTATCTAGCAAGAACGATTCTCACCTATGCATAAACCACAATGGTGATACACTAGTTTGCTTTTCAACCTTCTCAAGGACCGCCTTTGTCGAATCCGATCCAACTAAAGTAGGAGAAACTGACACCCGCTAGCCATCTGTTGCAACAAGTGCAGTTGAGGGAACCGGTCTCTCGTAAGCGTACGAGTAAGGTTGGTCCGGGACGCTTCATCCCACAATACCTCTGAACCAAAACACAACCAAGGGAGGAAGCAATCTAAGCATCAACGCCCACAAACCTTTTGTGTTCTACTCGGGATCTCATCGAACCATCAACCAAACTCTGATACCATTGTTGGGGAACGTCGCATGGGAAACAAAAATTTTCCTATGCACACGCAAACCTATCCATGGTGATGAGCATCTACGAGAGGGAGAGTGGATCTACGTACCCTTGTAGATCGCTAAGCGGGAAGCGTTAAGAAACGCAGTTGGTGTAGTCGAACTTCTTCGCGATCCAAATCGCCGAGCGTCCCGCGATCTAATCAAGAACCGTCCCGCGAACCAATCATGAACTGTCCCGCGATCTCGTCACGATCCATCCCGCGATCCGATCACGAACGTCCCGTGGCCTTGATCACGATCCTTCTGATCTAGTACCGAACGGACGGCACCTCCGCATTCAGCACACGTGCAGCTTGATGACGATCTCCACCGTCTTGATCCAGCAAGAGGAGGCGGAGAGGAGGAACAGTTCTCCAGCAGCGTGACGGCACTTCGGCGATGGTGGTGGAGCTATTCCGACAGGGCTTCGCCTAAGCACTGCAGAAAACCGATCTAGAGGAGAAGCTATGCACTAGAGGAACGGGTGGCACGTGGCTGAAAATCTTGTGCCAAAACCCTAAAATCCTCTAGTATATATAGGAGGAGAGGAGGAGGAGGCTTGGCTGCCAAAAAGGCAGCCCTTGGGTCGGCCAAACCAAGGAGGGAGGAGTCCTCCTCCACTCCTAGTAGGATTAGGACTCCTTCCTTATTTGGCCCTTTTTTGCCCTTTTCCACCTTTTTCCTTTTGGTATTTTCTTCCCAGCCTCATGGGATTTGTGTAGGACTTCCACCAGCCCACTAAGGGATGGTATTCATCCTCCTACAGCCCATAAAGCCTCTTGGGTCGAAATACCCCTCTCGGTGGTCTCCCGGTACACTACCGGCACTCCCGGTACACTACCGATGAGCCCGGAACTTTTCCGGCGACCAAACTGGGACTTCCTATATATGAATCTTAACCTCCGGACCATTCCGGAGCTCCTCGTGACGTCTGAGATCTCATCCAGGACTCCGAACAACCTTTGGTCACCACCATACATAACTCTACACTACCGAAACGTCACCGAACCTTAAGTGTGCAGACCCTGCGGGTTCGAGAACTATGTAGACATGACCGAGACACCTCTATGGACAATAACCAATGGCGGGACCTGGACGTCCACATTGGTTCCTACATATTCTACGAAAATCTTCATCGGTCGAACCTCTATGTCAAGGATTCAATCAATCCCGTATAACGTTCCCTTTGTTCTTCGGTATGTTACTTGCCCGAGATTCAATCGTCGGTATCTCCATACCTAGTTCAACCTCGTTACCGGCAAGTCTATTTACTCGTTCCGTAATGCAAGATCCCGTGGCTAACATATTAGTCACATTGCTTGCAAGGCTTGTTGTGATGTTGCATTACCGAGTGGGCCCTGACATACCTCTCCGTCACACGGAGTAACAAATCCCAGTCTTGATCCATGCCAACTCAACAGACACCTTCGGAGATACCTGTAGTGCACCTTTATAGTCACCCAGTTACGTTGCGACGTTTGGTACACACAAAGTATCCCTCCGGTGTCCGTGAGTTGCATGATCTCATGGTCATAGGAACATATACTTGACATGCGGAAAACAGCAGCAATAAACTGACACGATCATATGCTACGTTTGTAATTTGGGTCTAGTCCATCACATCATTCTCCCAATGATGTGATCCCATTATCAAATGACATCTCATGTCCATGGCTAGGAAACCTTAACCATCCTTTGATCAACGAGCTAGTCTATTAGAGGCATACTAGGGACATGGTTTTGTCTATGTATCCACACATGCATTTAAGTCTCCGATCAATACAATTATAGCATGGATAATAAACGATTATCATGAACAAGGAAATATGATAATAAATAATTTATTATTGCCTCTAGGCCATATTTCCAACAAGTAAGACTTCAAATTCCCACATGTAGGGCATGGACAACACATAAAACCATTCTGCTTGTTTGCCTCGGCCACTTCGAGAAAATGATGCACCCCCTTAATGTACTCGTCGGTGCGTCTATTACCGTACACCCATTGCCGGTTCATTTGCGTGCATTATATATAATTAAGTGTGTTAAAATTCATTACAGAACATGAGGAATACAGAAGTGACCAAATTAATAGAAGTTCATCATCACATTAAAACCAAAGTAGATACATAGTTCTCGTTGACCAACATATAGCTCTCCAGAGCATCTAATTAAACCATACATTGAAACTATTTAAAACATTTCAATGCAACAACAAATGCGATCATAATCACAACTAAGGTAACAATTGATCCAACGGCATAATGATACCCAGCCTTTTTTATCAATGGCATATTTTCTTATCTTTCTAAGCTTCAAGCGCATTGTAGCCATCTTGGTCCTGTGATCATCGACTATATCGGCAACATGCAACTCCAATCCCATCTTCTCATCTTCAGTTCTTTTCACTTTTTCTTTCAAATGATCGATTTCTTTTTCAGCTTTAGTTAACTTGTCGAGCAAAATTGCATAGTCGGTATCCATTTCTGGTTCAACTACTTCCTATAGATAAAAACATCTACATCAAGTTGGTGGCATAATTAATTGTCATAGACATTAGATGTGTGAAATAGTTATAAAAGATAATATACCACATCTGAATCATAGACTGGACGAGGGCCGACGTGGGCGGATACCATAACCATGGCACTATATAATAACAAACAATAATAAAAGTAAGAAAATCATACGAGTAATTATATTATCTTTTAGAAAGAAGATAAGATCAAGATGCTCACCACGCGCGGCGATCGACGGCGGTTTCAGGACGGGGACGAGACAGGAGGGACCACCAAACCTAGACAAATCTTGACGAAAATGGAGTTTGGACAAGGAGCTTCGAGAGGAGAAAGCTTAAGTGTGGCTCGGGCATTTCATCGAACACCTCATGTGCATAGGAGGTGAGCTAGAGCACCACAAAGCTCTAACACTGCTGTCCTGGAAAAACAGAGCACTCCACGGCTCTGCTAGCGGCGGGAAAGGGTTTATATAGGCAGCTCATTGGTCGAGGTTCGTGGTTGGAACCGGGACAATAGGTCTCCCTTTGGTCCCGGTTTCAGCCACGAACCGAGACCAATGGTCGTGGGCCAGGAGCGAGGCGCGTTGGTCCCGGTTCGTGCCTAGAACCGGGACCAAAGGGGCCTGATGAACCGGGACCAATGGCCCACGTGGCCTGGCCAGTCCTCTGGGCTCACGAACCGGGAAGGTTGCCAACTTTGGTCCCGGTTCGTGAGCGAACCAGGATTAATGGGCTTAGGAGGCCCGAACCAATGCCCTGTTTTCTACTAGTGAGTTGTCCACATCCACATCTTCTCCATAGATGTACTGCACATGCACATACGAATGAATTTAGATATATACATTATAGTTTCATATACACCATGTCAAAGAAACTAGGGTAAATGAACAATCTAAATTTCAAACAGGCTTACCTCACACTCTTCGTCGATCCAATACCCTGGATCGTACGGGTCCTTGAAGTCAGTAAGGTCCAACTTCCTCTTTCTTCCCCAACCATCATCCTCCTGAATATACAATTACATCCCATTGAAAATTGAGATATGCATTTTACATTGATCATAGGGCTAATATACCATGATCCTATTTGCATCTTCCATTGTCATGCACACACATTGAACAACAGAGCTAATATAAGTAAATATTATGGACAAATTTATATACTAATGAATCAAATAACTTCTTAATCAATGGATTCCATTTGGGCATATGACATTCAAAACCCCAATCCGAGTATCATTCAAAAACAAATCTAATAGAGACCCAATCTAATAAGCATATATATCTATAGCATTAAAAACCCCAATCTGCGAGCTTTAAAAACAAAATCTAATAAGCATACATCTGTGTAGCATTGAAGCATAGAGATCCCTATCTCTCATACAGATCTATCTAGCATTTTTGCAAAGAATGTAATCCAAAAAACCCTAGTACAAAACCCCTAATTCCCCCAATACAGAAAGGACCCATACAGAAAACACCGGCCCATCTGTCAAACCAACTACTCTAACCATCTGAACTACCGTATGAATCAAAATCTAACCAATGCAACTAACTCTACAAGCTAATATCCTAAAGCAATTGCAAATACCTCGTGCTCCTCGCCAGGCTACGCATCGGGGGTATTGGGATGGACTGCGCCGCTCGACATCGTCACCTTCTGCAGCGCTGAGGCGGAGCCCGCCACCTCCTTCTCCACATCCGTAGCTGTTGCGAGTTTCCCCACACCGCCATGGAAGTCGCCAACGTCCTTCACTTCATCCACGGTCACCGTGCCCTGCAGCTCCACTACATCTCCGGCCGCTGCGCCGGCGTCGCCACGAGCTTCCGCCATCGGACAGATGGAGGCGATGAAGGTGAGGAAGAGGATGCTGTGGGGGAGAGTGAGATGGTGCGGTGGAGGCAGTGGAGGAGAGCAATATGACGCCGGTGGGGGAGAGGAAGACGATGCGGCAGGGAGGGGATTTGGGGGGAAATGGTAGGGCGATGGAGGTGGTTGCCCCTCTTTATACGATGTGACGTTTCGGGCAAGTCCCATGGACACGTGCTACCCCACGATCGTGGTCAGCTGCATGCGCGGGTGTGGCCCCACTCGTCAGAGTTAACGGTCAGAGGCATTGACCAGACGGCAATGTCCGTTATAACCTGTTCTGAGGGTTTCGAGCAAGGGAGTGGGGAAAAGTGAGCAAAAGTTAAGAGCATGTGGATGAATGAGTAGAGCTAAGGAACTAGGGGCACAAAAATAAAAAAACCTAAAATATAATATAGAAATATATACGCCATGTCAAAATATATGTCATGATCTAAGGGTATGGTATTGTAAATGTTGATCACTTTCTCTCTCTATAAACAAGGTCAAAGTTTACAAGGTTTGACTTTAAGACCAAACTGATATGCACCTTATTTTGGCATGGAGGGACTACTACATAATGGGAGAAGTCTCCCATTCTGCCCAATGTACACATTCCACAATAACATAATAATGTGTGAATATATTTGTGAGGTACATCCATTGGAATAGGACTTGGTAGTTGTGTGGGCCTGATTGTCCTTATTGTCATTGTATTTCTCATGGTGAGAAAGTTTAAACTTCACAGGCAAGAAAGTTGAAACATAAATTCTTTGAGAAAAACCGTGAACAATTGCTACAACAATTGGTATGTGAAAGAGAAGATATTTATAAAACAATGATAATAACTTTGAAAGAGTTGGAGAAAGCAACGGACAACTTTGTTAAAACTCGTGGGCTTGGTTGCGGAGAACATGGAACCATCTACAAAGGGATTTTGTTGGATCTCCATGTTGTACATAAAGAAACCAAAACTTGTGGTTCAAAAAGAGATTAATGAATATATTAATGAGGTCACTATCTTTTCGCAAATCAACCATAGAAATGTGGTATATGAGTTCATATCCAAGGGGACCCTTTATGAGCATTTTCATGTTGTCATTGTCTTGGGGCAACATGCTATGCATAACCATTGAAACAACAAAATTCTCTTTTGATGATAGTCTAACGAGAAAAGTAGCAAACTTTGGAGCTTCAAGGTACATTCCAATAGGGAAATCAGGGGTAACAATACAATAGGTATTTAGACCCGATGTACCTGTACACATCACGTATCACGAAGATGAGTGATGTTTACAAGTTTGGTGTGGTTCTTCTAGAACTATTAACTCGGAAGAAGCCATTTCCATACATGACTTCTGGAAGTGATAGTGTTCTTGCTAATTTTGTTATACTACTTGCAGAAGGTAAGTTATGAGATATATTAGATCCACGAGTTATCGAAGAGGGGGGGGGGGGGCAAAGAAGTTGAAGAAGTAGCCAAAATTGTCGTAGCATGTGTGAGATTTAAAGGAGAGGATCGCCCAACCATGAGATAAGTGGAAATCGCACTAGAATGCCTCGAAACATCCATGAAGCATGTTCTAGTTCATCCAATGACCGAGAATGTTGATAAGGTAAATAGTGAAATAAATTTGGCATCAACTCATGATGAAAGAAACAATGACAATTCATTAGACAATATAGCTTCGAAGAGGAGTACATGCTATGTGCACATTGCCCATGACATTTTTTTTTAATAATGTTCATTCATTTAGTAATCTTATCAAAAAGGTTTCACCTACCCATTTTCTCCTCCCTTCTTTGTTTATTTTGTAATAATAATGTGTGATCCATAAAAAGCAAGAATTTATAGAATGTTGTCATGAAAACACACCCAAAGAAAAACTCACAATGTCCACAATCAAATTCAACCAGTTTGTTCTTGGACATCTCTTTCCCCTAGATAATTCTTAAACCGAATATGCTAGTGCAACGGCAGATTAGAACATGGGGCAAAACGAAGGGTGGAAGTGGCCAAATGGGTACCCTTTAGGGTATTTTCTAGCACTCACAAGAACAACCAAATGAACAAAAAAATGGAAGCCAAGGTACCCTTAAGGTCAAAGACTTTGGTGACATATGAAACAGATGCAACCCTCGTCTCCTTTATACGCGATCAATTTCCTTGGGCGTACTTCATACTCGTGGACGATGTGGTGGACGCTACAAACTCTCCAAGTTGATTGTAGATAAAATTCATACATGGATCAGATCGGTTCCCTAAAAAAAGGTAGCAAACGACACATGATTGCCTTGCATTACCTACTCCTGTCTCTAGTATGTAGCATGACATGCCAAGAAAACTTAAAAAATACCATGGTGTATAGAATTTCGTTCAAAAAAGGAATGGAGAGCACAACACGTATCCATGTTTGTTTCACCAATGCAATGCCAATAGAATACAACAATCTCAATAAGAAATAAAGTGTGATTTTGAACATACTTTTGATCAAACTTTATAATTTTGGGTATCATTTTTTTTAGATATTGTTATCTGATGTGTGATATCATATGCGCAGATTACATCCAAAAACTATTCCATAAAAGAATACTATTTTTACTAGATTTATAGTTATATTATACTATTTGAATGTGATATTCTCAAACACCGGAGAAAGTATGTACACCATGAAAGGTCGTTCTTAGAATAATTAAATGACATGTTTTTGAGTTTCTTATGAAATTTATTGTGTACTTGTTTATCCTTATTCGTTGTTACTCTTCAAAAACATGTTGTTGAAGTCATATGAGGGATTCCAGTTCGAAGATTATAGTTACACTATCTTTTCAAAAAATTTGTTACATAACTACAAACCATATGTAAAAGTGTAAAGGAGAAAACAAGATATTTTTTTCACAAAAATAAGAATATCTAGTTGATTAATTACTGTCTCCAAATTGTTACCATGTAATTATTCATCATCACTATTATTGCTATGATACCATTGTTAATTGATAATCTTTCTTTTTTCAGAATATTTGGTTTAATCATAGGAAGGACCAAAGTTTGAAAACTATAACTATGATATGTTTCGGGATATTTAATTTGGCAACTGAAAGTCATATGCAAAACGAGAGGAAATATGCATAAACTTCTAGAAACACATGGTCATTTTGATCCGTCCTAAATCTGAGCCCACTTTTCAGACCCAATGTACAAATGTTTGCAAATGTCCAACTGCGGCCATGATTCCCGAGAAAGAAATGCCATAGTTTTGGACATGGACGTGACATGTTCAACAGTCCAAACCACGATGGAATACTTTTAGCCTCCATGTAATGCGGCAAGATTCCCGTACTGACATCTCCACAAGATTTTGATTTGTCTTCCATTTTCCATTTCTCCAGTCAGGCCTAATCAGTGGCCTTTTGCAAACGTGGCCTAGGCCTACGTACAGCAACAGGCAACCGGCAAGGTGGAGTCGAACTTTTTCCACAGGAACAGAACAAAACCGTTGCTGTTTTGGAATAGAACAAAACCATTGCCATTACTCACAAGAAGACCGGAGACCAGGTCAACACACTGCCACTATAGCTTCTAGTAACACCATTTCATCGACACCTCTGGAGTCTTGTGAAGAAAAGACCCCATGTATGCACACATGTGCGACAACATCCATTAATCGCCGGAAGAAAAATGCCAATTGTTAGCCAACAGGAACGATGACAGCTTTCACGTAGTCCAGAACCGTCCATGATGGAATAAGGTTGGTCGTAATGGAACTATCATAACTAGTATATGCATGCCAACTAGATAATTTTGATTAGATAACATAAAATTAAATAAAGAAAGAAAAAGTTGAATATCATATCATGATACAATATCATAATAAATGCTATGCTATTACGTGTCATGCATGATAATAAATAAAATACTACATGATACTTACATATGATACTAAGCATTAGGGAGGTAGTATCACATACTAGTATCATATGCATGATACTAGTATATGATACTTCCCATTACAACCAGCCTAATCTTAGCTGCCATGTATAATCTTAGCTGCCATGTATGGCGCCAGGATTCCCAGCCGTAGTAACAAAAATCCACAAAATTTCCATGTATGTTCCATTTTCCACTTGAAGTCTTGAAGGTCTTTAGTAGCCTTTTGCAGACGTGGCCTAGAGCTAACATGTAGTACCATAGAACCACTTGACAAGAGTGGTAAGCTATTTCAAAAACATGTAGTACTATAGATTTTCCACAGGATGAGAACAAAACCTTTGCTGTTATGGACAGCCACCAGCTAATGCGTACTGACAAGAAGACCTCAAACCAGGTCAATACCATGCACTATAGCTTGGTAGTAACATCAGCTCATCGACACCTTTGGACTTGGGAGTCTAGTGAAGAAATGGTCACTGACTAGTCACCCCACGGCATGCTCTACTCCCTACTGCAAGCCCTACTTGGCACGGCAAATCGAGACACTGCCACCAGCACGGCAACACGCCTATATAACTTGTGCACGAGCCAAAGCTGTAGACACACATGAACCAACGAGCTTTCTTGATCCCTCACTCTAGGGCCCACGCTCCAAGCTAGCTAGACATGGCAACCATGGCACGGCCTGTGGGAGCGTTGCTGCTGCTGCTGCTGCTCTCGTTGACCCTACGGCTAGCGGCAGCGAGCAGCATCCGCAACCCCGAGAGGGATGCGCTGCGGGCGTTCAGGGCTGACGTGTCGGACCCGGCGGGCAAGCTCCAGTCGTGGAACAGCACGTCGCATTTCTGCCGGTGGGTAGGGGTGAGCTGCACGCACGGGCACGTCACGGCCCTGCACATGATGTCCTTCGGCCTCACCGGGACCATCTCTCCTGCCTTGGGCAACCTCACCTACCTGGAGAAGCTCGACCTCAACCAGAACGCCCTCTCCGGCGCCATTCCGGCGAGCCTTGGACGGCTGAAACGCCTTAGCAACCTTGGCCTTTGCGACAACGGCGGGGTGAGCGGGGAGATACCCGACAGCCTCCGCAACTGCACTAGCCTTGCTGTTGCTTATCTCAACAACAACACCCTCACCGGCACCATCCCCGCATGGCTTGGGACACTGTCGAACCTCTCCACCCTCTGGCTATCCCACAACTTGCTCACCGGCGAAATCCCGCCATCACTTGGCAACCTTACAAACCTAAATAGCCTCAAGCTAGACCAGAACTTTCTGGAAGGCACCCTCCCTGAAGGCCTCTCACGTCTTGCTCTCCTTCGGCAACTCATTGTCTACCAAAACAGCTTGGGCGGTGGTATCCCACCAAGATTCTTCAACATGTCCTCGTTAGGAGAGATGTCCCTCGCTAACAATGAGTTCACCGGAAGCCTGCCATCATACGCAGGAGCTGGGATGATGAAACTTGGGTCCCTCTTTCTCGGCGGGAACAAGCTGACTGGGTTGATCCCAGCATCACTAGCCAACGCGTCTGGCATGGCGTATCTCAGCCTCGCCAACAATAGCTTCAATGGACAGGTGCCTCCTGAGATTGGCACGTTGTGCCCAAATAAGTTGGAGATGTCCGGCAATGAGTTAACTGCAACCGATGAAGACGGAGGCTGGGAGTTCTTGGATCGTTTGACAAACTGCAACAACCTAGCGAAGCTTGCTCTGGACAACAACAACTTCAGTGGCACGATGCCACGCTCCATTGGCAACCTCTCGAGGAACCTTTCGGATCTGAACCTTGGGGGTAACCGCATATCTGGTTCCATTCCATCTGGTATTGAGAACCTCATTGCACTGCAAACCTTGGGGCTAGAATCCAATCTCCTCACCGGTACCATTCCAGAGGGGATTGAGAAGCTCAAGAACCTTACTGAGTTACGGCTGCAGGACAACAAGTTGTCGGGGCCGGTGCCATCTTCCATCGGGAGCCTGACAGAGCTCCTTAGGCTTGTGCTCAGCAACAATGAATTGAGCGGGTCAATCCCTTCGACCCTCGGCAACCTACAGAAGGTGGCTCTTCTCAATCTCTCCAACAATGCACTCACCGGTGAAGTCCCAAGACAACTCTTCAACTTGCCATCTTTGTCGCAAGCACTGGACTTGTCGAACAACCAGCTTGATGGCTCGCTTCCTCCTGACGTCATCAGCCTTGGGA
This sequence comes from Hordeum marinum, assembly GCA_022496015.1. Taxonomy (NCBI): domain Eukaryota; kingdom Viridiplantae; phylum Streptophyta; class Magnoliopsida; order Poales; family Poaceae; genus Hordeum; species Hordeum marinum. The sequence goes on along the minus strand of CM039678.1, from coordinate 501,265,274 downwards.
ACCTTGCGCTCCTGAAGTTGTCAGGAAACCGTTTGACCGGTGAGATACCAAAGCAGCTTGGTAGTTGCCAGAGCTTAGAGTTCCTCGGTTTGGACAACAACTTCCTTAGTGGAAGCATCCCACCTTCCTTGAGCAAGCTGAAGGGGCTTCTGACGATGAACCTGACAAGCAACAAATTGTCGGGGAGGATACCTCCGGAGCTCGGAAGCATGTCCGGGCTGCAGGAGTTGTACCTTTCATGGAACAATCTGACTGGAACAGTCCCAGAAGAGATGGCGAATATGAGTTCGTTGATGGAGCTGGATGTCTCATACAATCATCTCGAAGGACATGTGCCCCTTCGGGGTGTGTTCGCGAACATGACCAGGTTTAACTTCACCGAGAATGGCAAGCTCTGTGGTGGCGTGCCTCAACTCCATCTTCCCCAATGTCCGGAGGTAAGGTATGGAATCCATGCTAATTGGCATCTTCGCATCATGGCACCCATCTTAGGCATGCTTCTCGTCTCGGCCGTGCTCCTTGCTACTTTTCTATGCTACAAGAGAAACTCGAGACCCACAAAAGCCACGGCACCAGACACACTTGATGCCTCGAACTACCAGAGGGTCTCCTATGCCGAATTGGCGAAAGCCACAGACGGCTTTGCAGATGCCAATCTGATAGGTGCAGGAAAGTTTGGTTATGTGTACCTTGGAGCTTTACCGCTGAATGACAATGAAACACTCGAGAGTGTTCCTGTAGCAGTGAAAGTGTTTGATCTTCAGCAAGTCGGAGCCTCCAAGACATTCCTGTCGGAATGCGAGGCGTTGCGGAGTATAAGGCACCGGAATCTGATCCGGATCATCACCTGCTGCTCCAGCATCAATGGCAAGGGAGATGACTTCAAAGCTCTAGTGTTCGAGCTCATGCCCAACTACAGCCTAGACAGGTGGTTGCATCCGACACCTGAAGCACCCAAGAATGTAGCCAGCCTGACCGCGATCCAACGGCTCAACATCGCCGTGGACATCGCCGACGCGCTGCACTATCTCCACAGCAACTGCACACCGCCGATCATACACTGTGATCTCAAGCCGAGCAACATTCTTCTCAGCAAGGACATGACGGCCTGCATCGGTGACTTCGGCCTCGCGAAGCTACTCCTTGATCCGGGGATCCATGACACCATGAATTCAGACAGCACCATTGGAATCAGAGGCACCATCGGCTACGTCGCACCAGGTAAATCAAACTCCTACTTAATAGTATCTCATGTACATATAATGATATAAATAACATTGGGTAGCTAATTTAATTAGACTACAAGTAGAATAACTTTGTAGGTATGAAAAGGAATAACTTATCTGTACTTTGCACTGCAGAGTATGGAACGACCGGCAAAGTTTCGACGCACGGCGACGTCTACAGCTTCGGCATCACGCTGCTGGAGATCTTCTCCGGGAGGTCGCCCACGGACGACGTCTTCAGAGATGGACTGACTCTGCCAGGGTTCATCGGCGCGGCTTTTCCCAACAGAACAGAGGAGGCGCTCGACGCGATGCTGCTGGCAACGAAGGAATCCAACGGTGACAGCGGGCTCTCGGTGCAGGATTGCCTGATTTCTGCCGTCAGGGTCGGGCTTAACTGCACGAGAGCGGCGCCGTACGAGAGGATGAGCATGAGGGATGCGGCCGCCGAGTTGCGGGCGATCAGAGATGCTTGTGTCCGGGCCTGAATCATGGCTACTGCCTACTGAGTTTTTCTTCCGGGAGGGATGTGCAGTGTAGTACCGTGTATGTATATGTTCAGGGTTCAGGCTTCAGGCTTCATACAGTTTACACTGTTCAAGAGAGACAACTTGAACCTGTTATCATAAGAGAGACTAATTTATACAGTTTATAATGTTACTAATTCATGGCTGCAAATGGATCATGCGTTGAAATTGCTTCTCCTCACTTTCTTCTCCGTAAGATTCGCATTAGCAATTTAGCATGGGTGGAGTAGTGGGCAGAAATGTACATGAAACAACACATCCCTGTGTCATTTACTTCCAGGCCAATTCCAGCGCGTGACCCTATTCTGTCCACTCGCGTCCATTTAGAACAAAACGGACACACCAGGCGGCCCAGCGCGCGGGCGCAAATGGACGTCTGTTTTCTGTCCGCTTTCGACCCATTCCGGACACAAATTTGGTCCGGTTTTGTGGTGAAACGGACAGCGCGCGAACGGGCGGGACGCGCGTGCTTGTCCTCCCCTAGCCCGGTCGACGGTGGCACAAAGCCGCCCGGCCTTCTCGCCCCCACGCCCATTTCATTTCATTTCCCCCCAAAACCTCCCACGCCCCGCCCTCCCCCTCCGCCCGCCACAGTCCCGCCATGGACGATCCCCCGCCGAACTCCGGCGACCCGGTCGTCGTCCCGGCCATCAAGGCGACGAAGAAGAAGGTGCCCAAGGGTGCGAAGAAGCTGCGGTCGAAACTCACGCCGGAGGAGATCGCAAAGCTAGACAAGGAATCAGCCTAGAGGCGGAACCGGCAGGCGGAGGCGAAGAGGAAGGACGCCGCGGCCGCGTACGCCATCGAGCACGCTGCTCTGGAGGCCGTGCGGCAGAAGGCCGATGCTGAAGAGAAGGAGGCCATCGTCAGCAAAGTGCAGCCCTCCTCATGATGGGGTTGTGCCGTCCGATGAGCTTCGCGGCTGCGGCCGTCGGGCCGGCGAGTACAGGCTCGTCAGTCGTCCGGCCTCCGCAGTGCCCCTCCCCGACGTCGTCGACCATGCCATTGTCGTTCGGTTTCCCTCCGCCAAGGTGCCAAGCCCAGACCCGTATGTCGGGGTCGTCGCAAGTCAGCGTGATCGCGCCATCCACGCCGCGCCCCTCGGCCGCCATCGACCTCAACGTCACGCCAGGGTCCTGCAGCGGCGGTCGCCCGTCCGTGGAGATGCAAAGAAAGGAAGCCCGGCCGTCGTCTACGGCCATCATGCCGTCGCCCCGCGTCCTGTTCGGCGGAATGCCAACACCGACGCCGACGGTCAAAGACCCCTTCTACGCCCAGTTCATGGAGAATGTTATCTTCGAGGGCCGTGACGAGGCCTTTCAGACGGGTGGGCAAGGCGGGACCTTCGATCCGGAGGAGACCCAGAGTCAAGATGGCCGCGGCGAGTACATGGCCGATGAAGACTTTGAGGCCGACCATGGTGACTCGTGGCATGAAGAAGAGGACATATTGTGAAGGTGGTGGTGAAGAAGAGGACGGTGTCGACATTACGGGCGTGCCATTGTTCATCGACGAGCTCACCCAAAGAGCGGAAGCTCAAAAGAGGAAGAAGAGCATTTGTACGGGATCATACACAATAGATGAGGATAAGTTGATTTGCGAAAGTTGGATGGAGATTGGCCAAGATCCTAAAGTCGCTGCGCAACAAAGGGGAATTATTTTTTGGACAAGAGTTCACAAAACATTCCATAAAAGAAAGTTGTTTCCGCCCTACCAATTTACGACCGATCATAGAATCAACTCGATCCAAAAGAGGTGGTTGTTCATCCAACAAGAATGCAACAAATATTGCGCCGCACTTGAGAGTGTTGAAGCACGTCCCGTGAGTGGTCTTGGCATCGGGGACATGGTATGGCCTCTTCTCTTTCCTTTGCTACTGCCGTGCCTCGGCCTCCTCTATGATTAATTGTATTTGCATGTCCAATTGTTGTTGATCATGTAGGCATTTCAATCTTTGGAAGCATTCAAGGCCCGGCACAATGACAAGTAGTTCACTCTCACGCATTATTGGCAAATCATCAACAATTGCCCTAAGTTCAAAGATCAATACCGTGAGCTTCAAAGGAAGAGAGGCAAGAAGGCGGCCGCCTTGTCCGGAGATGAAGATGGTGAGGCGCTGAAGAGGCCGAGGGGCAAGACCAACTCCAAGGTGGACGACAAGCATGATGCGGCATCGTATGCTTTGCAGCAGGCTTTGCATGGCATGATGTCTCAAAAGGAAGTGAGGGACGAGAAGAAGAGACAAGGCAAGGAGGAACAAATGAAGCAATACATGGAGCTGCAGACAAAGAAGCTTGAGATGGAGGAGGCGGCCAAGAAAAGGAAGATCGACATGGAGGAGGCGGCCAGGCAGAGGCAGCTCGACATCGAGGCCGCCAATGCCGCAACCAAAGCAAAGGAGGTGGCGCTGGCGATCATGAGCGTGTACACGAGCAAGATGAACGAGAAGACAAGGAGCTGGTTCGAGGCCCGACAGAAGGAGATGTTCGACGCCGATGGTCTGAACTAGGGCGTTTCATCAGCCGTGGCCGTTCTTTTTTGGAGGCCGGCATGGTGAGCCGGCCACTGGCTATGTGCCGGCGCAAAAACCCTATTCTTTTTGGAGGCTGGCTGTGTTGCCGGCCGCCGGCTGTGTTGCCGACGAAAAAACTATTCTTTTTGGAGGCCGGCTGTGTTGCCGGCTGCTGGCTGTGTTGCCGGCGAGGATGTGTAGGCTGGCTGTGTTGCCGACGTGATCTAGGGCCACTTGCATGAACTATGGGCCAGGGCTATCTGAATGCTTGTGTTTGAAAATAAGGCAGACATGATGCGGCCAAGGATGCATCCGCGTGTTGGCCGCACGACCACCGCATCTTAAAAATGGTCCGGACATGACCCCATCGTCCGTCCCAAACTGACAAAATCCGGACAAAATAGACGTCCGGATAGGATCGCGCGCTTGAGTTGGCCTAAGATAGGGTAGGAAATAGGAATGGGATCAGTTTCAGATATACCTGAACTGAACGGAGGGAGGTGCGTGAGTACACCATGACATATTGACAGTGAAGTTGAGTAAACCTGAGCATGGAGCGCCGTTGAACTGTGTTACTGTAGAAACTTAGCGAGCCAGGCTTACCTCGGCGGTTTGGCCCCGGCCGCGCGTCTCCTGTGAGCTCTGCGCGATGGCGCTGCAAGCCGAGCGGCCTGCTATATGAGCCGAATGCGCCGGGGGACCTTCGCCGCGCCGAGCGGCCAGCCATCACGCAGAGGGCGCCGCCGCCCCATACCCAAATTCGGTCTCCCTTCTTCGGCGGTCTTGGCAGTCAATTGGGGATAGGGCAGATATTATTTTTTTAGAATTAGAAAGGGCAGATATGGGCTGACAACCTTTTCACTTCTAAATTTAAACGCCTATAGGCCACATTTTAGAACAAAACCTATAAAGCCCACAAGATTTTTGTTAGCCCAAGTTTAGCCAGATACAAATCTTAGCCGATTCTCAGGAATTTTTTTTTTTGCCAGTGCCGAACGGGAGTAACTAATTAGGGAGTACTCCCTCGGAGGCCTCCAAACGATCACTTATGAGCTGAGGTTTGGCAAGAAGTCAAAATTGTCGTTTCTTAAAGTTTGGGGATGTGATGCTTATGTCAAAAAGCTTCAGCCTGAAAAGCTGGAACCCAAAGCGGAGAAATGCATCTTCATAGGATATCCAAAAGAGACAGTTGGGTATACCTTCTATCCCAGATCCGAAGGCAAGGTGTTTGTCGCTAAAAACGAAACATTTCTTGAGAAAGAGTTTCTCTCAAAAGAATTAAGTGGGAGGAAGATAGAACTTGATGAGATTGTTGAACCTTTGTTTCAACCAAAGAGTAACGCAATGCAGAAAGATATTTATGTGGAGCCTACATCAGCTGAATAGGAAGTTAATGATGATGATCATTGAACTTCAGATCAAGTTACTATCGAACCTCATAGGTCGACAAGGACGCGTACTGCTCCTGAGTGGTACAGCAACCCTGTCTTAGAAGTCATGCTGTTGGGCAACGATGAACCTACAAGCTATGGAGAAGTGATGATGGGCCCGGATTCCGAAAAATGGTTAGAGGCCATGAAATCCGAGATGGGATCTATGTATGAAAACAAAGTATGTACTTTGGAAGTATTACCTGAAGCGCGGAAGGCTATTCGGAACAAATGGATCTTTAAGAAGAAGACATACGCGGACGGTAATTTCACCGTCTATAAAAGCTCGACTTGTGGCAAAGGCTTTTTCACAAGTTCAAGGAGTTGACTACAATGAGATCTTGTCACCCGTAGCGATGCTTAAGTCTGTCAGAATCATGTTAGCAGTAGCTGCATATTTTGATTATGAAATTTGGCAGATGGATGTCAAAACAACGTTCCTTAATGGTTTCCTTAAGGAAGAGTTGTATATGATACAACTAGAAGGTTTTGTCTATCCAAAGAATGCTAACAAAGTTTGCAAACTCCAGCGATCCATTTATGGACTGGTGCAAGCATCTCGGAGTTGGAATCTTCGCTTTGATGAGGTGATCAAAGTGTTTGGGTTTATACTAGTTTACGGAGAAGCATGTATTTACAAGAAAGTGAGTGGGAGCTCTGTAGTGTTTCTAGTGTTATATTTGGATGACATATTGCTTATTGGAAACAATATAGAAATGTTGGAAAGCATGAAGGAATATTTGAACAAGAGTTTCTCAATGAAGGACTGATATGTCCATTTTGCATCATGCTTTTATATTATATTTATTGCATTATAATCTATTATTACACGTTATGGTACAATACTTATGCCTTTTCTCTCTTATTTTACAAGGTTTACATAAAGAGGGAGAATGCCGACAGTTGGAATTCTAGGCTAGAAAAGGATCAAATATGAGAGACCTATTCTGCACAACTCCAAAAGTCCTGAAAAGTTATGGAGAATTATTTTGGAATATATAAAAAACAATGGGCGAAAGAAATACCAGAGGGGACCCACCAGGAGGTCACAAGCCTGCTGGGCGCGGCTGACCCCCCTAGACGCGCCCTTGTGGCTTGTGGGCCCCCTGGCAGGCCTCCGGTGCCCATCTTCTGCTATATGAAGGGTTTTGACCTAAAAAATATCAGAGGAGACCTTTCGGGATGAAGCGCTGCCGTCTTGAGGCGAAACTTGGACATAACCAATCTAGAGCTCCGACAGAGCTGTTCTACCGGGGAAACTTCCCTCCCGGAGGGGGAAATCAAAGCCATCGTCATCACCAACGATCCTCTCATCGAGAGGGGGTCAATCTCCATCAACATCTTCACCAGCACCATATCCTCTCCAAACCCTAGTTCATCTCTAGTATCCGATCTTTGTCTCAAAACCTGAGATTGGTACCTGTGGGTTGCTAGTAGTGTTGATTACTCCTTGTAGTTGATGCTAGTTGGTTTACTTGGTGGAAGATTATATGTGCAGATCCTTCATGATAATTAGTACTCCTCTGATTATGAACATGAACATGCTTTGTGAGTAGCTATGTTTGTTCCTGAGGACATGGGATAAGAGTTATTATAATTAATCATGTGAATTTGGTATTCGTTCGATATTTTGATGAGATGTATGTTGTCTCTCCTTTAATGGTATTATGTGAACGTCGACTGCATAACACTTCGCCATTATTTGGGCCTAGGGGAAGACATTGGAAAGTAATAAGTAGATGATGGGTTGCTAGAGTGACAGAAGCTTAAACCCTAGTTTATGCGTTGCTTCGTAAGGGGCTTATTTGGATCCATATGTTTCATGCTATGCTTAGATTTATCTTAATTCTTCTTTCGTAGTTGAGGATGCTTGTGAGAGAGGTTAATAATGAGTGGGAGGTTTGTCCAAGTAAGGGCCGCACCCAAGCACCGGTCCACCCACATATCAAATTATCAAAGTAACGAACGCGAATCAAATGAGCATGATGAAAACTAGTTTGACAGGAATTCCCACGTGTCCTCGGGAGCGCTTTGCTTTATATAAGAGTTTGTCGAGGCATGTCCTTTGTTACAAAAAGTATTGGGCTACCTTGCTGCACCTTTTCTACACTTTTTACTGTTACCCATTACGAATTACCTTATCACAAAACTATCTGTTACCGATAATTTCAGTGCTCGCAGAGAATACCTTAGTGAAAACTGCTTGTCATTTCCTTTTGCTCCTCTTTGGGTTCGACACTCTTACTTATCGAAAGGAATATGATAGATCCCCTATACTTGTGGGTCATCAAGACTCTTTTATGGCGCCGTTTCCAGGGAGTGAAGCGCCTTTGGTAAGTGGAATCTGGTAAGGAAATTTTTTATATAGTGTGCTAAAATTTACCGTCACTTGTTACTATGGAAAATAATCCTTTGAGGGGCTTGTTCGGGGTATCTTCACCTCGACCGAAAGTGCAAAGAGTTGCTCCTCAACCTACTGAACCTACTGAAAATATTTATTATGAAATTCCTTCGGGTATGATAGAGAAACTGCTAGCTAATCCTTGTGCAGGAGATGGAACATTACATCCTGATTTGCATCTAACCTATGTGTATGAAGTTTGTGGATTATTTAAGATTGCAGGTTTGCCCAAGGATGATGTCAACAAGAAGGTCTTTACTTTATCTTTGAAGGAGAAGGCATTGACATGGTATAGGCTATGTGATGATATTGGATCATGGCACTATAACCGACTGAAATTGGAATTTCAGCAAAAGTTTTATCCTATGCATCTGGTTCATCTTGATCGAAATTATATCTATAATTTTTGGCCTAGTGAAGGAGAAATAATCGCCGAAGCTTGGGGGAGGCTTAAGTCAATGTTATATTCATGCCCTAATCATGAGCTCTCAAGAGAAACTATTATTCAAAAAGTTTATGCTCGACTTTCTCGTAATGATTATTCCATGCCCGATACTTCTTGTATTGGTTCCTATATGAAGAAAGATATTGACTTCAAATGGGATTTATTGGAAAGAATTAAACGCAACTCTGAAGATTGGGAACTCGACGAAGGTAAGGAGTCAGGTATAAACCTTAAGTTTGATAGTGTTAAATCCTTTGTAGACACCGATGCTTTTCGTGAATTTAGCACTAAATATGGACTTGACTCTAAGATAGTAGCTTCTTTCTGTGAATCTTTTGCTGCTCATGTTTATCTCCCTAAGGAGAAGTAGTTTAAATATCATCCTCCCATTGAAGTGAAAGTAGTTGAACCTATTAAAGTTGAAGAAGAAACTGTTACTTATAATGTTGATCCTATTATTCCTGCTGCTTATATTGAGAAGCCACCTTTCCCTGTTAGAATAAAGGAACATGCTAAAGCTTCAACTTTGGCTCGTAAGATGTATGCTAGAACACCTACACCCCCTGAGCAAATCAAAGTTGAACCTAGTATTGATATGGTTAATGTTGGGGATATAACCCCACGGTGTGACCCGCCCTGAGGGCTCTGGGTTATACCTGGCGGCTCGTGCACCGGCCCAAGGCCAGCCGTAATAACTAAGGCCCAAGATGCTTGGCGGCTCGATGAGTGGGCCAACAGGTGGCCCGAAAGGAGAAGACCCGGGCGTGTAAGTCGCCCGGGGACAACTTGGTCAGGAAAAGCAAGGGAGGATAGAGATAGACTCGGATACACGATGAGAGTCGGTTACAACTTGTATGACCCGTGTTCTTGATCTCCAATATAAAGGCAAGACCCGGTGCGACTTAGAGATCAGGTATTAGAGAACTAGGTCAAGCTTTAGCTCCCTTGTAATCGATACATCAAGCAATAAAAGCACAAGCAAGACGTAGGCTATTACCTCGACTTGAGGGGCCGAACCTGGGTAATCTCGTGTCCTTCGCCCCACTCAACCCCTTTGAGTCCATCACGTTAGCAATGGCCTCGAACCCAAGTTCGTTCATCCGGACATCTGCCGTGATAAAACCACGACAGTTGGCGCCCACCGTGGGGCCTACGCTCGGTGGTGTTGAGTTCTCAAAGGGCTCTCTCCCGGGGCTCGAGGGATACGTGGTTGGAAGGATGAGCAAGAGTCGCTGCGGCCGGCTCTACATCGACGACGCCGGGGGGGCTTGATGCCGACTCTATGGAGTATGGTTTCCGGGTGCCGTTCAGCAGGATCCACGTCTTCATCGGAAGGGTCGACGGATCTACACCCGGGACGGAAGTCTGCACTAACATCATCGAGCCGGCCCGACGCGTACGACTAGCTCGTGATGTGCAGCACGCCCGTGTTAACCCGGGCCGGAGGCACGTCTTCATGGGTTTCACTCAAGGTATGGATCTGGAAGCTTCCGGGTCACAGGAAACTCTTGTCTATTCAGAGGACGACTCGTCGAGTGAAGAAACAGAATCAGTTTACCAGCTTCACAACGGCGGGCTCGAGGGCTATGGCGAGTGTTGCCCTGAGTCGGATCGCTCTGAGTCGGATGATCTTGGGCCACTGGTTCATGTTGCCGTGTTCATGGCGGGGTCAGCCTCAGGCACGAGTAGTACGACCACGGGAGCGGCGACTTTGGGTGCTAACCCGCCGTCACCAGCTCAAGTTCTTCTAGACTTAATGAACGAACTCGTGGCCATAATGGCTATTGAAGTCACGCTAGATAATCAAGCTTCTCGGAACTTGGTGATTGCGAGGATCAAGGACCGGATGGCGGAAGAGCAACAGAGCATGGCTGAGCTAAAAGTCCAGATGGAGGAAGAGGCAGAACGTATCAAGACAAACGCTTTCCGCCTTGGGCTGGAACAGCAGTCGGCAGCTGCGGTACACCAGATGAGGCATCAATCCCGCTTACCGGAATGCTATGAAGCTAGGAACCTTTTTAACACGCTAGGAACGGGATGAACGACGGATGCGCCTGGAAGCCGTCCAGCTGCCCGGTCGACATCTCATCCGGCTCGACAAAACCAAGCTTCGCCGGTGGTCTTCCCAACACCGGTGGGTCATTATTCTAACCCGGCCGAGAACATGGTGGCTGCAGCTACCCAGCTTGAAACAATTCCTATTCCACATGAAGCGGCCTTTGCGGAAGAGGTACAGAATGCCATTGGATACCTACAAACGGCGATGGCCCAGCAGGAGAAGTATACTCACAGCCGGAGTCGCGTTCATTCAACTCCTCTCCCCAGCCAGAGCTTTAGCCGGCGCTACGAGTCACCAGCAGTCTCCAGTAGTGATCGGCGTAGAGAGGTTCCGGCAGGTGATCAACCGGCTCCAGATTGGCAAGCACTCATGAACCAGGATAGAAGCCAGCAAGAAGCGGCAGCCTTGGCCACGGCGGCTCATCAAGAGCCTACGCCCTCCGTGTCAGTAGGAGTGGGAGTGACCACCAGGGCCATGGGGGTGCCATGTTTGTCGGTGGCTCTGCGGGGTGAGCGGTTGAAAGATTTCAAAGGCCCCCGCAAGGTCCCAAATTACACTGCTGATCTACCTCCGGAGGCCTGGGTTGAAAGTTATGAGCTGGCCATGGAGATGTTGGACGTCAGTGAGGCGGTTTGTGCCAAGTACTTCATCATGATGCTTGAAGGCCCGACTCGCACGTGGCTAAAGGGCTTGCCACCCAATACTATCAATTCATGGACTGAGCTGAGAGCATGGTTCATCAAAAACTTTCAAGGAACGTGCAAACAACCTATGACCATCGTGGATCTCGATCACTGTGTTCAGTAGGAGAACGAGTCGGCTCACCATTGGGTCTGGCGGGTTTCAACAATCATCCACTCCTCTGAACAGATCACGGCGGCTCAGGCGGTGCTGATCTTAGAGAAGAACTGTCACTTCATCCCGCTAAAGCAGAAACTTGGCCGGCTCAAGCATACATGTCAGGATATGGGAGAGCTGATGACGGCCCTCACGAAATAAGCCGACTCTGACAACACGAAGGACCTGGGCTCCGATGAGGAGAAGGCCAGCCAAGGTAAGAAAAACAATCTGGGTAAGAGTGCGGCAAATAATGGTAACCGGAGTAAGCGGAAGAATCCTGACGGCGGGTCAGAACTGGTGGCCAATGCAAGCACCGGCCATAATCGTAATAAGGGTAACGGGAGGTTCAGGCCGCCCTTTAACAAGAACCGGACTCCCTTTAATTTGGAGGAAGAGCTCAAGAAGCCCTGTCCGGAGCACAGTGTGCCCGATAAGCCGTCCTTGCACACATGGGGCGATTGCCATATCATGCAGAAGCTCAAGAATTACTATACACAGCCCAAGAATCAGGGCGGTGGCCCGCACGGCGGGTCAGGACCCGGCGGGTCAGGGGCCGGATTTGGATCCGACGGCTCAGGGTCCGGTCATCATAGTCAAGGCAATCATGGAGCGCACCCGCAACACTCTGGTAACAACAATGAGCAGTAGCATAATCAGTCTGGGTATGAGAGTAATCCAAAGCAGCTCAGTTCCGGCCAGTATCATGTTTTCACGACCAGCCTTAACAAGCGGGATCAAAAGTTACGCAAGCGAGCGGTTAATGCGGTTGCGCCGGCTCTGCCGCAGTACTTGAAATGGTCCGAGTATGATATAACTACAGGGTGGAGTCCTTGTGGTTTGAAGTGGTCAAGATCAAGAGCCCTTACCATGCGTTGTTTGGGCGGCCGGCTTATGCTAAGTTCATGGCTAGGCCCTGTTATGTCTACTTACAACTCAAGACGCCCGGGTTAAACAGTACCATTACCGTTCATGGTGATCGGAATAAGGCTATTGAGTGCGAGGAAGGAGATGCGGCTTATGCAGAATCCAGTTGTGCTCAGGAGGAGCTTAAGTTTTATAAGGAGAATGTTGACCCGGAGGATATGGCCCCACTAAAAAATCTCACGACGGAGGTTGACCCGCCCCTCAAATTTTTGGCGGATGATACTAAGGCAGTGGATTTCACTCCGGGCGACTCATCCAAACAGTTCATTATTGGGGCTCACATGGATCCCAAATAGGAAAGCGCGCTCATTGAATTCATCCGTGAGAATTGGGACATCTTTGCATGGAAACCTTCTAACATGTCGGGTGTACCGAGAGAGTTCGCTGAGCACAACCTTAATGTGGATCCTAAGTTTAAGCCGATTAAACAGTTTCTACGGCGGTTCATTGAGGAGAGATGCAAGGCCATTGGGGAAGAAGTGGCCCTGCTCTTGGCAGCGGGTTTTATTGTGGAGGTTTTTCACCCAGAGTGGTTGGCTAACCCGGTGCTGGTGCTCAAGAAGAATGGCACATGGCGCATGTGCGTGGACTACACGGACCTTAACAAAGCTTGTCCGGCTGATCCTTTTGCTCTCCCTCGTATCGATCAGATCATTGATGCTACGGCAGGTTGCGAAAGCTTATGCTTCCTGGATGCTTATTCAAGATATCATCAGATTAAGATGGCAGTTAAAGACCAGGAGAAGACGACTTTTATTACACCTTTCGGGGCCTTCTATTACGTGTCTATGCCATTTGGGCTCAAGAGTGCCCATGCGACTTATCAACGATGTGTGCAGAATTGTCTTCACAGTCAGATCGAGCGCAACGTCCATGCTTACGTGGATGATATTGTGATCAAGTCAAGGAAGAAGCAGACCCTGTTGGACGACTTAAGGGAAACTTTTAACAATCTCCGGGTCTACAAGATGATGCTTAACCCGGCTAAGTGTGTCTTTGGTGTTCCGGCTGGCAAGCTCTTGGGATTTCTGGTTTCCGAGCGTGGCATCGAAGCTAACCCGGATAAGATCAAGGCTATCTCCTCCCTAGCAGAGCCGGCTTGTATTAACGATGTCCGACGCCTGGTGGGACGAATCGCCGCGTTGTGCCGATTCATAAGCCGCCTTGGTGAGAAAGCTATTCCCCTATATCAGATGATGAAAAAGACAAATAATTTTGTCTGGAGCAAAGCGGCGAGTGAAGCACTTGAGACGCTCAAGAAGTAGCTTACTGAGCCACCGATACTGGTTGCTCCGGCTGAAAAAGAACCCTTGCTCCTATACATAGCGGCTAACAACCGAGCTGTCAGCGCTACAATTGTGGTCGAGCGCAAGGAAGCCGGGAAGGAATATCCAGTTCAGAGGCCAGTTTATTAGATCAGTGAGGTCCTGACGGAGTCCAAACAGAGGTATCCACATTGGCAGAAGCTGGTGTATGGGGTCTTCATGGCTAATCGCAAACTAAAGCACTATTTCTTAGGGCACCAGATCACCGTGGTCAGTTCTGCTCCGTTGGGGGACATAATTCAGAATAGAGAAGCTACTGGTAGGATAGCTAAGTGGGCATTGGAGCTGGGAGCCCTCAGTCTGAAATGTGTGCCTCGCATGGCTATTAAGTCCCAAGCCCTTGTGGATTTTATCAATGATTGGATAGAGTGTCAAGCTCCCAAGGAAAAGTCGGATGACACATACTGGACTATACACTTTGATGGGTCCAAGCAGCTGGAAGGATCACGGGCAGGGGTTGTTTTAACATCTCCCAAAGGTGATAAGTTTTGTTATGTGCTCCGGATGATGTTCCCTTGTACCAACAACGTGGCTGAATATGAAGCTGTCCTTCATGGTCTCAGAGTAGCCAAGGAGATGAATTTGAGACGGGTAAAGTGTTTTGGCGACTCAGATCTTGTGGCTCAGCAAGTTTTGGGCACTTGGGATTCCAAGGACCTGCGGATGGAGGCTTATAGTCAGGCGGTGGATATCATTGCTGGTCATTTCAAAGGTTATCAGGTAGATCACATTGATCATCGTAGGAATGAGGCGGCTGATGCCTTGTCACGGTTAGGTTCCCAGCATAATCCGGTGCCGCCCAATATTTTTCTAGACGTCTTGCATCACCCGACTGTTAAGTTACCTTCAGAGGAAGATTTGGTTGTTCCTGACCCGGAGGGGCAGTTAGTGGCGGCTCTACATGCCATTCCGGATTGGACTGTGACTTACATGGACTATTTAACTCGAGGCGAGTTACCTGAGGATGAAAACCTGGCCAGACATACAACCTGGCGCTCTAAATCTGTGACAATAGTTAATGGGGAGTTACACAAGTGCAACATGACTGGTGTTTTCCATTGTTGTGTCTCACTAGAGGAGGGTCAGGAAATATTGAATGAAATTCACGCTGGAGATTGTGGGCATCACGCCATCTCAAAATCTCTTGTGGCCAAGGCTTTTCGGCACGGTTTTTTTTGGTTGACGGCTCACAAGGATGCAGAGGATCTGGTCTGCAAGTGTGACGTCTGTCAAAAATTTGGCCGACGTGCTCATGTTCCGGCTCAAGAGTTGCGCATGATACCATCACATGGCCCTTTGCGGTCTGGGGGCTTGATATGGTCGGACCTTTCAAAATATCTAAAGATAAGAAGACACACCTCTTGGTGGCGGTTGATAAATTTACCAAATGGGTGGAGGCTGAGCCGGTTAGCAAGTGTGACGCGGCTACAGCGGTTCAGTTTATGAAAAAGCTAATCTACCATTTTGGTTATCCTCACAGCATCATCACAGGCAATGTAACAAACTTGTCCAAGGTGGCTATGAAAAAATTCTGCGACGAGGAGCACATCCGGCTTGATGTTTCGTCGGTTGCTCATCCGCAGTCCAACGGTCAGGCGAAGCGCGCCAATCAAGAAATTTTGAGGGGTATCAAGCCGTGGCTCATGGTTCCTTTGCAACGGACGCCCAACTGTTGGGCCGAAGAGTTGCCTTCCGTCTTATGGAGCATCAGAACTACTCCCAACCGATCCACAAGGTATACCCCTTTCTTCATGGTTTATGGTGCAGAGGCCGTGTTGCCAAGTGACATCCGGCATGACTCACCACGAGTGGCGGCTTATGTTGAGATGGACAATGAGATGGCACGTCAAGACGCGTTGGATGCTCTGGAAGAAGCATGACAGCTGGCGGTTGCCCGCTCGACAATTTATCAACAAGATCTGCACCGCTATCATAGCCGCAGGGTCAAGGCCTGGACATTCCAAGAGGGCGACTTGGTGCTACGGCTAATTCAAGACCAGACAAATATGCATAAGTTATCCCCTCCTTGGGAAGGGCCTTTTGTGGTCAGTAGAAATCTCAACAACGGGTCATATTACCTCATTGACATCCGGGATGACTGAGATACGGCGAGTCAGGAGACTCGCCGACCATGGAATATAGCACATCTGCAGCCTTATTACACTTAAAGTGTTGAGACTCGCCACTGTACACTATCATTGTACATATCATATTTATATATGAGCAAAACAGCATCCCTGCAAGATGGGGCCTTCACTACATCGCACACCTTTGTTGATGCAAGAAAATTTTAATACATTGGTTGTATAAGGGGGCTTCTTACCTTCGGGTATCGCTTATCTCACCCTAACAGCTGGCTTTATGCCACTTCTGGTTAACATGTTAACCACGGTTGTCGAAGGGGGCTTCTTGCCTTCAGGTATCGCTTATCTCACCCTAACAACCAGCGTTTATGCCATATTCCAGTTGACATGTCAGTTGCGGCCGTCTAAGGGGGCTTCTTACCAACTGGTATCGCTTATCTCACCCTAACGGCCGGCTTTATGCCATTTCCGGTTAACATGTTAGCCGCGGTTGTATAAGGGGGCTTCTTACCGACGGGTTCGCTTATCTCACCCTAACAACCGACGTTTACGCCACATTCCAGTTGACATGTCAGCTACGGCTGTCGAAGGGGGCTTCTTACTTTCGGGTATCGCTTATCTCACCGTAACAGCTGGCTTTATGCCATTTCCGGTTAACATGTTAGCCGCGGTTGTAGAAGGGGGCTTCTTGCCTTGGGGTATCGCTTATCTCACCCTAACAACCGGCGTTCGCGCCAAAGATGTTGACAAGTCCACTGGCTGTCGAAGGGGGCTTCTTACCTTCGGGTATCGCTTATCTCACCCTAACAGCCGGCTTTAAGCCATTCCGGTTAACATGTTAGCCGTGGTTGTCGAAGGGGGCTTCCCACCTCCGGGTGTAGCTTATCTAACACTAAACAGCCAACGTCCGCGCCAAAAATGTTGACAAGTCAACATAGCCATACAGGGGTCTTCCTGCCCTATGGTGAAGCTTATTAAACCTTCTCGGCCGGCTCTCAATCCAGGCAAAGGATTTCTGTCAACACGTTGAGAATACGCAGCATCTTTGGGTTGCGCTTTTAAGCCGGCCTCCCAACAAGTAAAGGTGCATTTAGGCATACAGGAAACTAAGCTACGAAGAGTCGGAAAGGCATACAATGAGAAGGACAAGGAGGATGGCAAAACATATAAATTTAAAGCCGTATTTTCATGTGGGCGCAATGGCATAAGTTCAGCAAAGGCAAAAGTTACGACTAGTCTATTACAGACGCTCTCTGTGGAGCTCAAAATATCAATCAAGTTTTCACATTGCCTCATGGCGGGTCATGGAGAGCCGTCCATTACAGATGTCTACAACATAATCAGCTAGCTGGCGGGTGATACCGCTCCGGCTCTTCAGCTGTCTTGATCTGAAGGTTTTCCAAATCCCAGTTGCAGTCGGTTAGAGCTGCAAAAGTTCCTTCCTCAAAGAAGGGGGACGGATCA
Organism: Hordeum marinum; assembly: GCA_022496015.1. NCBI lineage: Eukaryota > Viridiplantae > Streptophyta > Magnoliopsida > Poales > Poaceae > Hordeum > Hordeum marinum. Next base: position 501,248,037 of record CM039678.1, on the reverse strand, counting down.
AGTTCAGATGCAAAGAGAGTCTTACTACGGGCGGGTGCTAAATCCTTGCATTCATAAAGCAGGCCACAAACTCTTTTCTGATCGGCGTCGTAAGCCGCCTGATAAGTCTCCAAGCTGATCTCTTCTACTAAGACGGAGGCTAGGACCATGGAATTCTTGATGCACCGGGCATAGTCGGCTTGTGAAAATTCAGAGCCGTCGTCCTTCTTGGAGGGAAACCCGTCCATCATATCAGCCGGAGTGAGTTCTGGAGCGAAAGCCAATGCCCAGCTCATGGCTGTAATCACCCCATGGCGGGCGGCTGATCTCTTCAGCTCGATGATCTGCTTGGGCATCATCGACAGAAGTTCCAAGACCCCTTTCAGAGTTGAAGGGATATTCTCTTTATACTGCACAACTTTGATCGTGCATACTGCACCACAGTAGAGTTGCTCTGCAAGAGTATATATGGCCTTTAGAGGCAATAGGCTATTAGAGGCCAGTTGACGGCTCCTAGGACCTATTTAAACCGGAAGTATCATGATAAGTCGCCAGCACAAGTATTATATGCCAGTTGAATGAAAGTTATCGGAAACTCATCAAAAAGGGCGGTTGTCATCTTGGTGATGTGGCGTTTCAAGGATTGAAGTTCATCAGATAGATCATTAGTCGTTGATCAGCATTATCCGCCCGCATGGTGAATGTAGCTTTTTCAGAGCCGGTAGACTCCTTAAAGGCGGTAAAATCGGCCTTGATCTTAACCAACCCGTCGGTAAGCAGCCTGCATTTTTCGTCAATGGCACTCCGGGCGGCTTGTTGTGTAGCTAAGTTGGCCTTTAAGCCAGCCAATTGTGAGCCGACCTTAGTCAAAGCTTCCTGTGACATATCAAGATACAGAATAAATAAGCAAGTTTCAGACAGATTGCAAGCAATATGCATGACACTTGGGGGCTAATGTCTATTTTCAAGACGGTTTTCGACTCAACTTCAGCAATATTGACCCGGAAATTAGGGGCTATATACTGAGTTTTCAGAGGGTCAGCATAAAAGTCCTGACTCAACTTTGGAAAAGTTTGAGCCAGCCCATGGGGGCTAGTATTGGCTCTCTTATTTATCTTCTAGGAAGTTCCGGTTCAAAATTATCACTTATTGAGCCGACCCTTGGGGGCTAAGGGTAATGATCTGAGATTACAGCTAAGTAAGACCTACATACTGCATGTTCTACTAAAGACGGAAGAGCCGGATTATTATCAGTCAATATTAACCCAGCCCTTGGGGGCTATGTAAGGGTGTAAGGAGGAAAAAGGAGTACCTCGTATTTTTTCTTCATGAGGTTAACCAGCTTGAGCTCCAGATCCCGGCTTGTGGATAGCCGATTCATATAGCCAGCATGGAGTTCCTCGACTGTCATCTTGTCTAAAGCGGGGAGTTCAAACTCCAATTTCCTTGAAGCTTGAGCCGTCTCATTATGCTTGTTCAGCACGTGAGCCAGGGGAGAGTGCAAACCGGCGCCAGTAATCACAACGTCTAGAGCAGCAGTATCCTTAGCAACCTGGATAGGGCTCGGCGGCTTTGAAGGATTCTTTGGCGGGCTCTCTGGAATGATGTCATCAGTGGTCGGCTCAGCAAAAGTTGCTGGGAGGTCAATAGCCGGCATAGGCTCATCCGGCTTGTCAAGTTCCGGTTCTTGAGCAGCAGGGCCAGGAGAAGACTTATTGGTTTTTCTGCACTTGGCTTGAGCCCTGTAGAGCAGGAAGATTAGAACCCGAGGATTACAGCCGCTAAAGGAACTGGACGTAAGACTGGGGAAAATACTTAGAGCGGGTTAATCTTGGGAGGCGGCAGAGCGGTTGCCGTAGAGTCGTCGGAGGAAGGTGATCCCTGAGAGACAGTGCAGGAAAGATAAGGCAGCATTGAGATTACAAAGGAAAAGCTAATCAAACGGAGATACATACCTGCGCGGGGCGCTTCTTCTGAGCCAGAGAGTTCGGCAAGCCGGACATAAGATCCGTGGAGCCAGCGCTCCGGGTCTGGCATCGTTCGGCCTGTTGTTGCTTTTTCAAAAGAAATTGGGGATCCAAAAAAGCAAGAGGATGAGAAAGAGGAACTTTTCCAATAACCCGCCGTATCTTCCGGGGTATAAAACATTCTGAGCCGGATGAAACATAAATTACCTCAGGTGCATTGGCGTGGCTCATCTCTACAGTATCCTATAAGTGAAGCGAGTGTTAGTAAAATGAAGGAACGAAGTCACAGAAGGTAACCAAAGTTATACCTCTGAGCCGGACGATTTTGGTGGTTCGAACCATTCTTCTTGCGGGGCGGTCTTCTTGGTCCTCTTAGCTGGGGCCTTCTTCTTGTTCTTCTTCAAAGGAGGGACATACTTATTATACCAGAAGTCGGAGTCAGCCTGAAACAATAAGCCGGGTAATAGTGACGAATCAATAAAACATAAGCGAACCAACAGAAGAGGAAGGGAAGAGTCGCCTTACGTCTGGGGCCGGGTTAATGGCACTGAAAGGTGCTAGCCCAATAGCGCTACAAGCTCCTGACGCCTCATGGACAAGACTCCGGATGACTGTAGTAATATTGTCTTCTGGTAATGTTGTCTGGCTGAAGCATAGAGAACTATCATACTGCCCCGGCTATTCGCACATGAGGTGGCTTCTCTGGCTCAAGGGCATAATCCGCCAGGAGATCCAGCAGTGGATCGGATCCAATCTGATTAATCCATTAGCCATGAGGGCTCTAATCTTGGCGTGAGCCGGCTCGTGCCTTGCACGTTCTGAAGTCGACAGCCAGTCGGGAAGCTCGGAAGTTGTCTTGAGCCGGGAGGGGCGATAACCCGGCAGCGGATGTTCGCCCTCCGGAGAGGTATCCTTGTAGTAGAACCAAGTTTTATTCCAGTCCTTGGGATGACTCAGCATTGGCACAACCGGAAAAGTGATATCCCGGCGCCTCTGGATAGAAATTCCACCAAGCTCTAGACTGGGTCCGGCTTTCATTTCAGTTTGACGGTTCGCGTAAAAGAATTCCCGGAACAGGCTCACAGACGGCTTGGTTTGCAGATAGACCTCACTGAGCACTTGAAAGTTCCATATATTCCAGACGGAATTGGGAGCGAGATCTTGAGGATGGAGCTTACAGAAGTGAAGGACGTCATGGAAGAACTTTGAGCCGGGGGGCACGAACCCTGTTCAATATGATCAGAAAAGACCACCACTTCACCTTCTTGTGGAACGGACTTCAATTCATTACCCGGGACCCGCCAATGGATGACCTCTTTGGTGGGAAGAGTGCCCGCGTGTACGGAATCCATCAAGAACTCTTTCGTAATACAAGATCCAACCCAGTTACAGGAGTTGGATGTGCGAGACATTATGGCGGTTTAAGACTGTGCAAATCAAAGACGGCGAGTCAAGAAAAAGCAAGTATCTACGGGCGACTTACGAATTTAAGACTTTTTAGATAAGACGCCATGATCCGGCTAGTAAGAGCCGGAACGGCATGACGGGTCAACATTGCAAGAAGATGGAGTAAAATTCGGCTAAGTCCTAAAAACAAGTTTCACAAAACCAGGAAAATGACGCTATTTTTAGACCTAAGGATGAACTAGCGAAACGGAGAAGAATCCAAAAAATGACGGGCGGAGCTGCGATGAATCTACACGTTATCAACGGCAGCTCATTACATGGCGGCGCATTGGGGGCGAGATATCATATAAGGTCCACGAGATAAAGCGCGTACGGCCTTAACAGAGCCAGAGTTCTAAAGACAACGGCGCCATAGCGGCAGGCGTTAGAGATAGAAGCATCAGGAGGAAGAAGATGACGAAGAGAGCGAAGAAGGAAATACCGCCCAGGGCGGTCCTATTAAATAGGGAAAGGCGGAATGGGCACGAGAATCCAGGCGACAGATGTCGTTTGACCGAGGCGGACGCCTCGATCTTTGGGTTGCTCATTTAATGAGAAGATTTGTTGCGTGTGTTAGAGGATCTTTTTGCAGGTTCGACATGACGTCACGACGGGTCATTTCCGGGCAACTCACCGAAGAGTAAAGAGAAAGGCTAAAGTGAGCAAGCTCAAATCAACCTGGGGCCTAATGTTGGGGATATAACCCCACGGTGTGACCCGCCCTGAGGGCTCCGGGTTATACCTGGCGGCTCGTGCACCGGCCCGAGGCTAGCTGTAATAACTAAGGCCCAAGATGCTTGGCGGCTTGATGAGTGGGCCGACAGGTGGCCCAGAAGGAGAAGACCCGGGCGTGTAAGTCGCCCGGGGACAACTTGGTCAGGAAAAGCAAGGGAGGATAGAGATAGACTTGGATACACGATGAGAGTCGGTTCCAGCTTGTATGACCCGTGGTCTTGACCTCCAATATAAAGGCAAGACCCGGGGCGACTTAGAGATCAGGTTATCAAGAACTAGGTCAAGCTTTAGCTCCCTTGTAATCGATTCATCAAGCAATACAAGCACAAGCAGGACATAGGCTATTACCTCGACTTGAGGGGCCGAACCTGGGTAAACTCGTGACCTTCGCCCCACTCAACCCCTTTGAGTCCATCACGTTAGCAATGGCCTCGAACCCAAGTTCATTCACCCGGACATCTGCCGTGATAAAACCACGACAGTAAAAGATCTCTTGGTTCATATTATTGATGGACATGTTATTCATTTCTGTGATGAAGCTGCTAGAATTGCTAGACCCGATGATAAAAATAAATATAGACCTATTGTTGGCATGCTTGTTGTTTCTGTTAAAATAGGAGATCATTGTTATCATGGCCTATGTGATGTGGGTGCTAGAGTGAGTGCAAATCCCCTTACCTTATATAAAGAAATTATGAATGATATTGCACCAACTGAATTAGAAGAAATTGATGTTACCATTAAGTTTGCTAATAGAGATACTATAGCACGAGTTGGGATTATTAGAGATGTTGAAGTCTTGTGTGGGAAAATAAAATATCCTACTGATTTTATTGTCATTGGTTCCCCACAAGATGATTTTTGTCCCATTATATTTGGTAGGCCTTTCTTAAATACTGTTAATGCCAAGATAGACTGTGAGAAAGAAACTGTTACTGTAAGTTTTGGGGATGTGTCTCATGAGTTTAATTTCTCTAAATTTCGCCGACAACCCCATGATAAAGAATTGCCTAGTAAGGATGAAATTATTGGTCTTGCTTCTATTGTTGTGCCTCCTACTGATCCTTTAGAACAATATTTGCTAGACCATGAAAACGATATGTATATGAATGAAAGGAATGCAATAAATAGGATTTTCTTTTATCACCATCCTATTTTGAAACACAACTTGTGTGTTGAAATACTTGGGGATCCTCCTCCACCCAAGGGTGATCTCGTGTTTGAGCTTAAACAATTACCGTATACTCTAAAATATGCTTATCTTGATGAAAAGAAGATATATCCTGTTTTATTAGTGCTAACCTTTCAGAGCATGAAGAAAAGAGATTATTGAAAACTCTGAAGAAGCACCGTGTTTCTATTGGATATACTCTTGATGATCTTAAGGGCATTAGTCCCACTCTATGTCAGCATAAAATTAATATGGAACCTGATGCTAAACGAGTTGTCGATCACCAACACGGTTAAATCCTCAAATGAAAGAAGTGGTAAGAAATGAAATATTAAAGCTTATCGAGGCAGGTATAATTTATCCTATTGCTGATTGTAGAGGGGTTAGTCTTGTTCATTGTGTCCCTAAGAAGGGAGGTATTACTGTTGTTCCTAATGATAAAAATGAATTGATCCCGCAAAGAATTGTTACAGGATATAGAATGGTAATTGATTTTAGGAAATTAAATAAAGATACTAGGAAATATCATTACCCTCTGCCTTTTATTGATAAATGCTAGAAAGACTATCTAAACACACACACTTCTGGTTTCTAGATGGTTACTCTGGTTTCTCTCGAATACTTGTGTCAAAAGAGGATCAAGAAAAGACAACTTTTACTTGCCCTTTTGGTAGCTTCTCTTATAGATGTATGCCTTTTCGTTTATGCAATGCACCTGCTACCTTTCAAAGATGTATGACTGCTATATTGTTTGACTTTTGTGAAAAGATTGTTGAGGTTTTCATGGATCACTTCTCCGTTTACGGAACTTCTTTTGGTGATTGCTTGAGAAACCTTGATCGATTTTTGCAGAGATGTGAAGAACTAATATTGTCTTGAATTGGGTGAAGTGCCACTTTATGGTTAATGAGGGTATTGTCTTGGGACACAAAATCTCCGAAAGAGGTATTGAGGTGGATAAAGCTAAAGTAGATGCTATTGAAAAACTGCCGTGTCCCACGGATATCAGAGGTATAAGAAGTTGCCTTGGCCATGCTGGTTTCTATAGGAGATTTATTAAAGACTTCTCTAAAATTTATCAACCTCTCACTAATCTCATGCAAAAAGATGTTCCTTTTGTTTTTGATGATGATTGTGTAGAAGTATTTGAAATCCTTAAGAATGCTTTGATTTCTGCACCAGTTGTTCAACCACCTGATTTGAACCTACCCTATGAAATTATGTGTGATGCTAGTGATTATGATGCTGGTGTTGTTCTAGGACAAAGAGTTGATAATAAGTTAAAGGTTATCCATTATGCTAGTAAAACTCTAGACAATGCTCAAAGAAACTATGCTACCACTGAAAAGGAATTTTTAGCAGTTGTGTTTGCTTGTGACAAGTTTAGACCTTATATTGTTGATTCCAAAGTAACTATGCACACTGATCATGCTGCTATTAAATATCTCATGGAAAAGAAAGATGCTAACTCAAGACTTATTAGATGGGTTCTCCTGCTACAAGAATTTGATTTGCATATTATTGATAGAAAGGGTGTTGAGAACCCCGTAGCAGATAACTTGTCTAGGTTAGAGAATGTTCTTGATGACCCACTACCTATTGATGATAGCTTTCCTGGTGAACAATTAGCTATCATAAATGCTTCGCGTAATGCTCCATGGTATGATGATTATGCTAATTACATTGTTGCTAAATTTATACCGCCTAGTTTCACATACCAACAAAAGAAAAAAATTCTTCTATGATCTAAGACATTACTTTAGGGATGACCCACACCTTTATAAAGAAGGGGTAGATAGTGTAATTAGACATTGTGTACCTAAGCATGAACGGGAACAAATCCTACACAAGTGTCATTTCGAGGCCTACGGAGGACACCATGCTGGAGATAGAACTGCACACAAGGTATTACAATCTGGTTTTTATTGGCCTACTCTCTTCAAGGATCGTCGTAAGTTTGTCTTGTCTTGCGATGAATGTCAAGGAATTGATAATATTAGTAGACGTCGGGAAATGCCTATGAACTACTCACTTGTTATTGAACCATTTGATTTTGGGGCTTTTGACTATATGGGACCCTTTCCAAAGTCCAATGGGTATACTCATATTCTAGTTGCTGTTGATTATGTTACTAGGTGGGTGGAAGCTATTCCAACTAGTAGTGCTGATCATAACACTTCTATTAAAATGCTTAAATATGTTATTTTCCCTAGATTTGGAGTCCCTAGATATTTAATGACGGATGGTGGTTCACACTTTATTTATGGTGCTTTCCTTAAATTGCTTGGTAAGTATGAGGTTAATCATAGAATTGGATCTCCATATCATCCTTAGTTTAGTGGTCAAGTAGAATTAAGCAATAGAGAAATTAAATTGATCTTACAAAATATTGTTAATAGATCTAGAAAGAATTGGTCTAAGAAACTTGATGATGCATTATGGGCTTATAGAACTGCTTACAAAAACCCTATGACTATGTCTCCGTATAAACTGGTTTATGGTAAAGCTTGTCACTTACCTCTCGAGCTAGAACATAAAGCTTATTGGGCAATTAAAGAGCTCAACTATGGTTCCAAACCTGCTGGTGAGAAGAGGTTATTTGAAATTAGCTCACTTGATGAATGGAGAACCTATGCCTATGAGAATGCCAAGTTGTTTAAAGAAAAGGTTAAGAGATGGGATGGTAAAAGGATAGAAAAGCGTGATTTCAATGTTATTACCATTTCTTGCTATACAATTCTTGCTTAAGATTTCTTGTAGGAAAACTTCTCTCTAAATGGGAAGGGCCTTACATTGTCGAGGAAGTATATCATTCCTGTGCGATCAAGATCAACAACACCGAAGGCACTAACCCGAAGGTGGTAAATGGGAAAAGAATCAAAAATTATATCTAAGGTACTCCCATAAATGTTGAAACCAATATTATCAATACCATAACTCTAGAGGAGTACATTAGGGAGACCTACCGGAACGTTTTAGACTCCGAAAAGGAATAGGTATGTGGTACGGTAAGAAAACCGACTCCAAAACTTTTCCAATGGCATTTTTTTCTCCATTTTGGAATATTTAATAGATTAGGAAAATCTAAAGTAATCCAAAAAGTGCACAAGGAGGCGACAAGCCTATAGGGTGCGACCTACCCCCTGGTCGTGCCCCTGTGGCTTGTGTCCACTGATACGTCTCCAACGTATCTACTTTTCCAAACTGTTTTGCCCTTGTTTTGGACTCTAATTTGCATGATTTGAACGAAACTAACCCAGACTGATGCTGTTTTCAGCAGAATTGCCTTGGTGTTATTTTTGTGCAGAAATAAAAGTTCTCGAATCGTCCTAAAAATTTACGGAGAATATTTTTGGAATTAATAAAAAATACTGGCAAAAGAATCAACTACAGGAGGGGCCACCACCTGGCCTCAAGCCTAGTGGGCGCGGCCACCCCCTAGGCCACGCCAAGCACGCTTGTGGGCCCCCTACTGCTCCTCTGACCTCGTTTCCACTCCTATATATTCCTATTCGGGGAGAAAAAAATCAGAGAGAAGAGTTCATCGCATTTCACGATACGGAGCCGCCGCCACCTCCTGTTCTTCCTCGGGAGACTAGATCTGGAGTCCGTTTTGGGCTCCGGAGAGGGGAAATCGATGCCTTTGTCATCACCAACCATCCTTCGTCACCAATTCCATGATGCTCTCCATCGTTCGTGACTAACCTCATCGTAGGCTTGCTAGACGGTGATGGGTTGGATGAGATTTATCATGTAATCGAGTTAGTTTTGTTAGGGTTTGATCCCTAGTATCCACTATGTTCTGAGATTGATGTTGTTATGACTTTGCCATGCTAAATCTTGTCACTAGGGCCCGAGTGCCATGATTTCAGATCTGAACCTATTATGTTTTTATGAATATATGTGTGTTCTTGATCCTATCTTGCAAGTTGTAGACACCTATTACGAGTCATGATATGCATCCCCCAGGGTGACAATAATTGGGATTCTTTCCGGAGGTTACCGTAGTTTTAGGAGTTCATGTATTCACTAAGTGCTAATGCTTTGGTTCGGTTCTCTATTAAAAGGAGGCCTTAATATCGCTTAGTTTCCAATAGGACCCCGCTGCCACGGGAGGGTAGGACAAAAGATGTCATGCAAGTTCTTTTCCATAAGCATGTATGACTATATATGGAATGCATGACTACATTACATTGATGAATTGGAGCTAGTTCTGTGTCAGCCTATGTTATAACTGTTGCATGATGAATGTCATCCGACATAATTATCCATCACTGATCCATTACCTACGAGCTTTCCATATATTGATCTTTGCTCATTTACTTTTCCGTTGCTACTGTTACAAACATTACAAACTGCTACTATCACTTCCCACCGTTACCGTTATTACCGTATTACTTTGCTATTGAACACTTTGTTACAGATATTAAGTCTTTCAGGTGTGGTTGAATTCACAACTCAACTGCTAATACTAGAGAATATTGTTTGGCTCCCCTTGTGTCGAATCAATAAATTTGGGTTGAATACTCTACCCTCAAAATTTTTTGCGATCCCCTATACTTGTGGGTTATCAAGACCTTTTTCTGGCGCCGTTGCCGGGGAGCATAGTTCCATTCTCCGAGTCACTTGGGATTTATATCTGTTGATCACTATGAAGAATATGAAAGATCAAAAAACCAAGATCTATCCCTCTACTGGGGAGGTAAGGAACTGCCATCTAGCTCTGCACTTGATTCACCTTCTGTTATGAGTAAGTTTGCGACACCACCACCTACTAGTAATTTTGATATGTCGCAAGTAATTGATGATGCTACTTCTGCTATGCATAATGCTTATGATAATACTTTGCTTGATGATACTGTGCCATTGGGTGAATTTCTTGATGAACAAATTGCTAGAGCCAATGCTGAAACTGATAATATTTCTGAATCTGATGAAATTATTGAAACTGAACACTATGATTCACGTGCTAGACCTAGCTCTCCTAGTTATGAATTGCCTGATATACCTAAGGGTTATGTTATGGAAGGAGAGGTAGCTAGGGACTTTCTTGCTTGTCAGGATAGAGATGATCTTAAGAAATTACTTTGCAAGTGGAAGGAAAAATCTCTGAATGCTTGAATGCAATATGATCCTAAGTTTGCTACTTCACCTATCTTTGTTACTGATAAGGATTATGAATTCTCTGTCGATCCCGAGTTAATTACTTTGGTTGAATCTGATCCTTTCCATGGTTATGGATCTGAAACTGTTGTGGCACATCTTACAAAATTGAATGATATAGCCACTCTATTTACTCATGAGGAAAAAATTTGCTATTACTATATTCTTAAGTTGTTTCCTTTCTCATTAAAGGGTTATGCTAATATATGGTTTAATTCTCTTGCTCTTGGTTGTGTGCGTAGTCCCCAGGACATGGTTTATTACTTCCCTGAAAAATATTTTCCTGCCCGTAAGAAACAAGCTGCCTCGCATGAAATATTTAACTTTGTGCAAATTGAAGAAGAGAGTTTCCCACAAGCTTGGGGGAGGCTTATCCAATTACTTAATGCTTTGTCGGATCATCCTCTCAAGAAAAATGAAATACTTGATATCTTTTATAATGGACTAACCGATGCTTCTAGGGACCACCTAGATAATTGTGCTGGTTGTGTTTTCACAGAACGAACTGTTGAACAAGATGAATTACTATTGAATAATATATTGAGCAATGATAATGATTGGACTATTCCCGAACCACCTCGAAAGCCAACTCCGAAGAAAATAGGTATTCTATTCCTCAGTCCTGAAGATATGCAAGAGGCAAAGAAATCTATGAAAGAAAAAGGTATTAAAACTGAAGATGTTAAGAATCTACCACCTATTGAAGAAATACATGGTCTTGATAACCCGACACAGGTAGTAGAGGTAATTCTCTCAGTAGATTCGATGAAGGAGATATCCCTTATAATAAGTCTGCTCGCCAATGCTTGGATGAATTTGATAATTTTATTATGAAGCAAGAAAATTTCAATGCCTATGTTAGTAGACAATTGAAACATAATGCTTATATGCTTGATAGCTTGGGTGATTATTTGAGTAGAACTGATAATGATCTTAAGCTTATTAGTAAACATGCTTCCATGGTAACCACTCAAGTAGAACAAGTACTTAAGGCTCAAAATGATTTGCTTAATGAGATGAATAGTAAAGACAATGATCATTCTGTTAAAGTTGTGACTAGAGGAGGTAGAATGACTCAGGAACCCTTGTATCCTAAGTGCCATCCTAAGAGAATTGAGCAAGATTCTCAGAGAGTTAATACTGATGCACCTATTCCTTCCAATAAGAGTAGGAAAAAGAATGATGATAATACTTTGCATGCTGCTAGTGAACCTGTTATAGATACGTCTGAGAATCCTAGTGATATTTCAATTTCTGATGCTGAGACAAAATCTGGTGATGAACATGAGCCTAGTGATAACATTAATAATGATGTTCATGCCGATGCTCAACCTAGTAATGATAATGATGTGGAGATTGAACCTGCTGATGATCTTGATAACCCATCACCTAAAAATAAAAGATACGATAAAAGAGACTTCATTGCTAGGAAACATGGTAGAAAAAGGATGATGAGGATTTTGAGCACTTTGCTGAAATGCTTAGACCTGTCTTTTTACGTTGCGCTTGACTGATATTTTGAAAATGTCTCTTTATGATAAGTATATGAAATATACTGTGATGATTAAAAGAAAGATACCGGAAGCTGAGATTTCCACCATGCTTGCTAATTATACTTTTAAAGGTGGAATACCTAAGAAACTAGGAGATCCCGGAGTACCTACTATACCATGCTCTATTAAAGGAAATTATGTTAAAACTACTTTATGTGATCTCAGAGCTTGTGTTAGTGTTATGCCTTTCTCTTTATACCATAGACTTGATTTGAATAAGTTGACACCTACTGAAATCTCTTTGCAAATGGCCGATAAATCAAATGCTTTACCTATCGGTATTTGTGAAGATGTATCTGTCGTAGTTGCAAATGCTACTATCTTGACGGACTTTGTTATTCTTGATATTCCTGAGGACGACAATATGTCGATCATCCTTGGTAGACCCTTTTTGAATACTGCAGGGGATGTTATTGATTACAACAAGGGCAATGTCACTTTGCGTATTAATGGTAATGAGCATACATTACACTTTCCAAAGAAACAACCTCAAGTTCATAGTATCAACGCTATTGAAAAAATTCCAACAATTATTATTGGAGACTTTGAGTTCCCTCTTCCTACTGTCAAGAAGAAATATGATATACTTATTGTTGGGGAAATGCATATCCCCATCGAGGTAACTTAGTGTTTTTCGAAAATTCCTGAATTTCATGATATTCGAAAGAAGTTTGTTAATAAGACTTGATCAACCTTATTGATGGATTCCTTGTAAAGAACATGAGATGGATGAATTTAGAAAGCACAAATTCCTGCACCTAACTTTTACTTTCTATTACCTAGATGTAATTAAGTACAAATGCTATTATTTTTCTTTTTTCTAAGTTTTCCGTGCAATAGAAAAATGACCTAAAAATAAAAGTTCCTAGAATTCCCTGGAAATTTAGTATGATTTTTTCTGGAATATTTAAGAATTTTTTGTTGGGCAATGTTGCATGGGAAACAAAAAAATTCCTATGCACACGCAAGATCTATCCATGGTGATAAGCATCTACGAGAGGGAGAGCGGATCTACATACCCTTGTAGATCGCTAAACGGGAAGCGTTAAGAAACGCGGTTGATGTAGTCGAACGTCTTCGTGATCCAAATCGCCGAGCGTCCCGCGATCCCATCACGATCGATCCCGCGATCTAATCACGATCCGTCCCGCAACCCACTCACGAATCGTCTCGCGATCTTGATCACGGTCCTTCCGAGCTAGCGCTGAACGGACGACACCTCCGCGTTCAGCACACGTACAACTCGATGACGATCTCCGTCTTCTTGATCCAGAAAGAAGGAGCAGATAGGTGGATAAGTTCTCCGGCATCGCGTCGCGTTGCGGCTATGGTGGTGGAGCAATTCCAGCAGGGCATCGCCTAAGCACCGCTGAAAACTAATCTAGAGGAGAAAACGATCTAGAGGAAGAAGAGGGCAACATGTGGCAATTAGGGTTAGGGCTTCCCTCAAAACCTCTAGTATATATAGGAGGAGGGGAGGGAGGGGACTTGGCTCCCAAGGAGCCAAATCTGGTTCGGCCGAAGTGGGAGGGAGGAGTCCTCCTCCTCCACTCCTAGTAGGATTAGGACTCCTTCCTTATTTTCCCACTTTTGCCTTCTTTCCACCCTGGGTTTTCTTCCCTAGCCGCATGGGCCTTCTGTCAGACTTTGGACAGCCCACTAAGGGCTGATATTCCTTCTCCCACAGACCATGTAGCCTCTTGGTACGAAATACCCCTCCCGATGGTCCCCCGGTACCCTCCCGGCACTCCCGATACACTACCGATGAGCCCGAAACGTTTTCGGTGACCAAAACAGGACTTCCTATATATCAATATTTACCTCCGGGCCATTCTAGGGCTCCTTGTGATGTCCGGGATATCATCCGGGACTCCGCACAACTTTCGGTCACCACCATACATAACTCTATACTACCAAACGTCACCGAACCTTAAGTGTGCAGACCCTGCGGGTTCGAGAACTATGTAGACATGACCGAGACACCTCTACGGTCAATAGCAGGACCTGGATGCCCATATTGGTTCCTACATATTCTACGAAGATCTTTATCGGTCGAACCTCTATGTCAAGGATTTAGTTAATCCCGTATGATGTTCCCTTTGTTCTTCTGTATGTTACTTGCCCGAGATTCGACGTCGGTATCTGTATACTTAGTTTAACCTCGTTACCGGCAAGTCTCTTTACTCGTTCTGTAATACAAGATCTTGTGGCTAACACTTAGTCACATTGCTTGCAAGGCTTATTGTGATGTTGTATTATTGAGTTTGCCCTGAGATACCTCTTCGTCACACAGAGTAACAAATCGCAGTCTTGATCCATGCCAACCCAACAGACACCCTTGGAGATACCTGTAGAGCACCTTTATAATCAGCCAGTTACATTGCGACATTTGATACACACAAGGCACTCCTCCGGTGTCAGTGACTTGCATGATCTCATGGTCATAGGAAAAGATACTTGACATGCAGAAAACAGTAGCAATAAACTGGCACGATCATATGCTACATTCATAGTTTGGGTCTTGTCCATCACATCATTATCCTAATGATGTGATCCCGTTATCAAATGACATGTCATGTCCATGACTAGGAAACCATAGCCATGTTTGATCAACGAGCTAGTCCATTAGAGGCATACTAGGGACATGGTGTTGTCTATGTATCCACACATGTATCTGAGTTTCTGATTAATACAATTATAGCTTGGATAATAAACAATTATCATGAACAAGGAAATATGCTAATAACCAATTTATTATTGCTTCTAGGGCATATTTCCAACAGTCTCCCACTTGCACTAGAGTCAATAATCTAGTTCACATCACCATGTGATTCACATTGTTATGAATCTAACACCCAATGAGTTCTGGGATTGATCATGCTTTGCATGTGAGAGAGGTCTTTTAGTCAACGGGTGTGCGATATTCATATCCGCGTGTACTTTGCAAATCTCTATGTCATACTATAAACACTGATATCACACTCCACTTGGAGCTATTCCAAATGGTTTCTCCACTATACGTATCTGGATTGCTACTAAGAGTCATTCGGATTGGTGTTAAAGCTTGCATTGACGTAACTATTTACGACGAACTCTTTATCACCTCCATAATCGAGAAACATTTCCTTAGTCTTTTAGTTACTAAGGATAATCTTGACCGCTGTCTAGTGATCCACTCCTGGATCACTCTTTGTACCCCTTTACAGACTCATGGCAAGGCACACACAGGTGCGGTACACAGCATGGCATACTATACAAAGCCTATGGCTAAGGCATAGGGGACGACGTTCATCCTTTCTCTTTCTTCTGCCGTGGTTGAGCTTTGAGTCTTTACTCAACTTCACACCTTACAAATCAGGCAAGAACTCTTTCTTTGACTGATCCATTTTGAACTCTTTCAAAATCTTGTCAAGGTATGTACTCATTGAAAGTCACATCAAGCATTTTGATCTATCTCTATAGATCTTGATGCTCAATAATTAGGTAGCTTTATCCATGTCTTCCTTTGAAAAACTCTTTTCAAACAACCCTTTATGATTTCCAGAAATTCCACATCATTTCCGATCAACAATATGTCATCCACATATGCTTATCAGAAACTCTATAGTGCTCCCAATCACTTTATTGTAAATACAAGTTTCTCATAAACTTTGTATAGACTCAAAAACTTTGATCACCTCATCAAAGCGTATATTCGAACTCCGAGATGCTTGCTCAAGCCCATAGAAGGATTGCTGGAGCTCGCACACCTTTTAGCATCCTTAGGACTAACAAAACATTTTGGTTGTATCACATACAACCTTTCCTCAAGTAAACCATTAAGGAAACGATGTTTTGACATCCATCTGTCAGATTTCATAATTGAAAAATACAGCAACTGCTAACATAATTCCAACAGACTTCAGCATCGCTACGAGTGAAAAAGTCTCATCGCAATCAAGTCCTTGAACTTGTAGGAAACTTCTTTGCGACAAGTCAAGCTTTATAAATGGTGAAATTTACCATCAGCGTATGTCTTCATCTTGAAGGTCCATTTGTACTCGACGACCTACCATCCAACGAGCAAGTCTACACTTGGTTTTCATACATAGATCCTTTCTCGGATTTCATGGCCTCTAACCATTTGTCGGAATCCAGGCCCATCATCGCTTCTCCATAGCTCGTAGGTTCATCGTTGTCCAACAAAATGACCTCCAAGACAGGGTTGTCGTACCAGTCAGGAGCAGTACGCGTCCTTGTCGACCTACGAGGTTTGATAGTAACTTGATCCGAAGCTTCATGATCATTATCATTTACTTCGTATTCAACTAACGTAGGATCCATAGAAACAACTTTCTGTGCTGCGCTACTCTCTCGTTGAACAAAGGTTCAACAACCTTATCAAGTTCTATCTTCCTCCAACTCAATTCTTTTGAGAGAAACTCTTTCTCGAGAAAGGACCCGTTTTAGGAACAAACACTTTGTGCTCGGATCTGAGATAGAAGGTATACCCAACTTTTCTTAGGGTATTCCATGAAGATGCATTTGTCCGCTTTGGGTTCGAGCTCATTAGGTGAAAACCTTTTTTTCACATAAGCGTCGCAGCCCCAAATATTAAGAAATGGGAGCTTAGGTTTCTATCAAACCATAATTCATACGGTGTCATCTCAACGGATTTAGATGGTGCCCAATTTGAAGTGAATGTAGTTGTCTCTAATGCATAACCCCAAAGCGATAGTGGCAAATCGATAAGAGACATCATTGTATGCACCATATCCAATAGAGCGCGACTATGACGTCCGAACACACCATCACATTATGGTGTTCTAGGTGGCGTGAGTTATGAAACAACTTTCACATTGTCTAAAGTTGTATACCTAACTCGTAACTCAGATATTCACCTCCACGATCATATCACAGACATTTTTATCTTCTTGTCACGATGATCTTAAACTTCACTCTGAATTTGCTTGAACTTTTCAAACGATTCGGACTTGTGTTTCATTAAGTAAATATACACTATATCTACTCAAATCATGAGTGAAGGTAGAAAATAATGATGTCCACCGCACGCTACAAGACTTATTGGATTGCACACATCAACATGTATCATTTCCAATAAATCACTTGCCCGCTCCATCAAACCAGAAAACGGGGTCCTTAGTCATCATGCCCAAGAGGCATGGTTCGCATGTCTCAACCGATTCAAAATCGAATAAGTCCAAAGATCCATCAGCAAGGAGTTTCTTCATGCGATGTATACCAACATGACTTTCAGGGGCAGTGCCACAAGTATGTGGTACTATCATTATTAACTTTGCATCTTTTGGCATCAATGTTATTAACATGTGTATTACTACGGTCAAGATTCAACAAACCATTCTCATTGGGTGCATGACCATTGAAGGTATTATTCATGTAAACAGAATAACCATTATTCTCTCACTTAAATGAATAACCGCATTGCAATAAACATGATCTAATCATGTTCATGCTTAACACAAACACCAAATAACATTTATTTAGGTTTGTCACTAATCTTGAAGGTAGAGAGAGCATGCGATGTTGATCACATGAACCTTGGAAACATTTCCAACACATCGTCACCTCACACTTAGCTAGTATTCGTTTATTTTGTAGCTTTTATTTCGACTTACTAACATTTAGCAACCGAACAGATATCCAATACCCAGGTGCTACTAGGAGTACTAGGAAGGTACACATCAATAACACATATATCATATATACTTCTGTCGACGTTGCCAGCCTTCTTATATTACCAAGTATCTAGGGTTGTTCCGCTTCAGCGACCGCTCTCCTCATTATAGAAGCACTTAGTCTCGGGTTTGGGTTCAACTTTGGGTTGCTTCACTGGTGCAACAACTGACTAGCCATCCATGAAGTTTCCCTCCTTGCCCTTGCCCTTCTTGAAACTAGTGGTTTTACTAACCATCAACACTTGATGCTCCTTCTTGATTTCCAGCTTTGCGGTGTCAAACATCGTGAACAGCTTGGGGATCATCATTTCTATCCCTGGCATATTATAGTTCATCTTGAGGCTCTAGTAGCTTAGTGATAGTGACTAGGAGAATCACTATATTATCTGGAAGATCAACTCCCACTCGATTCAAGCGATTGTAGCACCCAGACGTAATAAATTATCAAGTAGTCAAAGAATCTTGTTCAACGATAGAGCTATTCTCCTTCATCTTGCAGGCAAAGAATTTAGTTGGAGATCTCATATCTCACAACACGGGCACGACCCTGAGATCCCAATTTCAGCTCTTAGAACATCTCATATGTTCCGTGACGTTCAAAACGTTTCGGAGCCTCAATTCTAAGTCGTAATGCATGACGTAATAAACTATCAAGTAGTCATCGGAACGTGCCTGTAAGATATTCAAATGGTCCAATTAGAATGCTCGCAATAATGTTCCAATGGTCCAAAAAATCCCTCCATTCCTCAAACCCGTGTTCTAGCTCATTTTACTACCATTTTCGATCTCCTTGCTTAAAGATCCATTTGCAATACTGTTTTAGGGGATTTCTCACCGATATGTAACTCCTCCAACGGTCCAATTAGTTTTTGTTCTAGTGCCTTATGTATTGCAAATTTTTGCTGTTATGGTGACCTTGTTCTTGAGCTTGCATGTCAAATTTGTATGGTCCCAAGTAGTTTTGATGCATGATATAGTCTCTAGGCACTTGAGGGAGTAGTTGCTATGAGTTTTGTTTGGTTTTGTTCACCTTCATTTTAGTTCACTAAAAATTTCAGAATTTTTCAGAAATGTTGAGAAGGTTACTAAGAGGTTCTTCAAGCCGGGGTTCTAAGGGCTATGAAAATGAAACGAAGGAAAAACCCAAATATAATCTTCCTCGCATCGCAGAAATCCGACCATGTGAATGGCCGTGTGACACATTCTTGAGGGCAGCTGGACTTTATGAAGATTTCTATTATTTGGCTGAGAATGCAGGCATCACCCACTTCCTCAATGATAACTGTGACCAGTACCTCTTGCTCACTATAACCGTTGTGCAAATTTTTCACTTTCATCCTAGGGAAGACCCTCCTACAGTAGAATTTCACTTGTATGATGTGCCTAAGAAAATGAACCTTTATGATTTTTGCAAAGTTTGCAAGATACCCTATGAGGGCAGCATCAGGGAACCATGTTCTCGAGACATGGAGGATTTTATTTCCACGGTCACTGTAGGAGAAGAGAGAGGCGTGTCAAAGGCAAGAGAAGCTAGTTTACATTTTTCGTGTGATACGCTATTATTCATTATTTGCGGGAAGATGTTTAGTTGGTCATTGGGAGAGTGGAAGCCTTAGTGCCCCTGACCTCGTTATTTTGCGCCATGCTTTATTTGCTGATAAAACCTTTAGTCTGGGCTCTATGGTGGCCCAATGGTTGAACACCAACCATTCAAAGGGCCCCATATTCGGAGGTATCTATGCATCTCGTTTAGCTAAACATTTTGAGATACCCATTAGGCTTCACGAGAAATATGAGAGGCTGATGCCCGCGAAGTTTTTAGATTATGACCGTATGGTAGCCCATGATGTTATTAAGAAGAATGATGATACGAGGCTGCTTTACAATTTAGTATTTAGTCAGGGTACTTGTGAGATTATTACTCTGCCTGCTTCTTCTCTGTTTGACATTCATTCAGGCAGGTACACTGTTATGCCCGATGACATCTACCGATATTGGGGTTTGTCGCAACCCCCAGCACCTGAGGAGGCACCGGCCCTTGATCCATATCAGGTCCTGTTTTTCAGTGAGAGCCACAGGAGGTCACTAATCAGTGGAACCCTCAGTGTCCTCCGGAGTATCCCGAAGAATATTATTTCCAGCCATGGCCCTAGACCAACTTAGGCCAAAAGCCTAAGCTTGGGGGAGTACGTATTTCTCATCGACATTACATTCATGTTCACACACTTATTTTAGTTGTCGGTGTTCATACTTTTTCATTGTACTATCCATGGTTGTTTATTTTCTTCTTTATGCTTTCTTCTTGTGTGTTTAATTAACTTTGAGGAAAATACAAAAAATATTAGTTCTAGCTTTATTTACTAGTTGCTTAGTTGTAGCATTAAAGAGAAAACCCCAAAAGATTTCTCGTTCTTCTTTTTGCTTGTGGGGAGCTTGCCCGAGTAAATAATTTTCCTTTGTTTTCTTCGGGTCATAAGGAGAACATGCTCCCTTGGTGGTTTTGATAATTCATGACAACATACATTGTCTCTTGGACTAACACCTCTATCTAGTGTATTTCAGAGAATAGTCCATGGAGAGTTGAGTTGGCAAAGGATTGTGGAGATTGTGGAGTTACCCCAAGATGCAAGGAAATCGGTTGGTCAAGCTTCAAACAAGAGGACTCTACATTTTACATTTGTGAGAAATCACTTTGAGTCCATAGGAAAGCCAATACTATTAAAAGGGGGTAAAGTTTTGATGGTGAACAATATGCTCAAACGCGCACAAGGGATAGTCACCAAAACATCCACAAACTCTCGCACCAAAGTATGTCCAAAGCCAAATATGCAAAATCAGTGCAACCAACATTCCTATCCCAGTGCCACCGATTCCAAACCCTAGACAGACTCAACCAAACCCTAACCCTTCGGTACAACCAACACTGCTTTCGGTGCCACCAAGTTGGGTTGCCAACGCTCTGTAACGCAAGTTCACGTTTTCGGTCCGTTCGAAAATGTTGAATCGGCGTCACCGAGTTGAGTTGCCAAAGTTTTGTTACGCAAGTTCACATTCTCCATATGTTCGAGAATGGCAAATCGGCGTCACCGAGTTTGTCAATTCTAACTGTTGGTCACCCTGTCGGTAGAACCGAGATCCATATATCGGTCCCTCCGAGATTCAAAAGTTGCCACTTTTGGTCACTTTGGTACCACCGAGATTCACACATCGGTGTCACCGAGTTGGTCCTTTTGTGTGTAATGGTTGGATTTTTGCGGATGCCTATATATACCCCTCCACCACCACCTACTTGAAACAGAAGCACTCAGAACTATTCCACACCTATCATACTTAGTTTTCTGAGAGAGAACCACCTACCCTTGTGTTGGGATCAAGATCTTCCACTCCAACCATATGGATCTTGGTTTCTAGCCTCCCCAACTTGCTTTCCACCAATCCCATCTCTTCTACCAAGCCAAATCTGTTTGAGAGAGATTGTGTGTTGAGGATTCTATCATCTTGAAGCACAAGAGCAAGGAGTTCATCATCATTACCGAGCCTATTACCTTTTGGAGGGTGGTGCCTCATAGATTGGTTAGGTGTCGCTTGGGAGCCTCCTACTTCGTGTTGTGGAGTGAACCAAGAAGTTTGTAAGGGCAAGGAGATCGCCTACTTCGTGAAGATCTACCCATAGTGAGGCTAGTCCTTCATGGACAGAAGCTGTCATGGTATAGTCAAGGTTGCTTCTTCGTGGAACCCTCTATGGGTAGAGCCCTCCATGGACTATCGCGACCGTTACCCTCCGTGGGTTGAAGACTCCATGCACGTGGACGTACGATAGCACCACCTATTGGAACCATAGGAAAAATCCTTGTGTCTCCTATTGCGTTTGATCTACCCTTCCCATCTCTTTACTTCATGTGCAATGTCTTTACTTTCCGCTTCCATACTTGTAGACATTCATGTGTAGGGCTAGTAGGTTTACTAGATTTTCTAAAATGTGCCAACCAATTAACTTGGGAAAAGGTTAGGTTTTAAATTTCTGCTAGTAGTCTATTCACCCCCCTCTAGACATCCCACTCTTGATCCTACAAGTGGTATCAGAGCTTTGGTCTCCATTGCTTCGGTTTAGTCACCGTGGAGGAAGATGGATGTGTCTAGAGTAGAGAGTCTGAGTTGTAGAGTACCCATTCTTGATGGAGAGTATTATAGTCAACGGAAGTATGCCATGATTGATATAATTGATAAATTCCATTTGAAAAAACACATTAAAAATCCCTATGTGCTCCCGATTGATGAATTGCATACCACACACGAAGAGGAAATTAACATGCTTGGTAACCTAAGAACCGTCAATCTTATTGTTAGAGTTTTACCAAGATTCGTGCTTTCTCAATTGAAGAACTTTGCATGTGCCTATACCTTGTGGACTGATTTGGAGAAACGATATCCAAATCTTTCCTTAGGAAATCTTGATGAAATTCTTCATAAAACTGTTGCTTTTCACAAAATGAAGCCTAGTGATCCAAACTTTGATAAATGCCTGTTTGAGCTTCGTGATCTTATGCGTGCTAAAGGAGATGTCACCATTAGCAACAAAATTATCTTTGAAGCCATTCACATTCATAAACTTGAGCATTGTCATGATCACTATTCTAATGAACCTCTTGTTCTTTATGACGAGGATTTCCCACTTGATGATGACAATGTGGAACATGGCTACTATGAAAAAGATGAGTTGTTCGACATAGAGCATGAGAATATCATGAAGAATCTGAGTCTTATGGCAAACTTTAAGGATTACATGTCCGGAGGAAAAGAGTGTATTCTCGACAGCGGATGTACGGATCATATGAATGGTGATAAAGACATGTTCCAGGAGATCACGCCTAATCAAGGCCCTCGATGGTACGTGACCTTTGGAGACAACTCTAAGGGTAAGGTGCTTGGACTTGGTAAGGTTGCCATATCCCATGATAGCTCTATTCAAAATGTTATGCTTGTTGAATCCCTTGGTTACAATCTTCTTTCCATATCTAGAATTGCCGACTTCGGTTTCAATGTTTTATTCACGAATGTAGATTGCCAAGTGTTTCGTCATGATAATCATAAAATGGTCTTTACCGGTTTCCGTAGAGGTGATCTATACATTGTTTATTTCACTAAGAGATCCCAGCCTTCCACTTTCTTAATTGCAAAATCTTCTAAAGGTTGGCTTTGGCATAGAAGACTTGGACATGTAGGCATGCACAATCTAGATAAGCTAATCAAAGGTGATCATATACTTGGTGTTAAAGATGTTATCTTTGACAAAGATAGACTTTGTAGTGATTGTCAAGCTAGAAAGCAAGTGGGTGGAAGTCATCCCATTAAGAATATCATGACTACTAGGAGACCACTCGAGTTACTTCACATGGACCTTTTTGGTCCTAATGCTTACAAGAGTCTCAGTGGAAATTCCTATGGTCTAGTTATAGTTGATGGGTTTTCCAGATTTATGTGGGTATTCTTTCTTGATGATAAGTCGCACAAAAGATCTTCAAGAACTTTGCTCGCAAAGTGCAAAATCAATTTGAAGTGAAGATGAAGAAGGTTCGGAGCGACAACAGATCGGAGTTCAAGAACACCCGTGTGGATACCTTTCTTGACGAAGAAGGTGTCTCACATAAGTTCTCGGCTACATACACACCTCAACAAAATGGAGTTGTTGAGAGGAAGAACCGGACGCTCGTTGGGATGGCAAGAACGATGCTTGACGAACACAAGACGCCAAGACACTTTTGGGTAGAAGCCGTTGAAACAGCATGTCACTCCACAAACCGACTTTACTTGCACAAACTTCTCGGTAAAACGGTATACAAGCTACTCACCGGTAACAAACCCCAAGTCGGATACTTTCGGTTATTTGGCTCAAAGTGCTACATTCTTGACAAGCATCGTCGTACTAAATTTGCTCCTAAATCTCATGAAGGATTCCTACTTGGTTACGGATCAAACTCTCACACTTACCGTGTCTACAACAACTTCACTCAAAAAGTTGAAGAGATGGTAGATGTGAAGTTTGACGAATCTAATGGTTCGCAAGTCGAACAATTGCCAAATGATGTAGGTGATAAAGACCCTTCGGAAGCTATTTTAGATCTACCCATTGGCAAGATTCGTCCCATGGAGGTGAAGGAAAGCACTTCATCAACTCAAGTGGAAGCCCCTACTTCACGTCAAGGTGAACTTCAACACGACATGGAGGCATCCACGAGCGGTACACGGCGAGATGACGAAGAGGAGGAAGTGCATCATGAAGATCCACCACAACCACCTTCACCACCACTTCAAGGGAATAACACCTTCAACAACAATGAAGATGAAGGAGATGATGATGAAGAAGAAGAAACTCCACCATCCAACAATTGGAAGCTGACCCGAGTTCGAGCTCAAGTGACCAAGAACCATCCCCTAAACCAAATCTTTGGTGATATACAAACAGGGAGAATCACTCGCTCTAAAACCCGTCTAGCTAACTTTTGTGAGCATTATTCTTTCATCTCTAGCAATGAGCCTTTGAAGGTAGAACAAGCTCTTGAAGACGCGGATTGGGTGAATGCTATGCATGAAGAGCTTCACAACTTTGAGAGGAACGAAGTGTGGACACTCGTGGAGAAGTCCAAAGACGAACACAACATCATCAGAACCAAATGGGTGTTTCGGAACAAGAAAGAAGAAGATGGTCAAGTCGTGCGCAACAAGGCTCGTCTCGTATCCCAAGGATATACACAAGTCGAAGGTATGGACTACGGTGAGACTTATGCCCCCGTCACTAGACTTGAAGCTACCCGTATTCTTCTTGCTTATGCTAATCACCATGATATCACTCTTTATCAAATGGACATCAAAAGTGCATTTTTAAATGGTGAAATTGAAGAAGAGGTTTATGTTAAGCAACCACCTAGTTTTCTGAATCCTAAGAAACCTAATCATGTTTACAAGCTTCGCAAAGCTCTTTCTGGTCTTAAGCAAGCCCCTCGTGCTTGGTACAAATATTTAACGGAGTTTCTCATTGAAAAAGGTTTTGAAATTGGTAAAAATTGATGCAACCTTGTTCACTAAGAGAGTTAATGGAAAATTATCTATGTGCCAAATCTATGTGGATCATATTATCTTTGGCTCCATTAACCCTCAGTTTAGTGAAAGATTTGGAAGGTTGATGTCCGAGAAGTATGAGATGTCTATGATGTGTGAGCTGAAATTCTTTCTGGATTGCAAATCAAGCAATCAAGAGAAGGAACTTTCATCTCTCAAACTAAGTATACCAAGGACTTGATAAATAAGTTCAACATGCAGGATTGCAAAGGTATGAAAACTCCTATGCTGACTAGTGGACATGTTGACCTTACCAAGGAAGATGAACCGGTTGATCAAAAGGTTTATCGCTCCATGTTTGGTTCATTGCTATATCTATGTGCATCTCGTCCCAACATTAGGCTTAGTGTTTGCATGTGTGCTAAATATCAAGCTGCACCTAAAGAGTGTCATCTTTTGGCTATGAAACGTACAGTGAGATACTTGATACAAACACGAAACTTTGGCATTTTTTACCCCAAGGGATCTTCTTTTGATCTTGTTGGCTATTCCGATTCGGACTACACCGGTGACAAGGTTGATAGAAAGTCCACCTCGGGTACTTGTCAATTTTTAGGTAGATCCCTTGTGTCTTGGTCTTCCAAGAAACAAAATGCAGTTTCTCTATCTACTACCAAAGCTAAGTATATTGCTTCTGGATCTTGTCGTGCTCAATTACTTTGGATGCCACAAATGCTTAAGGATTATGGAATCTATGTTAAAAAAGTTCCATTACTTTGTGACACTGAAAGTGCTATTAAAAATTGGATATAATCATGTGCAACATTCTCGAACCAAGCATATACAAGTTCGACATCATTTCATTCGTGATCAAGTTGCCAAAGGAGATATCAATCTTAAGCATGTTTGCACTAACAAGCAATTGGCCGATGTCTTTACCAAGCCACTTTATGAGAAAACATTTTGTCATTCGAGGAGTGAGTTGAACATCATTGATTCTTCAAACTTGAGCTAGACTCACTCGGTTGCAAGAAAGGGCATAAGCTATTTTGTCATTTCCATGATGCCATAACTCTTTGACATATGCCATGGAATTCTATGCTCCCTTGTATTGCATCTAACTTTTTGTAGGTACTTGGAAGAATTTCATTCCACAAGATTGTCTTCAACTCCAATCATAAGCAATCTTGTCATTACCAAGTAACCACAACTCTTCTCGATGATGGAAGGAAGAAGACAACAAAAATATATCCTTGACATATACTTGATCTTAGTTGCAAAATCTTGAGTAATATCATGTCATTGGATATATTCATTGTTCTTCCTTGCATAACTAACCTTTGTAGGTGACTAGTGTACTAGAACGAGAAGGACTGCTTCAACTTCAAGATGATCTTCATCAATCTGTAGCATCCTCAACAAGTTCACCTATGAGTAACGTCATCAACATCATTCAAAGGTATGTACTCATATCCTTGAAAAGGCTTTACTCCAATACATGGGCTAAAAGCAAGTCAAGTGATATGAAGACATCAAAATGCTTAATCGAAAAATGGTAACCCCATTTTGAGCTTAACGTAGAGTATGACCTATGATCAAGAATTCTTGCTTGGCTCCTAAGTCGATATACTCTAATATAGGTGACTTCGTCACCGCCCATCATTTAGTTAAGATTCTTACGTGGTTTGCTCTCTATTTTCATGATCTCTTGTAACCACTCAAATCTTATCTAATTGATGCTCTTTCTAAATTCTTTTTCGCATTTTCTTCCTAAAACTATTTTGTTTATCTCTGTGAAAATAGTACCTTGGTTTCTCTTTCGAAGTCACCGATATAGATAACTCGGTTCTACTGATACTGCAGATAAGATGCACTATACAATCACGGTGCCACTGACTTATTTATCTCAGAGTCACCGATTTTCTTTATTCTCTAAATTTGTGTTTGATTCTGTTCTTGTGATCCTCTTTTTCCAAACAAAAGGGGGGAGAACAAACAATATTTTGAGGGAGAAATTCTTTATTCAAGGATCCCCAGTTCCAAGGAGAAGAAAACCAATTTGCAGAAGGAGCAAATCTAAGTGATGTGCTTCTCAAAGTCTTCATCGCATCCATGCATATCTTTATTTGAAGATTTGATTGTATGTTGTCACCAATTACCAAAAAGGGGGAGATTGAAAGCACAACATGCTCCCTTGGTGGTTTTGATAATTCATGACAACATACATTGTCTCTTCGACTAACACCTCTATCTAGTGTATTTCAGAGAATAGTCCATAGAGAGTTGAGTTGGCAAAGGATTGTGGAGATTGTGGAATTACCCCAAGATGCAAGGAAATAGGTTGCCAAGCTTCAAGATAGAGGACTCTACATTTTACATTTGTGAGAAATCACTTTGAGTCCATAGGAAAGCCAATACTATTAAAAGGGGGTAAAGTTTTGATGGTGAACAATATGCTCAAACGTGCACAAGCGATAGTCACCAAAACATCCATAAACTCTCCCACCAAACTCTGTCCAAAGCCAAATGTGCAAAATTGGTGCAACCAGCATTCCTATTCTGGTGCTACAGATTCCAAACCCTAGACAGACTTAGCCGAACCCTAACCCTTTGGTACAAACGACACTGCTTTCGGTGCCACCGAGTTGGGTTTCCAACGCTCTGTTACGCAAGTTCACGTTTTTGGTCCGTCCGAAAATGTTGAATCGGCGTCACCGAGTTGAGTTGCCAAAGTTCTGTTATGCAAGTTCACATTCTCGGTCTGTTTGAGAATGGCGAATTGGCATCACCGAGTTTGTCAATTCCGGTCGTTGGTCACCGTGTCGGTAGAACCGAGATTCATATATCGGTCCCTCCGAGATTCAAAAGTTGCTAGTTTTGTTCACTTGTGTACCACCGAGATTCACACATCGGTGTCACCGAGTTGGTCATTTTGTGTGTAACGGTTGGATTTTTGGAGATGCCTATATATACCCCTCCACCACCACCTAATCGAAAGAGAAGCACTCAGAACTATTCCACACCTATCATACTTAGTTTTCTGATAGAGAACTACCTACCCTTGTGTTGGGATCTAGATCTCCACTCCAACCATATGGATCTTGATTTCTAGCCTCCCCAACTTGCTTTCCACCAATCCCATCTCTTCTACCAAGCCAAATCTGTGTGAGAGAGATTGTGTGTTGAGGAGTCTATCATATTGAAGCACAAGAGCAAGGACTTCATCGTCATTACCGAGCCTATTACCTTTTGGAGGGTGGTGCCTCCTAGATTGGTTAGGTGTCGCTTGGGAGCCTCCTACTTCGTGTTGTGGAGTGAACCAAGAAGTTTGTAAGGGCAAGGAGATCGCTTACTTCATGAAGATCTACCCATAGTGAGGCTTGTCCTTCGTGGACAGAAGCCATCATGGTATAGTCAAGGTTGCTTCTTCATGGAACCCTTCGTGGGCAGAACCCTCTGTGGACTATCGCGACCGTTACCCTCCATGGGTTGAAGACTACATGCACATGGATGTACGATAGCACCACCTATCGGAACCACGGGAAAAATCCTTACGTCTCCTGTTGCGTTTGATCTGCCCATCCCATCTCTTTACTTCATGTGCAATGTCTTTACTTTCCTCTGTCATACTTGTAGACATTCATGTGTAGGGCTAGTAGGTTTACTAGATTTGCTAAAATGCTCAAATCTGCTAACCAATTAACTTGGGAAAAGGTTAGGTTTTAAATTTCTGCTAGTAGTCTATTCACCCCCCCC
The DNA here is from genome assembly GCA_022496015.1 of Hordeum marinum. Classification (NCBI taxonomy): domain Eukaryota; kingdom Viridiplantae; phylum Streptophyta; class Magnoliopsida; order Poales; family Poaceae; genus Hordeum; species Hordeum marinum. Next base: position 501,219,515 of record CM039678.1, on the reverse strand, counting down.
CCTCTAGACAACCCACTCTCGATCCTACACTCTCATATGCACTATTGTTTATCTTACAAAGAGCCCATATTGCCTTGTCTTATCCTTTAGTCTATTGTTTGCAGATTCCAGCTTAGTTTAATGCATGTGCACTATTATTATTATTCACATCGTTCGGTCATGCAAGTGAAAGGCAATAATGACGATATTTGATGAAAAGATTGAGATGGAGAAAAGCTGGTATGAACTCAACCTATCTTGCTTTTGTAAATATGATTAGCTCATCGTTCCGAATTCAGTACATTATGGGTTGAACATGCTTGCAATGATAATTAGAGATTATAGTTATTCATGCCATGCTTAATTAGCTAAGAGTGGATAATGGTTCGTCTTGAGTGCCAACACGCACATTAAAATGGTTGTGATGTTGTATGATAGAATGGTATCCTCCTGTGGATGATTCAAGTGGCTTGACTTGGCACATGTTCATGCATGTAGTTGAAACAAATCAACATAGACTCCACGACATTTATGTTCATAGTGAATTATATCCTACTCATGCTTGCACTCAATGTTGGTTAATCTCAAGGCATGTTGATGACGGTGTCGCTCTCTAGTTGGTCGTTCCCAGTCTTTTGCTAGCCTTCACTTGTACTAAGCGGGAATACTGCTTGTGCATCCATCTCAATAAACCCAAAGTTGTTCCATATGAGTCCACCATATCTACCTATATGCGGTATTCACCCGCCGTTCCAAGTAAATTTGCATGTGCTAAACTTTAAACCTTCAAATGAACTTTCTATTTTGTATGCCCAAATCGCTCATCTGGCGACAGGGGGCTATCAGTATCTTCCATGCTAGGTTGGTTATTCTCACGATATGTGTTGATTCACTATCATTCACGAGAAAGTGGCTAGTAATCGGGATGCCCAGTTCCATGCTCAAAATAAAAAGCAAAATATAATTAAAGAAAACTCCCCCAAGATTGTGTTTGTATGGGCAGTACCCGTGAATTCGGCCCGCCGTGGCGTGTGACTAATTGGTGGAGGGGGAGTAAAATTTTTACCATTTTGTTTGGGAACCGCCTATAATGTATCTAGCATGGAAGATATTGAAAACCTCTTGGTCGTTATGTGAGCAACGAAAGCATACCACTCCAAAATCATTACCTATCTCTGTTTTAAAAGCTTGAGCTCTGGCACCTCTGCAAATCAATTCTTCCCTCTGCGAAGGGTCTTTCCATTTACTTTATTCTTGAGTCATCATCCTCTTATAAAAAGCACCAGTTAGAGAGCTCCATTGTCATGTGTATGCCTTGCTATTAATTGATATTGAGTATGAGCATGACCGGATCTCTCTCATAGTGAATTACAATGTTTAGCTAGTCCTTGTTCTCCAGAGGTGCTCTGCATTTATGTTTTGCGGTCTTAGAAAGGGCTAGCGAGATACCATTATGTCATATTGTATCATGATTGTTTTGATAAAATTGTTGTCATCTGAGACTTGTTATTATTGCTTGATAGTTGATTATGTCATTGCTATGAGTAAATGTGAGACCTAAGTGTTATTGTGAATGTGGTTAGTTTATAATCTTTGCTAAAAATCTGAACATAAGTTAGACATATTTACAACATCAAGATCAAACAAAGTTTGTAGAAGTTTTTCTTTATCACTTTTAGTTTATCAACTGAATTGCTTGAGGACAAGCAAAGGTTTAAGCTTGGGGGAGTTGATACGTCTCCAACATATCTGCTTTTCCAAACTCTGTTGCCCTTGTTTTGGACTCTAATTTGCATGATTTGAACGAAACTAACCCGGACTGACGATGTTTTCAGCAGAATTGCCTTGGTGTTATTTTTGTGCAGAAATAAAAGTTCTTGGATCATCCTGAAAATTTATGGAGAATATTATTAGAATTAATAAAAAATATTGGCGAAAGAATCAACTGCAGGGGGCCACCACCTGGCCATAAGCCTGGTGGGCGCGACCACCCCTTAGGCCGTGCCAAGCTGGCTTGTGGGCCCCCTGCTGCTCCTCCGACCTCATTTCCACTCCTATATATTCTTATTCGGAGAGAAAAAATAAGAGAGAAGATTTCATCATGTTTCACGATACGGAGCCGTCGTCACCTCCTGTTCTTCGTCGGGAGACCAGATCTGGAGTCCGTTTTGGGCTCCGGAGAGGGGAAATCGATGCCCTTGTCATCACCAACCATTCTTTATCACCAATACCATGATGCTATCCACTGTTCGTGAGTAATCTCATCGTAGGATTGCTGGACGGTGATGGGTTGGATGAGATTTATCATGTAATCGAGTTAGTTTGGTTAGGGTTTGATCCCTAGTATCAACTATGTTCTGAGATTGATGTTGCTATGACTTTTCTATGCTTAATGCTTGTCACTAGGGCCCGGGTGACATGATTTCAGATCTGAACCTATTATGTTTTCATGAATATATGTGTGTTCTTGATCCTATCTTGTAAGTTGTAGACACCTATTACGAGTTATGATCCGCATCCCTAGGGTGACAATAACTGGGATTCTTTTTGGAGATTACCATAGTTTGAGGAGTTCATGTATTCACTAAGTGCTAATGCTTTGGTCCGGTTATCTATTAAAAGGAGGCCTTAATATCCCTTAGTTTCCAATACGACCCCGCTGCCACGGGAGGGTAGGACAAAAGATGTCATGCAAGTTCTTTCCCATAAGCACGTATGGCTATATATGGAATACATGCCTACATTACATTGATGAATTGGAGCTAGTTCTGTGTCACCCTATGTTATAACTATATGATGAATGCCATCCGACATAATTATCCATCACTGATCCATTTCCTACGAGCTTTCCATATATTGATCTTTGCTCAGTTACTTTTTCGTTGCTACTGTTACAAACATTACAAATTGCTACTATCACTTGCCACCGTTACCGTTATTACCATATTAATTTGCTACTGAACACTTTGCTGCGGATATTAAGTCTTTCAGGTATGGTTGAATTGACAACTCAGCTTCTAATACGAGAGAATATTCTTTGGCTCCCCTTGTGTCAAATCAATAAATTTGGGTTGAATACTCTACCCTCGAAAACTCTTGCGATCCCCTATACTTGTGGGTTATCAGCCACCCCGTGCACCCTCCGGACTCCGTTTTCTTCTAGTACACACCTTTAGGTCGGTAAAAATTCAATATATAATCTCCCGAAGGTTTGGATCTTCGTATGACAACAATACCTCCTGTTTCCGTTTTGAGCTGTTTTCTGCAACATATTTAGAGCAATATGTCATCCTTAGAGTCCGATGGGGAGCGCTATGTATCGCATTACCTTGCCAATCCCAATCTCTATGGGGACCTAGATCCTTATGGATTATTCTCAGAGGAGGAACAAGAAAGCAAGTATGAGGAAGAAAGCTCGGATGAAGAAGAGATCCCTCTACCTCAAGCCTCCCAAACACATGGAGAAAACCCAATGTTCTATTTATCCCTTGTCGTTTTCTGCCGGAGAGCGAGCAAGAATTATGTCAAAGGATATTGAATCTTGAGCAGGAAGTTGACGATCTAAGGGAACAAAATTTTATGCTTAAGAGGAAACGAAGCAAGCTTAAAGATTCTTCTCCACCACCCCCACCACCTCCGAAGAAGGGCATCTAAGCGCATGGGTATGGGCACTCCCCTTGGCTTGTGCCAAGCTTGGGGGAGGTGCACCGGTATCGTATCACCATCAAATCTTTTACCTTTGTCATTTTTCTAGTTTGATCCTTTTTGTTTTATCTTGATCTAGTATAATAATGTTTTAGTATGATCTAGCTTTGAGTTTTTCATTATGTTCCCCTTATATAAGCGAGTCCGAGAGTTCTATAATAAAAATTAGTTTTGATGTGAGGGATTTGCTTGCTTGCTATGATCTTGAGAAAATAAATAAGAAATAAAAGAAGAGTAGAATAAAAGCAAAGAGTATATATGATGATCTTATGGGGAGTGATGACTTCACATATAAGAAGTATGTCGATTGAAATTTGTTGGGAGTTGACAAACATAGCGATTGGTCATTGGTGCAATTAAAAGGAAGTAATAAAGAAGGAGAGGTGCACATATAAATATATTATCTTGGACATCTTTTATGATTGTGAGCACTCATTAAAATATTATATGCTAAGAAGTTGATGTTGGACAAGGAAGATACTATAATGGGTTATGTTTGCTTATTTCCGAATAGAAGTTATATGGTTATAGATCCTCCAACATGTAGTGCTTGCTTCCACCTCATACTAGCCAAAACTTTCGCACCAAGTAGAGATACTACTTGTGCATCCAATCACCCTCAACCCAGTTTTGCCATGAGAGTCCATCATACCTACCTGTGGATTGAGTAAGATCCTTCAAGTAAGTTGTCATCGGTGCAAAAAGCAATAAGAATTGCTCCTAAATATGTATGATCTTTTATTGTAAGGGAAAATAAGCATTGTACGGACTTGTGATGGTAAAGAAATAAAAGCAACAGACTGCATAATAAAGGTTGCTATCACAAAGGGCAATACAACGCGGCGTTCCTTTGCATTAAGGGTTTGCAAATCCAAAAAAAAGTGCATAACAACCTCTGCTTCCCTCTGTGAAGGGCCTATATGTTACTTTTACTTTCTAGTACTTACCTTTATGCAAGAGTCATGGTGATCTTCACCATTTCCTATATTTCGCTTTTATCTCTTGGAAAGCGCCATGTGTTGGGGAATGATCTAGACATATATATCGACTCGGATGTGGGTGATCATGAGTTATTTCTGTTGACATTACCCTTGAGGTAAATAGTTGGGAGGAAAAACTCTAAGCCCCTATCTTGCTCTGTGTCCAATTGAAGCTTTGACCTCATGACTACTGCATGAGTGTCGGCAATTATGAAAGACTAAATGGTGATTGAGTATGTGGATTTGCTTTACAAGCTCTTATATTGACTCGTTCTGATGTTGCGATAAATTGCAATTTCCTCACTGACTGAGAGCATAGTTTGACAGTTCTCAATAGAGTTCTTGGTTCATACTTTTGTTGGGAGACGTAGTAGTAAATCAAAATTTTCCTACGTTCACCAAGATCTATCTATGGAGAAACCAGCAACGAGAGGGGAGAGATTGCATCTTCATACCTTTGAAGATCGCTAAGCGGAAGCGTTACAAGAACGCGGTTGATGGAGTCGTACTCGCAGCGATTCAGATCGCGGTAGATCCGATCAAGTGCCGAACGGACGGCACCTCCGCGTTCAACACACGTGCAGCCCGGTGACGTCTCCAACACCTTGATCCAGCAAGGAGGAAGGAGAGGTTGGGGAAGGGCTCCAACAGCAGCACGACGGCGTGGTGGTGGTGGAGTAGCAAGGTATTCCGACAGGGCTTCGCCTAAGCGCTGCGGAGGAGGAAGAAGAGAGGTAGGGCTTCGCCGTGAGAGAGAGAGATCAAATCTTGTCTCAAAACATCCAAAACCTCAAGTATATATAGGAGGAGGGACGTGGAGGGCTGTCTTGGCCTCTACTCCAAAGAGGAGATGGCCGGCCGAATTAAAGGGAGAGTCCACCTCCCACAAGGGAGGTGGATCTCCTCCTTTTAAATCCTTTTTGCCTTATCTCCTTATCTCCAGCCGCATGGGCCTTTAGCAAAAGTCTTGCCCAGCCCAATAAGGGCTGGCACACTTTATCTAACAGCCCATGTGGTCCTTTGGTCGTCACACCCCTCCCGGGGGTCATCCGGCACCCTCCCGGCACTCCCGGTACACTACCGATGAGCCCGAAAACTTTCCGGTGACCAAAACTGGACTTCCTATACATCAATCTTTACCTCCGGACCATTCCGGAGCTCCTCGTGACGTCCGGGATCTCATCCGGGACTCCGAACAACCTTCGGTAATCACGTATACCTTTTCCCTATAACCCTAGCGTCATCGAACCTTAAGTGTGTAGACCCTACGGGTTCGGGAGACACGTAGACATGACCGAGACACCTCTCCGGTCAATAACCAACAGCGGGATCTGGATACCCATGTTGGCTCCCACGTACTCCACGATGATCTCATCGGATGAACCACGATGTCAAGGATTCAATCAATCCCGTATACAATTCCCTTTGTCTATCGGTATGATACTTGCCCGAGATTCGATCGTCGGTATCCCCATACCTTGTTCAATCTCGTTACCGGCAAGTCTCTTTACTCGTTCCGTAATACATCATCCCGTGACTAACTCCTTAGTCACATTGAGCTCATAATGATGATGTCTTACCGAGTGGGCCCAGAGATACCTCTCCGTCACACGGAGTGACAAATCCCAGTCTCGATTCATGCCAACCCAACAGATACTTTCGGAGATACCCGTAGTGCACCTTTATAGCCACCCAGTTACGTTGTGACGTTTGTCACACCCAAAGCATTCCTACGGTATCCGGGAGTTGCACAATCTCATGGTCTAAGGAAACGATACTTGACATTGAAAAGCTTTAGCAAACGAACTACACGATCTTGTGCTATGCTTAGAATTGGGTCTTGTCCATCACATCATTCTCCTAATGATGTGATCCCGTTATCAATGACATCCAATGTCCATGGCCATGAAACCGTGACCATCTATTGATCAACGAGCTAGTCAACTAGAGGCTCACTAGGGACATGTTGTGGTCTATGTATTCACACATGTATTATGGTTTCCGGTTAACACAATTATAGCATGAACAATAGACAATTATCATGAACAAGGAAATACAATAATAACCATTTTATTATTGCCTCTAGGGCATATTTCCAACAACTTTATCCTGTGAATGAATTCTTACTCTAGTGTAAGAAATCATCTATCAACAAGTATTGTTGTTCTAAAGATGATCATGATGCCCTCATGCATGTCCGCATTCTATTTTATTGACACCTCTATCTCTAAACATGTGGACATATTTATTGATCTCGGCTTTCGCTTGAGGATAAGCAAGGTCTAAGCTTGGGGGAGTTGATACGTCCATTTTGCGTCCTACTTTTATATTGATATTTATTGCATTATGAGCTGTTATTACACGTTATGGTACAATACTTATGCCTTTTCTCTCTTATTTTACAAGCTTTACATGAAGAGGGAGAATGCCGGCAGATGGAATTCTGGGCTGGAAAAGGAGCAAATATGAGAGACCTATTTTGCACAACTCCAAAAGTCTTGAAAAGTTACGGAGAATTATTTTGGAATATATAAAAAATATTGGGCGAAAGAAATACCAGAGGGGACCCACCAAGAGGTCACAAGCCTGCTAGGCGCGACCTACCCCTAGGCAGGCCCTTGTGGCTTGAGGGCCCCCTGGCAGGCCTCCGGTGCCCATCTTCTGCTATATGAAGTTGACCTGGAAAAAAAATAGAGACCTTTTGGGATGAAGTGCAACCGTCTCGAGGCGGAACTTGGACAGAACCAATCTAGAGCTCCGGTGGAGCTGTTCTGCCAGGGAAACTTCCCTCCCGGAGAAGGAAATCGAAGCCATCGTCATCACCAACGATCCTCTCATCAAGAGGGGTTCAATATCCATCAACATCTTCACCAGCACCATCTCCTCTCCAAACCCTAGTTCATCTCTTGTATCCTATCTTTGTCTCAAAACCTCAGATTGGTACCTGTGGGTTGCTAGTAGTGTGGATTACTCCTTGTAGTTGATGCTAGTTGGTTTACTTTGTGGAAGATCATATGTGCAGATCCTTAATGGTGATTAATACTCCTCTTATTATGAACATGAACATGCTTTGTGAGTATTTATGTTTGTTCCTAAGGACATGGGATAAGTCTTGTTATTAGTAATCATGTGAATTTGGTATTCATTCGATATTTTCATGAGATGTATGTTGTCTCTCCTCTAGTGGTGTTATGTGAATGTCGACTACATAACACTTCACCATTATTTGGGCCTAGGGGAATGCATTGGTAAGTAATAAGTAGATGATGGGTTGCTAGAGTGACAGAAGCTTAAACCCTAGTTTATGCGTTGCTTCGTAAGGGGCTAATTTGGATCCATATGTTTCATGCTATGGTTAGATTTATCTTAATTCTTCTTTTGGAGTTACGGATGCTTGAGAGAGAGGTTAATCATGAGTGGGAAGTTTGTCCAAGTAAGGGCAGCACCCAAGCACCAGTCCACCCACATATCAAATTATCAAAGTAACGAACACGAATCAAATGAGCATGATGAAAACTGGTTTGACAGAAATTCCCATGTGTCCTCGGGAGCGGTTTTCTTTATATAAGAGTTTGTCTAGGCCTGTCCTTTGTTACAAAAAGGATTGGGATACCTTGCTGCAACTTTTCTACACTTGTTACTTGTTACCCGTTATGAATTACCTTATCACAAAACTATCTGTTACCGATAAATTTCGGTGCTTGCGAAGAATACCTTACTGAAAACCGCTTGTCATTTCCTTCTGCTCCTCATTGGGTTCGACACCCTTACTTATAGAAAGGACTACAATAGATCCCCTATACTTGTGGGTCATCAAGGACCTAGGAGAAGATGCTTTCATATTAGGCATCAATATCTATACAGATAGATCAAGACGCTTAATTAGACTTTCACAGAGCACATACCTTGACAAAGTTTTGAAGACGTTCAAAATGGAGCAGTCCAAGAAGGGGTTCTTGCCTTCATTGCAAGGTGTGAAGTTGAGTAAGACTTAATGCCCAGTGACAGCAAAAGATAGAGAGAAGATGAGTGTCATACCCTATGCCTCATCCCTAGGCTCTATCATGAATGCAATGTTGTGCACAAGACCCGATGTCAGCCTTGCCATAAGTTTGGCCGAAAGGTTTCAAAGTGATCCAGGAGTGGAGCATTGGACGACGGTAAAAAAATATCCTTAAGTATCTGAAAAGGACTAAGGAAATGTTTCTCATTTATGGAGTTGATCAAGACCTTGTCATAAAGGGTTACGTCGATGCAAGCTTTGACACTGATCCAGATGACTCTAAGTCTCAAACCGGATACATATTTATTCTTAATGGGTGATACGTCTCCAACGTATCTATAATTTTTGCTTGTTCCATGCTGTTATATTATCATTCTTGGATGTTTTACAATCATGTTACTACAACTTTATATAATTTTTGAGACTAACCTATTAACTTAGAGCCCGGTGCCAGTTCCTGTTTTTTTCGTATTTTGGGGATTTACAGAAAAGGAATATCAGACGGATCCCAAATAGAATAAAAATCTATGGTGAATTTTTATGGACCAGAAGAAGCCCAGGGAGTGTTGGAGTTGGGCCAAAAGACCCACGAGGTAGTGACAAGCCTTAGGGGCACGCCCCCAGGCTTGTGTCTCCCTTGTGGCACATCTTGACTCGTTTCCACCGCCATAAATTCCTATAAATTCCAAAAAACCCAACGCAAAACCTAGATTGGGAGTTCCATCGGCGCAAGCCTCTGTAGCCACGAAAAACCAATTAGGAGCCCGTTCCGGCACCCTGCCGGAGGGAGAAATCATCACCGGAGGCCATCTTCATCATCCCGACGGTCTCCATGACGAGGAGGGAGTAGTTCACCCTCGGTGCTGAGGGTATGTATCAGTAGCTATGTGTTTGATCTCTCTCTCTCTCTCGTGTTCTTGAGATAGCACGATCTTGATGTACCGCGATATTTATTAATATAGATCAATCATATGGAGTGTTTCCCCTCTCTATCTAGTTGTGATGAATTGAGTTTTCCCTTTGAAGTTTACTTATCGGATTGAGTCTTTCAGGATTTGAGAACACTTGGTGTATGTCTTGCGATGGGATATCCGTGGTGACAATGGGATGTTCTATTGATCTACTTGATCTATGTTTTGGTGATCAACTTGCGGGTTCCGTGACCTTGGGAATCTAAGCATAGGGGTTGGCACATGTTTTCTTTTTGACTCTCCGGTAGAAACTTTGGGGAACTCTTTGAAGTTCTTTGTGTTGGATTGAATATAATGAATCTGAAATTGTGTGATGCATATCGTATGATCAAGCCCATGGGTACTTGTGGTGACATTGGAGTATCTAGGTGACATTAGGGTTTTGGTTAATGTGTATCTTAAGGTGTTATCTTAGTATGAACTCTAGGGCTGTTCATGACACTTATAGGGATAGCTCATAAGATTGATCAGAAAAGATAACTTTGAGGTGGTTTCGTACCCTAAAATAATTTCTACGTTTGTTCTCCACTATTTGTGACGTTGGAGTGAAATTTTTGTTGCACGTGAGGAATTTACATCTGATTCAACTATGTTAGTATTGTTGAGAGAACTTGCACTAGTGAAAGTATGAACCATAGGCCTTGTTTCTAAGCATTGCAATGCCATTTTTGCTCACTTTTGTTACTTGCTACCTTGATGTTTTTATATTTCCAGATTACAAAAACCTATATCTACCATCCATATTGCACTTGTATCACCATCTCTTCGCCGAACTAATGCACCTACACAATCTGCCATTGTATTGGGTGTGTTGGGGACACAAGAGATTTCTTGTATTCGATTGCAGGGTTGTTTGAGAGAGACCATCTTCGTCCCACACCTCCCACGGATTGATAAACCTTAGGTCATCCACTTGAGGGAAAATTTCAAGTGTCCTACAAAACCCTGCGCTTGAAGGCGCAACACGAGTCTACAAGAAGACGGTTGTGTAGTAGACATCAAGCTCTTTTCTAGCGCCGTTGCCGGGTAGGTGAGTGCTTGAAGGTATATATTTAGAAAACTACAAAAAATGGAATTGAGGTTGCCTCATATGCTTCATCTTTTTAATGAATTCCATGAAAATGATGGAAAGGAAAATTGTGCTCAAGTATTAGAAGAAGAAGTTATTAAGATGTTTGGCACTAAATCTTTGAGTGATGGGCATGATTGCAATGTCGTTAGTATGAACTATTTTAATATCCATAGTACCAATGATGATTGCACTAGTCATGATAAAAAGACTTATTATAAGCATGCCAATTTTTGTGGAGTGCATAGAGTTTGTCAAGACATGCCTAAAAGGGAAGATAGATTTTGTAAGAGGCACCAGTATTTAGAAACTAAATGGTTGCAAGAGAGGCTATATGTTTGTGCTGAAAGACTTCATATTTCTCGCCGTCCTTGTGAACTTTGCAATGAAAGTGGTCATTTTAATTTCCAATGTGAATTATTTCATGATCGCATTGTGTCCAAAATTGCGATAACCTCATTACCATTGAGCATCATAATGAACTTAATCTATTCTTGGGTTATGAAGAAATGAAACATGAAACTAAGGATGTTCCATCTTGGGCTCTCATGAAAATTATTGATTTTGATCTAAATGAAATATATATGTATTGCATGGTAAATTTCATTGAGAATCCTTATATTGACAATTACTTAAATACAAGAAAACAAATAGAAGAGGAAGAGAATACTAATGAAGGGGAAGAGGTTTCCCAATATCCTCCTATTTTTTCTTTTGATGAATCAGGTAACGAGGAGAAGTTGTTTATTCAACCAACCTCTTCAAAAGGAAGTTTTGAAGAATTAAATAAGGCCACACATAATGTGGTGAAGAATAATAAAATAAGGAAAAGTAAAGGTAAAGAGGTATCTCTCCCAAATAATGTTGCTCCCATTATTGATGGGCCTCATGAGAATGAATCAAAAATAGTTGTACAAGATGATACACTAGAGGATGATTTTGTTATGCCTATTGCTTGTCGTGATAATTATGATTGGGAAGATAATGATACTTCTTATAATCTTGAAAATATTGATGGCACCAACTTGGAGGATGATGATAATAATTGCTATACTATTGATGATGAGACTGATTATGTTTATGATATAGAAAGCCAGAAGCTTGGGGATGCTATGTTTGATGAAAATGACATGTTTGAGAATTTATTTTATGAAATTAATCTTTGTCCCAAGCTTGGGGATGCTATGCTTAATTAATATGATCTTTTTATCCCCCTACTTTGAATGATCAAATTTGTTATAATGATTGCATGCCTCCTACTTATGATGATTATTGTGATGATACTTATGCAATGAAAAATAGTGATGATTACTATTATTATAATTGTCATAATTATTAATATCCTTTTACTAAATATTACTCTTTAAGGGTGTAACCAATTTGTAGTATTCAAGTCTTTTATGATACTCCTACTATTAGTCATGAGAAGAAATTTGCTTATGTGGAGAGTAGTAAAATTTCTATGCTTGTAGATCATGAAAATAATGCTTTATGTGCTGTTTATATTTTGGAATTCCTTCATGATGCTACTGAAAATTATTATGAGGGAGGAACATATGCTTATAGGAATTGCAATAATAACAAGTTTCATCTCTATGTGTTCAAATTCTTGAAGTATTGCTTGTTTTGCCTTCCTATGCTAGATGATTCTTGTTCCCATAAATTGTTTGCACGCAAAATCCCTATGCATAGGAAGTGGGTTAGAATTAAATGTTATTTTCATGAGATTCATGATGTTCTTTTGCAGGTTTCAATTATTATTCCTATACAAGCATCATTTAAATCATCATGCCTAGCTAAAAGGCATTAAAGAAAAGCGCTTGTTGGGAGACAACCCAACACTTTTACCTTCTGTATTCATGTGTTAACATGATTAAGCTACTGTATTAATAATGTTTTGTGTCTTTTATTGTAATAAAGTGCCAAGTAAAGCCTTTGGGATAGTGTGGATACTTGTTTGTTTGATTCTGTGCAAAAACAGAAAGTTTTGCGTCCAGTATATGAATTATATGATTTTACTTGAGAGTCCAAAAATTCTGAAATTTTTATAAAAACTTTATATGAAAATTAATTGAGTTTTCCTAATTGTTCAGAATTTTTAGAGTTAGGGAAGCTTGGTGATCCTTCAGATCTTTATAGACTGTTCTGTTTTTGACAGATTCTGTTTTGCATGCATAGTTTGCTTGTTTCAAGTGTTCCTATAGCTTATATTGAGTAATATACATTGTGGTAATGATCTAATACAGTAGGTATAATGTGGTAACAATTATGAATCTTGTCTTGACAGTACCTAAGTGAATGGTCTATATTTACTACACAAACCCATCTCACAAAGTTCTGTTAAGTTTTGTGTGATTGAAGTTTTCAAGTTTTGGGTGAGACACCAATATGAGGAGAATAAGGAGTGAAAATAACCTAATATTGGGGATGACAAAGGCAACCCAAAAGTAATATTAAAGGAAGACTCACGTGTCTAAGCTTGGGGATGCCCTGGAAGGCATCCCCTCTTTCATCTTCAACACTATCGGTATATCTTACTTGGAGCTATATTTTTATTCGTCACATAATATGTGTTTTTCTTGGAGCGTCAATATATTTTGTTATTTTATGTTAGGTGTTATTTATAATCTTGTTTTTCAATAAAAATTCCAAGAATTTCCTTTAGGATGCTTGCATTGCAAGTTTTGATGAGTGCTGTGTAAAAACAGAAACTTTGGCTGTAGTGTCTGAATTTTAATATTTTACTCGAACTTGGAAAGTTTCTGAAATTTTTACAAAGTATGGTAATATAAATTTTATAGCATTTCCTAAATTTTCATAATTGTTTGAGTTACATAGATACACTGTTTTCATAAATTTCTACAGACTGTTCTGTTTAGACAGATTGCTGTCATAATTTCATTACCTACTTATCCTATAGTTTCCATAGCCGATATTGGTAGATATAAATTGTGGAAATGGTATTATACAGTACATAATGTTTGAAAATTATTATGCAACTTGCCTTGGCAATAAAATAGTTTATTTATTATTATGTGTACTAACCTATCTCAAGAGTTCTTTTTGAGTTTTGTGTGGATGAAGTTCTTGAGAATAGGTGAAACCGTGGTATGGGAGGATTGAACGAGATACAAAAGATCAAGATTGGGGATGCCCAAGGCACCCCAAGTAAATATTTCAAGAACTGCCAAGCATCTAACCTTGGCGATGCTACACATCCCACCTCTCTTCATCAACAATTATCGGTTAGCCTATGTTGAGCCTAAATTTTTGTTCGTTCACATGATGCGTGCTATTCCTGGAGTGCTATTTTTATTTTGCTTGCTGTTTGAATAAAGTACTTAAGATCTTAAAATATTTATTGAGGGAGAGAGATTCCTCACATAGCTCCCTAATTGTTTGACTACTCATATCCTTTCAGAGTAGCTTTTCATTTGCTCATGTGCTTTACTTAAATTTGTTTGAGCTTGTCGAAAAAACAATGGCAATACATGAAACTAGTCCCAAAGTAAAAGATATCCAAGGAGAATATAATAAAAACTTTCATGAAGATCATGGGACAAATTACACTTGATTCTTTGTAATAGTTTTGAAACATGATGATAGTAATATGTGAGTCATGTTAGTGAGTAATTATGCTTAGTAAGAATATTGGTGTTAAGGTTTGTGATTCCCTATGCATGCAAAAAAGTCAATAGTCATGCAATGAAGTTACATCCTACTTGTGGTGCATTATTTGATGTTAGTTATGATCCAATGCTCACTTATGTGATTTTTCGTTCCTCGGTTTGGTTGCTTCTCAATCTATTTGCTAGCCTTCATTTGTACTAAGTAGAAATACTACTTGTGCATCCAAAATCCTTAAATCAAGTTTTGTATTATGAGTCCACCATACCTACCTACATGCGGTATTTCCATGCTGTTCCAAGAAAATTTGTATGTGCCATCTCTAAATCTTCAAAATAAATTTTCTCTTTTGTGTGCCCGTACCGCTCATGAAACGGTGGGGAGTATGCAATATTTTTCCATGCTAAGTGTGTTATTCTCATGATATGTGTTGATTCACTATAATTCACCAGAAAGTGGCTGGTATTCGGGATGCCCAGTCCCATGCTCAAAATCAAATCAAAATATAATGAAACAACCCCCCCCCCCCCGGGAATGTTGTTGGTATGGACGGTACGCGTGGATTCAGCTTGTCGTGGAGTGTGATTGATTGGTGGAGGGGGAGTAAAAAATTTACCATTCTGTTTGGGAACTACCTATAATGTATCTAGCATGGAAATTATTGTGAGCTACTTCGTCGTTTTCATTGACAGGAAAAGCATGCCACTCAAAATATTTTTCTCTCTCAATACAAACCTTGAGCTCTAGCACCTCTACAAATACCTACTTCCCTCTACGAAGGGCCTATCTATTTACTTTATGCAATTTTTATTTTTGCTTTGAGTCTCCATCTTCTCTTATAAGCACCAACTAGGGGGGCACTATGATCGTACTTGAGCATTGGGCATAGCTAATATTTGAGTGTGTTTCATGAATGGATCAATTATTGAACATGATGGGCTAGGGATAAATTTCTTTAATGTTTATATTTTGAAATACATGGTTGCTTGTTGACATGCTTGAGTATTGAAGTCATTATGTTAAAACTAGACTATTACTTTGTATTATTTACGAAGTCCATATGTCCATGCTAGACAAAGAAGAAAAGAATATGATGAACATGTTAGGCAGCATTCCACATCAAGAATTCTGTTTTTATCATTTACCTACTCGAGGACGAGTAGGAATTAAGCTTGGGGATGTTGATACGTCTCCAACGTATCTATAATTTTTGCTTGTTCCATGCTGTTATATTATCATTCTTGGATGTTTTACAAAAATTTTACTACAACTTTATATTATTTTTGGGACTTACCTATTAACTTAGAGCCCAGTGCCAGTTATTGTTTTTTCCATGTTTTTTGGTTTTACAGAAAAGGAATATCAAACGGAGCCCAAAAGGAATAAAACTCTACGGTGAATTTTTATCGACCAAAAGAAGCCCAAGGAGAGTTGGAATTGGGAGAGAAGACCCATGAGGCATTCACAAGCCTCAGGGGCGCCCCCACTCCCTAGGGCATGCCCCCCCAGGCTTGTGACTCCCTCGTGGCCCATCTTGACTCATTTCCACCACCATAAATTCCTGTAAATTCCAATAAAAAACCAACGCAAAACCTAGATCGGGATTTCCGCTGCCGCAAGCCTTTGTGGCCACGAAAAAACAATCGGGAGCCCGTTCCGGCACCCTACCGGAGGGGGAAATCATCACCGGAGGCCATCTTCATTATCCCGACGGTCTCCATGACGAGGAGGGAGTAGTTCACCCTCGGGGCTGAGGGTATGTACCAGTAGCTATGTGTTTGATCTCTCTCTCTCTCTCTCACTCTCTTTGTCTCTCTCTCTCTTTCTCTCTTTCTCTCGTGTTCTTGAGATGGCACGATCTTGATGTACCACGAGCTTTATTAATATAGATGAATCATATGGAGTGTTTCTACTCTCTATCTAGTTCCGATGAATTGAGCTTTCGCTTTGAAGTTTACTTATCGGATTGAGTCTTTAAGGAATAGAGAACACTTGATGTATGTCTTGCAATGGGATATTCGTGGTGACAATGGGATGTTCTATTGATCTACTTAATGTATGTTTTGGTGATCAACTTGCGGGTTCCATGACCTTGGGAATCTATGCATAGGGGTTGGCACATGTTTTCTTCTTGACTCTCCGGTAGAAACTTTGGGGCACTCTTTGAAGTTCTTTGTGTTGGATTGAATATAATGAATTTGAAATTGTTTGATGCATATCGTATGATCAAGCCCACGGGTACTTGTGGTGACATTGGAGTATCTAGATGACATTAGGGTTTTGGTTGATGTGTATCTTAAGGTGTTATCTTAGTACGAACTCTAGGGTTGTTCGTGACACTTATAGGGATGGTTCATAAGACTGATCAGCAAAGATAACTTTGAGGTGGTTTCGTACCCTACAATAGTTTCTACATTTGTTCTCCACTATTTGTGACTTTGGAGTGAACTCTTTGTCGCACGTGAGGGTTTTACATATGATTCTACTATGTTAGTAATTTTGAGAGAACTTTCATTGGTGAAAGTATGAACCCTAGGCCTTGTTTCTAAGCATTGCAATACCGTTTTGCTCACTTTTGTTACTTGCTACCTTGCTGCTTTTATATTTTCAGATTACAAAAACCTATATCTACCATCCACATTGCACTTGTATCACCATCTCTTCGCCGAACTAGTGCACCTATACGATTTGCCATTGTATTGGGTGTGTTGGGAACACAAGAGATTTCTTGTATTTGATTGCAGGGTTGTTGGAGAGAGACCATCTTCATCCTACACCTCCCGCGGATTGATAAACCTTAGGTCATCCACTTGAGGGAAAATTGCCATTGTCCTACAAAACTCTGTGTTTTGAGGCCCAACACAAGTCTACAAGAAGAAGGTTGTGTTGTAGACATCAATGGGGGAGCGATAATGTGGTGCAGTTACATGCAAAGCGTGGTAGCTGATTCTACATGTGAAGCGGAGTATATCGCTGCCTCGGAGGTGGCAAAGGAAGGTGTTTGGATGAAGGGGTTCATGAAAAATCTTGGAGTATTGCCTAGTGCATTGAACCCAATGACTCTGTTCTGTGACAACACTGGTGCCATTGCTCTGGCCAAGGAACCAAGGTTTTACAAGAGGACTAGACACATAATGAGACGCTTCAAGTCCATCCGCGATTACATCAAGGAGGAGGACATAAATATTAGCAAAGTGCAAATGGATCTGAATGTCGCAGACCTATTGACTAAACCTCTTCCAAGGGCTAAACATGATCAACACCAAAACTGTATGGGTGTTAGATTCATTACAATGTAAATCACATAGTGATGTGAAATAGATTATTAACTCTAGTGCCAGTGTGAGGCTGTTTGAAATATGCCCTAGAGGCAATAATAAAGTGGTTATTATTATATTTCCTTGTTCACGATAATCGCTTATTATCCATGCTATAATTGTATTGATTGGAAACTCAATTGCATGTGTGGATACATAGACAACAATGTGTCCCTAGTATGCCTCTAGTAGACTAGCTCGTTGATCAAAGATGGTCAAGGTTTCCTAGCCATAGATATGACATGTGGTTTGATAACGGGATCACATCATTAGGAGAATGATGTGACGGACAAGATGTCGGTGTCAAAACCGGCGGATCTCGGGTAGGGGGTCCTGAGCTGTGAGACTAGAATCGATGGTAACAGGAGACGAAGGAGACGATGTTTACCCAGGTTTGGGCCCTCCTATGGAGATAATACCTTACATCCTGCTTGATTGTATTGATGATATGTAGGATACAAAGTTGATCTACCTCGAGATCGAATAGCTAAACCCTAGATGAGTTGTCCTCCTACAACCTAAAACCCTCCGGCTTATCTATTCGCCAAGGGTACCTAGGGTTTACACATGGACAGTTACATGTCAAAGAGATAAACATGTCTATTCACTACTCCAAACATGGAGGACACGCCATGATTGCCAAAGCTTCCTTCCTAGAGACAGGGCCTTCACTCAATCCAATGTACGATAATCGGCCTAGATAGTCCGGCCCATGAGAAACAGGTCGGCCACCCGAGGACCCCTGAAACCAGGACTCCCTCAATAGTCCCAGAACTAGCCTCCAATGCAAAGGGTCTTAGCTCCAGATTCGCTTGATCAAAATCTTCGGCTTGCGAGGCGAGTTCTTCTCCTGAATCAGTGATCGACCGGGTTTAATTTGGCCTCCGATGACATGTAGTTTTCCCGATCTGTGAATCGCCCAAACTCCATGAATAGCTTAGCCCCGAAGGCCAAGCATCAAGGAGAAAACAGAATTCCCTGACAAACTTTCTGATGAAAGGTCATGGCCCACCACGACCGTCAGACCAGTTGGTAAAACTTGAACCGTGGTCCGAGGCCATTTTCATCAGCACGATCCATCAATGCACAGATCATGCTCCATTTCACATGGAATATGTTTAGTCATGTGCGCTTAATGGCACGCACATCTTGGGAAGTGGAGCGATACGCGGCGTAGCAGAGGGAGGTTAACCAGTGACCAGCCCCATAAGAAGGGGAAAAAACCAAGGCACAACCACGCTCCTCATTCGCATCCTTTGCTTCCCCAATCTCCTAAGCTTCCAGGCCCCAGATCTAGTTTTCCACTCCTTCCTCCTCCAAGCTTGACCATGGAGGGTTATGGCTCCAACGGCAAGTGCGAGGCCTCCACGGTCACCGACCGGGACATTTGGGACCACAAGGACGCCATCTACCTCCACACCAATGTCTACCACCGCGCGCAGGACAAGGGCCAGGTGATTGCTACTCCCAAGCCAAGTGAGAGGGTGGTCTTCATCCCTCACTTCATGTGGGGACTGAGCTTCCCGCTCCATCCCTTCGTGAGGGGACTCATGTTTTTCTACGGCCTCAACTTCCACGACCTCCCGCCAAACTCCTTTATGCATAAATCGGCCTTCATCGTCGTATGCGAGGCCTTCTTGCAGGACGAACCGCACTACAGACTATGGCTTAAGATATTCAATATCAAGCCGAAGTGTGTCGCAGGTGAACACGCAGACTGCGGTGGGGGAGTGTAACACCTTGGTGTCAGTGCTACAGTGATGATGTAATTAAGCTACAATAATGGCGTGGTTAGCAACTAATTATTTTTCTAAGTGGAGTATGATCAAGATGGAATTTCAAATTCCAATTCAAAATCCCATTCAAATGCTCTTTAGTTTCAAGTGACAAATTTAAATCGTCAAACATCAAAGATAAAATGTTGCATGCTTGTGAAATATTCCAAAATAGATAATGTTAAGGAAAACAACATCACAATTAATAACAGTAGCTGAAAGTATTTTTAAATCAATTTAAATTCAAATTGAAAATACAAACAATTTCAAATAATCCCCAAAGTTGTTGTGGACCTTTGGAATAATGCATATTGTTTTGTGTACCATGTCCAACATTTTTGCTAAGGCAAATAGTGGCTAAAAGTATTTAAAACAGAAATTACAAATAACAAAAAAACAGAAAGAAAACAAAAAAAGAAAGAAAAAGAAAAAAAGGGGAAACCCCCTTCCCGACTTGGCCGGCCCCAACCAGCCCAACCCCCCAGCCCACTCCCCACCGTCGCCTTCCTCTGTAGCGACCAGAGCGGTCGCTACAAAGCGCCGGCCACGCCCGTCGCCGCCAGACCAGCTCACCGGCGATGGCGAGGGGATAAGAATGTCCCCCACAGCCTCTCTCTTCATCCCTCGCAACCCTAGATCTCACCTACTCCCTCCCGACGCTCTCTCCCCCGCTCGCCCAAACGCCACCATCGCCATGGCCGACGGGTAGCCGCGGCCACAGCCACACCCGTGCTTCGCCGTCGCGTCCACGAGCTCCGCCGTGACCTCCTCGACCCTCTCGACCATGAGCTCGAGCTTGGGGAGCTCTGTATCATCATCTCCGCATCATCTTCAACCTCGGGACCCGAAGCTCGCCGCCGTCGATTCGATCCACCATGCCTCCCTTGAGCCCACTTGAGCACATCTGCAGGTGCCCAATGAGCTCCGCCTCCCTCTCCTCTTCCCCGTGTGATTAGGCTACCATAGCAAGCCTACCCTCTACTCGAGCTCTGCCATCCTCCGTTGGTGACGTGCTCGTGCCGTGCGTGCCCCTGGCAGCCCGTGCGTGCTATAGGCGCACTCTAGGGCGTCGCCTACGTCGATCTCGCGTGCTAACTAGGTCGGTTTCGCCTCCGTTTGCTCATAGCCATCGCCACCCGAAGTTGTTGCCACCGGCGGAGACGTAGCGCTCGCTACGGCTTGCCGTTGCTCTCCCCGAGGCCTGGGATGGATCAGCGGCTCCTCTCACTTTCGAATGCGCCCGGCCGCGCACTAAATGGACCACAATGGAGCATTTCCGAGCTCGCCGGAGCTTTCAGCCTCGTCCGGAGCTCACTGGCAACTCTCCGGCCCCAGCCACCGATGTGGCACACCTAGGGTCCACCCCAGGGTCACTGCCAACGGGCCCCACGAGCCCCGTTGACTGGGTTGACCCAATCAACATGCTGATGGGGCACCCGTGTGCCACTGACATATGGGGCCCAACACCCCTGTGGAAATGACAGGTGGGCCACCCCTGTCAGGCCACTAATTAATTAGCTAAGTTAATTAAAGTAATTAGATTAACCGTAACGCCTCACTGACGTGTGGGGCCCTCTCTTAATTAAATCAGTTTAGTTTAATTTAATAAACTAGAATATGCATGTGTCCATGACAGGTGGGGCCCACTGGTCAGGTTTGACCCGGCCAGCCCCTGTTGACTGTTGATGCAGTGATGATGTCATGCTCACATCATAAAGCAATTTTTCGAATTAATAATAATCTGTTAAATTCCAAAAATTTATAAAAATTTAGAAAATCATATCTTTTAAACCGTAGCTCAGATGAAAAAAAATTATATATGAAATTTGATCAGGAAAATCCCATGAATCCAAATATGCAATCCATTCGTGTGTCACATGCTCCTAGAATGATGAACATGGAACTTTCCCCTCCAATTTGACTGTTCGATAAATCCGCAGACGCGGGAAATATCGTGAGGTATTCTCCCGCTCCGTCTGATGCGTGTAGTATTGCGTTAGTGCATACCTAGCTCTGCATATTGCCATGTCATGCATCACGGTGCACCTGTTTGCTTTATATTTATTGTTTCCCCCCGCCCTCTTCTCTCCGATAGACCCCAAGACTAACGTTGCTGCCGAGTACGACTATGCCCCTGACGACCAGACTTTTGCAGCAGAGCAGCAAGGCAAGCAAACCCCCTTGAGCATTTCGATATCACCCACCTCTCTCCCTCTTATTCTTGCATTAGAATTTTGCTACTGTTTTATCTGGCTCCTATTCTGATGCATAGCCTATTTTTGATGAACTGCTAATATTTCCGCAATCATAGCAACTGCTTAGTATAGGTTGGCTAGTGAACCCCTAGTGACCCCTTAGTCCCAGTTGCCCCTGCTTCTTCATCGACGCCCCGATGACTCGACGACTCGAAGACTCGAAGACTCGGTCAACTGAACGACAAGCCAGACCCCCCCTCACATCACCACACACCCTCCTTAGTTGTGCGACTCTGCAGTGCTACTATCAAGTACCGAGGGTGACACCTCGTGAAGTACTCATGATGCTAGCCCTGTAGTGTAGCTAGTCGGTCGTGGTTATCGAGGGTGATTCTTCCTTCACTATTCCCAATGATGTCTCCATCGTGCAACCCCTCAAGTGTGGGACCCTCGAGGGTGATTCCTCTAAAGTCCACCTTGACGGTTGCATCGAGTGGGGACCATTGAGGGTGATTCCTCAGTTCCCGTCTTGATGTTATATCCACACAGCTTCTATGACTTGTTAACAAAATACTATGGAAAGATAGGAGATTTGGTGGGATGCGCCGCAAGGCATCCAAAGACTTTATGGGGTGCGCCGGTAAGGCACCCGAGAGTTATTGGCGGGGCGACAGACTAGATATGGTTCGCGCTTGCCCCGCATTAATAAAATGCTAATGGGTTGGGTATTTGATCCGAGTTGGTCATTGACCTTTCACGCACTAAACCTTCACGTGGGAGAAGTTATGGGTGCTCAGCGTCGTTCTATCAGCCGAAGGTCTTCGGACGTCAGCAATCGGAGTGGCGCGTGCCGGATTCGTCTAGAACGCATGGCGCTTGCATTAAAGCATGCTAGGACTGTTTCTGGCCACCCACGCATCGTGCAGGAGTGCAAGGGCAAGTGGGCCCACGAACCTGCGTGCTTAGGAGTAGACCGGCAGGCTCGCCTCTTCGTTGAGTCTAGGTGGGGCGACGCTGTTTTGGATCTCAAGGTCGGGCATTACCCCGAAAAGTGTGTCTAGCCAGAGGTGATCAAGCGTGTTGGAAATGCGGTGCACCCCTGTAGGGATGAATTCAGCTATTTGAATAGCGGTGTCGACGGTAACAGGATGACTTGGAGTTGTACCTTGACCTTATAGAACTATAATTGTGATTTACTTTAAATGAATGTGGCTCCGGGATTGCTTCCTCACAGGGAGTCGAGGAAGAATCTCTGGGCGTGGTTACTTAATAAAATTGGTACAATAATATGACTATATGTGGGTTATCTGTCTTCTATCTTCTAGTGATGCAAGGTGCTAAAGATGCTATTCTTCGATAGGACTAGGCCTTCCCCCCTTTTCTCGCTCTCTGCAGTCAGTCCAGATATAACCCCATTCATTGATAATGATGCATACTTAGTATAGATCTGATGTCAGTCTTGCGAGTACTTTGGATGAGTACCCACCGCTGCTTTGCCTTCTCTTTCCCTTTGATTCAATTCTGCGTTCATACGATGGAGCCCAGGAGATGAAGTACATTGGAGGCGAGTACTACACTACCGCAGGAGCATACTACTACGTGGAGGCGGCCCCCGACCAGCAGTAGGATAGGAGGTTCCCAGACAGGAGGCCTCGCCTCTTTCGATCCATTGTTATGTTTGTGCTAGCCTTCTTAAGGCAAAACTTGTTTAACTTATGTGAGTACTCAGATATTATTTGCTTTCGCTGACTCGTGTTTGTCGAGCTTTGTATTCGAGCCCTCGAGGCCCCTGGCTTGTAATATGAAGTTGTATGATTTTAAATTTGTGTCTAGAGTTGTGTTGTGATATTGATTAGTGAGTCCCTAATCTTGGTCGTCCGCATTGCGTGTATGTTTAGCGTACGGTCGAAATAGGGGGCGTCACAAGTTGGTATCAGAGCAGACTGCCTGTAGGTAGCCCCCTTTCCAACTCCTTGGCCGAAGTTGAGTCTAGTACTTGAAAAACTTTTAATAACAATGGTTGTGTGGCTTAAGGGCCCACATCTCAATTGGGTGGTATTAGGATCTTTTATTCCTCGTCTATACTCTGGGTTCTGGTCTCTCTTCTCTTTCGGGTTAAAGATTTTATTAACTCTAATTCTAGGTTCTAGTAAATACTTCCTCCCAGAGATCCCCTCATTCCAGATGATGGCTTGATTCATCAGAAGACTCCAAAGATGCTCCCTGATGTTCTCCTGAGAACTTGTGCTCATCGCGTTTGCGATTCTCTTCCACCGTCAACCCCTATGGATAACTACATACAACTGTCGTTCGTACCCATTTCCAGTTGCCCTTGTTGTTATAAGGTACATTGAATTATCTTACCGGGGATTCGTTCATCCTCAGTTGTCATTGGTTTAAAAAGAAAATCCTTTGAATTGCTATTTGATCTTACGAAATCCTCAGTAGCCTATTGCTCTTGACCTTTCTCACCTGCTTGCATTATGGTTAATTCCATATGTATAGCAATATTAAGTAAATCCTTTGTGGTTATCATTTGATTTTATTGATTCAACGTGGGTGTGAATGCATTCAATCATCAGTTGTTTATCATAAATTATCCGTCCGGCTCATACGTCTTCCCAAACACGAGTTGGTCATTGACAAATCAACCTTGATTGATTGCACATCCAAGTCCTTTCATCTTACTTCTATTTGACCGGAGCATCGATTTTCGATACACCAAATTGGAAATATTAATTCCCTTGGTTACTTAAGCATTAAAGTATTTGGATGTTCTATGATCTGATGCCTTTCATTCTTCTCCCTCTGATTTGGTACTAATACTCACATCAGGTCCTTTGTGGACTGCCAGACCCATTGTTGAGTTATTATCCGATAGCATCCTTCACTTTCAAATTTTTGTGGTGTTATCATCTGATAAGTGATGCCATTTGTAAATTGTGTCTTCTCCCTCTAATAAGTTGTATCCTATGCTTTTGCAAGCCATGCTTTGCTGTCGAGCATGTGTTAAATCTTGAAGCTTGTGGTATATGTTCCTAAGATGCCCCGATGGGTTGAACCTATGATTTCCTTAATTCATGTGAACTCAACAATTTTCACGAGTCCTACTCTTCTGGTGTTTTGCCGGATAATCTTTCAAAACTACAACTTTATCAAAGGCGAGGTGTAAATGGAAGGTGATGCATTGATGAAGCGGGAGTCGACCTTGAACTTTGTGCTCATGCCCATGGGAGCAATGTTGATCTTATCATAGAAGCTTCTCGTAACGATGAATTTTTCTTGGTATAATTTGATCCAGTACCTGTGATCTTGTCCTTTACCATCGTGGTTCCAACCATGTTATTCAAATTTCATTTCATTCCCAGACAAGTTAAAGTACTTGTCTTGTACAAATCAATACTACAGCCCATCCTTTATTTCTGTTCTACCTCCGGGTATTATCCCTAGTATCTCGAGAATATCGCGGAGCTATATAACTTCTTATGAGATCCTCATCAACTATGATATTTCACTGATTCTGGTTTCCCTCATGGTCTGAGTTGTTGGACAATCAAGGATACTGATATTTGAATGGAGTACACATTGTGAATCAACAACTCTTAGTAATCTTCTCTGATTATGAGTTGTACTCGAGCATGTCATTCCAAGCAGTTAGATGTTGAAGACCGACGATATGCCTTGAATGCATTAAATGAGTCACCTCTTGAAGGGATTGAAAACAATCTAGTTGTCCGGGATTTCCAGTATGTCCTTCCAGAAGAACTTCCACGGATCCCACCTGCTAGAGCTGTCGAGTTTGTCATCGACTTAGTGCCAGGCACCACCCCTGTTGCTAAGCAGCCATATAAGATGCCTCCACATAAACTCCTTGAACTGAAACAAGAAATTGGTGATTCGCTTCGTCAAGGGTTCATTCGACCAAGTTCCTCTGCCTGGGGAGCACCTTCTCTCTTTGTCAAGAAGAAAGATGGTATGAATCGATTGGTCCAAGATTATCGACCAATCAACCAAGCTACAATTCAGAACAAATATCCGCTACCTCGGATCAATGATTTGTATGATCAACTTGCTAGTGCCTCAATTTTCTCTAAGCTCGACTTGAGGTTGGGCTACCATCAGATCCATGTTCATGAAGAGGATATTCCGAAGACCGCATTTGTTACTCGCTATGGTTTAACCAATGCTCCAGCAACCTTCTCTCGTTTAATGAATTATGTCTTCATGGACTGCCTCGACAAATTCGTCGTGGTTTATCTGGAAGATATTTCGATATTTTCCCAGAATAAGGAAGAGCATGCCGAACATCTTCGTCTTGTACTGGAAAGACTTTGGGAACATCAGCTATATGCCAAGTATTCCAAGTGTGAGTTATTGATGGACGAAGTCACCTACCTTGGTCATGCGATCTCCAAGGATGGTATTGTGGTCAACCCTGAACGAGTTCAGGCTATTCTTGACTAGACTCCCCCAAAGAATGTCAAGCAAGTCAGAAGTTTTCTTGGACTCGCCAGCTATTGTTGTTGATTTGTCGAGAACTTCTCCAAGATTGCAAAGCCCTTAACCAATTTGCTTCGCAAAGGTGTTAAATATGAGTGGACAGAAAAATGTCAGGAGAGCTTTCAGGCACTTAAAGACAAATTAATGTCTACTCTAGTGCTTGCTCCTCCAGATACTTGTAAGGACTTTGTCATTTATTGCAACGCTTCGCGTCAGGGAACGGGTTGTATCCTAATACAAGAACGCAAAGTGGTTGCTTATGCATCTCGTCAATTGCATCCTCATGAAGAGAACTACCCAGTTCATGACCTTGAACTTGATGCAGTAATTCATGCACTAAAAGAGTGGTGACAATACCTCGTTGGTAATCGATGCGATCTACACCGATCACCAAAGTCTAAAGTACTTGTTTACTCAGCCAGATTTGAATCTTCGTCAACAGAGATGGATGGAGCGCATAGCAGACTACAACATGGGAATTTCTTATACACCTGCCAAGGCTAATGTAATGGCTGATGCGTTGAGCCGCAAGTCTTACTCCAACCACCTTCAGGTTCACAAGGTTCACCCCCTTCTTCAAGAAGAATTCCGCAAGCTGAACCTCCATATTGTTCCTCAGGGTTATCTCGTTCCCCCTCCACTATAGAACCGCAAGATGAACCTTCATGTTGTTAACCAGGGATCTTTGAGTAACCTGGTTGTTGAACCAGATATTATTGGTTGTATCAAAAGAATGTAGGGCTATGATAGTGAAGTCGAAAGAATTAAAGACTACCTATCGGAAGGTAAACCCTCATGTTTCACCGTTGCTGATGATGGTGCTGTGTACTTCAAGGGACGCTTATTCGTTCCAACAAAAAGTGAAAACCTGAATATGACTGATAGAATACTGAAAGAAGCTCATGATACTCCGTTGTCTATTCATCCGAGTAGTACCAAGATGTACCGAGACATCTGTCAAAGGTTCTGGTGGTCAAATATGAAACAAGACATTGCTCGTTATATTTCAGAATGCGACACTTGTCGTCGTATCAAAGCGGAACATCTAAAGCCTTCTGGAACTCTGAAAACCTATTTCTATTCCTGACTGGAAATGGGATCATGTTGAAATAGACTTCATCACTGGGTTTCCCAGGTCGCAGAAGGGTAATGATGCTATTCTTGTCGTCATTGACCGACAGTCCAAAGTTGCACATTTTCTAGCTGTCAAGGAAACTATTACTGCTAGTCAACTAGCAGATCCTTACATGTCCAGAGTTGTCTCCCTCCATGGTGTTCCATTGGTGATTAGTTCAGACCATGGCAGTTTATTCACTTCAAGGTTTTGGGCAAGTTTCCAGGAAGCCATGGGAACTCATTTGTCCTTCAGCACCTCTTTTCACCCTCAATCCCAGGGACAAGTTGAAAGAGTCAATCGGATTCTCGAAGACATGATTCGAGCTTGTGTCATTTCTTTTGGCAAGAAATGGGAGGAATATCTCCAGTATGCCGAGTTCTCCTACAACAATAGCTATCAAGCTAGTCTGAAGATGGCTCCTTTTGAGGTATTATATGGACATAGGTGTCGGACTCCTCTAAATTGGTCAGAAACTGGGGAACATATACTTATCGGTCTGGATATTATCCAACATGCCGAAGATCAAGTCCGCATAATTCATGCAAATCTAAAAGCTGCCTAGTCTCATCAGAAGAGTCAGTATGACCGTCATCACAAGGATATGGTCTATCAACCTGGCGAAAAGGCTTATCTTCGAGTCACACCAATGAGAGGTACACACCGTTTCGGGATCAAGGGCAAGCCGGTTCCTCGATACATCGGTCCTTTCACGATTCTCGAAAGGCGTGGTAAAGTGGCATATCAACTGGAACTACCGCCAAACCTTTCTCAAGTTCATGATGTGTTCCATGTGTCACACCTTCATCGCTCCTTCAAGGATCCTATCTGAGCAGTGGATCATGATATGCTTGAACTACAACAAGACCTTTCTTACGAAGAACAACCAGTCTGCATTCTTGATGAAACCGAACGTCGGACTCGTCAGAAGGTTACCAAGTTCTTCAAAGTGCAGTGGGCAAATCATTCTGAAGATGAAGCCACTTGAGAACGCGGAGATCATCTTCGTGCAAAATATCCTAGGCTCTTTCCTTCTACTTCTTAATTCTCGGGACGAGAATTTTTGTTAGTAGGGGAGAGTTGTAACACCATGGTGTCAGTGCTACAGTGATGATGTAATTAAGCTACAGTAATGGCATGGTCAGCAACTAATTATTTTGCTAAGTGGAGTATGATCAAGATGGAATTTCAAATCCAATTCAAAATCCCATTCAAATGCTCTTTAGTTTCAAATGACAAATTTAAATCCTCAAACATCAAAAATAAAATGTTGCATGCTTGTGAAATATTCCAAAATAGATAATGTTAAGGAAAACAACATCACCAAGATTCTGATATGGCCCCCACCATTAATAACATTAGTTAAAAGTATTTTTAAATCAATTTAAATTCAAATTGAAAATACAAACAGTTTCATATAATCCCCAAAGTTGTTGTGGACCTTTGGAATAATGCATATTGTTTTGTGTACCATGTCCCACATTTTTGCTAAGGCAAATAGTGGCTAAAAGTATTTAAAACAGAAATTACAAATAAAAAAATAGAAAAAAATGAAAAAAAAAGAAAAAGAAAGAAGGGGAAACCCCCTTCCCCACTGGGCCGGCCCCAACCGACCCAACCCCCAGCCCACTCCCCACCGTCGCCTTCCTTTGTAGTGACCAGAGCGGTCGCTATAGAGCGTCGGCCGCGCCCGTCGCCGCCGGACCAGCTCGCTGGCGACGGCGAGGGGATAAGAACGCCCCGCCCCCCCACGGCCTCTCTCTCCCTCCCTCGCAACCCTAGATCTCACCTACTCGCTCCCCATGCTCTCTCCCCCGCTCACTCGAACACCACCGTCGCCATGGCGGACGGGTAGCCGCGGCCACAGCCACGCCCGCGCCTCGCCGTCGCGTCCACGAGCTCCGCTGTGACCTCCTCGACCCTCTCGACCACGAGATCGAGCTTGGGGAGCTCTGCATCGCCATCTCTGCGTCGTCTACAAGCTCGGGACCCAAAGCTTGCCACCGTCGAATCGCTCCACCACGCCTCCCCTGGGCCCACTTGAGCACATCTGCAGGCGCCGAGTGAGCTCCGCCTACCTCTCCTTCTCTTCCCCGTGCGATTAGGCCGCCGTAGCAAGCCTCCCCTGTACCCGAGCTATGTCATGCGCTATTGGCGACGTGCTCGCGCCGTGCGTGCCCCTAGCAGCCCGTGCGTGCTATAGGCGTGTTGTAGGGCGTCCCCTGCGTCGATCTCGCACGCTAGCTAGGTCGGTTTCACCTCCGTTTGCTCGTAGCCATCGCCGCCCGAAGTTGTTGCCGCCGCCGGCGACGTAGTGCTCGCTACGGCCTGCCGTTGCTCATCCCGAGGCATGGGATGGATCGGCGGCTCCTCCCGCTTTCGAACGCGCCTGGCCGCACGCCTAATGGCCCACTGTGGAGCATTTCCGAGCTTGCGGGAGCTTTCGGCCTCGTCCGGAGCTCGCCAGCGACGCTCTGGCGCCGACCACCGATGTGGCACACCTAGGGTCGCCATTGCCAACGGGCCCCACGGGCCCCGTTGACAGGGTTGACCCAGTCAACGTGCTGACAGGGCACCCGTGTGCCACTGAAATATGGGGCCCAACACCCTTGTGGAAATGACAGGTGGGACACCCCTATCAAGCCACTAATTAATTAGCTAAGTTAATGAAAGTAATTAGATTAACCCTAATGCCTCACTGACATGTGGGGCCCTCACTTATTTAAATAAGTTTAGTTTAATTTAATAAACTAGAATATGCATGTGTCCATGACAGGTGGGGCCCACTGGTAAGGTTTGACCCGGCGAGCCCCTGTTGACTGCTGATGTAGTGATGATGACGGGGGGATGACCTCGGGGTAGCCTCAAGCACCCCCTTTCCCTTGCCTCCTAAACGCAATCAAAGGGCGGGCCGCCTCCCCCCGTGGTCCGGCTATGCCCTGCCAGAAGTGGCCCGCCGGCTACGACCCGCTGGTTATGGCGTATCGGCCAGCTGGGGGCGTCGCCGCCTGCCCCCCCCCCAGCCGGCCGTGCATTGGATACCGTCGTCAGGGCGTGCGTGGCAACAGTGTCCCCCACCCCATCGGGGGTCAGCGCCGATATGGCCACAGCGAAGGCGTTAGGGCCTCTGACCCTGTCGGATGGTGACCGGGCTTCCAACAGTGTCGGCACGCCCCCGACCACTCTGTTACCTGCCCCGGCATGGCTACAGGGTGGCCGGCCGTACCGCTGAACCCGGCTGGCCACCACAAGACGACGCCACGAGTGGCGGCTCGTGTCGTGGTGTGACCGGCGTCAGGGCCCGCCACGCGGGCCCCACCGGTTCCTGACGGGACCCTTCAGCCGGCGGGACCTACCGGCCACAAGACCCCACGGACGGGCCCCCGCAGCCGGCCAGAGAGGCTGTCGGCTAGGGCCCCCTTTGACCTTCTATTTGTATTGTAATCCGGGGGGTTGGCCTATAAAAAACCCCGGGCCACCCCCATGCAGGAGGATGAATCGGCTGCTCTCTGAGTTCCCTCCACATCCACTCCACACACACGCACGTAGAGAGGCGGAAGAGCAGGCTAGCTCCTTCTTCCTCCACGATCCATACAGCTCAAGGAGCGCCATTGTAACCCGACCATTGTCTCAACTAGACCGAGCAGGACTAGGGGTATTACCTCCCACAGAGGGCCCCGAACCTAGGTACATCATATGTCCACCACCGCTTGTGCCTAATCCCGCTCCCGAAGCCCGCCTACGTCCTTCGACCCCTCTCGATAAGCCTACCTATGGCATCTGCCGTGACAAAACCACGACAGTTGGCGCACACCGTGGGGTAGTCCGCGGCGCCGGCCGGAGTTATGCTCCGAGCGGGACCCTTCACCACCTCCCCCGACCGCCTCGCGTCCGGGCAGAACCACGTGCTCGCGGGGCTTGCTCCGGCGGGCCTTGCGGGCAGCACGGCCGGCATCTCTGACAAGTGCCCCGACAGCGACCTCGCGCTCGACGTCGCCGCGCTCGCCGGGTGGTTCAGCAAGCTGAGCCTCGCCGAAGAACCGGAGGCCGACCAATACCCTAGTTGGGTGTTCGACTGCACCGACCATCCCTCGTCCGTGGGCAGGCTCGCCACGATCGAGGCCATCGGCCCCCACACCCGTGTGGGAGTGATGGTCACCGTCTCCTCCACCACTTCGGGTCGTGTGCGGGCAGCCGGGGCCGACGCAGCCGCCGCCCATGCTGACACCTCCGCCCCGCTCGCGGCCACCCTCCGGGGTCTAGGCACTCCTAACGCTAAGACAGCGGACCCGGCCACCGCCAGAGCCGAGCTGGAGGCGGCCCGTCGCCTGCTATTCGAAGAAGCCAGGGCCCACGTTGCCGAGCGGCGCCGGATGAAGGCTGCGCAGCGGGAATACAACTCCGCGTACGGTCTCGCCACGGCTGGCCCTGAGCCCAGCCGACGTGGTGCTATGCGAGAACGCGGCCGCGTGGTCGCAGAAATCCTCGGCGGCCGCTTCCCCATCTACGACACCCCCGCGGCCAACCTGCGCGCCGCCAAGGTTGCCTACGAGGATTTGGCGACTTTGGAGGGCGAGGAGCGGCCGCACGCGAGCGGCACATCAAGGACCTCATCGACACCGCCAACGCGCAACACGTCGTCCTCACCCCCGGTGGGGCCGTCTCCGAGGTTCCCCGTCCCGAGGGCAACGACACTGGGGCTGCTCACCACCGGCCGGCTCAGCACTCCAGCACCCCTCGTCCCTCCGGCCGGAACGCCCGGGGGAGCAACTCTCAACGCCCCCCGTCACGCGGAAACGAGCAGCCGGTTGTGAACAGCCGGCGCAGCAACAATCCGGTTGGCAGCCACCGCCGCGATGACGCACCGGCTGGTGGCAGCCGTTGCACCCGCGGGCATACTCCACCTTCGCGGCGGGAACCCGCGCGGTCCATCCCGCCGGCCGTCCACCCCGAGCTCGCCGCCCGGCTCAGGCCCCGCATCCCCCACAGCGACAACGATGCTCGGCTCCGTCTTGACCGGCTGGCGCAGTCGGCTCTCCTCAAGAAGGAGGGCTCGATTGGCCCAGCCTGTTTTGGTCCGTGGATCCGCAACGAGCCTTTTCCGCCCAGCTTCATGCACCCCCGCGACACCCCGAAGTATACTGGGGCCACCAAGCCGGAGGACTGGTTGATCGACTACACCACCGCCGTGGGCATCGCCAGGGGAACCAGCGCATAGCCGTCCGCTACGCCCCCCTCATTCTGATCGGCTCGGCCCGCACCTGGCTGAAAAGCTTGGCTGCCGACATCATCAACACCTGGACGGACTTCGAGGAGGTCTTCATCCGCAACTTCACCGGCACCTACAAACGTCCTGGCCGGCCCCGCGAGCTAGCCATGTGCGTCCAGGGGGTGGAAGAGCCCCTCCGCGACTACCTCATGCGCTGGACAGAGCTCTGCAACTCCTGCGAAGGAGTACACAAGGTACAGGCCATCCAGTACTTCATCGAAGGCTGCTGCGACGGCACCCCCCTTAAGCACAAGCTTTTGTGCTCCGAGCCAACCTCCCTGGCGGACCTGATGTCCAAAGCGGACAAATACGCCACGGCCGATTCCTCGATGAGGATGAAGGCTAAGGCACCGGCCAAGCCGGTTACGCCCCCTGCCGCGCCGCGGGTGGTGGCCGACAACCGGTAGCAGTAGAACGGCAAGCGCAAGAATGACCAGCCTGACTCCCGCTACGGGAGCCGGTAGGTCGCCTCCATCGAGGAGGAGCAGCCGGCTGGCCAGGCCTCAGGTCAGCGCCAGCGCACCGGCAAGGCCGCCTGGCAGCCCAAGCTAACTTTCGAGAAAATGCTTGACCTCCCCTGCAAAAACCACTTCGGTGCCAAGCCGGCCACGCACACGCTCCGGCAGTGCAGCCTCTCACAGCGATTGGCCCGGGGGGACGGCCTCCCGGGTCCCCCCATGCAGCCAGCCCGCCCTCCAGCGCCAGCCCCGGCTCGGGCTCCGGCTCCCGGTCCGGGTCAGGCAGACCCAGCCCCGGCCCGGGGCGATGGCCGGCTGCACGACCGGTTCCCCGAACATGACGACTGCTACGTCGTATTCACCAGCGAAGAGACGGACAAGCACGCCTAGCGCCGGCTCCACCGCGAGGTGAACGCCACCATGCCCGCGACTCCCCTGTTCATGCATTGGTCCGAGAAGCCGATCACCTGGAGCCAGGCGGACCACCCGGCCATGTTGTCGAATCCCGGCAGCTACGCCCTCGTCCTCGATCCTACCATCGCCTCCGGGAAATGCTCGTGCCGCTTCTCGCGGGTGTTGATCGATGGAGGCAGCAGCATCAACATCCTCTACCTTGACACCTGCTCAAGCTGGGGCTCAAGGTGGAGGACCTGAAAACAAGTCGGACCGTCTTCCACGGCACCGTGCCGGGAAAGTCCTGCACCCGTGTCGGCAAGATCAAGCTCGACGTCCTCTTCGGCGACGCCAGTCATTTCCGCCGCGAGCCGGTTTTGTTCGGGGTAGTGGACTTCGACAGTCCCTATCACGCATTGCTGGGCCGGACGGCTCTTGTCAAGTTCATGGCGATCCCCCACTATGCCTACCTCAAGCTCAAGATGCCGGGTCCCAAGGGAATCATCACTGTTGCTGGAAAATATCAGATGTCAATGGCGTGCGCACGAGATGGCAGCTGGCTGGCTGAGGCCCTGGAAATAGCAGAGGAGAAGTGGCAGCTCCACCAGCTGGTGGCCCTCGCCTCTACCCAGTCGGCCGTGCCGGCACCTCCGTCCCAGTCAGTCGACGAAGGCTCGTTCCAGCCGTCCAAGGACACCAGGCAGGTGCCACTCGATCTAGCCAACCCCACCTAGTGCATGACCATCGGCTCCCGCCTCGACAGCAAATAGGAAAGCGAGCTTGTCGACTTCCTCTCTGAGAATCGGGACATCTTTGCATGGTCCCCCAAGGACATGCCGGGTGTTCCGAAGAAGTTTGCCGACCACAAGCTACACGTACGCCCAGATGCGAAGCCGGTCAAGCAACCCCTGCGTCGTTTATCGAGGAGAAGCGGCGTGCTATAGGAGAAGAGATCGCCCGGCTGCTCGCAGCCGGCTTCATCATGGAGGTATTCCACCCGGACTGGCTGGCCAACCTAGTCCTGGTGCTGAAGAAAAACAAGACCTGGTGCATGTGTATCGACTACACAAGCCTGAACAAGGTGTGCCCCAAGGACCCTTTCGCCCTGCCGCGGATCGATCAAGTCATTGACTCCACAGCCGGCTGCGATCTGCTGTCTTTCTTGGACGCCTACTTCGGCTACCACCAGATAAAGCTGGACCCGGCCGACCGGCTCAAGACCTCCTTCATCACCCCTTTCGGGGCCTACTTCTACATCACCATGTCCTTCGGCCTGAAGAATGCAGGCGCTACCTTCCAGCGTTGCATGCAGAAGTGCCTCCTACCTCAGATAGGCAGGAATGTCCACGTCTATGTGGACGACATCGTCGTCAAATCCAAGAAGCACTTCAGCCTCCTCGACGACCTCCGGGAGACGTTCGCCAACTTGCGTGAATACAAGATCAAGCTCAACCCAGAGAAGTGTGTCTTCGCCGTCCCAGCCGACCAGCTCCTGGGTTTCTTCGTGTCTGCTCGCGGCATCGAAGCTAACCCCAAGAAGATCCGGGCGATTGAGCGCATGCCCAAGCCGGTCCGGATCCGCGACGTCCAGAAGTTCACCGGCTGCCTCGCCTCCCTCAGCCGGTTCGTCAGCCCCCTGGACGAGAAGGCTTTGCCCCTCTACGGGCTCCTACGCAAGTCGGCCCTGGTCGAACTGGGCCGAGACCTCTCGAAGAAGCCGGCCCTGTTCGACTGGTCCGACGAGGCGGATGCGGCATTCCGCGGCCTCAAGCGGGCTCTCACCAGTGCACCCATCTTGGCCGCGCCGGCCGACAAGGAGCCTTTGCTTGCCTACATTGTGGCGACCACGCGCGTCCTCGGCGTCGTCCTGGTGGTGGAGTGGCCGGAGGAAGGCAAGGCGCTGCCGATGCAGCGTCCCGTCTATTACCTCAGCGAGGTCCTCTCTGCCTCCAAGCAAAACTACCCCCACTACCAGAAGATGTGCTACGGCATATACTTTGCCACCCAAAAGCTCAAGCAGTACTTCTAGGAGCACGTCATCACCGTCGTGAGCACAGCGCCGCTGGGCGAAATCATGGCCGACCGGGACGCCACCGGCCGGATCGCCAAATGGGCCATCGCCCTGGTCGGCTACGAAATACGGTACGAGCCACACACCGCCATCAAGTCCCAGGCAATGGCTGACTTCCTCGTCGACTAGGCCAAAACCCAGTTCGTGCTGCCTCTGCCAGACTCCATGCACTGGCGCATGCACTTCGACGGCTCAAAGATGCGAGCCGGCCTGGGAGCCAGCATCGTCTTGTCGTCCCCCAGAGGAGACCAGCTCCGCTACGCCCTCTAGATCCACTTCGCCGCCTCCAACAACGTGGCCGAATACGAGGCCCTCGTCCATGGCCTCCGGCTCGCCAGGGGGATCGGCATCCTGCGCATCATTTGCATCGGCGACTCCGACCTCGTGGTGCAACAGGTCTCTGGCGAATGGGATGCCAGGGACGCAAACATGGCCAGCTATCGCTTCCTCGTCCAGCAGCTCACCAGCTCCTTCGAGGGATGCGAGTTCCACCACATCCCCCGTGCGGACGACGAGGCGGCCGACACGCTGGCCAAGATCGGCTCCGCCCGGCAGGCCATCCTAGCCGGCGTCTCCCTCGAGCGGCTGCTGAAGCCTTCGATCAAGCCTTCTCCCGAGTCGGAGTCCATCTTTGTACCGGCAAACGCGGCCGGCACCTCGGCGGAACCGGCGGCCTAACCGACCCCGCCGGCTATGAAAGCTCTGCCGGCACCATCACCACCAGCCATCGGTCCGGTGCCGTCCGCCACGGCGATTGAGCCGGCCACGTCTACGCACGCCAGCACCGGTCTCGTCGCCATCATGATGACGGCGAACGCTCCCTCCGCCTTCTCGCTCCCGGGGGCTGGCGAGCCGGTCCTGGGGACTGGCGAGCCAGTCCTGGGGGCTGGGTCGGCCGCTATCTCGGCTCCTTCGTGGGCCCAGCCCATCTTGGCGTTCCTCCAGCACGGTGAGCTCCCCTCCGACGAGACCACTACAAGGCGAATTCAGCACCAGGCCCCGGCCTACAGCATCATCAACCACGAGTTGGTTCATCGTAGCACCACCAGCATTTTCCAACACTGCGTCGAGCCGGAGAAAGGGCAAGAAATCCTCCTCGACATCCACCAGGGCGAGTGCGGGCATCATGCCGCCTCCATGTCCCTGGTGGCCAAAGCATTCCATCACGGTTTCTACTGGTCGACTGCTCTGGAGGCGGCCAAGGAACTGGTTGACAAGTGCGAGGGCTGCCAGCGCTTCAGCACGTAGAGCCATCTTCCGGCTAGCGCCCTCCAGACCATCTCCCTTTCGTGGCCATTCGCCATCTGGCGTCTGGACATGGTCGGACCCTTCAAGACTGCACGAGGCGGCATGACACATTTGCTGGTAGCCATCGACAAGTTCACCAAGTGGATCGAGGCCCGGCCAATCAAGAAACTAGACGGCCCCACGGCCGTCCAGTTCATCGAAGACATCACTGTACGCTATGGCGTCCCCCATAGCATCATCACCGATAACGGCACGAACTTCCCCAAGGGCGCACTAGCGCGTTTCTGCTTGAGGCAGGGCATCTGGCTCGACCTGGCGTTCGTCACCCACCCACTGTCAAACAGCCAGGTTGAGAGGACGAATGGCCTGCTCCTGTCCGACATCAAACCCCGGCTCGTGACACCACTGGTCCGGACGGCCGGCTGTTGGGTCGAGGAGCTGCCGGCTATCCTTTGGAGCCTCCGAACCACGCCCAACCGGTCGACCGGCTACACTCTGTTCTTTCTCGTTTACGGGTCCGAGGCGATCATCCCCACCGACATCGAGTTCGATTCGCCTCGGGTCACCCTGTACATCGAGAAGGATGCAAGGGAGGCAAGGGAAGACGGCGTCGACCTCCTCGAGGAGGCCCGCAAGCTGGCCTTGAGCCGGACAGCCATCTATCAGCAGAAGCTCCGACATTACCACAGCAAGCGGATCCGACCACTCTCCTTCCACGAAGGAGACTTGGCGCTCAGGCGGATCCAGCGAACCGCCGGCCAGCACAAGCTGTCCTCCCCATGGGAGGGCCCGTTCATCATCAGTCGGGCGCTACATAACAACACGAACTATCTAATAGACGCCCAGAA
The DNA here is from genome assembly GCA_022496015.1 of Hordeum marinum. Classification (NCBI taxonomy): domain Eukaryota; kingdom Viridiplantae; phylum Streptophyta; class Magnoliopsida; order Poales; family Poaceae; genus Hordeum; species Hordeum marinum. Next base: position 501,181,993 of record CM039678.1, on the reverse strand, counting down.
GCCGCAGAAGCGCAAGAGAGACGCCTCCGGCGAGGAGACGGAGCGCCCATGGAACGCGGCGCTCCTCCGTCCATTTCATTGTTGAAAACCATTGTATGTACCCTTCCCCTTTTGGGCTTATGAATGCAACGGGGGCCCCAAGCCGGCACTTGGGGCATGCCCCTTTTTCGATTCCTCCAAAGTTCTCTTGTTATTTAAGGCACGTCAACTGGGTCCGGCTCCCGGGCCCGGGGGCTCGCCCGACTCCCCGCCGAGGCAGACAAATAATGTGAGCAGGCAACCCTTTGCATCCCCTCCCCTAACCAGCTACAGACTGGCTCCCGGCTGTCCGGCTGAAGGGACCACGGGGTACGAAGGAACTTCTCACACGAAGGTCAGCCAACGCGCGCGGCAGCCGGACCGGCCCAGCCGAGCTATGTTAGTCCTAGTAGCCGGCCTCTGCCGGCTTAACCTAGCCCTAGCCGGTTGACTCTAGGAGCCCGCTATTTTTCCCCAAGGGTGAAGCCCCGTCCCTCTCCCAGACCGGCCCCCAGCTAGCCGGCAGGCGGGGTGGAAGCCAGAAGGAATCCCGGTGTGCGAACACAAGTCAAAAGGCGAAAGGTGAAAGAAGAGCCGACATGCACATCCTTTTTAAGATAAATGGCATAAGTCATAACAATAAAAGGCCCACGTCCACGAGTTCATTACATATACACACCCAGTGGGTGGAATTCTAGTCTAAATCAAAAATACAGGAAAGAAAGTCCTAAGTGATGGCAGCTTCAGGCCGGCCCTCCTTAAGTGCTGACGCCTCTGGAGCCTGCGTTGCTCACGCCTTGGGAGTCGGCGGTGCTGGCGCCTTCGAGGCCGGCACCTCCGTGGCGGCCGAGGTAGAAGCCCCCGCAGCTGGAGCCGGCTCGGACTCGGCATATTCGTCGGTGTCGTACTCTTCATCGGCCGTCTCGGCGGCGCTCCCCTCCGGGTCGTCCAGGGCGAGCCCGTACCGGTCCTCCGGGACCACCACCCGCCCCGCGCTCTGGAACTTACTCGTCCCATGCGGCAAAGGACGCAAGGTCGCTCGTCCTCGCCAGCATCTCGTCGGCTACCGCCTCCAACTCTACGTCGGCGCCGGCACGCTAGGCCATGAGCAAACCCATGTCCAGCTCGGGGTTCCACGACTTGGCAATGCGGAGCGCCATGCCCACGCGGGCTCGTGCTGCGGAGGCCCTCCAAGCGTTCACCTGTGCGGTCCCGAACTCCAGCCACCTCGACAACTGGTTCATGGAGCCCGGCTCTGCCACGCTGGGCCAAAGCATGCGGACCAGCGTCATGCTGGCCGCTTGGAGCCGCCTCAAGGTGCCGACCACCTCCGACAGGTGCGCCTCGGCGGTGATCCCCACCTCGTCCAGGGTCCAAGGGGCCAGCGGCCCGACAGCCTCTCCTCGCGCCTGCCGGGCCTCACGGTCGGCCTCCAGGGCCGCCTCCATGACCTCCTGCGTGCCGGGGAAAAGCCCTAAGAAGAAGACGAGGGTTGAGCAGGGAGGCAAGCCAGAAAACCCAGAAGGAAGGCACGAGAAGAACAAGGCAACGGAAACTTACTATGCAACATCCGATCCACCTCGTGCCCTTGCTCCTGTAGCCGCACCTCCCTCGTTGACCACTCCTGGCGTCGGTGCTCATGCTCATCCCGAGCCGCCTGCGTGTCCTCGGCCGCCTTGGCTAGGGCGGCGTCCTTGGCCTCCAGCTTCTCGCGGAGCGCCTTCTCCTGCTCCTCCACCTCCCGACGAAGGGCCGCCCCTTGGTCCGCCAACGCTTGACGGTGGGCCGCCTCGTGGCCCTCCCGCTCCGCCTTCACCTGGTCCGCCTCCCCACGGAGCCGGTCATGCTTTGTCGTCAGAAGTTCCCGCTCCTCGTAAAGGCGCACCACCTGGCGCCGGAGGCAGACCGTCTCGGCATGGGTAGCTGCATGAGAGGCCACTGTTGTCAGAAAGGATTCAGCCCGCCTGCAGGGCAGCCGACCTGATTCCCGGGGGCTACACCCAGTGGGTGCGCTTGCGCGCTCCCATTGGAAGATCGCAAGAGCACATACCTCGCAAGTCCGCAGACACGATGGCGAGCCGGTTCTTAGCTCCTCGGTACAACCCCAGCAAGGTGTCATATGCGACCACCTGGCGGTCATGCGCTGCCTGCAAAACAATAAGAGCTTTAGGCTCGACCTGCCTGCGCCCTAGCCGGCTCGAGCCTCGGGGGCTACACCCAGTGGGTGCGCTGGCACGTCCCCAGTGGGAAAGATGGAAAAACGCAAATCAAGAGAAGAAGGAAAGAAGAAACTCACCGCGACGGCCTGCCCCAAGCTCACCAGCCGGTCGTTGGCGGCCTGAGCATCTTGCGTCGCCTGGGCGCGGCACGCGGCAAACGCTCCGACAATGGCGGCTACCGCCGCCCCGAGGGCGCTCGACGGTCCGCCAGGGGCCGGACTCCCGACCGCCGCCCAGGTCTACTGCGGCCGGCCTCCATTTGCGGGTCCTCCCTTGTTGGAGACCTCGATGGGACCGGCCCCTCCTGATGCCACCGTGCCGGGGTCCGCCGTCGATGCGCTCGCGGCAGCCGTTTCCCCGGTCGTCGCGGCTCCCACCTCCAGCACTCCGCCTCCAGCAGCTCCGGGCTGACTTGCCTTCGGTACCGGCGCCTCTGGAACTGGCGCCTCCGAAGCCGGCACGTCCGGTGCCGGTACCTCCACCCCCGGCAGCACGTCGCCCGCCACCGGCTGGGCGGCGCCGCGGCCCATTTCCACCTCATCCTCCGCGGCCTTCGCGCTCACCTCCGCCCGTCGCTAGGAGCCATGGTGGCCCTTCGACCTCTTCTCCCGGCCGCGGGGGAAAGGCTCCCATGCTCCGCCCACGGCCTCCCCGCCGGTTCCTCGGAGGAGAGGGAACGGCTCCCACGCTCCGCCAGCGGCCTCCCAATTGGCTCCCCCTCGCCTCTTTGCTGCTTCCTCCCAGGCGCAGAGCTCTTGGACACACCGCTCCCGCTCGGCCACCTCGAAGTCGAGCCATGCCTGGTGCTCCCTCTCCTCGGCAACCGTCGGCGGAGGATCCCTCTCCGTCCCGCCACCCGGGGTCCTCCCCAGGAAGCACGTCTCCCTGGTCACGACGAAGTAAGAGACTGGGGGGAAGGCAGGACGGACCAAAGTGGAGGAGAAGACGGACTTACCCGGCGACGACGGGGACCGCCCTCCTCACGGGTCCCGCCTGGGCGACCTTCTGCTTCTTGCCTCCGCCTCCACGGCTGCCGCCCGGATGCGCGGTCACCACACACTTGGGCATCGGCTTGATGGCAGCTGGCCCCTTCCCCTTGTCGTCCGCGACTAGGCCTCCCCGGCTGGAGCCACCGTCGGCTCGAGGTTGGCACCTCCGCGACGCCGTGACCTCGTCCTTCGAAGCCTCGGGCCTCTCCGGAGCCTCAGCAACACGCGTCTGGGGAGGAGACTCGCCCGTCGATTCGGCCTCTTCGGCCCCCTCCGTGTCGCCGGCTCCAGACACTCTGGCTTGCTCGGAGTCAGCTGGCTCCACTTCGTCGGCATCCTCGACCTCCTCGGGGTCCGACTCCACCGTGTCGGGGGCCAGCTGCTCATAGTTCTACAGCAACGGGAAAAGCTGTGGGCGGGCCAGGCGGCGCGCTGTCAGACTAAAGAACGGAGGGGTACTGCCTCTAAAAGAAGATGAAGGGAAGGAGCCGGCTTGACACTTACCCGCGGTGTCGGGTGCCTCCGGCTATACGGGGTTTTCCCCCATTGCCATTCGCCCTCCGCCATCTTCGCTGTCGAGATGGCGTTCACCCTCCTCCCCACATAGGCCGGCTTCATCTCTTTGGTGGAGAGCCGGCAGGGGTCATGGCGTCCCCCCATCTGGCAGATGAGGTGCGGCCGGCGCTGCAGCGGCTGCACCCGGCGCGCCACCATCGTGGCCAGCAGATTTGTGGCCTTCAGCCCCTCCGACCCGGTCATCGCAAGCAGGCGCTCGCAGAGCCGGTCCGCCGTCTCGGGCACCGAAGACGTGGCCGCTCGCCAGTTCAGCATTGTGGTCGGCGGATGGTTGGCGAAGTCGGGGAGGTTGATGTAGTCCTCCTCCGGCTTCGCATTATTCACATAGAAGAACCCCCGCTGCCAGCGCTTCACCGACTCATGCAGCGGGAGTTTCGGGAAGTGGTCCCCTTGCGGATATGGATCAGGGAGCCTTCGTAGGCGGTCATCACCATCTGCTTCGTCGCCGGATCCTTCACTGTCCGCTGCTTGAGGAAGAAGAGCAGGCACCAGAGGTCAAGCCTCGGCGCAACCCCCAAGTACCCCTCGTAAAGGGTGACGAACGCCGCCAGCTGCAGAACGGAGTTGGGGGCGAGGTGGTGCAGCTGCAGGCTGAACCGCGTCAACAAGCAGTGGAAGAAGGCGCTCGCCGGCAACCCGAGCCCACGGAGGAAGTGGTCGGCGAAGACAACCACCTCGCCCTCCCGTGGGGCCGGGGAGTTCTCCGGCCCGACTAGGCATGCCACCAAGTGCTCCTCCGCTGGGAGCTTGCGGTGATGGCGGAGGTGCTCGATGAAGGTCCTGTCCATGTCGCTGCCGTCCCAGGCGCCCTTGCCCGCCATGGTCGCCGAGGGGGCGTGCGGTCGCGACGTCGGGCGCAGTTGCTCGGCGGCAGCCCGGGCTCTCTTCGGCGGCGGACGGCGGCGCGGCCTGCCCTCATGCTCCGGTCTCTCTCTCTCTCGTGACGGAGGGAGGGAGGCGACAAAGGCGATGCGACGGCAGGGTGGAGCGAATGGGCTGTTCTGCCTCCCCCCTCTCGACATTTGAACCCTGCGCGGGTGATCGTGGGGGGCGGATTCATTGCGCGCGACCCCCGTGATTCCCGCGGCGTGTGGAGCGGATATCGTGGCGCTCGGGAACGCCAACCGTCCGCCCTGCGCCGTAAATGATCCCCACGTGCGGGCCGAGGCTGTGGTCGTGGAGGGCCCCACCCCGCTGCCCGGTCTTTTCTGCCGCATGGCGCATCTCCTCTACCAGGTGGGGAACCCGAGGCGGCGCACGAAGCGTCGGCCAGCTATGGAGCCGGCCGTCGCTTGCCGGTTTTGCTCGACTCTCAAGGTAGCCCGCAGCACAAGAACGATCTTCAAGCCGGTGAGGACCGCCACGGCCCATTCGCGGGTCCTCCCCGGCTTCGGGGACTATTGACGGGGGGATGACCCCGGGGTAGCCTCAAGCGCCCCCTTTCCCCTGCCTCCTAAACGCAATCAAAGGGCGGGCTGCCTCCCCCCGCGGTCCCGCTACGCCCTGCCAGAAACGGCCCGCCGCCTACGACCCGCCGGTTATGGCGTATCGGACGGCTGGGGGCGTCGCCGCCTGGCCCCCCAGCCGGCCGCGCATCGGATACCGTCGTCAGGACATGCATGGCAATAGTGGGCCCCATCCCATCGGGGGTCAGTGCTGATATGGCCACAACGAAGGCGTCAGGGCCTCTGACCCTGGCAGATGGTGAACGGGCTTCCAACATGCCGGCACGCCCCCAACCACTCCATTACCTGCCCCGACATGGCTACAGGGTGGCCGACCATACCGCTGACCCCGGCGGCCGCCGCAAGACGACGCCATGAGGGGCGGCCCGTGCCGTGGTGTGACCGGCGTTAGGGCCCGCCGCGCGGGCCCCGCCGGTTCCTGACGGGATCCTATAGCCGGCGGGACCTACCGGCGACAAGACCCCACGGTCGGGCCCCCACAGCCGGCCAGAGAGGCTGTCGGCTGGGGCCCCCTTTGACCTTCTATTTGTATTGTCATCCGGGGGTTGGCCTATAAAACCCCTCGGGCCACCCCCATCCAGGAGGATGAATTGGCTGCTCTCTGAGTTCCCTCCACATCCACTCCACACACATGCACGTAGAGAGGCGGAAGAGCAGGCTAGCTCCTTATTCCTCCACGATCCATATAGCTCAAGGAGCGCCATTGTAACCCGACCATTGTCTCAACTAGACCGAGCAGGACTAGGGGTACTACCTCCCACGGAGGGCCCCGAACCTGGGTACATCGTGTGTTCGCCACCGTTTGTGCATAATCCCGCTCCCGGAGACCGCCGGCGTCCTTCGACCCCTCTCGATAAGCCTACCTATGGCATCTGCCGTGACGAAACCACGACAAATGATGTCAGGCTGACGTCATAAAGCAATTTTTCGAATTAAAATAATCTGTTAAATTCCAGAAATTTATATAAACTTTAGAAAATCATATCTTTTAAACCGTAGTTCAGATGAAAATAATTTATGTATGAATTTTGATCAGAAAAATCCCACGAATCCAAATATGCCATCAAATATCGTCAGTTATTCTCCCGCTCCGTATGATGTGTGTAGTATTGCGTTAGTGCATACCTAGCTCTGCATATTGCCATGGCATGCATCATGGTGCACATATTTGCTTTATATTTATTGTTTCTCTCCCCTATCCTTTCCGATAGACCTCGAGACTGACGTTGCTGCCGAGTACGACTACGCCCCTGATGACCAGCCTTTTGCAGCAGAGCAGCAAGGCAAGCAAAGCCCCTTGAGCATTTCGATATCACCCACCTCTCTCCCTCTTATTCTTGCATTAGAATTTTTCTACTGTTTTAGCTAGCTCCTATTCTGATGCATAGCCTGTTTTTGATGAACTGCTACTATTCCTGCAATCATAGCAACTGCTTAGTATAGGTTGGCTAGTGAACCCCCAGTGACCCCTTAGTCCCAGTTGCCCCTACTTCATCGATGCCCCAATGACTCAACGACTCGAAGACTCGAAGACTCGGTCAACTGACCGACAAGCCAGACCCCCCTCACATCACCACACACACCCCCTTAGTTGTGTGACTCTGTAGTGCTACTATCAAGTACCAAGGGTGACACCTCGTGAGGTACTCATGATGCTAGCCCTGTAGTGCAGCTAGTCGGTCGTGGTTATCAAGGGTGATTCCTCCTTCACCATTCCTGACGATGTCTCTGTCGTGCAACCCCTCAAGTGTGGGACCCTCAAGGTTGATTCCTCTAAAGTCACCTTGACGGTCGCATCGAGCGGGGACCATTGAGGGTGATTCCTCAGTTCCCGTCTTGATGTTATATCCACACAGCCTCTATGACTTGTTATCGAAATACTACTGAAAGACGGGTCGGCCCCAAGGGTGCCCACGAGAGAAAGATTTGGTTGGATGCGCCGCAACGCATCCGAAGACTTGCTGGGGTGTGCCGGTAAGGCACCCGAGAGTTATTGGTGGGGCGACGGACTACATAAGGTTCACGCGTGCCCCGCATTAATAAAATGCTAATGGCTTGGGTATTTGATCCGACTTGGTCGTTGACCTTTTACGCACTAAACCTTCACGTGGGAGAATTTATGGGTGCTTAGCGTCGTTGTATCAGCCGAAGCTCTTCGGACGTCAGCAATCGGAGCGGCGCGCGTCGGATTGGTATGGAATGCATGGGGCTTGCATTAGGGCATGCTAGGACTGTTTCCAGTCGCCCACGCATCGTGCAGGAGTGCAAGGGCAAGTGGGCCCACAAACCTGCACACTTAGGAGTAGACCGGCGGGCTGGCCTCTTCGTTGACTCTAGGTGGGGCGACGGCGTTTTGGATCCCAAGGCCGGGCATTACCCCGGAAAGTGTGTCCGACCTGAGGTGATCAAGCGTGTTGGAAATGCGGTGCACCCCTACAGGGATGAATTCATCTATTCAAATAGCCGTGTCCATGGTAACAGGACGACTTGGAGTTGTACCTTGACCTTATAGAACTATAATTGTGATTTACTTTAAATGAATGTGGCTCCAGGATTGCTTCCTTGCAGGGAGTCGAGGAAGAATCTCTGGGCGTGGTTACTTAATAAAATTGGTACAATTATATGACTATATGTGGGTTATCTGTCTTCTCTCTTCTAATGCTGCAAGGTGCTGAAGATGCTATTCTTCGATAGGACTAGGCCTTCCCCCCTTTTCTCGCTCTCTGCAGTCAGTCCAGATATAAACCCATTCATTGATAATGATGCATACTTAGTATAGTTCTGATGCCAGTCTTGCAAGTACTTTGGATGAGTACTCACCGCTGCTTTGCCTTCTCTTTCCCCCTCGATTCGATTATGCATTCAGACGATGGAGCCCAGGAGATGGAGTACGCCAGAGGCGACTACTACACCACCGCAGGAGCCTACTACTACGTGGAGGCGGCCCCCGACCAGTAGTAGGATAGGAGGTTCCCAGGCAGGAGGCCTCGCCTCTTTCAATCCGTTGTTATGTTTGTGCTAGCCTTCTTAAGGCAAAACTTGTTTAACTTATGTCTGTACTGAAATATTATTTGCTTCCGCTCACTCGTGTTTGTCGAGCTTTGTATTCGAGCCCTCGAGGCCCCTGACTTGTAATATGAAGTTGTATGACTTTAAATTTGTGTCTAGAGTTGTGTTGTGATATTGATTAGCGAGTCCCTAATCTTGGTCGTACGCATTGCGTGTATCTTTAGCAAACGGTCAAAATTGGGGGCGTCACAGGGAGTCATCAGCAAACTCCCCTGTGTCGGATGACCATCCGACACCTTCATCGACACCATCAAGATCTGGCAAAAAGAGTGGTTTTATATCATCGAGCCAAGGGAGGAAGGCCAAGCTGCTCCGGCTGAATTCATATCCGGTCCCCCACCAGATTGACATCATGGCTCCGAAAGGGCCTCAACTGGGGGTTGGTTATAGAGGTGGACAACCTGCAGAAGCGCATCGCCTCCATGATGAGAGGCGATATCGAGCTGGCCAACCTGGTCAATATTATGCTCCGACAGCGCACCCTCCCCTGCCAGCGCTGGGACTCCCCCATGTGGGCTTATCGGCTTGACGATGAGCCTACTATTCGTCAGCTCTTCCGCACTACTTGGGAGAAGTTGTGGAAGACGATGTTCAAGGCCCAGGAGAACTGGCCAGCCGAGGAAGAGTATCGGGGTCTACATGTCGATAAACCTCCTTCCCAGGTATAATGTAGTTTTGTTTGATCGAATTTGTTTTCGGAAAGAAAATCTAAGCACTTTCCGATCACCTCTGCAGAAATGGCTGAGCAAGTCCACGGGCATCAACTGCCCGGCGCCTTAGCCCGAGGACATTAGGTCCAGGCTGTTGTCGGGGATGCCCATCAGGGCGCCTTACAAGCCACCAGAGAAGAAGGAGAAGAAGAAGAAACCAGGCCGAGGAGGACTTCATATCAGGGACCAGCCGGATGCTGTGTCCGGGAAAATCCATGCCTCCTCCAATCAGGAGGAGGAGCATGATGACAAGGCGGAAGGCGATTCCCCCTCGCAAGAAAGAGGGCGGCGTCATCGGATGCCATAGAGGAGGTACGCCCTCCTACCCCGAAGAAAGCGCGTCGGACTTAGTTGATTCTGTCCAACAATAGTTCGGACTCGGATACCGAGTCCGAGGACTTCGAGAAGGTTCCACAAAGGAACGTAAGGGTCAAGCCCCCATCTCGAAGGCAAGGATCCGAAGACTTCTTGAGCTGTTAATGTTAAGTTTTTGAATGTTAAAATCATGTGAGCACCCATTGATTTGCAGCCCCACCATGCGTCCTCCCAACCGACCAAGTTTCGGAGGGGGAGACCCCGCCCGCCGAGCTCGCGGAGACCGGGACCATGTCTCACCCCACTCCTCTGGGCACCACGAAGGATGCCACAGAGGTATCATCCCAGCAGGCTCCTATGGAGCCAAACACCTGCGGTGGGGGAGACGACGCCATGGTCGAGGCTAACGCCTCGGCCACCAAAGACCGGGGGGAAAAGCCCCACTCGGATACTGAGGAGACTTAACGAGGGGATGTTCAGTCCCCTCAAAGGACATCTACGGACCGCACCATGCCTCCAGGGGCACCGGTTCAATTCTCGGTTGGAGATCGGGTTATCCGATCACCACTAGCACCACTGACCAATGGGTGGCCGGTTATGGGGGAGGCTCTATCGAGCGCCTCCATCTCCGAGGAGCACTGCACCCTTATGGGTGCGATATTGCAGAGAATTCAGTCCATCGACAACGGACTAAAGGAGGTCGTCAACGGTCTCCTGATGGGCTTTCAGGTGAGCCACGTAATGCTCTATTTGTGAAATATTAATTTCTTTGTGTTATCATTATATACATGGCAGCCCCCGAGCCCTAGGTGCGTTTGGAAAAAACTCACCTTGGGATCAATCATAGACCATTATCCGGACAATGTGCGATACGATATTAGTTCAGAATTATCTAACAACCCTTAAGAGGACCGGTCATAGGATTATATTCATGACCGTTTGGAGGGTTGAACCTATGTAACCTGCTGGTGGTTTATTTGTTGTATTCATCAGCAGCAGCGGCTGCTAATGCCATCGTGCTAGACGAGCTAAATCAGAAGCTCAAGAGATCTGAAGATGAGCTTCACGCTCTAAATATGAGATTCGACGAGGCACAAGGTAAGCTAGATTATAATATCTGAATTTTTCATCATTGTGTTGTCGACTTAGTATTTATATGTTTGATGCTCATGCAGCCTTGATGAAAGAAATTAAGAAGCTCAAGGGCTGCAGAAAGCCAAGCAGGGGGCCGCGAACGAGAGGGCGGCGGCCAAACAAGCGGTTGTCGCGCTTTCCGCTCTAAAAGTCACCGGTGCCAAGCATGAAGCTCGGGTGGAGGAAATCCAGCAGGAGCTCAAAGACGCAGGCCAAAAGTGTGAGGACCTCGAGCAGAAAGGCAAGCAGCAGGCCGCCGAACTATACACCCTGAAATCCGATCTCCAAAAGGAGCGGGTGGATAGGAGGTTCTTTCAGGAGCAAGTCCGCCAAGCGAAGATTATCATGGATGGTAAGCCGTGTTTACTGTAGTGTGTCTTTGGGGATAGCAAGTTTACGTTGCTTACCCAAGTGTGGCGTTCCTCAGGCTCATGCTCGGACCTCCAGAAGAGCATAGTGGACGCGAACCAATTCTATGCTTCACGGGGAGAAAGAGATGAAGCTCATCTATTCTGGGCGCCGTTTGAAGCCCCCTAGCGCTCTCCTCTCCTTATTGAGCAGTTGAAGCAGCTGATGGAGCTACACCGGATGGCAAAGCCGTCCATGAAGGATCTCTATATCTGGCTATGGCCCAACGAGCCACTGCCAGGCAGCTACTTTGGCCTGGTGCAGAAGTTGAGTGACGCCTCGCCCCAAATTGATGCACTAAGTCGTTCCTCCTGTATCGAGGGAGCTCGGATGGCCTTTGCGAAGTCCAAGGTGCACTGGTCGGGGCTTGATCTGATGAAGATAGCCACCGCCCGTCCACCTCCTAGAAAGGAGCATAGGTGCCCTGAGCTATACTTCTCCAGAATAATGGAGGGTGCTCGAGCGATAGAGTCGCAATGTTCGAAAGCGAATATTTATGATTAAATGTGTTGTAATATGTCCGAAGACCTTTGAATGCTTGTATATTTATTATGCATGGTTTATCATGTTTTTAATGTTTTGCATTCCTTATAACTCCTGTGTGGCCGTTGAAGCTGAAAGCTGCGAGTCGTCGGCTTCAGCCCCCATGTAGATGCTATGCGGGGTGTCTCTACTTGCACACTATAAACTTTAGCCGAGCTATCGGTACCCGAAGGCGGTAGTGTGCGGCGGACTAGGCAATCAGACCATAATGCTTTATTGCTTTCACTTAGCCGTAGGGGCATGAAAAAGGACTGCGGGAGGCTAATGACTAGCCCCCGGTAACTTGTGATGGTCGGATGAACTGCAGCTAAAGCCGATATCACATGGTTTGAACAAACAACAAACCCATCATATGACACGAAATAACCTCTGAAGAGGTCTTGAGTATAACACTCAATCTTGGATTCACAGAACGGTTCTCGCATACTATGATAGTCAGTTTTCGGCTTTATCCCCTGAGGTGTTTGACCAGGCTAGCTGGAAACACAATCACAGAGGTTCTCCCTTTGCCCTTTTAGCCAAACAAGCGAAACATAAAGGGGCAAGCATAGGAGCCGGGCAACCCAAATATTGACCCAAGACATAGTTCGAAACCAATGCATATAAAGCAAATTCCAAGACGCCGAATGCATAATCAATTGTGCATAAGGCAATGTTTTTTAAACTCGAGCCCCCGGTCTATTAGCCGGTTGCATTGTAATGTACCAAACAGTTTCTCAAGAAGAGGGAGAAAATAAAATATGTGCCAAAAAGGACAATGAGACAACCATGTATAATGATTTTATATTTTTTCAACAACTCTTATTGCTTAAATTGCCGAGGCAACTGTTTATAGGTATTTGAAATATAAATTTTACAGGAGTGGTTGTACCAGGGGTCTTCGATGCGTGACCTGATGTCCTCGGTGCGCCTTGTCTCTTGTCTACTCCTGCGCCGCCTAGGGAGTTGTATGCCTCAATGGGTGGTATTGTTCGGCGAACGGATCTTGCAAACAAGGTCTTGAGAAGTCGCCGAAGTGTGGGTGAGATTTACGCCTTTAGTAGGCCCTTGATGGTAACCGGAGTGTGTCCGGAGACATTTGATGGTACTAGTTTGGGGAGGCTATTTAACCAGTGCTGAGCTGGCCCCTTAAGTTTTAGGGGTAGATATTTGATGGCGTGGAGATTGTCTCCATGTGCCATTTGGATGTGGAGGAGGAAATACTCAATCCATACAGTTGGGTTAGTTGTCCCATCATACTGGTCTATGTTTACGGGTTTAAACCCCTCCGGGAAATGATGCTCCATCACCTCGTTTGTTAAGCATAGTGGGTGGGCAGCCCCTTTGACCCGGGCGATGTCGCACCGATAATCGGCGTCTGTTATAGCTCGGTTTCATTCTCGGCCTTTGTTGTTGCGGTCGAGCCAAGGCCTGTACCCTTCCTGTATATCGGGTGAGTACCATATGGATCCATAGATGGATCTTGTATGACCTGCTCTGTAGTCCAGGTCATGCTGTAGGTCGAACCTGTCATCGGGCTCTAATGGCTCTTTTCCCCGTCTTCAAGATATCGCCAGCCTATAACCGATGTCGTCAGCCGTCCTGTCTCATCCTCGAGGAGGGCGGTCTGGCTTATCGTATGGGGTATGTTTGGGAGACGGCGTGTCAGTAAGCTCGTCATCGAATTGTGGCAGCAGCCTTCTATGTGGATAGCTCTTAGGTTGGTCTGATAGACCGGTACCGTATCCCTCCTCAGCTAAGAGGACTCTCGTACATTGATCGTTGAGGTTCTCATGTTCGGCCTTAAGCTATCGTTCTTTTGCTTTCAGGTTGTGGGTCGTGGCTATAAGCTATTGCCTAAACAGTTCCTGATCTTCAGGATTATCAGGAATTTCAAAGTCATCGGCTTCCGGGATGTCCTCCTCCTCGACAGGGGGAGGTAATTGTCATCCTCCGAATCGTTTAGGTCATCGGGGTTGCGCTGGTCTTCAGGCCTCTCCTGACTCTCTAGCGGGTGCTTGGGGACATCGGGATCGCCGAGGTCTTCTGGGGTATCTCCGTCCCCGGTGCCAATGATAGCTTTCCTTCCCTTTTTGCCTTTTGACCTTTTATGCGGCTTCCGGCGCGTTGACGGCGCTTCACCTGACTTGTCGCCATCGTTTTTAGGCGTGTTCTCTCCACTAGCGGCTGTAGTGTCCACCATGTATGTTGGAAATATGCCCTAGAGGCAATAATAAATTAGTTATTATCATATTTCCTTGTTCATGATAATCATTTATTATCCATGCTATAATTGTATTGATCGGAGACTTAAATGCATGTGTGGATACATAGACAAAACCATGTCCCTAGTGTGCCTCTAATGGACTAGCTCGTTGATCAAAGGATGGTTAAGGTTTACTAGCCATGGACATGAGATGTCATTTGATAACGGGATCACATCATTAGGAGAATGATGTGATGGATAAGACCCAAACTACAAACATAGCATATGATCGTGTCAGTTTATTGCTACTGTTTTCTGCATGTCAAGTATATGTTCCTATGACCATGAGATCATGCAACTCACGGATATCGGAGGAGTGCCTTGTGTGTATCAAACGTCGCAACGTAACTGGGTGACTATAAAGGTGCTCTACAGGTATCTTCGATGGTGTCTGTTGAGTTGGCATGGATCGAGACTGGGATTTGTTACTCCGTGTGACGGAGAGGTATCTCAGGGCCCACTCGGTAATACAACATCACAACAAGCCTTGCAAGCAATGTGGCAAAGTGTTAGTCACGGGATCTTGTATTACGGAACAAGTAAAGAGACTTGCCAGTAACGAGGTTGAACTAGGTATGGAGATACCGACGATCGAATCTCGGGCAAGTAACATACCGAAGAACAAAGGGAACGTTATATGGGATTAACTGAATCCTTGACATAGAGGTTCGACTGATAAAGATCTTCATAGAATATGTAGGAACCAATGTGGACGTCTAGGTCCCGCCATTGGTTATTGACCGTAGAGGTGTCTCGGTCATGTCTACATAGTTCTTGAACCCGCAGGGTCTGCACACTTAAGGTTTGGTGACGTTTCGGTAGTGTAGAGTTATGTATGGTGGTGACCGAAGGTTGTTCGGAGTCCCGGATGAGATCCCGGATGTCACGAGGAGCTCCGGAATGGTCCGGAGGTAAAGATTCATATATAGGAAGTCCCGGTTTGGTCGCCGGAAAAGTTTCGGCTCATCGATAGTGTACCGGGAGTGCCGGTAGTGTACCGGGGGACCTCCGGAGGGGTATTTCGACCCCAAGAGGTCCATGGGATGTGGGAGAATAATAACCAGCCCTTAGTGGGCTGAAAAACAGCCACACCAAGTCCCATGGTGCAGGAGGCAAAAGTCCTAAAGGAAAAGGTGGAAAAAAGGCTAAAAAGGAAGAGTCCTACTCCTACTAGGAGTGGAGGAGGAGTAGGACTCCTCCCCCTCTAGTTTGGATGACTCCTATTGGAGTTTTTCCTTGCGCCAACCCTCCTCTCTCTCCCTCCTTTATATACTGGTGGATTGGGTGCTGTTTGGACACAGTTTACGGCCACGTGCTACCCGTTTCACCGATGCTCCTCTAGATCGGTTTTCTGCAGCGCTTAGGCGAAGCCCTGCCGGAATTGCTCCACCACCATCACCGGAGCGTCGTCACGCTGCCGGTGAACTCTCTATCCTCTCCACCTCCTCTTGCTGGATCAAGATGGTGGAGATCGTCATCAAGCTGCACGTGTGCTGAACGCGGAGGTGCCGTCCGTTCGGCGCTAGATCGGAAGGACCGTGATCGAGATCGCGAGACGGTTCGTGATGTGATCACGGAATGGATCGTGATGAGTTCGCGGGACAGATCGTGATCAAGATTGTGAGATGGATCGTGATGAGTTCGCGGGACGGATCATGATGTGTTCGCGGGAAGGATCGTGATTGGATCACGGGACGGATCGTGATGAGATCGTGGGACGCTCGGCGATTTTGATCGCGAAGATGTTCGACTACACCAACCGTGTTTCTTAACGCTTCCCGCTTAGCAATCTACAAGGGTACGAAGATCCACTCTCCCTCTCGTAGATGCTCATCACCATGGATAGGTTTGTGTGTGCGTAGGAAAATTTTTGTTTCCCATGCGACGTTCCCCAACAGTGGCATCATGAGCTAGGTTGATGATTCGATGAGATCTCGAGCAGAACACAAAAGGTTTGTGGGCGTTGATGCTTAGATTGCTTCCTCCCTTGGTCATATTTTGGTTCAGCGGGATTGTGAGATGAAGCGGCATGGACCAACATTACTCGTACGCTTACGAGAGACCAGTTCCCTCGACGCAACTTGTTGCCTAGATGGCTTGCGGGTGACAGTTTCTCTCAATTTAGTTGGATCGGATTCGACAAAGGCGGTCCTTGAGAAGGTTGAAAAGCAAACTAGTGTATCACCGTTGTGGTTTATGCGTAGGTGAGAATTGTTCTTGCTAGATACCCGTAGCAGCCACGTAAAACATGCAACAACAATTAGAGGACGTCTAACTTGTTTTTGCAAGGTATGTTGTGATATGATATGGCCAATTACATGATGTAATATATGTGATGTATGAGATGATCATGTGATGTATAGATTATCACGACTTGCATGTCGATGAATACGGCAACCGGCAGGAGCCATAGGGTTGTCTTTAATTATTGTATGACTTGCGTGTCAATCATTAAGCGCTATGTAATGCTTTACTTTATCGCTAAACGGTAGCAATAGTAGTAGAAGCATGCAGGGCGTGACAACCCCGATGGCGACACGTTGATGGACATTAAGATGATGGAGATCATGGTGTCATGCCGGTGACGATGGAGATCATGCCGATGTTTTCTAGATGGAGATCAAAAGCACAAGTTCTTGGCCATATCATGTCACTTATGATTTGCATGTGATGTTAATCCTTTTTATGCACCTTGTTTTGCTTAGGACGACGGTAGCATTATAAGGTGATCCCTCACTTAATTTCAAGATAAATTGTGTTCTCCCCGAGTGTGCACCATTGCGAAAGTTCGTCGTGTTGAGACACCACCTGATGATCGGGTGTGATAGACTCTACGTTCAAATACAACGGGTGCAAGCCAGTGTTGCACATGTAGAACACTCGGGTTAAACTTGACGAGCCTAGCATGTACAGACATGGCCTCGGAACACAAGAGACTGAAAGGTTGAACATGAGTCATATAGTAGATATGATCAACATGATGATGTTCACCATTGCAGCCACCTCAACTCACGTGATGATCGGACCTGAGTTGGTGAATTTGGATCATGTATCACTCGAACGATCGGAGGGATGTCAATTTGAGTGGGAGTTCTTAAGTAATATGATTAATTGAACTCATTATCATGAACATATTCAAAGTGTCTTTGCAAATTATGTTGTAGATTACTAGCTCGCGTTGTAGCTCCCTTGTATTTTTATATGTTCCTAGAGAAATAGAATTGAAAGATGTTGGTAGCAAAATTGCGGACTGGGTCCGTGATCTGAGGATTGTCCTCATTGCTGCATAGAAGTCTTATGTCCTTAATGCACCGCTCGGTGCGCCACCCCATCTAGCGTCATCTGTAGATGTTGTGAACATTTGACAGGCACGTTTCGATGACTACTTGATAGTTTAGTGCGTCATGCATTACGGCTTAGAATTGAGGCTCCGAAATGTTTTGAACGTCACGGAACATATGAGATGTTCTAAGAGCTGAGATTGTGATCTCAAGCTCGTGCCCGAGTTGCGAGATATAGGATCTCCAACGAGATTCTTTGCCAACAAGATGAAAGAGAATAGCTCAATCGTTGAGCATGTGCTCAGACTGTCTGGGTACTACAATCGCTTGAATCGAGTGGGAGTTCATCTTCCAGATAAGATAGTGATTGATGTAGTTCTCCAAGTCACTGTCACTGAGCTACTAGAACTTGGTGATGAACTATAAAATGCCAGGGAAATAAATGTTGATCCCTGAGTTGTTCGCGATGTTTGACACCGCGAAGGTAGAAATCAAGAAGGAGCGTCAAGTGTTGATGGTTAATCAAACCACTAGTTTCGAGAAGGGCAAGAGCAAGGAGGGAAACTTCATGGATAGCAAGTCAGTTGCTGCTCCAGTGAAGCAACCCAAAGTTGAACTCAAACCCAAGACTAAGGGCTTCTGTTATGAGGTGAGCGGTCGTTGAAGCGGAACAACCCTAGATACTTGGTAGATAAGAAGGCTGGCAACATTGATAGAAGTATATTTGATATACGAGTTATTAATGTGTACCTTGCTAGTACTCTTAGTAGCACGTGGGAATTGGATACCGGTTCAGTTGCTAAATGTTAGTAACTCAAAATAAAAGCTACGGAATAAACGGAGAACTAGCTAAGGGTGAGGTGACGATATGTGTTGGAAGTGTTTCCAAGGTTGATGTGATCAACATCGCACGCTCTCTCTACCTTTAGGATTAGTGACGAACCTAAATAAATGTTATTTGGTGTTTTGCGTTGAGCATGAACATGATTAGATCATGTTTATTGCAATACGGCTATTCATTTAAGTTAGAGAATAATGGTTATTATGTTTACATAAATAATACCTTCAATGGTCATGCACCCAGTGAGAATGGTTTGTTGAAATCTTGATCGTAGTAGTACACATGTTCATAACATTGATGTCAAAAGATACAAAGTTAATAATGATAGTACCACATACTTGTGGCACTGCCGCTAAATGTCATATTGGTATAAAGCGCATGTAGAAACTCCATGCTGATGGATATTTGGACTCATTCGATTTCGAATCGGTTGAGACATGCGAACCATGCCTCTTGGCCAAGATGACTAAAGGACCCCGTTGGATGGAGCGGGCAAGTGATTCATTGGAAATGATACATGTTGATGTATGCAATCTAGTGAGTCTTGTAGCATGCAGTGGATATCGTTATTTTGTTACCTTCACTGATGATTTGAGTAGATATAGTGTATATTTACTTAATGAAACACAAGTCTGAATCGTTTGAAAGGTTCAAGCAAATTCAGAGTGAAGTTTAAAGATCATCGTGACAAGAAGATAAAAATGACCGCGATATGATCGTGGAGGTGAATATCTGAGTTACGAGTTTGGCATACAACTTAAGACAACGTGAAATTTGTTTCACAACTAACGCCACCTGGAACACCATGGTGTGATGGTGTGTCCGAACATCATAGTCATGCTCTATTGATATAGTGCATACTGTGACGTCTCTTATCGTTTTACAACTATAACTTTTGGGGTTATGCATTAGAGACAACTACATTCACTTTAAATAGGGCATCATCTAAATCCGTTGAGATGACACCGTGTGAATTATGGTTTGATAGAAACCTAAGCTGTCATTTCTTAATATTTGGGGCTGTGACACTTGTGTGGAAAATGTTTTCACCTAATGAGGTCGAACCCAAGGCGGACAAATGCATCTTCATAGAATACCCTAAGATCAGTTGGGTGAACCTTCAATCTCAGATCCTAGTGCAAAGTGTTTGTTGCTTAAACGGATCCTTTCTCGAGGAAATGTTTCTCTCAAAAGAATTGAGTGGGAGGAAGATAGAACTTGATGAGGTTGTTAAACCTTTGTTCAACCAGAGAGTAGCGCAGCGCAGAAAGATGTTTCTGTGAAGCCTACGTTAGTTGAAGAGGAAGTTAATGATGATGATCATGAAGCTTCAGGATCAAGTTACTATCGAACTTCGTAGGTCGACAAGGATGTGTACTGCTCCTAAGTGGTACGACAACTCTGTCTTGGAGATCATGTTGTTGGACAACGATGAACATACGAGCTATGGAGAAGCGATGATGGGCCCGGATTCCGACAAATGGTTAGAGGCCATGAAATCCGAGATAGGATCCATGTATGAAAACCGAGTATAGACTTTGGTAGACTTGCTCGTTAGACGGCAGGTCGTTGAGTACAAATGGACCTTTAGAATGAAGACAGACACTGATGGTGAATGTCACCATTTGTAAAGCTCGACTTGTTGCAAAGTTGTTTGTGACAAGTTCAAGGAGTTGACTGTGATGAGGCTTTCTCACTCGTAGCAATGCTAAAAGTCTGTTGGAATTATGTTAGCAGTTGCTGCATTTTCAATTATGAAATCTAGCAGATGGATGTCAAAACATCGTTTCCTTAACGGGTTACTTAAGGAAAGGTTGTATGTGATACAACCAGAAGGTTTCGTTAGTCCTAAGGATGCTAAAAGATGAGCAAGCTTCAGTGATCCTTCTATGGACTGAAGCAAGCATCTCGGAGTTGGAATATACACTTTGATGAGGTGATCAAAGTTTTTCTAGTTTATACAAAGTTTACGAGAAACTTGTATTTGCAATAAAGTGAGTGGGAGCACTATAGAGTTTCTGATAAGTATATGTGGTTGACATATTGTTGATCAGAAATAATGTAGAATTTCTGGAAGGCATAAAAGGTTGTTTGAAAAGTGTTTTTCAAAGGAAGACCTGGATAAAGCTACCTAATTGTTGAGCATCAAAATCTATAGAGATAGATCAAGATGCTTGATGAGACTTTCAATGAGTGCATACCTTGACAAGATTTTGAAAGAGTTCAAAATGGATCAGCCAGAGAAATAGTTCTCGTCTGATTTGTAAGGTGTGAAGTTGAGTGAGACTCAAAGCTCGACAACGGTAGAAGAAAGAGAAAGGACGAACGTCGTCCCCTATGCCTTAGCCATACGCTCTATATTATGCCATGCTGTGTACCGCACCTGTGTGTGCCTTGCCATGAGTCTGTCAAGGGGTACAAGAGTGGTCCAGGAGTGGATCACTGGACAGCGGTCGGAATTATCCTTAGTAACCAGAGGACTAAGGAAATGTTTCTTGATTATGGAGGTGATAAAGAGTTCGTCGTAAAGAGTTACGTTGATGCAAGCTTTAACACCTATCCAGATGACTAGTAGTAGCAATCTGGATACGTATAGTGGAGCAGCCATTTGGAAATAGTACCAAGTGGAGTGTGGTAGCAGTGTTTACGGTTTGACATAGAGATTTGCAAAGTACACATGGATCTGAATATCGCAGACCCGTTGACTATAAGACCTCTCTCACATGCAAAGCATGATCGAGCCCCAGAGCTCATTGGGTGTTAGATTCATAACAATGTGAATCACATGGTGATGTGAACTAGATTACTGACTCTAGTGCAAGTGGGAGACTGTTGGAAATATGCCCTAGAGGCAATAATAAATTAGTTATTATCATATTTCCTTGTTCATGATAATCGTTTATTATCCATGCTATAATTGTATTGATCGGAGACTTAAATGCATGTGTGGATACATAGACAAAACCATGTCCCTAGTATGCCTCTAATGGAATAGCTCGTTGATCAAAGGATGGTTAAGGTTTACTAGCCATGGACATGAGATGTCATTTGATAACGGGATCACATCATTAGGAGAATGATGTGATGGATAAGACCCAAACTACAAACATAGCATATGATCGTGTCAGTTTATTGCTACTATTTTCTGCATGTCAAGTATATGTTCCTATGACCATGAGATCATGCAACTCACGGATATCGGAAGAGTGCCTTGTGTGTATCAAACATCGCAACGTAACTGGGTGACTATAAAGGTGCTCTACAGGTATCTCCGATGGTGTCTGTTGAGTTGGCATGGATCGAGACTGGGATTTGTTACTCCGTGTGACGGAGAGGTATCTCAGGGCCCACTCGGTAACACAACATCACAACAAGCCTTGCAAGCAATGTGTCTAAGTGTTAGTCACGGGATCTTGTATTACGGAACGAGTAAAGAGACTTTCCAGTAACGAGGTTGAACTAGGTATGGATATACCAACGATCGAATCTCGGGCAAGTAACATACCGAAGAACAAAGGGAACGTTATACGGGATTAACTGAATCCTTGACATAGAGGTTCGACCGATAAAGATCTTCGTAGAATATGTAGGAACCAATGTGGACGTCCAGGTCCTGCCATTGGTTATTGACCGTAGAGGTGTCTCGGTCATGTCTACATAGTTCTCGAACCCGTAGGGTCTGCACACTTAAGGTTTGGTGACATTTCGGTAGTGTAGAGTTATGTATGGTGGTGACCGAAGGTTGTTCGGAGTCCCAGATGAGATCCCGGACGTCACGAGAAGCTCCGGAATGGTCCGGAGGTAAAGATTCATATATAGGAAGTCCCAGTTTGGTCGCCGAAAAAGTTTCGGGCTCATCGGTAGTGTACCGGGAGTGCCGGTAGTGTACCGGGGGACCTCCGGGAGGGGTATTTCGACCCCAAGAGTTCCATGAGCTGTGGGAGAATATTAATCAGCCCTTAGTGGGCTGGAAAAACAGCCACACCAAGGCCCATGGCGCAGGAGGCAAAAGTCCTAAAGGAAAAGGTGGAAAAAAGGCTAAAAAGGAAGAGTCCTACTCCTACTAGGAGTGGAGGAGGAGTAGGACTCCTCCCCCTCTAGTTTGGCCGACTCCTATTGGAGTGTTTCCTTGCACCAGCCCTCCCCTCTCTCCCTCCTTTATATACTGGTGGATTGGGTGCTGTTTGGACATAGTTTACGGCCACGTGCTACCCGTTTCACCGGTGCTCCTCTAGATCGGTTTTCTGCAGCGCTTAGGCGAAGCCCTGCCGGAATTGCTCCACCACCATCACCGGAGCGCCGTCACGCTACCGGTGAACTCTCTCTCCTCTCCACCTCCTCTTGCTGGATCAAGATGGTGGAGATCGTCATCAAGCTGCACGTGTGCTGAACGCGGAGGTGTCGTCCGTTCAGCGCTAGATCGGAAGGACCGTGATCGAGATCGCGAGACGGTTTGTGATGTGATCACGGAACGGATCGTGATGAGTTCACGGGACAGATCGTGATCAAGATTGTGAGACGGATCGTGATGAGTTCGCGGGACGGATCATGATGTGTTCGCGGGACGGATCGTGATTGGATCACGGGACGGATCGTGATGAGATCGCGGGACGCTCGGCGATTTGGATTGCGAAGATGTTCGACTACACCAACCGCGTTTCTTAACGCTTCCCTCTTAGCGATCTACAAGGGTACGTAGATCTACTCTCCCTCTCGTAGATGCTCATCACCATGGATAGGTTTGCGTGTGCGTAGGAATTTTTTTGTTTCCCATGCGACGTTCCCCAACAATGTATACATCATATGTGGAGGTGGTGGCCCATCGTCCGGTGTTAACGGGGGTAGGAGCACAATCCTCCTCATCCATGTATTCTGCCTCCTCAGAGGCATAGTCCAACATGTCGGTTAAATCTTTGATTGTGGCTATCAAGTGGGTGGTGGGTGGGACGAAAAATTCGCCCTGAACCGCCATGAGATCGATCTGAGCATGGATTGGGGTTGGGTCGTCGGTAATACTCATCGACGAGATCCGATCTAGGGCCTTATAGATTATCGAGAGCTCGATCGGGTCAACCTGCTCGGAGCTTTTCGAGTTGACCTTCGTTGTGTCCGTGCTAGGGGAGTGTTCGGCAAGAACAGGTATCCACTCATCTGGCACTATGGCTGGATCCAGACTAAGAGTCAGGTCATTACCGGGGTAGATCCCGTGGGCGTGACCAAAAGGGGGATCTGAGGTTAAAGCCTCGGAGTCTTCGAGCGTGGCAGGCGAAACTGCGAGCCCGGTTAGAGAAAGATCGCCCCGAGAGTCTATGGAGAACTCTAGGTTGCCGAATCTGACCTCTTGGTCAGGGGTGAAGCTTCCGACCCGGCCTAGATGGACGGTCGGGTCAGCGTGCAGCACAATGCTGCCGAAGGTGAAGATCTGTCCGGGGACAAAGGTGTCCATGTTGCGGACCTCTTCATTGATGATGATGCGAGCCATCGATTCCTTTGGTGATCACAGCGGAACTCTCAATGAAAGCACCAATGTCGGTGTCAAAACTGGTGGATCTCGAGTAGGGGGTCCCGAGCTATGAGGAGTAGAATCGATGGTAATAGGAGACGAAGGAGATGATGTTTACCCAAGTTCGGGCCCTCCTATGGAGGTAATACCCTACATCCTCCGTGATTGTATTGATGATAAATGATATGTAGGTTACAAAGTTGATCTACCTCGATATCGGATATCTAAACCCTAGATGAGTTGTCCTCCAACAACCTAAAAACCCTCAGTGTCGTCGTTTTACCACGAGGGTCACGCGAGACGGCAGATGCCATGGGGTGGCTTATCAAGGTGAGGGCAAGGCTGCCGTGGATGATCCGGGACGGGTATGCGAATAGCACATAGTGGTTTACCCAGGTTCGGGGATATCCAGAGAGATAATACCCCTACTCCTGCATATCTGTATAACTGAGGTACATTTGGTACATGGTTGCTCCTGGAGCTGTTTGGAGAGGAGAGCCATGAGGTTTCTTTCCTCATACATGAGTGTGAGAGTGGGGATGAGAGGATGTGAGGGAAGCTCACTCCCTTGAGAGAGTGAGAGGGAACCTTTATATAGGCATGGATGGGTAGCTTGGGATGTAAGTCATAGTGGGTAGCTTACATCCCAAGCAGCTTGAGGTGTAACCTACCATGGGTAGCTTACATGTCAAGCCACATGTAGCTTGTGGACTCAGCTATGTCTGTCCCCTGGTGCACTTTATACATCAGTGTCCAGGGGGCATGTTACACTGTAGAGAGTACTACATGACGCGCGTATAGGGTGCCCCTGCTTGCCAATAGTGCACCGCCCTAAGATATGGTCGTCTGGTCCGCGTGTGTCCGATGGGACGTCAGGAACTGACTTCACCAGGCTGCAGCCGGACAGGAGGAGCCGGACAGGTGGAGGCTGCCGAGCTGGATGGGAGGAGCCAGACAACTACAGTGTCGCCAGCTATAGTGTCGTCAGCTCATTTCTTCGTTTTTCTTGTTGATTCATAGGGTTTCGCATACCGAGGGTGGGTCCCCCGATGTAATAAAATGTTGAATCGTCTCCTTGAGCCTACCCGGGGGTAATCCGCCCAACAGTAGCCTCCGAGCCTCCGGGCGACTCTTCGGGTGGAGGGTTTATGCCGGTGGAGTTGTTGTTGCACAAGTTGTCGATGATGGTCGATCGCGGGTTGGGGACGACACGGCTTGCTTCCAGCGGGGCCAGCGCACCAACTGGGTGTAGCCTCCGAACCTCCGAGCGACACGACGAGTCGGGCGGAGGGTCTTTGCTATTGCCGAAGTGAACGGTGGCATCGAGGATGCGAGGCGCGGACGCGGAGTCCGTTGGCCGAAGGTCCTGAGGCACTATCGGGGCCGAACGCGCAGTCAACCGGCTGGCGGTTTCCAGCGTGGGCACGCTAGCGCACCTGCTGGGTGTAGCCTCCGAGCCTCCGGTGACTCGAGGAGTCGGGCGGAGGATATTTGGTGTTGCTGAAGCAGGCAGTGGTGTCAAAGATGTCGGGCGTAGACGCGGGGTCCGCCAACTGAAGGGCGCGATGTGTTGTCGACGGTGGACGCGAGGTCCGCCAACTGTTGAGCGTAATGCGTTGCCGGGCGCGGACGGAGGGTCCGCCGGCTGGTGAGTGTGCAGCCCTGCCGAAGGCGGACACGGGGTCCGCCGGCTGTCAAGCGCGAGGCACTGTCAGGCGTCGATGCAGGGTCCGCCAGCTGATGGGCGTCGAGCCCTGCCGAAGACGGATGCGGGGTCCGTCGGCTATCAAGCGCGAGGCGCTGCCGGGCATGGACGCAGGGTCCGCCGGCTGGTGGGCGTGAAGCCCTGCCGAAGGCGGACGCGGGGTTCGCCGGCTATCGAGCGCGAGGCGCTGCCGGGAGTGGATGCAGGGTCTGCCGGCTGATGGGCGTGGAGCCCTGCCGAAGGCGAACGTGGGGTCCGTTGGTTCTCGAGCGTGGGACGCTGCCGGACGCGAACGGAGGGTCCGCGGGCTGGTCGGCGTGGAGCCCTGCCGAAGGCGGACGCGGGGTCTGCCAGTTATCGAGCGTGAGGCGCTGCCGGGCACGGACGGAGGGTCCGCCGGCTGATGGGCGTGGAGCCCTGCAAAGTCAGACGCGAGGTCCGCCGGCTGTCGAGCGCGGGACGCTGCCAGGCGCGGACGGAGGGTCCGCAGGCTGGTGGGCATGGAGCCCTGCCGAAGCGGACGCAGGGTCCATCTGCTGTCGAGCGCGAGGTGCTGCCGGGCGCAGACGGATGGTCCGCCGGCTGATGGGCATGGAGTCCTGCCGAAGGCCGATGCGGGGTCCGCCGGCTTTCGAGTGCGAGGCGCTGCTGGGCGCAGACGGAGGGTCCGCCGGCTGTCGAGCGCGAGGCGCTACCGGGCACGGACGGAGGGTCTGCCGGCTAATGAGCATGAAGCACTACCGAAGGCGGACGCGAGGACCGCCGGCTGTCGAGCACGAGGCGCTGCCGGGCGCGGACGGAGGGTCCGCCGGCTGATGGGCGTGGAGCCCTGCCGAAGGTGGACGCATGGTCCGCCGGCTGTCAAGCGCGTGGCGCTGCTGGGCACGGGCGGAGGGTTCGCCGGCTGATGGGCATGAAGCCCTGCCGAAGGCGAACGCAGGGTCCGCCGGCTATCGAATGCGAGGCGCTGCCGGGCGCGGACAGAGGGTCCGCCGGCTGATGGGCTTGGAGCCCTACCGCAGACGGACGCGGGGTCTACCGGCTGTCGAGCGTGGTGCCCTGCCAGGAGTAGCCTCCGAGCGAGGAGGTTCCTCATGGAAATGGTCGTGCAAAAGACAAGGTTAAGTCGGCACAGATATATCAAATATTTGATTTTGGCAGTGCAAGTTGGTGCACAGGTTGCCGACTCGGTTTCATCCGAGTCCCCTTAAGTCTTTTTCATGTTCTCTCCGTTCTTTGGCTTTTGCTCTTGCTAGCTAGACAGCCGGGAGCCGGTCTATAGCTGAGACGAAGAGTGGGCCGCAGAATGGAGCCTACAGTACTCGGACTCTGGGAGAAGACTCGATCGAGCAGATACTCATAAATGAAAACGATCGGGTCGCCCAAGCAGTTTTCTCCCTGGACGCTTTTCGCGTGTGGTGACCTCAAGCGTTTGCTCTCGCTAGCCAGACAGCTGCGGTGCGGTCTGTATAGGTGAGACAAAGAGTAGGCCTTTGGTCCCGTGCACTCTACTAAGTCATCCCGTGGGAATGAACGTATCGGGCCAAGCGGCCAGCCCCGGATCAAGACTAGTTGGCGTCGGGGCGAACAGTAGGGCAGCGAAATAAGTGCGGAGATGGCCCCCCAAGGGTCGCTCGGGGTTATTTGTTTTGTGTGCATGGTGCGAGGGTATGCACATGGAGATCTCACATTGCTTTTGGGTGTCGGTGAGGTGGTTTTGTCAAAGATGGTCAGCGTGGTTTGTAGCCAACGTTGTCCTGCTAACGCGCGCGAGGCGCTACCGGGCGCGGACTTGGGGTCCGTCGGCTGATGGGCGCGAGGCACTGCGGGGCACGAACGTGGGGTCCACCGGCTGATGTGCGCGAGGCGCTGCCAGGGGTGGACGCGGGGTCCGCCAGCTGATGGGCGCGGACGCGGGGTCCGCCGGTTGTCGAGCACGGGGCGTCCGCCGGTTGTCGAGCGCGAGGCGTTGTCGGGCGCGGACGGAGGATCCACCGGCTGATGGGCATGGAGCCCTACCGTAGACGAACGTGGAGTCCGCCGGCTGATGGGCACGGGGCCCTGCCGGGCGTGGACGCGGGATCCGTCGGCTGATGAGCGTGAGGCGCTGCCAGGCACGAATGCGCGGTCCGCTGGCTGGTGTGCACGAGGCGCTGCTGGAAGTAGCCTCCGAGCCTCCGGGCGAGGAGGTTCATTGCTTTTTTAATGTTGATGAAGTGGTTGTTGACGACGACAGCCGGCGCAGCTTGGCGCTCGCGGAGCGCGCGGGCACACCCGCTGGGTGTATTGGGTCGTAGTCCTTGCCTGAGAGCTGGTACTTGATGCGGATGTAGCCGCCGCCATCCGCGAGGCCGGCGAGGCGGGCGGCCAAGTCGGGGTAGCGGGGCGGACGCTTGATGGAGAGGATCTTGAAGTTGCAGTTGACGTTGCAGAACTAATAACAGCTTTGAGAGCGAAGGCGCTGCGGCGAACGGAGCCTGACACTGCCGGCCCAGATGAGCTTCACGCGCGTGATAGCCTCTGTGTCGCTGGCCAGGCGCGCGGTCGGCCAGACGGCCAGACGCACACGCGTGTAGTGCAGTCATCCACGGCCATGCAGCCGGCCAGGCGCACTCACACACGCAGTGCAGCCGGCCGCCTAGGCACGCACACACGCAGGTAGCCGACCGGCCAGGCACGTACGTGAGTACCGCAACTGGCCATGCACGTACCATGTGCATGCATGCACGTCCTTCTTTTTCTTTTTTTCTTTTCATTCTCTAGATAGCCGGGCCTGCCTTATTTTTTTTGGCAGCCGGCCCACCTTCCCTTTTCAACCGGCACTCCCCTTTTTTCTTTTGCACGCACAAGCAGCCAGTCACGGGCGACCGGGCGGCCGGAGCCAACTGGAGCGCGCGAGTACAGCCGCCCGTGGCATACGACGCGGGAGCCGGCAACGAAGGCGCAGGCAGCCAGGGGCAGAGGCCAGCCGGCGGCGCGAAGAAGCGGAGCTTGGGCAGCATCGCGGAACCAGCGCGGCCGGGTGCGGCAAGGCGGAGGAGCTGGCCCGGGGCGGCGAGTCGGTGCTCGTGGGAGCAGGGGCCGGCGCAAGGCGGCCAACCGGGCAAGCGCGAGGGCCGGCTCGGGCCTCGAGGAAACGACGGCGGGCGGAGCAGCGGAGAAGTCGAGCTGGAGCCGACCGGGACATGGGAGGCCGGCCGGCGGAGCTGGGCGACAGCCGGCGCGGGCGAGCCGGCTACCGTCGCGTGGGAGGCCGGCCAGCGCGGGCGAGCCGGCTGCCGGCGCGTGGGAGGCCAGCCAGCGCGTGGGAGGCCGGCCAGCGCGAGAGAGCCGGTTGCCGGCACGTGGGAGGCCGGCCAGCGCGGGCGAGCCGGCGGCCAGCGCGTGGGAGGGCGGCCGAAGCGCGAGGGCGCGGGCGAGCCAGCGCGTAGCAGGCTACCGCAGGCAAGAGCGGGGGCGTGAGCCGGAGCCGGCAGCCCCGCCTGGTGGAGCTGCGGCGCGAAGGTCGAGCTGGAGCTGGCCGGGACATGGGAGGTCGGCCGGCGGAGCTGGGCGGCAGCCGGCGCGGGCGAGCCGACAGCCAGCGCGGGCGAACCGACGCGTAGCAGGCTGCAGTGGGCAGGAGCGGAGGCGCGAGCCGGAGCCGAAAGCCCCGCCTAGTGGAGCTGGGATGTGGTGGAGCTGGAGCCGGCAGCCTGGCTTGGGAGGCCGGCCGACGTGGGTGAGCCGGCGGCTGGCGCGGAGGAAGGCGGGCTTCGCGGGTGAGAAGCGAGCGCAGAACAAAGCAAAGGCGCAAGCCGGCCAAACGCAGCCGGGCAACCAGCTAGGCATGTGGTCATGCATGTAAGCTGTGGCCAAGGAACCATGCACGTACGTATGCATGTGGCCAAGCGGACGCAGTTTTGGTCATTCGCGTTCCATCCACAGCGGTAATCCATGCCGTCGCTTTGTGCATCCGGATCAGAGCTGCATGCAGGCAAGTACGTGCAGGCAAGTACGTGGTGGGGCCATGCAGACTGCTCGTATTGGACTGTATTAAACTTTACTGATGGCCGTATTTCAACTGGTGGACACTGCTGACTGGTGCGTCTGACCCATGCAACATGACAGCTTTGACAGGTCGAGCTGTCCGATAGACATGCGTACTTTAATATTCGCGTCAGGATGCATGCGCACGATACAATGGTACTATTCTTGTCCAAAAAATGAATTTGTGAAGCTGCATCAAGCCGGCCTGGCACTAGTAGCAGACTAGCACTCAAGTTTTTTTTTTTTGAACAATAGTAGCACTCAAGCTTATACTAGTTACCATAGAAATGGTGTGAGGACGCGAGGTGGACGAGGCAGCATAAAGTGCTGCTGTCATATGTCGTAAAGTGCTGTTACCATATTACTAGTATACAATAAAGACCAATTTGACGTGGCTAATCGCAAGGTATGTCGTAAGCTGCTGCCGTCCAACATAACTAGCTAGAATGTTAGATACGCCCACCCTCCTCTCCCCTCCCTTGAATATGCTTCTACCAGTACGGACGTTCACAGTGTGTACTTTTTGCATTGTTGTTTTTACATCTACCATTAGGCAACAGTATTATGCAGATTAGTACCTCCATGGAAAGACTAACCCTAAATAAATGGCTGTCAACTAGGCCTAATTAGCTATCACATGCATGTACCATTAATATACTTCTCTGGCAACGCATGCAAAGAGAAGGGTAGAGGATTAATGCATTAACGAGTGCTGCATGCGGTACTATACTCTCCAAAATTACTTCAACTTCCATGCATTTTTAACACAGAGTAATAGTATCACCTTGGTACGGTAGTTTTGAAAATTAGCCCCTCTAACAAATGGATGGAGGGAGTAAGTGGATTTATCATCTCTAAAATAGCATTATAATTACATAAAACTACGATGATGGGCGTCCGAAAAGCTGCTAAGTGTTGGCTAATGAGCGTCCTAAAAACTAGTAAATGTTGCTGGTTTCTCCATGTTACGACATGACTGCCCGTGGACCGTGGGCAAGTCACCTAATCCCAGTCCCCTATTAGTTGTTCAATCGCAAAGCAACGATGCAATCTATAGGCTTCTCGTGTGATCCCACTAGGACAACATGGTCATGCGACAAGGAGTAAGTGTCAATCCGATTTCAGGAATATGCATCACATGAATGAGAACGAGACCAGCTTTGCACAAGGCTTACCGGCTCGCCTTGAGCACCGGTGTAGATAAATGTTGACAGTGGATTCGTAACAACATTATATATGAAGTTAGTATGGAGCGGTACTACTCTTGCATTACACACTTTTATTGACCGTGTCCGGGACTTATTCCATGTTACCCGGGGGACTATAATGATTTTGTAGATACGTTATTCATTCACACACTTTGTTATTATGCGGCACGTACTTAAGACATTGACATTGAAGGACTTTAACCATATGCGTGCATGAGCACTTGTTCTAAAACGAGCACTGCTTGTAGGGGGGCATTCAATTATTGAACATGAGGGACTTTATTTTCATAGAGTTGTTATTTACTTGAGAACTATATTTTCCAGTTGCACGTACTTAAGAAATGGATATGGATGTCGATGTACTTTTGTCAGTTCCATACACAGTTCACTGCTTATATGCAATCATGTTGATATAGATTCTTTGGAGTTGAGATCATTTCAAAGATTATATAACAAAGATGTACCATCGAGGCGGGCACTTTGATACAACCTGCCTGGTAGTTAGGTAATATCACACGAAGGACTTTAACGATAGTTGTCAACTAACCTCGTTCCTAACGCACCAGTGTACATAAAATGTTGATAGGAGATTCATTGCAACATCCTATATTAAGTTAGAGGGGTCTAACTCGGACAAAAACTAAAAGAAGAAGGCAGATGGCTCGCTTTTTCCTATCAGGTGATGGATTCAGCACATTCAGCAAATGCAGCATCTGCTCCACTGGCCGTGGCAGCTTGTTCTACTGCCTTTCCCAAGAGAGGTTTCACGGCGTCCATATGTAGCATGAATCTCCTACGCGCTGGAGCACAGATCTGGTTTGATGGATCTTAGATACTACAACCTGGAGCACAAATCCATGACCCCGGCAGCAAAATCGCATAGCTGGAGTTGTACACGATCCAAGATCCATCACACCAGCATGTTGTAGGTAGTCGCACTGGGATTTAAACACGAAGAATTAAGAAAAGAAAGGAAAGCAGCAAGAACAAAAGAGAATAAAAGTAGATTTTATAGAAGAACGGATGAGAACATGGGGAAGGGAACCTAAATCCGCAAGCCCTCTCGCCTGCTCGTGGTGGATATGGCCGTCAAGCTCGTCGGAGGGGCACCGGGTGGATCTGGCCCTGAGGACGAGAAGAAGAAGGTGATGGTCTTCGCCATGGTGGGGCCTGTTCGACGGGTAGCATGGTAGCAGACTCAGTGGTGGTACAGCCAAGTCATGGTGAGAAGATCTGGTCGGAGGCCTCAAAATGAAGCCGGTGACCGGCGGTGGAGGGGATGGG
The DNA here is from genome assembly GCA_022496015.1 of Hordeum marinum. Taxonomy (NCBI): domain Eukaryota; kingdom Viridiplantae; phylum Streptophyta; class Magnoliopsida; order Poales; family Poaceae; genus Hordeum; species Hordeum marinum. The sequence goes on along the minus strand of CM039678.1, from coordinate 501,150,450 downwards.
TGGGGTGGGTGGGGCGATTGGATCTGGTCTCTGCAGATAAGAGAGAGAAGAGATAGTAGTCACGCGCCAAGGAAGGAATAAAGTGGATACGATGTGACTGTATTTGCAAACGTATATCCGAATGGAATAGAAAAATAGGACTCTGACATGGGCCCTAGGTGGGCCAGCCGGCGCGGATCCCAAGCAAGAGCGGTCGACTACGATTGCCGCTGTGCATGAAACGCGAAGGAAAAAGCCTTTACCGTGGCCAAGCAGTCGGCCATTCACGTACGTACGCATGTGGCCAAGCGGACAAGTAGCTAAGCAGCCGGTCGTGCGCGTGTGTGTGCGGCTATGCACGCGGCGGACGGAGCCGACCAGCACAGGAAACGGCCGAGCCGCGCGGGGGTAGCGGCTGAGCGACGCGATGCGCAGGTGTAGGAGCAGACAGCGGCTTGAGCGGACGAGGCCACGCCGCATAGGTACTCGAGCAGTGTGGCACGTGAGGATGCCGAGCCCGTTGAGGATGGCGCTCTCGAGGGTGTCGTAGTGGAGCTTGAGGACGAAGGTCGATGAGACGAGCGCGTTGAGGACGAAGCGAGCGAGGGAACACGGGAGCAACGACGTCGGCAGACGGTGGCGACATCGCAGCAGTGATGACGAGACCGGCAGTGAGGACGTGGCGTCGCGCGCGTTTGCCCCGGGGGCGTGTTGAAGTCGAGCCCCCAAAAAGATAGCGGCAATGCCGCGGTGGCGGCGACAAGACCTGCAGCGAGGACGCGGTGTCACACGCATTCGCCCCAGGGGTGTGTTGAAGTCGAGCCTCCGGAAAGATAGCAGCGACGCCGCGATGGCGGTGACGAAGAGGGTCCCGCCCGGACCGTGGTTCCAACAGCAGCGAGCCCCATGGTGGGTGCCAATTGTCGTCGTTTTATCACGGGGGGTCACGCGAGACGGCAGATGCCACGGGGTGGCTTATCAAGGTGAGGGCACGGCTGTCGTGGATGATCCGGGACGGGTATGCGAATAGCACACAGTGGTTTACCCAGGTTCGGGGATCTCCAGAGAGATAATACCCCTACTCCTGCATATCTGTATAACTGAGGTACATTTGGTACATGGTTGCTCCTAGAGTTGTTTGGAGAGGAGAGCCATGAGGCTTCTTTCCTCATACATGAGTGTGAGAGTGGGGATGAGAGGATGTGAGGGAAGCTCACTCCCTTGAGAGAGTGAGAGGGGACCTTTATATAGGCATGGATAGGTAGCTTGGGATGTAAGCCATAGTGGGTAGCTTACATCCCAAGCAGCTTGAGGTGTAAGTTATCATGGGTAGCTTACATGTCAAGCCACATGTAGCTTGTGGACTAAGCTATGTTTGTCCCCTGGTGCACTTTATACATTAATGTCCAGGGGGCATGTTACATTGCAGAGAGTACTACATGACGCGCGTACAGGGTGCTCCTGCTTGCCAATAGCGCACCGCCCTGAGATATGGCCGTCTGGTCTGCGTGTGTTCGATGGGACGTCGAGAACTAACATCGTCAGGCCGCAGCCGGATAGGAGGAGCCGGACAGGAGGAGCTGGACATGGGGAGTCGAACAGGTGGAGGCTGCCGAGCCGGACGAGTGGAGGCTGCTAAGCTAGACGGGAGGAGCCGGACAGCTACAGTGTCACCAGCTACAGTGTCGTCAGCTCACTTCTTCGTTTTTCTTGTTGATTCGTGGGGCTTCGCATACCGGGGGTGGGTCCCCCGATGTTTTAAAATGTTGAGTCATCTCCTTGAGCCTACCCGGGGGTAATCTCCCCGACACTCCGGCTTATATAGTCGCTGAGGGTACCTAGGGTTTACACACGGTCGGTTACACATCGAAGGGATAAACATGCCTATTCACTACTCCAAACGTGGAGGATACACCACGATTCCCAAAGCTTCCTTCCTGGAGACATGGCCTTCGCTCAATCCAATGTTTGATAATCGGCCCATATAGTCCGGCCCATGAGAAACAGGTCGGCCACCCGAGGACCCGTGAAACCAGGACTCCCTCACAAGACCCAAACTATGAACACAGCATATGATCGTGTCAGTTTATTGTTATAGTTTTTTGCAAGTCAAGTTTATGTTCCTATGACCATGAGATCATGCAATTCACTGACACCGGAGGAGTACCTTGTGTGTATCAAATGTCGCAGTGTAACTGGGTGACTATAAAGATGCTCTACAGGTATCTCCGAGGGTGTCTATTGAGAAAGAGGTATCTCAGGGCCCACTCGGTAATACAACATCACAAAAAGCCTTGCAAGCAATGTGACTAAAGTGCTAGTCACGGAATCTTGTATTACGGAATGAGTAAAGAGACTTGCCGGTAACGAGATTGAACTAGGTATAGAGATACTGACGATCGAATCTCGGGCAAGTAACATACCGAAGAACAAAGGGAACAACATACGAGATTAACTGAATCCTTGAGATAGAGGTTCAACTGATAAGTATCTTCGTAGAATATGTAGGAACCAATATGGGCATCCAGGTCCCGCTATTGGTTATTGACCATAGAGGTGTCTCGGTCATGTCTACATAGTTCTCGAACCTGCAGGGTCTGCACACTTAACGTTCGGTGACGTTTCAGTAGTATTGAGTTATGTATGGTGGTGACTAAAGGTTGTTTGGAGTCCCGGATGAGATCCCAGACGTCATGAGGAGCTTAATGGTCCGGTGGTAAAGATTGATATATAGGAATTCCTGTTTTGGTCACCAGAAAAGTTTTGGGTACTTCGGTAGTGTACCGGGAGTGCTGGGAGGGTTCCAGGGGACCATCAGGAGGGGCTACCCATGCCGGGAGGCCACATGGGCCTTAGGAGTGGCAAGCCATCCCACTAAGGGCCCATGTGGCTAGGATGTGGGAGAAGGAAAAAAAATCAAGAGGGCGATTCCAAGTGGGATTCTACTAGGAGTAGGATTGGAGGTGGACTCTCCCACCTCCACCACTTCGGCCGACTCTAGGGGGAACCCTAGGGGTACCGGCCCCCTCCCCTCCCTCATATATATATTGGAGGGGAGAGAGGGCAGCCACACCAAACCCTAAGCCATGGTGCAACCCTCTCTCCCTGATAGGTCATATCCTCTAGTTTTTCGGCGGTGCTTAGGCGAAGCCCTGCCAAAATAGTTTCACCAGCACCGCAGCCACGCCGTCGCGCTGTCGGAGAACTCATCTACCTCTCGGCTCCCTCTTGCTGGATCAAGAAGGCGAATATCGTCATCGAGCTGTACGTGTGCTGAACGCGGAGATGTCGTTCGTTCGGCGCTAGATCGGGACGGGTCGTGATTGGATCATGGGATGGCTAGCAATTTGGATTGCGAAGACGTTCGACTACATCAACCGCATTTCTTAAGGCTTCCCGCTTAGCGATCTACAAGGGTATGTAGATTCACTCTCCCTCTCGTAGATGCTCATCACCATGGATAGATCTTGCGTGTGCATAGGAATTTTTTTGTTTCCCATGCAACGTTCCCATCAACTTCATGTCTAATTTCAAGAACTCAAGGAGAAACCGTTGTAAACATCTCAAGCACTCTAGAATTACTTATTTACTTATACCTTAGATAGATAATTGTTTGGTCTAGAAATCTCTATGTGGATATTTGTGATCCTACACATTTTAGAGATCTTTGCCGTAATATTTAAGTAAGAATGCACACACATACACGAACGTAATAATTCATCTAGTAGCATAATTTATTACGCAGAATTTTGATTTTTATCCTTTTCATTTTTCTAGCCGTCTATGCGGATCAATTTAAATAAAGATTTTATGGGAAAGGTATAAAAAATAAAGAATGTAAATTTCCTTGAAATTTTTAATGACAATAAACAGAAGTACATTGGTTTGTTTTACATTAATTTTCATGGCACAGAATGACACTGGTTCACTAACTCAAATTTATTGCACACATTAGGCCATCTATAGCACCATCGCTGTATGGTTCATTTAGCTAAATAAAGTAAAAAAGAAGTGTGAAGATAGTATATTGATGGAATAAGTTATAAATAAGTAAAAAATGTGAGTTATTTTGATAAGCATAAGGGCTTACAATACATCTTAAGGCGGTGCATTGTTAGAATAAGTTATAAATAAATATAAAATGTGATTATTTTTTCTAAGCGTGATCACTAAATATACTTGTTAGGATCGTACATTAACAAAATGAGTTATAAATAAATAAAAAATGTAATAGGTTTTGTTGCATTTAATAAATGTGCCAAAGATGTGGTTAAATTTGCTAAGTGTAATAGAAAATTTTACTAGTTAAATGTATTGATAAAGAATCCACAAAGAGGTAATTATTTTTTAATATGGCTTTCCACCATTATCCCTACACAGTGCATACACGAAAACAATGTTCTCATCACCATTTTCTCTTTTCACTTCCTCGGTCATCCCTGTCCACCCTCCTTCATCCCGTCTTTGGTGGAAATATTGAGGCATGCTACCCACATCACGTGGGCACGTCTGCCATTACTAAGTATGGAAGTAGTGGGGCGTGGAGTAAATGGAGCAAAGGAGAAACAAATATAAGAAAGAAGAAAGATGAAGCATAGTCACACGTTGAACATATGCTTAGGGTAGAGCGCATCGTTGTCTAACGTGAGATAAATAATGTGATCACAACTTGTGATTGTGACTTGTCTCAAATTTGAGATGGTGGAGGATTCCTATGTGATATGAATGGTACTATGAATCTGTGATGTATCTTATCTGTATGAAATTTATCTGTCCCTAGCACAACACCAAGATGCGTTATTAGTTTTCTTGAGTCATACAGTTAGAGTATGTGTCCACTTTTCCTTTAACACTTTAAGTTTCTCCACTTGACTGATTAAAGGAACTATGTGACATCAACTTGATCCTTGGAAATGTGCTTAATTCCAACATTCTACGAAACTTAATTTCCGAACGGAATTATATCCTTTATATGTATTCCAAGGTAGTCGCCCTGAATCATTTTGCTTTGAGATTTGGTAATGCATCCGATTTGAAGACTATCTTCTCCTTAGTATAAGAATGCAACTAAAGATGGAGGATCATGCTTGAGGTTGGATAATTCCCCTATATCCCAATGTTTTATCTCAATTTGTTGTTGATCAATTATATTGTCGAGGGTAAGTGGATTTCCCCACTTGTCTGTGCTGCACTTCCCTTATTTTGTCCCTAAAGGCTCGTGTTTCCACGACAAGGAGGACCCATGTTTGGGCAACTGACATCTAGATACACACCACCCTATATATTCTTATGTAGGGATTTTCAAGGCATTCGGAACTCCACGATAGGATGAAGAAGCAGACCAAGACTGTGACCGGCTGAGCAACCAACCAAGACACAATAAATAGGTCCACCTAAGGACATCTTCGAAACAAGCCAAGATCTCTAGAAGTCCAAGGTTCGTCAGTTATTTTAGCCTTAAACTTGTTGAACATCATTTGCACTCGATGATTGTAAGCACTTCGCGATATAATTTCACACAAGGAGAAGTAAGGTTGTTCTCGTCACACGAGGACCCAAACCTAGGTAAAATACGTGCCTCTTGTTTATCTGGTTACATAGCGTGACATCCCATTGTCATACAAATTATGCGCACTTCTCGAACTGTTGTTAGATACTTTGCAAAAACACACTGACGGTCGGCACTGACAGTGGGGATCGTCATGATACGAGAATATATATGTGCATGCACCCACATACCACCTCCGATGACTTCGTCTCCTCCCATCGCCCATCGGAGAGTCTCTATCTCCATGAGGCTCCACCAACGCCAAACCAGAAAAGACCACAACAAAATCTCCGACCCAGGTTAGAACGACAAGCCTGCCAAGGATACCAACTCCTTGCCAACCTTCTTATTGTCCAAGTGGATGACAAACCTTGTGCTGCTAGATTGAATCTACGACCATCCATTCCTCAATTCAGAATCCACCTCTAGTACCTCACTGGGCCTAATCAACTTTTATATATCCAACGCCACCACGAGCTTGGAACGGTGGCAACGAAGATCCCGCGACATGTACTACGTCAACCTAGAAATCTAAGGAGACTGGTGGAATCCATTGAGTACCTGACTGCCAACAAGCAACGATCTGGTCGAACTAGCTGGATGAGAAGCTGGGAAGGCACCTAGGCCAGAAACGATGCACCCCTCACCAACTCTTTTGGTGCAAGAAATGCTACCCGGAAACACCAGCAAGTAATCCTTATTCTGAGAACATCACTCACGAGAGGTAGGACATGACGAATCAAAGGAGGCAAAAAAGCAAAACACATTAAAAAAAAGGACTCTTGGAACCATTCAATGTCGGTATCAAGCCGTTTATCGACATGGAATCACAAAGTAAAAGATACTCATGAAAAGAGGAGCGAAAAATCCTCTATTTACAGTAGGATATGATGCAACTATCATAAAATCATCACTCTTCCCACAACAACTTTCCGATGTTGAGAACACATTTCCTATTTGCATCATTTGCTAATGATTCTCATAGGGCGACCGACAGATCGAACAAGATAATCCGGCCCAAGAACATAGTACACGACCTACATTCTTGGCCGGTTTTGGGAACCTTTGGTTCTTGTTGGGTTTTCTTTACCGTTTTCTGGTTTTTTCCTGTTGTTTCTCTTTTCTGTTTCTTTTGAAAAATATTGTTTTGTGAAGGATAAAGTGTTCAAAAATAAAAAATAATTTCCATAACTTCATGTGTTTTTTATTAAATGATTGGGATTTCAAATTTTATTTCATAATTAAAAAATCAAAAATTGTTCATCTTTTTCAAAAAAGGGTCTCATTTTGTTAAAGTGAGCTCCTACCGCGTGGTTCTCTATAGGCAGTCCTTGATCTCTCGCTTGTTACATGCGCCCGCTCGCGTCACCATTATTATGCTTTGGGGTAAATCACAAGCTAAATGAAAAAAATAGATGGTAAAGAAAATCTAGCAAATCTAGCGAGTTCATGAGCAACTATATTGTCATTTCTATTACAATGTTCGAATCTAGTAATAATGAAATCACAAGCTAAAGGAACGAAATTATCAAAAATTACCACCGCCGCACCCACCAACCGTCATTCATCCTTCATGGTATTAATCACCTCAAGATTGTCTGATTAACAATCAGGTAGTTGCATTACGACCTTTGTGCTAGCGCTAGACCAAATTTGAGAGACAAGGCTTAAGGACACCCGCACAACCACTAGCGGAGCTTGAACATAATACTAGGATGGGCCATGGGTAGTAATTAATTAAAGTCATCTATAAGCTAATAAGCATGAATACAAGGTTATGCCCCGTGTAAATTGTAAAAAGTTGGGCGGGCCCTGGCCTGGGTTGGCCCCTACATAGCTCCCCCACTGCGCGCAACAATCTATCTTCCCATTTCACCAACGACAAAACTTCCTTTGTCGTCTCTTAAAACTGCTCTCATCGTGCCCCTAAGGATGACATGGTTAAAAGATGCATCAACATTAAGTTTAACAAAATCCACTCGAGGACGAGACCAACCCACCCTCCCCTCCCTTTCATAGAAACCTTTGGAGAGGTAGCAATGGCAAAATTTGTCGTTAGAGCTAGTATTCCAATAGAGACTCGGTGCGCATTCTAGGTTGTATCCTTGTGTACCAACTTTCGTCTTTCCCATTATAAATACCAAGTTGATATGGCGTACCTAATTCTTGATATGCAAAGGAGTAAATACTCTAACACTGCCTCACCAGCAAGGTCAATCTTACCATCCTTATCAATAATGTCATCTATTCCCAAGCTTTTTCAAACTTCCTTCACCTTGTTACAAAGAAATAGTCATATCTTCTAAACCAGTAGAGCACCTAGGGCAAGTTGACAAGATTTTCATATGTCTGTTTGCGAGCGTAACACGATATGGGACAATCCCATGTAACGTACGCCATGTAAATATTTTTACGTTTGCTGTCCCATCCCGTTTGTGTATTTCAGTTTTTTTCGATGTTGATATTTTCATTTTTAAGCCAGTAAAACCGAAGCCTATAGCGAGATCGCTCACGCCCTATGCATTTTTTGCGGCTGATTTCGCGATCTGGCTATTCAGGACCGTATACTGAAATCCACTCACGCATGGGCCACGTTTGCAGATCCATGGGCGAACTGTCGAGGGGCGCTACTGAAGAAAAAGAAAACGCTGGGCACTGTTTGATCGGGCCATTTTCGGGTATCTAGAGTTCGGCCATGGTTGGTTGGGCCTTGCACAACCCCTGCTTGCACTAATGTGACTGCTCCCCCCTGTCCCCTGCACCAGAGCGAGCATATTCGGTAGAGTACAAATTTCTGAGAGTGAGCTGTTATAGATGCCCAACACGTGTGCCCTGTAGGTGTTTGTGTTCATGCTTACAAGAGAAAAAATGCCTTTTCTTTCTGAAAATCAGTTGACATGACTATTTTGTAAAAAGAAGAGAAAAATTTCCACAAACATATTGACTATAAAAAAGAAAAAATATGTCACTTTACAAAAAGCTAAATCCGACCTATCATGATTCAGAAATTTTAATTTTTCTTAATTTTTTCTGTACTTAAATGATGAGTTGAGACACCAACTATTTTGGTTTGTTCTTTTTGCTCACTTCACTTACTTGAGGTGTCTTTTTTTTGCGAGGAAAACTTTCAATCTATTCATCAACTGTCAAGATAGTACAAAGACATCAGAAGTAAAAAATACATCTAGGTTCATAGACCACCTAGCGACGACTACAAGCACTGAAGCGAGCCGAAGGCACGCCGTCGTCATCGCCCCTCCATCATCGGAGCCGAGCAAACCTTGTTGTAGTAGACAGTCGAAAAGTCGTCGTGCTAAGGCTCAATAGGACCAGCGCACCAGAACAGCATCCGCCACCGATATAGAGAAGAGTAGATCGAAGTATCCAACCTATAGACACACGAACACAGACGAACGAAGATCGGATCCATATGGATTCATAGAAGACAGACGCCGACCGAATCCCATGAGATCCACCGGAGACAAACCTCCACACACCCTCCGACGATGCTACGAACACCATTAGAATGGGGGCTAGGCGATGAGGATGTTAGTCCATCTGCAAAGAGATGCCTCCGCCTTGCATCTCTGAGTAGGACACAAATCCTAACAAAATTTAAAAAAAAAACAAAAAATGGAGCCCTCATGTCGGCGAAAACCGAAATCCATGGCCCTAAGACCAGAGAAAACGAGATAGATCGGTGTCGCCGCCGGCGGAAGGCAGGAGAAACGCTAGCCTTGTGCTAGGGCTAGAGAGGCCGGCCGCCGCTGTGCGTTTCCTGGGTTTCACGGGTTACACGGGCGCAAACTTCTGGATCGTTCTTTACTGCTGTTGATCTGCTTTGGTTATGTTTTCGTTCTTACTGTATCACTTACTTGAGGTGTCGAAGTGTAGTAAAGGCCGCACCTGTAATAGATCACCGGTTGTGTTCTGTTCAGATGAATCGGTAGTATATGATACTACTTGCATTCAATGCACTTTATATTCCTGTGTATTTGAACTGGATATCTTCTGCCATAGATATGTAGTCACTGCCCTGTAAAACATATTCCTTTTAATGGTTGTGATACAACCCTAGAGAAGACATGTTCCGAAAAAACACTGGGTAATTTGCTTCGATGGTTCTTATAATTAAGCACCAATGCGAGAATCCAAGGAAGATTAAATTGTAGTATTAATTAGACCTCATATCGGTGAATTGGCAGCACGGGTTCACCATGAGCAATCAAGTTTGGTAGATCAAGAAGAATGTGATCCATTGCATTTGTATGTTGCTTTTTTTATTTTTACCCACATATGTTATGTGCTCTGCCCTGATCTTAGCCTATGTCTGCAGTCTAGGTTGAACTCTTAGATCACTTATGTTGCATGTGAATTGGTGCTATTATATTCCGACATAAGAACATGCAATTTAATCATGTTGTTTTCCTTTTTATAAGTATCTATGGTGGTGCTCCAAAAGGCCCTCATCAGGAGTTTGGTGCTGACATTGTTGCTGCAACTCCTTCAAGATTGAATAGCCTTACTAGAATGTGGAAAGTGAGCCAAAAGAAGTGAGTAAAACATCCACAGGTTTTCTAACTTTCAAATTATTGCACCATGCAATATTTGAATCTTATTATCTACGTGTTCTTTGTTTTACTATTTTGCTTGTCACACAATGAAATGTGTGGATTTTCTTATCAATGCTGAAATATTGATACGATTTGATAAGAGGATGTCTGCTCAGCTTCTTTGGAAACATATCGTGGTAGCATGTGCTATTCATAGTGATAAATAACATGCTGAGAGGGGATTTAATTATATGAGTTGGTCTATGGGCAATCTCATTTTATTATCAACACTTTGAAAACATGCAAGTGCTAGCAAGCATACGAGGGTTTTGGCAATGATGCCAATTTTTCTAAAAAACCCAATATGAAATATGATTGGGGCCTTGGTAAGAGGATGTTCTCTTCGGTGTTTTATTTAGACCACATCATATTTTCGGCAATTAAAATGTGTTGTCATTTTAGTTCATTTTGCCAGTGCTTTAAGTTTTCTTACATTTCGATGTCTTACTGTGTTCATATTTACTGCACTGCTTGAGAGCTTAACTTGTTCCAACTACCAAGTCTACTAGACCTAAGAAAAAACCACAACACACTACATTCTTGTAACTCCATAGAAATCCCCTCTTTAGTTACATACCATTATTTTGAAAAATGAAGGGGCACAAGTTACACAAAAGCACAATACGTCAATGCATTGCAAACCAATATATAAATATACTATCCTCTGTCCTAAAATTCTTGTCTTAGTTTTGTCTAGATATGAATGTATCTAATCATATTTTATTATTTAGATACATCCATCTCTAGACAAATTTAAGACAAGAATTTTGGGACGGAGGGAGTATATCACTAAGCTCCCTATAATTGGAGACCTCTCATTAAATTAAGGTCATCAATTTGGAATTGTGTCATCGATTTTGACCTGGTCAACAATCTCTCACTCAATTATTTTAATTCACTATGGTCTCTTATTACCTTGAGAAATTAAATATTGAATTTATTTCACGATTTTGACCGGGTCGACACTTCTTCAATTCAATTGAAAACGAGAGGCCTATAAAAACTTATCAATCCTAGGTACCCTCTCATCGCTTTGAAAATAATAATGTCAACATGTGATATTGTAGTATCAATATAGTACATGCAGCCACTGACGTGGATTTTTTTCTTCACGTAAGTATGAGTTGATTAGCAGATCACAAAATCACATCGCGAAAGCCCGTCAGAACATTGCATTATATGAATTAAAAAGAAAAGACACTCCATCATCTTCCTCACTAACCAAACCTAATAATCAGTCCGTTCTAAAATCTAAGATGCAAAAATATCGCAAAAATATCGCCATCCACAATACTAATTAATAAAATATGAAAATTTATTTCATGATGAATCTAAGGATCCGATTTAATATTATGGATACTGATATATTTCTAAATAATATGGTCAAATTTAAAGAGGTTTGACTTTTCAAAGAACTAATACACCTTATATTTTAAGACATATTGAGCACAAAAATTATAAAAATCCAAAAAGATCAACAGCGCACCAAAGCGTGCTCAACCCTTCTAGCTACTTTAAATCCCTAATAGGTAAAAGTCAGAATAGATGGGTGCAACAAACACGTGCCTTCAACGATCTAGTCCCACAAAATAGGTTGATTGAAACGAAAACATACCATTTTTTGTATAGTTCCAAGCAACGAAATCCTGCATATCGTGTTGTGGAAATGGGATTGCAAGTATCCATTGTACGTCAATAGGCCACAAAGTTTGTCTAATTAGGTTCTCATCCTAGTTATTCGAGACATGATAATAGTTGCTCCCTCCCCCCCCCCCCAACCCCCGCTTAACATTTTACCTTGTGGCACAGTTTGGAATCCAAGTGTCTTCCTAAATATTAATATTGTAGATATTCCCACTCATCAAATATCACCATGTTTCAGAGAATTCAAGCCGGCCATAATGCTTGGCCAGGTAAAGGATGAACCCTTCTTCAATCTAATGTTCAACAAATCAAAACAAGATAGTACTTAGCCCTCACAATAGTAGCACACAAAAAATCAGGGTTGTCAAGAAAGTGGCAAGCTTGTTTGGTCAGTATTGTCAAAATAAAACAATGAATATCACGAAACCCCATCCCTTCATGATCCTTACAGCATCTATAGTCGGACATTGCAATATGACCTCCTAAACGCCTGCGGACGCGCCCGGTCAGTGACTGGGCGTGTCCCCTATTTGTTCGTCCACGCAGCCACACTCCTTATTTTCTTCCTCCTATGTCCGGTCACTTGCACATGATTAGTGGAGAGAAAGAAACAGAAAGAAGAGAATGAATAAAGAAAAGAAAAATGTGGTCCGGAGTGGGGTCGCGTCCTACGTGGCGGACTGACCGAGCGCGTCCGGACGCGTCCACGAGCCCTTATACCCTTCCCATATTTGAGATGGATACGAGGGTTCGCGGACAACCGGGCGTATAGGGATGATATGAGGGGTCCGGTTGAGTCACTTTTTTTTCTCTCTTCTCTTCTGTCCGATCACTGACCGGACGCGTCCGCGGACGTATGAGGGGTCATTTGAGGCGTCCGGCTGTAAATGCTCTTAGGAATACACATTTTCCACCAAGCCATCCAATGCATCATCCTTTGGTTCTCCCGGTTTCCCCACAAGAAATGCACTCTAACGTCAATAATTCCTTTATAATAACTTTTTATGAATTTTAAAGACCGACATTCGAAGAAATTAAGTCATGTCAGATCGACAGGTACACTTCAGTTCCTAACACTAAACTCATTACAACATTTTTAGGCCATTATTCTAGCATTTGCTAACCTTGTACATATAATTGCCAGCTCTAGAGTCCGTGGCAGTCAAAATTCCCCAAGGAAGAAAATAATTTTGCCTATCCAATAACAGCGGCGGGGCCAAGGACGATGCGGAGCTGGTGCCGAGCTAAAAGTCTGACTAATTGACCGGCAAAACGAGAGATGAACGCCCCGGCTAAGATCCCAAAGAAAAAGTCAGTGCACGCGTGGACGGACGATACAGGCAACTAGCAGCAGACAGCCGTAGTAGTATAGGAGTAGTATATACTCATGCTGTTACGTGGGACACAGTACCCCTGCTGTCACGCAGAGCCGGTCTTCCCTTGCGCAACAGACTGATGGTCACTCGGGTCGTGTCATTACCAGAGCAAGCAAGACTAATCAATGTCGTTTTGGTTTCTGTCAGCGTCGGTGTGCAGGAAGTCATAAGCAGAGCAATGGATTACTCGTTGTGCTACGTATCAACGTATGCTTGATCATGATAGATATAGAGGGACAGGGACGCGTCCCGTTCGGGTCCATCACGGCACCGTCGTGTTACCACGCAGGACGAAAAGTGGAAAAGAAAACGACCTGGGATGCACGGTGGCGCCAGTGCCTGCGACGGCGACGTTCACCATGCCGGGGCGTGAAATATCTTTCGTCTCCCAAGGCTCACCTTGCTGTTTTTTCGCCGGAAATACAGAGGCAAGCGCCTGCGAAACTCTGCTCGGCTGTTCGATGCCTCGCGATTCATGAAATAGTTAGAGGCTTAGAGCCCGCACAAGGGCATAAGAAATTTTACATTTTGTTCGTTGAAACATGGTTTCTTCATCGGAATTTCATGACTTTTTGGCATGCTCGTATCAAGTTTTACAGGTCGAACTTTAGGCTTTTTTTTCCCGATCGTAGACACTAAAAATGTGATTTCATTGGTCGCTCTTACAAAGTTTCAATAGCTGAAACTTAACAAAACCACTGTTCAATAATTAATTTGATTAATTAGTTAACTGGTCAGTTAATCGCTACTTATCGGGTGACCGAATTGAATAATACATATTCATCACATTAACTTGTCGGGCCGATTAAATGCCCTGATAGACCAATTAAATGGTCTGGTGACCAATTGTTAGGCCGATTAATAGTTCTCGGCCCACTAGCTCATGGGCAAACAAAGCCCAGTTATTTGGCCCATAACCCTTCCAAGTCCCTCCCGCTCCTAAATAGCTATGATTTGTCCCTCCACCAGACCCCACAGAGTCTTCTCATCCCCTACCGACCTAGATGACAGTTGGCCAAGTCCTCATAGATGCGCTGCCACTTCTCCTCCTCCCCTATGTGTCACCGCTTTCTCTTCTCCCTCTACGCGCCACTACTTCTCCTCCTCCTCTACGACCTGCCACCTCCGACAACAGATCCGTTCAGATGCCTTGCATGATTGCCATCACCTTTGCTCTGTCTATTGCCATTGTGTGGCCGCCATCTCTCGGAGTTGCCCCCGAGGAGGAAATCAGCAAAAAATTGTTGTTGCGTATAGGTTTGTTGATGATTTTTACGTCCACATGGATGATTGTTGTTGTATACTCCCTTCATTCCTAAATATAAGTCTTTTAAGAGTTTTCATTAGCGGACTACATACAGATGTATACAGACAGATTCACTCATTTTACTTCGTATGTAGTATCCTTGTGGAATCTCTTAAAAGACTTATATTTAGGAATGGAGGGAGTACATGCTTGTCGTCTATTGAGAAAAGAAAATGGTGCCATTTGCTTCATATTTGCAATGTTGATTTTTTTTCCATACAAAATTTGCTTCTATTGATTTTGAAATTACATCGATTATTGGTCGACCGATTAATCCAATTAATAGGCCGATTCAGCGATTAATCATTACTCCCAAGCTGAACGAGCAGCTACGAGTTGACGATTTCTTAAACAGTGAACAAAACTTCTCAAAAGTCGTCAAAACATATTTAAAATGGATCATAGTTGAAGTTCGTCGTCACGAGAAACATGAATAAAGAAAACCTTAATTTGGACATATTTTAAAAGATATAAAATTTTGAAATCAAAAGCCAAAATAAAAAGCATGTCCGAGGGACTCGGCGTCCTCGTACCTCTCTCTTTTCCCCCTACTTTTATGTCAGCAAAACTGTGAAGTTCTGTCAATTTTGGGATGGGCCCAACATGGTAAAGTTTTTGTAATAGTTTATATGCTACTCCATTATATATGGCCTTTGACCTTTGGCCCCAAATAAACTGAGTATTATTGTTGCTGTAAAAGAAACAGAACACTACAATTGGGGCTGCGTATGGATCGGTTAACTGCAAAAGAAAATCTGTGTATGTACCATTTTGCATGGATAGTTGCCGCATCATCGATGGATCCTGCTTGTTCAAGGCGACACCTTGCCGTGGCCGGCCGCGGCGTCGCTTAGGGGCCACACGCATGGGAGAATCGACGGAGGCAAAAAAATATCCTAATTGCCCGAGAAATAGCAAGAGCAAATAATACGAGTAGTTAGCAAGACAAAAAAATATAGATCTATGGACAATTAATTCCAACTGACATTCTCAAGACAGAAATAAAAGCTAGGTTAGCAGCCACTTTGCACCGGCAATCATGCCCAAATAATCTCAAGCAAGTGCCTAACGGTGTCCTGTCACGATCATTACAAACTGAATCCCCCATACTACGTCGAACTAGTCGATTAACCGAACATAAAAGCATACTAACAACCTGTCGTGGTCTGTTGACCCGGCTGCTACGAGTACAAAGAAGAAGTCAGTGCATGCATTGACGATCGTACCACCATCAGCATTACATACCTGACTGTGTACTCGGTCTCACTTGCACAACAGATTACCCTTTGACCATGCACACACCTTACCTGTATCTGTATGAGTAAGAGGATGTTTGTTTTAAGACTTAAAAAAGTCTCTATAAGTCCCATCTAAAACCAAACAGGAGGGACTTATTTAGACATATAATGGTCATTTGGGACTTATCAAAAAAGACTCTCGGGGAGGAACTTATTGGGACTTATCGCGGCCCGCACCTACCGCATCGCCTCGCTCGTTCCCCGCCTCCTCGCCTCGCTCCTTCCCCGCGTCGCTCCAATCGCCGCCGCCGCCGGCACCCTCAACCGCTGCCGCCATGGCTGATGATGAGGAGGACCAGACCCCCTTCTTCTCCTAGTTCCCCTCGCATCAACAGGCAAGCCAAGGCTCATCCGCCGGCGGAAATCTCGGGAGGGGAATGGGTTTCTTGGATCTCAATAGCAACGCCGACGTCTTCCCGGAGTTGGGCTCGTACCAGCAACTCCTCTTCGACCAGTCGGCCGGTCATGGCCTTCCTCCGGTTGGACCTGGTCGTGGGAGGCCCGTGCCCCAGGGCGGAGGAGGCCGCAGCCGGTCTCTGAACATCGGAGGACGAGCCGGCTCTCACCTGCGTCCGTTCGTCGCCCCGGGCGCAACTACCCGTCACCGGACAAGTGTTTTATTATTAGGGGTAACATGGACTTATAAGTCCATGTAAACAAACAGATAGGGACTCGGAACTTATAAGTCCCTGTAAACAAACAGGTAGGGACTCGGTACTTATAAGTTGGGACTTAAAAAAGTCATATGACTTAGTACGAAACAAACAGGGCCTTAGCCGCCAGTTGATCACTCGAGCAGTCGAGCTCCCCATTTATTGAGACCATGCCCATGCAACCCTGATCGGCATTCGACGACCATGGCGACGCCAGCGGCTGCATCGGTGGCTCTGCTCCTGATGTCCTGTGTAGCGGCCGCGGCTGGCGCCGACCGGGACGCGCTGCTAGCGTTCAAGGCCGGCGTGACGTCGGACCCGACGGACGCGCTCCGGTCGTGGACCAACGACACGGGCTTCTGCCGGTGGGCCGGGGTGAACTGCGGCGCCGCGGGGCGCGTCACCACGCTGGACGTCGGCTCGCTCCGCCTCGCCGGCACGCTCTCCCCGGCCGTCGCGGACCTCGCGCACCTCGAGGTCCTCAACCTCACCGACAACGCATTCTCCGGCGCCATCCCGGCCAGCCTCGGCCGGCTCGGGCGCCTCGAGTGGCTCAGCCTCTGCGACAACGCCTTCACCGGCGAGATCCCCACCGCGCTCCGCGCCCTCAGGAACCTCACCACCGCGTACCTCAACGCCAACAATCTCACTGGCGGCGTTCCCGACTGGCTCGGCTTCATGCCGGCGCTCATGATTCTGAAGCTCAGCACGAACTCGCTCTCTGGCCGTATCCCGCCGTCGCTCGCCAACCTCACGAGGATACAGCGGCTTGAGCTCGCAGAGAACCAACTGGAGGGCGACATCCCCGACGGGCTCACGCGCCTCACCAATCTCCAGTTATTCAGCGTGTACCAGAACCGCCTCTCCGGCGAGATCCCGCCCGGCTTCTTCAACATGTCGTCGCTGAAGGGCCTCTCCCTCACCAACAACGCGTTCCGCGGCCAGCTCCCGCCGGACGCCGGCACGCACTTGCCGAATCTCACGTACCTCTTCCTTGGCGGCAACAATCTCACGGGGCCCATCCCAGCGACGCTCGCCAACGCCACCCAGCTGCAGCTCCTCAGTTTGGCCAACAACAGCTTCACTGGCCAGGTGCCGCCGGAAATCGGTAAGCTCTGCCCGTTGTCGCTGCAGCTGTCCAACAACGAGCTCACGGCGACTGACGCTGGCGGCTGGGAATTCCTGGACAATCTCACGAGATGCGACGCCCTTAGAGAAATCTTGCTCGATGGTAACAAGCTCGCCGGCGTGATGCCGAGCTCTATCACGCGCCTCTCGACGCAGCTCATGACGCTGAGTATGTCGGGTAATGGCATCTCTGGCGTTATACCGCCGGGAATCAGCAACCTCGTGGGGCTACAGACGCTGGACCTCCGGCATAATCTCCTTGCCGGCGCGATCCCGGTGGGGATTGGCAAGCTGGAGAACCTCCAAGAGCTGCAGTTGCAGGGGAACGAGCTGACCGGGCCGGTGCCATCCACCATTGGCCGCCTCTCGCAGCTGCTTAGCCTCGACCTCAGTGGCAACTCGTTGAACGGGTCGATTCCTCCCAGCCTCGGCAACCTGCAGCGCCTGATGCTGCTCAACCTCTCCGGCAATGGGCTGACCGGCGTTGTCCCGAAGGAACTGTTTGGCCTCTCGACGTTGTCGTCGGCGATGGACTTGTCGCGTAACCAGCTGGACGGCGTTCTCCCGCGAGAGGTAGGCCAGCTTGTGAAACTCACGTTCATGGCGCTCTCTGGGAACCGCTTCATCGGCGACGTGCCGGCGGAGCTCGGAAGCTGCCAGAGCCTGGAGTTCCTCTACCTGGACAGCAATCTCTTCGCCGGAAGCATCCCGCCGTCGTTGAGCAGGTTGAAGGGGCTCAGGATGATGAACCTGTCGAGCAACAGATTATCGGGCGCCATCCCGCCGGAACTCGCCCAGATTACAGGGCTGCAGGGGCTGGACCTCTCGCGGAACGAACTGTCCGGCGGCGTGCCAGCGGGACTCGAGAACATGAGCTCCCTGGTCGGGCTCGACGTGTCCGGGAACAACCTCGTCGGCAACGTCCCGCAGCGTGGCGTCTTCGCGAACGCGACCGGGTTCAAGATGGCCGGTAACAGCGCGCTCTGCGGGGGCGCCCCGCAGCTCCTGCTGCCGCCGTGCCGGACGCTCCCGGATTCCACGCGAGGCTCTCACCTCTTCCTCAAGATCGCGCTGCCCATCATTGGGGCCGCTCTATGCATCGCCGTACTGTTCACCGTCTTCCTGTGGCGGCGCAAGAAGAAGTCGAGGACCACGAGCACGACGGCTCGCAGCGTGCTCAATGGCAACTACTACCCGAGGGTGTCCTACGCCGAGCTGGCAAAAGCCACTGACGGTTTCGCGGAGGCGAACCTCGTCGGCGCCGGGAAGTACGGGTCAGTGTACCGCGGCACCCTGGCACTGAAGACGAAAGGAAACCTGGCGCACGAGGCCATGGCCGTGGCGGTGAAGGTGCTCGACCTCGGGCAAGCCGGGGCGTGCAAGACGTTCTTGTCGGAGTGTGAGACACTGCGGAGCGCGCGGCACCGGAACCTGATCGGCATCATCACCTGCTGTGCCAGCGTCGACGCGGCCGGCGGCGAGTTCAGGGCCCTTGTGTTCGACTTCATGCCCAACTCCAGCCTCGACCGGTGGCTGCACCCGGGGCCATCGGACATGCGCAAGCACGGCGGCCTGAGCCTGGTCCAGAGGCTCGGCATCGCCGTGGACATCGCCGACGCGCTGAGCTACCTTCACAACAGCTGCGACCCGCCGATCGTGCACTGCGATCTCAAGCCGGGCAACGTCCTCCTCGGCGACGACATGACGGCCCGCATCGGTGACTTCGGCCTCGCCAAGCTGCTGCTCCTCGACGCCGGCGGCGGCACCGAGAGCACCATCGGCATCAGGGGCACGATCGGCTACGTCGCACCAGGTATGGTGTCTCTGTCATGCAACTTCCCCACCATGGCATGTCAGATGTCACGATCACTTGTCTGAACCTCTTGTGTATGGTGTGCGGTGCAGAGTACGGCACAACGGGGAGCGTGTCGACGGCGGGCGACGCGTACAGCTACGGGGTCACGCTCCTGGAGATCCTGGCCGGGAAGGCGCCGACCGACGGCGGGCTCGGGGACGGCACGACGCTGCCGGAGTTCGTGGCGGCGGCGTTCCCGGAGAGGATCGAGCAGGTGCTCGACCCGGCCCTGCTGCCGATGGAGGAGTTGGACAGATCGGTCTCTATTTCGGCTTCGACTTCGACCATGTCGACGGCGTCGTTGTCATATTCGGAGGATAGCGAGGTGCGCGTCACGGCGCGGGACTGCGTGGTCGCCGCCGTCAGGGTCGCGCTCAGCTGCTGCAGGCGGGCGCCGTACGAGAGGATGGGCATGAAGGAGGCCGCCGCCGAGATGCACCTCATCAGAGACGCCTGCCTTCGTGCTTGCGGCGCCAAGAAGCCTGTGGTTTAGTGTGGTTCGGGATCTTTCAGTCCCCTGACAGACTGCTCATACCGGATTTCCAGTTGAAAATGTCAGGGCAATCGGCCATCTTCCTGATTTATGAGTGAAGTTGCCTGTGTCCCAACAGCGAATGTATGGAAGTGTATGCTCAGAAATCACAGATGCAGAGAGGTGTACCATTGTTTGACCTCACTTGGTTTATGAATGCATTAGAAAGCCTCATGTGGAAAATAAACAGAAGATATGTAAAAATCCATGTGGTTCAGTTTCCCTTTTCTCTGGACATGCCAACAGCTCCTTCCTTCAAACATCTATCGCCGTCTCACCTACCTTAAATGGTAGGACGTGGCTAAGTCTCGTTCGACTCACACTTAACTAAGTCTTAGCCAAGTAACATAGCATACAAAAAGTAAAAGAAAAAAATATAAAAAAGATATACGGATCTCTATGCAAGATCAAAGTTATATAGCATCGACTAAGACATAACGAAGTCCCAGCCAACTGAGACTTAACAAAACTGTAAACGATAAGTAATGATATCTACAACTTCGTTTCCACTCCCATTTGTATAGAATGGAAACGACCTTTCTGAACACGTGTTCCTCCAAAGATTATCATGGCAAATTAGCGACCCGTCGAACCTTTTCTACATGTTTTTGTATCAAGTATAATTAAACAAAAATTTACATAGAACCAATAAAATCATATTAAATATTTATGCGAAGAAATGAAAAGTGCAAATAAGTTTGGTAAATGTATTGAAGGTGGAGGATGGAATCTTCGATTCCATTCAACCACTAGTTGGTTTTTCAGAGACTGGGGCTAATCTTTCTTTCAAAAAAAGAGAATTCATTTCTTAACACTAGCATTTTAATGTTGGGAAAAAAGAAAAAAACATATGTTCTTGAAATGAGAAGTTGATAACCTCAGGTCTTATTTTGGATGCCAGATTAGACACAAACAATCTCCAAAGAGTATTTTCCATGGTTAACGGAAGAACACTTACATGGAGTACCAACTCTTTTAACACAGGGGCTAACTTGAAAAAGTATGCCAAACAAAGTATTTTCCATGGCAATGTAAGATCACTTGGAGTTCTTGATCATCCAAGAATGTCAACCTTCAGGATGAAATGTCTCAATCCCTCATATTGTTGAGCCTAGTATGTTTAGAAGTTCATCAAGAATTACAAGGGGACCACCACTACAAAATCTTCAGAGTTTCACCAAGGATAACCGGTATCATACAATCCTTGAATAGACAAGTCTTAATGTCGATAAGAAAAAGCATGGAATGGACAAAACGAAAAAGGAAATTCATGCCATGCATTTTAATTTGAAAGTGGATGTCATATTGAAGGCAAACAATCGTGGAGACAACAACAAGCATATACAAATCAGTGTCATTGTAGTGTCAATACCATCAATCACATCATTCAAAAGAAGTAATAGTTGTAAATCGCTAACAAGAAAATAAAAAAATAACAACAACCAACTAATCAGTTCCACTTCCAGCACCATTGCATCATTTAGAACACCATCGCAGAAAGTTTCATCACTTGTGGTGCACCTTTTCAGATAGTAGACTATGCCAACCAATTGAATTTCGGAACTGTAGTAGCCTAGTGCACATGTCTTGTCAATGACAGGCCTCTAGGTTATAGTGTAACAACATTTTGCTTCTTGTCCCGTAGAGCATTGTCTCAATGCACCACTAAGACCTCCTAGAAGTTGGCCAGCGACGAGTTAGAGGCTTGGCCCCAAACAACCTACACATGGGTTCCAAGTCATCCCCAAATAGCTAGGCAATTAAATCAAATGGCACAATGTGTAACAACCAGATACCGATGCTCTAGATGCCTTTGATATATTTCGTCGTAGCCATGTGATTTATCTGTTTATTGCATTCATCATCACATCATTCGCATTGCATCGCCACTTCATTGAAATGAATTTGAATTAGAGTTTGATTCCAACAGTGATCATAATTGGATTAGCAAAATAGATTAGCATAATCCTCAGGTTACTGTAGCTTGATTATAGATATCACTGTAGCACTTAATCCAGGGTGTCACATCAAGTACCCTCATTCGTTCGCAAATTCTTACCGGTGTTACGTTGAAGACTTTTTCAAGTTCTTGTTATCTCTCTTCAATCATTTTCAAGAAGAATAAGTAGTATGCCAAATTCGTTGCTTGTCACCAATTTAACTTGATGAAGGATAAGCATAACATAATTATTATTCTTATTGCATCAAGGTGATTTCAGTCCTTCTACCAGAGTTGTTCATGGTATCAAATTCTGGGTCCTAAGATGTTCATGTTTTTTTCCTGAGTTCCAACCTATCTCAAGTATCTCGTTGCAAAGTTCCATCTAAATCTTTGCAAGGCTCCAATCTTGTTCTTTTCAACCTTCATTTCTTTGCGATCATACTTTTATTTTCGGACTTCTTTCAAGAGATTCTTCATGGTGATTCCTCAAGGATTTAATTCATTCTCAAAGTGTTTATTAAGATTCTTGTTGAAGGAGCTCAAATATATTTTTGTCTTGCATTTCAAGTCTAATTCGTTCTCCTTCATCTTTGGAGGTGGTGTTATATCATTCTTGATTCATGAGGAGTCTCAAATTAAAATTTGTTAAGAATGAGATATTGTAAAGCCATCATTCTCTTTTCATTCAAGAGATCTTTCCAACCCATCATGTACTTCTCAGAGCTATCTTGGATTAGATTTCATCTAAAGACTTTCTTAAGGATTGTTGCTATTGTGGTGCTTGTCAATGATCTCTTTTTTCTCCTTCTCATCTCACCGAAAGAACCAATTGTTTTTCATTAGTGGTACGTTTTCAGCTCAAGTTTGAGACATTTTCCATAAACCACCAAAAGGTTATTCCTTCCGTTGTTGATTCTCCAACAACTCCGTTCAATCCTTATTTGTAAGGATGCTTTTCAAATTCAATTGTGGTAGAAGTTGTCATTTTCTTCTCAGTTCTTTTCTTTCCAATGTTGTAGCTTCAATTCTTTTGTTTCAGAGGCGTTGTGATGTGCTCTCTTTGACCCATCGTCTCGTTTTGTCAAGATCGTGTTCTTTTCCTTGATTATCCATTTAACTGGAGTGTTGTGTCCCGTTTTCAAGTTCTTTTCATATTATCACCGGAATGTTGTCCGAATTCTTCTTTTTCTCATTCTTGGTCTAACTCGTTTCAACCGTAGTGGTTTCAAATTAATTATTGTCCATTGGGCTTTTCATTCAAGTCTTGCAACCTCCAATGCTCTTGTCATGCTTCTTCTTTCTCTATTCTACCGGAATGCTTTCGAACTCATTCGTCTTAATTGTATCATTTTCATTCAAGTTTTTCAACCTTTCAACCTTCGTTGATTTCACTCAATTGTTAAAGAGGCTACTTAGTGTTACCTCTTCGTCTTCCTATTCCTTGTTATTCCAAGATCTTGGGTCGACATCTCTTGTAAGTTGGGTGAGAGTTGTAACAGCCGAGACCGACGCTCCAGATGCCTTTAATATATTTTGTCACCCTCGCGTGATTTGTTTGTTTGTCACATTCATCATCGCATCATTCGCATTGCCTCAACACTTTGTTGCCATTATCTTTCATAACTTGTATCCATTTGTAGTTTCTTCCATTGTTGTCATTAACCTTTTCGAGACAAAACATACGTGCATGCACCCGTGAATTCTAAAAATATTATTTTATAAGTGCAAAATAAAATATTTTTGGAATAGGGTGAAATTTGGTGTGTGATCTTAATATATTGTAAGTTGATCGCATATCGGGTGTTACACAATGAATCCATCCATCAAACAAATCATCTATAAAAGGCATATCATCCATCAAACGAATCCATATATGATCATGAACTCACATACATATATAGTTTGCGGCATTCTGAAGGTGTGGTTGGACAATCTTTTATGCGAAGTTACCATCTAAAAATATTGTTTATGCTAAACTTATATACTTATTTAAATTAATTGTACCATCTATAGGTATTGAGTCCAAAGTACCATCATATATTTTTATGAGCATAAATTCCTATTTATTTATCATATCATAGTTAACCCGGTACTAATGTTGATAAATATTTGTTATACTGTGAATTGTTATAAAATTGTGGTGCATGTCAATTGAAGTTTGCTTCTGCTAAATCTATATTGTACGTTGTAAACAATATTTATTGAACATTGCATAAACTATACTTACTATACAAACTATATAATTGTAATATGTGCGTAAGTTCATATGTATTTTAGTGTCAATAAATATCATGGTAGATATTTCCAAATCAAAGGCCGTAGAAAATATCTTAATAATAGTTATAATGCATTACTAGGTAAGCTTACCTATAGAAACTTTTATTTTATGCCAAATATTATTGCATGTTGGGTTTAATAATAATTGGATAACATGCACATGCTTTGTAATTGTTAAAGGACGTGGATGTTGTATAGGGGGGGGGGGCTGAATAGACGCTTTAAATAATCACGTTTTAGACTTGAAAATGTGAAATAAAAGTAATGTAGTTTTATTTGATAAGCACAAAACCTAAAGCGGCTAGGTTCGTCTATGTGCACCAACAACTTATGCTAAGCAAGATAAACAATTAAGTGATAGCAAGGTATATAATATGAAACACTACGGCTATCACAAACTAAAGTGTATAAGTAAAGGGATCGAGTAAGAGATAACCGAGGCACGCGGAGATGACACTGTATCCCGAAGTTTACACCCTTGTGGATGCTAATCTCCGTTTGGAGCGTTGTGGAGGCACAATGCTCCCTAAAATGCCACTAGGGTCACCGTAATCTTCTCACACCCTCGCACAATGCAAGATGTCATGATTCCACTAATGGACCCTTGAGGGTGGTTACCAAACCCGTAAAATTGGCAAAGCTTGGGGGCGGTCACCCAACCCGTACAATTGGCAACATTTGGGGACGGTCACCGAACCCGTACAAATTGCTCGGGGCAATCTCCACAACCTAATTGGAGACGCCGACGCTTGGGCGGAGCTTTACACCACAACAATGGAGCTCCAAGATACCACCATCCGTCTAGGACGCTCAAGAACCCAAGAGGCACAAGGTCTAGGGTGCCCAAACACCCAATAATAATAAGGTTTTCAACTTTTTAATTTCACGTATCACCATGTAGAATTCAAACCGATACAACTAATGTAATGGCAAAAACACACGAAGTGGTCAAGTCCCCCACTCTCTGATCCCACCACAACAACAAAAGGTATGGAGTAATATGAGAGGAAGAACAAGGAGAATACTAAGAACTCCAAGATCTAGATCCAAGGGGTTCCTCTCACCTAGAGGAGAAAATGATTGGTGGAAATGTGGATCTAGATCTCCTCTCACTTTTCCCCTAAAAAAGAGTAAGAATCAATGAAGGTATTGAGAGATAGCAAGCTCAAAGAAGGTCAACAATGATGGGAAAACACAAGCTAAAAGGATGACATCCATTGGGGAAGAAAACCCCTTAATTAGGTGGGGACAAATCCTATTGTTACGCCCACAAGTCGCACTCCAGCGGTACTAGCGCTTGGGGCGGAAGTTCCAGGTGTAGCATGAGACTACATAAGTACAAGGGCACTAGTGCTTCCGAAGCGGCACTACCGTCCTTAGTAGTGGTACTACCACTAAGTGTCGTAGGACACAGAGAACCATCGGTAGTAGAGGGTGGGTAGGACAGCAGTACCACACGAAGCGGAACTACCACCCTACTACCGTGAAATTCGTGACAAGTTACAAAACAATTGGACAAGCGGAAGTGAGTGCGGTTGTATAGAACGGAAGCACCACATCCAACGGTACTACCGTCCTACTAGCGCTAATCCCTCTGGGCTACAAAGAAAACAACAGTAGTGGGGTAGTACTAGCGCTATAGTACTAGTACCCCGAAAGATCAAAATGCAAATCATCTTATGAATTTACTATAGATGCATTAGGATCTTCAAAATCATCAGGCATCTAGTCACTGATCTTTTGAATCATATATAAACCCATAATGGAAACCAAAGAGCTAATGTTTGAGTTGCGCTATGTATTTTCGTTACCAAGATTTCTTACTTATGTGCGACATTGACGTGTATAATGAATGTGTATGGATTTTTTTGAGAAACCAGCAGGAGCTCTGCCTTTGCATTAAGAAGAACGGAATTGACCAATTTATAAGGAAAACTGGCCGAAAACGGATACATCAAAACACACATCAGCCCAGGGGTTGCGTAACCTAACGAGCCAACTTCCCTGTCACCAAAACGACCAGAGTTGCCACCCCACCACCGCAACCCGGAGCCACCACTCCGGCTTACAAACCTGAGCACTCACGCACATCGCCCCCGAGGCCGGACCCCATGCGAGCCGACGACTCTGCCGCACACACGACCAGACCCGACACTCCACAACACAGAGGTGCTCTCCGGAGCCGCCACTCCGACTTCCCCGCCGGCCCCGAGGCCCCGCTCCACCTAAGTCGATGACTCTGTCGCCCACGCAACCAGAACCGACACTCCACAACACAAAGGTGCTCTCCAGAGCTGCCGCTCTGACTTCCCCGCCAGTCCCGAGGCCACGCACACTCCTGGCCGACGAAGAACCAGCAATGCCGCACAACCATCGTGAACTGACGAAGGACCATACCTGCAAGGCATCGCCCCAAGAGGGAAGCGATGAGAACGTCGCCGACGCCCGCTTCGACCAGGGTCGAAACTTAGGTTTTCACCCGGAGAGCCCGAGATTGAGACGACAATGGAGGTGAAGGGGCTCCACGACATTGCCTCCAAAAAGGGAATGATGTCCGAGGATGCCGTCGACGCCGGCACCGACCGAGGTTGAGCAAGGCTTTCGCCCCAAGCTCATCGAATCCAACGCCACATCAGCCTGCCCAGCAAACCGTCTCTGACAACTTGCTGACTGTCCTCGCGCAAGCAACATGACTAGACACGCAAAGCCGCTCGCCGTCGCCAACTACCACCGACAGTACCAACAAGAGCAGCGCACCTCGCTCACCGAGGTGACCCGCGGCCTCCCAACACGCAGGATAGCGCTAACGCAGCCCTGTCCTCGCACACCTCCCCGCCGCCCCTGCGGACCAGAGCAAGAGCGCCTCTACCGGGCCGCCGCCACAGGCCGACGCCCTACCTCACCACCAGATCTAGGCGCGAGGGCCCCAGATCCACCACCTCGCAGGTAGCCGCCGGCCCACCTCCACGAGGAGGGTGCACGACGGCACCGCCACGTCCTGGGGCCATCGCGAGCCTCCCTGCACGGGGCACCGCACCCAGCCGCCGCCGCGCTGGATCCCAGTTCGGGCCCAAGCACCAGCAGCCGCCGCGCCTGCCGCCACCAACAGCGGCAGTGAGATCCCCTGCTCGCGTGCGAACCGCCCGCCGTGGCCGTCGCCCCGCCGTCCACCTCACGGGCCACCCGGGACCACGCCCGCATGACGCGCCTGCTCCCGCTCGCTAGATCCGCCCAGTCACTGTTGGAATATGCCCTAGCGGCAATAATAAAATGGTTATTATTATATTTCCTCGTTCATGATAATCGTTTATTATCCATGCTAGAATTGTATTGATCGAAAACTTAGATACATGTGTGGATACATAGACAACACCATGTCCCTAGTATGCCTCTGATGGACTAGCTCGTTGATCAAAGATGTTAAGGTTTCCTAGCCATGGGCATGAGATGTCATTTGATAACGGGATCACATCATTAGAAGAATGATGTGATGGACAAGACCCAAACTATAAACATAGCATATGACCGTGTTAGTTTATTGCTATAGTTTTTTTGCATGTTAAGTATCTGTTCCTATGACCATGAGATCATGCAACTCACTGAGTACCTTGTGTGTATCAAACGTCACAAAGTAAGTGGGTGACTATAAAGGTGCTCTATAGGTATCTCCGAGGGTGTCTGTTGGGTTGGCATGGATCAAGACTGGGATATATTACTCCGTGTGACGGAGAGGTATCTCAGTGCCCACTCGGTAATACAACATCACAATAAGTCTTGCAAGCAATGTGACTAAGTGTTAGCCACGGGAT
This sequence comes from Hordeum marinum, assembly GCA_022496015.1. NCBI lineage: Eukaryota > Viridiplantae > Streptophyta > Magnoliopsida > Poales > Poaceae > Hordeum > Hordeum marinum. The sequence continues at coordinate 501,122,490 of CM039678.1, read as the reverse complement.
CTTATATTACGGAATGAGTAAAGAGACTTGCCGATAACGAGATTGAACTAGGTATGGAGATGTCGACGATCGAATCTTGGGCAAGTAACATACCGAAGAAAAAAGGGAACAACATACGAGATTAATTGAATCTTTGACATAGAGGTTCAACCGATAAAATCTTCGTAGAATATGTAGTAACCAATATGGGCATCCAGGTCCCACTATTGGTTATTGATCGTAGAGGTGTTTCGGTCATGTCTACATAGTTCTGGAACCCGCAGGTTCTGCACACTTAAGGTTCGATGACGTTTTGGTTGTATAGAGTTATGTATGATGGTGACCGAAGGTTGTTCGGAGTCCCGGATGAGATCCTGGACATCACGAGGAGCTTCAGAATGGTCCGGAGGTAAATATTGATATATAGGAAGTCCTGGTTTGGTCGCCGGAAAAGTTTTGGGCTCATCGGTAGTGTACCGGGAGTGCCGGGAGGGTACCGGGGACCATCGGGAGGGGTGTCTCGACCCAAGAGGCTACATGTGCTATGGTAGGAGGTAAACCAGCCCTGGTGGGCTGGCCGAAGCCACCTCTAAAGGCCCATGCGGTTGGAGTGGGTTGAGAGGAAAAAACGCAAGGTGGAAAGAGTTTCCAAGTAGGAAAGGAGGAATCCTAGTCCTACTAGGATTGGAGGAGGATCCCTCCTCTCCTCCTTGCGCCAAGGGCAAAAGGCTGGCCCCTTATGCGCCAAGGCTTCTCCATATCTCCTCCTATATATACTAGAGGTTTTGAGGGTTTTGAGACACAGAAAAACAGCCATGTGCTACCTCTCCTCTAGATCGTAGTTTCTCCTCTAGATCGGTTTCAACGGTCCTTAGGCGAAGCCCTGCTGAAATTGTTCCACCACCATCATCGTCACGCCGTCACCCTGCCGGAGAACTCATCTACCTCTCCGCTCCCTCTTGCTAGATCAAGAAGGCGGAGATCGTCATCGAGTTGTACGTGTGCTGAACGTGGAGGTGCCGTCCGTTCGGTCCTAGATCGATCAAGATCGCGAGACAATTCATGATTAGATCGCGGGACGGATCATGATGAGATCGCGGGACGGATCGTAATTGGATCGCGAGACGGATCGTGATGGATCGCGGGACGCTCGGCGATTTGGATCGCGAAGACGTTTGACTACATCAACCGCGTTTCTTAATGCTTCTCGCTTAGCGATCTACAAGGGTATATAGATCCACTCTCACTCTCGTAGATGCTCATCACCATGGATAGATCTTGCGTGTGCGTAGAAATTTTTTTGTTTTCCATGCAACGTTCCCCAACACTCGCCTCCCTGCGAGAAGCCCCGCCGCCACCTTCCCTGGAGCTGGCCCGGGCTTTGTCGGCGAGCTCCTTAGGCGACGGCGAAGTGAGGAGAAGGAGGAGGGGTGTGGCGGAGGCGGCGCAGGAGGGATCCCCCCGTGTCGCCAGAGACGAGGCGACGCGGGGTCACGCACAATTTTTTGCTACGCTGTCGTCCTTTGTAAACCTGTGATCTATGTTTATGGATTTGCATGTGTCTAAGAGTCTGGATTTGAGCTATCTGGTTGTCAAGCAATACCAAACCTGATCATTCCACGGGCTGGGTCGGGTTCGGGCCGGGCATGGCTAAGTCCGTAGTAAAAATCCCAAGCCCGAGCCCAACCCGGCCCGATACGAAGCATGAATAGTGGCATTTTTAATAAATTAATCATATTTAGGATATTATATTAATTTATTATACCCATATTTAGAATACAAAATATTTATATGGACATTTCGGCCTTTATTCGTATTTTTGGGCCTAGTTTCGGGTGAGAAAGTGGAGCTTAAGCCCGACATGAATGTGGGGCTTCGGGTTAGGGCCTTTGGACCAGGTTGTCCATGAACAAGTTTAGGTACGATATATGAGGGATGAGACGACTGCGTGCGCGGATGTGTTTGGACTCTTCCATGAATGATGCCGGATTTGACCCATATTATTATAGAAATAGATGATGGCTGGCTATTTCATAGCCTCACAATATTATAACCATGTTAGATAAATTTGTAATTTATTAATTCCCTGCAAAACAAAGTCAACAATATGTGACTTTTCATACCCGTCCATACATTATATCTTTTGAGGAAGCTGATTTACTTATGAACTTAGTACAGTTGAAGTTTCTCACATACACAAGTAGAAATGTACAATATCTATCTTAATGAGCACCTTCGAAAAATTGAACCGAAATATCTATTTAAGATTTTACGAAGTTGTCATAGACGCTTTGCAGTCGACGGAAACGTATTTTTTCTTCCACGGAATGAATATTATCAGAAGCCTGAAACAAATCCAAAAATAAGCGCCAATGTCAAATCTATATTAAACCTAGTCGGGTACGATATCAATGTACTCCTAACCATTCAGCTACATGCATGTTGGTTCATGCAATTATTTTGTGTTAGCTTGTACTCTCTCTCCGTTTCTAAATATAAGTTTTTTTAGAGATTTTACTAGGGGACTACATTCAAAACAAAATAAATGAATCTAAACTTTAAAGTATGTTTATACATATCCGTATGTAGTCTTCTAATGAAACCTTTAAAAAAATTATATTTAGAAAGGGGGAGTAGTTATTATATATGAAATGTGCCTAGCCAATGTTTTCTTTTAAATGTTCACACGACGGAGAGAGCCACGTGCGCTTGTTGGTCCGACCGGAGGGGAGGACGCACGCATGGGTACACCCGTCACGATCAAGGGTTAGTCATCGGCCAGGATGCCAGAAGGAAACATAATCGTCAGTCTCACGGGGCACGCGTCCCATTGCCCTAGCTTTCACCCGTGCCGCCGCACGTACGCAGCCGCCAATGGCTCCAACGCGCCCATACCCAGTCCTCCCCGACGAGATCATCCAAGATGAGATCTTCGCGCGGCTGCCGGCCAAGTCGGCGCTTAGTTGCCGCTGCCTCTCCCGCGCCTGGGCCGCCGCGCTATCCTCCGACCACTTCACCGACCGCTACCACTCCATCCATGGCGGGCGCCTCAAAATCTTGCGCCTGCAGGAAGACCCCTACGACCACGACGAAGAAGCAGAGCTGTACGACGTGGGCCGCGACGGCCGCGCGCCGCCGAGCATGGGCGTTCCAATCGCCGTCTCGGCCGACTGCTTCCCACGCATGATCACGGTGTCCTGGGACCCACCCCCGCCCGCGGAATCCTACCCCACGCACCCAAGCCTCGCCACGACGCAGTGCCGCGGCCTCGTCCTCCTCGAGCTGATCCCCACGGGAACCTACTTCGTGTGCAACCCGTCCACCGGCCAGAAGAGAGCCCTCCCAGAGGGCCGGACCACGGGCCGCCGGCATGCCGGAGATGGGGTTCACAGGTACGCGAGCCTAGGGCTCGGCTACGACGTGCGCGTCAGGAGGCACAAGGTCGTGCGCGTCTACCACTACGGTGAATCCGGCGGCGTGAGCCCCCCCACGTCTGTCGGGTGCGAGGTCTACGTGGTAAACGGCGTCGGCGACTCCGCAGAGTCGTGGCGCACAGTTCGTTCCACGCCTGAGGATTGGTTGGAACCCTACACACCGAGCGCCTTTGCGCAAGGGCACGTGTACTCGTTAGCCCACCGGAAACGCTGGTCACCCAACGGCTTCCGCCTACTTGAAGAGATGATCATCGTTTCATTCTCCGTTTGCGAAGAGATCTTTGCGACTTTGCCGTTGCCACCGTCAGGCATGGACGATAAGGCTCTGAATAAGCGGTTTTGCCTGGCAGAGCTCGATGGGAGACTATGCTTCTTTCCAGGGCGATCTCGCGGCCATGAGTACCGGTACGATGTTTGGGTACTACGTGGAATTGACGAGTGGGATCTATACTGTCGAATCGACGAGTGCACGGCGTCACCACAAGTCAATTGGGTCATGAAAGGACGATACAAACATGATGACTGTGTCGAGTTCATCCCACTGGCCATTATCGGCAATGGTCGCCACATCCTCCTGACGCCAACCGACTGGCCAGAAGATATATGGGTATATACCCCATCCACCGGGAACATTGAGATGCTCCTTGACTTGAAGAGCGGTGACATGTACGATGAATCATTGCGGGTTGCAGTGTACGAGGAAAGCATCGTCTGTCTCAGAAGACAGCCATGCAGCGACATTATCTTGACCTCCTCACCATCTACGCAGGCCTTGTCGCTGGTGCTACGGTTCTTGCCCAAACGTACGCTTGGAATGCTTATGTGTGTTTGCCGAAGCTGGAGCAACTTGGTCGCTGCGGACATTTACTATGGTGCTAGACCGCCCCTCGAACTTAGAGGGGGCTAGCTCGAAGGATGCATCTGGTAGAAGGGTATTTTATTCAAATGATTATTTTTCAGATTATGAATTCTTAGTCGACTAATAAGGCCTTTTCCAATGAAAAGATGCTTAGCTGAGGTGCTAAGAATAGTCATTGTGGGAGTAAAACTACAGAAAAATCCCTCTTTTCCATGTGTTAGCTTATAAGCCATGAGCTATTTAGAGGGTTGTCAATCCTGCTGAACTTGTTAGTTGCAAGGATTAAATCTGATAGATAGATAATTAAATAACAAAAATAAATAAACAAAAGTAAAACTGTAGCAAAGTAATTTTGGTTTTAGGCAATAGGATTAAGTAGACCAGGGGCCATAGTTTTCTAATGAGGCTTCTTTCAAAATAGCACACGGTCGGTAAACAAATTATTGTTGAACAATTAATAATACAACACATAATTATGGCATGTTTTTCACGGTAATGATTATGTGAATATAGGCATCACGTATCTAAACAAGTAGATCAAAACGATCGTGCATCTACTACTATTACTCCGCTTCGAGAGCTTTTGCGCTTGTCTTTCTAGGTATTAAATTCATGACAAACGGAGTAATGCTTGGAGCAAGATGACATGATATAAACAAAAGTAAGACAAGCAATATGTTTAGACCCCGTCCTTGATACACGCGGTTAGCACCATTTCTTTCTAGGGTCATCAAACTATTCTCTTTATCCTTAATTAAGTTGCCACTTCAGATTTTGTGTCTACATGATAGGCTTAACACTTGTACATGGTGAAGCATTAGGAATGACCTAAGTGAGTACAATCAATCTCATGCGGAGATCCTATGCAATGCTTTTGTCTATGCTTCGGAAATAATATTGTGATTTTTACATTAGATGATTTTCTACAGCATGGTGTTTTTTAGATGTGTATGAACAAATATGTACATTTTTTTGACAATCAACTGAGCTCTCGCCATTCCTTTTTTCTTTGACACGCGATTCACATGGTTAAAAAGGTTAAAAGTGTAACAAAGAAATGCAGAAATGGAATGTAATTTGCTCTCATAAGCTATAGTTTCGCATAACTATACAGGAAGCAGAAAAAATGTAGCAAGAAAGAAATTTTCCTGAGAATGCAACACATCCTTATATGAATCTATACCTAATAATAAAGGCAGGAGCCTTTTCTGGTTTTCTTTTTATCACCCCTTTATATCTGTTAATTTTGTGTTAATCATAAATATAGATGGTTGAGAGTTAAATGTGGATCTGCATAACAGAGGGTTTGAGCTGGCGGAATGCCAGCATGCGGTGGAGGTGACATTAACGACCCCCTCTCCATTCTTTCCGGTCATCATGCCATCCTCAACACTGTTTTGAGCCAGTTTCAGTCCATTGAAACTGGTATAATGGAGGTGTTCCTGTTGGGGAACGTCGCATGGGAAACAAAAAATTTCCTACGCACACGCAAACCTATCCATGGTGATGAGCATCTACGAGAGGGAGAGTGGATCTACGTACCCTTGTAGATCGCTAAGCGGGAAGCATTAAGAAACACGGTTGGTGTAGTCGAACTTCTTCGCGATCCAAATCCCCGAGCGTCCCGCGATCTCATCAAGATCCGTCCCGCGATCCAATCACGATCCGTCCCGCGAACCAATCACGATCCGTCCCGCGATCTCATCACGATCCGTCTCACGATCTTGATCACGATCTGTCCCGCGAACTCATCACGATCTGTTCCGCGATCACATCACGAACCGTCTCGCGATCTCGATCACGGTCCTTCCGATCTAGCGCCGAACGGACGGCACCTCCGCGTTCAGCACACGTGCAGCTTGATGACGATCTCCGCCGTCTTGATCCAGCAAGAGGAGGTGGAGAGGAGAGAGAGTTCACCGGCAGCGTGACGGTGCTCCGATGATGGTGATGTAGCAATTCCGGCAGGGCTTCGCCTAAGTGCTGCAGAAATCTGATCTAGAGGAGCACCGGTGAAACGGGTAGCACGTGGCCGTAAAACTGTGTCTAAACAGCCCCAATCCACCAGTATATAAAGGAGGGAGGGAGAGGCAGCCCTTGGCGCAAGGCCAAGGGCCTCTAGGATTCGGCCGGCTAGAGGGGGAGGAGTCCTACTCCTCCTCCACTCCTAGTAGGAGTAGGACTCTTCTTTTTTAGCCTTTTTTCCACCTTTTCCTTTAGGACTTTTGCCTCCTGCGCCATGGGACTTATTGTGGCTGTTCCTCCAGCCCAATAAGGGCTGGTTATCACTCTCCACAGCCCATGAACCCTCTGGGGTCGAAATACCCCTCCCGGAGGTCTCCCGGTACACTACTGGCACTCTCGGTACACTACCGATGAGCCCGAAACTTTTCCAGCGACCAAACTGGGACTTCCTATATATGAATCTTTACCTTCGTACCATTCCGGAGCTCCTCATGACGTTCGGGATCTCATCCGGGACTCCGAACAACCTTCGGTCACCACCATACATAACTCTATACTACCGAAACATCACCAAACCTTAAGTGTGCAGACCCTGCGGGTTCGAGAACTATGTAGACATGACCGAGACACCTCTACGGTCAATAACCAATGGCGGGACCTGGACGTCCACATTGGTTCCTACATATTCTACGAAGATCTTTATCGGTCGAACCTCTATGTCAAGGATTCAGTTAATCCCGTATAACGTTCCCTTTGTTCTTTGGTATGTTACTTGCCCGAGGTTCGATCGTCGGCATCTCCATACCTAGTTCAACCTCGTTACCGGAAAGTCTCTTTACTCGTTCCGTAATACAAGATCCCGCAACTAACAATTAGTCACATTGCTTGCAAGGCTCATTGTGATGTTGTATTACCGAGTGAGCCCTGAGATACCTCTTCGTCACACGGAGTAACAAATCCCAGTCTCGATCCATGCCAACTCAACAGACACCATCGGAGATACCTGTAGAGCACCTTTATAGTCACCCAGTTACGTTGCGACGTTTGATACACACAAGGCACTCCTCCGATATCCTTGAGTTGCATGATCTCATGGTCATAGGAACATATACTTGACATGCAGAAAATAGTAGCAATAAACTGACACGATCATATGCTACGTTTGTAGTTTGGGTCTTGTCCATCACATCATTCTCCTAATGATGTGATCCCGTTATCAAATGTATCCACACATGCATCTAAGTCTCCGATCAATACAATTATAGCATGGATAATAAACGATTACCATGAACAAGGAAATATGATGATAACTAATTTATTATTGCCTCTAGGGCATATTTCCAACAGTCTCCCACTTGCACTAGAGTCAATAATCTAGTTCACATCACTATGTGATTCGCATTGTTATGAATCTAACACCCAATGTGTTCTGGGGCTCGATCATGCTTTGCATGTGAGAGAGGTCTTTTATAGTCAACGGGTCTGCGATATTCAGATCCGTGTGTACTTTGCAAATCTCTATGTCAAACTGTAAACACTGCTACCACACTCCACTTGGTACTACTTCCAAATGGCTGCTCCACTATATGTATCCAGATTGCTATTACTAGTCATCCGGATTGGTGCTAAAGCCTGCATCGACGTAACTCTTTACGACGAACTCTTTATCACCTCCATAATCGAGAAACATCTCCTCAGTCTTTCAGTTACTAAGGATAATCTTGACCGCTGTCTAGTGTTCCACTCCTGGTTCACTCTTGTACCCCCTGACGAACTCATGCCAAGGCACACACATGTGTGGTACACAGCATGGCATACTGTACAGAGCCTATGGCTAAGGCATAGGGAACGACGTTCGTCCTTTCTCTTTCTTCTGCCGTTGTCGAGCTTTGAGTCTCACTCAACTTCACACCTTACAAATCCGACGAGAACTCTTTCTCTGACTGATCCATTCTGAACTCCTTCAAAATCTTGTCAAGGTATGTACTCATTGAAAGTCTCATCAAGCATTTTGATCTATCTCTATAGATCTTGATGCTCAACAATTAGATAGTTTTATCCAGGTGTTCCTTTGAAAATCACTTTTCAAACAACCATTGATGCTTTCCAGAAATTCTACATTATTTCCGATCAACAATATGTCATCCACATATACTTATCAGAAATTCTATAGTGCTCCCACTCACTTTATTGTAAATACAAGTTTCTCATAAACTTTGTATAAACCTCAAAACTTTGATCACCTCATCAAAGCGTATATTCCGACTCCGAGATGTTTGCTTCAGTCCATAGAAGGATCACTGAAGCTTGCACACCTTTTAGCATCCTTAGGACTGACAAAACCTTCTAGCTGTATCACATACAACCTTTCCTCAAGTAAACCGTTTAAGGAAACGATGTTTTGACATCCATCTGCCAGATTTCATAATTGAAAATGCAGCAACTGCTAACATAATTCCAACAGACTTTCGCATCGCTACGAGTGAGAAAGTCTCATCGCAGTCAACTCCTTGAACTTGTCACAAACATCTTTGCAACATGTCGAGCTTTAGAAATGGTGACATTTACCATCAGTGTATGTCTTCATTTTAAAGATCCATTTGTACTCAACGACCTGTCGTCCAACGAGCAAGTCTACCAAAGTCTATACTTGGTTTTCATACATGGATCCTATCTCGGATTTCATGGCCTCTAACCATTTGTCGGAATCCGGGCCCATCATCGCTTCTCCATAGCTCATAGGTTCATCGTTGTCCAACAACATGACCTCCAAGACAGGGTTGTCGTACCACTTAGGAGCAGTACACATCCTTGTCGACCTACGATGTTCGATAGTAACTTGATCCTGAAGCTTCATGATCATCATCATTAACTTCTTTTTCAACTAACGTAGGCTTCACAGAAACATATTTCTGCGTTAGGCTACTCTCTGGTTAAACAAAGGTATAACAACCTCATCAAGTTCTATCTTCCTCCCACTCAATTCTTTCGAGAGAAACATTTCCTCGAGAAAGGATCCGTTTAAGCAACAAACACTTTGTACTTGGATCTGAGATAGAAGGTTCACCCAACTGATCTTAGGGTATTCTATGAAGATGCATTTGTCCGCCTTGGGTTCGACCTCATTAGGCGAAAACATTTTCCACACAAGTGTCGCAGCCCCAAATATTAAGAAATGACAGCTTAGGTTTCTATCAAACCATAATTCACACGGTGTCATCTCAACAGATTTAGATGGTGCCCTATTTAAAGTGAGTGTAGTTGTCTCTAATGCATAACCCCAAAATTATAGTAGTAAAACGATAAGAGACATCATAGCACGCACCATGTCCAATAGAGCATGACCATGATGTTCGGACACACCATTACACTATGGTGTTCCAGGTGGCGTTTTAGTTGTGAAACAAATTTCACATTGTCTTAAGTTGTATGCCAAACTCGTAACTCAGATATTTACCTCCACGATCATATCGCATTCATTTTTATCTTCTTGTCACGATGATCTTAAACTTCACTCTGAATTTTCTTGAACCTTTCAAACGATTCAGACTTGTGTTTCATTAAGTAAATATACACTATATCTACTCAAATCATCAGTGAAGGTAAGAAAATAACAATATCCACTACACGCTACAAGACTCACTGGATTGCATACATCAACATGTATCATTTCCAATGAATCACTTGCCCGCTCCATCCAACGGGGTTTTTAGTCATCTTGCCCAAGAGGCATGGTTCGCATGTCTCAACCGGTTTGAAATCGAATGAGTCCAAAGATCCATCAGCATGGAGTTTCTTCATGCGCTTTATACCAATATGACATTTAGCGGTAGTGCCACAAGTATGTGGTACTATCTTTATTAACTTTGTATCTGTTGACATCAATGTTATGAACATGTGTATTACTACGATCAAGATTTCAACAAACCATTCTCACTGGGTGCATGACCATTGAAGGTATTATTCATGTAAACAGAATAACCATTATTCTCTAACTTAAATGAATAACCGTATTTGCAATAAACATGATCTAATCATGTCCATGCTCAACGCAAAACACCAAATAACATTTATTTAGGTTCGCCACTAATCCTGAAGGTAGAGAGAGCGTGCGATGTTGATCACATCAACCTTGGAACATTTCCAACACATATCGTCACCTCACCCTTAGCTAGTTCTCCGTTTATTCCATAGCTTTTATTTCGAGTTACTAACATTTAGCAATCAAACTGGTATCCAATACCTAGGTGCTACTAAGAGTACTAGAAAGGTACACATTAATAACTCATATATCAAATATACTTCTATCGATGTTGCCAGCCTTCTTATCTACTAAGTATCTAGGGTTGTTCCGCCTCAGCGACCGCTCACCTCATAACAGAAGCACTTAGTCTCGGGTTTGAGTTCATCTTTGGGTTGCTTCACTGGAGCAGCAACTGACTTGCTATCCATGAAGTTTCCCTCCTTGCTCTTGCCCTTCTCAAAACTAGTGGTTTTGATTAACCATCAACACTTGACGCTCCTTCTTGATTTCTACCTTCGCGGTGTCAAACATCGCGAACAGCTCAGGAATCATTATTTCAATCCCTGGCAATTTATAGTTCATCACCAAGTTCTAGTAGCTTAATGACAGTGACTTGGAGAACTATATCAATCACTATCTTATCTGGAAGATCAACTCCCACTTGATTTAAGCGATTGTAGTACCCAGACAATCTGAGTACATGCTCAACGATTGAGCTATTCTCCTTCATCTTATAGGCAAAGAATCTTGTTGGAGATCTCATATCTCGCAACACGGGCATGAGCCTGAGATCACAATCTCAGCTCTTAGAACATCTCATATGTTCCATGACGTTTAAAACATATCGGAGCCTCAATTCTAAGCCGTAATGTATGACACACTAAACTATCAAGTAGTCATCGAAACGTGCCTGTCAGATGTTCACAACATCTACAGACGACGCTAGATGGGGTGGCGCACCGAGCGGTGCAATAAGGACATAAGCCTTCTGTGCAGCAATGAGGACAATCCTCAGATCACGGACCTAGTCCGCAATATTGCTACCATCATCTTTAAATTCTATTTCTCTAGGAACATATAAAATTTACAAGGGAGCTACAGCGTGAGCTAGTAATCTACAATATAATTTGCAAAGACACTTTGACTATGTTCATGATAATGAGTTCAATTAATCATATTACTTAAGAACTCCCACTCAAATTGACATCCCTCCGGTCATTCGAGTGATACATGATCCAAATTCACCAAGAGGTGGCTGCAATGGTGGACATCATTATGTTGATCATATCTACCATATGACTCATGTTCGACCTTTCGATATCTTGTGTTCCGAGGCCATGTCTGTACATGCTAGGCTCGTCAAGTTTAACCCGAGTGTTCTGCACGTGCAAATCTGGCTTGCACCCATTGTATGTGAACGTAGAGTCTATCACACCCGATCATCACGTGGTGTCTCAACACGACGAAATTTCGCAACGGTGCACACTCGGGGAGAACACAATTTATCTTTAAATTAAGTGAGGGATCACCTTATAATGCTACCGTCGTCCTAAGCAAAACAAGGTGCATAAAAAGGATTAACATCACATGCAAATCATAAGTGACATGATATGGCCATGAACTTGTGCTTTTGATCTCCATCTAGAAAGCACCGGCATGATCTCCATCGTCACCGGCATGACACCATGATCTCCATCATCTTGATCTCCATCAACGTGTCGCCATCGGGGTTGTCACGCCCTGCATTCTTCTACTACTATTGCTACCGTTTAGCAATAAAGTAAATCATTACATAGCGCTTAATGATTAACACGCAGGTCATACAATAATTAAAGACAACCCTATGGCTCCTGCCGGTTGCCATATTCACCGACATGCAAGTCGTGATAATCTATACATCACATGATCATCTCATACATCACATATATCACATCATGTAATTGGCCATATCACATCACAACATACCCTGCAAAAACAAGTTAGACGTCCTCTAATTGTTGTTGCATGTTTTACGTGGCTGCTACGGGTATCTAGCAAGAACAATTCTCACCTACGCAAAACCACAACGGTGATACACTAGTTGCTTTTAAACCTTCTCAAGGACCGCCTTTTTTGAATCCGATCCAACTAAAGTGAGAGAAACTGTCACCCGCAAGCCATCTAGGCAACAAGTTGCGTCGAGGGAACCGGTCTCTCATAAGCGTACGAGTAATGTTGGTCCGGGCCGCTTCATCTCACAATCCCGCTGAACCAAAATACGACCAAGGGAGGAAGCAATCTAAGCATCAACGCCCACAAACCTTTTGTGTTCTACTCGAGATCTCATCGAACCTTCAACCTAGCTCATGATGCCACTATTGGGGAACGTCGCATGGGAAACACAAATTTTCCTACGCACACGCAAACCTATCCATGGTGATGAGCATCTACGAGAGGGAGAGTGGATCTATGTACCCTTGTAGATCGCTAAGCGGGAAGCGTTAAGAAACGCGGTTGGTGTAGTCGAACTTCTTCGCGATCCAAATCGCCGAGCGTCCCGCGATCTCATCACGATCCGTCCCGCGAACCAATCACGATCCGTCCCGCGAACACATCGCGATCCGTCCCGCGATCTCATCACGATCCGTCTCACGATCTTGATCACGATCTATCCCGCGAACTCATCACGATCTGTTCCGCGATCACATCACGAACCGTCTCGTGATCTCGATGAAGGTCCTTCCGATCTAGCGCCGAACGGACGGCACCTCCGCGTTCAGCACACGTGCAGCTTGATGACGATCTCCGCCGTCTTGATCCAGCAAGAGGAGGTGGAGAGGAGAGAGAGTTCACCGGAAGCGTGATGGTGCTCCGGTGATGGTGATGTAGCAATTCCGGCAGGGCTTCACCTAAGTGTTGCAGAAATCCGATCTAGAGGAGCACCGGTGAAACGGGTAGCACGTGGCCGTAAAACTGTGTCTAAACAGCCCCAATCCACCAGTATATAAAGGAGGGAGGGAGAGGCAGCCCTTGGTGCAAGGCCAAGGGCCTCTAGGATTCGTCCGGCTAGTGGGGGAGGAGTCCTACTCCTCCTCCACTCCTAGTAGGAGTAAGACTCTTCCTTTTTAGCCTTTTTCCACCTTTTCCTTTAGGACTTTTGCCTCCTGCGCCATGGGCCTTATTGTGGCTGTTCCTCCAGCCCAATAAGGGCTGGTTATCACTCTCCACAGCCCATGAACCCTCTGGGGCGAAATACCCCTCCCGGAGGTCTCCCGGTACACTACCGGCACTCCCGATACACTACCGATGAGCCCGAAACTTTTCCGGCGACCAAACTGGGACTTCCTATATATGAATCTTTACCTCCAGACCATTCTGGAGGTCTTCGTGACGTCCGGGATCTCATCCGGGACTCCGAACAACCTTCGGTCACCACCATACATAACTCTACACTACCGAAACGTCACCAAACCTTAAGTGTGCAGACCTTGCGGGTTCGAGAACTATGTAGACATGACCGAGACACCTCTACGGTCAATAACCAATGGCGGGATCTGGACGTCCATATTGGTTCCTACATATTCTACGAAGATCTTTACCGGTCGAACCTCTATGTCAAGGATTTAGTTAATCCCGTATAACGTTCCCTTTGTTCTTCGGTATGTTACTTGCCCGAGGTTCGATCGTCGGCATCTCCATTCCTAGTTCAACCTCGTTACCGGCAAGTCTCTTTACTCGTTCCATAATACAAGATCCCGCAACTAACAATTAGTCACATTGCTTGCAAGGCTTAGTGTGATGTTGCATTACCGAGTGGGCCCCTAGATACCTCTCCGTCACACGGAGTAACAAATCCCAGTCTCGATTCATGCCAACTCAACAGACACCATCGGAGATACCTGTAGAGCACCTTCATAGTCACCCAGTTACGTTGCGAAGTTTGATACACACAAGGCACTCCTCCGATATCCGTGAGTTGCATGATCTCATGGTCATAGGAACATATACTTGACATGCAGAAAACAGTTGCAATAAACTGACACGATCATATGCTACGTTTGTAGCTTGGGTCTTGTCCATCACATCATTCTTCTAATGATGTGATCCCGTTATCAAATGACATCTCATGTCCATGGCTAGAAAACCTTAACCATCCTTTGATCAACGAGCTAGTCCATTAGAGGTATACTAGGGACATGGTTTTGTCTATGTATCCACACATGCATCTAAGTCTCCGATCAATACAATTATAGAATGGATAATAAACGATTACCATGAACAAGTAAATATGATAATAACTAATTTATTATTGCCTCTAGGGCATATTTCCAACAGTTCCTTGGCCTCTTCTTTTATTTTTAAGCAACTTTGTTTCCTTTTTGTGGTTCAAAATCCCTTAGGTGCACCCTAAGTACAAACAGTAGCCCTCCAGGAGGATGCCATCGCATTATCCGAGGACTTCGGATGGAGTGTTTTAATTTTCTAATACGACTATGTTTTTTTGCTCTAAATGAAAATAATAGTAGGAGTTGAAGCAGAAGTAACAATTACAGAGGTGCTCCCTTTACACCCTTAGCCAAACATGTGGAAACATAAGGGGTAAGCACATGATATAGACAACCTATCTATTGAGCAAAGACACAACTCAAAATCGATGCGTATAATGGCTATAGGTCCAAAGACATCGTGCCGACGACTATATGGACTACCTCGCCGTTCTAAAGAGGTTTGATTGTTGATGAAGCCCCCGGTTAATGGCGCCGATGTTCAAGGGATTTTAAGGCATGGTAGAAAGGAAAATATAGGAATAGTGGCATGACAAGGAAATCGCAAAGGGTTCTGGAGCAGGAATTTGTATGGGGTGCATTTTCATGTTGCTATTTCTGTTATGTTATTTGAGCAGACTTTTGCTTCCACCACCTCGACCAACTCTTTAGCGTTGGATGAGGTAAATCACCGGCTGTCGTAGGCCAAGGAGGAAACTATTCATTAAAGTCTTAGTCGTGCCATGACAAGGAAGTAGGAGTGTTCTATGTTCTTGATTGAAAACCTTATGTGTTGTCTAGTGAGGAGTGCATGGTGGTTAACTCTTTCCAACATCCTCAGCAAAAGAACAAGGTTTTAGCCTGGTTTAACAAAACAAAAGGTGGATGAATTATATATAACCGCTCGGCTCGCCCTCTCGACGACCGTCACTGCGCCAAGCATCCTAAGTCCACACGAATATTCACGCGAGATTGGAGGAGTTAAACAATGATTCCGCTTAGAGTAGGAGACATATATTTTATCCAATCTGGCAAGCTTAGCCAGCCCCACTAACGGGTGAAAATTGTACAACTCCCTATCTCATTGAAAGCCCCTTTGATTACGGAAGAGAAGAGTTGAATGCCGTTGTGGGGAACACGCTTTTACGTGGCTTCCTATTGCACTTGCTCCTCCTTGTGTGCTTTTAGCATTTCCATATACATGCAAGCCTCTCACTTATATGTTGGTATCACTAATACATCTTCAACGTATCTATAATTTTTTATTGTTCCATGATATTATATTATCATTTTAGGATACTTTTTGAGTATTAATTTATCAATTTATTTTATTTTTGAGCAATAACCTATTGACCCAGTGCCTAGTGCCAGTTGTTGTTTTCTGCGTGTTTTTTTTTACTTTTCAGGTTTATAGTACCAAACGAAGTCCAATTGCCCTGAATTTTTTTTTATGATTTTTTCTAGACCATAAGAAGACCTGGAAGCATGGGGAGAAGAGCGAATGTCATAGGAGGGAGGAACGAGAGAACAGGGCACGCTCAGTGAGGGTTGGAGTATCCTGATGGCTGTTCCCTCACTGGTGGCCCTCCTACCATGGTTATCTGGCCTATAAATTCACATATGTTCTAAAAACCCTAGAGGGCATCACGAATTATTTTTTTGCGGCCGCAAGTCACTGTTCCGCCACGATCCGATCTAGAGCTCCGTTCTGGCACCATATCGGAGGGGGGATCGATCACTGAGGGCCTCTTCATCAACCTTGCTGCCCTCATGATGATGTGTGAGTACTTCACCACACACCTACGGTTCTGTAGTTAGTACCTAGATGGATATCTCTTCCTCTTTTGATCTTCAATACAATGTTCATCACATCTTTGCTTTGATCTATCCGATGTAATTCTTTTGTGTGCTGTGTTTGTTAGGATCCGATGAATTATGGGTTTATGTTCAGATTATTCAAGAAAAGTATTTGAGTCATCTCTGAATATTATGATTCTTATTTGCATGATCGTTATAGCTTCGTAAATCTCTTCGATCTATTGAAATAGTTTGGCCAAGTAGATTGACATTTCTTTAGTGAGAGGGGTGCGTTGTAGTGGGTTCAATCTGGTGATGCTCTATATCCCGGTGACACAAAGGGACAAGACACGTCTTTGTATTGTCTCCACTAAGGATAATACGATGAGGTTAGTTTATATTAATTGAATTCTCTTTGTCAATATCATGTCAATGTTCTCCAAGCATTACTCTGTTTTACTTAATACTCTAGATGCATGTTGGATAGAGGTTGATGGGTGGAGTAATAGTAATATGTGCAGGCAGGAATCAATCTATTTTCTTATGGATGTGATGCGTATATACACGTGATCATTGTCGTGAATATCACATAACTATGCGCTTTTCTATCAATTGTCCATCAGTAATTTGTTTACCCACCGTGTATGTTTCCTACATGAGAGATGCCGCTAGGGAAAACTATGTCCCCTGGGTCCATTCACTTATATATGTACAAACGCTTTCATTACCTGCCTGCCATTGTTTACCTTTTATTTTATTTTGCAATTTACAATTATCTACTATCATCTACACACTTCATTTGCTTGCAAATAACAAGATCAAGGGGATTAAGAACCCTCTTGCCGCGTTGGGTGTAAGTGTTTGCTCTTTTGTGTACAGCCGCTGAAGACGGTTATTGATTGATATTCCTATTGGTTCGATATACCTTGGTTCTTAAATGATGGAAATACTTACTCGTATTGTGCTATAATTATCCGTTCATCTTCAAGAAAAACCCAACGCAG
This sequence comes from Hordeum marinum, assembly GCA_022496015.1. Lineage (NCBI taxonomy): Eukaryota > Viridiplantae > Streptophyta > Magnoliopsida > Poales > Poaceae > Hordeum > Hordeum marinum. The sequence continues at coordinate 501,105,184 of CM039678.1, read as the reverse complement.
ATCATAAGTATCAGAAAGGATTTTTGGCGGCGTTGCTGGGGAATATCATCATCAACTATCAGGTAACTTCGCACAAATTATCATTCACTTGTTCTTATTTTTATTTTTTGTTATATTTATTTTGCTTCAAAAAACAAAAATAAAAATATTTATCTTTGCTTGTTACTAGTTTACTTATTTGCTTGCTAATTTACTTGTTCTGCTTGTTACATTGCTTGCTCGGTCAACATGTCTCAAGATACTATTAAGTTGTGTTACTTATTAAATACTAATAAAAATGATTTTATTAGTACTATAATACCACCCACCATTAGTGCGTAGGCTTTTGATATTAATGCTGCATTGCTGAATCTTGTGATGAAAGATCAGTTTTCAGGAAGTCCTAATGAGGATCCCGCTGCTCATCTTAATACTTTTGTTGAACTTTGTGATATGCAAAAGAAAACAGACATGAATAATGATGTTAAGAGATTAAAATCATTTCCTTTTTCACTAAGAGAGAAGGCTAAGGATTTATTTTTCATCTTTACCATGTAATATTATTGGAACATGGGATAAGTGTAAAGATGCTTTTACTGACAAGTATTTGCCTCTTGCTAAGATAATATCCCTTAAAAATCAATAACATGTTGCACAAGCTTGGGACAGGATGAATTGATGATTAGAAATTGCCCTACTCACGGTTTAAACTTGTGGATGATTATCCAAAATTTCTATGCCGGACTAAACTTTGTGTCTAGAAATCTTCTAGATTCTGCTCCAGGTGGCACCTTTATGGATGTGAACTTAGGAGAGGCCACAAAACTTATGGACAACATCATGATAAATTACTCTCAATGGCATACTGAAAGAGCTCCAACTGGTAGAATGTAAATTATGTTGCGTAAATCACTACTTTGAGTGAAAAAGTTGATGCCCTCATGAATATGGTTGCTAGCAAAAATACTCATGTTGATCCAAATGATATGCCCTTGTTTACTTTGATTGAGAAAAATAATGATGCTATTGATGTGGACTTTATCTCGCAAAACAATTTCAACAACAATGATTATAGAGAAAACTTCAATGCTAGGTCGCATACACTACCGGAATCAGGGAATTTGCCGCTAGCCAGTTCTTTGTCATCTGCTAGCAGACGACAAATAAGGTTTTTGCCGTCTGCTTACAAACAACTGATGGTAAAGAAAAGGCTTATGGCAAAGATACAGGTTGCCATCAGCCAGTTCTTTGTCGTCGGCCAACAGACGACAAAGGGCCCAGAGGCAGGCGGCAAAGAGACCAACTAGGCCCCACTAGACCGTGAAGCTGGCTAGGTCAAATGGACGGCCCGGTCCCGTCTACCTCTCTACCCTTTGTCATCTGCTAGCGGAAGGAAAAGAGGTTTGCCTAACTATCGACCGTTTCCCCCCGGCCCCACCCTCACTTTGCCGTCTGATACGTCTCCAACATATTTATAATTTTTGATTGTTCCATGCTATTATATTATCAACTTTGAATGTTTAATATGCATGAATATGCTATTTATATTATTTTTGGGACTAACTTATTAACTCAGTGCCCGGTGCCAGTTTCTATTTTTTCCGTGTTTTTGACCTTTTTCAGATAGGAATATCAAACGGAGTCCAAACGGAATAAAACTTTCGCCGTGATTTTTATGGAAAATATCAAAAATACCAGAAGGAAAAGATACCGGAGAGGCGGCCCGAGGGAGCCACGAGCCTGGGAGGCGCGGCCCCACCCCTAGGCCGCGGCTAGGAGGCTCATGACCTCCTCGTGGCCCCTCTTTACTTGTTCTCGACGCCATCTGGTCCTATAAACACCCAAACCCCCAAAACTAAACCTAGATCGCAAGTTCTGCTGCCGCAAACCTCCAAAGCCACCAAAAACCAATCGGGAGACCGTTCCGGCATCCTGCCGGAGGGGAATCCATCTCCGGTGGCCATCTTCATCAACACCATTGCCTCTACGATGATGCATGAGTAGTTCACATCAGACCTTCGGGTCCATAGCTAGTAGCTAGATGGCTTCTTCTCTCTATTTGATATTCAATACAAAGTTCTCCATGATCATCATGGAGATCTATCCAATGTAATTCTCTTTTGCGGTGTGTCTGTTGAGATCCGATGAATTGTGGATTTATGATCAGTTTATCTATGAATATTATTTGAGTCTCCTCTGATTTCTTATATGCATGATTTCATATCCTTGTAAGTCTCTTCGAGTTATGGGTTTTGTTTGGCCAACTTGATCTATAGTCCTTGCAATAGGAGAAGTGCTTGGTTTTGGGTTCATACCGTGCGATGTCCTCACCTAGTGACAGAAGGGGTAGCGAGGCACGCATCGTGTTATTTCCATCAAGGGTAAAAATATGGGGTTTATTATATTTCCTGAGTTTATCCTTCTACATCATGTCATCTTGCTTAAAGCGTTACTCTGTTTGTTATGAACTTAATACACTAGATGCATGCTGGATAGCGGTCGATGTGTGGAGTAATAGTAGTAGATGCAGAAAGTATCGGTCGACTTGTCTCGGACGTGATGCCTATATGTATGATCATTGCCTTAGATATCTTCATGACTTTGCGCGATTCTATCAATTGCTCAACAGTAATTTGTTCACCCACCGTAATACTTGCTATCATGAGAGAAGGCTCTAGTGAACACTATGGCCCCCGGGTCTATTTTACATATTATATATTCAGATATAAATATTAAAACACCAAAAATACCTTGCTGCAATTTTATTTACTTATTTACATTCATCTATTATCACTATCAGATCTCACCTTGCAAGTAATCGTAAAGGGATTGACAACCCCTTTATCGCGTTGGGTGCAAGTTTGTTTGTGTTTGTGCAGGTTCCTTGGTGCCTCATCTTGATACTCATATTGGATTGATACCTTGGTTCTCAAACTGAGGGAAATACTTATCTCTACTTTGCTGCATCACCCATTCCTCTTCAAGGGAAAAACCAACGCAACCTCGAGAAGTAGCACCGTCTGCTAGCAAAAGGCAAAGAGGTTTGCCTAACTAACGGCCGTGCACCCCCCCCCCCCGGCCCCAATCGCCCCTCTGTCGCTCACTTTCTATCATCCTCTCTCTTCCCCCCATGACCTCACCCGCCAGCCCTTCCCCGACGACCTCACACGCCCCTCCCCCGATGAGCTCACCCGCCACCCCTCCCCCGACGAGCTCACCGCCACCCCGCTCCCCAACCCCTATGCACGCTCCTCCCCCGACGACCTCGGAGCGGCGGCGCCTCCCCGCGACGCCCCACCACCGGAGCAGGCCACGACGCTGCCACCCTCTTCGTGGTCTTCCTACCCCTACTCTAGCCCCTCCTCCACCATCGTGCCGCCCCTCCTCCACCACCGCATCGGCCCTCCTCCATCGGACCTCAAGGTGAGCGTTTTTCTAATTTTTTTTCTGTTTAGGTTTAGGTTAATTAGTGTTTGGTTTAGGTCAGTGCTAGGTTTAGGTTTAGATCTTTAGAAGAAGAAGAAGAAAGGTGAAAAAAATAAGAAGAAAAGAAGAATAAGTATAAGAGGAGGAAAAAGGAAAAAGAATAAGAAGAAGAAGAAGGAGAAGAAGAAAAAGAAGAAGAAGAAGAAGAAGAAGAAGAAGAAGAAGAAAAAGAGAAGAGAGAAGAAGAAGAGGAAAAGGAAAAGAAGGAAGAGGAAGAAGAGGAAAAAGTAAAAGAAGGAGGAAAAGACACTACTAGGAAAAGGCCTACTAGTGGCGCACCTGTTTTGGCTACTAATGGCGCACTACAGGTGCGCCACTAGCATCACACCACTAGTAATTAATACTAATGGCGCACCCCTGGTGTGCCATTAGTATACCAAATACTAATGGCGCACCAGGCAGTGCGCCATTAGTATATCACACGGTGCGCCATTAGTATGCCTCCCAGGGGGCCATATTTACCTTGTGCTCTGGCTTACTAATGGCGCACTGGTGGATGATGCGCCACTAGTGTGCTTACTGCAGTGCGCCACTAAAGTGCAGAGTGGTGCGCCACTACTATGAATATTAGGGATTTTTTTTTCTTTTCTGATATTTGCACAGGTTACAAAACATATTACTGCACAGAATATAGACAACACAACATATAAACAACAGATTTATCGAATACAATAGAAGATTAGTCTCCGAATACAATTCATCATATTAGTCTTTGAATTTAAAATACCGAACAAAGTTAGAACATTACAAGTCTCGAGACCGCGACTAGCGAGTTTGTCTTCACATTACAAGTCGATATCGATCATCTAAACTACCATCACATATAAGAGAGCTGCGGTCATCACGATGAGCATCATCGCGATGAAACTGGTCTTCATCCGGTTCCTCCAACGCTCCCTCCTCTCTCCCACTAGATAGCGCGCGTATCTAGCTTCCGCCTCCGCCCTAGTGGTGTACCCTTTGTAACTGTTATCGCTGAAACGGTGAACCTGTCTCCGACACTCCTCCCAGTCGTCGTAGACTCCAGGAACCTTACCCTTGTACACGACATACGACGACATCTCTATGCACTAGCCAAACAAAATGTTAGTAGCAATTCACAGACAATACATAAGCAATATATAAGTATGCAACAAAAGGATCGGAAGAGAAAAGCAACACATTAATAGCACGATTCATGGTCCTACTAATAAAAAGCATCGATTACATATAAGTTGAACGACTGTCCAAACCAAAGAGACATACAAGTTCATTAAAGTTTAATATTACAACATGAGCCAATCGACATTTCAGAACTACATAGCATCACTACTTTCGACTCGACTCAGGGACCGGAGCGTGGATGAAGCCGCCGTGTTTCGTGATGGTCATGAAATCGCGGGCGTTGTCAGCCTGCATTTGTAGCGTTGTTTCTATCTCACTGTTGGACGGTTGATATCTGAGGTAGAACTGCCCCGAGGTACGAAGGACATCTTTATGGATGATTTCCGCAAACTCCGACTGGATGCAATAGAATTCTTGTCTGATGTCCGCGTCCTGGATTGCCGACAAGCGTATAGCCCAATCTTTGAGATTATTTGGTAGCAGAAGGTGATGTTGGTCCCGTACGATCGCCCGCATGTGATGGAGGGCGTAGTAGGCATCCATCTGACTGCCAGGCGGCTGCTTGACGCAGGGGAACGTCGTATTGTGGGTGAACACGTGCTTGCCGTACCTACGAATTGTCCTGCTGAAGGTGCCTCCAGATCTGGCGTAGCCGGGGAGAACATCATCAAGAACTTTCTTGATATTTGTGTAGTCTTTCTTCGACTGACGGTCCGAGTCGAAATACGTGCCCATGGAATATTTCGGGCTTAAGAGCATGAGTGTACAATGTGTGTCACTGCATAAAACACGGAATGTTAGAAAAAAAAGAACGATCGAAATCTAAGAAATCATATGTTACGGGGCGGTGAGGGGATGACTTACTCGGGAAATTAAGGCACGAGGAAGTTATCCTTATCTGGGTTTCCCAGAATGACGCCTTCGAGGTGTGAACTCATGACTTGCCGGTCCCCAGCGCTGCCCAAGATCTTGGCACGCATGTAGAAGGGGTCGACTATCACGATGTCCGGGGTCTTGTCTCTAATGATCCGCATCTCCATACTCAGCGAAAATAGCAGAACGAAGGTGTAGTGCAGCGGATGAAGGTTAAACATAGCGAAGATGTCATCAAACCGCATGACGATCATACCCCTGATGGTGCTATCCACAAAGCCCTTGCCCTCTGGCACCTTGGCCACGAAAACCGGGTATGCCACATCATTCTCGGAGAGACGCCGCTTCTCCAAAGAAAGAACATTGTCATGCAGACTCCACATAGCACCGGTTGCAGCATTGAGCAGATTAGTCGGTAGCATCGGCCTACCCGCCACATGCACCCTCCTCGAGATATCCTTAGGTGAAGGTGGCCCATCCTGAGCACGGATCGTACTCAGTGCTGGCTGGCTTGCACCGCCCTTGTTATTCTTTCTTTTCCGTCCCTTCTTCTTCTGTTGTAATGGGATCGAGTTCTGCTCACAGACCGCCTTCTTGAGTGTCTTGGGGCTGATAATATTTCGCACCTCGGCTATCTGAGGCTCGGTGAAGGCGGTAGCTAGAGGCGTCTCCTGAGAACTGAATGCCAGACGACGCCTGTTGCAATTGGGTTTCTCCGCGGTACCAGCTAGATCGCGGTCGTCTTTTGCAGGGTTGGGTTCTTGAGAAGGAGGCCCGAAGAATTCGTCACCGTACCCATGTTCGGCAAAGTACTTATCGACGTTGGTAAATGTACCGTCGTCGTCGTCGTCCGGATCCTATGCCATATGCATGTCCGGATCCTGTGCCATATGCATGTCCGGTAGCATTGCGGCGGTCTTGCCATGGCTTGGCGCAGGCACGACTGGCGGTGTTGTCTTTGGGGTGGTGTCCCCCATCCCCAAACGAATCTGGCTCTTCGGCCAAAGCAGGGGCCAGCTTACGCAGGCGCTGAGGGTCATCACATCATCTTCGTCGGCCCCAACGGGTCGAATCGGAGGTGACAAGCCGTCGCCGCCTGGCAGCACCCGAACTAGTTCAACCCTATACTCGGTGGGTGGCATCGGATTAACGTGGAACACGGGGTTGCCCGGTTGAACGATTCTGCCCTTGGCGACATCGATCAACTCGCCGCCCACGAAGTGCAGGAGAGTGCATGGAACGTCGGCGGCGCCCTGCGAAAACATGTAGGGCGTCAGGGATGCCCATGTTGGGGCACGTCGCATCGGAAACAAAAATTTTCCTACGCACACGCAAACCTATCCATGGTGATGAGCATCTATGAGAGGGAGAGTGGATCTACGTACCCTTGTAGATCGCTAAGCGGGAAGCGTTAAGAAACGCGGTTGGTGTAATCGTACTTCTTCACGATCCAAATCGCCGAGCGTCTCGCGATCTAATCACGAACCGTCCCGTGAACCAATCATGAACCGTCCCGCGATCTCGTCACGATCCGTCCCGCAATCCGATCACGAACGTCCCGTGGCCTTGATCACGATCCTTCCGATCTAGTACCGAACGGACGGCACCTCCGCGTTCAGCACATGTGCAGCCTGATGACGATCTCCACCATCTTGATCCAGCAAGAGGAGGTGGAGAGGAGAGAGATTTCACCAGTAGCGTGACGGCACTTTGGTGATTGTGGTGGTGGAGCAATTCCGGCAGGGCTTCGCCTAAGCACTGCGGAAATCTAATCTAGAGGAGCACCGGTAGAACGGGTAGCACGTGGCCGTATTTTTTGCCAAAACCCTAGCTATTCCACTCGTATATATAGGAGGAGAGGAGAGGAGAGGCAGCCAAAACCTCCTTGGTTCGGCCGGCTAGGAGGAGGGTGGAATCCTATTCCACCTCCAATCCTAGTTGGAGTAGGATTGCCTCCTATTGGCTGATTTTTCCACGTTTTGCTTTAGGAATTTCTCTCCTGCGCCATGGGCCTTTGTGGCTGTTTTCCCAGCCCACTAAGGGCTGGTTAATACTCTCCCACAGCCTATGGACCTCTTGGGGTTGAAATACCCCTCCCGGAGGCCTCCCGGTACACTACCGATGAGCCCGAAACTTTTCCGGCGACCAAACTAGGACTTCCTATATACGAATCTTTACCTCCGGACCATTCCGGAGCTCCTCGTGATTTATGGGATCTCATACGAGACTCCGAAAAACCTTCGGTCACCACCATACATAACTCTACACTACCGAAACGTCACCGAACCTTAAGTGTGCAGACCCTGCGGGTTCGAGAACTATGTAGACATGACCGAGACACCTCTACGATCAATAACCAATGGCAGGACCTGGACGTCCACATTGATTCCTACATATTCTATGAAGATCTTTATCGGTCGAACCTCTATGTCAAGGATTCAGTTAATCCCGTATAACATTCCCTTTGTTCTTCGGTATGTTACTTGCCCGAGATTCGATCGTCGGTATCTCCATACCTAGTTCAACCTCGTTACCGGCAAGTCTCTTTACTCGTTTCGTAATACAAGATCCCGCAACTAAAAATTAGTCACATTGCTTGCAAGGCTTATTGTGATGTTGCATTACCGAGTGGGCCCCGAGATACCTCTCTGTCACACGGAGTAACAAATCCCAATGTCGATCCATGCCAACTCAATAGACACCATCGGAGATACCTGTAGAGTACCTTTATAGTCACCTAGTTACATTGCGACGTTTGATACACACAAGGCACTCCTCCGATATCCGTGAGTTGCATGATCTCATGGTCATAGGAACATATACATTGACATGCAGAAAACAGTAGCAATAAACTGACACGATCATATGCTACGTTTGTAGTTTGGGTCTTGTCCATCACATCATTCTACCAATGAAGTGATCCCGTTATCAAATGACATCACATGTCAATGGCTAGGAAACCCTGACCATCTTTGATCAACGAGCTAGTTCACTAGAGGCATACTAGGGACACAGTGTTGTCTATCTACCCACACATGCAATGTGTTTCCAATCACTACAATTATAGCATGTATAATAAACGATTATCATGAACAAGGAAATATAAAATAAACACTTTATATATTGCCTCTAGGGCATATTTCCAACAGTCTCCCACTTGCACTAGAGTCAATAATCTAGTTGACATCACTATGTGATTTACATGGTAATAAATCGAACACCCATACAGTTCTGGTGTTGATCATGTTTAGCCCTTGGAAGAGGTTTAGTCAACGGGTCTGCAACATTCAGATCCGTGTGCACTTTGCAAATATTTATGTCCTTTTCCTCGATGTAGAACCGGATGGAGTTGAAGAGTCGCTTTATGTGTCTGGTCCTCTGGTGAAACCTTGGTTCCTTGGCGAGAGCAATGGCACCAGTGTTGTCACAAAACAGATTTATTGGATTCATTACACTGGGCACTACTCCAAGATCTGTCATGAACTGCTTCATCCAGACACCTTCCTTCAAATATTCCTTCACGCTTTCCAGCATTTCTATATTGTTTCCGATCAGCAATATGTCATCCACATATAACACTAGAAACGCTATAGAGCTCCCACTCACTTTCTTGTAAATACAAGCTTCTCCATAAACTTGTATAAACCCAAATGCTTTGATCACCTCATCAAAGCGCTTGTTCCAACTCCGCGATGCTTGCACCAGTCCATAAATGGATCGCTGGAGTTTGCAAACTTTGTCAGCATTCTCTGGATCGACAAAACCTTCGGGTTGCATCATATACAACTCTTCCTCAAGGAAACCGTTGAGGAACGCCATTTTGACATCCATCTCCCAAATTTCATAGTCGAAATAAGCAGCTATTGCCAACATGATTCTGACAGATTTAAGCATCGCTACGGGTGAGAAAGTCTCATCGTAGTCAACTCCTTGAACTTGTGAAAAACCCTTTGCCACAAGTCGAGCTTTATAGACGGTGACATTACCGTCCGCGTCTGTCTTCTTCTTATAGATCCATTTGTTCTGAATGGCCTTTCGCCCTTCAGGTAGTACTTCCAAAGTCCATACTTTGTTTTCATACATGGATCCCATCTCAGATTTCATGGCCTTTAACCATTTCTCGGAATCCGGGCCCATCACTGCTCCTCCATAGCTCGTAGGTTCATTGTTGTCCAACAACATGACCTCTAAGACAGGGTTGCCGTACCACTCGGGAGCAGTATGCGTCCTTGTCGACCTACGAGGTTTAATAGCAGCTTGATCCGAAGCTTCATGATCATCATCATTAACTTCCTCTTCTACCATCGTAGGTTCTATAGAAACATCTTTCTGCGCTGCGCTACTCTCTTGTTGAAGTAAAGGTTCAATAACCTCATCAAGCTCTATTTTCCTCCCACTCAATTCTTTTGAGAGAAACTCTTTCTCAAGAAATGTTCCGTTCTTAGCGACATACACTTTGCCTTCAGATCTAGATAGAAGGTATACCCGACTGTCGCTTTCGGGTATCCTATGAAGACGCATTTTTCCGCTTTGGGTTCCAGCTTTTCAGGCTGAAGCTTTTTGACATAAGCATCACATCCCCAAACTTTAAGAAACGACAACTTCGGCTTTTTGCCAAACCACAGCTCATATGGCGTCGTCTCAACAGATTTCGATGGTGCCCTATTTAAAGTGAATGCAGCTGTCTCTAATGCATAACCCCAAAACGATAGTGGCAAATCGGCAAAAGACATCATAGAACGCACCATATCTAATAAGGTCCGATTACGACGTTCAGACACACCATTACACTGTGGTGTTCCGGGCGGTGTCAACTGTGAAACAATTCCACATTGTCTTAAGTGACTGCCAAACTCATAACTCAGATATTCACCTCCTCGATCTGATCGCAGAAATTTAATCTTCTTGTTACGATGATTCTCAACTTCACTCTGAAATTGCTTGAACTTTTCAAATGTTTCAGACTTGTGTTTCATCAAGTAAATATACCCATATCTACTCAAGTCATCAGTGAAGGTGAGAAAGTAACGATAACTACCGCGCGCTTCAACATTCATTGGACCGCACACATCAGTATGTATGATTTCCAACAAGTCACTCGCCCGTTCCATTGTTCCAAAGAACGGCGTTTTGGTCATCTTGCCCATCAGGCATGGTTCACATGTGTCAAGTGATTCAAAATCAAGTGACTCCAAAAGTCCATCAGCATGGAGCTTCCTCATGCGTTTTACACCAATATGACCTAAACGGCAGTGCCACAAGAAAGTGGTACTATCATTAACAACTCTACATCTTTTGGCATCAATGTTATGAACATGTGTGTCATCACTATCAAGATTCAAAATGAATCAACCCCTAACATTGGGTGCATGACCATAAAAGATATTACTCATATAAATAGAACAACCTTTATTCTCTGATTTAAATGAGTAACCGTCTCGCAATAAACAAGATCCAGATATAATGTTCATGCTTAACGCAGGCACTAAATAACAATTATTCAGATTCATCACTAATCCCGATGGTAATCGAAAAGAGAGCATGCCGACGGCGATCACATCAACCTTGGAACCATTTCCCACGCGCATCGTCACTTCGTCCTATGCCAGTCTTCGTTTATTCCGTAGCTCCTGCTTTGATTTGCAAATGTGAGCAACTGAACCGGTATCAAATACCTAGGCACTACTACGAGAACTAGTAAGGTACACATCAATAACATGTATATCATATATACCTTGTTTGTCGTTGGCCGCCTTCTTGTCAGCCAGGTACTTGGGGCAGTTCTGCTTCCAGTGACCAGTTCCTTTGCAATGAAAGCACTTAGTTTCTGGCTTAGGTCCATGCTTAGGCTTCTTTGTAGGAGCAGCAACTGCTTTGCCATCCTTCTTGGTTTTACCCTTCTTGCCTTTGCCCTTGCCATTTTTCTTGAAACTAGTGGTTTTATTGACCATCAACACTTGATGTTCTTTCTGGATTTCAGACTCGGCGACTTTCAGCATCGCAAACAGCTCGGATGATGACTTGTTCATCCCGTGCATGTTATAGTTCATCACAAAACTTTTGTAACTAGGTGGCGGTGATTGAAGAACTCTATCAATGATCGCCTCTTGCGGAAGGGCAATTCCCAACTCAGCTAGATGGTTTGAGTACCCAGACATTCTGAGTATATGCTCACTGATAGACCCGTTATCCTCCATCTTGCAAGCATAGAACTTATCGGAGGTCTCATACCTCTCGATCCGGGCATTCTTCTGAAAGATAAACTTCAACTCCAGGAACATCTCATATGCTCCATGACGTTCAAAACGTCTTTGAAGTCCCGGTTCTAAGCCATACAATATTGCACAATGAACTATTGAGTAGTCTCAAGCACGAGCCTCCCAAGCGTTCTTAACGTCTTCGGAGGTCATGTCTTCTGGTTGGTCACCAAGCGGTGCATCAAGGACATATTGTTTCTGGCAAGCCGTAAGGATAATCCTCAGATTACGGACCCAATCAACAAAGTTACTTCCGTCATCTTTCAACTTAGCTTTCTCTAGGAACGCATTAAAATTCAGGGGTGCTACTGCGCGAGCCATTGATCTACAACATAAATATGCAAAGGTTACTTAGACTATTGTTCATGATAATGAGTTTAGTTAATCAAATTACTAAAGCTCCCACTCAAATTGACATCCCTCAGGTCATCTGAGTGTCACATGATCCAAATTCACCAACTCAAGTCCGATCATCACGTGAGTTAAGCTGGTTTCAATGGTGAACATCATTATGTTGATCATATCTACTATATGACTCATGTTCGACCTTTTGGTCTCTTGTGTTCCGAGGCCATGTCTGTACATGCTAGACTCGTCAAGTTTAACCCCGAGTGTTCTGCACGTGCAAATCTGGCTTGCACCTGTTGTATGTGAACGTAGAGTCTATCACATCCGATCATCACGTGGTGTCTCGACACGATGAACTTTCGCAATGGTGCACACTCGGGGAGAACACAGTTCATCTTAAAATTCAAGTGAGGGATCACCTTATAATGCTACCGCTGTACTAAGCAAAACAAGGTGCATAAAAGGATTAACATCTCATGCAATTCATAAGTGACATGATATGACCATGAACTTGTGTTTAAGATCTCCATCTTCGAAACACCGGCATGATCTCCATCGTCACCACCACAACACCATGATCTCCATCATCTTGATCTCCATCAATGTGTTGCCATTGGGGTTGTGGCGCCAGCCCTGCTTCTACTTCTATTGCTACCGCTTAGCGAAAAAGTAAAGCATTACATAGCGCTTAATGATTGACACGCAGATCATACAATAATTAGAGACAACCCTATGGCTCCTGCCAGTTGCCGTATTCACCGACGTGCAAGTCGTGAAAATCTATACATCACATGATCAACTCATACATCACATATATCTCATCATGTAATTGGCCATATCGCATCACAACATACCGTGCAAAAAAAAGTTAGACGTCCTCTAATTGTTGTTGCATGTTTTACGTGACTGCTACGGGTATCTAGCAAGAACGATTCTCACCTACGCATAAACCACAATGGTCATACATAGATTGCTTTTCAACCTTCTCAAGGACCGCCTTTGTCGGATCCGATCCAACTAAAGTGAGACAAACTGTCGTCCGCAAGCCATCTAAGCAACAAGTTGCGTCGAGGGAACCGGTCTCTCGTAAGTGTACGAGTAATGTTGGTCTGAGCCGTTTTATCTCACAATCTCGCTGAACCAAAATCCGACCAAGGGAGGAAGCAATCTAAGCATCAACGCCCACAAACCTTTTGTGTTCTACTCGAGATCTCATCGAACCATCAACCTAGCTCATGATGCCAATGTTGGGGAACGTCGCATGGGAAACAAAAAATTTCCTACGCACACGCAAACCTATCCATGGTGGTGAGCATCTACAAGAGGGAGAGTGGATCTACGTACCCTTGTAGATCGCTAAGCGGGAAGCGTTAAGAAACGCGGTTGGTGTAGTCATACTTCTTCGCGATCCAAATCGCCGAGCGTCCCGCGATCTAATCACGAACCGTCCCGCGAACCAATCACGAACCGTCCCGCGATCTCGTCACGTTCCGTCCCGCGATCCGATCACGAACATCCCATGGCCTTGATCACGATCCTTCCGATCTAGTACCGAACGGACGACACCTCCGCGTTCAGCACACGTGCAGCCTGATGACGATCTCCATCGTCTTGATCCAGCAAGAGGAGGTGGAGAGGAGAGAGAGTTCACCGGCAGCGTGACGACACTCCGGTGATGGTGGTGGTGAAGCAATTCCGGCAAGGCTTTGCCTAAGCACTGCGGAAATCTAATCTAGAGGAGCACCGGTGTAACGGGTAGCACGTGGCCGGAAATTCTGTCCAAAAACCACTCAATCCACTAGTATATATAGGAGGAGAGGAGAGGAGAGGCAGCCAAGGCCTTTGGGTCGGCCGAAATAGGAGGTGGAAAGCAATCCTACTTCACCTCCAATCCTAGTTGGAGTAGGATTGCCTCCTATTGGCTGATTTTCCACTTTTTTCTTTAGGACTTTCTCTCCTGCGCCATGGGCCTTTGTGGCTGTTTTCCCAGCCCACTAAGGGCTGGTTAATACTCTCCCACAGCCCATGGACCTCTTGGGGTCGAAATACCCCTCCCGGTACACTACCGGCACTCCCGGTACACTACCGATGAGCCCGAAACTTTTTCGGCGACCAAACTGGGACTTCCTATATAAGAATCTTTACCTACGGACCATTCCGGAGCTCCTCGTGACGTCCGGGATCTCATCCGGGACTCCGAACAACCTTCGGTCACCACCATACATAACTTTACACTACCGAAACGTCACCGAACCTTAAGTGTGCAGACCCTGCGGGTTCGAGAACTATGTAGACATGACCGAGACACCTCTATGGTCAATAACCAATGGCGGGACCTGGACGTCCACATTGATTCCTACATATTCTACGAAGATCTTTATCGGTCGAACCTCTATGTCAAGGATTCAGTTAATCCCGTATAACGTTCCCTTTGTTCTTCGGTATGTTACTTGCCCGAGATTCGATCGTCGGTATCTCCATACCTAATTCAACCTCGTTACCGGCAAGTCTGTTTACTCGTTCTGTAATACAAGATCCCGCAACTAACAATTAGTCACATTGCTTGCAAGGCTTATGGTGATGTTGCATTACCGAGTGGGCCCCGAGATACCTCTCCGTCACACGGAGTAACAAATCCAGTCTCGATCCATGCCAACTCAACAGACACCATCAGAGATACCTATAGAGTACCTTTATAGTCACCCAGTTACGTTGCGACATTTGATACACACAAGGCACTCCTCCGATATCCGTGAGTTGCATGATCTCATGGTCATAGGAACATATACATTGACATGCAGAAAACAGTAGCAATAAACTGACACGATCATATGCTACGTTTGTAGTTTGGGTCTTGTCCATCACATCATTCTCCCAATGATGCGATCCCGTTATCAAATGACATCACGTGTCAATGGCTAGGAAACCCTGACCATCTTTGATCAACGAGCTAGTTCACTAGAGGCATACTAGGGACACAGTGTTGTCTATCTACCCACACATGCAATGTGTTTCCAATCACTACAATTATAGCATGGATAATAAACGATTATCATGAACAAGAAAATATAATAATAAACACTTTATATATTGCCTCTAGGGCATATTTCCAACAGCCCAGTCAAAGGCGAGGAGATGAAGTCATCGGCCGAGAGGCTTAGTTACCGTGATGGCGTCGAGCTCGGCTAATGTCGAGGCACCGCAATGGCAGGCGTGCAACTGACGAAGGGGCCGCTTGCTGCCGAGGTGCCGACCGGCGTACACCCGGGTGCATTAACCTCCAATGCCCGTGCCGGCGCCGGAGACACCAATACCGCCTCCGCCAGAGACACCAATCGCACCGCCTGCGCGTTGTGCGAGTTGCTGGCCATGAAGCTGGGAACCGGGGGCGACCCCTGTTGGCCGCCCGCAATCCACCCCCGGAGCCCCTCAAGCAAGGAAGGCATAATGGCGGTGATCGTCGTTCCCAGTTGTTGTTGCACTTGCTCTTGGACCATCTCCGGAATTCGCGCCACTTGTGCTTGAGTTCTTGAACCTCGCGTGCCTGGCTTTCCGAGCTGGTCTTTCTCTCCTTTCGCACACCAGCGTTATAGTATGACGATCATTTTGTGGACAAGCCTTTGCCGGCCACACGACCAGCTGACGACGGCTTACTGAACTTATCCTTGTTTTTCATTACGTTCAACGCCCTATTTAAAGTGTTGTCCCAAGGAGAGCTCTGAGACGACCCCGCGCTACTGCTTTCAGTCTCCTACGGAAGGAATGTGAACCATTTAGAAATTTGGCTTCATTAATTAGAATGCAACCATATGGAGCTAATTACGCGGGGGTGTATTCCTTACCAGAACACGCTCAAGCGCCTTGGTCTTCGCATCCGTGGTAAGCTCCTTTGTTACCGGGTCCACCTTGTACCGGGCCCTGACATAGTTCCTGGTCTGCTTGTCACGGTATTTCTCGAAGCAGGGCGGTAGGCCTTGCTCGGCATGCTCCGCGTCCTCTTTGTCCCATATAGGTTCCGCCACTCTGTAACCGCCGGGACCGAGTTGGTGGACCCCTAAGTTCAAGTCCCGCATATCTTTCCCCCACTGACTTGATTCCACGGTTGCGCTGCTCTCGCACTTGATCTTGAACTCCTTGTAGTCATCTTCGCTGATGTAAGGATTTTTCGCCTTGATCTTCTCATAACTATCACCTTTGTCAATCATTTTCTTCACCGCACTTCTCCAAGTAGACAGGGCCGTGCTCATCTTCGTGAGGGCGGCACTGTTCACTTTATTCCCTGAGAGGCGTGTGTTTGCGACGCCACCGGGGAACTTGTATCGTTCGTGCAGCTTCGTGAAGAGGAGGCTGCGCAAATTCCCTTGGTCACGATTCCTTAGGTTCTCGGTGTTAATCGAGACGGTGCTCCGGAGAATGCACCCGAGCTGAACCGAGTACCCCTTGACTAATTCTTTGGGCGCCGTTGGATGCCCCTCGGAGGACACTTCAGTAAATTCCTCCTTGACGGTGCCGAGCATGTTTGGGCGCCGGTCCTTCCGTTGCCTCTTCGGTTGGCTGCCATCTGTGGGTGCGCTGCCATCATCAGTGGTGGCATCCTTGGCGGCACCATCAATGGTGTCATCCCCAACGCCACTAGCGTCCTCATAGCGGTGAAGTTCTTCCTCCATCTCCTGGGACAGCTCCCAGAATGCCTTGCCCGAACCGCCGGCCTCATCGTTGTGGGCCATGTTTCACTCTAAATAGGAAAAAAGTTTGGTCAAAAAGTTGGTTATTATCAAGGGCCTACAAAACTGAATTTTGGAAATCTACATAATGAACAAGCTAAGGGCTGCAAATGCCCGCAAGGCTTCAAGGGTGACGGCATAATGGCTCAGTGTTATTTAAGGGTTGGTTTGTGAGGAGTTATCATGGTCTCATCATTTAGGGTTTGTCGACACCGAGGCATCCTAAGATAATGCTGCTCAAGATTCAAGGCCGGAAGGAGGGCACGGTCCAGGTATATATGTATACAATATTTGTTGATAATAAGAAGCTGTTCAGGTGACAATGTGTGTACTGATTTTGTGGTTGTGTTGCGGACGTAGGTGGTCAGAATGATCGAACCACAGAATCACCCATTGGAGCTAAGTGACAAAGCAAGGTTTAAAAAGAGGAGGAAGGTTTAGGTGCATGTGGGCAGAGCAGAGTAGGGAGAAAACGACTAGGGGAATTCAAACCCCGGCCCATGCATTAGTCGCAAGTACCACATATGTCCTATTTTTAGCAAAGTCATGCTAAAATTCACGGAAAATTTCAGCATGACCTTTGCTGAAAATAGGACATATGGAGTACCCGAATTTGCCGGAACAGAAGTTAATCGACATTCCGGCAAACTCAAAGGCCTCTTGGGGTACCTGCAAAATCATTATCCAATGAAGGAATTGCACCTATTCCAGACCTGGTTCCTAGAGTCAGCATTACACATGCTGATTTTCATTCTGTACGATCCAATTCTTAGTTTTATCATCTACAAGACCTAAGGAATCAAGCTTGTCAAGAAGAATGGGGCAGATCAAATCATACGTTTTGAAAGTTTTTTTCTTGAGCTAATCAACTGTTACAGTGCTGATGAGGTGACCAAACAGAAGATAACCAATGGTAACTTGCATCTGAAGTGCAGAGAGAATATACTATCTGCCTGCTTGCTGCCTGGCCCTAGCAAAGAAGAACTATTTTTTTAGATCATGTATATGGTATGATGATGGTTAGCAGTAAAAAATTGAATTATTTCAAAGGAAATTTATGAACAGCGATTTAATTGTAATTATGTGTTGTTGTGAATTCAGGTGTTACAGGAATTTCAGGGGAACAAATCTCCACAGAAAAATGAGAGATACCCTGTTTCTCCATTTTACAAGTGATGAACTGCAATTTGCGCAAAAACTGAGAAGCGACCTCTAGACAGGAAACTGCTATAGCAAGCAAAGAAGGGCACCGAGTTTTATAGGCACACACTAAACTAGACCCCTGGAAGATCAGTTGACATGAAAAATCGACACACCAGCCAGCTTGTACGAAACTAGTGTTCAATATCGTAGTGGTAGTAGCTCCATCTCGTTTGTAAAATTATCAAGATGCCACCTTTCAATTGCCTCAACAAATCACTCAGCTGGTCAGGATTGCTTTTGTGCCGCCTTTAAACGAGCCCTTTTATATCATTTTGATAACCAAAGATCATACTCCAGGAGCATAAACATTTTATGTATGCTACCAGCTGAATAAAACGAATACATGCTAGCTCTTGGTTAGTTCATAAAACAGTTGTTGAAAGTAACAGAACTGGAATGCAAAACTCAAGTACCAGTAGGGAGGACTTACAATCTAGTGATGCCTCCTACATGGCTATGTTAAAACTGCAGAACATCATTTTTGCAATGAGTCTAAATGTCTAATGCCATTCCCATCTTATGTACTGAACTTGCTAAACGTAGAAACATATGCTCAACATCCTTATTAACCTTACCTATTGAGACACAGTCAATTGGACACTTCAGTGGATCATATACTTTTTAATATATCATGAAAATTTGATAGCTTACAAAAAAATCTGGAGTCTACGTTTTGAATGGATTCAGGTGCACTATCACTTATAAAAGCATGCACCAGTTGACTATACATGTTAAGGGTATGAGATGAATTTTCTAAACCTATTCGATATACCAAATTGTGCTTAAAGTGCATGTGAAATGCTGATAGGCCAGTGAATGAGCTATAAAACTCTGTCAGGCACAAGGGCACTACCCATAGATACCAACCGCACCTGGAATTTTACACACCAACCGCACCGGGAATTTGCAGACGTAGTAGTCGTCGCCGTAGGCGCGGCGGAAGTAGTCGAGGGGCTTGGCGGAGGGGTGGCGGGGACTGAAGGCAACGCTGAGGTTGACGAGCGCGCCCACCCGGTGCGGCCGCAGCAGGCAGAGGTTCCACGACACGATGGCGCCCGAGTCGTGCCCCACCACGAACACCTTCACCGCCGGCGCGTCAGTCAATCACTCGGTGGCCGCCGGTGGATCTCGTGGCTCTGGGATCTGAGGGGGATCGGATACCTGGGGGAGGCGGAGGGCGTGGAGGAGCGCGACGAGGTCCCCGACGACGTGGAAGGCGGTGTAGGAGGCGGGTAGCAGCTGCAGTGGGCGGGGAGGAGCAGCGCGGTGCGGCACGAGGTGGGTGGAGGGGGCGGAAGTCATGGGGCGCGGCAACGGCGTGCGACGGCGAGAGGGAGAGGGGGAGTAGTCCAACCAACCGCACAAACAGAAAGCAGAGGAAGTTTCACTGTTGCCTCCCCTCCCTTACATACAGATAGCAATGGCACACCTCACAGGGTGCGCCATAAGTATATCGATAGCAATGGCGCACCACTGCGTCATAAGTATATCCATATCAATGGCGCACCACCGAGGGATGCGGCATAAGTAACTTTTTTTTAGTTGCGTCTAATAGTTTTTTATTTGTTATTTGAAAAAATTTATGAATATGATTTTTTTTATAAATATGAAAAAATATCATCAAATTTGTTATTTGAAAATATCATCAAATTTGTTATTTGAAAATATTTGAAAAAAATTCATAAAATTGGTATACCAATGGCCGACGCACCTCCTAGGGGGTGCACCTTCAATATATTTTTTTGGATTTTTAGTTGCATTCATTTGTGAATTGATAAAACATTTATGAATATGAAAACATTTATGAATACAGTCGAGAAATGAAGGCTACAATTTAAATACAATCGATCTTAGCTAGCTATCTGTTCACAATCTTGTTGCCCTTATTTTTCGCAAATGGACTTCTTCTTTTGAACGGACATCCTTTAGATAGGGTGGTCCTGCTTCTTCTTGTGGTGTATGCTGGTACTTCATCGTCGTTGTCATGTTCCATCTTCGGATTGCCGTACTTGTCGAAGTCTTGCTCATTGGCGACTCCATCCATTTCGATGATTTTCCTTTTGCCTCTCCTCACGACAACACGGCTGGGCTTTGACGGGTCAGTAATGAAGAAGCATTGGTCCACTTGGGAAGCCAGTACCCATGGCTCATTTTTTGCGGTGGCGTTTGCGCCCGCGGTCTTGGATTTGGCTTCGGGTATAACCATGGTGGTGAAATACCGGCCTTCTTTTAGGACGCTCTTGGCCCATCTGACACGGAACATCGGGACCTTCTCTCCAGCGTAGCTCAGCTCCCAGATCTCCTCGATCCTTCCGTAGTATCTGTCCTTGTCGTTACCGGTGTAGGATTCCATCGTTATCCCGGAGTTCTGATAACCATCGCTCTTCATGTCCTTTCCCTCGGTGTAGAATGTGTAGCCGTTGATATCGTACGCCTCATACGTCATCAGGTTGTGCTCGGCACCCTGTGACAAGGCGAATATGAGTTGTTCTTTTGCGGAAGAATCCTCATGTAAAGGGTACGACAGAAGCTTCTTCTTGAACCAACACGTGAAACATGAGTTGTGCTCTTTGATTATATCTCCGTCCGTCCTTTGTTGGCCTCGGTCATTGTACGTCTTCTCAATAAAGGTTTTGTGCTCTACCACCCAAGGATCAACCACGTCTATGTGTTGTAGCGCGACTAGGTTTGCTCTTTCAAAGTCGGTGAGTCGACCCTCGAGGTCGACATGCATTTCGCGGCGACCCTCACGGTGACCCCATCCAGCAAGCCTGCCGAGGTGCCTGTTGACGGGCAGACCAATGGGGTTCTCGATGCCTAGATAATTCGTGCAGTAGGAGATGCACTCTTCGGCCAGAAAGCCCTTGGCTATGCTTCCCTCTAGACGTGACATGTTGCGAACGTATCCGTTGATGACACCATTCATCCTTTTGAACGACATCATGCTGTGCAGGAACGTCGGCCCGAGTTGGATGATATCCTCCACGATATGGACCAGCAGATGCACCATAACGTCGAAGAATGCGGGCGGGAAGTACATCTCAAGCTCGCATAGTATCACCACGATCTCTTCCTGTAGCCTTCTGAGTTGCCTCACGCCAACCGACTTCCGAGAGATGACGTCGAAAAAGTTGCATAGGCCAAATAGCGTTTCACGGACGTGCGCGTCCATGATCCAACAGATTGCAACTGGAAGTATCTGCGTCATCAGCACGTGACAGTCGTGAGACTTCATCCCGCTGAACTTTTGCTTCTCTGAGTCTAGGTATCTGCTTATCTTCCCCGCGTAACCGTAAGGAAGTTTTACTCCTACGAGGCAGGTGAAAAACTGACCGATCTCCTCCTGACTTAGAGTGAAGCACGTGGGAGGGAAGTCATTTCCGGTCTTCTTGGCCTTTTTGCCTTTGCGACGACTTTCCGTGTCCTTCTTCGCCTCATCATCATCATCATCATCATCATCATCATCATCATCATCATTATTAGCGTGAAGCTCCTTCGTGATGCCCATTGATTTCAAGTCTGCCCTTGCTTTCGGCCCATCTTTGGTCCTCTCTGGCATGTTGAGCAGGGTACCAAGCAGACTCTCGCACACGTTCTTCGTGATATGCATGACATCAAGGCTGTGAGGCACACGGAGGATCTTCCAGTACGACAAGTCCCAGAAAACAGACCTCGTTTTCCATACCTTCAGCAGCAGCTCTGGCGCCTTTCGCTTCTTTCCTGGCTCTTGCGCCTTTCCCGGCGGTGGGCACTCTTTCCAATTTTTCAACAGCTTGTCTATTTCCTCGCCGCTCCTCGTACGCAGGCGTCTTCGAGGTTCGGTTTCACCATCGAACAGATCCTTGCGTTTTCTCCATGAGTCATCGTCGCGAAGCCACCTTCGATGTCCCATGAACACGGTTTTCGAAGACCCGGGATCTCTATCTAGCTGGCGATACGTTGTGTCATCCATGCACCTGACGCATCCAGAAAATCCGTGGACCACCTGCCCCGCGACATATCCGTAACCGAGATAGTCGTGCACCGTCGTGAGCAGTGCGGCTCTCATAGGGAAATATTCTTTCTCTGCGGCGTCCCACGTGTTGGCTGGCGTTTTCCACAGTGTGTCTAGCTCCTCTTTCAGCAGCCCCAGGTACATATTGATGTCGTTCCCTGGTTGTTTCGGCCCTTCAATTAGCATACTCATGTGAATGTACTTCCTCTTCATGCACAACCAGGGGGGAAGGTTGTACATCCACACAAACACAGGCCATGTGCTATGTGTGCTTCTCTGGCTGCCAAACGGATTGACTCCATCGGTGCTCGCGCCCAGCATGATGTTCCTTGGATCGTTCCCAAATTCTGGGTGTTCAAAGTTCAACGCTTGCTACTGGCTCGCATCCTTAGGGTGACTCAGCATCTTGTCTTTTTTATTTATCTCCGGATCATTTGCGTCATCTTCTCGCTTCTTCTCCCCCCTATCCGCGTGCCAACGCAGGAGCTTTGCTACCTTAGGGTCCGCGAAATACCGCTGCAGACGAGGAGTGATCGGAAAGTACAACACCACTTTTCGAGGAGCTTTCTTCCTCTTCTTGTATCGAGTGACGCCGCACACCGGACATATGGTAGACTCTGCGTGCTCGTCCCGATAAATGATGCAATTGTTCATGCACACATGGTATTTCACGTGCGGTAAATCCAGAGGACACACGATTTTCTTCGCCTCCTCGAAACTGGTCGGGCACTTGTTCCCCTTGGGAAGACGTTCGTGCCAGAATGACATGTTCTCATCGAAGCATGCGTCTGTCATTTTGTGTTTTACCTTCATCTCCAGAGCCATGAGCATTACTTTCAGGCGGGTATCCTCGGGCCTGCATCCTTCATACAATGGAGTAACCACGTCTATCTCCAGTTGATCCAGCTTGGCTTTCTCTCGGGCGGCAGCTCTTGCGTTATCCGTGTGCTTGAGAAGCAGCTCCTGAATATGAGGGTCCTGCACCCAGCCCATCGATGGTCCATCGTCGTCTGCTCCGGCATCTTCATCTTCATGATCATGCCCTTCGTCTGCTCTGGCATCTTCCTCATCATCATGTCCGACATCTTCTACATGATGACTGTGTACTGCATCTACTTCGTGATCATGTCCTGGAGATTCTTTGTCTTCTCGCCCGCCCTCGCCACGGTTGTCTTGCTCATGCCCTTCCTAATTTCTTGCCCGGCCCCCATGGACGACTTCATAATCATCTTCATCACCTTGCCACCGATAGCCATCCATGAAACCACGCAAGAGCAGGTGGTCCCGCACCTGTACGGAATCCGGGTCCATAAGGCTCCTCAGCTTGCATCTTCGACACGGACATCTTATCTCCGTCTTGTTCTTTTGAAGCATCTCGGCCTTCGCGGAGCTCCAAAACCTATTCACGATGCCTTCGGTCATCGTGCGGACCATGGTCGCCTGCGGGGTAGAGCAAAAACATATTTTAGAACCAAGAAAAAATTTGGCATGACTTTGCCTAAAAATAGGACCAAAAAGAATGCATAGTGCCAAATTCTCGCCGAAACGGAAATGAATCAACATTCCGGCAAAATATTGGCAACTATCGCATTTCAAATACCGGTACCTGCAAACACAAACATATATGCAACACCACAAACATACATAGATCTAGCTAGGCCATAAAAAATGCATGTGCACGTTGTTGGAGGGAGAAAAAAGTAGATCTACAACATAAAGAAAGCTTTCCCCTTACTTAACTATCAAAAAAGGTAATTTAACCACTTAATTTGGATGAATCTATGGTGCAAATGAGGTGAGGAGGAGGAGGCAGCCGAGACAAGCTTGGAGGAGGAGGTGGAGAGAATGAAGTGGGGAAAGTGAGTGTGGTAGGTGGCTGTCCAAAATATCTAGCTGGTCCCAGGTTACCAATGGCGCACCACCTACAAATGCGCCATTAGTAACCCTGGTTACTAATGGCGCACAAGTTAGGTGGTGCGCCATTACTAGTTTTGCAAAAATAAAAAATAAAAAATGTTAGTAGTGGCGCACCGTGTGTGTGATGCGCCATTACTAGTTTGAACTAGTAATGACGCACTATACACTGGTGCGCCATTACTAGTTATGAAAAAAAAAGTAAAAAATTTTTGTTAGTAGTGGCGCACCGGGTGAGTAGTGCGCCATTACTAGTTATGTGCCCTGGTGCGCCATTACTAGTTTTGGAAAAATAATAAAAAAGAAAGTTTGTTACTAGTGGCGCACCGTGGGTGTGGTGCGCCATTAGTGTCCATCACACTAATGGCGCACCAACACATGGTGCGCCACTGCTATATAGTAGTGGCACACCACATGTGTGGTGCGCCATTAATGTCCATATCATCTATAGCCCTTTTCCTAGTAGTGAGACCCCCGACGCTCCCGAACACTGACCCCCAACGCCATTGACCCCCGACGCCACTGACCCCCGACCCGCGACGCTACTGATCCCCGACACCACTGACCCCTGACCCGCGACGCCACTGACCCCTAACGCCATTGACCCCCGACGCCACTGACTCCCGTCGCCACCGACCCCTAACCCCTGACCCCCGACACCTCTTTAGCCTCCTATTGACCAAAAAGGTGCTCTTCGGCCTTCCAGAGGCCGACGGGGTCATAGTTTTGTAAATTATGAGTTAGGTCATATATTTTCCAATTTTCTTATAAAAAACATCATATTTGTGTTGATCAGGTGGATTTCAATGTGTAGTTGTTTCGTCGCTACGAGGGTCTGGTGTTTGACGGCCTCCCCGTACGTTGGACGAGCTCCGCCCCTGCGTTCATGGTGAGCACAAATGGCATCTCCCCCCCACTTAATTTGCGATGTTCCGGTCTTCATGATGATGAAACTTGCTAGCTATAGGTGTCTTCAATCATCAGTATGCTTGACAAGTATGTGTCTCCCGTTCGAAAGGGCGGCATCTATAAATATGCATGTATTTGCATATTTATAACCGCCATCCTTTCAAATTGTCCAACATTATCCATGGACAGCCCGAGTATGTGTAGATTGGGTTTGTTTTCCCATATGCTATGCTTTGGATCCGATGCAGAATTTTGTCAGTGCCTCCCTGTTGTTCTCTGGGTACACATCCTCTCTGTTATTGCAAAGACATGTATCAGAAGAATAGCGGGGAGGTGATGTAAAAATGCTGCGTCGGATCCAGAGCAGAGCATGGGAAAACGAACCCAATCTACACATACTCGGGTGGAATTAGGACCTATGTTTACCTATTAGTGTGTACGTTGCACGGGCATAATAAAATTGGCAAACTTAATTAACTGATGAATAGATATGATGAATTATATATATATATATTTCTTGTGTGTTTAGTAGGTAGGCAAGATGAGTGATCGTGTGTGGATGTACAACGGTCACACTAGTCAGAAAGACATGACCAATAAATGGTTAACAAAAACCAAGGGGTTTCTGAGAGCCACATTTGCTAATAGCCAGGAAAAAACCTGGTGCCCCTATGTGCGGCGCGACAACTTTAAAAAGCAGACAGAGGGTGAAATGGGTAAACACCTACAAAAGTGGGGTTTTACGCCTAATTATATAGTGTGGACATTTCATGGTGACTCTGCCCAATGTTCTAGAGCTGAGGTGGTTCGTCATCACATCGACGATCATGGTACCGGGATCGAAGACATGGTGCAAGACTTTGATGATGCTCGGAATTCAAAACATGAGATGGAGGAATCTTCAAAGGCCTTGTATGAAATGTTGGAGTCTTCAAAACGTCCTCTCCACAAGCACACTGAGATTTTTCAGTTGGATGCCATCTTGCAAGTAATGGCCCTGAAGGCTCAATTTAACCTAGGCAGAGAATGCTACAATGCGATGATGACAATATTTGGATGCTTTCGACCCAAAGGCCATGTAATGCCTGCAAACCTGTACCAGTTGGGAAAAATCCTCCATGTACTTAAGATGCCCTATGAGAAGATAGATGCTTGTGAGAATGGATGTGCCTTATTTAGGATTGAGTATGTGGGCTTGAACTATTGTCCCATTTGCAAGTCTTCTAGGTATGTTGTGGTAGACAATGGTATGGGTGAGAAGATTCAGACCAAAATTCCAGTTAATGTTCTTCGGTATATGCCAATCATACCAAGACTTCAACGTCTTTTCATGGTCGAAGAGACGGCCAGACAGATGACATGGCACAAGTTGGGCAAAAGAACCGAACTAGATGCAGATGGGAATCAAATGTTGGTACACACTTTAGACACTTTTGCGTGGAAGCACTTCGATGCATTACATAAGGATAAAGCGGCAGATCCAAGGCATCCTTGAGTCGCCATCAACACAGATGGGTTCAATGTGTTTGGGATGATGGCAACCCAATACAATTGTTGGCCTGTATTTGTCATTCCACTCAAGCCCCCCTCGGGACAGATTATGCAAAGAAAGAACATTTTCCCGACGTTGATAATTCCAGGGCCCAACTATCCGAGGAAGAATATGAATGTGTACATGCAGCCGCTTAATAATGAATTGCAAGAAGCTTGGGATAATTGGATCAAGACATACGACGACACTACAAAACAAAAACAGTAGAGCATAGAGGGGAAGTCAAAGGATAATCCTAAGGCTAGAGTCGATCAGGAGGCTCTTTGTGGTAGACCGTTACAAAATAGGGGAGGTACAAAGGCTGCTATGCCATCCTCGCTGCCACCCCCAGCTGATTCCCCCGAGCACAGGACTGCTATGGTGGACCCATCTGAGGTGGAGGCTATGCGGACTCTTGTCCATGAGCCTCAGGTCGACGAGCCTTCGACCCACAAGGCTCCTGTCCCAGACTCTTCATCACACGAGACTCCGAAGCAGACCAGGGATCAGGTTACGTCCCAGTATACCAGATGGGATACCTGGTCGGATCTACATCAGCAGGAGCCGAGTGGCCATGCTGATGGTGGTGGGGATCGGTTTTCTGATAGCGCGGACAAGGTGGTTGAGGGGGCCACCGTCTACTAGCGTGGTAGTACATGGCTCCCGCCCGTGCCGGCGACCTATGAGCAGAGGTGCTCGATTAGGCCTGATGGGGAGAAGGAAGTGCATTTAGTCTTTTTTAACCTTTTGCTTTCACGTTTCTTCAAATATCTAATGCATTGGCTTTGTCATACTACAGGGGTTGGATTCACGCCAAGGATGTCTGCAGGCCCAACACCGTCCTTAAGTGTGATTTGTCGGAACAACTACGTAGGGTATGTCATGTTGCTCGGTGACGGTCAGCTTCTAGAGCTAGGATTGAGCTGGGAGCACTACTTGGTTTCCCCGGCCCCGCAGGAGGATATGATCGATGGTGTCTTGTGCCACACGAGGGCCGACATGGTGATCAGACAGTTTTGGGTAATTTCTCATTTACACAATTAAAAATCAATAGTAGCTAGTTATTATACTAATAGGTGTTGTCTCGTTTGATTGCAAACCTTCTACAGGTGTGAGGAGGGATACGAGGAGGCCACGACAAAGGTTATCAATGCCGAGTGAAGGCGGCTACTATAGAACTTACGACACGAGGCTCAGATACAAGCTGTTCGACACTACTACACCTCACATCGTGCTAAGAAGGACAAGTCATCGTGTCGCGGAAAGTTTCTACACAAGTAGCAGTACATGAAGGTAATTACCTATTCTTAAGTCCTTGTACTTAGTTCCCTTGATTTGATTCGTAGGTGTAGTGCTCAAAATTCTCTTTACTAACTTAGGTGCCCCCGAGATGGTGTGTGGATAAGATGGATTGTTGGGAGGCGTTGGTTGATGAGTGGTGCTCAGACGATTGGCCAGTCGTCCACAACAATGCCAAGGAACGGCGTGGAAAATGGTTGGTGTGCACACCCACAAGGCAGCGCCAACATACATTAGTTTGGGCGGAACTGGGTATGTGGTTTCCTTCATGATTCATGCAATTCATTCTTGATGCTAGCTTGAGCCCTTTACTGATACTTTATTCCTCTCTTTTAGGCGCGTCATAATAAGACGGAGGTGCCAAGGACGTAAGACCTCTATGCCATGGCGCATACTGCCTCGTACAAGGAGGCCAAGGCATTCTCTGAGTTTGACCTCGATCACCCCAAGAACTTCACCAACATCACCTCCCACCACAAGCTCGTGAGGTACAGAGATGAGGGGAAGGCAAGGAAAGGGGAGGACTTTAACCCAATCCAGCATCCTATTGATCCAGAGCTGGTGATGATAGCTGGCGGCGGGAGGCCCCATGGCTCGATAGCCATTGGAGATGGACTTATATGGTCTTCTTGCACTCTCTGGGAGATCAAGGCATGCCAAACAAGCTCCTGTCCTCAGATAAGGCCTCGTCCACGGCCAGCTGAGGTCGCCATCGAGGTTAGTTATACGGACTCAGATATCTTTCTTCCATTAAATTGTGTGTGCGAACAAAGATGATTACAGTGCTAACGAGGAGTTGTGTTACAGGCTGCTATTTAGAAAGAGAGAGAGGCAGCCAAGGCGCTTCTGGAGGATAGGGACTGGCAGGCGACGGAGTTGGTGGAGAGGACTATAGGGTAACACAGCAAAAAACAAAAAAAATTCCGACCTACGCACCAGCCCAGGACCACTATGAAGACTGCATACACGGTTTGATCTTTTTGTTCCAACTCGTAGCGCAGCAGAAGTAGAGTCGATGAAAAACGGTGGTGTAGATCCCCGCAGCTAGGATTTCACAACCTCCCAACCGCGAGGAAGAATACCCTCATCTGCCCCGCGGACAACCCTTTGGGATGCGGTCGGACAGTTCTCCGGACGGTGTCGTGTACAGCCCCGGGAGGACCTCTGAAACTTGGACTATCACTCGGACAGCCCTTCGGGAGGACCTCCAAAACTCGGATGGTCATACGGACAGCCCTTTGGGAGGACCTCTGAAACTTGGACTGTCACTCGGACAGCCCTTCGGGAGGACCTCCAAAACTCGGATGGTCACACGGACAGCCCTTCGGGAGGCACTCTCGAACTAAGACTAAAACTACGATATCTCTACATAGTTAAACACATATGGTGTCATCTATCCAGCAGGGCTTCGCCGTCCAGAACTAGTTCCCACTAGAACCCAGACAACCTTTCCGCTCTACGAAACTATTTCGTTGGGAGGGAGAGAGAATGCCAGATCATGCATGGCTTGTGAGTTGGAGTGAGGATGGAGAGCTCCTCTCCACCTCCTTTTATAGGGGAAGGAGGGGGTGGTGGTGGCTGAAATTTCAGCCACGTGACAAGCACCCACAAAACAAGGGGAAACCATGTCCCCTTGTCCATGGCACCCCAACATGGGGGCCCCACATGGCGCCCCACCTCCTCCCAACCAGCCCCACCTTTTGTGGGGGCTGTCCCCCACCATGGGAGGGGGGCCAAAACTTTGTCCAACCACAAGGGGGCTGCCCTCTAAAGGGGGCATCCCCCAAAACAGCCCAAAACAGCCCCCATGAATCGTGGGATCTTGTCCCCTCACGCTGGGACAAGATGTTTTCCGCGACTATTACTTCTGAAAAATTCTGGAAGGTTCTAGAACATTTTTGGCAACCTCTAAAATTATCTGGACGCGCTCTGGAACATTTCCGGTTTGGTGGTCTAATTTAAAACCATCTTCGTTTACCCGGTAAAAAATTCCGGTAGCTGCGAAAACCTTTTTTGGTTTATTCTTCGGAAAAATTCCAGAAATTACCAGAACAATCTGGCAACCTCCAAACCATTCCCGATGCTTGCCAAAACCTTTTTGGATAAATGGTTTTATCTGAATCAACTTTTCGATTTTACCGAAACTTTTTTGGTGTTCTCTCCGGAACCTTTCCGTTGTCTTCAAAACTTTTCCAGTGACTTTCTCTCGGACTCCTTGTCTAGTATTCAGCAGATAGATGACCCTTAAGCGTGTGACCCTATAGGTTCAGTGAAGTATAGACATGACCCGAAACCCCTTCCAATCAATGATCAACATCGGAGCCATGGACACCCATATTGACCCCTATACCCAAACGAATGAATATTCGAGTGAACCTCGAGTTTCCGTGTGCTATTCCTGTTGCTTCACGATATGTTACAAATACCCAAGGTGAGACATGTTGGCATCCCCATGGAACAACAACTTGTCCACTATGGCAGTTACCTCGTTACCGATATTTTTCTCTTTTCTCGTTCTTGTGTTTCGGCATCCCCGTGATCAAATCACAAAGTGTCTGGCTAGACGATGATGGATACCGTAACATCGAGAGGGCCAGAGATATCTCTCCATCATCGGAGGATCAAATCCCAATCTGAGCTGTCAAGTTACTTGACATACTTTTCCATGAACCCGTAAGCCGCCGTAATAGCCACCCATTTACGGATGACGTTTAACAAACCCCAAAGTTCATGGAGCAAGCATGAAGAAACTCGATACTCTTATGGTCTAAGGAATTATGCAAACATTAACTTCTCTATGTTATTAACCATTAACTTACAATACCCAAGAATTAGTGATTAACATGTTTAACCATAATTCCCAAGAACTATATCTTTGACCAGCCTTCTATACATCAAAAACTTGTATGACATTCATACATGAGCTGGATATTCCAGTCTTCTTTCCTTTTGCCATTATACTTCTAACAGTTTAACTTTTAGTATTTATCCTACTCTCAGAAGAAGCATC
Source organism: Hordeum marinum (assembly GCA_022496015.1). NCBI lineage: Eukaryota > Viridiplantae > Streptophyta > Magnoliopsida > Poales > Poaceae > Hordeum > Hordeum marinum. The sequence continues at coordinate 501,074,553 of CM039678.1, read as the reverse complement.
CAACTTAAGAGTGGCATTAGCCCCGGACTTCCTAGGCATGAAAGTCTCACTAACACCCTTCAGACACTTCCTTTCTCTTTAAGTTGTTGTTTTATTCACCTTTCATCATATGACAGGCGTTCTCCTGGATCCCTTTGTTATCAGTCTAATGCATAGTAAACTCCTTTACTAATAGCTTGCAAACAAACATTGCTTTGGATATCTCATATCTTTTAGCCTTTGTCTATCTCTGAAAATGATTTTCAGATTCTATGAATATCACATAACTATCGAAACTTTCGAAGTTCGGGTCTCATGGAAGAAAACGTATTGCACTTGACAGAAATAGAATTCTAGCTTTTGGATTGAAGGACGAGAGTCACATGATCCATAGCATTAGCGGGAGAATACCGAAAGTATGCGATAGGACAAAGTCCTTCTCAGCACTATTGAGGACAATCCTCACATTACGTTACCAACCGTAAAGTTTTAACCAGATATTAACAACTATTCAATTTTAATAGGGAATGTGGAAATGCGAGCCATTATTCTACAACTATGATGCAAATCACACCTAGACATTGTTCAAAATTAATTGCACTGAGAATTAAAAGAATTCAATTCTACAGTGCGCTCCCACTCAAATCATTATCTCTCATAATTGATTGTGAGTGATTCAAGATCCATATTACAATTCAACGCCAAGGATGCATCCATCTCAAGTGACGAGAATTGTAATCGGTAGGCCAACTTGCCAATCACATATCTATGTGACTCTTGTTCATATTTCGATGCGTGTGTTCCGAGCTCATGACTTTCATGCCTGAACATCAAGACAACCAAGTGATCACGCTGCGAGGTCTCAACTCACCCGCCTCACACCCGTACAATCGTTCGTACCCATGTATCCATTTGATACCCTGAAAGGAAAGATGTCGTGACGGTGCTAAACTTGGGAGAACACTAACTACTTGATATTTTGTGAGAGATCAGCCTAATAAAAGCGACTATTGCGCAATAAAATGGGTGCATCATAAGGGATAAACATCTTTGGCAATTCATAATAGCATGATATGGTATAGCCCTTTCTGACGGACAAGTCCTGTATTTCTTCGTCTTTGGCATTTGCGTCGGTGTTCACCTTCGCGGAGATTGCCACCACCTTGTCGATGCACCATATAATATTGCTATCTCTATAGCTAATAAAATAAGTGCATTACATAAGGTTGACACGCAGGTCATTAAAGTGCAATCATATGGCTCCAGCCATCATGCCAAATCATGACACGCAGGTCATGTTAAACAATTTACATCATATAGTCATCTCATACATAATCAAATTATTATGAATACTACTATACCACATCACATGCACATGCAAACCATCCTGCAAAACCAAGTTAGATGCCTCTAATCGGTCCATGCAAAAAATTGTTTTACGTGGCTTCTAAGGTTTCGAAACAAACCGAAGCTACCAACGTCCATCATCAAGTATGATAATTCAAGTTGCTAGATTAACTTTCCAGGGTGTATGAAACACGAGATAATAAAATCTCGAGCCCATACTAAACTTCGTCATACGCGTGACCCCCGTGCAGATCACATTTGCATTGCCCTTTCGTCTGCGAAACATCCATCTTTCTTAACTATGGTGGAACCCAAAGAACTGTTAGCACTTCGTTGATCTGTCAATCAGCATACTCAGGAGCAGCATGAAAGGATCGTGGATTGCCAGAACTTTGTGAGATTCCACCATGCCGTCAAGATCAGGACTACGCAAATTCAGGGGAAGCAACAGGAACATCGGGTAACAAATTTCATCTGCTACCCGCATAAATAATTTTCTGCAATAGATCTCATCTACTCCAAAATTATATTATGCAATACCCATACATCTCTATGTATTCTAGATCGCAACCTGCATCTACGCATAGCATGGCTCTGATAGCACTGTAGGGTAACGCAACAGAAAACAAAAAAATTCCGACCTACGCACCAGCCCAGGACCACTATGAAGACTGTATACAAGGTTTGATCTTTTCGTTACCGACTCGTAGGGCAGCAGAAGTAGAGTCGATGACGAACGGCAGTGCAAATCCCCGCAGCTAGGATTTTACAACCTCCCAACTGCGAGGAAGAATACCCTCATCTGTCCTGCGGACAACCCTTTGGGAGGCGGTCAGACAGTCCCCCGGACGGTGTCGTGGACAGCCCTTCGGGAGGACCTCTGAAACTTGGACTGTCACTCGAACAGCCCTTCGGGAGGACCTCCAAAACATGGACGGTCACACGGATAGCCCTTCGGGAGGCACTCTCGAACTAAGACCAAAACTACGATCTCTCCATAGAGTTACACACATACGGTGTCATCTATCCAGTAGGGCTTTGCCATCCAGAACTAGTTCCCACCGGAACCCACACAACCTTTTGGCTCTACGAAACTATTTCGCTGGGAGGGAGAGAGAATGCCAGATCATGCATGGATTGTGAGAGAGAGTTGGAGTGAGGATGGAGAGCTCCTCTCCACCTCCTTTTATAGGGGAAGGAGGGGGTGGTGGTCGCTGAAATTTCAGCCACATGACAAGCACCCACAAAACAAGGGGAAAGCATGTCCCCTTGTCCATGGACCCCAACATGGGGGCCCCACATGGCACCCCACCTCCTCCCAACCAGCCCCACCTTTTGTGGGGGCTGCCCCCCACCATGGGGGGCAAAACTTTGTCCAGCCACAAGGGGTCTGTCTCCTAAAGGGGGCACCCCCCAAAACAGCCCAAAACAGCCCCCATGAATCGTGGGATCTTGTCCCCTCACGCTGGGACAAGATATTTTCCGCGACTATTACTTCTGCAAAATTCCGGAAGGTTTCAAAACATTTCTGGCACCCTCTAAAATTATCTGGACGTGCTCTGAAACATTTCCGGTATGGTCTAATTTAAAACCATCTTTGTTTACCCGGTAAACAATTCCGGCAGCTCCGAAAACCTTTTTCGGTTTATTCTCTGAAAAAATTCAAGAAATTACCAGACCAATGTGGCAACCTCCAAAACATTCCTGATGCTTGCTGAAACCTTTTTGGATCAATGGTTTTATCCAAAAAAACTTTTCGATTTTACTAAAACTTTTTCGGTGTTCTCTCCGGAACCTTTCCGTTGTCTTCAAAACTTTTCCAATGACTTTCTCTCGGACTCCTTGTCTAGTATTCAGTAGATAGATGACCCTTAAGCGTGTCACCCTATAGGTTCGGTAAGTATAGACATGACCCAGAACCCCTTCCGATCAATGAATAACATCGAAGCCGTGGACACCCATATTGACCCCTATACCCACACGAATGAATATTCGAGTGAACCTCTAGTTGTCGTGTGCTATTCCTGTTGCTTCATGATATGTTACAAATACCCTAGGTGAGACATGTTGGCATCCCCGTGGAACGACAACTTGTCCACTATGCCAGCTACCTCGTTACCGGTATTGTTCTCTTTTCTCGTTCCCATCTTCCGGCATCCCCGTGATCAAATCACAAAGTGTCTGGCCAGACGATGATGGATACCATAACACCGAGAGGGCCTAGAGATATCTCTCCATCGTCGGAGGAGCAAATCCCAATCTTGAGCTATCAAGTTACTTGACATAGTTTTCCATGAACCCGTAAGCCGCCATAATATCCACCCATTTACGAATGACGTTAACAAACCCCAAAGTTCATGGAGCAAGCATGAAGAAACTCGATACTCTCATGGTCTAAGGAATTATCCAAACATTAACTTCTCTGTGTTATTAACCATTAACTTATGACGAATGTATCTCATAGCATAACAACAATTCAGGTCGATTCAACACAAACGTTCTTCTAACATTGTGCCCTCAAAATTGCCGGCGTAGCCATGCCCATGATCAGGAAAATAGGATCATCATGCAATACATAGCCAGTCCTAGAGGGCAGACTAGGAATACATTTTACCGTTTATTATTCCACACGTGCATATGAGTCTTCCTTCAAGCCTCATTTTATTTGCAGACTCGAGAATCATTGCAGTTATAGCATGGAACATAAACATAATTATGAACACAGAGATAATCAATAACATTTATTATTGCCTCTAGGGAATATCTCCTACAAGGACGACTAGGTTGTTGGAGGAGGAGAGGGCACGGAACGAGGCGTCTCATCGGGCCATGTACGAGCTCTTCGTGGTAAGTTTCTTCTTCATATTAGCCAAATTATGCATGTAATTTTTGATTCATTAATAACTAATATGATTGACTTGTCAAAAACAAATGTGCACTCTATGCGCAAGAATACCGGCCAGACCCCTCCGCCGATGCGAGTCATTACCGCGGCAAAAACGGTGAGTTTCATTTGAATGGTCATTAGTCACTAGTCTTAACATTTCAGGGTCATCATGCTAACGGGACATTGCAAATGATCTTTGGTCCAGCATAACTTCCAAGCCGCATCGCACGACCCTTCTCTAGGGCATCCTTCTCCAGGTGAAACCGGCCCGAGCAACCCCGGTGCTTCACCTCCGTGATGACGAGGACGGTAAGCCCTAATATGCCACTTACTTGGCTCATTTTCCCAAAGAAAGACATACTTACCTAATTATCCTCCAAAATGACATAATTTAGCTTATTTACTTCATTTATGACATAATTAGCTTACTTAGGTCAAAATAAGCATAATAACCTTGGTTAGGTCATAAATTTCATAAACTTAGCTTGTTTTCCTCCAAATTGACATAATAAGCTCAGTTAGCTCAAAAATGCCATAATTACCTTAATGATGACCTTATACTTGCCCTATTTACCTAAGTTAGCTCTTTTTCTTCATCTTATACTTCTTCTTCTTCTTCTTCTTCTTCTTCTTCTTCTTATTCTTCTAGTCTTCTCCTCCTTCTTTCTTCTTCTAGTCGTCTTCTTCTTCTAGTCTTCTTGTCTTCTTCTTCTAGTCTTATTCTTCTTCTGACTGTCTTAATTACTTATTTTTTGCAGATTTGATTCACTTGGAAGCTACCATTGATGGACTGCTAGTGTTTACTTTCCGTTTTCATTGATGGAAGCATGGATATGTTGCTAGCCTATGTGTTTTGATTCACTTGGAAACTAGGTATTTTGCTAGCCTATGTGCTCTCTTTTGAATTATTCCATGATGATGTTGGATTACATGACCTATGCCTCTTTCGTGATAATGTAGGATTCCAGGCCTACATGATGATGTTGGATTACATGGCCTATGCCTCTTCATGATGATGTTGGATTCCAGGCCTATGCCTCTTTCTGAAAATGTGTGTGTGTGTGTGTGTGTGTGTGTATATCATATATGGGCAGTGCAATTGTAGGGAATTAACAAAAAACAAACAAAAAAGATGCAATCTAGGCGGGCTTTGTTGTCTGCCACCGACGACAAAGGTGACACGTGGCAGCAACCTATGCAGCCTGGGAGCACCAGGCCCGAGCCATTTGGTCACTTTGCTGTAGGCTCGCAGACGGCAAAGTATGCCAGTAGGCACCTAAGGCCAGCTGGCCATCTAGCCACTTTGCCGTCTCTGGATGACGAAAAAGGAGTTGTGTCTTTTCTGTCGGCGGGCGGACAACATGGGCTACCGTTAGCCGCGTAACGGGGCTAACCTCAACGTTGTGTTGTCCACTCACTTTGCCATCTAGGGGTCCTAGATGGTGGACGACAAACTAGTTTGCCCTCCATGGTAGCTATGCAGGCGGCAAAGCACCCCTTTATCGGTGTTTTCTGTGTTGGAAATGGGGCCATCTGCTAGCAGACGACAAAGCACCCCTTTGCCGTCCGTGGACTGGTCTTTTGCCGTCCGTCGTGGCAGACGACAAAGTAGGTGATTCCTGTAGTGCTACCTGTAATTCCTCTAACAACTAAGGAAACTCTTATGGTAACTCTTATGTAAATTCTTCTACAAATGCTAATAGTATATCCTCTGATCTTGAGAACACAATCAAAGAATTTATTAGTTCTCAAAAGATTTTTAATACCATGGTAGAATAAAAAATGTATACGATTGATGCTTTGGCTAAAAACATGTATAGAATTGATCTTGATGTTGAAACTCTTAAAGGTAAAACTTTTCCACCCAAGCATGATTTTAACGAGAATATTAAATCTATCCAAATATCTATTAATGAAAGTCAAGAGAGGACAGCTAAGTAAAAAGCTAAGCGGGAATTCTTAGAAAAAGCTCTTCCACCTGTTTTTTATCGGAATCATGATGAAGATCTTAAAATGATTGCTACTTCTCCTATTGAATCTTTATTTACTAATCTAAAAGTAAATGATAAATGAACTTAATATGAGTCAACTCCAGCCAGAGAGCGTACCGTTTGCTTGGAGGGTGATGATTCTAATGCTAAAACTGAAAAAGTGGGTTTGGAGAGGTTTAAACTTTAACTAGTGATGTGCCCACTATGTTGGATTGCAAGGACTTTAATTATGAAAGTTGCTCTTTAGTAGTATATTTCCTTGTTGCAAACCATTATTATCTCACACAATGCTTATGAACAAAACAAGGCTTTCACTAATCATATAGTGGAAGCGATGATAAAAGCTTATGATGAGAAACTTGAGATTGAAGTCTCTACTCCTAGAAAATTGCATGATGGGTGGGAAACTACTATTAATATAAGGATAAATAAATATGAATTTAATGCTTTGTGTGACCTTGGTGCTAGTGTTTGAACAATACCTAAATCTCTTTGTGATGTGCTTGGTCACACTAATATTCAAGATTGTTCCCTAAACTTGCATCTTGCTGTTTCTACCATTAAAAAACCTTTAGGTAGAATAAGTGATGTTCTCATTGTTGCAAATACGAATTATGAGCCTGTATATTTTATTGTGTTTGATATTTATTGCAATCCTACTTGTCCAATAATACTTGAAAGACCTTTCTTACGAACTATAGGTGCAATTATCGATATGAAAGAGGGAAACATAAGGCTCCAATTCCCATTAAAGAAAGGGATGGAACACTTCCCTAGGAACAGAATTAAACCACCTTATGAATCAATCACGAGAGATTAGTTATAGGTGGAGAGTCAATGATGACAACACTTGAAACTATGCATTATGCCTAGCTAGGGGCATAAAACAATAGCACTTGCTGGGAGGCAACCCAATAGTTATCTTAATTTTTTGCCTTTGACTTTCTCTTTGTGTGTGATAACATAATTATTGCCTCTGTAATGATTATGTTCTTTTTTGTTTAAATTAGTGTTTGTGCCAAGTAAAGCCTTCGGGATGACTCACAAGATGAGTAGAATTGATACAGTGCAAAAATAGAAACTTTATCACCCAGTAAAGAATATCTCTGATTTTACTGGTATGTCTTTTTTATATGAATTTTTTACATAGTATTTCTATACAAATTCTTAATATTGTCCTAGTTTTTCAGAATTTTAAGAGTTACAGAAGTATAGGTTCTATACAGATCTTTACGGACTGTTCTGTTTTAGACATATTCTATTTTTGCTTCCATAGTTTGCTTGTTTTGATGATGCTATGGATTGTATCAAGGGGTATAAGCCATGAAGAAGTTATAATACAGTACCTATATACAATAATAAAATATGAATCAATTTTAAACAGTGCCTAATGTATTCGATATGTTGTTCATACTTATGGATCTCATGAAGTTTTGTTGAGTTTTGTGTGATTGAGGTTTTCAAGTTTTGGGTGTTATCACGATGGATGAAGGAATAAGGAGCGGCAAGAGCCTAATCTTGGGGATTCCCAAGGCACCCCAAGGTAATATGTTACTAATTTGGTAAGGCAATGGGATGAGGCATAGCCATGCGACCAGATGTATTTTTTTGATGGGTCGATAGATTGACTTTGAATAATAGTTTTAAATAGCGGAGTTAGCGACCGCTATTGCGTCTGCAATACTGCTACCGCAAAAGTGACTCCTGTCACTCAAATTAAATTTTATTACTTATTATTCATGGTCTAGTTATATATACAATAATTTAGTGTTTTTATAAATCCTCTATGTGGACATAGTGACCAGTATATCACCCGCTATCGGCATTTCGCTGCGCGGAACCCAATCCTCTACCAGCCTGCTATCCCCTATTTAAAAGCATGCTTTGAATGAACGTCATGTATGTGTGAATTAATTGCATCAGAGTTATATCTTGTCTCTCTCTCTCTCATTGTTTGACAATGCAGGTACCCAGTATCCTGGAGTTCGGTCCAAGAGGAGGTTAGGAGCAAGGAGAATGTGAAACACTATTCTGAATATCCGTGACAGAAAGTTTTAGTATGGTAATGTGGATCCAATCTCTAGGGATACATGAGGTGTATTCATTAAATGCCCAATCCTTTTGTCTTATTTATCTTAGTTACTGAGGTAATCCCATGTGACAGATAAGGCTTAAGGTTGGAAAAGTAAGTCTTGATGCAGGGCGTGTTCCGATCAAGACGTAATTTGCACACATTCCCCACTTTGAGTCAGTTCAAGCACATCTTAACGGGTGTGTCGAGAGCATAAGTTAAGATCACAATGACCCCGATTATAAATATATGGTTGTAGGAATCAAGTCCTGATATAAATATATGATTGTAAGAATCAAGTCCTTATATAAATATATGGTTGTAAGAATCAAGTCTTGATACCCATGCCTATTTTTATTATAAGTGCTTCAACAACGAAGTTGATTACGATCTTGAAAGTGCGTTATATCGTCTAGAGGGGGGTGAATAGACGATTTTTACAAATTCATCACTTGAGGAATTTCAACTTTGAGGAATTTGAAATGTGATGAATAACTAACAGCGGATTAAGTACTCAAGTGCATGAGGGACATAGTAAGAGCATAGTCTTCATGATGAAATGAAACATGCACAAACAGTGAGTAGCGTGATACAGGATAAGCAGTGATGAACAAGGTAACCTGAAGAATTTGAGGTGAGGAATTTGTAAAAGTCTTCAGTCAAATTCTTCAAACAGTAACAATCAATTTCATCAGCAGTTTTATGAGGAATAGGGAGGTTGAGGAAATAGAACCAGGTAGCTTGATGAAGACAATGGTTTGATGACCCAGTTCCAACTGCTGTGACAGTTGTACGTCTGGTTGGAGCAGCCTGGTATTTAAACCAGAGGACACACAGTCCCAGGACACATAGTCCTTACTATATTCTCCTTGAGCTAAGGTCACACAGTCCTCGCCCAACACTCATGGTAAGTCTTCAGGGTAGACTTCCAAAACCCTCACAAACTGGTCACCCGGCGATCCACAATTTGCTGCTGGATGCTCTAGACCAAGGTCACTTTGTGGTCCCCAATTGACTGCAGGATCACTAGACCATGACGCCTAACCGTTTGGAGGATGCACAGTCCTCAAAGGTAACAAGCGTCGGTTCCACACAAGAAATTCTTCAGTGATGCTCAATCACCTTAAGTTTTTGTGGTTTGATTGTGGGTTTTTCCTCACTGATGATTTTCTCTCATGGTCCTCGGAGGATGGGTTGCTCTCAAATGACAAGTGTCAGTTCTCTCTCGAAGCAGCCAACCAGCTGGTGGTTGTGGGGGTCGGCTATTTATAGCCAGGGTGCAACCTGACATGATATGACATAAATGCCCCCAATCATATGACCGTTATGTGGATAGTTGTGAATGGGGATAGCTGGCGCTAAGCACAGCAATGGTCGGAATTTCAAACAAGGAAAGTCCTCAGACATATCATGTTCCTCACTTGTAAGCAATTTGCACTGGTGAAATCCTAACTTCTCAGTCAGATCAATTTCCTCAGAGACCAGAAGAACATCGTCTCTGTCACTGAAGAACTTGTCTGAGCCGTAAGAGATTTCCAAAGGCTTCACTCGAAGGATTGTATAGGTTGAGGATTTTGGAGTTGAGCATCATTTGGAAACTTCCTTAGTATTACCTCGACCCCCTTTAACAGTACGGTGTTTCCTATGACTCAAGAATAGAAAATGAAACTACGAAAACAAATCTTCATGTCACACCGACTTTCTTCATCTACAAAGTCTTCACCAAAGTCTTCATAAATTCTTCAGTAAAGTCTTCACTTGAAGACATACATTTCTTGGGGTCGACAATCTCCGAATATATCAAACTCCTCGTCGACTTATAGAGCCTGTGTACACTCACAAACGCATTAGTTCCTTAACCTATAAGTCTTCAATACACCAAAATCACTAAGGGGCACTAGATGCACTAACAGATCTGGTCTAAAACATGAATTTAATAGTCTTTCAAAAAGATTATATAAAACTTTATGATAAGTGCATGTCTTCTCGTGAGTCCGATAACTTAGGATTACATGTTGAAGAAAGAGATAGGGAACCTTTTTCCTATCCGTTATCAGATCGCTAAAGGCTCATCGACACTTGATACATCTCCAACGTATCTATAATATTTGATTGTTCCATGCTATTACATTATCATTCTAGGATACTTTTTATGTGTTTATTTACCAATTAATATTATTTTTGAGCAATAACCTACTAACCCAATGCCCAGTGCCAGTTGTTGTTTTCTGCGTGTTTTTGGCTTTTCAGGTTTACATGACCAAACGAAGTCCAATTGCCATGAAACTTTTTGTTGAATTTTTCTAGACCAATTAAATACCTGGAAGCTTCGAGAGGAGGCCAGAAGCCGCACAAGAGGAGCACGAGGCAATTAGGCGAGGTTAGGGGGTAGGGCGCGCCTGGTTGGCTTGGACCCCCCTCGGTTGCCTCCTCGCGGACCTCTTCACCCAATAAATTGACATTAATCCCAAAAACCTTAGAGGAGCTCCCGGAAAAAAAATTCCGCCGCTGCAAGTCTTTGTTCCGCCGTGCACCCACTTGGAGCCCTGTTTTGATGCCCTGCCGAAGGGGGTGATCGATCACGGAGGGCCTCTTCATCAACCTTTCTGCTCCCATGGTGATGTGTGAGTAGTTCATCACAGACCTACGGGTTCGTAGTTAGTACCTAGAATGCTCTCTCTCTCTCTCTCTCTCTCTCGATCTTGATCTTGATCTTCAATACAATGATCATCACATCTTCGCTTTGATCTATCCGATGTAATTCGTTTGTGCGGTGTGTTTTTTGGGATCCGATGAATTGTGGGTTTATGTTTCAGATTATTCATGAAAAGTATTTGAGTCACCTCTCAATATTATGATTCTTATTTGCATGATCATCACAACTTCGTAAATCTCTCTGATCTATTGAAATAATTTGTCCAACTAGATTGATATTTCTTCAGTGAGAGGGGTGCGTTGTAGTGGGTTCAATCTGGAGGTGCTCTATATCCCAGTGATAGAAAGGGACAAGATACGTCTTTGTGTTGTTGCCATTAAGGATAAACAATGGGGTTAGTTCATATTAATTGAATTCTGTTTGTCTACATCATGTCATCGTTCTCCAAGCATTACTCTATTTTACTTAATACTCTAGATGCATGCTGAATAGCGGTTGATGGATGGAATAATAGTAGTAGGTGCAGGCAGGAGTCGGCCTACTTGCTTATGGACATGATGCCTATATACACATAATCATAGCCGTGAATATCGCATAACTATCCACTTTTCTATCAATTGCCCAATAGTTTTGTCTACCCACCGTATCCTAATTTTCATTAGAGATGCCACTAGGGAAAACTATGACACCTGGATCTATGCACTTATAAGTTTATAAACGCTATTGTTTAATTGCTGTTGTTATTTTTCTTTTATTTTATTTTGCAATTCATAATTATCTGCTACCAACCACACTACTCATAAGCTTGTAAATAACGAGTCCAAGGGGATTGACAACCCTCTTGTCCGCGTTGGGTGCAATTGTTTCTTTCTTTGTGTGTAGCCGCTGAAGACGAGGGTTGGTTGTTACTCCTTTTTGTTCGATAAACCTTAGTTCTCTACCGAGGTAAATACTTACCCATATTGTGTTGCATCACCCGTTCTTTTTCATGGAAAAATCCAACGCAGATCACAAGTATCAACACTCACCACCACTTTAGGTAGGAGTGCATTGTAGGTGCCATGGCGAGGGTGGTGGGTCCATCTCATCTCTTCTCTCTTTGATCCATTCTGCTACAACTTTGTCCCCCTCCTTCCCTAGGTGAACCACCCACAATCAAATCCCTAATTTGGTGTGGTATGGCCATGCAGGGTAACGTGGATAAGGAACGGGCCAAGCGATGTGAGATAGAACTAATTTTGGAACACTTGTAGATAAAATTTACCAATAAATCTATACCTATTATTAAAGAGAGGTTTGCTTCTGTCTGTCCGTCACACATTTTTACATAAACCCACATACCTTTTTTGTTAATCAATCCACAATCCACCTTGAAATGGAAGAAAACAAACTGGCTTTTATAGTTTTATAGAAAACCCTCCCCATTTTTTGGTAATTAACAATCCACCTTTAATTGATAGATTCAAATCGTTTTTTGTTGTAATTTAGCGGAAAACCCCCTGCCATTTCTCGTAATCAACCTGCGGTCCATCTAAGACAAATAATACTTTTAAAAATATATTATATTTTCAACCCAACTTTAATTTTAACACATTGTATATTAAATTTGATTAGAAATTGGTGTAGAATTTTTTTTACCTATTAATCACCAGAAAATGTTATTTAGGTTGCAAGCTTAATCAATAGCGTACGATCCGTCTTTTTATCAATTTCGGTTTAGATTGTAAATGAACACCCCAACAAAGCCAAATCGAATACATTAAAAAAATGTCAATAACTATTCATAGTTTTAAATAGCCCGTTATAGCCCCGCTATAGCCTTTTCAACAGTGTGCCGTTAAATGGTATCATGTACAAATAGCATGATATAGCCCGCTATATCTTCGCTATATCTTATTTGGAGGTCTGCCGCTATTCATCGTAGCCCTCTATTTAAAAAAACTAATAACTATGCATGCACGCCTCGGGAAAACCTTGAATGGGATAAACATATTTCTCACCTTGTGCCGAGATAGAGACGCATTAGCAAGACCTATTGTGATCTTGAGTCATTATTTGGCCAGGCGTGCATGGTATTTTTTTCGCATGGACTCTTTTTCTAAGTAGTAAATATACAAGTGGGTGGTGTTAATTTTGGAAGATGAAAATAAATGTTTTTAGGGCAAGAAAATAGTTTGTAGAATCTTGGATCGGTAGAAAAAGGAAAAACGTGAAACGGTTACAGGCCGGCAGCCCACCAAGCGATTCCCACTCTCCCCACCCGTAAAAATAGGTGCGTGTCCGTCGCTGGCCATTCCAGCCCCTTCTCCAATCCCACCCACATCGCCCACGCCGCCAAGCAAGCAAGCATGTCGCTTCTCGGCGGCGGCCTCGGCGGCGGCAACGGCGACCCGCTCCCAGCCTTAGAAGACCAAGACTGGATCCATGCCGCCATCGACCTCTCGCGCCTCCCCGCCGCCGGGACCCGGGTTTGCTATTTCCCCCGCGGCCACCACGAGCAGTGGGCCAACCGCCTCGGCGCTCCGCCCGCCGCTGACCCCGCCAAGCCTTTCTTCTCCTGCACCGTCGTCACCGTCGAGGTTCGCACCGCCGCGTACGCGCCCTACGCCTGCATTACCCTCTCCCCCGCTGCCGACGAAGCCCAAGGTGGTGCGCCCGCTCCCGCCGGGGACGTGTTCCGGTACACCATCAAGGAGTTGACTAACTCAGATGTGAGGGAGACGAAACTTATCGTCCCGAAGGCAAGCGTCTCGATCTTGCCTGATCTCCACGGTCAGCCCACGGCGGACCTGATGGTGCTGGATTGCAAGGGCGAAAGTTGGACCTTGGTTCATACACACAGAGGTGGTCGGGCCACGCACCACCTCGGAAAGAAGTGGACCGCGTTCGTAAGGACGAAGAGCACCAAGGCATTCAACTCCTTCTTCCTCCTGCGCCGTGTCCAAGATGACGCCTTTTTCGTGGAGGTACGTAACTCCATGAACACAAAGGATGCAGAGAAAGATCGTCGCTTGGCGCCGCCGCCGGTTCTGCACGAGGAGATCAACGAAGCCATAACTGCAGCTGCAGCCGTTGAAGGAGGGCCCTTCCAGGTGACTTATTACCCGCACAAGGGAACTGGGCTGTTCGTGGTGCCCCGGTGGAAGCTGGACCAAGCACTGGGCGTCAACTGGATGCCCGGTATGCAGGTGAGGATGAAGAAGCTCTCCTTACTGGGCATCTCCGATGAAGCCCCCGAGCCAAAAACCGGTGTGATCACCGCTGTCCACCAGCCAATCTCCCAATGGGGAAGCCTGCAGGTACATCAGCGGCAAGCCGTTGCACTGATGGATTCGCTCCATTGCATTGCTATTTGGGGCTAAATTGAGTCTGTTGTGTGCAGGTCGTTTGGGGCCAATCACCGACACCGTCTCCGACCAATGCGTGGGAGGTGGAACTGGTGGCTGGAGATGATGCTCCGCTGCCGAAGAGGCAGAAGCTTGCTGCACCTCCCTCACAGTTTGGAGGCACATCAGCGGCAAGCCATGTACATTAGCAAGTTTCTGAATTCAAATGCTTTGGGTAGTCTAGTGTCTGAAGAGAGGTGTTCTGAATGATGCCATGGATCTGAAAGTGAAACTGTTTAGTTGATTACTGCCTTCTTGCTAGGATTTGCCGGTATTTCCTCATTTGAATGATGCGATTGGTGTGACATTTTGTTGCTGTTGTTGTTGATACACATGTTATCTGATTCTGGGATGTTTCGGAGCTGAATCAAGGCCTGCTAACTAATACCCACTTTTCTGCTTAACATGCATGTTGTGGTTTTTCTTTGGTTTTGTCTTCGATATTCGGGCTTGTATATGTTCAGCAATAGATAACACTCACCTTGTTTGTGTTTGTCTTAACTGATCTTGTCACTGCTTTTTCACATGTTCAGTCACTCCCCATAACCGAAATCGAGGTTTTGTTCATTAAACACTGTAATGTGCGTCATTTCATTGTCCAGCTTCCATTTCATTGCTTGGGATGTTTCAGATATCAATCAAGGTCTGCTAATTTTTGTTCACAATGCAGTATGAATCCATGTCATAATGTTGCATGTATCCTTGTTATATTATCTGAGATTCTGTGTTCAGCGATCGTATGCTAGGAAGATTTTGCATGCCACAGTCACCTTGTTTGTGTTTATGTCTTAACTGATCTTGTTTGCGATTTTATGGCTTCATATGATTAACATCCACTTTCAGCTTAACATGCATGCTGTGATTTTTCATTAGTGTTTGTCCATTCTGTGCCTTTTATGTTTCATATTCTAGCTTGTATATGTTGAGCGATCGTATGATAGGACGATTTTGTAAGCGACAGTCACCTTGTTTGTGTTTATGTCTTAACTGATCTTCTCAATGCTCTTTCCCTGGTTCAGTCGCTCCCCATAACTGGAAGCAAGCTGTGTTCGTTAGACACTGTAACATTAACATTATGTGCCTCCTTTCATGGTTCAGCCTCCATTTCTTTGATTGGGATGTTTCATATATGAATCATGGTCTACTGATGTTTTTTCCTCACAATACAGTCTTGAGTCTCCATACATATTTTGAATATATGTTTGGTGTCCTCTCTGAGAATGCATATCATGGTATCACCTGTCCAGAGAAAGAGCAAACTGAACCACCTGGAGCTGTATCTGTCTTGTGTTCATTACATTATTATCTTCTAGGAGTATTTTATTTTCCACATGATTACATGTTTGCTAATGCACCCATAAACCGTGGTGCATCTCTCTGAATTAGTGATTTCTGAACATACACTTGCATTGATTCGCTGTTGTCACACAGGCAATTTCATACATAAATCAGGAAGGTGGCCAATGTAGCCCAGTTTTTCGCTCCTGACATTTTATAGTAATCAAACTTTACTCATGTGGAGTTTGAATTGCAGATTCCAGTATGAGCAGTCTGTCCAACTCACTGCTCCGGCTGTGAGTGGAAGGAAAAATCCTGAACAAACAAGATCAGGCCGACATGCTTGCCCGTGCGCACGTCCCAAGACCCCGGGTGCAGCCACCGGTCGGGGCTAGAGTCGGGGATGAAGCCGAACACAATGGCCATGAACTCGCCGCCGGCCGCGTTCAGGTTCCGGTGCCGGCGCTCCGCAGGGTCTCGCACGCCGGCAGGAACGTCTTCGATGCGCCGGCCGGCTTGCAGGAGGTCTCGAGCACCTTCACCGCAACGGCCATGCCCTCGTGCGCCAGGTTTTCTTTCGTCTTCAGTGGCAGGGTGCCGCGGTACACGGACCCGTACTTCCCGGCGCCGACGAGGTTCGTCGCCGCGAAGCCGTCGGTGGCTCTTGCGAGCGCCGCCCTCTGGTAGTAGTTGCTGTTGAGCACGCTAGTCGTGGGTGACCTCGACTTCCTCTTGCGCCGCCACCGCCGTTTGCCAAAACAGCAGGACGCGCCGTGGCATCCATCCACTGGCGTCGTCATGGTTTGCGTCCATGGTGGTACGTACTGTACGTGGCACGTGCGCGTCTTGCATGGGCACGACCTATATGGAGAGCTCGACTTGATGATGACACAAATGTTGAACTTGTACTTCTGTTAGATGCAGTACGCAACACAAAATCACCTGAGTTTTTGCCTCCTCCTGTCATCGTTGTCGTGAGCTTGAGTTTGTGAGCTTGAGTTTGCAGGTGCCCCCGGTTCCAACAAGTGGCATCAGAGCCGCGTCGTTCCTTGGCGACCATGGCTGGTCCGACTTCGCCGGGAGGCACTCCGGTGACCGTTGACAACGCGGCGCCGGCCTGTGCAGCAGCTGACAACAGCGGCGACGACTGCGCACGCTCGCCGACCCCAGACTGCGGTCGTACCCGTGGTCGCAGTCGCAGCCGCAGGCGCGGGAAGGAGATAGTCGTGCACGAGCGCATGATCCAGGAGCGCCTCATCCCGGGCGGCACCACGGTGTGGCCGATGCTCACACCGACGAACTACTTTGAGTGGTCTATGCTGATGCAAATCAACATGGAGGCCAACTTGATGTGGAAGGCGGTTGAGGGAAACCCGTCAAGCGTCCCCAACGACAAGGCGGCGCTGGCGGCCATCCTGCGATCCGTACCGCCGGAGATGGTGGGTGCGACCATGGTGAAGAAGACGACAAAGGAGGCTTGGGACACGATCAAGACCATGCGCATGGGCGTGGCGCGCGTGCGCGAGGCCACGACGCAACGACTGCGCTCCGAGTTTGAGGTGATCGCGTTCCGCGACGGCGAGACGCTCGACGCGTTCGGCATGCGCATCACCTCCCTCGTCAACAACCTGCGCTCGCTCGGTGACACCATGGACGAGGTGAGAGTGGTTCAGAAATTCCTCCGCGTCGCTCTGTATCGGTACATGCAGATCGCCCTCGCTATCGAGACGATGCTCGACCTCAACACGGTCTTAGTTGAGGAGCTCGTCGATCGCCTGCGCTCCGCGGAGGAGCGCTACCTCACCAACGATCAGGGCGGAGGCGGCGGGGCCCAGCTGCTGATGACGGAGGCGCAGTGGAACGCACGCAAGAACCATGGCACCCAAGGCCAGGGCGGCGGACAGGGTGGCTCCGGCGGACCAGGTGGGTCTGGCAGATGAGGCGGCGGCTGGAATCGTCGCCGCGGTAAGCCACAAAACCGCCGCGGCGAAGGCCTGGGCGGTGGTGGAAATGGCGGACGCGACGGCGCATCGAGTGGGGAACGTGACATGTCGCAGGTCAAGTGTTACAACTGTGACAAACTTGGCCACTTCTCCAAGCACTGCACCGTGCCGCGTCGTGAACGCAAGGATCAGGCGAACCTTGCGGTGGGGCGCGACCAGGACGATGAGGCGGCTCTCCTCCTCGCCACGGTCACCGCCCTCACCGTCACCACCGAGCGCCCGATCGAGCATGTTCTTCTGAATGTGGAACGCTCCCAGGCACGCGCTTCCCAGGAGGGCCCCCTGCGACACCGCCTGGTACCTGGATACCGGGGCAAGCAACCACATGTCTGGTCGCCGCGAGATCTTCTCCGAGCTCGAAGTGGGAGCACGAGGAACTGTGAAGCTCGGCGACGGGTCCAGTGTGCAGATTGAGGGGAGAGGGACGATCCTTTTCGAGTGCCGCAGCGGTGAACACCTGACCCTCTCAGAGGTATACTATATACCTCGTCTTTGTAGCAACATCTTGAGCATCAGTCAGATGGATGAGCTCGGCTGCGAGACGACGATCCACGCTAGGGTCCTTCGCCTCCGCAACCCCTACGGGCAGCTACTCGCCTGCATGGCGCGCAACACCGGTCGTCTCTATGTCCTTCACTTGACGCTGACCAAGACGGTGTGCCTGCTGGCGAGCGGCGACGACACGACATGGCTGTGGCACTCGTGCTACGGTCATCTAAACTTCAGGGCACCGCGCGACCTCGCACGCTTAGAGATGGCAAATGGCGTACCCCTCGTTGATCGCGTGGACCAGTACTGCGACAGGTGCGCGCTGGGCAAGCAGCACCGACTCCTGTTCCTGCAGGCCTCAGCGTACCGCGCAGAGCACACGCTCGAGCTCGTCCACACGGATCTCTGCAGACCAATCAAGCCAGTGACAACTGGAGGTAATCGGTATTTCCTGCTGGTCGTTGATGATCACTCACGTTACATGTGGCTAGAGATGATCAAATCCAAGGGCGATGCGTTTCAACGCTTCAAGAAGATCAAGGCTCTCGCCGAAGCAGAGTCTGGTCGCCTGCTCTTGGCGTTCCGGTCCGATCGGGGCGGCGAGTTCAACTCCACCGAATTCCGCGTGTACTGCATAGATGGAGGGATCAAGCACTGCACCACCGCGTTGTACACGCCACAACAAAATGGCATGGTCGAAAGGCGAAACCAGACCGTGGTGGAGATGGCACGGTGCCTGCTCAAGAGCATGGCCGTGCCCGCCACGTTCTGGGGCGACGCGGTCAAGACCGCGGTGTACCTTCTCAACCGATCCCCCACGTGCAGTGTTGACGGATAGACACCGTACGAAGCGTGGCACAAGAAGAAGCCAGTGGTTCACCATCTATGCACCTTTGGGTGTGTCGCTCACGTCAAGCGTGTCGGCCCCGACATCGACAAATTGGCCGACCGCTCGATGCCAATGATCTTCCTCGGGTACACGGAGGGAGCCAAGGCGTACAGAGTGTTTGATCCGACCACAAACAAGGTGCACGTCACACGTCACACGCGACGTCGTATTTGAGGAACGGAGGAAGTGGGACTGGACGCCGGCCCCAGGTGCTGCGGCGACCCCCATGGACGAACACTTTGTGGTCGTCTACAACGACGAGGAGAGCGTCGACGTACATCCCCCTCCATCGAGCTCAGGGGGGTTGCCCCCTCCATCCTCCACACCGGCAAGATCTCCTATCGCGACATCATCATCAGCACACACTCCGGCCTCCGAGAATGATGGCTGGGTGACGCTGCCCAGTGACGACTGGGAGCGGCACGACCTCGACCACACTCCGGCCCGCTATCGCAAGATGAAGCATGTGCTCACGGAGGTGGATGCGGCGGCGAGAGAGGAGCATGTCGGGCTCTGTCTTGTCGCTGTAGATGAACCTGACAGCGTCGACGAGGCGGTTGAGGAGGCATGCTGGAGGTGTGCCATGGACACCGAGCTGGCGGCGATCCACGACAACGGAACGTGGGAGCTCGCCACGCTCGCGCCCGTCCATCGCGCCGTAGGACAAAAATGGGTCTTCAAGGTTAAGAGGGACCCCTTTGGCAAGGTTCTAAAGCACAAGGCGTGCTTCGTGGCTGATACGTCTCCAACATATCTATAATTTTTGATTGTTCCATGCTATTATATTATCAACTTTGAATGTTTTATATGCATGAATATGCTATTTTATATTATTTTTGGGACTAACTTATTAATCCAGTGCCCAGTGCCAGTTCCTGTTTTTTCCGTGTGTTTGACCTTTTTCAGATAGGACTATCAAACGGAGTCCAAATGGAATAAACCTTTCACCATGATTTTTTATGGAAACTATAAAAAATAGCTGAAGGAAAAAATACCGGAGAGGCGACCCGAGGGAGCCACGATCCTGGGAAGTGCGGGCCCCCCCTAGCTGCAGCAAGGGGGCTCGTGACCTCCTCGTGGCGCCTCTTTACTTGTTCCCGACGCCAGATGGTCTTATAAATACGGAAACCTTCAGAATTAAACCTAGATCGCAAGTTCCGCCGCCGTAGACCTCCAGAGCCACCAAAAACCAATCGGGAGACTGTTCCGGCATCCTTCTAGAGGGGAATTCATCGCCGGTGGCCATCTTCATCAACACCATTGCCTCTCTGATGATGCGTGAGTAGTTCACATTAGACCTTCGGATCCATAGCTAGTATCTAGATGGCTTCTTCTCTCTCTTTGATCCTCAATACAAAGTTCTCCATGATCTTCATGGTGATCTATCCGATGTAATCTTCTTTTGCGGTGTGTTTGTTGAGATACGATGAATTGTGGATTTATGATCATATTATCTATAAATATTATTTGAGTCTCCTCTGATTTCTTATATGCATGATTTCTTATCCTTGTAATTCTTTTCGAGTTGTAGGTTTCGTTTGGCCAACTTGCTATATAGTTCTTGCAATGGGAGAAGTGCTTGGTTTTGGGTTCATACCGTGCGGTGTCCTCACCTAGTGACAGAAGGGGTAGCAAGGCGCGTATCATGTTGTTGCCATCAAGGGTAAAAGATGGGGTTTATATCATATTGCATGAATCTATCCCTCTACATCATGTCATCTTGCTTAAAGCGTTACTCCGTTTATCATGAACTTAATACACTAGATGCATGTTGGATAGCGGTCGATGTGTGGAGTAATAGTAGTAGATGCAGAAAGTATCGGTCTACTTGCCTCAGAGTGATGCCTATATGTATGATCATTGCCTTAGATATCTTCATGACTTTGCGCTATTCTATCAATTGCTCAACAATAATTTGTTCACCCATCGTAATACTTTCTATCATGAGAGAAGCCTCTAGTGAACACTATGGCCCCTTGGTCTATTTTACATATTATATATTCATATCTAAACACAAAAACACCCAAAATACTTTGCTACAATTTTATTTACTTATTTATATTCATCTATTATCACTATCAGATCTCACCTTGCAAGTAATCGTAAAGGGATTGACAACCTCTTTATCGCGTTGGGTGCAAGTTTGTTTGTGTTTGTGCAGGTTCCTTGTTGCCTCACCTTGATACTCCTACTAGATTGATACCTTGGTTCTCAAACTGAGGGAAATACTTATCTCTACTTTGCTGCATCACCCTTTCCTCTTCAAGGGAAAAACCAACGCAAGACAAGAATTCACCCATCAACTTGCCAATTTCTAGCGACGTTGCAGAGTAGTAGCAAGAAGGATTTCTGGCGCCGTTGCCAGGGAGTAATCAAGTGAAGCATATCTACAAGTACCTATCAGAAACTCATCTCTTGCGTTTACATTATTTTCCATTTGCCTCTCGTTTTCCTCTCCCCCACTTCACAAATTTGCCATTTTATTCGCCCTCACTTTTTCGTTTGCCTTTTTCTCGTCGGATCCCTTGTTTGCTATGCTTGCTTGTGTTGCCATGTGCCTTCTATTTGCTTGCATCTTCGCTTGCTAAAAATCTATTGATATGGATCCTCATCCACTTGCTAATCTTTTCAAAAGATCAAATTATGATGAACCAATTGCTAGTGAGTTGAGTGCACTTGATTATCTCTATGAAGTTTTGTTTGAAAATCATGAATCTGAATTTTTTGATGAAGTACTGAAAGAAGAAATTTATAAGGAGACTCATGATAGTTCCTTGAATGAAAAGCATGATTTTAATGTTGTTAGTACGAGTTATCTGAATATCCATGATGCTAATGATATGCAAAACCACAAGCTTGGGGATGCTATGCTTGATCAATATGATATTCTTTGTTCCCCAAGTTTTGGTAATGACACGTATGCTATAATTGATCATGAAACGAATGCTTTGTGTGATAGTTATATTGTAAGATTACTTCATGATACTACTGAAATTTATTATGATGGAGGAACATATGCTTGTAGGAGGTGCAATAATATCAAGTTTCCTCTCTATGTGTTCAAAGTTTTGAAGTTATGCTTGTTTTGCCTTCCTATGCTAGTTGATTCTTGTTCTCATAAATTGTTTGCTCACAAAATCCCTATGCATAGGAAGTGGGTTAGACTTAAATTTGTTTTTCATGCTCTTCATGATGCTTTTTTGCATATCTAAATTACTACTTTTTTTATGTGAGCATCATTGAAATCGTTACGCCTAGCTAAGGGTGTTAAACGATAGCGCTTGCTGCGAGGCAACCCAATGAATGGATTTATTTTTGCTTTTTACTTTCTGTTTTGTTGAGTCCAAACCATCATGATTCTGTTATGATTGTTTTTTTTATGTTTTAATTAATGTTTGTGCCAAGTAGAACCTTTATGATTAGTTTTGGTGATAGTTGTTTAATCATGCTGGAAAAAGACAGAAACTTTATGCTCACGAAATTATTTTCCATTCCTATTCAGAAAGAGCTTTTGAGTTGATTATTTTTTATTCTGATTGATATGCAAATTTACCTAATTTTAATAATTTTTTCAGAATTTTTTAGTTAGCAGAGGCATACAAAATATACAGATTGCTACAGACTGTTCTGTTTTTGACAGATTCTGTTTTTGTTGTGTTGATTGCTTATTTTAATAAAACTATGGGTAGTATCGGGGGGTACGAGCCAAGGAGAAGTGAGCATACAGTAATATAACATCAATCTAAATGGAAATTAAAGTTTACTATAGTACCTAAAAAGTTGGTGATTTGTTTTCTTATGCTAATGCTATCACGAGTTTCTGTTTAAATTTTGTGTTGTGAAGTTTTCATGTTTTGGGTGATGTTCTTATGGACAATGGAATAAAGAGTGGAAAGAGCCTAAGCTTGGGGATTCCCAAGGCATCCCAAGCCAAATTCAAGGACACCAAAAAGCCTAAACTTGGGGATGCCCCGGGAAGGCATCCCCTCTTTCGTCTTCGATCCATCGGTAACGTTACTTGGAGCTATATTTTTATTCACCACATGATATGTGTTTTACTTGGAGCGTCGTATATTATAGGAGTCTTTCCTTTTGGTTTTGTCACGATCGTCCTTGCTGCACACCTTTTTGAGAGAGACATGCACTCATCGTGAATTTGTTAGAATACTCAATGAGCTTCACTTATATCTTTTTGAGTTAGGCAATTTAGCTCACATGTGCTTCACTTATATCTTTTGAGCTTGGTAATTTTGCTCACACGTGCTTCACTTATATCTTTTGATCTTGGTAATTTTTCTCCCATGTGCTTCACTTACATATTTTGATATTGGTAATTTTGCTCCCATGTGCTTCACTTATATCTTTTAAGCTAGATAATTTTGCTCTAGTGCTTCACTTAAATCTTTGTAGAGCATGGCGGTGTCATATTTTGTAGAAATAAAAACTCTCGAATCTTCACTTATATCATTTTGAGAGTGCTCTCTCTAAGTAACTTGGTAATTGGCGTGTGTTATGAAATTAGTCCTAAATATGATAGGCATCCAAAGAGGATATAATAAAAACTTTCATATTCAAGTGCATTGATTAGTAAGATAAGTTTGATTCCTCGCAGTTAGTTTTGAGATATGGATATGGTTATATTAGAGTTATGTTAGTAGGGTGTTGTGAATCTAGAAATACTTGTGTTGAAGTTAGTGCTTCCGGTAGCATGCATGTATGGTGAACCGCTATGTTAGGAAGTCGGAGCATAATTGATTTATTGATTGTCATCCTTTGTGTAGAGGTCGGGATCGCGCGATAGTTAACTCTTACCAACCCTTCCCCTAGGAGTATGCGTTTAGCACTTTGTTTTGATTACTAATAAAACTTTTGCAATAAGTATATGAGTTCTTCATGATTAATGTGAGTCCATGGTATAGATGCACTTTCACCTTCCACCATTGCTACCCTCTCTAGTCCCGTGCAACTTTCGCCGGTGCACAAACCCACCATATGTCTTCCTCAAAACAGCTACCATACCTACCTATCATGGCATTTTCATCGCCATTCCGAGATATATTGCCATGCAACTTTCACCGTTCCGTCTCATGACATGTGCCATCACTTTTATTCATATAGATTCATTATTATTCTAAGTATCGAGTTGTAAGTAAATAAAAGTATGATGATCATCATTATTAGAGCATTGTCCCATGTGAGGAAATAAAAGAGGCCAAAGATGCCCACCAAATAAAAAAAATATATAAAAAGAGGCCGAAGAGCCCAATTACAAAAAAAAATGAGAGAAAAAGGGAGAAGGGACAATGCTACTATCTTTTTCCACACTTGTGCTTCAAATAGCACCATGTTCTTCATGATAGAAAGTCTCTTGTTTTGTCACTTTCATATGCTAGTGGAAATTTTCATTATATAACTTGGCTTGTATATTCCAATGATGGGATTCCTCAAATTGCCCTAGGTCTTCGTGAGCAAACAAGTTGGGTGCACACCCACTAGTTTTAATTTGTGAGCTTTCATACACTTACAGCTCTAGTGCATCCGTTTCATGGCAATCCCTACTCATTCACATTGATATCTATTGATGGGCATCTACATAGCCCATTGATACGCCGAGTCGATGTGACCATCTCCTCCTTTCTACCTCACAACCTCCACCACACTCTATCCCACTTATAGTGCTATATCCATGGCTCACGCTCATGTATTGCATGAGAGTTGAAAAAGTTTGAAAAAATAAGAGTGCGAAAACAATTACTTGATCAATACCGGGGCTGTACATGATTTAAATTCGTTGTGTGGGGATGATGGAGCATAGACAGACTATATGATTTTATAGGGATAACTTTCTTTGGCTTTGCTATTTCGAAAGTTCATGATTACTTTGCTATTATACTTGAAGTACTATTGTTTTCATGTCAATATTAAACTATTGTTTTGAATCTTATGGATCTAAACATTCATGCCACAATAAAGAGATTACATAAAACAAATATGTTAGGTAGCATTCCACATCAAAAATTCCTTTTTTATCACTTCCCTACTCGAGGACGAGCAGGAGTTAAGCTTGGGGATGCTTGATACGTCTCCAACATATCTATAATTTTTGATTGTTCCATGTTATTATATTATCAACTTTGGATGTTTTATATGCATGAACATGCTATTTTATATTATTTTTGGGACTAACTTATTAATCCAGTGCCCAGTGCCAGTTCCTGTTTTTTCCGTGTTTTTGACCTTTTTCAGATAGGAATATCAAACAGAGTCCAAACGGAATAAAACTTTTGCCGTGATTTTTATGGAAAATATCAAAAATAGCTGAAGGAAAAAATAACGCAGAGGCGGCCCAAGGGAGCCACGAGCCTGGGAGGCGCGGACCCCCCTGGCCGTGGCTAGGGGGCTCGTGACCTCCTCGTGGCGCCTATTTACTTGTTCCCGACGCCAGATGGTCTTATAAATACGAAAACCCTCAGAATTAAACCTAGATCACAAGTTCCGCCGCCGCAGACCTCAAAAGCCACCAAAAACCAATCGGGAGACCGGTCTGGCGTCCCGCCGGAGGGGAATTCATCGTCGGTGGCCATCTTCATCAACACCATTGCCTCTCCGATGATGCGTGAGTAGTTCATATCAGACCTTCGGGTCCATGGCTAGTTCTTCTCTCTCTTTGATCTTCAATACAAAGTTCTCCATGATCTTCATGGTGATCTATCCGATGTAATCTTCTTTTGCGATGTGTTTGTTGAGATCCGATGAATTGTGGATTTATGAACAGATTATCTATGAATATTATTTGAGTCTCCTCTGATTTCTTATATGCATGATTTCGTATCCTTGTAATTCTCTTCGAGTTATAGGTTTTGTTTGGCTAACTTGATCTACAGTTCTTACAATGGGAGAAGTGCTTGGTTTTGGGTTCATTCCGTGCGGTGTCCTCACCTAGTGACAGAAGGGGTAGCGAGGCACGTATCGTGTTGTTGCCATCAAGGGTAAAAAGATGGGGTTTATATCATATTGCATGAATCTATCCCTCTACATCATGTCATCTTGCTTAAAGCGTTACTCCGTTTATCATGAACTTAATACACTAGATGCATGTTGGATAGCGGTCGATGTGTGGAGTAATAGTAGTAGATGCAGAAAGTATCGGTCTACTTGTCTCGGACGTGATGCCTATATGTATGATCATTGCCTTAGATATCATCATGACTTTGCGCTATTCTATCAATTGCTCAACAGTAATTTGTTCACCCACCGTAATACTTGCTATCATGAGAGAAGCCTCTAGTGAACACTATGGCCCCCGGGTCTATTTTACATATTATATATTCAGATCTAAATAAAAAACACCAAAAATACTTTGCTACAATTTTATTTACTTATTTATATTCATCTATTATCAATATCAGATCTCACCTTGCAAGTAATCGTAAAGGGATTGACAACCTCTTTATCGCGTTGGGTGCAAGTTTGTTTGTGTTTGTGCAGGTTCCTTGTTGCCTCACCTTGATACTCCTATTGGTTTGATACCTTGGTTCTCAAATTGAGGGAAATACTTATCTCTACTTTGCTGCATCATCCTTTCCTCTTCAAGGGAAAAACCAACGCAAGACAAGAATTCACCCATCAACTTGCCAATTTCTGGCGACGTTGCAGAGAAGTAGCAGTGGCAAAGGGCTATGCACAGTGGCAAGGCGTGGATTACGAGGAGGTGTTCGCGCCGGTGGCCCACATGGAAACCGTACGGCTGCTGCTGGCACTAGCTGCGCACCAAGGGTGGCAAGTCCATCACATGGAAGTCAAGTCGACGTTCTTGAACGGCGATTTGATCGAGGAGGTCTACGTGCACCAGCCGCCGGGGTTCGTCATCGCCGGCGAGGAAGGGAAGGAGCTGCGACTCCGGAAGGTCCTGTACGGCCTTAAAACAGGCACCCCGTGCGTGGTACGCCAAGCTCGACGCGTCACTCGCGTAGCTCGGGTTCGAGCGCAGCCCCCTCGAGCATACGGTGTACAGGAGGAGCACCGGTGCGGGGACACTGCTCGTCGGCGTGTATATGGACGATCTGATCATCACCGGCACCAGCATCGACGACATCACTGCGTTCAAGGAGCAGATGCAGAGGGTGTTTGACATGAGCGATCTCGGTCTCCTTAGTTATTATCTTGGGATCGAGGTGCATCAGCAGGATAGGGAGATCACTCTCTGTCAAAGCGCCTACGCCAAGAAGATCATCGATGCGGCCGGGATGAGGGAGTGCAATCCCTCCGACACGCCAATGCAGAATCGGCTTAAGCTTGGCAAGACAGGCGCCGACGAAGCCGTGGATGCCACACGGTATAGGGGCATCGTCGGGAGCCTTCGATACCTTTGCAACACGAGGCCAGACATCTCGTTCTCGGTTGGCATGGTGAGCAGGTACTTGGAGGCCCCGACGTCTGCGCACTGGGCTATTGTCAAGCAGATCCTGTGCTATGTCAGCAGTACACTAAACCACGGCTGCTGCTCCAAGCAAGGTGGCGCAGCAGCGCCGGAAGTGATCACGCCGGCGACGTTGATGATCGGCGGAGCACGACGGGAGTGGTATTCTTCCTCAACTCCAGCCCGATCATATGGACCTCTCACAAGTAGAAGGTCGTCGCCGTCTCGTCTTATGAGGCCGAGTACATGGCGGCGGCAACCGCAGCCTGCCAAGGCGTGTGGCCGTGTAGGCTCTTCGGCGAGCTCACAGGTGACACTCCAACAAAGGCGAAGCTGCGCGTCGACAACAAGTCGGCGATTGCTTTGAGCAAGAACCCGGTGCACCATGATAGAAGTAAGCATATTGACATCCGCTATCATTTTATTCGTGAGTGCATCAAGGACGGCAAGGTGGACGTCGACCACATTGGCACGGACGGACAGCTTGCTGATTTCCTCACCAAGGCGCTTGGGCAGATCAAGTTTGTTGAAATGCGACAGAAGGTTGGCGTCGTTATGGTGAGCACCGGGCGTCAGAATTAGGGGGAGAAATGTTGAACTTGTACTTCCGTCGCCCGGTTCAGTAGCTAGTTTAGTTCGCTTTCAGTTAGCAGAATAAACGGCCATGTCAACGTGTGCATGTACACTAGATGTTGCCCGCTTGTTTTCAGTTAGTGGGTAGCTAGCTTGGCACGACCGTTGGTAGTGCATGGGATGGCATGCAGCGCAGCTTACGGCACGCGCGCATCACCCGCAAGGCGAGCATCGTGAGATGGCACGACCAGTCAGCTCGCGTGCGTGGTTGATCTTTCCCTTTGTAAGTTCAGTACAAATAAGAGGAATAGAAAAGAGAAAAGCTACAGATGCAGTACGCAGCACAAAATCACCTGAGTTCTTGCCTCCTCCTGCAATCGTTGCCGTTAACTTGAGTTTGCAGGTGCCCCCGGTTCCAACAACAAAGCAGATTGACCTTGCTGGCTTGTTGACTTCAACAGACGACCTACAGTATATATACATGTGAATTCGGGTTTTTACCCACTTTTTAAACATTTTTGACACTAATTATCTGGATTTCATCTGTGTTACCTCATTTAGCGAAATTTCGGCCACAATTTACCCCGTTTAATTTTTTTATGAGCGTTTTGATAGGAAGGTCCTAGTTGTCAGGTTCAGCTGACATGCCACATCGATGGTTTTTCCTTGTCTATTTTTCTCCATATTGAACCGGTCCTCGTAGCTTCTCCCGACCCATCCGGCTTGCACTAGCGCAGGTCGTTCGCGTGACCGGCCAATGCATGAGTCCGTTTCAGAAGGGTGACATGTATACACATGATCTTCTAATAAGCATCTTAATTTTGTCCGAATCAAATAAGCATCTTAATTTTGTCCGAATCAAACGCCTCGTCGGACAATGCATGAGTCACGATAATTCCAGAATATACAAATTGCTATGATAATGATGGTCAAAGTCATGTGGAATAAGGTACGAATGAGAGGGCCATAGACCCACCATCAACTGATCACAACCTGATGGGGTCTTTGCTATGTCACCAAAGTAGAAAGAACAACTGATCATAGTCTGATGGTGTCACATACATACACACACCCATGCCAACGTTGGTGAGCTTGATGGAGCCATCAGATCCCATGGGGCTGTATCTTGCTTTGATATCGCTGCCATACAACCCTACTCGAGGAGGTATGAAATCGCGCTGTCACCGCCAACGCCATTGCCTGACAATCCCTAACCCTAGGTACAAGCGAGACTGACGGGTGTGTGGTCGGAAACCTGGACGGACGATGCAATTGATTGGGGGCGAGTGTGGCGCGTGGCTGACTCAGACATTGTGCATTGGATGCGATGCAAGCGACCTCCATCGGGCGGAACCCAATGGGAGAAGATGCGATCAACGATTCAGCAGAAAGAAAAATAGGCATGAAAAAACGGTCGAAGTGACAGAACACTTGCAAAGTCTTAAACAGGATAAATCATGGCAGAACTTTTGCTAAATGCGGTAAAACGGATAAAACTCAGTAAATGCATAATTAGTGTAAAATTTTCAAAATAGACGGTAAAAACGGAATTCACTCTATATATAGAGTGAGTATGTCAATGCATGCATGCACGGACTTTTTCTTGTACTCGTGGCAGCCGGGTCCGTCGACGATGACATGTTACTATTGTTTAGTCACATCACAATGAACAAGTAAGGCCATTTCTAATGCTCTACGGTGTACAAATGTAAAGCATGTCATGTAAGAAGAAGAAAAATGACATGGCACATTAATTAAAGAGAAGAGAAAGAATTTTTAAGATCCAGAAAAAGAACGTCAATCTAGGTAACACTTAAAGCGAAGGAAGTTCATCAATGCTGGAAAGAGTTTATGTGCTAAATCATTAAATGAAGGATGCTTAACTACAACAAGTTAAATATTTATGCATTGAAGACTTGAGTTGCTAAGAAATTGAATGCATTTAGCACCTTATCTAAGCTCCTTTATTTTGAACGAGGCCAAAAGCCGGTGTGCTTAACGTCTCGGTGTGTTTGTGAAAAATACTCTCTATCTTGCTAACGAAAATTTCACGCCGGCTTTCAACTTCACCGGTGCATCTATTGCACCCTGGCCAGTTTCCGCCGCCGCTAGCAACGTCATTGTCGCCGTGTTCTTGTGTCATTTTCTACGGATTGTCCTGCATGCATAACATTGGTAACTAGAAGAGTTAGGCGCGTTTTGCTGCGTCGTTTGTGTTATTGGATTTTCTTTACTCACTCTATTTCAAAAAAATGAGATGCATTATATTTGTAAAGAAATATATCAATATCGATAATATCAAATATTAGCAGCAGAATACATGCAGACTCGCACTTATGCGGGAGTAAGTTAGCAAGAAAAAAAGATTAGTGCCAGGTCGATTTTCCACTACTGGAATCCAACGGCCGGAACCACTCATTCCCCTAAACTTGTCTTCTTCCTCCTCCACACTTTCACTATCGATTCCTAGCACCCACAACCTGTGGGTGCTATCGCTTGTTGTTCTGCCTTGTATGGGCCAGGTCGCTGAACTCAAATGCATGCAAACCCTTGCAAATTGGATACACATCAAAGTGTGTCTGTGATGACCCACGAGTATAGGGGATCAATCGTAATCCTTTTGATAAGTAAGAGTGTCGAACCCAACAAGGAGCAGAAGCAAATGATAAGCAGTTTTCAGCAATGTATTTTCTACAAGTGTTGTGAGTAGCAATAGTAGATAGTTTTGCAGCAAGATAATTCGTAACAAGTGACAAGTAACAATAGTAACCAAGGTGCAGCAAGGTAGCCCAATCTTTTTATAGTAAAGGACATGCCGGAAAGTATTCTTATATGAAGCAAGCGCTCCCGAGGACACATGGGAATTTATGTCTAGTCATGTTCATCATGTTGAGTTGATTTGCGTTCGCTACTTCGATAATTTGGTATGTGGGTGGACTGGTGCTAACGTGTTATTCTTACTTGAACAAGCAATAAACTTATGATTAGCCCCTCTCGCAAGCATTCACAACTACGAAAGAAGAATTAAGATAAATCTAACCATAGCATGAAACGTGTGGATCCAAATGAGCCACTTATGAAGCAACGCATAAACTGGGGTTTAATCTTCTGTTACTCTAGCAACCCATCATCTACTTGTTACTCCACAATGCCTTCCCTTAGGCCCATAAATGGTGAAGTGTCATGTAGTCGACGTTCACACGACACCACTAAGGGAAGCAAAAACATACATATCATCAAAATATCGAAAGAATACCAACTTCACATGATTACTTATAACAAGACTTATCCCATGTCCTCAGGAACAAAAGTAACTACTCACACCTCATCAACATGTTCAAGATCAGAGGTGTAATGATGATGATCAAGGATCTCAACATAATATCTTTCACCAATTAATCCAACAAGCATCAACTACAATATGTAATCAACACTACTAGTAACCCACAGGTACCAATCTGAGGTTTTGAGACAAAGACTGAATACAAGAGATGAACTAGGGTTGGAGGTGAGATGGTGCTGGTGAAGATTTTGATGAATATTGGTCCTTCCACGAAGGTGGAGGCGTTGGTGATGACGATGGCTTTAATCCCCCCTTCGGGAGAGAAGTTTCCTCGATAGAATCTCTTTACCGGAGAGAAAAAGGCCTTTGTCCTGGTTTCCGCCTCGAGGCGGCGGTCCTTCGTCCCGAAAGTGATATTGTGATTTTTTTTTCTTGGTCAAAACACACCATATATGAGAAGAGGGGGCCACGATACCTGCTGGGCAACCACGACCCAACAAGGCGCGGTGGGAGGCTGGGTCGCGCCCTATTGGCTCGTGGCCAGCAGCCCCCTCTAGTATATTTTTGGACCAGAAATTCTTATATATTACATAAAAATTCTCCGTGAAATTTTAGGTCATTTGGAGTCCACTGAATTTTCTGCCATTTTCTCACTTTTCAGGTCCAGAATTCCAGTTTCCAGAGATTTCCCTCCTTGTGATGTACCTTGCACATTTCGAGAGGAAAGGCATAAGAATTGTATCATAATAAGGAATAGTGAACAAGAATAACATAAATATCAATAGGAATTCATGATGCATAATGGACGTATCAACTCCCCCAAACTTAGACCTTGCTTGTCCTCAAGCGAAAGCCGAACTCGATAATAATGACCACATGATTTGAGAGAGAGGTGTCGATAAAAATAAAATACGGACATGAGTGCATCATGAATGAAAACGTAGCAGCAATATTTTCATCATATAGCTTCTCATAGGTAGGTAACAATCTATTCCCAAAATTGAAGTACGAAGCATAAACACTATTGACAATCAACAAACTATGCTCTGAGTCATTGAGGCAATCACAATTCATCATAATCCAAAGAAGAGTCTATGTAAGAGCTTTCATTCTAGCAAGTTCAAATACTCAACTATCATTTTGTCTTTTATGATTGTTAACAGTCATTGCATATTTTTGAAGCTAGTGTTTCCGGTGGACACATAGGAAGATGGGGGCTTCATTGTTTTTGCCACCCAACTTATTTACCTCAAGGATAATGTCAACAGTAATGGTTCATGATCTCCTACATTCAACTGGATATATTTATCTGGATCAGTCCTCAACACATGATGCTTGCCAGCTATAGAGTTGATAGGGTTAAGTAAGAATAAACTTTATTGACTCTTGCATAAAAGTAATTTCATGATGATAAAAGATAAGCCCTTCACAAAGGGAAGCAGAGGTTGTCATGCGCTTTTAAGTTGGGTGTGCAAGCTCTTAATGCAAAGGAACGTCACTTTATATTGCCCCGTATGATGGTAAACTTTATTATGCACTTTGTCGCTTTTATTTCTTTGCCATCACAAGATCATACAAAGCTTATTTTCCCTTTCAATAAAAGATCATACATATTTAAGAGGAATTTTATTGCTTGATGCATCGATGACAACTTACTTGAAGGATCTTACTCAATCCATAGGTAGGTATGGTGGACTCTCAAGGAAAGAAACTGGGTTTAAGGGGTTATGGATGCACATGTAGTATTTGTACTTGGTGCAGAAATTTATTGGCTAGCAAAAGATCTAAATCAAGCACCACATGTTAAAGGATCCATGACCATATAACTTCTATGTGATTTTAAACTATCATGATCATTACCTTGTCTTCCTTGTGCAACATCAACACTTGCTCACTATATAATATTTGATGGGGGATCACAATCATAAAAGATGTCAAAGATAGTGTATTTATATGTGAATCTCCTCTCCTTTATCATAATCTTGCATAGATTGTATCAATGACTAATGCTATGTTTGTTTATTCCCAACAACTTTTATCACTTATACTTTTTCTATGTGAAGTTATTACTCCCCAAGGGATTAGCATATGATCTTTTCTTTTACTTCAATGCTATGATGATAAATGTGTGAGAGTAGAGCACACAAACTAATCTTTATTATATAAATATCACACTCGTTTACAAGGATAGATAGATCTCAAAGAAAAAATTCTAAGCAAAGAAAATCTAAAATTTTATTTCCCTAAATCATGAAATAACTAAGGATCAAACTAAACTAGATCGTAATGATAAAGGTGATGGTGATACGATACCGGGGCAGCTCCCCAAGCTTGGAACAAGCTAATGGTGGTGCCCATACCCATGTACTCAAGTATCCTTCTTGGGTGATGATGTAGTAGGCCTGTCTTAATAGTTAGTAGGAGGGCCTTCAACTCCCTCATCTCATTGAGTAACTATTGAATTATTGCAGTGTTCTTCTGTACTTCCACCATAATATGCTTATTCTCTGGCCACCAAGAGCCTTTTCCTGCATCAATTTCATTTGGACGAGAGATGTCCCAATTGGATGGTACGAGCGAGCAATATTCTCAACTCCGTAATTGTAAATCAATTTGAGAAAGTTGTTTGTATGTAACCTACCGAGGGGCCTCCTCGGAGTAGATTCTCCTTGCGCTTCCTGAGGTAGCTGGACTCTCCTCCCCATTGATGGGCAAGGGTTTGGAGAAGTGGAGATGCCCGCTTGCGTACCCCGCTCTGAAGTCGGGGGATGCACCTCCATAGAGTCCATAGGTTCTTCACCCGATATAACTTCCTCAGTTCCTTCTTGCTCAAGCTCCATCTGCATCAACCAAGCCTAGTTCTCAACGTTGTTGGAAGAGGACGAGGACATAGCTTCCACACCTTCGGGAATCTGTCCGAAAAACAGCCCGAAACAAGAACATAGGAGAAACTTGCTATGCGTTGGTCAAAACATATGAGAGTATATATAATGATTTTTTCTAGGTTAGAATACGTGTTTAGGAAGAAAACGGAGTCCGAGGGGCACACGAGGGCACCACGAGCTAACCGGGCATGGCCAGGGCCTAGGCTGCGTTCTGTTGGGTCGTGGCCCCTCGTGGGTCCCCCTTACTCCTTTTTTATTTCTGGAAATTTTCTAAAATAACAAAACCAACAAAAAATATTGTTTTGGAATTTTTGGAGTCGGTTTACTTATCGTATCACATACCTATCCCTTCTTAGCTTTCTGGAGTGTTCTGAAGGGTCTCCCTTTCTTCCGGAGTCATAACTTGAATACTGTTAGTTTCAACATTAAGGGGTGTACCTAATATATAGTGCTTAATTCTTTGCCCATTTACCACTCTCAGGTTTTTGCCTTCAAAGTTGTTAATCTTTATAGCACCGAAGCAATGGACCTCCTCAATGACATAAGGGCCTTCCCATTTGGAGAGAAGCTTACCTGTAAATAATCTGAAACAAGAATTGTACAAAAGAACTAGGTCTCCTACATTGAATTCCCATTTTTGGGTTCTCTTGTCATGCCATATTTTAACCTTTTCCCTAAACAACTTGGCATTCTCATAACCTTGTGTCCTCCACACATTTAATGAGCTAATATCAAATAACCTCTTTTCACCGGCAAGTTCAAAACAATAGTGAAGTTCTTTAATTGCCCAATAAGATTTATGTTCTAACTCAAGAGGTAAATGACAAGCTTTTCCATAGACCATTTTATAAGGGGACATTTCCATGGGATTTTTGTAAGCAGTTCTATAAGCCCATAAGGCATCATCAAGTTTTTTAGACCAATTATTTCTAGATCTATTAACAGTCCTTTGCAAAATTAACTTTATTTCTCGGTTGCTCAATTCAACCTGCCACTAGACTGAGGATGATAAGGTGACACAATTCTATCGTGAACATCATATTTAGCTAGAAGTTTATGGAAAGCACCATGAATAAAATGAGAACTATCATGAGTCATTAAATATCTAGGGACTCCAAACCTCTGTAAAATAACATCTTTAGGCAATTTAATAGAAGTTTTATGATCAACACTACTAGTAGGAATAGCTTCTACCCACTTAGTAACGTAATCAACAACAACTAGAATATGAGTATACCCATTAGAGGAAGTAAAAGGTCCCATATAATCAAATCCCCAAACATCAAATGGTTCTATAGCAAGTGAATAATTCATAGGCATTTCTTGACGTCTACCAATGTTACCAATTCTTTGACATTCATCAAAAGAAAGGAAATACTTACGGGCATCTTTAAAAAGAGTAGGCTAGTAAAAACCAGAGTGTCGTACCTTGTGTGCGGTTCTATCGCTAGCATGCTATCCACTGTAAGCCTCGGAGTGACACTTCCATAGGATCTGTCCCCGTTCATGCTCAAGTACACAACGTCTAATAACACCATCTACACCTTCTTATAAAGATGTGGGTCACCCCAAAAGTAATGTCGTAAATCATGAGAGAATTTCTTCTTTTGTTGATAGGTGAAGTTAGGTGGTACTCCCTCTATTCCTTTATATAAGGTGTAGTTGTTTTTTTAAAGTCAAACGAGTGCATGTTTGACCGAGTTTTTAGAAAAATATATCAATATCCGCATTAAAAAATTTATATCATATGATTCATCATGAAAAGTAGTTTCATATTTTACCTATTAGGTATGACAGATGTTTTTATTTTATTCTATAATCTTGGTCAAACATTCAAGTGGTTGACTTGCACGGAAATCAATACACCTTATATTTTGGAAAGGAGGGTGTATATGTTTAGCGACAATATAATTAGCATAATCAACATACCAAGGAGTACTATGTGAAGTATTTATAGCAGTAAGTTTCTCATTAGGAAAATTATCATTAATAGGTAGTGGGTCATCAAGAACATTTTCCATTCTAGACAAGTTATTTGCTACAGGGTTTTTAGCTCCCTTCCTATCAACGATATGCAAGTAAAACTCTTGTAGTAAAAGCACCCACCTAATAAGTCTAGGTTTAGCATCTTTCTTTTCCATAAGGTATTTAATAGGAGCATGATCGGTGTGAATAGTGACTTTGGAGTCAACAATGTAAGGTCTAAATTTATCACATGCAAACACAACTGCTAAAAATTCCTTCTCAGTGGTAGCATAATTTCTTTGAGCATTGTTTAGGGTCTTACTAGGGTAATGAATAACATTCAATTTCTTGTCTACTATTTGTCCTAGAACGGCATCAACAACATAATCACTAGCATCACACATAATTTCAAATGGTAAATTCCAATTAGGTGGTTGAACACTAGGTGCAGAACTCAAGGCTTTCTTAAGTATTTCAAAGGCTTCTACACAATCATCATAAAAACAAATGGAATATAGTTTTGAAGAAGATTAGTTAGTGACCTAGAAATCTTTAATGAAACACCTATAAAATCCAGCATGACCAAGGAAGCTTCTTATACCTTTGATGTCTTTAGGGCATGGCATTTTCTCTATTGCGTCAACTTTAGCTTTGTTTACTTCAATACCTCATTTAGAATTTTTATGCCCAAGTACGATACCTTCATTCACCATAAAGTGGAAGTTCTCCCAATTCAAGATAAGATTAGTTTCTTCACATCTCTGCAAAACTCGATCAAGGTTGCTCAAGCAATCATCAAAAGAAGTTCCGTAGACGAAAAAATGATCCATGAAAAGCTCAACAATCTTTTTACAAAATTCAGAGAATATAGTAGTAATACATCCTTGAAAGGTCACAGGTGCATTGCATAAACCAAAAGGCATATGTCTATAAGAAAAGGTTCCAAAAGGGCATGTGAAAGTAGTTTTCTCTTGGTCCTCTCTTGATAGGGATATTTGAGAGAACTCTAGAAGATCCATCAAGAAAGCAAAAGTGTGTGTGCTTAGATAGTCTTTCTAACATTTGATCAATAAAAAGGCAAGGGGTAATGATCTTTACTAGTAGCATTATTTAATTTTTTGAAATCAATTACCATCTTATAACCAGTTATGATTCTTTCTGGGATAAGTTCATTATTATCATTAGGGACTAGAGTTATACCTCCTTTCTCAGGAACACAATGAACAAGACTTACCCATCTAGTATCAGCAATATGATAGATTATACCTTCCTCTAGAAGATTGAGTATTTCAGTTCTTTCCACACAGGACTTCGACATCTTTAACAATCCCAAGGGGTGTAATAGTGTCTCTGTTTGCAAGTTTAATAGTGACATCAATGTCTTCAAGCTCAGAGGGTGTTATGTCATTCATAATTTCTTGATATAAGGTAAAAGTAATAGCACTAACACTAGCACCAATGTCACACAAGCCATAACAACAATGATCTCCAATTTTAACTGAAATCACAGGCATGCCAAAAAGTGGTTTACTTTTATCCGGATCATCCTGTGCGTTTCTAGCAGGTTTTGCAATTCTTGCAGCTTCACCACAGAAGTAAATAACCCGACTTGCAATATTATCAACTAGAAGATCTTTAACAATAGCAAAATTAGGCTCAATGTTTATTTGTTCAGAAGGTTTAGGTGTTCTAATATGATTTTTATTAACCACAGTTGTAGCTTTCGCATGTTCCTTAATTCTAACAGGGAAAGGTGGCTTCTCAATGTAAGCAGTAGGAACAATTGGATCAAGATGGCTAACAGTTATTTCTTCATTCTCAATTTTAGCAGGTTCCCCTAATTGTTTTTCAATGGGTGGATGATATTTAAATCACTTCTCCTTAGGGAGATCAACATGAGTAGCAAATGATTCACAGAAAGAAGCTACTATCTCAGAGTCAAGGCCATATTTATTGCTAAACTCATACAAAGCATTGGTTTCCATAAAATATTTAACACAATCAAACTTAAGGTTTATACCTGGCTCTTTACCTTTGTCGAGTTCCCAATCTTCACAATTGCGTTTAATTCTTTCCAGAAGATCCCATTTGAGTTCAATAATTCTCTTCATAAAGGAACTAGTAGGAGAAGAATCGAGTAGTACTTGATCATCATGAGAAAGCTAAGCATAAAACTTTTTGTATAATCATTTCTCTTGAGAGCTCATTGTTGGGGCAGGTGTGCCTCAGAGATTTAAGCCTCTCCCAACCTTGAGTGATACTTTCTCCTTCACGAGGCCAACAATTATAAATAAAGTTCCAATCACGATGGACTAGATGCATAGGATAAAACTTATGATGAAATTCTAGCTTCAGGCGATTCCAGTCCCATTATCCTATACCATCCAATAGCCTATACCACATCAATGCCTTTCCCTCCAAAGATAATGGGAAAACCTTCTTCTTAACTTTGTCTCCAGTCAAACCTGCAAGCTGAAATTCACAAACCTCATCGACAAGTATTAAATGATAATCAGGATGACTCATACCATCATAAGTACTAGCTAGTAGTTTCTCTAACATACCAGAAGGAATCTCATAATAAACATTTTCAGTAGGTTTAGTAGGTTGATGAGCAAAATTTTCTACTTCCGTTCGAGGCAAAGGTGCCCCAAACAACCCACTGAAAGGGTGACCGTCCATAACAACAAGTAACAATAAATTTCACCACATAGTGAAAATGTTTCCTTTCCAATTTCCACTTACCAAAGGCGCTTCACTCCCCGGCAACGGCACCAGAAAAGAGTCTTGATGGCCCACAAGTATAGGGGATCAATCGTAGTCCTTCTGATAAGTAAGAGTGTCGAACCCAACGAGAAGGTATTTTCTGCAAGTGCTGTGAGTAGAAATAGTAGATAGTTTTGTAGCAAGGTAATTCATAACAAGTGACAAGTAACAGTAGTAACCAAGGTGCAGCAAGATATCCCAAACATTTTTATAGTAAAGGATAGGCGAGAAACTATTCTTATATGAAGCAAGCGCTCCCGAGGACACATGGGAATTTATGTCTAGTCATGTTCATCATGTTGAGTTGATTCATGTTTGCTACTTTGACAATTTGGTATGTGGGTGGACCAGTGCTAAGGTGTTGTTCTTAATTGAACAAGCAAACCACTTATGATTACCCCCTCTCTCAAGCATCCGCAACTACGAAAGAAGAATTAAGATAAATCTAACCACAACATGAAACGTGTGGATCCAAATCAGCCCCTTATGAAGCAACGCGTAAACTGGGGTTTAAGCTTTTGTCACTCTAAAAACCCATCATCTACTTGTTACTCCACAATGCCTTCCCTTGGGCCCATAAATGGTGAAGTGTCATGTAGTCGACATTCACACGATGCCACTAAGAGAAGCAACAACATACATATCATCAAAATATCTAACGGAGACCAACTTCACATGCTTACTTATAACAAGACTTATCCCATGTCCTCAGAAACAAAAGTAACTACTCACACATCATCAAGATGTTAAAGATCATAGGTGTAATGATGATGATTAAGGATCTGAACATAATATCTTTCACCAATTAATCCAACTAGCATCAACTACAAGATGTAATCAACCCTACTAGCAATCCACGTGTACCAATCTGAGGTTTTGAGACAAACATTGAATACAAGAGATGAACTAGGGTTGCAGATGAGATGGTTCTGATGAAGATTGGTCCTCCCACGAAGGAGGAAGCATTGGTGATGACGATGGCTTCGATCTCCCCCTCCGGGAGATAAGTTTCCCCGACAGAATATCTCTGCACGAGAGAAAAAGGCGACTGCCCTGGTTTCCGCCTCGAGACAGCGGCACTTTGTCCACCTCGAGATACCATATAGGAGAAGAGCAGGGCCAGGGGACCTGTTGGGCCACCATGACCCAACAGGATGCGGCGAGGAGCTGGGTGATGCCCTTTTGGCTCGTGGCCAGCAGCCCCCTCTCATATATTTTTGGACCAAAAATTCTTAAATATTCCATAAAAAGTCTCTGTAAATTTTTAGGTCATTTGGAGTCCAGTGAATTTTCTGCTATTTTCTTGGTTTTTAGGTCCAGAATTACAGTTTCAATGATTTCCCTCCTTGTGATGTACCTTGCATATTCATAGAGGAAAGGCATAAGAATTGTATCATAATAAGGAATAGTGAACTAGAATAACATAAATATCAATAGGAATTCATGATGCATAATGGACGTATCAGTCTGCTGTACTGACACGGTTCACTCTATCCCTACACCGCTCCGCTCGGGGCAACATGTGACGTGACAAAACCCTAGTCGCCGATCCTCCCTTCCCCACCATTTCCCTCCCTGCTTGCGTGCAGATCTGAATGTTGCCTCCCCCTGGCAGCGTGCTTCTACCTGCCAGAGTCTGGCCACTTTTGGCCATGGTCAGGGGAACTGTTGACGGTGGGGTTGCATGTCGTGCGGACTCAAAACGGGGGAAACCCTTGATGATCCTTCGGCCATGACGGAGGTGACACATACTAATGTTGTTCCCCTCCTTGGAGGCATCGTCGAGGTACGTTTTCCTCCCCGTTCTCATAATTCCCAGGTGAAACCCTTGCCTAGTCAAGACTAGGCTGCAGTGCACCTTCATGAAGGTGCCCTCTTGAGCTAGTTGGGGTGTGTGCAGTGGCTTTGCAAGGTGGCTATTAGGTGCGTAGCGTCTTTGATATGTCTCAAACGTATCTACTTTTCCAAACACTTTTGCTCTGGTTTTGTCCTCTAATTTCCACGATTTGAATGCAACTAACCCAGACTGGTGTTGTTTTCCGCAGAACTACCTTGATGTTATTTTTGTGCAAAAATAAAAGTTCTCGGAATTGGACAAAACTTGTTGTGGATTTTCTATGGAATATATAAGGAATTTTGGAGTGAAGATCTGCCGGAGGGGGTGGACCTGAAGGCCACCACGCAACCAGCTGGGCCCCCCTAGGGGCGCTGCCAGATGGCTTGTGGGGCCCTCGTTGCCCCTCCGACCATAATACCAACTATATAAATCCACATATTTGGAGAAAAAATCAGAGAGAAGATTTCATCGCGTTTCACGAGACGGGGCCACCGCCACCTCCTGTTCTTCCTCCGGAGGGCTGATCTGGAGCCTATTTTGGGCTTCGGAGAGGGAAAATTGTCGTCGTTGTCATCACCAACCCTTCTTCATCAACATCGCCATGATGCTCACCACCGGGAGTGAGTAATTCCTTTGTTGGATTGCTGGAGGGTGGTGGGATTGGATGGAATTGATCATGTAATCGAGTTAAGTTTGATAGGGCTTGATCCCTAGTATCCACTATGTTCTGAGATTGATGTTACTATGACTTTGCTATGCTGAATGCTTGTCACTAGGGCCCGAGTCCCATGATTTCAGATCTGGTCCTATTATGTTTTCATGAATAGAGGAGTGATTTGGACCCTATCATGCAAGTTATATGTACCTATTATGTGTCATGATCCGCATACCCCAAGGTGACAATAATTGGGATTCTTTTTGGTGATTGCCGTAGTTTGAGGAGTTCATGTATTCATCATGTGTTAATGCTTTGTTCCGGTTCTCTATTAAAAGGAGGCCTTAATATCCCTTAGTTTCTAATAGGACCCCATTGCCATGGGAGGGTAGGACAAAAGATGTCATGCAAGTTCTTATCGCAAGCACGTATGACTATATACGGAATACATGCCAACATTACATTGATGAATTGGAGCTAGTTCTGTGTCGCCCTTGTGTGTAACTGTTATATGATCAGTGTCATCTAAATCATAGTCCATCATCGATCCACGTTCCTACACATTACATATACTGAATCTTGCCAAGTTACTATTGCTATTATTACTGTCACACTTGCTACACAACTGCTACTGTCACTATTACTGTTACTTTTACTACTACTATTTGCTGGGCTACTAAATCTTTGCCACAGAGAGATATCCTCGGTGCATTTGAATTGACAACTAATTTGTTAAGGCCAATAAATATTCTTCGTCTCCCCTTGTGTCGAATCAATAAATTAGGGTGAAATACTACCCCTGAAGACTGTTGCGACCCCCCCTACACTTGTGGGTTATCAAGACCTTTTTCTCGTGCCGTTGCCGGGGAGCATAGCTCTATTTATTATGTTAACTGAAGGATATCCAATTGCTACTATGACAAATCTAAAAGACAACTAAACTAAGATCATCCCCTGTTGCACGAGAGGAGGTAAGGAACTGCCATCTAGCTCTGCTTTTGATTCACCTTCTGTTTTGAATCAACTTGTTACACCACCACTTGTTGATCATATCCTGATCTGTCACATGAACTTGATAATGCTACTTCTAAAATTAATGATGAAACTATTGCTACACATGTTGAAACTAAACCTATGCCACTGAATGAATTACTTGATGCTCATATTGCTAAAGCTAGAGAATTTGAGAATGCTGAAATTAAGGAAGACTTTGAATCACCTATTACCCCTGGCTCACCTAATAGATATGAATTGCCTTTTGTACCTGAAGGTTATGTTATGGATGATGAGGTAGCTAGGGAGATTCTTGCTTGTGAAAATTGAGATGATGTGAAGAAACTATTATGCAAACTAAAAGAAAAATCTATGTTGGAGAAAATGAAACGTGATCCTAAATTTGCTACTTCTCCTATATTTATTACTGATAGGGATTATGAGTTCTCTGTAGACCCTGAGTTAATTCCTATAGTAGAGTATGATCCTGTCCATGGTTATGAAAATGATTGTCGAACACCTTATGAAACTGAATGATATTGCTGCTCTGTTTACCAATGAAGAAAAGATTCGCTACTATTATATCCTTAAGCATTTTCCTTTCTCGCTAAAAGGCGAGGCTAAGGAATGGTTCCTATCATTTACTCCTAGTTGCGTATGTAGTCCCCAGGATATGCTTCAACACTTTTCTACAAAATATTTTCCTGCTCATAAGAAACAAGCTGCCTTACAGGAAATATTTAACTTTGCTCAAATTAAAGAAGAGAATCTCCCTCAACCTTGGGGGAGGCTTCTCCGGTTACTACAAGCTTGGGCCGATCGTCCACTTGAGAGGAGTGAAATACTTGATATTTTTTATAATGGACTAACTGATGCTTCTAGGGATTTCCTAGATAGTTGTGCTGGTTGTCTTTTTAGGAAAAGAACTGTTGGACAAGCTGAAGAAGTATTGAACAACATAATGCAAGATGCCGATGATTCGACACTCCCTCAACAATAAGAGAGGTATTCTATTTCTTAGTCCCGAAGATATGCAAGAAGCAAAAAGATCTATGAAAGAAAAAGGTATTAAAACTGAGGATGTCAAGAAATTACCACCTATTGAAGAAATACATGGACTTGATACCCTGACACAGGTAGTAAAGGTAAACTCTCTCCGTTCCTTTAATAAAAGTGATATACCTTATACTAGGACTCCTGAACAATGCTTGGATGAATTTGATAATTATGTTGTTAAGCAAGAACATTTCAACAAATATGTTAAGAATCAATTGCAACGTAATGCTATGATGATAGATCGCTTAAGTGACTTGATGTTTAGAATTGCAAATGATGTCAAAGGTTGAGGAAAACATGCTTCTATGGTTCACACTCAACTAGACCAAGTTGCTAAATCACAAAATGATTTGCTTGCTAGAATGGATAATATAAATGATCATGCTATTAGAAGTGACTAGAGGAGGTAGAATGACCCAAGAACCTCTTTATCCTAAAGGTCACCCTAAAACAATTGAACAAGATTCTTAGAAAATTAATGAAGATACACCTAGTTCATCTAAGAATAAGAAGAAAAAGAAAAAGAAAAATGATAGGAACTTGCATGCCTCTTGTGATCCTGTTATAGAAAAACCTGTTA
This sequence comes from Hordeum marinum, assembly GCA_022496015.1. NCBI lineage: Eukaryota > Viridiplantae > Streptophyta > Magnoliopsida > Poales > Poaceae > Hordeum > Hordeum marinum. Next base: position 501,030,565 of record CM039678.1, on the reverse strand, counting down.
AGAAAAACAATGAAGTTTCTGTTTCTGATATCGAGACTCATCTGGTAGTGAGCATACACCTAGTGATAATGAAAATGATAACAATGATGATGATGCTCATATAGATTCTCAACCATATAATAACAAAGAAAATGATAATGATGTAGGAATTGAACCTGCTGAGGATCTTGATAACCCACCTTCTAAAAATAAACGTTATGATAAGAGAGACTTTGTTGCTAGGAAACAGGGAAGGGAAAGAGAGCCATGGGTTCAAAAACCTATGCCATTCCCTCGTAAAGCCACTAAAAGTAAAGATGAGGAAGATTTTGAGCGCTTTGTTGAAATGATTAGACCTGTCCATTTACGCACTTTCTTGACTGACATATTAAAAATGCCTCCATATGCTAAGTATATGAAAGATATTATCACTAATAAAAGAAAGATACCTGAAACTGAAATTGCCACCTTGCGTGCTAATTATTCTTTTGATGGTGGCGTACCTAAGAAGTTGGGGGATGCGGGTATACCCACAATACCTTGCTCTGTTAAAAGGAATTATGTTTAAACTGCTTTATGTGATTTAGGGTCCGGTGTTAGTGTTATGCCTTTTTCCCTTTATAAAAGACTTGAATTGAGTAAACTCACACCTACTGAGATATCTTTGCAAATGGCCGATAAATCTACTGCTTTCCCTATAGGAATTTGTGAAGACATTTCCGTCGTGGTTGCAAATGTTACTATCTTAACCGACTTTGTTATTCTTGATATGCTGGAGGTCAACAATACGTCAATCATCATTGGTAAACCTTTTCTAAATACTGCAGGAGCTGTTATAGATTGCATAAAAGAAAGGTAACCTTTCATATCAATGGCAAGCAACATACCGTGCATTTTTCGAAGAAGCCAACTTTGGTTAATAATATTAATGTCATTGATACTTTTTCCAAGATTATCATTGGCGATATTACAATTCCTCTCCCTACTACCAAGAAGAAGAAATATTGTAATCTTATTGTTAGGGAGATACAAATCCCAATTGAGGTAACTTGGTGACATATGAAGATTCTTTGGTTTCTTGTTAATCGGAAACGTTTATTAATAAGACTTGATCAACCTTATTAATGAATTCTTTTTGAAAGACATGAGATTGACGAATTGAATATTCACAACTCTGTGTATCATAAGTTTATATTCTGTTTTCTTACTCAAAATATAAATAAATTCCATGAAATTCCTATTATCTGTTTTTCCCGTGCATGAAAAATACCTCAAAAATAAAAAGTCTCACATTTCCACGAAATTTTAACATGAACTTCTCTGGAATAAAAAACATTTGGTGTAAAAATTACTGCAGGGGGGCATGCCAGTGGGCCACCACGCAAAAGGTCGGCCCCCCTAGGGGCACGACTGGTTGGTTTGTGGGGCCCACAGCCCCTGCCTTATCTCTTCCTCCCACTCCTTCTCCTACCTCTTGAAAAAATTCTCTAGCCACCTCTCTCCCGTGTTCTTCACCCAGAAAGTGAAATTTTCAATCTCTTTGCTCGTAACTCCGTTTCCGAAACTGTTTTAAGGAATTGTTCCTTGGTATGTGACTCTCCCATTCCTCCAATTAGTTCTTGTTTTAGTCGTTTATATTTTGCATAAGTTGCTGCACTTGGTGCTATAGAAAATAAGCTTGCATGTTGAATTCATTGGGTTCCAAGTAATATGAATTCTTGATATGGCCTCTAGGCATCCATATGAGTAGTTGCTACCAATCTTACAAAGTTTTATCGACATAATTTTGTGGTCCATTTTTTTTCCAAAAAATTGTTTTTAGGAGAATGAACTTTCTAATGAGAGCTTCTTCAAGCCGAAGCCCCAAGGGAGTTTCTAGGAGGATTCAGGATAGCAATCTCAGCCACCCTCGCAATGCGGAAGTTAGGCCCTGTGAATGGCCACAAATACCCTTCATGAGTGAAGTAGGTTTTCATGAAGATTTCATGCAATTTGTTGAAAATGCCGGGCTAACCAGCTTCTTTGTAGATAAGTGTGATCAACACTATCTCCTTACTAATTCCTTCGTGAAAAACTTTTATTTCATTAATACGCCCGGTGCTCCTATGGTACACTTTGCTCTATATGACAAGAACTACGAGTTACCTCTGCATGAATTTGTGAAATATGTCTGCTTTCCTCTGATGGGGGAGTGCGTGAACCTAATGCTGAGGAGTTTGAGGACTTTATTCATACCTTAAATGTAGGGGAAACCAGGGGCGTTTCACACGCCAGAGCCATTGGTTTGCATTTTCCATCTGTGCATTATTTTTCTCTGGTTATAGGAAAATGCATAACTGCTATGGAGCAGGGTGGTGCCCTCAGCACCCCCACCCTCACTATTTTACGTCGTGCACTTTATGGTGATAACGCTTACAACCTAGGAGTTATTGTTGCATGTCGCTTGCATCTTAACTGAACTAAAGGTAAAATTCATGGTGGTATTTATGTTGCACGCTTGGCTAGGCGCTTTGAGGTGGCAATATGCCCTACTGATTATCTATTTCCTTAGGTGCACCTAGACCATCTATCTATGGAGGAACACCCATTTCTCTAGAAACCAGAATCACTACAACCCTTCGTTACAGCCTAGTCTTTAGTGAGAAGACTTGCGATATTATTTCTTTGCCTATGCCTTCTTTGTTTAACTATCATGCCAAGAACGGATATAGAATAATTCTAGAGGACATCATTGCTTATCGGAATGAGCTTGCTGCTGCGGAGGCCGAGGCCCAGACATGGGACTCTCAGGTACCTCGGTGGAAGTACTTTACTGGACCTGACGGCTACTACCAGTGGTGATTACCAAGCTAGCCATAAGCTTAAGCATGGGGGAGTACGTATTTCTCGCCTACATTACATTCATGTTCTCACACTTCATACAAATTGTTGGTGTTCATCATCTTTCTCTGTATATTCATGTTAGCTTTATTTTCAGCTTTCTTCTTGTGTGTTTGAAAAACTTTGAAAATCCAAAAAAAATCGCTTATTTTCACTTCTTTTCTTTTCTTTTCTTCGTTTCTTTAGTTGTAGTACTTCAAGATAAATCCCAAAAAGATTTCCTTTGCTTTTTGGGAGCTTTCCCGTGTAAATATTTTTTTCTCGTTCTTGTTTTTGCCTTAGTTCCTTTGCTTGCTTAAGAAAAAAAATCAAAAACTCCAAAAATATTTCAGTGTGTTTCTCTGAATTTCTTTTCTTTTGTTGAGTTGTCGAAAGGAGAAGACCACAACGAAAATGTTGAGTGGCTCTCATATACTTTATTGATGATCTAATATAGAGCCAATTTTACCTTGTCTTCTCCTTTGTCTTAAACTGCCCTGCAGATTTCAGCTTAGTCCACGGCATTCTTGCACTATTGTTATCACACCGTTCCATCATGCAAGTGAAAGGCAATAATGACAATATTTGATGAAGTGACTGTGGCAAAGAAAGAGGGTATGGACTCTTCTTGTTTTCTGTTTTTGTAAATATGTTTACCAGTCTGATCTTGATTCAGTATATCACGAGTAAACATGTTCGTGATGATAATTAGAGATTATAGCTTCTCATTGTTGGAAATATGCCCTAAGGCAATAATAAAATGGTTATTATTATATTTCCTTGTTCATGATAATCGTTTACTATCCATGCTATAATTGTATTGATTGGAAACTCGTTACATGTGTGGATACATAAACACAACTACGTCCCTAGTATGCCTCTAGTAGACTAGCTCGTTGATCAAAGATGGTCAAGGTTTCCTAGCCATTGACATGAGATGTCATTTGATGACGAGATCACAACATTAGAAGAATGATGTGATGGACAAGACCCAAACTATAAACGTAGCATATGATCGTGTTAGTTTATTGCTATAGTTTTCTGCATGTCAAGTATATGTCCCTGTGACCATGAGATCATGCAACTCACGAACACTAGAGGAGTGCCTTGTGTGTATCAAACGTCGCAACATAACTGGGTGACTATAAAGGTGCTCTATACGTATCTCCGAGGGTGTCTGCTGGGTTGGCATGGATCAACATTGGGATTTGTTACTCCGTGTGACGGGGAGGTATCTGTTGGAAATATGCCCTAGAGGCAATAAATAAAGTATTTATTATTGTATTTCCTTGTTCATGAAAATCGTTTATTATCCATTCTATAATTGTATTGATTGGAAACACATTACATGTGTGGGTAAATAGACAACACTCTGTCCCTAGTATGCCTCTAGTGAACTAGCTCGTTAATCAAAGATGGTCAAGGTTTCCTAGCCATTGACATGTGATGTCAATTGATAACGGGATCACATCATTAGGAGAATGATGTGATGGACAAGACCCAAACTACAAATGTAGCATATGATCATGTCAGTTTATTGCTACTGGTTTCTGCATGTCAAGTATATGTTCCTATGATCATGAGATCATGCAACTCACGTACATCGGAGGAGTGCCTTGTGTGTATCAAACGTCGCAACGTAACTGGGTGACTATAAAGGTGCTCTACAGGTATCTCCGAGGGTGTCTGTGGAGTTGGCATGGATCAAGACTGGGATTTGTTACTCCGTGTGCCGGAGAGGTATCTCAGGGCCCAGTCGATAATACAACATCACAATAAGCCTTGCAAGCAATGTTTCTAAGTGTTAGTCACGGGATCTTGTATTATGGAATGAGTAAAGAGACTTGCCAGTAATGAGACTGAACTAGGTATGGAGATACCGATGATCGAATCTCGGGCAAGTAACATACCGAAGAACAAAGGGAACATCATATGGGATTAACTGAATCCTTGACATAGAGGTTCAACCGATAAAGATCTTCGTAGAATATGTAGGAACCAATATGGGCATCCAGGTCCCGCTATTGGTTATTGATCGTAGAGGTGTCTCGGTCATGTCTACATAGTTCTCGAACCCGCAGGGTCTGCACACTTAAGGTTTGGTGACGTTTTGGTAGTATAGAGTTATGTATGGTGGTGACCGAAGGTTGTTTAGAGTTATAGATAAGATCCCGAATGTCAGAAGGAGGTCCGGAATGGTCCGGAGGTAAAGATTCATATATAGGAAGTCCTGTTTTGGTTGCCGGAAAAGTTTCGGGCTCATCAGTAATGTACCCGGAGTGCCGGTAGTGTACCGAGGGACCTCCGGGAGGGGTATTTCGACCCAAGAGGCTTCATGGGCTGTGGGAGAGTGAATACCAGCCCTTAGTGGGCTGGTGGAAACTCCCACACAAGGCCCATGTGGCTAGAGAAGAAAATCCAAAGAGAAAAAGTGGAAAAAGGCAAAAATAGGGTGAATCCTAGTCCTACTAGGATTGGAGGTGGATTCCACCTCCACCCCTTGGTTCGTTCGACTCCTATAGGCTTGGACCATGGTCCAAGCCTCCTCCTCTCTTCCTCCTATATATACTGGTCATTTTTAGGGTTTTGGCACTAGAATTTCAGCCACGTGCTACCCGTTCCACTAGTGCATAGTTTCTCCTCTAGATTGGATTTCTGAAGTGCTTAGGCAAAGCCCTGCCGGAATTGCTCCACCACTATCGCCGGAGCACCGTCACGCTGCCAGGGACTATTCTTACTCTCCACTCTCTCTTGCTGGATCAAGACGGAAGAGATCGTCATCAAGCTGTACGTGTGCTGAACGGGTAGGCGTCGTCCGTTCAGCGCTAGATCGGAAGGATCGTGATCAAGTTCGTGGGACGGATCGTGATCAAGTTCGTGGGACGGATCGTGATTGGATCGCGGGACGGATCGTGATTGGTTTGAGGGACGCTCGTTGATTTGGATCGCGAAGACGTTCAACTACACCAACCGCGTTTCTTAACGCTTCCCGCTTAGCGATCTACAAGGGTACGTAGATCCACTCTCCCTCTCGTAGATGCTCATCACCATGGATAGATCTGCGTGTGCGTAGGGAGATTTTTGTTTCCCATGCATTGTTCCCCAACAGTGGCATCATGAGCTAGGTCTATGTGTAGATGAGATCTTGAGTAGAACACAAGAGGTTTGTGGGCATTGATGCTTAGATTGCTTCCTCCCTTGGTCGGATTTTGGTTCAGCGGTATTGTGAGATGAAGCGGCCCGGACCAACATTACTCGTACGCTTACTCCCTCAACCGCAACTTGTTGCATAGATGGCTTGCGAGTGACAGTTTCTCTCACTTTAGTTGGATCGGATTCGACAAAGGCATTCCTTGACAAGGTTGAAAAGCAACTAGTGTATTACCGTTGTGGTTTTTGCGTAGATGAGAATTTTTCTTGCTAGATACCCATAGCAGCCATGTAAAACATGCAACAACAATTAGAGGACGTCTAACTTGTTTTTGCAGGGTACGTTGTGATGTGATATGGCCAATTACATGATGTGTTATATGTGATGTATGAGATGATCATGTGATGTATATATTATCACGACTTGCATGTCGATGAGTACGGAAACCGGCAGGAGCCATAGGGTTGTCTTTAATTATTGTATGACCTGCGTGTCAATCATTAAGCGCTATGTAATGCTTTACTTTATCGCTATGGTAGCAATAGTAGTAGAAGCATGTTGGGCGCGACAACCCCGATGGCGACATGTTGATGGAGATCAAGATTATGGAGATCATGGTGTCGTGCCGGTGACGATGGAGATCAAGCTGGTGCTTTCATGATGGAAATCAAAAGCACAAGTTCCTGGCCATATCATGTCACTTATGATTTGCATGTGATGTTAATCCTTTTATGCACCTTATTTTGCTTAGGACGATGGTAGCATTATAAGGTGATCCCTCACTTAATTTCAAGATAAATTGTGTTCTCTCCGAGTGTGCACCGTTGCAAAAGTTCGTCGTGTCGAGACACCACGTGATGATCGGGTGTGATAGACTCTACGTTCACATACAACGGGTGCAAGCCAGTGTTGCACGTGCATAACACTCGGGTTAAACTTGACGAGCCTAGCATGTATAGACATGGTCTCGGAACACAAGAGACCGAAAGGTCGAACATGTGTCATATAGTAGAAATGATCAACATAATGATGTTCACCATTGAAGCCACCTCAACTCATGTGATGATCTGACTTGAGTTGGTGAATTTGGATCAAGTGACACTCAGATGACCTGACGGATGTCAATTTGAGTGGGAGCTTTAGTAAATTTGATTAACTAAACTCATTATCTTGAACAATAGTCTAAGTAACCTTTGCATATTTATGTTGTAGATCAATGGCTCGCGTAGTAGCACCCCTGAATTTTAACGCGTTCCTAGAGAAAGCTAAGTTGAAAGATGATGGAACTAACTTTGTTGACTGGGCCCATAATCTGAGGATTATCCTCACGGCTTCCTAGAAATCATATGTCCTTGATGCACCGCTTGGTGACCAACCACAAGACATGACCTCCGAAGACGTTAAGAATGCTTGGGAGGCACGTTCTAGAGATTACTCAATAGTTCAGTGTGCAATATTGTATGGCTTAGAATTGGGACTTCAAAGACGTTTTGAACGTGATGGAGCATATGAAATGTTCCAGGAGTTGAAGTTTATCTTTCATAAGAATGCCCGAATCGAGAGGTATGAGACCTCCGACAAGTTCTATGCTTGCAACATGGAGGAGAACGGATCTATCGGTGAGCATATACTCAGAATGTCTGGGTATTCAAACCGTCTAGCTGAGTTGGGAATTACCCTTCGGCCAGAGGCGATCACTGATAGAGTTCTTCAATCACTGCCACCTAGTTACAAGAGCTTTGTGATGAACTATAACATGCACGGGATGAACAAGTCAGTCGCCGAGCTGTTTGCGATGCTGAAAGTCGCTGAGTCTGAAATCCAGAAAGAACATCAAGTGTTGATGGTCAATAAAACCACTAGTTTCAAGAAAAATGGCAAGGGCAAAGGCAAGAAGGGTAAAACCAAGAAGGATGGCAAAGAAGTTGCTACTCCTGTAAACAAGCCTAAGCATGGACCTAAGCCAGAAACTGAGTGCTTTCATTGCAAGGGAACTGGTCACTGGAAGCGGAAAGGCCCCATGTACCTGGCCGAAAAGAAGGCGTCCAATGACAAACAAGGTATATATGATATACATGTTATTAATGTGTACCTTACTATCTCTTGTAGTAGTGCCTGGGTATTTAATACCGGTTCTGTTGCTCACATTTGCAACTCAAAGCAGGAACTACGGAATAAACAAAGGCTGGCAAAGGACGAAGTGACGATGCGTGTGGGAAATGGTTCCAAGGTTGATGTGATCGCCGTCGGCACGCTCTCTCTTCGATTACCATCGAGATTAGTGATGAACCTTAATAATTGTTATTTAGTGCCTGCGTTAAGCATGAACATTATATCTGGATCTTGTTTATTGCGAGACGGTTACTCTTTTAGATCCGAGAATAAAGGTTGTTCTATTTATATTAGTAATATCTTTTATGGTCATGCACCCAATGTGAGGGGTTTATTCATATTGAATCTTTATAGTGATGACACACATGTTCATAACATTGATGCCAAAAGATGTAGAGTTGATAATGATAGTACCACTTTCTTGTCGAGGAGGTGAATATCTGAGTTATGAGTTTGGCAGTCACTTAAGACAATGTGGAATTGTTTCACAGTTGACACCACCCGGAAAACCACAGCGTAATGGTGTGTCTGAACGTCGTAATCGAACCTTACTAGATATGGTGTGTTCTATGATGTCTCTTGCTGATTTGCCACTATCATTTTGGGGTTATGCATTAGAGACAACTACATTCACTTTAAATAGGGCACAATCGAAATCCGTTGAGACGTCACCATATGAACTATTGTTTGGCAAGAGGCCAAAGTTGTCGTTTCTTAAAGTTTGGGGATGTGATGCTTATGTCAAAAAGCTTCAGCCTGAAAAGCTGGAACCCAAAGTGGAGAAATGCGTCTTCATAGGATACCCGAAAGAGACAATCGGGTATACCTTCTATTTCAGATCCGAAGGCAAAGTGTTTGTCGCTAAGAACGGAACATTTCTTGAGAAAGAGTTTCTCTCGAAAGAGTTGAGTGGGAGGAAAATAGAGCTTGATGAGGTTATTGAACCTTGACTTCAACCAGAAAGTAGCGCAGCGCAGAAAGATGTTTCTGTGGAACCTATGACGATAGAAGAGGAAGTTAATGATGATGATCATGAAGCTTCAGATGAAGCTACTATTCAACCTCGTAGGTCGACAAGGGCGCGTACTACTCCTGAGTGGTATGGCAACCCTGTCTTGGAGGTCATGTTGTTAGACAACAATGAACCTACGAGCTATGGAGGAGCAGTAATGGGCCTGGATTCCAAGAAATGGTTAGAGGCCATGAAATCCGAGATGGGATCCATGTTTGAAAACAAACTATGGACTTTGGAGGTATTACCTGAAGGGCGAAAGGCCATTCAGAACAAATAGATCTTTAAGAAGAAGACAGACGTGGACGGTAATGTCACCGTCTATAAAGCTCGACTTGGGGCAAAGGGTTTTTCACAAGTTCAAGGAGTTGACTACGATGAGACCTTCTCACCAGTAGCGATGCTTAAGTCTGTCAGAATCATGTTGGCATAGCTGTTTATTTCGACTATGAAATTTGGCAGATGGATGTCAAAACAGCGTTCCTCAACGGTTTCCTTGAGGAAGAGTTGTATATGATGCAACGAGAAGGTTTTGTCGATCCAGAGAATGCTGACAAAGTTTGCAAACTCCAGCGATCCATTTATGGACTGGTGCAAGCATCTCGGAGTTGGAATAAGCGTTTTGATGAGGTGATCAAAGCGTTTGAGTTTATACAAGTTTATGGAGAAGCTTGTATTTACAAGAAAGTGAGTGGGAGCTCTATAGAGTTTCTAATATTATATGTGGATGACATATTGCTTATTGGACACAAAATACAAATGCTGGAAAGCGTGAAGGAATATTTGAACAAGAGTTTTTCAATGAAGGACCTAGGAGAAGCTGCTTTCATCTTAGGCATTAAGATCTATAGAGATAGATCGAGACGCTTAATAGTGCTTTCACAGAGCACATACCTTGATAAAGTTTTGAAGAAGTTCAAAATGGATCAGCCCAAGAAGGGGTTCTTGCCTGTGTTACAAGGTGTGAAGTTGAGTAAGACTCAATGCCCAGTGACTGCAGAAGATAGAGAAAAGATGAATGTCATCCCATATGCTTCAGCCATATGCTCTATCATGTATGCAATGCTGTGCACAAGACCCGATGTCAGCCTTGCCATAAGTATGGCCAGAAGGTTTCAAAGTGATCCTGGAATGGAGCACTGGGCAGCGGTCAAGAATATCCTTAAGTACCTGAAAAGGACTAAGGAAATGTTTCTCGTTTACGGAGGTGATGAAGAGCTCGTCGTAAAGGGTTACGTCGATGCAATCTTTGACACTGATCCAGATGACTCAAAGTCGCAAACCAGATACATGTTTATTCTCAACGGGGGAGCGGTAAGATGGTGCAGTTCCAAGCAAAGCATGGTAGTCGATTCTACGTGCGAAGCGGAGTACATCGCAGCCTCGGAGGCGGCGAAGGAAGGTGTCTGGATGAAGTAATTCGTGACAGATCTTGGAGTAGTGCCTAGTGCACTGGATCCAATGAACATGTTCTGTGACACCACTAGTGCCATTGCTTTGGCCAAGCAACCTAGGTTTCACAAGAGGACCAGACACATAAAGTGACGCTTCGACATCCGTGATTACATCGAGGAGAAGGACATAAATATTTTCGAATTGCACATTGATATGTCTCCAATTTATCTAAATTTTTGATTGTTCCATGCTATTATATTATCAACTTTGGATGTTTTCTATGTATGAATATGCTATTTTATATTATTTTTGGGACTAACTTATTAATCCAGTGCCTAGTGCCAGTTCCTGTTTTTTCCATGTTTTTGACCTTTTTCAGATAGGAATACCAAACGGAGTCCAAACGGAATAAAACTTTTGCCGTGATTTTTTATAGAAATATCAAAAATATCTGAAGAAAAAAATACCGGAGAGGCGGCCCAAGGAAGCCACGAGCATGGGAGGCGCGGCCCCCCTGGCCGTGTCTAGGGGGCTCGTGAGCTCCTCATGGCGCCTCTTTACTTGTTCCCGACGCCAGATGGTCTTATAAATATGGAAACCCTCAGAATTAAACCTAGATCGCAAGTTCCGCCGCCGTAGACCTCCAGAGCCACCAAAAACAAATCGGGAGACCGTTCCGGCGTCTTGCCGGAGGGGAATTCATCGCCGGTGGCCATCTTCATCAACACCATTGCCTCTCTGATGATGCGTGAGTAGGTCATATCAGACCTTCGGGTCCATGGCTAGTAGCTAGATGGCTTGTTCTCTCTCTTTGATCTTCAATACAAAGTTCTACATGATCTTCATGGTGATCTATCCGATGTAATCTTCTTTTGCGGTGTGTTTGTTGAGATCCGATGAATTGTGGATTTATGATCATATTATCTATGAATATTATTTGAGTCTCCTCTGATTTCTTATATGCATGATTCCGTATCCTTGTAATTCTCTTCGAGTTATAGGTTTCGTTTGGCCAACTTGATCTATAGTTCTTGCAATGGTAGAAGTGCTTGGTTTTGGGTTCATACCGTGCGGTGTCCTCACCTAGTGATAGAAGGGGTAGCGAGGCACGTATCGTGTTGTTGCCATTAAGGGTAAAAAGGTGGGGTTTATATCATATTGCAAGAATCTATCCCTCTACATCATGTCATCTTGCTTAAAGCGTTACTCCGTTTATCATGAACTTAATACACTAGATGCATGCTGGATAGAGGTCGATGTGTGGAGTAATAGTAGTAGATGCAGAAAGTATCGGTCTACTTGTCTCGGACGTGATGCCTATATGTATGATCATTGCCTTAGATATCGTCATGACTTTGCACTATTCTATCAATTGCTCAACAGTAATTTGTTCACCCACCGTAATACTTGCTATCATGAGAGAAACCTCTAGTGAACACTATGGCCCCTGGGTCTATTTTACATATTACATATTCAGATCTAAACACAAAAACACCAAAAATACTTTTCTGTAATTTTATTTACTTATTTACATCTACTTATTATCACTATCAGATCTCACCTTGCAAGTAATCGTAAAGGGATTGACAACATCTTTATCGTGTTGGGTGCAAGTTTGTTTGTGTTTGTGCAGGTTCCTTGTTGCCTCACCTTCATACTCCTACTGGATTGATACCTTGGTTCTCAAACTAAGGGAAATACTTACCTCTACCTTGCTGCATCACCCTTTCCTCTTCAAGGGAAAAACCAACGCAAGACAAGAATTCTCACGTCAACTTGCCAATTTCTGACACCGTTGCTGAGAAGTAGCAGACACGGATCTGAATGTTGTAGACCCGTTGACTAAACCTCTTCTCAGGGCTAAACATGATCAACACCAGCACTGCATGGGTGTTCGATTCATTACAATGTAAATTAAGTAGTGATGTGAACTAGATTATTGATTCTAGTGCAAGTGGGAGACTGTTGGAAATATGCCCTAGAGGCAATAAATAAAGTGTTTATTATTGTATTTCCTTTTTCATGATAATCATTTATTATCCATGCTATAATTGTATTGATTGGAAACACATTACATGTGTGGGTAAATAGACAACACTCTGTCCCTAGTATGCCTCTAGTGAACTAGCTCGTTGATAAAAGATAGTCAAGGTTTCCTAGCCATTGACATGTGATTTCATTTGATAATGGGATCACATCATTAGGAGAATGATGTGATGGACAAGACCCAAACTACAAACGTAGCACATGATCGTGTCAGTTTATTGCTACTATTTTCTGTATGTCAAGTATATGTTCCTATGACCATGAGATCATGCAACTCACGGACATCGGAGGAGTGCCTAGTGTGTATCAAACTTCGCAATATAACTGGGTTACTATACAGGTGCTCTACAGGTATCTCCGAGGGTGTCTGTTGAGTTGGGATGGATCAAGACTGGGATTTGTTACTCCGTCTGACGGAGAGGTATCTCAGGGCCCACTCAGTAATACAACATCACAATAAGCCTTGCAAGCAATGTCTAAGTGTTAGTCACGGGATCTTGTATTAAGTAATGAGTAAAGAGACTTGCCGATAACGAGATTGAACTAGGTATGGAGATACCGACGATCGAATCTCGGGCAAGTAACATACCGAAGAACAAAGGGAACATCATACGGGATTAACTGAATCCTTGACATAGAGGTTCAACCGATAAAGATCTTCATAGAATATGTAGGAACCAATATGGGCATCCAGGTCCCGCTATTGGTTATTGACCGTAGAGGTGTCTCGGTCATGTCTACATAGTTCTCGAACCCGCAGGGTCTGCACACTTAAGGTTTGGTGACGTTTCGGTAGTATAGAGTTATGTATGGTGGTGACCAAAGGTTGTTTGGAGTCCCGGATGAGATCCCAGACATCACGAGGAGCTCCGGAATGGTCCGGAGGTAAAGATTCATATATAGTAAGTCCTGTTTTGGTCGCCGGAAAAGTATCGGGCCCATCGGTAGTGTACCGGGAGTGCCGATAGTGTATCGGGGGACCTCCGGGAGGGGTATTTCGACCCAAGAGGCTTCATGGGCTGTGGGAGAGTGAATACCAGCCCTTAGTGGGCTGGTGGAAACTACCAGACATGGCCCATGTGGCTAGAGAAGAAAATCCAAAGAGAAAAAGTGGGAAAAGTGAAAAATAGGGTGAATCCTAGTCCTTCCACCTCCACCCCTTGGTTCGGCCGACTCCTCTAGGCTTGGCCCTTGGGCCAAGCCTCCTCCTTTGGTCCTCCTATATATACTGGTGGTTTTTTAAGGTTTTGGCAATAGAAATTCAGATATGTGCTACCCGTTCACCAGTGCATAGTTTCTCCTCTAGATTGGATTTCTGCAGTGCTTAGGCAAAGCCCTGCCGGAATTGCTCCACCACCATCGCCGGAGCCCCGTCAAGCTGCCGGAGAACTCTTCTTCCTCTCCGCTCTCTCTTGCTGGATCAAGACGGCGGAGATCGTCATCAAGGTGTACGTGTGCTGAACGCGGAGGTGTCGTCCGTTCGGCGCTAGATCGGAAGGATCGTGATCAAGTTCGTGGGACGGATCGTGATCAAGTTCATGGGACGGATCGTGATTTGATCACGGGACGATTCGTGATTGGATTGCGGGACGGGTCATGATTGGATGACGGGACGCTCGGCGATTTGGATCGCGAAGACATTCGACTACACCAACCGTGTTTCTTAACGCTTCCCGCTTAGCGATCTACAAGGGTACGTAGATCCACTCTCCCTCTCGTAGATGCTCATAATCATGGATAGATCTACATGTGCGTAGGAAATTTTTTGTTTCCCATGCAACGTTCCCCAACAGTATCTCAGGGCCCATTCGGTAATACAACACCACAATAAGCCTTGCAAGAAATGTGACTAAGTGTTAGCCATGGGATCTTGTGTTACGGAACGAGAAAAGAGACTTGCCGACAACGAGATTCAACTAGGTATAGAGATACCAACGATCGAATCTCAGGCAAGTAACATACCGAAGAACAAAGGCAACATCATTCGGGATTAACCGAATCCTTGACATAGAGGTTTGACCGATAAAGATCTTCGTAGAATATGTAGCAATCAATATGGGCATCCAGGTCCCTCTATTTGTTATTGGCCGGAGAGGTGTCTCGGTAATGTCTCCATAGTTCTAGAACCCGCAGGGTCTGCACGCTTAAGGTTTGGTGACGTTTCGGTAGTATAGAGTCATGTATGGTTATGACCGAAGGTTGTTCGGAGTCCCGGATGAGATCCCGGACATCACGAGGAGCTCCGGAATGGTCAGGAGGTAAATATTGATATATATATATATAGGAAGTCTTGTTTGGTCACCGGAAAAGTTTTGGGCTCATTGGTAGTGTAGCGAGAGTGCCGGGAGGGTACCGTGGGACCATCGGGAGGGGTATTTCGACCCAAGAGTCTACATGGGCTGTGGGATAAGGAATACCAGCCCTTAGTGGGCTGGTCGAAGTCCCACATAGGGCTCATGCGCCTGGGAAGAAAACCCAAGGTGGAAAAAAGGCCAAAGTGAGAAAATAAGGAAGGAGTCTTAATCCTACTTGGAGTAGAGGAGGAGGAATCCTCCTCCCACTTCGTACGAAGCCTAGGGCTGGCCCCTTGGCGGCCAAGCCTCCTCCTCCCTTCCTCCTATATATACGAGAGGTTTGAGGGTTTTTTGGACACAGAAAAACAGTCAGGTGCTGCCTCTACTCTAGATCATAGTTTCTCCTCTAGATCGGTTTCAGTGGTGCTTAGGCGAAGCCCTGCTGGAATAGGTCCACCACCATCACCGCAACGCCGTCACACTGCCGGAGAACTCTTCTACCTCTCCGCTCCCTCTTGCTGGATCAAGAAAGCAAAGATCGTCATTTAGCCGTACGTGTGCTGAACGCGGAGGTGCCGTCCGTTCGGTGCTAGATCGGGACGGATCGTGATTGGATCGCAGGACGCTCGGCGATTTGGATTGCGAAGATGTTCGACTACATCAACCGCATTTCTTAACGCTTCCCGCTTAGCGATCTACAGGGGTACGTAGATCCACTCTCCCTATCGTAGATGCTCATCACCATGGATAGATCTTGCGTGCGCGTAGGAATTTTTTTGTTTCCAATGCAACGTTCCCCAACACTCATGCCATGCCTAAATAGATAGGATTTAATAATGATTTATCTTATGTGGCAACATGCATTAAAATGGTTATAATATGTTATGGTAGTTTGGTATCTCCCTCTAAGAAATTGAAGCAGTTTGACTTGGCTCATGTGCAAACATGAAACTGAATCAAAACCAATATAGCCTTCATGGAGCGTTCATATCCTACTCGTGCTACATCCAATGTTAATTATTCAAAATGCATGTTCATGACAGTTGTTGCTCTCTAGATGGTCGCTTCTTAACTTATTGCTACCCTTCACCTATACTAAGCAGAAATACTGCTTGTGCATCCAAATCCATAAACCAAGTTATTCCACCTGAGTCCACCATATCTACCTATATGCGGTATTACCCTGCCGTTCCTAGTAAATTTGCACGTGTCATCTCTAAATATTCAAATGGACATCCATTTTTGTGCAGCCGTCTCGCTCATGGAGCGATGGGACAGTCAATATTTTCCATGCTAAGCTAGTTATTCTTAGGACGGTCATTCATTCGCCGTCATTGCACGAGAGAGGCTGGTAAGAGGGATGCCTAGTCTCACATAATCGAAACAAATTACGCCAACTCCTTGGGACAGTTAATGGTTTAGAGGGAAACCATGGATTCGACTAGCCATGGAATGTGTTTGGATAGTGGAGAGGAGTAAACCTTACTATTCTGTTTGAGAACCGCCAATAATGAGTTTAGCATGGAAAATATTGAAAAAATTTGTTGTAACGTTGACAAGAAAAGTGCACTGCTAAAAATATACTTTCACCCTTGTTTTAAGCTTTGAGGTCTGGCACCTCTGCAAATCAATGCTTCCCTTTGCGGAGGGCCTATCTATTTACTTTTATGTTGAGTCGTTATCTTCTTACTAAAAGCACCATGACCCAAGAGCACCATTGTCATTCTTACGCATTTATTTT
Source organism: Hordeum marinum (assembly GCA_022496015.1). Taxonomy (NCBI): domain Eukaryota; kingdom Viridiplantae; phylum Streptophyta; class Magnoliopsida; order Poales; family Poaceae; genus Hordeum; species Hordeum marinum. The sequence goes on along the minus strand of CM039678.1, from coordinate 501,013,976 downwards.
AGTAAATGTTGGATATGAGCATGATTGGATCTTTTCTACCCTGAATTATAATTTTTAGTCGCTGCTTGGATCTCGGAGGTGCTCTGCATTTATGTTTTGCGGTCGCAGAAAGGGCTAGCGAAATACCATGCCACCATATTGTATTATTAGTGTTTTGATAAATTGTTGTCATAGGAGATGTTTTATTATTTCTTTCTAGCTGGTTATGTCTAGTTGTCCTCTAATTTGCAAGATTTGAATGAAACTAACCCAGACTGACGATGTCTTCAGCAGAACTACCTTGGTGTTATTTTTGTGCAGCAATAAAAGTTCACGGAATTGGACAAAAAAATTGTGGATTTTTTCTGGAATATATAAGGAATTTTGGAACAAATAGTTGTCGATAGAGGTGGGCCAGAAGGCCACCACGCAACAGGTCAAGTCCCCCCCTAGGGGCGCGGCCAAATGGCTTGTGGGGCCATCATGGCCCCTTCGATCCTAATTCCAACTCTATAAATTCACATCCGCGGAGAAAAAAATTCAGAGAGAAGATTTCATCGTGTTTCACAAGACGGAGTTGCCACCACCTCCCGTTCTCCCCCCGGAGGGCTGATCTGGAGCCTGTTTTGGGCTTCGAGAGGAGAAATCGTTGTCGTCGTCATCACCAACCCTTCTCCATCAACACCACCATGATGCTCACCATCGGGAGTGAGTAATTCCTTTGTAGGCTTGCTGGACGGTGGTGGGATTGGATGGAATTGATCATGTAATCGAGTTAAGTTTGATACGGCTTGATCCCTAGTATTCACTTGTAACAGCCAGGGACCGACGCTCAAGAAGATTCCAGAATATTCCCCTTTTCTTTCCATTCTCGTCTGTGTTTCATCTGATTGCCGCATTCATCGTTGCATCATTCGCATCATCTACATGACATCGTCACTTGTTTTTGAAATCTTGCATCCGTTCGTAGTTGCCGGCTCTCTCCGTTCTTGCCGTTGCCCGTTTCGAGACCAACCACACACGCACGCGCCCGCGGCATCGTTAAATAAAACTGTTTTAAAAGTGCCTTTAAAAATATTCTTGGATTGGGTCAAAACATGGCGTGCGGTCTTGTTATATTGTAGGTAGACCGCCCGTCGAATTTCTTCGTGTTCCAAGATCGTTTGATACCCCGTCGGTCATCCGTAACAGTGCAGTCATCTGTTATTCGTCGGACGTTTGTCGGTGTTTTAAAACTTCGTGTCACGGGCCGCAAACCTCCCTCTCTTCCCCACCTAGCCCATCTACACAGCCCGCTATCTCAACTTAGCCCCTCCTCTGTTCATGGTCATCGAATCGCGATCGGACGGACAAGGTCCAACCCCCAGCCCCTAGTGCCTCCCCTATATATAACCCCATAGAGAAATCTCCCACTCTCTCTAGGGTTTCCCCATGTAGAATTGCAGCCACACCCCTAGAAAACCCCACCTACTAGCCCTTCTCCTCCAGATCCCGCAACCCCAACCATCTGCCCATTTTCGGCCCTCGGGTCGCGATCTAGGGGCTGAAAATCGCCCAGATTCCCACCTACCGGACATGTCCGACGGCCAACCCGGATGTGTTCCACGACCACAGAGCCCCGCAGCTCCTCCCGCAGCTCCCATGGTGCCCGAGCCCGTAGCTGCCTCCCCAGTCGGCCACTTGCCGGAGCAGCCACTGCCGGCGACCGGAACCCCTCTCCGCCCCTCTCTCTTCCCTCTCCTTCTCCTCCCTCTTCCTCTCTGTAAACCCCGCTCTATCTCTTGCCGTAGGAGCTCTCTCATGGCCTGATCTCTGCGTCGGCGGTGTCCAAGGCCACCTCGCCGCAGGCAACCGGCTGCCCTCGCCGGATCTGGCCCTCCTCCAACCGCCTCGCGTCCCATGGCCTCGCCGTCGCCGGTAGCCGCCGGAGCCGCCGCCTCCCTCTTCGGCCCCGAGCACGGGAGGACGGGGTCGAGCCTCGTTGACCGCGTCTGGCCTCGCTCGCCACTCCCAGCGCCAGCGCCAGCCCGGCCCAGCTTCGCCCAGCCGCCTCCTTGCCGAATGGGCCTTGGCCCATGGTGAGCCAGCCAGCCCCCCTCCGCGCGTTGTATTTTTTTTTTCATGTGTAGGCGTTGCATATTTTAAAACGTTAATAACTAATTAACCGTGCATCATAAAAATATATTTTATATATGAAAAATGCTTAGAAAAAGGTGTAGATTAATTATATGCCAATTTCATCCACGTTTAAAATATTTAACATGCTATTTTCTGCTATTTTGCATAATCGTCATATGTTGCATTGACATATTCATTTAACTTGCATCGGGATTTAATCCAACCGTATATTAAAAATGTTCCTCTTATCGACATCACATTTTCATGCATGATAAAGAAATGTTGGCATGATGTTTGCATTTTATTTTGCATAGATGCCTTGCTAATAAATTATGCCATAAACTTGCATAATTAATTGTGACTTATTTTCCCACACGAACCTATGCATATTATATATGTTTTCGGTGTAGAATAATCCATAGAAATTATGTGTGCATCTAGTTTAGTCAATTGACCATTTTCCGTGCATGTCATTTTTGTTATGATGTCCTTTTGTTAATTTCGTGTGATTTAATACATGCATGATATGAAATAATTTTGAACATGAGATATGCCCTTCGATATGTGTCCTAGCCCCTGAACATTTTGCTTGCCATAGAAATGCATGTATAGGTGTTATTTTGTTGTTGTCATCTTGCTATAAAATTCTGCTGTTTTGAGGGTCCAAAATATTTCTAAGTCTGGAATCTGTAATATTTTGTTGCTGTCTTGCCATGTGTTTTGCTAGTGATCTAGAACCCTTTTGTGGTAAGTGTAATGTAGTTATTTGTAGTTGATATTGTCCTTTAGTATGCTGTTAAATTTCATGCCATAATATGCCTTGTAGCATATAGTTTCACTGCTGTCAATATGCCTTCGTGATAAAAGCTGCTATTTTCACTAAGTCTAAAAACTGTTTTCATGTAGCCATCTTGTGAGCTTCCTACCATGTGATCCATGCATGTTTTGTATATGATATGTGAAGATGAAATGAAGTGTGTGTTATATACTACTGCCTCATGCTTAGTTTATGCATGTTGGAATCTTGTAGCTTGTTGTTTTCATGCGTGTAATATGTAAGTTGCTGTTTTGGACAGATTTCAACTAAAACTTGTTTTGGTGTTTGTGGTTGAACCGTAGCTCTGTTTTGGACATGCCATATATGAAACTTGCTTAGAATCTCATGCAGTTTCATAATAACTTGCTGCATTCATGATTTGAAATGTTTGTGATTGTATTTTCCATGCATTTAAATTCATGACATGTGCATCTTGTGTTGCTCATATCTTTTAGGCCGTAGCTCCGTTTGAGATGTTCCATATATGTAAATCGACTAGAATGACGTGTAGATTATCATGGTGACATTTATTTTGTTGTTTAACGAATATAAAATATGATTAGTTCAGATCTGGACCAATTTCGAAATTAACATATGAGGTCGTATCGGAAATACTATAAGTTGTTTCCGGCCTCATTTAAAATGCCTAGATAGATAGTTTACTTATACTTTACCTCTTGCCATGTTTAACAACATTTACTGTTGTAGTGTACCTAACAAGAGTGAACTAAACAATTCGAATGTGAAGTTTCGTCCTCTTGCCACCTTTACCTCGTTGCATATTGAGCTTCACTTAATGTGTAGTATTTGATTATTGTGATTTGACATGCCATGCATATTTAAACTGGACATGCATCATATTGGTTGCGCATCGTGTCATACATATGTTATGGTGTATCTTGTCTTGATTGTTTGTTTCGGATTGCTTCTTGTCGATAGAGTTCCTAAAGCGTTCGGAGTGGGAGGATTCGTTCGACTACGTTGGCTCGTCTTCTTCATGGAGTCGATCTTCTTCTGAGCGGGATCTCAGGCAAGATGACACATTTCCCTGGATACCATTACTATCATTGCCATGCTAGTTGTCCCGCTTTTATGTTATGTCTCGCTACCTACCACTTGTTTGACAAGCCTCTCAACATTGCCATGAAAAGCCTCTAACCCTTACACATCCCAGAAAACCATTGTTTGGCTATGTTACCGCTTGCTCAACCCTTCTTATAGCGTTTCTAGCCGCAGGTGAAATTGCTTCCATGTGACAACATGGACATTTTTTTTATATCATAATATTTCTGCCATTTAATTTAATGCACATATATACTTGGTAAAGGTGGAAGGCTTGGCCTTTTGCTCGGTGTTTTGTTCCACTCTTGCCGCCCCTAGTTACTTGTGAACCGGTGTTATGTTCCATAATTGAGCGCTCCTAACATGCTCGGGGTTGTTATGGGGACCCCCTTGATTTTTGTTTTGGGATAAAACTTGTCTGGCAAGGCCCAACATTGGTACTACATTTGCCTAATAACTAATAAACTTAACTGCATAGGGACCCGTCGGCACCCGTGGATAATTAATCAACCCCCGGGTCAGTGCTCCTCATGAGTGTTGGTCCAACCTATCAACCGTCGATGGCTACCAGGGGCAACTCTGTGTTTGTCCTACCGGAAGTTTGGACAATTCGTCCTGTCCTAAGAACAAGATACGCGGCTCCTATCGGGTTCGTCGACACGTCGGGCGGCCTTGTTGGATTTGTTTTACCTTTCTCAAACGTCTTGAGTGAGGCATTATGATCTTCTTCGGGATATCTCGAGGTGTTGATTTCCTTTAGAATTGCCTAGGAAGATGAAGAGATCCGTGGTCGAGGTTATTCCCGCTGCATGTGGTTAATTTATGATGGATGAGTTGGAGCACCCCTGCAGGGTTAAATCTTTTGGAAAGCCATGCCCGTGGTTATCTGGCAAACTTGGATACTTTGTTTAACACCCTCTCATAGCAAACTTGAAGTAAACTCAGATAAAATATACCAACTGTGTGCGTAACCGTGACTGTCTCTTCTCGTGAGTCCTTATCGGAGAGGGAACACGGTGGGGTTATGTTTGACGTAAGTAGGTGTTCAGGATCAGATAGTGATCATTTCTAGTTCATGTCCGTTATGCATAGACCTCCATACTTTAATTTCTGTATTCGTAAGTTAGCCACTCAAATAAATGCATAGTCGCTTGCTGCAGCCTCACCACTTAACCATACCTCACCCATTAAGCTTTAATAGTCTTGATACCCTTGGAAATCAGATTTCTTAGTCCCTGTGGCTCACATATTACTACAACAACAGTTGCAGGTACATGTAATGCGATGATTTGACGTTAGAGCGATGTATGATTTGATTTGGAGTTATTCTTCTTCTTCATCATCAATCTTGGATGGGTTCCAGGCGACAGCCTGGGATAGCAAGGATGGATGTCATTTTATCATTTGATTTTGGCCGTAGTCGGACCCTATTCTTCTGTATGATGTTTGAGTATGTTGTTGTATTGATGTGACTCTGATGTAGCTTGTGGCGAGTGTAAACCAATTCCATATACTCATCCCTTCTGTATATGTACTTGTAATGATATCCGTTCTTGCAACACGACGAGATGCGCATCTATCCTTTGCGAGGTCCTCGTGCCTTGATATGGATAGGCACGCATCTTGGGCGTGAAAAGTTGGTATCAGAGCCTGTACCAACCTAGGAGCCCCCTTGATTGATCGAACTTGGCCAAGTCGAGTCTAGTGAAAAACTATTTGAGTCTAGTTATATTGGAGAGTAGGTTTCTTTTTACTCCTCTTCTATGCTCTGGTGAGGTAACCCACTTAGGAATTTTGATTCTACTCCCCTTCTCGCTCAAATTTTTTTAGGATCACGCGGGTATTTTGGAATCTATATGATACCGATGTGACAGGGTTC